>CM067842.1:287162479-288412479 GCA_034509565.1 Triticum monococcum
TGGTGACGTCGGGGCTACTGAAGCACCAGAGCACGGCGTGGAGATGAAGACAGTGGTTGTCATCAACGGCGGTGAGTTATCACTGCACCCTAACGTCGTCGACGGTGTCGAGCTTCCATAGCCGCAGGCGGAGTTCCACACCGACTCTGGTGACGACTCGGGTGACGACCCCGGCGACGACTCCGACGACCACTCCGGTGATGACTCCGATGAGGATGGACAAGTGGTTAGTCATCGATACCTATTTATGTGTTAAATAGATCCTAGGGTTTCTCTGCTTACTCCTGCGTCCCCCTTTTTGGAATAGAAATCCTATGGTTATGTTCTCCCTATCCATGAAATCTGAGTTAGTTTTCTTAAATCCGTGAAGTGCATTGATTGTTTGAATGGTACAAGTGATAAGTGATTAGTTATTTCATCTGTGCAAATGATTTCTGCTAGTAATCCGACTAGGGTTAGTGTTCGCGCTAATAATTCCTAGCCTGGACTTGACAATTTATTTTTAATGACCAACATATGTTTGTGCCATTATTTTCTTCAAGATTGGTCTGTACATGGACGAATGTGCTTAAAAATCAAACCATAATCTCTGGATATGTATAAATAAATAGCCATAAATTCCTAATCCTACTTCGCGGCATGTAAACATTGATTTGATGCCAAATTTGTTTTACTATTTGTATATATGCTATCTGACATTGTGGACGGCGAGGATGAAGATGGCCAGAGGAGGTACAAGAGGCAAATCCTGAGGGAGCTTTATGTGGGAAAGCATAATAGGCGTATTAGGAGATGGAATGGTGGCTATTGTCACTACAAAAAAAAGACACATCCGTGACATTTTGGGCCGAACGAATTTTTTTTCTGTCATACATATGACACTTCTATGACGAGAATTGTGACAAAACCCGGTATCATCAAAGATGTGGTGGGCTCCTACTTCCATGACAAAAAATCATGACAGAAAATGGGCTTTTCGTCTTGGGTTGGCTGGAGACACAGCTGCATGACATTCTTTGGGCCATCCATGACGAAAAAGCCACGGTAGCAGCGAGGGGGAGGAAAATTTTGGGGAGTTCCCGGTTACGGTGGGAGGTTGGGGGCCGAGCGATGCGCGTTTCTCTCATACACGTATGCGCGTGTGTGTGAGGCGTTGGCTCTAACTGAACCCGAGCGAGGCGTTGGGCTCTAACTGAACCCGAGCGATTGCACTACAGGCTACGTGTTACTGAACCCGAGCGATCGATCGATGGCTGTTGACTGAACCCAATCGAGTGATTCCTTCGCTACTGCTGCTAACTGAAGCCGATCGATGCTGCATCTGGATGAATAGTGAGCGTTGCGGGGGCGGGGGGGGAGGTTTGGATTAACAGTTCCCGGTGGGGGTGGATGAATAGGACCCCGTGGTGTTGCCTCTGGATGAACAGGACCCCGATCGATCGAGCCAGTTGGGGCTAGATGAACTGGACCCCGTGGAGGGCTGGATGAATAGGACCACCCTGTGGAGGGCAGGATGAACAGTAGATGGTGGAGGGCAGGATGAACAGTAGCCCGTGGAGGGGTGGTTGAACAGGAGACCGTGGAGAGGGCTGGTTGAACAGTAGCCGGTGGAGTAGTGTGCGGTGGAGGCTGGATGAACAGGAGCCCGTGGATGAACAGTTACAGGTGGAGGCTGGAGGATGTTGACGGTGGATGAACAGTAGCTCGTGGAGGCTGGAGGGGGTCGACGGTGGAGATGAACAGTATCTCGTGGAGTCCCGTTTTGCGGTACGCCACACCCCTCCCAATGAACAGGACCCCCGTTTCGACCGTAGCGCTCCAACACAAGTTTGTTTCGTCTGTTTTGCGGTACGCCACACCCCTCCCAATCAACAGGACCCCCGTTTCGACCGTAGGAGGTCCGTTTCCTCTGTTTTGCGGTACGCCAGACCACTCCCGATCAACAGGATCCCGTTCTGAATGTAGGAGGTCCGTTTCCTCCATTGTGCGGTATGCTAGGCCTTGTTTCCATCGCCTGTTCCGTCCAAGCCCTCCCGATGAACACGACCACGCATTCTGTTCCGACCCAGCCGGTTGGCTCCCACGCAGTCTGTTGCCTCCCAATGAACACGATGCATTCCATTGCCTCCCCATGAACACGACGACGACGCTGTTTCACCGTTCCGACCCAGCCATGTCAACGAGCCCTCGCCGTACGTATGTGCGAGTAGGCGCTCGAGACCTCGCCCGTTTGTACACATACGTGGCCGTATTTTCTTTCTTGCACCCTGGCCGCCTATACTACGACACGTGCGTGCCTCTACATCCACCAACATATATGTACATACACGTTCGCGACCAGAATGACAATGCTACGTATGCTTCGACCAGGTGGGTCCCGACTGTCACGCACTTCCCTGCGTGCGAAGATGTAGCTGGTGGGTCCCAGCAGTCAGGGGGGCGAAATACGGTGGCTCGTCCAGTGGGGCCCCGCTGTGAGGTGGAGGAATATTTATTTTGCACGTAATAAGGAGGCACTTCCTTGCTGCGGCCGTGGAACCAGCTATCAGGCTCTCCACGTATAGTCCACGTCCGATGGAAGCCGTTCCTTGACCATGTTGACCACGCCGCGCCAAGAGCACCATGGCGGTGGACGACGACGAGGCCTAGGAAGGGGACACGCGGAGCCGGGGAAGACGCGGCAGTGGATGCCCACGCGTAGAGGAGTACGAGGGCACTGGTTCGCTGCGGTGTGAGGCTGCCGTCGCCGCAGAGTAACAGGCGGTGCCTCCACCGCATCGCAGCCGGATACGGGAGGCACGAGCACGAGGCACGACTGGCGCTGGTTTGGGTGGCTGGAGCAAGGAGACCAGAGGTTAAAGAAGCACTACGGCCGTTGGATGGACATCGTACGGTCACTGAAGCTAGAATCGTGCATATTGACTAAGTTGACAAAGCCCTCCGTCCCCGTCAACTTAGTAGGCCCACAAGTCAGCCTGCCACTATATTGGGTCCCAGCTAACAGGGGGAGTATTCATTTTTTTGTGTGTAATAAGGAGGCACTTCCTTGCGTGCGAAGATATAGCTGGTGGGTCCGAGCTATCAGCGGTGGTAACGTTTTTTTGCGAAACACAGAGGCCATTTCGGTGGGTCCCTGACGTCAGGTGGAGGAATCATTATTTTGCGCGTAATAAGGAGGCATTTCCTTGCGTGCGGCCGTGGACCCGGTCATCGGCCTCTCCACGTACAGTCCACTTCAGATGCATGTCGGTCGTTGACCACGTTGACCAGGCCGCATGGAGAGCACCAGGGCGGTGGACGACGGCGAGGCCTAGGAAGGGAACGGCACAGAGGTAGGGAAGATTCAGCAGTTGTTTCCCACGCGGAGGGGAGTATGACCATACGAGGGTTTACTGGTTCGTCTGCTGTCGCCAGATAATAACAGCAGGTGTAGGTGAGTAGAGGGATGGCTAGGCCAGCGATGGGAGTACGGTGGGGCGGTGAGGCCTGCGCAGCACAGCCGACCGTGGGGAGGAGGGAGCAAGCAGTCCCGCCGGCGCTTGTTTGAGCGGCTGGAGCAGGAAGAGCAGAGATTGAAGAAGCACGATGGCCGTTGGTTGGACATCCAACAGTCACTGCATGTGCGTCAACCTTTTTTAGGAAAGCCTCAAATCTGTGGAAAACAACATACAACCCATCTGCCATTATTTCTAATGATTTTCAGCCCATTTGCTAATTCTTAAGGTTTTTTTGGAGCCCATATTCTTTTTGTTAGCATTACAGCCCAAATTGTGGCCACGGTTAAAAAATTGTATGAAAATTTTGCATATTTCGGTGTGGTCTGAATTGTTTTTAATCCTAAAATTTCGACTCACAATCAAACTGATTTTAAAAATAAATGTATATCAATATAAAATCCAACGAAATCTCCATGCATAAAAATTAATGTAATTCAAAATCTTGAAATGAAAAAAAAGATATTTGAAACTAATTGCCGGTTGATGTGTTTTCAAAATATACATCCCATTTGTCATTACTGATGGGCCATTTTCTCCACCAGCTGAATGAAAGATCTCCTCGTCTTGAAAGATTTGCAGCCCAACAGGCCTGACAAAGCGACTTACTTGGCAATCACAAAAAAACTGGGCTATGGCCGTGGACCTAGCTGTCAGCCTCTCCACGTACAGTACTCTTCCGATGGAAGTTGTTCCTTGACCACGTTGACCATGCCGCGCGGAGAGCACCATGACGGTGGACGACGGCGAGGCCTAGGAAGGGGACTACGCGGAGCCGGGGAAGACGCGGAAGTGGAAGACGGCGCGGAGAGGAGTACGAGGGTTCACTGGTTTGGCTGTGGTGTGAGGCTGCCGTCGCCGCAGGGCCTGGCCAGCGGTGGGAATAGTAGGGGGCGGGGAGGCCTCCGCGGTAGCACAGCCGGCCACGGGAGGCAGGAGCATGTGGCACAACCGGCGCTGGTTTGGGCGGCTGGAGCAAGAAGACCAGAGGTTGAAGAAGCACTATGGCCGTTGATGGACATCGTACGGTCACTGGAGCTAGAATCGTTCATATTGACTAAGTTGACAAAGCCCTCCGTCCCCGTCAACTTTGTTGGACCACAAGTCATCCTCCCACTATGGTGGGTCCCAGCTAGCAGGAGGGTATTCATTTTTTTGTGCATAATAAGGATGCACTTCCTTGCATGCGAAGATATAGCTGGTGGGTCCGACATGTCAGCGGGGGGAACATTTTTTTCGCGAAATACAGAGGCCCTTCCGGTGGGTCCTAGCTGTCAGGTGGAGGAATTATTATTTTGCGCATACAGTCCACGTCCGATGGATGTCGTTTGTTGACCAAGTAGACCAGGCCGCGCCGAGAGCACCATGGCGGTGGACGACGGCGAGGCCTAGGAAGGGAACAACACGGAGCCGGGGAAGACTCGCCAATGGTTGCCCACGCGGTGGGGAGTACGAGGGTTTACTGGTCCGGCTGCCGTCGCCAGAAAATAACAGGAGGTGTGGGTGAGTAGAGGAATGGCCTGGCCAGCAATGAAGTAGGGTGGGGCGGTGCGGCCTGTGCGGCAGCACAGCCGGCCACGGGAGGCGGGAGCACGCAGTCCCACCGGAGCTGGTTTGGGCAGCTAGAGCAAGAAGATCAGATATTGAAGAAGCAGCACGACCGTTTGATTAACATCCAATGGTCACTGCTGCTAGAATCGTTTGTGGACTAAGTTGACAAAGCCAAAGTACACGTCAACTTAGTAGACCCACAAGTCAGCCTCCAAATCTGTCCCAAATAGCATACAGCCCGAAATTTCTAGCCAGATTCAAATTAATTTTAAATCTAAATATACCTTAATTTAAATTCAATGACATTTTACCCGCACAAAAACAATGAAGTTTAAAATATCAAAATCCGAAAGAAAAGAGTATTTTGGAACTAATTGTCTGTTTGCTGTATTTTTTCATTTTACAGCCCATTTATTATTACTTATAGCACATTTCTTATTACTTATAGCCCATTTTCTGGGCAAAATGCACCCCTCCTCGTCTTGAAAGATTTCCGGCCCAGCAGGGCATAGAAAAGCAAGTAGGCCTACGTTGGTTATTTTGCAAAAAACAAAATAGCTAGCTAGCAATTTTCAGAAAGGACAAAAACAAACTGGGCTGGCCATGTGCTAAACATATGAAATAAAAGCCTGGGCTAGACGGGCCACGAGTCCCGCACAACCCAGTTAATACCATTCTCCGTCCAGAAAAAACAAAATTACTGTGCGCTGCTGGGTCCCTACTGTCATCCTCACCATGTAAAGTCATCTCCTTATTCCTCACGGTTGTTGACCATGTTGACAACACCGGAGGGCGGCGCCCCGGCGAGGGAAACCAAGGCGAAGGACAATGGTGAGGCCTCGGACGGGAACGAACAGGAGCCGGGGCAGAGCACAGCCAGCCATGGGAACATTCGCCACATAAGTGACTAGCACCCTTGGTTTTCAACCGAGAGGTCTTGGGTTCGAGTCCCAGGAACTCTCAATTTTGTCCTCCTTCCTTCCTCGCAAAAAAGGGAAAGAAAATCAAAGACTTGGGAAGGCGTACAGAACAATCTAGTGTACCAGTAATGAGATGTTGCCGAGTTTTAGAAAGAAGAAAGACGTGCTCCTGTAGCTGGTTCGAATCCAAACCTAGACTATGACTATATATGGTGCTATGCTACTCTGCAAGTAATGAAACTGACATATCCAACATTCGCTTCTACTCTTCTCTACTTACTCTTCCTAGCATCAAAAGCTCTGGCCGCAGCAACCATGTCCGCTGGCTGCTCGTCCACCTGCTCTTCAGCAGGCAACAACCAGATATGCGCCAAGTCGCAACCCCTACCATCACCTGTCGGCCTCATCACACCCTCGCCAGCACGCGCATCGCAGCCGATTGCTCATCGCAACCCGCTACCGTTGGTGTGGTGCCACCGCTGCAAATCACGCAGAGTCATCCGTCACGTCTCAACCACAATCCGCAACCCTGGCCGAGTCTTCTACAAATGCCCGAATCATGGGGTAATAATATGTTTAAGTGTTGTTCTGCTGCTTTCAGTTGCTGATTTTTTTAATAGTTTGGTTGATGATATATCAATTTGATTCGTGCAGAAAAGGGAAGATTCGTCTGATTTGTATTTCTGGGAAGTTGCTGATGTGGGGGAATGCAACTATGCTGATTATTTGGTTAGCCGAGGAATCCCAATACCAGCAGGTTGGGGTGTTGGACAAGTAACTGAAGGAATGACAGAAGAGGAAGATGCAGAGCAGAAGCTTAAAGATGCAGTTCCTCTAATCATGGCCAAGCAATAGCTGCTGAACGGCCTTAACAGCAATGAGGAGATGAAAGAGCTTGTGAAGATAATGGGCAAAATTGATGTGCTCTGTAGGATGATTGTCTCTTTATTTGCAGTGTATGTAGCACTCGTGATGTATTCAGTGGCTACGACATGAGCACTTTGCTGAAACTAGTAATGAATGAAACCTGTGTAGCAGGATGGGCATAGTGTTGTGAACATCTAATGATTTCTATTAACAGAAATCAGGGGGTCTCCCCTTTTGCTCATATAAATAAATAAATAGCAGAGGCCCTGTCGGGTCAGCTTTGTTCTCATTCGAAGACGTCGAGCAAATTGCAGTCCAACAGCAAACTTTGTCATCAAATTCAAGTTTCACAGCCAAATATGAGTACAACTAAACAACAATGTCATCATGTTTTAGTTGTCATACAATCACCAAACACAAATCAGCATACATAACAAGTGATGTTCTCACAGCAAAAATACTAAACAACATGTTCATCAGGTTTCAGTTGTCATAGCAAACACAATTTCACATAGTAGATAAAAAACGTCTTCTAACAGGCAAATACGGTGAAAGCAATGTAATCATCATCCACAGCAGCAGCATCAACATCTTCGCCATGTGTATTAGTCTAAATCGTAATTCCCCATGGTGTCATCTTCTTCTTCGTCCTCAATGTCCTCGAACGTTGGCTTCTTCTTGATGAACTCTTGTATGTCCACAGCATGACAGGCAATCTTTTCGCCGGTGTCATTGACGTGATGGTTCTCAAAGATATTAGGAACATCTGTGTTATCTTGTACATCAGGAGCAGCGTAAGCATCATCTTGTTATGCAACTTCATTAAATGAATTCCTCTGCTCAAACCTTTGCAATACTCTCCAGTCATCGCTACGTGCAAATGTGTCTTCCAAGAAAAATATCTGTGTTGCTTGATTTGCCAAAATAAAAGGCTTGTTGGTCTGGTACGCCACCTTGACATTGATGGATTTGAAATAATCATCAGCTCTAGGTTTTGCGATCCTGGAAAACAGGTTATACCAACGACAACACAATAGAACCAAACACCAATGATCCTCGAAACTAGAGATATACTGCAACTGAATAATGTCTGTTATGTTAGCATACATTTCAGTTGTCTCTTTGTCATACGTATCCGTGCTCATGATGACACTGTTTTGTGTCTTCCTGCCTTCGCCTCGTGCAAGAGTGTTGTAGCGCACATGTCCAACAACGCAAGATTCATAATGGCTTACCCGAGTATCAGGACCCATTGCTGGTGAGTAAAGGGCATCATCAAATGCCTTCCCATCCTCCCACATCTTCTTAACCTATGGTTAGAAAATAGACAAGCTGATCATCTTATGTACTCAATATATTAAAAAACTGACAGTGCACTTCAAAAGCTTACATGGTTCTTGAACCATTTCGCAAATCCTGCCATAACCAGTTTGTCAATGTTTCTTGGATTTTGCGGCAGTAATTCCTCTTTGTAGATGCAGCACAACATAGTGATCGCGTCAAACATCTAAATATATAAGAATGCGCTTCAACTTTAGTAGATAATGATGTATAAGCTGCAGTACTGCACTTACTTGATATAAGGTAGTATCTCAGGACAGTTATTCAACACATACCAACCCATTTTGTCCAAATCTTTAGGTTTGTCCTCTTGTCGACTCTTCCCTGTAACTCGAACAGAATAATCGAAAACATTGAGCCCGGGATTGTCTTCACCCACCTCTTTGCTAAGCTGATCAGTTGTTTCAATGTATTTTGAGCAAAATGTCAACGCTTCTGTAGCAATTTAGGCCTCTACAATGGAACCCTCGGGTCTAGCTCCGTTCCTAACATAGCCCTTGAAAGTGCCTAGCCGCCTTTCAATAGGGTATATCCATCCATACTGTACTGGACCTCTAAGTAGTGCCTCATCAGGTAGATGAACAGCCAAATGCACCATCACATCAAAGAAGGCTGGAGGATATATCTTCTCAAGGTCACATAGGATAGTTGGTATCTTGTCTCTAAGACGCTCCAAAGCATCTATCCTGATATTCCTACTGCAGAGTTCCCTGTAGAATTGTCCCAACTTTGCAACTGCTTTGTATAAGTCAGGGCGGCCCAATCCTCTAAGGATAGCAGGTAAAACCCTTTGAAGTAGGATGTGGCAGTCATGAGTTTTCAACTCTGGTACCTTGTTTCCATCTACACTGACTCTCCTTTCAGGGTTGGAAGCAAATCTATGTGGGAATCTCACACGTGACAAGACCTCACAGAATTCTTTTCTTTTTACCTTGTCCAAGACGTACACAGCTGGTGCCATATCCCGTGGTTTACCTTCATCTTGCACCTGCAAATCCTTTCTGATACCCAGGTGTGTGAAATCAATCCTAGATTTTAAGGTATCTTTCATCTTGCCTTCAATATTAAGAAGTGTGCCGATAATGCTGTCACATATATTTTTCTCGATGTGCATCACATCAAGATTATGCCTTAGATCCAAATCTTTCCAATACTCCAAGTCCCACAAAGTGGACCCGCGGGTAAACAATAATGTCTCTTCTACCCTGCCACGCTTCCTTTTCTCGCTACCATTACCAGGATGGTTTCCTGGTGTAATATGACTGACCTTCTCTAGTTCCACTTGCAACTCATCGGCGGTGAGCCTGTTTGGCGCATCACGGTTTTCATGCTTTGCATTGAACACATGTATTCGATATTTTCTAGGATGCAGCTTGTCCTTGGCAAGGAAACGACGGTGTCCAATGTAACAGATCTTGCTAAGTATTGCGTATGACAGCGGATTCCTGTCACAGCAAACACATGCATTGTAACCATGTGTCGTTCGCCCTGACATAGTGCCCAAAGCTAGATAATCATGGATGCACCAAATTATAATAGCACGCAGAAAGAAATCAGCTTGTGGGCTGCTATATAGGTCTCGAGTGAGAACACCCTTCAATAGCTGTTGAAGTTCCTCCACGAGAGGCTCCATGGACAAATCAAAATCCTTTCCAGGACTTTTTGGACCTAGGATGAGCAAGGCCATCATGTAGTTTGATTCTTTGGTGCAGACATTTGGAGGCATGTTGTAAGGGATAACAAGCACTGGCCACATGCTATATGTGGCGCTCTGATGGCCAAATGGGTTAAATCCATCTGAAGCTAAGCCAAGTCTAATGTTTCTCGGGTCAGTAGCAAACTCTTTGTGTTTATCATTGAAGCTTTTCCACTCAATACCATGAGATGGATGGCGCATTACATTCTGATCTCTGTACTCCTGGTTCCTAGAATGCCACAGTACATCCTCTCTTGTTTCAGCATCATGAAACAACCTCTGCAATCTTGGTGTAATTGGAAAATGTCTTAGAACATTATGGGGAATCCTCTTTACAGCATCACCATCTTTCCATCTTGATGATTTGCATTTCGGGCATACACTTAAGTTGGCATAATCCTTCCGGAACAGAACACAATTATTCTTACAAACATGGATCATGTCATATCCAATTCCAACTACACAAAGGAAATTCTTCATTTTATTATAGGTGTGTGGCAGCTCAGACGCATCTGGGAAAGATTCGCGGAAAGCAGCCAACATCGCATCGAATGATTTGTTGGTCATCCGCTCAGATGTCTTCACCTGAAGAAAGGTGACCATAGCTGAGAATACTGACAGCTTATTTCCTGGGGTGACAGCAACGTTGCATTGTTCCAACATGCGGGCCCACCGTTTTTCTTCTGTAGGTGAAAGTTCATGGAATGCACGAGCATTTCGTAGCATTGTTTCAATGTTGGTCAAACTCACTGGCTCCGCCACCACCACCTCATCCTCCTCTTCCACCTAAGCATTAGGCAGATCAAGATGGTGATCCGCTGCTTCCACGTAGTCACTAACATTGACGTTCACAGCTTCACCATGATGAACCCACCTAGTATATGTGACCGACATCCCATACAAGTGTAGATGATTTTGCACAGTTGACTGGGGTCTTGTAACTGAATTCATACAACTGCTACACGGGCAGAGAACATCCGATTTCGGACCACCGTACTCAGCTCTGATAAAGTTCATGAAGTTTTCAACCCCCTTGACATATGCAGCGGAGAATCTTCGAGCAGAAGTTATCCAAGTCCTGTCCATCTGTTAGACAGACAAATTAGTTCTTCTACTAGATATTACAGGAAAAACATATATGCTTTTTTATGAAGTCCAGAAAAAAATACCTAGGTCGATGTCTAAAGCTATGGCAACATATTTGGACGAGCAGATCTAAGTAACGAAATATATGTAAAGCTAATTCAGCAAACAAATTTGAGTGCCAAATTATGGCAGGCTGTTTCAGCAGTCAATGAGGCCAAGCACACAGCCATCGAACTATCGAAGGCCATCGCAGCAACAAAGATCGAGTATAAAACGGTGTAGAGCTATTTCAGCTAACAGATTAGCTACTAGACCATGGCAATCTACGTCACAATAAATATATGGCAGGATATTTTAGCAACTAATCGGCCTTGGCATGCCATATCAGCTAAGCAGATTGAGTGTAGAACAGGGCAAGGAAGCTTCTTAAGCAGAGCATATTGACAGTAAACTACTTCGGCAAATAGTGAGATTAACAGCGTCTATCAGCTAACATTCAGCACTACACTGACATGAACGGGGCCTCAGTCTAGAATATGCGTACTGTGGGAGAAGCTGACCGCCGTGCGTCTCCACACGAACGTCGCCAGCGGTGGCGGTGTTGACCGTCGTGCGCCTCCACAAGAACGTAGCCAGAGGTGGCGGTGCGGCTAGAGCACGACAGTCTACGAGAGCGTACTGTGGGAGCGAGAGGATCGCTGAACCGCGGTGCTGACGTATCGGCGCGGTGGGGAGGGCGGCTTTGGCAGAGCGAATGGAGTGGAGGGGGACAGGGGGGGAGGGGGGGGGGGGTTGGGGAATATTATTGGCTAGTTGGCCGAAGGGCGGTTGAATCGGATTTGGGGGAAATTTTTGGGTGTGGGTGGGGTGAGGATTTTCGCATGGTGGGCGGGGGGAGTTTGGCACATGGTCGGTTTCTCCAAGTGCAGTCCCACGTGTCAGTGAAGAGGCAAGCCGAAGCGCGTTCCGTTTGCGTGAGCCGTGTACATGACCGAACGTGTGTGGGGTGCAATGCGACCGCGACAGGAGTGTTGTGAGTGTACCGAATTTTTTCCTTTTAAACTAGGTGCTTCGCCCCCTCAAAAAAATATGTTGCTTCACGTGATCCATCGATACTACTACTAGTAATCCAGTAATCCCGACTAAACCGGCGCGGCCGGGTCTTTTCCTGCACGATATGCTGGGAGGTTGGCTTAGTTGGGTTTTTTAGGACGAGTAATGCTACACCTACGTAATCCCAGTTACATAATTAACGTAATGTGAAATGTGTGAGCTGTTGATTGTAGATTGGGGGGAGGGAGGGGCCCACCACCATGAAAATCAGGGGAGGAGAGAGAGAGGCAATTTACGTTAACCCTTTCGTAGGTTCCCTTAGATGTAGAAAGGAAACTATATAGGCCGTCCAATCTATATCTAACGGATAGGAAGGAAACTATGACAATTTACCCGTACTCCTCTCCACATTTGCAGATAACGCTTTCCCTCGTTCATCCTTTTCTGCCACAAGATCTTGATCTTCCGTGCAACGCGCGGGCATCTTGCTAGTACTCCTACAATATGTATATTATTGTGAAAGTTCATATACACTGGCCAAGATTAATGCAAACATGGTAGATTTTCATTACATTTCGAACTTTATAGGACAAAAAAATAAAAGAAACCCGACCATAAACCTATTCTAGGGCGGCGACCGACGTCCTCCATCTGTGATCTCCATGTACGGGGGTGGGGTTCAAGACCCGTGAAGTGAAGGTGCGGTCTCCGGCAAGGAAAAGTAGAACACGGGAGACGGACCGGCCATTTGGCACACCATGCCCTGCCGCCTCCCATGCCCTACTCATCCTTGGAGGAGTCCCCAACCTCGGCGGTGCCGGACGTTGGACGGCGGCAAGTAGGACGCGTGGCTGACGGTGCTCCCGTCGTCGGCCGCCAGCATGGCCACCGCTTGTGCGGCGACTTGAGCGAGGGCGGCGACCTCGAGCTCCATCCCTGAAGACAAGCTCTCTCGCAGAGCTTTCGCGCTTGCGGTCACGGCGGATGTGGTTCCAGGTAGGAGGACGATGCGCTATGGTGTGGAGGTTAGCTGAGCGTTGCCGCTTTAGGTAGCGCATTTCGGTGAGGCCAAGCGTCCGGGTGCGTCATTAAGTCGCCGGAGTTGGTTCCGCGGGCACCGAGCCTCTTAATGATGACATACGAACGGACGGCATGAATGCGGGCAGCTGGCGCCGGCTGGGAACTGTAACGCCCTCGATGCGGCTATATCTCCCACGTGTCGAGGCACGACTTAGAGGCATAACCGCATTGAAAGCAATGTCGCAAGTTAGGAAATCATCACACATCCCATGTACATAAATAATATAAAGGGGAGGTACATAGTTGGCTTACACTCGCCACGTCACATCAAAGTACATAAATAACATACATCATTCAAACACTCATGGCCCGACTACGGCGCCAAAATAAAAGACAACCCAACAAGCAACATAGGTCCCGATCAGCCCAACTGGGCTCCACTACTGATCATCAGGAAAAGACACATAGTAACGCTGAGAGTCCTCGTCGTACTCCCACTTGAGCTCAAGCGCGCCATCTGGAGTTGTATCATCTGTCCCTGCATTTGGTGTAATAGTAATCTGTGAGCCACAGGGACTCAGCAATCTCGCACCCTCGCGATGAAGACTATTTAAGCTTAAATAGGTAGGAAAGGGGTAATGTAAGTGGAGCTGCAACAAGTGACTAGCATATGTGGTGGCTAACTTATTCGCAAAAGAGAGCGAGAAGAGGAGGCAAAGCACGAGCGAAAAACTAGAGAGCAACCTGCGCAAACATAACTCCAACACCGTGTCCACTTCCCGGACTCCGCCGAGAAGAGGCCATCACGGCAACACACTCGGTTGATTCATTTTGATTAATTAAGGTTCAAGTTATCTACAACCGGACATTAACAAATTCCCATCTGCCCATAACCGCGGGCACGGCTTTCGAAAGATCAATCCCTGCAGGGGGTCCCAACTTAGCCCATAACAAGCTCTCACGGTCAACGAAGGAATAGACCTCCATCCAAGACACACCGATCAGACTCGGTATCTCCGTACAACAAGATGATTCAACAGGTTAAAACAAGTCCAGCAACACTGCCCGAATGTGCCGACACATCCCGATAGGAGCTGCACATATCTCTTTCTCAGGGCACACTCAGACTGTCCTAGGTACGGGTAGGCCAGCCCAGAGTTGCCCCTGGTGGCCACCAGCAGCTGACAGTTGGACCAACACTCAGAGGAGCACTGGCCCGGGGGGGTTAAAATAAGATGACCCTCGGGCTCCGGAAACCCAAGGGAAAAAGAGGCTAGGTGGCAAATGGTAAAACCAATGTTGGGCATTGCTGGAAAAGCTTTAATCGAGGCGAACTATCAAGGGGTTCCCATTATAGCCCAACCGCGTAAGGGACGCAACAAACCGGGAACATAACATCGATACGATGGAAACTAGGGCGGCAAGAGTGGAACAAAACACTAGGCGAGAGGCCGAGCCTTCCACCCTTTACCAAGTATATAGATGCATTAAGATAACATGGCAATATAATGATATCCCAACAAGTAAATAAATGTTCCAAAAAGGAACGGCTCCAATCTTCACCTGCAACTAGCAACGCTATAAGAAGGGGGCTGACCAAAGCGGTAACATAGCCAATCAACGGCTTGCTAGGACAATGGTGGGTTAGAGGCTCAACATGGCAATTGGGAGGCTGACAAGCAAGTGGTAGGCATCGTAGCAATGGCATAGCAAAAGAGCGAGCACACTAGCATAGCAAAGATAGTAGTGATTTCGAGGGTATGATCATCTTGCCTGCACAGTTGTCAGAGTTGACTGGATCCTCAAAAGCAAACTCAACGGGCTCCTCGTTAGCGAACTCGTCTCCCGGCTCTACCCAACAACACAAACAAGCAACAAGGATACAATCAACCACGTGCAAGGGCAAACAATAAGATGCAAAGATGGTATGCTATGCTGGATGCAAGATGCAAGACGTGACAGGAAATGCATGAACCTGGCCTCAACTTGGAAAACCAAGTGTGCCGCTGGAATGAAATCACTTGAAAACGATATAAAGATCATAGGAATCGGAGCTACGGTTTGGAAATGGCAAGCGTTTTACGAAATGAACCCGTCTGCGATTTACAACAAGTAGGCTCCTAAATGCAACGAAATGAACATGCTATAGCCACCAAACGTGACAACAAAAGACATGGCAGGGATGTACACAAGATGCTTATCAAAACACTAGCACTGAGCCACGGCCAAATTCATCCATTATGAGGTTCAAACAAGCATGGCAAAAACGCAAATGCAAAACAGGTTTCAGACTTAGTGAAATTAACACTAGTCTGAAATTTCAGACCACGATGCTCTCTTCGGAGCAGCAAAACAACATGATACATAGCCTGATTATGACAAGTAAGAACATGGCATGGAGCTACTCAACAAGCTTAACAAAACACCCAAAGTGACCTGGGGCCAAAAGGGTTCACAAAATACTCTAACGAGCACCCGAACATAGCTCACGCACAATCAGTTTTCAGACTTAGTGAAAACTGAGACATGCTGAAAATTAACTCACGAAGGCATGTAAACGAGCTCGATGCACTCACCATGGTGCAAGTCATAGAAAGACAAGCATATATCCATAAAGAGAGCACAAAATGCTAGCTATTCATGGCAAGAACATTGGCATAGCATGCACGGATCACTAACAATAGCATCGGCAAAATCGCAAACAAGTTGACGATCTGCCCAGATTTACCACGAAGCAAAAGTAGAGCTCGATTGACTCAAGCTAGATCACTCCACATATGAAAACAAAGACATGGATGGATAGAGCATAACGTGAATATCAAAACTCCCTTACTAATCATCCTCAAAAGAGGCACGAATCACTAGGAAACAAGCTGAACATATGGCATCATGAACTAAAATATCCCAGACTTAGTGAAAATCACTAAGTCCCTTAAAACAGAATTCTCAGGTGCCTCTCTTTGCAAGCTTGCACAAGTCACCACACACATCCTAAAAATGCATGGGTGGCACCTCTGGAAAGAAGACAAAATGCTTAACAATTCATCCCAAAGACTCACAGGCATATCATGCACACAATAATCATGGAAAAAATGACAAAAGTCTAAGATGAACTAACGGATCTGCAATTTAGCTCACGAAGCCTCCTTCTAACAGCATTTTGGGCATCAAGATGAACTCAAATGAAAATGATGCAATGGAATGACCTGATGTACATGTCGAGACGAACATTTTGATATATAATATGTCCAAAACGGAGCTACGGATGCGGAGATATCATCGGTCAAAGTTAGCATAAAAAATCAGGGGGGAGAAGGAGAAGTCAACCGGATCTAGGGTTCGTCCAGTTCCAGATCGGATCGGCGGTACTGTAGCAGTGGCGCGGGATCCGAGGTTCGCCGGCGCCAGAGCCGGAGAGGAGGAGGTCGGCCGGGCGTGGAGAGGGCCGTAGGACGGCGGGGCCGGGCCGGAGTGGGGCGGCGGCAAGCTTGGACGGAGAGGCGGTGCGGCGCGGTGCCCGGCTCGGGCGGCCGCAGGCGATGGCCGGCGAGCTCCGGTCGGGGTGCGGTGGCCCGTGGCGGCGCCGGCCACCGGCGATGGGAGAGGCGGCGGTGGAGTCGAGGCGCGGGGCGCGGCTGGATCTGGCTCGGGCGGCGAGGAGGCGGGGTCCCCGTGGGCCTGGGCGGGCCGGTGCGGTGAGGACGGCGGCGCGCCACGTGGCGGGCTCAGATTGGCGCGGGCGGCGGTGGGCGGACGTGTCCGGCCTGATCCGGACGCGTCCGGCGGTGGGAGGAGGAAGAAGCTAGGGTTTCGGGGAGAGGGAGAGATCCGGAAATGGAGGGGGGTATTTATAGAGGTAGAGGGAGCTAGGAGTGTCCAAATGAGGTGCGGTTTTCGGCCACGCGATCGTGATCGAACGCTCTAGGACATGGAGCAGAGTTTGGTGGGTTTTGGGCCAAATTGGAGGGGTGTTGGGCTGCAACACACACAAGGCCTTTTCGGTTCCTCGGTTAACCGGTACTAAACCAAGGCCGCATGGCAAGTCTCGGTCCAATCCGGAAATGTTTAATCCCCACACATGAAAGAAAGCTAGAAATGGCCACCGGAGGAAAACGAAGCGCCGGAATGCAAAACGTACAACGGGGAAAAAGCTCAAATGCATGAGATGAACATGTATGCAAATGCAATGCACGTGATGACATGATATGAGATGCATGAAGACAAAAACAACACACGGAGACAAAGACCCGAACCCGAGAATAAATATAACTTAACGCCGGAAACGGCAAGAGTTGGAGTACAAATTGGGAAAGTTATATCTGGGGCGTTACAATGCTCCACCACTACGAAAAGATCTCGTCCCGAGATCTAGGACTGAAAGAACTCCGGGTGCTCAGAACAGAGGTGATCCTCGCGTTCCCAGGTAGCTTCACGGTCGGAATGGTGTGACCACTTGACTTTGAGAAATTTGATTGACTTGTTGCGAGTCTTGCGTTCTGTCTCTTCAAGGATTGCAACTGGGTGCTCACGATAGGAGAGATCTTCTTGGAGCTCAATGTCCTCGAAGTTGACGGTGCGTTCAGGCGTCTTGAAGCACTTCCGGAGTTGGGAGACATGGAACACATCATGAACATTTGCAAAGTTTGAAGGAAGCTCGAGTTGATAGGCGAGGTCGCCTCTCTTGCGGACAATCTTGAAAGGTCCGACATATCTAGGGGCAAGCTTCCCTTTGATACCGAAGCGACGAGTCCCTTTCATAGGAGAGACACGGAGGTAAACATGATCTCCGATCTCGAAAGCCAAATCACGGTGCCTACTATCATAGTAGCTCTTCTGGCGGGATTGGGCTGCTTTGAGGTTATCACGAATGACCTTGCACATTTCTTCTGCCTCTGTGATTAAGTCATTACCCAGCAGCTGACGTTCACCGGTTTCAGACCAGTTGAGAGGGGTACGGCATTTCCTACCATACAGAATTTCAAATGGGGCCTTGCCCGAACTTGCTTGAAAAATATTGTTGTATGAGAATTCAGCATAAGGAAGACAATCCTCCCACTTCATGCCAAAGGAGATCACACAAGCCCTGAGCATATCTTCAAGAATCTGGTTGACACGCTCAACTTGACCGCTTGTTTGAGGATGGAAAGCAGTGCTGAAGCGGATGTTGGTGCCCATGGCCTTCTGAAAAGAATCCCAAAACTTGGAGGTATAGATGCTGCCATGGTCTGAAGATATCACTTGAGGAATACCGTGCAGAGAGACAATTCGAGAGGTATAGAGTTCCGCTAATTGAGCTGCAGTGATTGACTCTTTGATAGGCAGAAAGTGAGCCACTTTGGTAAGCTTGTCAATGACAACGAATATAGCATCATTGCCACGCTTGGACTTTGGAAACCCAGTCACGAAGTCCATTTCAATGTGGTCGAACTTCCATTCTGGAATGGCAAGAGGTTGGAGAAGACCTGCTGGCCTTTGGTGTTCTACCTTCACTCTTCTGCAGACATCACATTCATTCACGAATTGAGCGATCTCGCGCTTCATTCGAGTCCACCAATAAGTTTGCTTGAGATCCTGATACATCTTCGTGCTCCCAGGGTGGATGGAGAGGAGAGAGTTGTGAGCCTCGCTCATGATCACTTTACGAAGTTCACCTTTGGGTACCACAATTCAATCCTCGAAGAAGAGAGTGTCCTTGTCATCAAGGCGGTAGCACTTGTACTTGGACTGACTCTTTGCAATCCCAATCTTCACCCTTTTCACGATAGCATCAAGAAGCTGGGCTTGGGAATCTGGTCTTCCAAGGTAGGAGAAACTTGAAGGTTGGCGAGGAAACCTTGAGGAACAATTTGCAGATTAAGTTTGCGGAAAGCTTCACAAAGCTCGGGTTGATAAGGCTTGAGAACCAGACTGTTGCAATATGCTTTTCTGCTCAAAGCGTCAGCAATCACATTGGCCTTGCCTAGAGTATACTCCATACTCGGATTGTACTCTTGAATCATTTCGACCCATCGAGTCTGCCTGAGGTTGAGATTAGGCTGAGTGAAGATGTACTTGAGACTCTTGTGATCATTGAAAATATCCACTTTTCTTCCCAATAGAAGATGTCTCCAAGTCAACAAAGCATGCACAACTGCCGCCAACTCGAGATCATGAGTGGGGTAGTTCTTCTCATTAGGCTTCAACTGGAGAGAGGTATAAGCAACAACTTTCTTCTCTTGCATGAGTAGAGCACCGAGACCTTGGAGAGAGGCATCACAAAAGACCTCGTACGGCTTGGATTCATCAGGCGGAGTCAGAACTGGAGCAGTGATCAACTTCTCTTTCAAAGTGTTGAAAGCAATATCACACTCCGGAGACCAAACGTACTTGACGTGCTTCTGAAGAAGATTTGAGAGAGGCTTCGCGATCTTAGAAAAGTTTTCAACGAATCTTCGGCAGTAGCTTGCGAGACCGAGGAAGCTACGGAGTTGCTTCACGTTCTGAGGAGGTTCCCAATTAACAATTGTAGACACCTTTTCAGGATTCATGGAAATGCCCTTGGCAGAGATGATATGGCCAAGATAAAGAACCTCATCGAGCCAAAATTCACACTTGGAGAACTTGGCGTAGAACTGATGTTCCCTGAGCTTGTCAAGAACCAAACACAAGTGCTTGGCATGATCTTCCTTGTTCTTGGAGAAAACCAGAATGTCGTCGAGATAGACCAAAACAAAGTCATTGGTGTAGGGGTTGAAGATGAAGTTCATCATGCGAGAGAACGTCGGAGGAGCGTTGGCGAGGCCAAAAGACATGACAGTGTATTCATATGACTCATAGCTTGTCCTGAAAGCCGTCTTGGGAATATCTTGCTCACAAATGCGAATCTGATGATAACCCATACGGAGATCAAGCTTGGAGAATACTTGGGCACCCTTGAGTTGTTCGAACAGCTCATTGATGTTGGGAAGTGGGTATTTGTTCTTGATGGTCTTCTTGTTCAATGGACAATAATCAACACAAAGTCGGTCCGTTCCATCCTTCTTCTTCACAAAAAGAACACCACAACCCCACGGAGAAGTACTAGGCCGAATGAGACCAATTCTTTCTTGAATGTCGAGTTGTTTCTTCAGCTCCTTCAACTCTTCAGGGCCGAGCTTGTAGGGACGTTTGCACACAGGTTCCGTACCGGGCTCAAGTTCAATAACAAATTCAACGGGCCGGTGCGGAGGCATTCCTGGGAGCTCTTCTGGGAAGATGTCTTGATACTCACAAACAACCGGAATCTGCGAAATAGCATCCAATTAACCCTTCTCATTGAGAGAAAACAACCGGATTGTATCATCCCGAGCGGCAAAGACAATGACATCCTCAGATGAATGAGTCAGTTGAATCTGCCTGGCTGCACAATCAAGCTGAGCTTTATGCTTAGAGAGCTAGTCCATGCCAAGAATAAGATCGATATCCGAATCACCAAGAACCGTTGGAGAAGCCAAGAACTTATAATCGCCCAAAGTGATAGTAACATCTGGAACGATGGAGTTAGCCTGCATGCACTTACCAGGAGAAACAACTGCTAATGGGCTAGGCAGAACTTGTGAAACCAATTCATGCCTAGATGTAAATGGCCTCGAGATGAAACAATGCGAAGCACCCGTATCAAAAAGAACTTTTGCAGGAATATCATTAACAAGAAGGTTACCCATGATGACATCTGACGAATCCTCTGCCTGAGCTGCGTTGATCAAGTTGACCTTGGCGGACTTGGGGTTATGCTTGACTACAGCTGTACTTGCCGATCTCACGGGAGGAGGAGGAGGAAGACGCCTCTGGTTGAAACACTTGTTGGCGTAGTGACCCTTCTGTTGGCACTTGTTGCACGTGACCTCTGAAAGCGGACGGTGGTACAGAGCACTCGATCTTGGAGCTTGAGACGAAGTCTTGTTCTGAAAGCCTAGGTTGGGTGGGTGGGAAGAACCACTGCCACCTTTGCTCTTCTGCTGATACGGCTGACGGAATGGAGGAGGAGGAAGCCAATACTTCTGCTGCTTGGCCACTTGAGTAGAGGAAGAAGGCGTAGTGTCTCGGACTCGCTTCCTGGAAGCATCACACCTCAACTGAGCAGCCTCTTGCTTCAGTGCCATGTTGTAGAACTCATCGTACCTCAACGGCTCAACAAGGACAAGAGCGAGCTGAATTTCTTCACGGAGACCACCCCTGAACTGGTATATCATGCTCTTCTCATCAGGAACATCCTGCTTGGCAAAACGAGCGAGCTTCTGGAACAACTTGTTGTAGTCATAGACAGACAAAGAGCCTTGCTTCAGATTGCGAAATTCCTCACGTTTGCTTTCAGTCACACTCTGAGGGATGTGATGAGCTTGGAAATCTCGACGGAAATCATCCCAAGTGATCAAACGTCCACCTCTGGAATCCTTGTACTGCTGGAACCACTCTGCAGCCTGATCTTTGAGCTGGAAAGAAGTGAACTTGACGAAATCTTCAGGCCTGACGTTGCTGCATTCAAAATGCTTGCCCAGATCCACTAGCCAATCGTCAACATCGGTAGCCTCAACACAATTGCTGAACGTCTTTGGACCATTAGCGAGGAACTGGTTCAGAGTAGCAAAATGGTTCTGATTGTTGCCTTGATTCCCTTGACTGCCTTGATTGCGCTCTTGGAGGATTTGCATGATCAACTCTGTATTTGCATTGGTTGCGGCCATCACAGCTTGCCAAGCCTCCGGAGGAGGTGGAGGTGGTGGCAGATCAGGATTCGGAGTCGTGCGTGTTGGAGGAGCCATCCTGAAGAGGTTGACCACCATTAGCACATAGATAGACAAATATTGAAGGTGAATCCAACGGAATGAAAAATTGCAACATAAAGTCTTCACATCCGAACAAAATGAACGAATGCACTTCTCTTGAAGTGGTCACATATTCCTAAATTGCGAAGCCACGTAGAATTAGGTAGAAGAGGTACATCAACGAGGGATGGAATCAACATATGACTTCGAACCGATTCAAATACCACAACTCAAAATAAAACCAAGGATTGGCTTGCAAAATAAGCCGGAACAAACATATGATAGAGATTTTGTCCGAAGTTTTCGTGGTGGGACCTACACGGGCTCGATCGTACAGCACCATCATGTACAAGGCAGTGCACATGACATACGAAGCGTCCCCGAGTCAGCATAGCCAAGGACTCTTTAAGACACAACGAGACCACTGTAAAATCGACCGTGAATAGGCGAACCACTAGACGTCGAACCCCAATTTCATATCATACATCTGTCGGAAGGATATCCTAAGAGCTACTTGAATTCCCACCTATGAAACTCCCGAAAATTTCCGGTTATGCAATCAGGTGTTGGGGATACAGGGGAAGCATAATATCTCACCCAAACTAGCAAATCCTACATCCAGCTGTATCCATCCTTCAACACATAACCAAGAAACCTTTGGAAACCATCTACCTCAACCTTCGAAAAGCATCCGTTATACAAGTTATGGCGATACTCCCGAACTCCCGCCCCAGTACTGGGTGGCGTCGAGGTTATCTCACCAACGAACTGCATAAAGGAGATTTTCGATGTCGACGAACATATCTCAAGTATTCCAGAATTGCAACGATAAAATTATGATGACAACACCTCAGAGCTCAACTCCCCGGGACACTTCCACTAAACCCCTGACAGGAGGCACCAAGAAAGTATTCTCATCATAAGCCATCGAAACAAATCCAAGATACTCGCGTAATCCTAATTTTTTTTTGTGAAATTTGAGAAGAGGAGAGTCAAAACTCTACGTCAGGATGCCAAACCAGAGCGATGAGGAGACTGGGAAGTAAAAATAATTCCTATGCTCTCCGATATATAATTCCTAAATGACTCAAAACATTCTCTAGACACAACTCGGCTGCTAAAAACGATCAAGCAATGGGGGCTCCTAAGGTCGGGGAAGGCTCTGATACCAACTTGTAACGCCCTCGATGCGAATATATCTCCCACGTGTCGAGGCACGTCTTAGAGGCATAGCCGCATTGAAAGCAATGTCGCAAGTTAGGAAATCATCACACATCCCATGTACATAAATAATATAAAGGGGAGGTACATAGTTGGCTTACACTCGCCACGTCACATCAAAGTACATAAATAACATACATCATTCAAACACTCATGGCCCGACTACGGCGCCAAAATAAAAGACAACCCAACAAGCGACATAGGTCCCGATCACCCCAACTAGGCTCCACTACTGATCATCAGGAAAAGACACATAGTAACGCTGAGAGTCCTCGTCGTACTCCCACTTGAGCTCAAGCGCGCCATCTGGAGCTTTATCATCTGTCCCTGCATCTGGTGTAATAGTAATCTGTGAGCCACAGGGACTTAGCAATCTCGCACCCTCGCGATCAAGACTATTTAAGCTTAAATAGGTAGGAAAGGGGTAATGTAAGTGGAGCTGCAGCAAGTGACTAGCATATGTGGTGGCTAACTTATTAGCAAAAGAGAGCGAGAAGAGGAGGCAAAGCACGAGCGAGAAACTAGAGAGCAACCTGCGCAAACATAACTCCAACACCGTGTCCACTTCCCGGACTCCGCCGAGAAGAGGCCATCACGGCAACACACTCGGTTGATTCATTTTGATTAATTAAGGTTCAAGTTATCTACAACCGAACATTAATAAATTCCCATCTGCCCATAACCGCGGGCACGGCTTTCGAAAGATCAATCCCTGCAGGGGGGTCCCAACTTAGCCCATAACAAGTTCTCACGGTCAACGAAGGAATAGACCTCCACCCAAGACACACCGATCAGACTCGGTATCTCCGTACAACAAGATGATTCGACAGGTTAAAACAAGTCCAGCAACACCGCCCGAATGTGCCGACAAATCCCGATAGGAGCTGCACATATCTCTTTCTCAGGGCACACTCAGATTGTCCTAGGTACGGGTAGGCCAGCCCAGAGTTGCGCCTGGTGGCCACCGGCAGCTGACAGTTAGACCAACACTCAGAGGAGCACTGGCCCGGGGGGGTTAAAATAAGACGACCCTCGGGCTCCGGAAACCCAAGGGAAAAAGAGGCTAGGTGGAAAATGGTAAAACCAATGTTGGGCATTGCTGGAAAAGCTTTAATCAAGGCGAACTATCAAGGGGTTCCCATTATAGCCCAACCGCCTAAGGGACGCAACAAACCGGGAACATAACACCGATACGACGGAAACTAGGGCGGCAAGAGTGGAACAAAACACTAGGCGAGAGGCCGAGCCTTCCACCCTTTACCAAGTATATAGATGCATTAAGATAACATGGCAATATAATGATATCCCAACAAGTAAATAAATGTTCCAAAAAGGAACGGCTCCAATCTTCACCTGCAACTAGCAACGCTATAAGAAGGGGGCTGACCAAAGCGGTAACATAGCCAATCAATGGCTTGCTAGGACAATGGTGGGTTAGAGGCTCAACATGGCAATTGGGAGGCTGACAAGCAAGTGGTAGGCATCATAGCAATGGCATAGCAAAAGAGCGAGCAAACTAGCATAACAAAGATAGTAGTGATTTCAAGGGTATGATCATCTTGCCTGCACAGTTGTCAGAGTTGACTGGATCCTCAAAAGCAAACTCAACGGGCTGCTCGTTAGTGAACTCGTCTCCCGGCTCTACCCAACAACACAAACAAGCAACAAGGATACAATCAACCACGTGCAAGGGCAAACAATAAGATGCAAAGATGGTATGCGATGCGGGATGCAAGATGCAAGACGTGACAGGAAATGCATGAACCTGGGCTCAACTTGGAAAACCAAGTGTGTCACTGGAATGAAATCACCTGAAAACGATATAAAGGTCATAGGAATCGGAGCTACGGTTTGGAAATGGCAAGCGTTTTATGAAATGAACCGGTCTGCGATTTACAGCAAGTAGGCTCCTAAATGCAACGAAATGAACATGCTACAGCCACCAAACGTGACAACAAAAGACATGGAAGGGATGTACACAAGATGCTTATCAAAACACTAGCACTGAGCCACGGCCAAATTCATCCATTATGAGGTTCAAACAAGCATGGCAAAAACGCAAATGCAAAATAGGTTTCAGACTTAGTGAAATTAACACTAGTCTGAAATTTCAGACCACAATGCTCTCTTCGGAGCAGCAAAACAACATGATACATAGCCTGATTATGACAAGTAAGAACATGGCATGGAGCTACTCAACAAGCTTAACAAAACACCCAAAGTGACCTGGGGCCAAAAGGGTTCACAAAATACTCTAACGAGCACACGAACATAGCTCACGCACAATCAGTTTTCAGACTTAGTGAAAACTGAGACATGCTGAAAATTAACTCAGGAAGGCATGTAAACGAGCTCGATGCACTCACCATGGTGCAAGTCATAGCAAGACAAGCATATATCCGTAAAGAGGGCACAAAATACTAGCTAGACATGGCAAGAACAATGGCATAGCATGCACGGATCACTAACAATAGCATCGGCAATATCGCAAACAAGTTGACGATCTGCCCAGATTTACCACGAAGCAAAAGGAGAGCTCGATTGACTCAAGCTAGATCACTCCACATATGCAAACAAAGACATGCATGGATAGAGCATAACATGAATATCAAAACTCCCTTACTGATCATCCTCAAAAGAGGCACGGATCACTAGGAAACAAGCTGAACATATGGCATCATGAACTAAAATATCCCAGACTTAGTGAAAATCACTAAGTCCCTGAAAACAGAATTCTCGGGTGCCTCTCTTTGCAAGCTTGCACAAGTCACCACACACATCCTAAAAATGCATTTGTGGCACCTCTGGAAAGAAGACAAAATTCTTAACAATTCATCCCAAAGACTCACAGGCATATCATTCACACAATAATCATGGCAAAAATGACAAAAGTCTAAGATGAACTAACGGATCTGCAATTTAGCTCACGAAGCCTCCTTCTAACAGCATTTTGGGCATCAAGATGAACTCAAATGAAAATGATGCAATGGAATTAACTAATGTACATGTCGAGGCGAACAATTTGATATATAATATGTCCAAAACGGAGCTACGGATGCGGAGATATCATCGGTCAAAGTTAGCACAAAAAATCAGGGGGGAGAAGGAGAAGTCAACCGGATCTAGGGTTCATCCGGTTCCAGATCGGATCGGTGGTACTATAGCAGTGGTGCAGGATCCGAGGTTCGCCGGTGCCGGAGCCGGAGAGGAGGAGGTCGGCTGGGCGTGGAGAGGGCCGGAGGACGGCGGGGCCAGGCCGGAGTGGGGCGGCGGCGAGCTTGGACGGAGAGGTGGGGCGGCACGGTCCCCGGCTCGGGCGGCCGCGGGCGATGGCCGGCGAGCTCCGGTCGGGGTGCGGCGGCCCGTCGCGGCGCCAGCCACCGGCGATGGGAGAGGCGGCGGCAGAGTCGAGGCGCGGGGCGCGGCTGGATCTGGCCCGGGCGGCGAGGAGGCGGGCTCCCCGTGGGCTTGGGCGGGCCGGTGTGCTGAGGACGGCGGCGTGCCACGTGGCAGGCTACGATTGGCGCGGGCGGCGGCGGGCGGACGTGTTCGGCCTGATCCGGACGCGTCCGGCGGCGGGAGGAGGAAGAAGCTAGGGTTTCGGGGAGAGGGAGAGATCCGAAAATGGAGGGGGTATTTATAGAGGTACAGGGAGCTAGAAGTGTCCAAATGAGGTGCGGTTTTGGGCCACGCGATCGTGATCGAACGCTCTAGGACATGGAGCAGAGTTTGGTGGGTTTTGGGCCAAATTGGAGGGGTGTTGGGCTGCAACACACACGAGGCCTTTTCGGTCCCTCGGTTAACCGTTGGAGTATCAAACGAAGTCCAAATGGTACGAAACTTGACAGGCGCTCTACCGGTAGTAAACCAAGGCCGCATGGCAAGTCTCGGTCCAATCCGGAAATGTTTAATCCCCACACACGAAATAAAGCTAGAAATGGCCACCGGAGGAGAATGAAGCGCCGGAATGCAAAACGGACAACGGGAAAAAAGCTCGAATGCATGAGATGAACATGTATGCAAATGCAATGCATGTGATGACATGATATGAGATGCATGAAGACGAAAACAACACACGGAGACAAAGACCCGAACCCGAGAATAAATATAACTTAACACCGGAAACGGCAAGAGTTGGAGTACAAATTGGGAAAGTTATATCTGGGGCGTTACAGGAACGCACCGCGCGATGGCGCAAGGGACGAGGGTTTTGGTGTGCCAGGGTAGTCAGCTGCAGTCATGGCAATGTTGGAGATGCCCTTTGGTCACATGCGATCCCCGCATGTCATAGGAAAACCAAGACGACCCGGCATGGTCTCAGGTCCAGAGGATGCAGTTGGCCGCGCTACACCACTCCACGGACGCGTCGCGGCGCCCCGTGCATCCTCGACAAGCCGAGTGTTGGGGTGTGTTTGGATTGTGGCCAAGGTGCACCTTCCCAAAATTTTTGTCATGACCAAAAGATTGGTCTTTGTTTGGATGGTTGCCATTTTTTGGCATGCCAATGAACTCTAGCCAACTCTAGTTCATTTTTCTTGCCAATGTCGGCCAAATCATGGGCAACCAATACCTCAACCAAAATTTTGGCTACCCAATGCTTTGATGGGGAAACCTTGGGCACAAACCAAACATACCGTTTGTCGTGACACAGCACTAACGCCACCCTCGGCAAACTGAAACCGACCGTCTCTAGCGACGATATGAGTGTGTCGCTCACCGCGGTCGCCGTGTCCAGAGGCAGTGCTGGAGCTGCGCCCCGTTGTTGGCCCCAACGGCCCATACGAACAGTTGTCTGTGGCGGGGAGGTCGTGGGCCAGCTCCTCCATTGGACTAGTCTGCGCTACGTCGTCCCGACGGGTGTGCTCCACATGTCCGTTTCCCTGTTTTCCCGGCCATATTCGAGCGCTAGTGCTCCGCGTTGCGCATTAGGCCTTTCACTATGTAGGCCAAGCGAGACAACTTATTTTTTATTTGAGACGTTCAAGTATAATCGTGTGGCGTTTGCTTATTTCTCATTCCTCTCCAACCCTCTTCTCCATCGATCATGTCGCCCTCCAGTCGAGTCCATCCTCCCGCATGCCTCGTTTGAACATTCCGCCGAGTATCATTCGCATGTATCCACCCTAGTCCTCTTTGAATAGATCTCCGGACCCTGAGATGAAATCGAGAGGGAATGAGTGGGGGCACGTGATACCTAAGGCGGATTCAAAATTTTGAACCGGTGATCATAGCATCCGCAAATCATATATAAAGGGTATTCAATGTTTGTTTCATTTTGGAACATACAATATACTCCCTCCTATCCTTTCTAGTTTACATATAAGTTTTATGTGTAGTCAAAGTATATCTACTTTAATCAAAAAGGTATCAGCATTCAACAATGCCAATCAATATTGTTAGATTCATACGTACTCCTAGATTTTTACTCGAGATGGTTTCCAATTTGACTATCGACAAGATTAATAGTACATGAGATGTATAATGTGAAAATTATATCATTGGAAACTCCTTTCACATACGAATTTGACCATATGCTTTGTGTAAGTTGCATGTCATATATTATTACTCTAACATTCGGTCAAAGTTAGCCTCGAAAAACACATTAGACCCTATATGCTTTATGTAAGTTGCATGTCATATATTATTACTCTAACATTTGTGTAAGTTGCATGTCATATATTATTACTCTAACATTTGGTCAAAGTAGTATAGTGGAAGTGGATCCTCTGACGTAGGTGTCCCTGCCTTACCCTCCCTTTCGGTCACTTACTGGCGGACCCCATGCTTGCTAGGCCCCGCATGCTAGTTACTCAATGGGTTTGGCCACGTCAGGGGATCCTCATCCGTAGTATACTCCCTCTGTTTTTATTTACTCCGCATAAAATGGAGGGAGTGGTGGTATAATAAATGACGCGGGCGGAGGAGGGGGAGGGACGTTGGTTTGCTCTCAACTGCGGTCCCACAAGCGAGCGAAAATGCAAGACGAAGCGCGTTCCATTTGGTGAGCGACGTGGAGGGTCCAACGTGCCGGGCTGCAACGCGAACGCGACAAGGGCGATGTACAGTCAAAACCGATTGACCGGTCGTCACCGGAACCACTATTCACACCAGAACCATCGCTGCTCGGCTTATGCCAGCCACTGCCCTAAAACCAGACCAAATCTCCAGCCCATTCCCCCACCTTTCGATCCCCTAGCCTGCATCAAGCGTCCCCTAGTTCACCGGAAAGCCATGGTGCGCCGCAAGATCACTTACTACAAGATGCTGACGCCGGAGCGCCGCGCAGAAATCGCGGCGGCGGTCGGCGCCACAGACCTCCGTTCCCAAGCTCCCTTTGTGGCGGGCCAATCCCTGAGTTCTCTGGAGCCAAGCTACGAGAAGGAGGAAGCCGATCCAATGTTCATGGAGGAGGTCATGGCGCAGAAGGCCCCTGATGGGTATGATACGATGGACGTCGACTTCATGCCGGTGTCCGAGTCCCCCATGGTGCAGGCGGACCAGCGGTTCAACATGGCGATACTAAAGGAGGACCGGGAGGCAGAGGCTCAACTAGACGCGGAGCACGCACATGCCGCTGCCATCGAGGCTCTCCTGAAGGCCGAACCGGATGTCGTGGATGTGAACTGGGCGGCGGAGGCTCAACTTGAGGCGGAGCGCGCGGATGCCGCTGGCATCGAGGCCCTCCTGCAGGCGGAACCGGACGTCCTGGACATGAACCGGGCGGCAGAGGCTCGACTTGATGCAGAGCACGCGGATGCCGCTCTCATAGACGCCCTCCTGCAGGAGGAACCGGACGTCCTGGACTTGAACCGGGCGGCGGAGGCTCGACTCGACGCGGAGCGCGCGGATGCCGCTGCCATCGAGGCCCTCCTGCAGGTGGAATCGGACGTCCTCGACTTGAACCGGGTTGTGCTCTCTTCCGTGGAGAGCGCCCGCACGCTCCGCTTGAACGAGTAGCTGGAGGCCGAGGACAACCACGGTGCGGAGACACACGTCGGCAGCGACGGCTGGTTCGCGCCGGCAGCCATAGACGACGAGGTCGTCTCTTTCCGCGAGCAGTGATAGTTTTTCTTTATGTTGTTGTTTTTATGGATCTTTTGCTGTGTAAAAACATATATTTGTTATGCAAGTTGCCTGACTTGGGTCAGTCTACCACTACTAGGAAAAGGGCTATAGATTGTATGGCCACTAATGGCGCACCAGACATGTGGTGCGCCATTAGTATATACTAATGGCGCACCATGTGTAGGTGCGCCATTAGTGTCCAACTACTAATGGCGCACCACATCCATGGTGCGCCATTAGTAACAAATTTTTTTTTCATTTTTTTTTGAAAACTAGTAATGGCGCACCAGTGGATAGTGCGCCATTACTAGGTAAACTAGTAATGGCGCACCACATCCACGGTGCGCCAATAGTAATTTTTTTCAATTTTTTTATTTTTTTAACTAGTAATGGCGCACTAGTGGACAGTGCGCCATTACTAAGTTTATTTCAAAAAAAATTCAGAATTTGTTTTTTTTCAAAACTAGTAATGGCGCACCGTGGGAGTGGTGCGCCATTACTAGTTAAACTAGTAATGGCGCACCACACCCATGGTGCGCCATTACTAACTTGGCCCAAAACTTCCATCGAATGCAACCCCCCCCCCTCCCCCGTGGACCGCCTTTTCAGTTTTAAAAAAAATAAAAAAAATTGATGGAAATGTCAAAAAAATAAAAGAAAATAAGTTTCCCATGTGATATGTGGTCTAGTTGTTGGGAAAATTTACAAATATGAATTTCGACTTTATTTGCAAAATCTCTCTGGAATTTCTAAAATGGGCATAACTTTTGCATACGAACTCGGATTAAAAAGTTTTCTATATGAAAAATCATCTACTCAAAAAGTTACACCCAAATTTAAGATCCGGAACACAAAAAATCTACTTGAAAAGTTACATCCAAATCATCTAATCGAAAAGTTACCCCGTTAAACATTTTCAAAATCCCCAAAAACCTAACAGAAAAAAAGTTACGGGGCTTTTAAGATCTGGAGGCAAAAAAACTCAAACTTACGAGTGGCGCACCGTATTCTAGGTGCGCCACTAGTAACAGAAAAAAATTGGTTTCGAAAAAAAAATTGAGTTATTTTTCAAAATATGATACGTAATATGACCGGGAAGTTTGAAATATTTTTTCAAAATTTCATCATACTCATGAACTAAGTCCTAGACATCAGCTATGTTTAATAGGATTGATATGGTAGATATATCAACAAGTGCCTACGGAGTGAGGTGGTGCTGGGGTTGGATAGAACTACGAAGTTAAGCGTGCTCGGGCTAGAGTAGTATGAGGATGGATGACCTTTCGGGAAGTTTGACCATAGAGTGTGATTTGACTTGAGATTAAGCATATTGACCCGAGATTAAGCCCTAGTGACCCGAGATTAAGAAAAAAATAAAAAAATATTGAAATTTTTTTCAAATAAATTTGAAAAAAAAATATAAAAAATTTTGAAAAAAATTGCTACTAATGGCGCACTCCTGCGTGGTGCGCCATTAGTATACTAGATACTAATGGCGCACCATGGGCTATACTAATGGTGCACCGGTGGTGTGCCATTAGTAAAAAAATCTAATAGCGTGGTGCTAGTGGCGCACCTGTAGTGCGCCAATAGTAGCGAAAACAGGTGCGCCACTAGCAGCCCTTTTTCTAGTAGTGTACCATTTCAGGTGGTTGGATGAATATCCTACGTCTTCTAACCCTTCTTTCCTTCTTCCTCACCTCTTCTTCTTCCCCAACAGACCACCGCACGGGCCGTACGGATACTCCCCAACATGCGGTTGGATAAACATACTCTATGAACGAAAATTATGTGTCAGCGATAGGATGGTTGAGTTTGGTGTGTTCCCTTGGTTGGGTTTGCGGCGTGCAGGAGCGACCGTGTGAGGGTGCGGTGCGACCGCGATAGCCGTGTGCAAGTGTACCTCCTTCTCATTTTGAAAACTTTAGGCAAGCTTGGAAAAAATGTGTGGCGAAGTTTGGCAATGCAAGGCCTAGACCCAAACAGGATAAGTACGTACATACTAGGAGTACTACTGTTAAAAAAGAGCTGGGTTTTCCTTCGCGGGATTTAATCGATACAAATCCTCGTTTCACGTGTCAATTAATGCGTATTATTTTCTCCAAAGACCAAAGAGCTAACTATCTCACTCCTCATCGCTTGATTAATGCGGCGCCATGCAAACCAACCTTCTCACTTCCGCATGCATGTAGGGGATATTAATATCCTTTGTTGCTAACCCCATCAATTTTGCCTCGATTAGTGTTAGTGGCCCCCATTTTGGTGACGTCGATGATATTTTTTTGGTGGTTTGGCGAAGTGCGTTCGATGGAGAACACCATTGAGGGAGACCACGGTAAGTCGTTCGCAAGTGCCGCCTGCAAGCCGAGACAACCACCTTATTTGCATCCAGGAAGTCCTTTACTAGTACTACTATAACTAATGCGGTGAGATGGCTTCTCGAAGAAGACGATGGAGAAGCGGAGTCAGCGAAGAGTGAAATGATGGTTGCTTCGTCCATGCTTTTGTGATTTGACGCCTCACTGCTTTGTGATTTGTGATAGAAGGGACACGCGAGGAGACTCTGTGCTCTATACTGTACTACATGCGTCCAAGCATGGGAGAAAGAGGAGAGACGTTGCATTTTTCTATTCCGTCAATCAATCAATCAGGGAGCTTCGATTCCATCTTTTTGGCTTTGGCAACACCATCCACAATGGTTCCCACGATGCCAAAAGCTATTTTCACATTGGCTACACGTTGTGGATGCCCTTAACCGTACCACTTGGTTTTGCAACCGGTTAACAGGCCAGAAACGGGCCGACTCTTGCCATGGGCCGAATTTGGCCCATTAGGGTAACAGGCTAGTAACGGGCCGACTCTTGCCATGGGCCGAATTTGGCCCATTTAGTGGAACAGGTCATTAACGGGCCGACTCTTGCCATGGACCGAATTTGGCCCATTGGGGGAACATGCCAGTAACGGGCCGGAAGTAATCGAGGGCCGAAAAGGAGCCCAAGAACGTATGGGCCGTCAATAGGACGAAAGCTAAGACGGGCTGGAAACGGCCCATGTAAATCACGGGCCGTTAATGGGTATAAAGAAAACTACTATTCATTATGGGCTAGAGTCACCGTGGGCCTTTACCTGGGCCGGCCTATTATGGCACACGAAAATCTTGTGGGCCTTTACCTGGGCCGGCCCATTATGGCCCGCGAAATCTTGTGGGCCTTTAGCTGGGCCAGCCCATTATGGTCCGCAATATCTCGTGGGCCTTTAGCTGGGCCGGCCAATTATGGTCCGCAAAATCTTGTGGGCCTTTAGTTGGGCCTGCCCATTTGAACTTGTTGTGCCGTGCCACGTGTTGACGTATCATAGGCGCCTTATGTCTAGTGAGTGGATGACATCTGTCCCGACGATGAGCCGACACGCGTTTCCTCTAGCCAATGATGATTTTACACGTGGAAAATCCCCATTGGTCGGGGTTGTTAACGGGTTATCCGATCCAAAACCCAACTCGATAGCTTAACGGCGTTCCGTTACGGTGGATGCCACGTGTCAATCACCCTTGACGAAAGCACTTGTGTGACGCGCGATTTATCATCATGGAAGTGGACACTTCCGTGATGATAATTTTGGTAATGTCATGGAACACTTCTACGACAGCACAGGTATGACTATCTTGATTCTGTCATAAATTTGTCATGGATGTACATGCATGACAAAAAAAGTGACCTATTGTGACAAACACGTATCATCACGGAAGTGTATTTTTTTGTAGTGTGTAACACCCCGGATACAACTTTCCATATTTGTAACTCCGACTCTTGCCTTTTCCGGAGATGCGATATGAGATTACCTTTGTGGTTGGGTTTTTGTCTTCGTTTTGCATTTTGTTCATGTCATGCATTTCATATCATGTCATCATGTGCATCTCATTTGCATACGTGTTCGTCTCATGCATCCGAGCATTTTCCCCATTGTCTGTTTCTCAATCCGACACTCCCTCTTGCACCCAGCGCCCCTCTTGTCTCTTTTCATGAGCGGGTGTTAAACGTTCTTGGAATGAACCGAGATTTGCCAAGTGGCCTTGGTACACCACCGGTAGACCGCCTGTCAAATTTCGTGGCATTTGGAGTCCGTTTGATGCTCCAACGGTTAACTGGGGAACCGCAAAGGCCTCGTGTGTGTTGCAGCCCAACACCCCTCCAAAACGGCCCAGTAACCCTTCCAAACCACTTCCATGTCCTCCGTTGTCGAATCACAATCGCGCGGTCGAAAACTACACTCCTTTTGGACACTCCTACCTCCTCCTGGCTATAAATTTGTGCACCCCTCCTCAAATTCATGGTCTAACCCTCACCCCTTCTCCACCGCGCCGCCGGACATGTCCATCCGCGCTGGACATGTCCTCTGGATACGTCACTCCGGCCAATCCCATCTTGCCACCTCAGCACCGCCGCCTCCAGCGCCAACCCCGCCGTGCCACATGTCGCCTCCGCCGCGGCCCGCCAATCCCATCGCGGGCCCGCGCGAGCCCGCACGAGCCCGGAGCCGCTGCGGCCGCCCGAGTGCCTCGGTCCTCCGCGTCGGTCCCGCCATGCCTCCCAGCTCACCGGAGCGCCGCCCTGCGCCACTGCCGGAGCACCTCCACGCCCCGTCTCCGCCACCACCTCGGCTCCAGTGCCGCCGTCCCTCGTCCTCTCCTACGCACGGTGCCAGGGATCCCAGCCTCCTCTCCGACCCTACCCCGTCTAGATCCGGCATGGAGATCGCCGGATCTGCCCTCCTCGCCGTGCTCCGACGTCCTCACCGCCGCCAGACGCTGTAGCCGAGCTCCCTCATGCCGCCGCCACCCGCTAGGGGGATCGGGAGGAGCTCCGATCCAGTCGCCGCGTAGACCGTGCGCGGCCTGCGTATGGGCCACGGCCTCGCAAGGCCCGCTTCCGTCGGCCCACTTGCCTCCTCTCCACTCTGGGCCTTGGCCCGCTTCAGTGAGCAGCTTGCTATACCCTGCCCTGAGCACGCTTTAGCAATCGTGCGCTCGTTTGTTTAGTTCTAGAAACGGCCAAGTCCTGAGATTCCAGATTCATGTGCCCATGTTCATATTGCCATATCTCCATTACTATAGCTCCGTTTCATGCGCATGATATATCAAAATGTTCATTGGGAGATGCTCTTCATTTCATTCGATAGTGGTATGCTTGTTTGAGTTCATCTTGGTGCCCAAATCATTGATGCAAGAGTGCTATAAATTGTTAGGTGTTGTTACTTATCAGATTATGATGTTTTGTCATTTTTGCCACATTTGATGTGTGCTTCGTATGGGCCTGAGCTCTACATGTGTTTTTATCTATGCCATGCTATCTTTACAGAGGTGCTTGCCATGTATTTTTTTGATATATGTGGTGACTAGCACAAGCATGCAAAGTAGTCCTTGCTCTGCTGTTATTTTTATGCCATGTAACCATGATGCTATAGTGAGATCCATGCTTGTTTTGAGTTTCTTCAGTAAGGATGATTTGGACATATGGTTGTGCTCTATCCATCCATGCCCTTGTTTGCAATTATGGAGTGCCCTAGCATGTCCCAATCATGCTCTACTTTTGCTATAAAATGTTCCTGGCAGATTGTTTACATGTTAATCAATTTTGCCATGGTTGTTGTAGTTGATCCATGCATTCTATGAACTAGCTCTTGCCATGGTTAGCTTCGTGAACATGTCTTCTTGCTGTTAGTATGCTTATCTTGTCATGAAATGCCTTGTGGTGAGTGATTTGAACTCGCAAAGACGCCTTCATAACTCTGTTTATGCCCTGCTTTGTTTTCTGCTAAGTCTGAAACTGTTAATAAAACTTGCTATGTTTACATGGGTGCCATCATATCTTCTCTGCCTTTTTGGCTCATGATCAGTAAGGGAATTTTGTTCTATGAATTTATTAGATTCATGCCATGCCTTGTTTTGCTATGATATGTTCCTGTAGCATGTTTTTTGCTTGCTCTAAACATTGCTTCCTGATGTTATTCCTGGCATGTTAGTATTTTCACTATGTCTGTGAAGCTGATATCTTTTGCACTTTTGCCATGCTTGTTTGAACCTGTTCTCGTGTGTTTTAGCCGTAGCTCAGTGTTCATGTTTTGTCAAGCATTTGGAGTAGATCACTGCCATATGCTTTGTTGCTATGTTGGACTGCATTAGCTTAGTTTCTTGTTGCATTCTAGATGGCATCATGCTGTTAATTGCAGATTTGTGCCATTCTTGTTTTGCTTGCCATTTGCAAACCGTGCATCTGATTCCGGTGATCTTTATATCAATTTCGACCGAAATCATATGATCTTTCCAGCGGCACACTTGGTTTGCCAAGTTGAGGCCTGGTTAAATCTTTCCCTTCCAAAGCACGCATATGCATTGCATATCATGTCTTTCATATCATGCCATGTTTTGCATCATGTTGCTTGCGCATTGCACCGTGATTGATTGTGGGTCCTTTGCTTGTGTTCTTGCTTTGGATAGAGCCGGGAGACGAGTACGTGATCGAGGAACCTATTGAGAATGCTAACGAGGATCCAGCTTTCCTCAACTCTGAGAACTTGCAGGCAAGATGACCATACCCTCGAAATCACTTCTATCTTTGCTTGCTTGTTGCTCGCTCTATTGCTATGCTGCGATACCTACCACTTGCTATAACATGCCTACCATATTGCCATGTCAAGCCTCTAACCCACCTTTCCTAGCAAAGCGTTGTTTGGCTATGTTACCGCTTTGCTCAGCCCCTCTTATAGCATTGCTAGTTGCAGGTGAAGATGAAGTTTCTTCCATGTTGGAACATGGATATTGTTGGGATATCATTATTATATCTTATTTACTTTAATGCATCTATATAATTGGTAATGGGTGGAAGGCTCGGCCTTATGCCTGGTGTTTTGTTCCACTCTTGCTGCCCTAGTTTCCGTCATACCGGTGTTATGTTCCTTGAATTTGCATCCCTTACGCGGTTGGGTGTTATGGGAACTCCTTGACAGTTCACTTTGAATAAAACTCCTCCAGCAAGGCCCAACCTTGGTTTTAAATTTGGCTAACAAGCTATTACCTTCCCTTGGATTCTGCAGACCCAAGGGTCATCTTATTTTAACCCCCTGGGCCAGTGCTTCTCTAAGTGTTGGTCCGAACCAGCGCCACTTGCGGCGCCATCTCGGGGAAACTTGAGGGTTGGTTTTTAGCTGTACGTAATGTTCATCCGGTGTTGCCCTGAGAACGAGATATGTGCAGCTCCTATCAGGATGTTGGTGCATCGGGCGGTTTTGCTGGTCTTGTTTTACCATTGTCGAAATGTCTTGTAACCGGGATTCTGAGTCTGATCGGGTCTTCCTGGGAGAAAGAATATCCTTCGTTGACCGTGAGAGCTTGTGATGGGCTAAGTTGGGACACCCCTGCAGGGTTTTCAACTTTCAAAAGTCATGCCCGCAGTTATGGGCAGATGGGAATTTGTTAATGTCCGGTTGTAGAAAACTTGACACTTAACTTAATTATTATGAATCAACCGCGTGTGTAGCCATGATTGTCTCTTTCCAGCGGAGTCCGGGAAGTGAACATGATTCTTATGTTATGCTTGAACATAAGTAGTTTCAGGATCACTTCTTGATCACTTCTAGCTTCTCGACCGTTGTGTTGCTTCTCTTCTCGCTCTTATTTGCGTAAGTTAGCCAACATATATGCTTAATACTTGCTGCAGCTCCACCTCATTACCCTATCCTACCCAAAAGCTTAAGTAGTCTTGATCTCGCGGGTGTGAGATTGTTGAGTCCTTGTGGCTCACATATACTTCCAAACAGTTGCAGGTGCCGATGATACAAGTACAGGTGACGCACCCAGCTCAAGTGGGAGCTCGATGAAGATCTTGATCGTTGCTTTGTTCTGTTTCCTATTGATCAGTAGTGGAGCCCAGTTGGCACAATTGGGTATCTAGCATTTGGGGTTGTCTACTTTTATTTTGGTTCCATAGTCGGACCTTGTTTGTATTCTGGATGATGTATGTTTAACTTGTATTTGTGTGAAGTGGCGATTGTAAGCCAACTCTTTATCCCTTTCTTGTTTAGTGCATGGGATGTGTAAAGATTACCCCACTTGCGACATGCCTACCATGCGGCTATGCGTATAAGTCGTGCCTCGACACATGTGAGACATAGCCGCATTGTGGGTGTTACTTCTATCGATGCCCATTTCACAACCACAAGCTTCATGACACGTATCTAAGTGTTCTGGCGCATGCAAGAGGATGGGCCATTGGCTCTTGCAAGCAGAAGTATTCTAGAAGGTGGCGCACGGCGCGTACGCCGAGTAATTGGAGAAGCTTCAGGATCATGGTATGTGAGATGAGAGGTGGGATCAAACTATGTACGCTTGAGTATGCTTAATGACGGTTGAACTAGGAACTTATGGTTGAATTATGTTTACGTGTACGCTTATTATATATGTGTGAGTATGTTTAATCTATGTTTACTTATGTCTAACCATGGGATATGGATGCAATCAGTTTGGTTGATGGAATCTACCTCTGTCTTGGTTTACTGGTCCCCTTTGTAATTTCTGTTAAATTTTGACCAAAGGTTTAACTGACAAAATGTTAGTGCGGGTCAGCAAAAATTATATCGTTGGATGGGTATTTGAACATAGTGTTCAATGATATAATTTTGGTGACATGCATAAACATTTCTTAGTTAAATATTTGGTCAAGATTTAGCAAAAATTACAAAGGGGGCTCATAAACAAGGATGGAGGTTGTACGTCAATCACACACGGTTCCCAAAATTGGAACCGTGTGCAAACCGTCGCCTCCAAAATTCTTAGTGGGACAGAAATCCTCACCACCCAATTCAAAAAAGAAAAAGAAAACCCTCACCATCCCCACATCACATAAACCCTCAGCCCGCACGCCACCCCCTCCGGTCCCCATTCACACCTGCACAAGCTCCTCCATGTCTAAGCATGGCCTCGCCTATCATGGCGGTAACCACTTAGCTTGACACCTACCACCGCTGCTATGCTGCTGATAACCTACAAGTGTAGAGGATCGCAATAGTTTTAGATTGTGGAGTATTCAACCAAAATTTATTGATTCGACACAAGGGGAGCCAAAGAATATTCTCAAGTATTAGAAGTTGAGTTGTCAATTCAACCACACCTAAAAGACTTAATATCTGCAGCAAAGTATTTAGTAGCAAAGTAGTATGGAAGTAACAGTAACGGTGGCAAAAGTAACAATAGAAGTTTTTGTAGCAATCGTAACAATGGTATCGGAAAAGTAACTAAGCAAAGATCAATATGTGAAAAGCTCATAGGCAATGGATCAATGATGGATAATTATATCGGGTGCGATTCCTCATGCGACAGTTATAACATAGGGTGACACAGAACTAGGTCCAATTCATCAATGTAATGTAGGCATGTATTCCGAATATAGTCATACGTGCTTATGGAAAAGAACTTGCATGACATCTTTTGTCCTACCCTCCTGTGGCAGCGGGGTCCTATTGGAAACTAAGGGATATGAAGGCCTCCTTTTAATAGAGTACCGAACCAAAGCATTAACACTTAGTGAATACATGAACTCCTCAAACTATGGTCATCACTGGGAGTGGTCCCGATTATTGTCACTTCGGGGTTGCTAGATCATTACACATAGCAGGTGACTATTGACTTGCATCATAGGATCAAGAACTCACATATATTAATGAAAACATAATAGGTTCAGATCTGAAATCATGGCACTCGGGCCCTAGTGACAAGCATTAAGCATAGCAAAGTCATAACAACATCAATCTTAGAACTTAATGGATACTAGGAATCAAACCCTAGGAAAACTAACTCGATTACATGGTAAATCTCATCCAACCCATCACCGTCCAGCAAGCCTATGATGTAATTACTCACACACGGCAATGAGCATCATGAAATTGGTGATGGAGGATGGTTGATGATGACGATGGCAACGGATTCCCCTCTCCGAAGCCCCGAACGGACTCCAGATCAGCCCTCCCGAGGAAGATTAGGGATTGGCGGTGGCTCCATATCATAAAACACGATGGATCCTTCTCTCTCATTTTTTCCCCCGAACGTGAATATATAGAGTTGGGGTTGAGGTCGGCGGAGTCTCAGGGGGCCCATGAGGTAGGGGTGCGCCCCGCACCCTCGTGGACAGGGTGTGGGCCCCTAGATTTCTTTCGTCAATATTTTTTATTAATTCCAAAATGTGTCTCCATGGATTTTCAGGTCATTCCGAGAAATTTTATTTCTACACAAAAACAACACCATGGAAATTCTGCTGAAAACAGCGTCAGTCCGGGTTAGTTCCATTCAAATCATTCAAGTTAGAGTCCAAAACAAGGGCAAAAGTGTTTGGAAAAGTAGATATGTCGGAGAAGTATCAAGTCCCCAAGCTTAAGCATTTTCTTGTCCTCAAGCATTTAAGTTGACAAACTGAAAGTGATAAAGAAAAACTTTTACAAACTCTGTGTGATCTTGTTGTTGCAAATATGTAAAGCCAGCATTCAAGTTTTCGGCAAAGATTATGTACCAACCATATTCACAATAACATTTAGGTCTCATGTTTACTCATATCAATGGCATAATCAACTAGCGATCAATAATAGTAAATCTTGGATGACAACACTTTCTCAAAACAATCATAACATGATATAAGAAGATGGTATCTCGCTAGCCTTTCTGGGGCCGCAAAACATAAATGCAGAGAACTCCTGAAGTTCAAGGACTAACTAGACATTGTAATTCATGGTAAAAAAGATCGAGTCATAGTCATACTCACTGTAAATTAATAGCAATGAATGCGAATGACAGAGGTGCTCTCCAACTGGAAAGCACCTCGCAGATAGGCCCTTCGCAAAAGTAAATAGGTAGGTCCTTCACAGAGGGAAGTAGGGATTTGTAGAGGTGCCAGAGCTCGAGTTTTGAAATAGAGATAAATAATATTTTGAGTTGCATACTTTCATTGTCAACGTAACAACCAAGAGATCTCGATATCTTCCATGCTACACACATTATAGGTGGTTCCCAAACAAAATGGTAAAGTTTATACTCCCCCACCATCAACAAACATCACTCCATGGCTTGTCCGAAACAACGGGTGCCTCCAACTAACAACAATCCTGGGGGAGTTTTGTTTGCAATTATTTTGATTTGAGCATGGGGCTGGGCATCCCGGTTACCAGGCATTTTCTCGCGAGTGATGAGCGGAGTCCACTCATTATGAGAATAATCTACCTAGCAGGTAAGATATAGACAACCCTAGTTGATACATGAGCTATTCGAGCATACAAAACAGAATTTCATTTGCATGGTAGATACCGCTTATAGTAAGGTATGGTGGACTCATATGGAATAACTTTGGGGTTTTATGGAAGTGGATGCACAAGCATTATTCCCACTTAGTACAAGTGAAGGCTAGAAAGAAACTGGGAAGCGACCAACTAGAGAACGACAATAGTCATGAACATGCATTAAGATTAATCAACAATGAGTGCAAGCATGAGTAGGCTCTGTTGATTTTTTTCAACTACATGCGTGAAGATGTGCCAAGTAAAGCCACTCAAATCGTTTAAAGGAGGATACCACCCTATCATACCACATCACAACCATTTTAATAGCATGTTGGCACGCAAGGTAAACCATTATAAACTCCTAGATAATTAAGCATGGCATGGGAAACTATAATCTCTAGTTGTCATTGCAAACATGTTTCATTCGTAATAGGCTAGGAACGATGAACTAATCATATTTACAAAAACAAGATAGGTCGAGTTCATACCAGCTTCTCTCATCTCAATCAGTCTGTCATATATCGTTATTATTGCCTTTCACTCGCTCGACCGAATAGTGTGGATAATAATAATAGTGCACGTGCATTGGACTAAGCTGGAATCTGCAATCATTTAATACAAGGGAGAAGACAAGGTAATATGGGCTCTTGGTTAAATCAACAATAATGCATATGAGAGCCACTCGACATTTTCATCATGGTCTTCTACTCTCGACCCTCAAAGAATATGAAAAGAAATAAAACTATTTATACGGGAAAGCTCCCAACAAGCAAAAGAAGAACGAGAAATATTTTTAGGTTTTCCTTTAATTACTACTACTACAGGCACGGAAAGTAAACTAGCTAAAAGCTACAACTAATTTTTTTGGCTTTTCTTAAAGTTTTTCATACACACAAGAAGAAGGCTTAGAAAAGAAAATAAACTAGCATGGATAGTACAATGAAAAAGTATGTAAATTGACAACTGGCATGAGTGTGTGAACGTGAATGTAATGTCGGTGAGAAATACGTACTCCCCCAAGCTTAGGCTTTTGGCCTAAGTTGGTCTACTGGGGGATATCAAAAGTCATAGCTGGGCTTGTACTGAGATATAGCAGCTACTGCCTGAGGAGCTGCAGCTTGGAGGCGAGCTGCCTCCGTCCTCCTCTCGTACTCATTCACCTCCTCCCTGGTTATAACATATCTCCTTTTTGCTTAAATGTTAAAGAAAGTAGGAGCAGGGAGGGCCACATGGACAGTGCGTTGTCGGTCAAAGATTAGTTGGTACTGGAGGAACTGTTCGTTCCTCTCAAGAAACTGATGGCAAGACATAGTATTATAATCTAGATAAGTAGGAGGTAACTTAATATCATTTCCATGTATGCGTATACAAGGATAATTAGCTACATGAGTTGCATAAATTCGACCATAAAAAATCTCCACTTATACCGTTAAGATGCAACCTTCGTGCCACACTGCCACCCAAGTTATATTGTTTATCACCCAATACCGCACTCTTGAGGACACTAAGATCTGGAACACACATGTGACAAGCCTCATCTTTACCGTTAATGCATATACCTATAAAGAGAGCAAAATAATGTATGGAAGGGAAATGAATGCTCCCTATGGTAGCTTGTGTGATTTCTCTAGATTCCCCAAAGTGATACTAGCAAGCAAGTATTTATATTTAGATTTGCGAGGTTCACTAACATTGCCCCACTGCGGGAGTTTACAAGCAGTATTAAAATCCTCTAGGTCCATGGTATATGATTTATCATAAAGATCAAACAAAACAGTGTGAGAATTGTGCGAGGATGTAAATTTAAACCTCCTCACAAAGCAATTAGTTAGGTAGTGGTACTACAGGCACTTATCTGACACGAAGTCCTCAAGATTAGCATTACACACATATGCGTCAAATTCATCCTTAGTGCCTTCCTGGACCATAAACTCCTCTGACGGCCATTCACAAGGCCACACTTGAGCTTCCCTCGGTGGTTCGTCGTCTGGCTCACGTATCGCGAGCCTTGGTCCTTGCTTCCTTGAGGAACCACCTTGGTTCATTTTCCTATGCATTTTTCCTTCTCTAAAAAATTTGTGAAATTTTAGTGACTCAAAATAGAAGTGAACCAAACTCAATAAGATTGATACAAACTACTCCCACAAGTGCCTAAAGGCTATATCATGCATTAAAACTACTTTTGACCATATAAATTTGACAGCCAAGCTCAAGAACAGGGTCACCTAAGCAGGAAAAATTTGCAATACATGAAGCACTAGAACAAAAACTAATTGGACCATTGGAGGAGTCACATAACGAAGAGCAATCCCCCAAAATAGTTTTGTGAATGGAGCTTTGAGCAAGGAGATCGAAAATGGCAGCAAGATGAGCTAGAACACGGGTTTGAGATACTTTATGATTTTTTTCTGGAGGAAGACAAAGTGTGTGGGTGCTGGAATAAGTGGAGGGGGCACGTGGGGCCCACGAGGCAGGGGGTGCGCCCTGTGCCCTCATGGCCAAATGGTGACCCCCCTGGTGTGTTCTCAGTGCGAGTAATTCTTAAATATTCAACAAAAAAATCATATTTCATTTTCAGGACATTTGGAGAACTTTTATTTTCAAGGTATTTTTATTGCAAGGATAATTCAGAAAACAGACAGAAAATACTATTTTTGCTTTATTTAATCTAAATAACAGAAAGTAAAAGGAGGGTACAGAGAGTTGTGCTTTCTAACTTCATCCATCTCATGCTCATTAAAAGGAATCCACTAACAAGGTTGATCAAGTCTTGTTAACAAACTCTTTCCAAATAACATGAAACAATGGGGATATGCATGTCCACAACAAATAAGAATATCATATTTCTTCTTGAAAATAGGAAGAGGGAATTCAAAACCTCCAATAGTAATCGTTTTAATTTTTCCAATAGAATTGATAATGTGGACTTGAGGTTGTTTCCTCGGAAACTGTACCATATGCTCCTTACCATTAACATGAAAAGTGACATTGCCTTTGTTGCAATCAATAACAGCCCCTACAATATTTAAAAAGGGTCTACCAAGGATAATAGACATACTATGATCCTCAGGAATATCAAGAATATCAAAGTCCGTTAAAATAGTAACGTTTGCAACCACAACAAGCACATCCTCACAGATGACGAAAGGTATAGTAGTTGATTTATCGGCCATTTGCAAAGATATTTCAGTAGGTGTCAACTAATTCAAATCAAGTCCGCGATATAAAGAGAGTGGCATAACACAAACCTCGGCTCCAAGGTCACATAAAAGCAGTTTTAACATAGTTTCTTTTAATGGAGCAGGGTATAGTTGGTACTCCTGGATCTCCTAGTTTCTTAGGTATTCCACCTTTAAAAGTATAATTGGCAAGCATGGTGGAAATTTCAGCTTCCGGTATCTTTCTTTTATTTGTAACAATATCTTCCATATACTTAGCATAAGGATTCATTTTAAGCATATCAGTCAAATGCATACGCAAAAAGATAGGTCTAATCATTTCAGCAAAGCGCTCAAAATCCTCATCATCCTTCTTCTTGGATGGTTTAGGAGGAAAAGGCATGGGTTTTTGAACCCATGGTTCTCTTTCTTAACCGTGCTTCCTAGCAACGAAGTCTCTCTTATCATGACGTTGATTCTTTGATTGTGGGTTATCAAGATCAATAGCAAGTTCAATCTCTACATCATTGTTATCGCTAGATTGAGCATCAACATGAACATCATCATTAACATTATCATTAGATTCATGTTCCTTACCAGATTGTGTTTCAGCGTCAGAAATAGAAATATCATTGGGATTCTCAGGTGTGTCAACAACAGGTTCACTAGAAGGACTAGGTGACATTGGGATTGTGTTTCAAAGTCCTATCATTTTTCTTTTTCTTCTTCTTAGAAGGACTAGGTGCATCAACATTAGTTCTCTGAGAATCTTGCTCAACTCTCTTATGGTGGCCCTCAGTATACAAAGGTTCCTAAGTCATTTTACCCCCTCTAGTCATAACTCTAATAGCATTCTCATTTTTCTTATTATTTAATTCATTGAGCAAATCATCTTGAGCTTTAAGCACTTATTCTACCTGAGTGGTAACCATAGAAGCATGTTTACTAATATGTTTAAGGTCTCCTTTAACTCTAGACATATAATTACTCAAGTGTTCAATCATATAAGCATTATGTTTCTATTGTCTACCAACATAAGCATTAAAGTTTTCTTGTTTAACAATAAAATTATCAACTCATCCAAGCACTGGCTAGCAGACTTATTACGAGGAATATCACCTTTATCAAATCAATAGAGAGAATTTACCTTTACTACCTGTGTCGGGTTATTAAGACCATGTATTTCTTCAATAGGTAGTAAATTCTTAAAATATTCAGCTTTACTATCCTTTTCTTTCATAGATTTCTTTACCTCTTGCATATCTTCAGGATTGAGAAATAGAATAACCCTTTTCTTCGGAGTTGGCTTAGAAGTTGGTTCAGGAAGTGTCCAATCATTATCATTACTAAATATATTATTCAATAGCAATTCAGCTTGCTCAACAATTCTTTCCCTGAAAACACAACCAGCACAACTATGTAGGTGGTCTCTGGAAGCATCGGTTAGTCCATTATAAAAGATATCAAGTATTTCATTTTTCTTGAAAGGTTGATCAGGCAAAGAACTAAGTAATCGGAGAAGCCTCCCCCAAGCTTGTGGGAGACTCTCTTCTTCAATTTGCACAAAAATATATATTTCCCTTAAGGCAGATTGTTTCCTATGAGCGGGGAAATATTTAGCAGAGAAGTAATAAATCATATCCTGGGGACTACGCACACAACACAGAGCAAGATAATTAAACCTTGTTTGAGCATCACCTTTTAATGAGAACGCAAATAACTTAAGGATATAGTAGTAACGAATTTTTTCCTCATGAGTGAGTAGGGTGGCTATATCATTCAATTTAGTAAGATGTGCCACAACAGTTTCAGATTCATAGCCATAAAAAGGGTCAGATTCAACCAAAGTAATTAACTCAAGATCGATAGAGAAATTATAATCCTTATCAGAAATACAGATAGGTGAAGTAGCAAAGGCAGGGTCATATTTCATTCTAGCATTCAAAGACTTTCCTTTCACCTTAGCTAACAATTTCTTAAGATCATATCTATCTTTGCAAGCAAAAAGGTCTCTAGCAGTTTCTTCATCCATAACATAACCCTCAGGCACATCAGGCAATTCATATCTAGGGGGAGAATATTCATCAACACTTTCATTAATATTATCTGTTTCAATAATTTCATTCTCTCTAACCCTAGCAAGTTGTTCATCAAGAAATTCACCTAATGGCACAATAGTATCAAGCATACAAGTAGTTTCATCATAATTATCATTCATAGCAGAAGTGGCATCATCAATAACATGCGACATATCAGAATCAATAGCAGGAGTAGGTGTCAGAAGTTTACTCAAAACAGAAAGAGAATCAAGTGCAGAGCTAGATGGCAGTTCCTTACCCTGCCTCGTAGTTGAGGGAAAAATCTTTGTTCTTTCATCTTTAAAGTTCCTCATAGTGATCAACAGAGAAAAATGCCAAGTGACTCAAAGAATAGAGCTATGTTCCCCGGCAAAAGCGCTAGAAAATGGTCTCGATAACCCACAAGTATAGGGGATCGCAATAGTTTTCGAGGCTAGAGTATTCAACCCAAATTTATTGATTCGACACAAGGGGAGCCAAAGCATATTCTCAAGTATTAGAAGTTGACTTGTCAATTCAACCACACTAGAAAGACTTAATATCTGCAGCAAAATATTTAGTAGTAAAGTAGTATGGAAGTAACGGTAACGATGGCAAAAGCAACAGTAGCAGTTTTTGTAGTAATCGTAACAGTGGCAACGGAAAAGTAACTAAGCAAAGATCAATATGTGAAAAGCTCATAGGCAATGGATCAATGATGGATAATTATGTCAGATGCGATTCCTCATGCAACAGTTATATCATAGGGTGACACAGAACTAGCTCCAATTCATCAATGTAATGTAGGCATGTATTCCAAATATAGTCATACGTGCTTATGGAAAAGAACTTGCATGACATCTTTTGTCCTACCCTCCAGTGGCAGCGGGGTCCTATTGGAACTAAGGGGTATTAAGTCCTCCTCTTAATAGAGTACCGGACCAAAGCATTAACACTTAGTGAATACATGAACTCCTCAAACTATGATCATCACCGGGAGTTGTCCTGATTATTGTCACTTCGGGGTTGCCGGATCATAACACATAGTAGGTGACTATTGACTTGCAAGACAAGATCCACATATATTCATGAAAACATAATAGGTTCAGATCTGAAATCATGGCACTCGGGCCCAAGTGACAAGCATTAAGCATAGCAAAGTCATAGCAACATCAATCTTAGAACATAATGGATACTAGGGATCAAACCCTAACAAAGCTAACTCGATTACATGGTAAATCTCATCCAACCCGTCATCGTCCAGCAATCCTACGATGGAATTACTCACGCACGGCGGTGAGCATCATGAAATTGGTGATGGAGGATGGTTGATGATGACGATGGCGACGGATTCCCCTCTTCGGAGACCCGAACGGACTCCAAATCAGCCCTCCCGAGGAAGATTAGGGCTTGCGGTGGCTCCATATTGTGAAACGCGATGAATCCTTCTCTATGATATTTTTCTCCCCGGACATGAATATATAGAGTTGGAGTTGAGGTCGGTGGAGTCTCAGGGGGCCCACGAGGCAGGGGGGCACCCTACACCCTCGTGGACAGGGTGTGGGACCCCTGATGCTGATTCTTTTGCCAGTATTTTTTATTAATTCCAAAATGTGTCTCCCTGGATTTTCAGGTCATTCCGAGAACTTTTCTTTCTGCACAAAAATAACACCATGGCAATTCTGCTGAGAACAGCGTCAGTCCGAGTTAGTTCCATTCAAATCATGCAAGTTGGAGTCCAAAACAAGGGCAAATGTGTTTGGAGAAATAGATACATTGGAGACGTATCAGCTGCCGGCAAAGCCCAGTGCATTTCGCCACTTCTTCTTGCCGCCGCCTATCGCCATCGACTTTCTCGATGCTGCTCGCGGTCGACCCAGCTTCGCTCGGTTGGGGAATCTGCCGTACTAAGGGTTCTTTCTCATGGACTACAAGGTAACTAATTTAATGAGATATTATCTCATCTCTTGTCCTAGTTCATCTACCTCTTTTAATAACCTAGCCGAAATCACCGTGAATTCATTTTTATTCAAGCTAATTTGAGGATTTTCTTCCATCCATAGAGTGTACAGTGTGCATATACATCAGGACCTTGCGGCCTCCGCCAGACATTCCATCTCACCGTACGAGATGACTTGAGGATGTGCGTGGTATGTTCAATCTCACCCTAAATCGGTTGGCATGGCCTACTTTCCTGAACATATTCTAAATATTGCTACATTTGGATAAGAGGTGCCACATGCACCATATACGTCAAAGGGGATTTCCCCCTCTTCTTTCTATATTAGGAAAATTAATGATGTATTGTTCTTTTGATTACTCTCATATTTCCATGACATCATGTTTGCCCTATCTGTTTAACTATAGATTTTTGTCCTTCGATTTCAACTGTCGTATAGTTCTTTCAATTTGGGCCCATATTTGCATGTTACCATATTTTCATTAACAATCCTACCATTTTATGCAGCACGTCCCATTCTATGCAACATAATCTGTAGTGCACACTCTTTCCTGTTACATAAATAAAGACCGCAGGGATGTCATACTGAACACAAACCATGGACTTACAATCGTTGCTACTATAAGACTTGATGAACATGGAAAATAAAGGAAAAAGAGAGATTGTAGGAGCTCCGGCAAAGAATCCAGGAACTATGCCCCCTCCGAGTGCACGACACTCGTTGATGACATGCCAGAGTGTTCCAACAGCAAGAGATCCAAGGTTGCTGCACCCCAAGTGAAGAAGGTCCCGGCAGGGGTGGCCGGCGTTGCTGGTACTTTCACTATCAGCGCCACCATCAATGACAAATAGGAAAGTGCGCTCGTTTCCTTCCTGCGGGCGAAGATAGATGTGTTTGATTGGCAACCATCTGATATCCTCGGTGTTCCTAGGGAGGTAATCAAGCACCACCTTGCTATCTACCCACACGCCTGACCTGTCAAGTAGAATGTCCGGAAGCAGGCCTTGGAGAAGCCACGGTTCATTGCGGAAGAGATCAAGAAACTTGAGGCAGCTGGTTTGGTCAGAGGAGTGTTGCATCCCACATGGTTGGCAAACACAGTGGTAGTCCGGAAGGCTAACGGGAAGTTGAGGCTTTGCATAGATTTCACAGATCTCAACAAAGCTTACCCAAAGGACTCGTTCCCCTTGTCGCGTATCGATCAGATTGCGGATTACACTTCAGGTTGTGATTTGCTCTCCATTCTGGATGCATATTCTGGGTATCACCAGATCTTTATGTCCAGGGAAGATGAAGAGAAGGCATCGTTCATTACTCCATTGTTAGGATGCCAATCCTAAGTCACACCGATCTAGCATGTAACACATCATATCACTTTGCGGCCTCACGCACGATATTCCCACGGGTGCCACCTTACCTGGCCCGGGACCATTTGCGCCTTTTGGCTCACGTATGTGATAGTGTCGCTAGCATCCATATGACAGAGAACCCGGGCTAACATGACTAGTCATGAATCCAAAGTGGCACTAACTTACAGGGACATGCATACATGACCCAGCAACGAACATGTCGGTCATCACCGTATGAACCCAAGTCGTAGCAAGCTACAAGGACTTAAAGAAACAACACGTGACATTTCCCCGAAGGGACAGACACATGAACGAAGAAGGACACATGCCGGCTAGCTTAAGTGTTCCAGAGCAGTAGCAAGCTACCATGGCTCAGTGGAACCACTAGGAGACATTTCCCGGTAAGAGAGGCTACCAATAATAAACAACTAGGTTGTCGGATCGCACACATACCAAGCATTTCAATAAAATACACACAATATGCTCGATATGTGCAAATACAACATGGCATCACAACAAAACTCTACGACTCGAAGTATTAATTCATTAGGCTCCGAGGAGCCAGATATTACAAACATGGGTCTGATGACCCAACATTCAAGTCATACAAGTAATAAGCACATGCGGAAGCTTAACTTGTCTGAGTACAGACAATTACAAATGGAAAAGGGTGAGAAGTCTGACTATCTACAAGACCCTGCCGAGGGCACAAGATCGTAGCTGAGGTAACAAGCTAAATGTCGGAGTCCACGCGGAACTACTAGTGAGACTGAAGTCTCTCTACAAAAACATAAATTAAGAAAACATGAGTACAAATGTACCCAGGAAGACTTACATCGGAACTAGCTACATATGCATCAATATCAACAAAGGGATGGTGGGTTTTAACTGCAGCAAGCCAGCTTTGACTAAGTGGCTATCCTGAACTACGTATGCAAGCAACTCTTTTGAGGTGGCGCACACGAGTCCACATATTCACCAATCAATACACCACTATGGATCCTCTCCCGTCTCCCTACGAGAACGCACCATAGAACTCATGCTTATCTTGCGCATTTTAGAGTATCCACTTTCACTTGTCTATGAACTGCACAAGCAACCCAGTAGTCCTTTACCGCGGACGCGGCTATTCAAATAGAGAATGTTAACCCTGCAGGGGTGTACTTCTTCACACACGCTCTCACCACTTACCGCCATGTACAAATCATGTATCTCAGCAACCTTCAAGCGAAAGCCTGGCGAGGGTGTCGGCCATGACCTGTCTAACCACGCAAGTCCCGAGTCCAGGTTTATCGCCTATTCAGATTCCATCCGCAGGGAGTTCGGCCGAGGTTTCCACTACGGACCCGAACGATGTGTGCAGGGTTCCCGAGGCAGCAAACGGGTGTCCCGGTACACCGTGCCACGTGCCTACCGCATCACAGCCCACCCCTCGGGTCAGTGTTGTGCACGACCTCCAGCATACTACAAACACCAGAAACTACTTGCAACTCCTGGATAGAGGACAGGGGTGGTTAATAAGTCGAGAGGGTCCATTGGTTTCGGGCCCAACGTGTGGTAGTAGCTGATCTTAAATCACATACACAAATCTCAGGTCCTAAGGACGTTTCTAGTGAAACAACCCACCATGTACTCCTACATGGACTCTCATCGATACCTTTACCAAATCATGTTCACACACTTAGCTCACACACAGTAGGACATGCTCATCACCATTCCAATTCATCCCCGATGAATCGAACCGGACTCAACTCTAAGCAGTAACAGGCATGACAAATAAGCATGAATGAGTAGGCACATCATGGCTCATACAACTCCTACTCATGCTAGTGGATTTCATCTATTTACTGTGGCAATGACAGGTCATGTAGAGGAAAGGGGTTCAACTACCACAACATATAAAAGTTGAATCGTTGTTGTCCAAATACAGTAATAGAGAGCAAGAGCGAGAGAGCGGGATTGTATCGGAATGAACAAGGGGGTTTTGCTTGCCTGGTACTTCTGAAGATAATATAGCTCTTCATCGGTGTCATCGAACTCATCGTCAGAATTACGTCCACTAAGAGGGGACAAATACCGGCAAACAAGAGGGAACACAATCAATGCAATGCAACAATATGATGCATGAATGTGACATGACAATATGCTGTGATTTGAGCTAATGCAGCTAGCAACAACTTAAATGGAGTTTGTTTGAACGCAAGTGTCGGCGTCCTGGGAACGGGGGTCCCCAGACATGCCTGCCTGCGGCCCATGGCGTGGCTCCACCAGTGGGCCAGTACGGCCCATCTTCACCAGCAAACATTCAAGACCCTCGCGAGGGTCCAAGCCTCGCGAGGCGGACGACACAAGACCTCCTCGGGGGGTGGCCTAACTAGGCTGGCTCGCGTGGGGCGGAGAGAACAAGTCGAGGGGCACCTCGCGAGGTTCATGTGATGCAAGCCTTGACGGCCAAGGCCAGGCGGGCACCAGGCGAGCGCCAGCGCGCGCAGTGTCCTCGTTTCCTCTTTGGTTCTAAAGGGGCTGGCGCAGGCGAGTAGTCCCGAGGCATAAGGCAAAGGTTTCCATATCGGTGCAACAAGACCAAGACCAGCAGGACGACAGGGCGGAGGTCACCGTGGAGCCCAGGACGGCGTCACCACCAGAGCCTTTGGCAGGTGAAGACCATCTTTTGTCAGGTTAGCTTGTACTAGTTATCCCACTTCAAATTGGCCGTTGTGGGATCCCCTCCCGCCTAACATTCGGGAAGAGGACCAGGGCCTCTATAAATAGGACTAGCCACCACAGTAGGAGGTAAATCATCTTGGATCGGATCCATTCCATCCTGAACCACACAAGCTCACTGAGCCCAAGAACACCTCTCCTCAGGAGGCTGTTCTTCCCTTGTACTTGTTCATCCTCAGCCCAAGAAGCAATCCACCACACCACACAGGAGTAGGGTATTACACCACATCGGTGGCCTGAACCAGTATATATCGTGTGTCCTTTGTTCTCCGGGTTCGACGAGTTAGGTTCTGAGAACGTTGCGAGAGCGTGAGCTAGGGGGAAAGATCTTCATGCGCACCCCAGTGTTGGAACCTCAAGGGTTTTGCCGAAACCTGAAATCCAACATTTGGCACGCCAAGTAGGGGTGCACCGAGGTTTTCTTCCCCATCGATCAATCTGCTGTCACCCCGCATCTCCGATATCTCACGATCCGAGGGCCCAGGCCGACCGCTGGGCGGCCCGGTCAGCTCGAGCACCTCCATCCGTTCCAGAAGACCTCAACTCTGCACTCTAGGCGGCCCGCGCTCCGCCCAACTCCCATGGATGGGGGCAGCGCCGATCGATGTCCGCCTCCCTCACACTGTGGCGCGCGCGGGCCGCTGCAAGAACCGCGAGCTATGCAGCTATGACGATGCCACACACCCAACGCTTGTGGTGGCGCGGGAGCTGCTGCGGTGCTTGCTGATGGAGAGGAGCCGCGATGTGCTGGAGGAATGCGTCACCGAGCTATTGGATATTGCGGCCATGGGTACACCACCTTTCTGCTCCCTACTCACATCTCAAGTTGTGGCCAGGTCACACGGCGGGCCTCGTTGCGCCCGCATGCTCCCAGGTGCACCAGGAGGGCTCGCCAGCGCTGGCACGACCGGCAGTACCGGGCACCTGGCCACACCCTTGCCTCCCCTGGGTGGTGTGGGCACGGCCGTTGCTCCTCACGGCCCCAATCGAGCGCCACTCCACGGACATCAGGAAGGCACGCCGGGCTCGGCGTCATGGGGCGCAGGGTGCCTTGGCGGAGGCTCCGGCGAGGCAGCCCAGGAAGCCTATGTGCCCTGCATGGTGAATCATGAGTACGCGCAAGAAGATGACCCCTGCATGTTCCATGAGCCAGGCTAGGAAGAAGAGATGTTGGAAGCCCAAGCCTTCTACGAGCAACCCAGGAGCCTCGCCGACCCCGCCGACGGCAACCACCATAGGGTACCGCTGATAACTCAGGAGTAGGCTTATGCTAACAATGGGTATCAGGTGGACCAGGCCGTGTCGGCGGATGGTGCCCCCAGTGCTGTAGCCCAACAATAGCCAGGGGCGGCGCACTGGGGGCTACGCGGAAGGAGTCCGGAGCAAGACCAACCCCCATGTCGCGCGGGGCAATGTATCACCCGGAGGTAGGTCCTCTGCCGGGGAGGCGCTGACCAGCCCTCCCTTCGGCAGAGGGCCCGTGATCGCCGAGGGCGCCACTGGTGTCTCCTCTGCCCCTTGGTCTCGTCCTAGTTTCTGGACGCTCCAACGGTGGTGGAGGGTGGCGCAAGGCGGGGCCCTCGTCTGACAATATGAAGCAAGGCTCATGCCTGTGAAGGTCTCCGCCCGTGACACTCTCACGTAATAATGAGTGGGGATGTACATGCCCCGGAGTCTCCGGAGAGCCGCCCTCAGGCCTTGGGCGCTCCGGCCCATTTCCTAGTGGAAGCACCATGCCACGCACTGGCCGTTGACACTGTCCCCCAATGACTAAGCTCACGACCGGAAGGGGCACTAGGCTCCGCGCTGGTGAGAAGACAAGAAGACTAGCTAGGTGCCAGACAAGGCCTTTTGCTTTCAACCCCTTTTTCTGTAGCTCAATTTGCGGCCTTTGGATTTGAATTTGAAGTCATATTTTCATTGGCATTCATGGGGGGTGTCTTTCCTCGTTCGTGTTAATTTCGTGAGTTGTCTGGATTCGTGCCTTGTTTTGAGGTTTGCATCTGCCACCTCCCCCCTTTCTAGCGCCTCGCGAGCGGGGGCTAGGCGTTGCATATACACGCTGTGCGCGCACCTCGCCATGACTGGCGCTCGCTCCTCACGAGGCCCTCTTGGGCGGATTAGCAGACTCCTTAGGACCCCAAGCCTCGCGAGCCTGCGAAGGACTCCCCTCAAGAGAATAGACATCCGCAGTAACCATATCAGAGTAAAGCCTCCTTGGGCCAAGGTAAATTACAGCCACACGCCCGCAAGGGGCTCGTGAGCTTACAAAAGCATGCTTAAAGTCTGGTCCAAGGAATAAAACAATAGTCTGATTACATGAGGGTCTCCCCCACCCCAAAATGCTCTTACGCCCTGATGGGCCGTGCACAAACTTTTGCATGCAGGTTCAAAACAAAGGAGCGCGGGTTCAGTCGGACATGTCGCTCGACGCGTCGTCCGGGTTGCCATCAGCATCCTCCAGATCGTCATCAGATGCCTCACTGGCACCACTGTCATTATCGCTGGCACCTTCCATACCATCACCAACTGTGCCGCCTTCATCCTCCGCGACCACCACAACATCATCATCGGAAGCGAATGCTCTAACCCGAGCATCCACGTAATCATCCACCCAGTACGCCAGGTCGCCCCGAATAGCCCCGGGGACTGGGGCTATTGCGGCATCAAAGTCAAAGTTGGGGTCGGTATTCTGAAGATGGCTGAGGACGCGGGAAATCGTGTGCCCAAGGAGGCCGCAGCTCTTTTCGTCAACAAGCTCGCGACCTCTCTCGGCCCGGTTCCCCAGGTACGTCATGACGTTGGCGAAGAAGCTAAGGTGGCCAGCGTAGTCTTCTACATGAGGATGAGGGGTGTATTCTTCGCAGATAGCGCCCAGCGCCCAGTTGGCCCTCACCCTAAGGTCATGGAGCATGGGGGCGTGTTCGCGCTGCAACGTTCATCGGCTGATCGCCTCCTCCCTGCTCTATTGTGCAAGGGACTTGACGGCGGCAACTCGGTACTGAAGCAAAAGATATTCAGCACGGGCGTAGGCCAGCTCAACCTGCACGGAGATCAAAGCAGCTACATCGGCCTTCTTGTGTTGCTCCGCCTCAGTCAACCTCGACCTAAGGGTGTTGGTCCTGCCTGCAGCTTCAGCTGCCACGAGCTTTAGCTTCAGGTCGTACCTCTTGGCAAGGTCAGCGCGAGCCTCCTCCACCCTGTGGTCCACTTCCTCCTGAATACTGGCCTCGCGCGCGCTGATGGCATCTTCCGCCTGAGTGACTTGACGCTCCCTCACCTCCAACCGCTCAAACGCGAGGCCGCACTCTATGGACTCCAGCATTAGCGCTTCCTCGCGCTTTAGGACCTCCTCCTCGTCAGCCGGCGCCCCCTTCATCGACGCCAAGGCAGCTCTGTGTGCCTCTGCCTGCTACTCCAGGAAGGCATTCAAGGCCTGAAGTTCCTGCCCACGCCTCTCCGTAGCCTCGCGGCGGCGGTCTGCCTCCCTGGCCTCCTCCAAGGATTGGGTGCTGGCCTCTCACGAGGTTGCAAGGGATGCCTCGGCGTCCGCGTTAGCGCGCTCACACTGGAGGCGCCTGAGGTTGATGGCTACCTTCAATTGACGCCATTCATCCACCAGCCGAAGACTCTGGGTTTCCAGGCGAGCGTCCACATCAACAAGCTCTTCCCCGAGCCATGTCACTTCAACCATAGCTTCCTGGAAGAGCTCGTGACGGATGGCACACCGCCTGCGTGCAAGCTCGAATGCGCAACCGGGTCCGTCCTCCACGAGAGACTTATCGAAGAGGTTCGAGGTGGCTCGCGTCCTCCCAACAGGGGGTTAGAGTCTGGCGCCTTTCCAGCCACCCTTCTGTGACAGCCTAGATTTTGCCTTCTCTCTTTTTCCGGACATGCCCTTTCTCTCTTTCTGGATTTGGTTTTCGCCGTGGTTTGTGCCCTGATTTGATTTGGGTTTTGAATCATTTCAAATGGACTTGTCACTTGGGCATATCCTTGACTTTCACCCAAGTGACCTATCTACCTTATTCTTCCAACAAATTCCCAAAATATTCAAATGAATATTTTCCCTAAAATAAAAATTTTCATTTTCCTCTCTGAAACTCACTTCAGAAACTTGTGCTCGAAAGCAACCTAAATTTTTCTTGCTAAGCAAAATCTGAGATAAATCATGAATATTCTTAGAACCCTGGCCCACCTTCCCATGCAAAAATATTGCACCACTTTTTGGAATATTTTTGCTATAGAAAATCATTTCTCTTCTAACAAAAATCCCAGTTTGTATAGTAAGTGCCTTTTTCCTTAAGCTTTTGGCATTGATATTTCTTGAGCTTAAGCACCCTCCTAAGAAACCCTAAACCCCAGGAGATGAGCCCTAATGGCCTTCTAGAAGGTGGTTAAAGTTGGCGACCAAGTTTCTGGTCAGAAACTTGCCAGCTTAGTTGAGTGCAATCTGGTCGGCCTAGGTATGAGCCATCACCTCTCCTACACGTAACACTGCACAGTCGAGCATGTAGACAAAGTTTGGCCGCTCCTGGACTTCGTTTTGACCATGCCAGCTTGGTGATAGCGTGAGCACACAACGCCTGGCAGCGTCTCGACACACTCTGGCTGGCGCCTTGCCCTCTATTTCGCACGTGCTCGTTCCAGCGCTCGCCGCCGACTGCCGCACCGCGCCACAAGCCTCGACCCATCCCCCTTGACCACTCCCTGGCGCTCGCCAACGCCGGAGCCGCCGCAGCAAGCACGGGCGCCTCGTTTCCAAAACCCCACGGTGCGCACGTGCGCTTGTCCTCTTCTCCAACCGCCTCGTGTGCACGTTTGCGAGCGTGGGCAAGCTCCTGCATTGACGCTAAGCCTTGACCCCTCACGTTGGAGCTTCTCGTCGATGTTTGCCGCGTGTCCAGAGCGCTCCAGCGGCGACACATCCCCCCTCTTGCTCCGGCTATATAAAGCGACCCCGCCTTGAATTCTTGCCAAGCCACACTCCACACAACCCCCACGAAAACGTAGAACGATCGCAGCTCGGTCGGGCAGGCCTCTGGCCGTCGCCCTGACCCGAGGACTTCGGCGATACCCGCAGGCCGGCCGCCGCTCTCTAGGGTCTCTCGAGCTCAAGTAGCTACTTGGGCGGGGGCATGGTGGTCTGTAGGTGCTTCCTGGACACCGCCAAGCTCTCGGGGCCGCCCCCAGCCGTCGTCTTCCTCCTCTCCGGCGAACTCCGTCCGCCACCGAAGCTTGTGAGCTCGAGCCCGAGCCACTCCATCCACCTCTCGCCATGACACGGGTATGGGCAGGTGCGCCTCGAGCCCCGCTTCAATCCTATCCCTCTAGCCTAGCCCCAAACCCCCTCGTCGCTGGCGTGTGCTCCGGCGAAGCACCGCCCCCCGTCTGATCTCGATCCCCCTCTCTCTCCTGACATGCGGCGCCCAGTGTTAGCCTCACCACTCGCGCCCGAAGCGGTACAAGTGGAGGTGCACTCCCGCTTGATGCCTTCGACATCACCCCCCCCCCTAGATTTCTGTTTAATTCAAATTTAATTCAGAAATTTGACTAAACTTTGACCATCCACCATTTCTAAACAATAAGTCCAAACGAATTGATTCTTTTTGCATTTTTTTGTTACAAAAAGCTCTAGCAGCACACCAAAGGGTGGATTTTTCTCTGCTGCTTAGAATTTCTGGTGATTTTCAGAATGTGTTTTGACATTTATTTTTGTGGTTTTAAATTATTTCCAGAAGGAGAAGCTTGTCATGTAGCAACCTAAGAGGAGTGTGATCCTCGTCTACACTAAGGCAAGCCACACCAGCATTTGGATGGTGTTATTTCAACATCTATGATTTTCTACTTGAATATGAGTTCTTATTTGCATTTAAAATTTGATCAATAAATTTGGTTGACCGTAAGTTACCTTATTAGGCATGATATGCTTGTTTTAGTTCCTGGTTGAATGCATAAACTTGTTTGGTTAAGTAGAGTAAGATTTTGCACTATGCATATTGCTATGGAAATTAATGGTAGTAATTTTTACTAAGTGATACTTTCATTTAAATAAAGAACTAATAAAAATATTGCTTGATGATAAATATGAGTTATAACCAGAGAGTATTGATCTTTAGTGTTGCAAGATAATTATGTGGTTAAGTTTGATCCATGAATATGAGTTGTTTGCTTTGCATGACGAGTAGTTGCATGAAATTTTTTATATCATGTCATTGATAAAAAGTTTTTATCAAAGTTAAATTTGATTAAGTTCAACTTGAATATGATGTTGATCACATCATGGTGTCACTGAATCGGGTTTTAATTCAGTGCGAACACATTTACCTAATGGGAAGGTCTTGATTCGGTCCTTTGTTGTGGCTCTCACCGGTGCCTCCCGCGATCAAAGGTTATGGGCGTGCATACACTGGCCAGGTAAGTAGACATAACCTTGTGTGCTCGTTTTTGTTTTTATGGTACCTTGTCCCCGTTTGGGACCGTTTTGCCACGACGATGGTCGTTGGTGTCTTTGGTAGACACGGGGCCACCCAAGACATAGCCTTGAGAGGGAGATGGTCGGAGTGGTCGGGGAGAGTGCATGACAAAGGGAGGGTTTCGTCGGAATACTTTGGTCCACCCTAATGGGAGTGCGAGGCCAGGTATTCCGTAGTGTGGGTAAAGTGCGCTACCTCTGCAGAGTGTATTTAATCTATCGATAGCCGCGTCCTCGGTTATGGGCAAGACTCGGGAGTAAGTCACACCATGGATCAACTTTTATAATAAATCTTGCAAACTAAGTAATTGTTGTGATGCATTGTTTCATGGTGAAACTTGAACACTCGAGGTGTTCGTGAGTAATTGGTTTCAGGTGTGAGCCCGGTGTGGTCACCGTTTGGTTACGAGGTAAACGTCTAGTAAGCGAGTCCGTGTGACTCGGCTGCATTGCATGTGTAGTATTTCTATCATTGATTTAACCTAATTAATTATCATGATATTGTCTGTCATCGTGCTTATGTTTGTTGTGAGCTTGCAAGTACATTCAATGTACTGACCTAGCGTGTTATGCCACCTTTCAGGCATGTCGATTCGCATCGGTGCGCATCTCGTGTCTAGGCCGTGTCCACGTCGGTGTCCCTGTGCTATGGAGATCCACTTCGTCATTCTTCCGCTGCCGTGTAGTTCATGTGCTCGAGGCCCCAGCCATGTTCATTAAATAATGTACATACTGTCCAGCAGCACCGTGTGTGCCACTTGGCCTGGTATCTCGATGTAATATCGGACCTATGTATTCCGCTAATATCAATAAAGAGGTTGTTTTTGTACGAGGTTGTTGTGTATTGCCAGAAGACTCGATCTCTGGGCTGGCAATGCAATGTAAACCGGTTGCTTTGAGCCGGGGTGCCACAACGCTTGGTATCAGAGCCGCGCTGATTGTAGGACAGGCTAGACCAGTAGTGCGTTAGTACAACGGTAGATAGCTTCGTTTGAGTGCCGTTAGTCATAGAAATTGGTTGTACATTGCATGCATGTTTAATTGACGTTATTACTAACCGTATGGTTTGTGAGTGTAGACGGCACCAGTACCATTCTTGTACCATCCTGAGCCAGCTCCGTACACATCGCTGCACCTGCTTCAGAATGTGTGGCGGCAACTCTACCTAGAGGGTGCTGATCCAGAGTGTCGGGTGTATCGTGAGCATCTGGCCGGTGCATTGTCTGAGTATTATGCTAAGGTCACTCTACACGACAGTTCCACATCCGGCGCTTGCACTCATTCGACTAAGGGTGGTCTTGCTTCTACGCCATCTCAGGCAGTTCAGTTTGCTCTTATCGAGGATCTTGTAGACTTGCGCTACAACGAGGTTCGCATGCACACTCACCCTGGTCTTTTCTACTACCCATATCTGCACGAGAATGGGCGTGTCCATTTTCTTTTGATTAATCCGGCGTACGATCGTCCCGCTAGCCACCTTTACCGCTACATCACTTCCAGTTATCTCCTTAACTACGAGTTAGCTCAGGAGCTTACACGCACTCCCACAGCTCTCGCGGCTGCTCGTATGAGGAATCCTCTGCCCGCTGTCATCTATACTTCTGCTCTAGTTCCTTCTGCCTTTGTTCCACCGGTGACCTCGCAGGGTACCGTTAACCCTCAGACGGTGAACCCTCGCAGCGCTCCTGCTGCATGGTCTTCTCTTGTCGCTACTCCTGCCGCTCCTATGCTTAGATCCCATCCCCCGCTTGCCCCTGAGGGAGATCCCTCGAGGCAGCGCTAACGCACCTCTCTTCCCCCGGAGGTCTCTACTATCAGTTCTTGATCTGGGTCCGGCTCAGGAGACGAGCCTGCAACACCACCATTTGAGAAGTAGATCGTTAGTGTATCGCTGTAATTGTGAGCATGATGTATGGCTGTAATTGCACTTGTCGTGATGCGTAGTTTCATGTACGAGGGTAGTAGACCCGTTGTGATGTTTACTTTCATGTTGGGACTATTTATAATTAGGTTGGAATCTTTTATTCGACTTGGTTTTCCATCGCCGTTTCCTTCTGGGATTTGTCATTGGCTTTTCCCCCAATCTGGAATTTTCTCATCATGGTTGCTATGTATTGGGAAAACGAAAAATAGGATGACGCGTGGAGGCAGTAGTAGTCAAGCTGGTGAGGATGTCCCTATCTATCGCTCCGCAAGATAGGCATGACATTCCCCTAAGCCATACCAGCCACCTCAGCCACCACGGCCACAACCTCCTTCCACCGAGCAAATCATGTGAATGTTTGAAGAAAGAAGGGGCAAGGATCTGCTGGAAATACTAAAAACTGTACAAGTTATGGTTGGGCAGAATGGAAACTAAAATGGCCATCATTCCGAGCTGTCAGATTTTTAGCAAACCAAGCCTCCCAGTTTCAGCCATGCTACTGATCCTTTGGACGCCGACGACTGGCTAAGGACTTTGGAGAGGAAATTGGAGATCGCTCCCACTAAAGAAGGAGACGAGGTTCCCTTCTCAACGCATTATATCAAAGGTGCTGCCGCTATATGGTGGGAAAATGCCAAAACAATATGGCCTGCAGACAAGGAAATTACTTGGACAAAATTCAAGGATCATTTCCGCAAGTATCATATTCCCACCGGAGTCATGAATATCAAGCAACGCGAATTTCTCGCTCTCACTCAAGGCAGCATGACCGTCAACGAGTACCTGAATATGTTCAAGCATCTGGCCCGCTATTCTCTCCATGATGTGGCCACAAAAGAGCGGAAGATTGATTGTTTTCTTGGAGGCCTGAATCAGCGTCTCAGGTGTACTCTCAGCATGTTTGATTTCCCAGACTTCCTGACTCTCATGAACAAGGCTCTCATCGCAGAAAGGGAACACAAGCTCCTCCACGACAACAAGCCAGATGCTAATGACCACAAGCACAAATTCGAGACAAAGAAGGATATGCAACCAATGCAAAAGGCTCGTACTTGGCAGCAGACTCAGGTGGGGTACAAACCCAATTGGCAGGAGAATGTCAACAAGACTACTACACAAGTCAAAAATGTCATGACCAGCCCGGTGCACGACTATTGTCAGCGCAACAATTCGTGCTTGAGTTGTGGCCAAACCGGACACTACGCCCGACAGTGTCCCAAATACACCAAACACGTGGCTCCATTTCAGCCCCAAGTCAACTACATGGAGCCGTATTCTGCCCAGATATGATCCAAAGGCAAATTCATCACATCTTCGTAGACGAAGCCCAAGAGGACTTGGAAATCGTCATTGGTATGTTTCTTGTTAATGATATACCTTCCGTAATTTTATTTGACTCTAGGCTTCCCACTCTTTTATTTCGCAGAGTTTTGCTTCCTAACACAATTTTCCTTGCTCGATTTTTATAAAGCACATGCAGGTACAATCCCCGAGATCCCTACTCTGAAGCAATCTCGTCTTCCGAAATTTGGAGATTGACATCAAGGGCGTCAAGTTTCCAACATCATTGATAATCATCGATTCCAACAAATTGGATGTCATTCTAGGCATGAATTGGTTAACCCAATACCAAGTCTGCATCAGCTGTGTGACCAGAGAAGTTACCCTGAAAAATATGGAAGGTCGCACCACAAGTTTCTATGCCCGCAAGCGCATCCCTAGGAAGGAAGTGGTTTTTGCAGCCGTGGTAGAAGAGGTGGAATTAATCCCAGTGGTCAGTGAGTATCCAGACGTATTCCTTGAAGAATTGCCCGGCATGCCACCAGACCGAGAATTGATGTTTGCTATTGACCTGGTGGCTGAAACCACTCCGATACCTAAGAAATATTATTGGATGCCTTCCTCAGAATTGGTGGAGTTTAAGAAACAACTGGATGAGATGCTGCAGAAAGGATACATTCGTCCAAGCTCTTCACCATGAAGATCACCCGCAATCTTCATGGACAAAAAGGTTGCAGTCTATGAATGTGCGTAGACTACCGACAGCTGAATGACGTCACCATTAAAAACAAGTATCCACTGCCAAGGATTGACGATCTGTTTGATCAACTCAATGGAGCCCAAGTATTCTCAAAAATTGATTTGACGACTGGATATCATCAACTCAAGATATAGAAGGAAGATATTCCTAAGACCGCATTCACCACTTGGTACGGTCTTTATGAATACACCGTTATGTCCTTCGGCCTCACCAACGCTCCTGCATTCTTTATGCATATGATGAACAAGGTGTTTATGGACTTCTTGGACAAATTTGTGGTGGTGTTCATTGATGACATCCTCATTTATTCCAAGAGCAAGGATGAACACAAGGAGCATCTTCGAGCAGTTCTACAAAGGCTTCGCGACCATCAACTTTATGCCAAATTCAGCAAATGTGAGTTTTGGCTCCAGCAAGTGGGATTCCTCGGGCATGTCCTATCGCTAGATGGAATCTCAGTGGACCCAAGAAAGGTAAAGGACATACTTGATTGGTCCGCACCCACCATAGTCTCAGAAAACCGAAGTTTCCTTGGACTAGCCGGATATTATCGCCGTTTAATAGAAGGATTTTCCAAGATCGCCAAGCCAATGACTGAGCTTCTCAAGAAGGATAAGAAGTTCGTATGGAATGAGGACTGCGAACGGAGTATCAATGAGTTAAAAACCAAGATGACATCACCACCCATATTAACTCTTCCAGACATCTACCACAATTTTGATGTCTACCGCGACGCGGCCAGACAAGTACTGGGGTGTGTACTCATGCAAGATGGCAAAGTGGTGGCCTATGCATCTCGACAACTGCGGCAACATGAAAGGAACTATCCTACTCATGATCTGGAATTGGCCGCGGTGGTGCACGCTTTGAAAATATGGAGACATTATCTGATTGGAAAGAAGTGCCAGATATTCACCGACCATAAGAGTCTCAAGTATATATTCACTCAGCTCGACTTGAACCTTCGACAACGAAGATGGCTCGAGTTGGTTAAGGACTATGGCATCAGAATAAATTATCACCTGGGCAAAGCTAATGTGGTGGCTGATGCCCTCAGCTGCAAACTAGCCAACCTTAATGCCCTAATGGATTCCTTACCTCCGAAGCTTTATGAAGAAATAATGCAGCTAAATTTGGTGATCACCGACGCCCGCCTTACCAATATATTGGAAGTTACCCCTACTCTCGAAGAAGAAATCCACAGTGCTTAGGCGGATGATAAGGTGTTACAAATATATGTTCAGAAGATGCACCAATGCATGCACCGGATTTCTCTACGGATCAGCAAGGTTCGCTAAGGTTCCGAGGAAGACTTTGTGTACCCAACCAAGAAGGTCAGAAGAAGAAAATATTGGCAGAAGCGCATGAAGCACCATACTCAATTCACCCGGTGGTGCCAAAACGTATGAGGACCTTCGTCAGGTATTTTGGTGGGATGGAATGAAGAAAAACATTGCATACTTTGTGGCCTATTGCGACATATGCAATAAGGTAATGGCGGAACATCAAAAACCTGTCGGGCTCCTCCATCCTCTGCCGGTATCCCAATGGAAATGGGACAATATTTGCATGGATTTCATCACCGGATTACCAAGATCTCATCGAGGAAATGATGCGATATGGGTAATAGTGGACACCTAAACCAACATGGCACACTTCCTGCCTATCTGGACTACATCCCGTGCAAATCAACTCGCACAGCTATATGTATCAAGAATCGTCAGTCTACATGGAGTACCCAAGACTATCACCTCCGACAGGTGATCTCTAGTCACCTCCGCATTTGGTGCTGACTACATCAAGCCTTGGGGACCGCTCTAAAGTACAGCACGGCCTATCATCCTCATACAGATGGACAGACCGAGAGAGTAAATCAAATACTCAAGGATATACTTCGGGCATGCACAGTGGCCCAAGGAAACAAGTGGGAAGGCTTTCTGCCCTTCGCTGAGTTTTCCTACAACAACAGTTTCCAGGCCAGCTTAAACATGTCACCCTATGAAGCCCTGTATGGCTAGAAATGCCGCACCCCTTTGAATTGGTCTCAAACCAGAGACAGTTGCATTTTCGGGACTCATTTGATGCTTGAAGTAGTGAAGCAAGTCAAGGAAATCCGGGACAGACTGCAAATGGCCAAATCCCGACAGAAGAGCTACTATGATGCCAAACATCGTCAGATCAGCTTCGAACCCGGAGAACACGTATTTCTCCGAGTCACCCCTATGAAAGGAGTCAAGAGGTTTCAGACCCGAGGAAAATTGGCACCCAGATATATCGGTCCATTCCCCATCATGGCCAGAGTCGGAACAGTTGCATACTAGTTGGAATTGCCACGAGAATTGTCAGAAGTACACAACGTGTTTCACATCTCACAACTAAGGAGATGTATCTCGCCACCAGAGAAAAGGACTAATATGGCAGAGATAGAATTGGCTAAGGATTTGACTTATGAGGAAAAGCCAATTAGAATATTGGATCAGACAGAAAGGGTCACTCGCAGCAAAGAGATACGGTTTTACAAGGTTCAGTGGGAGCATCACACCGAAGAAGAAGCAACCTGGGAAAGAGAGGAATTTTTAAGGACTGCATACCCAGAATGGTTTTCCCAATTAACCGAATCTCGAGGACGAGATTCATCCTAAGTGGGGGAGGTTTGTGACAGCCTGGATTTTGCCTTCTCTCTTTTTCCGAACTAGCCCTCTCTCTTTTTTTGGACTTGGTTTTCACCGTGGTTTCTGCCGTGATTTGATTTGAGTTTTGAATCAATTAAAATGGACTTGTCACTTGGGCATATCCTTGACTTTCATCCAAGTGACCTATCTACCTTATTCTTCTAACAAATTCTCAAAATATTCAAATGAATATTTTCCCTAAAAAGAAAAATATTCATTTTCCTCTCTGAAACTCACTTCAGAAACGTGTGCTCCAAAGCAACCTCAATTTTTCTTGCTCAGAAAAATCTGAGATAAATCATGAAAATTCTTAGAACCCTGGCCCACCTTCCTGTGCAAAAATATTGCACCACTTTTTGGAATATTTTTGCTATAGAAAATCATTTTTCTTCTGACCTAAAATCCCAGTTTGTACAACAAGTACCTTTTTCCATAAGCTTTTGGCCTTAATCTTTCTTGAGCTTAAGAACCCTCCTAATAAACTCTAAACCCCAGGACATCAGCCCTAATGACCTTCTAGAAGGTGGTTAAAGTTGGCGACCAAGTTTCTGGTCAGAAACTTGCCAGCTTAGTTGAGTGCAATCTGGTCGGCCTAGGAATGAGCCATCACCTCTCCTACACGTAACACTGCACAGTCGAGCACGTAGACAAAGTTTGGCCGCTCCTGGACTTCATTTTGACCATGCCAGCTTGGTGACAGCGTGAGCACACAACGCCTGGTAGCGTCTCGACACACTCTGGCTGGCGCCTTGCCCTCTATTTCGCACGTGCTCGTTCCAGCGCTCGCCGCCGACTGCCGCACCGCGCCACAAGCCTCGACCCATCCCCCTTGACTGCTCCCTGGCGCTCGCCAATGCCGAAGCTGCCGCAACAAGCATGGGCGCGTCACGTCCAAAACTCCACAGTGCGTGCGTGCGCTTGTCCTCTTCTCCAACCGCCTCATGTGCTTGTCCGCAAGCATGGGAAAGCTTCTGCGTTGACGCTGAGCCTTGTCCCCTCATATTGGAGCTTCTCATCGACGTTCGCCGTGTTTCCAGAGCGCTCCGGCGGTGACATGTCCCCCCTCTTGCTCCAGCTATATAAAGCCACCCCGCCTCAAATTCTTGCCAAGCCACACTCCACACAACCCCCACGAAAAAAGTAGAATGACCGCAGCTCGGTCGGGTAGGCCTCTGGCCGTCGCCCCGACCCGACGACTCCGACGATCCCCGCAGGTGAGTCGCCACTCTCCAGGGTCTCTCGGGCTCAAGCAGCTGCTTGGGCGGGGCCTTGGTGGTCTGTTGGTGCTGCTTGGACACCGCCAAGCCCTCGGGGCTGCCCCTAGCCGTCGTCTTCCCCCTCTCCGGCGAGCTCCGTCCGCCACCGAAGCGTGCGAGCTCGAGCGCGAGTCACTCCCTCCACCTCTCGCCAAGCCACGAGTACGGGCAGGTGCGGCTCGAGCCCCGCTTCAATCCTATCCGTCTAGCCTAGCCCTAAACACCCTCGTTGCCGGCGTGAGCTCCGGTGAAGCGCGGCCCCCCTCTCTCTGTCTCTCCTGACGGGTGGGGCCCAGTGTCAGCCTCACCACTCATGCTTGAAGCGGTACGAGTGCAGGCGCACTCCCGCTTTGCGCCTTGGACATGACCTCCCAGATTTCTGTTTAATTGAAATTTAATTGAGAAATTTGACTAAACTTTGACCAGCCACCATTTCTAAACCATAAGTCCAAATGAATTGATTCTTTTTGCGTTGTCTTTGTTACAGAATGGTCTAGCAGCACACCAAAGGGTGGTTTTTTTCTCTGCTGCCTAGAATTTCTGGTGATTTTTAGAATGTGTTTTGACATTTATTTTTGTGGTTTTAAATTATTTCCAGAAAGAGAAGCTTGTCTTGAAGCAACCTAAGAGGAGTGTGATCCTCCTCTACACTAAGGCAAGCCACACCAGCATTTGGATGGTGTTATTTCAATATCTATGATTTTATACATGAATATGAGTTCTTATTTGCATTTAAAATTTGATAAATAAATTTGGTTGATTTTAGTTACCTTATTATGCATGATATGCTTGTTTTAGTTCCTAGTTGAATGCATGAACTTGTTTGGTTAAGTAGAGTAAGATTTTGCACTATGCATATTGCTATGGAAACTAATGGTAGTAATTTTTACTAAGTAATACTTTCATTTAAATAAAGAACTAATAAAAATATTGCTTGATGATAAAAATGAGTTATAACCAGAGAGTTTTGATCATTAGTGTTGCAAGATAATTATGTGGTTAAGTTTGATCCATGAATATGAGTTGTTTGCTTTGCATGAAGAGTAGTTGCATGAAAATTTTTATATCATGTTATTGATAAAAAGTTTTTATCAAAGTTAAATTGGATTAAGTTCAACTTGAATATGATGTTGATCACATCATGTTTACACTGAATCGGGTTTTAATTCAGTGCGACTACATTTACCTAATGGGAAGGTCTTGATTCGGTCCTTTGTTGTGGCTCTCACCGGTCCTCCGGTTAGGGAAGGTTATGGGCGTGCATACACTGGCCCGGTAAGCAGATATAACCTTGTGTGCTCGTTTTTGTTTTTATGGTACCTTGTCCCCTTTTGGGACCGTTTTGCCGCGACGGTGGCCGTTGGTGTCTTTGGTAGACATGGGGCCACCTAAGACCTAGACCTAGGAGGCAGATGGTCAGAGGGGCCTGGGAGAGTGCATGACAAAGGGAGGGTTTCGCCGGAATACTTTGGTCCACCCGAATGGGAGTGCGAGGCCAGGTATTCCACCCGAATGTGTGGGTAAAGTGCGTTACCTCTGCAAAGTGTATTTAATCTATCGATAGCCGCGTCCTCGGTTATGGGTAAGACTCGGGAGTAAGTCACACCATGGATGAACTTTTATAATGAATCTTGCAAACTAAGTAATTGTTGTGATGCATTGTTTCATGGTGAAACTTGAACACTCGAGGTGTTCATGAGTAATAGGTTTCAGGTGTGACCACGGTGTGGTCACCATTTGGTTACGACGTAACCGTCTGGTAGGCAAGAAAATGTGACTCGATGCACTGTTTGGCTGCATTGCATCTATAGTAATTCTAGCATTGATTTGACCTGATTAATTATCATGATATTGTCTGTCATCGTGCTTAGGTTTGTTGTGAGCTTGCAAAACTTTCAATGTACTGACCTGGCGTGTTATGCCAGCTTTCAGGCAAGTTGTTTCACATCTGTGCGCATCTCGTGTCTAGGCCGTGTCCACGACGGGGTCCCTGTGCTATGGAGTTCCACTTCGTCGTTCTTTCGCTACCGCATAGTTCGTGTGATCGAGGCCCCAGCCATGTTCATTAAATAATGTACATACTGTCCAGCAGCAGCATGTCTGCCGCTTGGCCTCGTATCTCGATGTAATATCAGACCTATGTATTCCGCTAGTATCAATAAAGCGGTTGTTTCTGTACCATGTTGTTGTGTATTTCTAGATGACTCGATCTCTGGGCTTGCAATGCATGGTAAACCGGTTGCTCTGCGCCAGGGGGCCACACCTTTAGGCCCTAAGGAGAGGCCAAGGCCGAGGCAACCAAGCTGCAATCAATAACAAGAGGAGGAGCCCTCAGCACACCTTCTGCACCCCAAGCAAGGCCGCGAAGAGCGAACGACAAGAATGCGGGGTCGAGGCGCCAAGCCGGCGTGCTTGCCTCTCCGGCCAACCTCACACCAAGTGCTGCGGGCTGGCTTGAGGCACTGAAGGTCAGCAGAGGACTCGAGGCAGAAGGAGGTTGCTTCTTGGGAGACTTCGTCGCCTTGGCAGAAGGGACCCTGAGGAATCACGGGCAGGAGGAGAAATGGCACCCTGTAAATTATGAAGATAAGGTACTCACTCGTGAGTAGCGATGTACTTCCTCTGCTTCAATGGCCAGAAGGCGTCACCACTGCAGCCTGGAGATCCCGTCCTTTTGCAGAGCGCCTCGAAGTTTGGGCGGAGCCGGCCGAGGCCCAGGGCACGGCCAGCAAGGCCGGGCACGGATGGTGCAAACCCACCTCCTCTTGCAGCCTCCGACGACTGGCAAGAGCTCGAAGTCAATCCCCGAGCCGGCCGTCGCCACGACGGCATGGAAGGATACACACCCAGAGCGCTGAAGATGGTCTATCAGGTGCACCGAGAATAAGTGGCAAAGCAGAGCCATGGAAGGGGCAATGCCCACTATGGCCTTACAGACGAAGGCAAAGATGGCAAGGAGGATGATGGATTGGGAATTGAGATGCAGCACGTAAATCTGGTAGTGCGAGAGTGCCGTATTGAAGAAATTGGAGAAGGGGGAATCAAGGCTGCCCATAGGGCGTGGGCATGGATGGGGACCTCGGTCGCCGTCATGTCCAGTTAGGCATGGGAGGCAGGCCAGGCCACCGTTGCCCCCCACTCATTGAAATCGGTGGCGGGTGTCGGGCGCATCTTGCCCATCGCCTCTTGGTTGAGAACCACCGACTGCTCGATGGCGGGCTCAAGGACTGGCTTCACAGGGGCCGAGGTACGGGACTCCTTCCTGGCCTTGTTCTTGCGGCTTGGTGCCATGGTGGCGGGGAGTTGGTGTCAGATTGAGTCGGGGAAAGAGATCTGCAGCCTTTTGGGAGATGAGGGAGCGGCGGAAGGTGTTTTCTATAAGGAGCTATGGAGATGACGGTAGCTACCTAGCCAAGCGACAATTGAGGCTGCATGGGGAAGTGGAGGTGCCCACGTCCCATCAGTCACCATGCGTCAATCAAGTTTGTAGGCTGTGGGGGCCCACGGCACTCTGCACTTGCCCTTTGGCTTCGCCTCGAAGCCAAGTTTGAGCACGCCTTGGTCCCAGGGGCTACTGTCGGCGTCCTAGGAACGGAGGTCCCCAGACTTGCCTTCCTGCGGCCCACGGCATGGCTCCACCAGCGGGACACTATGGCCTATCTTCACCAACAAACACTGAAGACCCTCGCGAGGGGCCAAGACTCACGAAGCGGACGACACAAGACCTCCTCGGGGGCGGCCTAACTAGGCTGGCTCGCGCGAGGCGCAGAGATCAAGGCGTGGGGCACCTCTCGAGGTTCTTGTGACGCAAGCCATGAAAGCCAAGGCCAGGTGGGCACTAGGCGGGCATTAGCGCGCGGAGTGTCCTCGTTTCCACTTTGGTGCTAAAGGGGCAGGCGTAGGCGATGAGTCCCGAGGCATCAGGCAAAGGTTTCCATATCGGGGCAACAAGACCAAGCCAGCAAGACAGCAGGACAGAGGTCACCGTGGAGCCTAGGACGGCGTCACCACCAGAGCCTTTGGTAGGCGAAGACCACATTTTGCCAGGATAGCCTATACTAGTTGTCCCCCTTCAAATTGGCCGTTGTGGGATCCCTTCCCGCCTAACATGTGGGAAGAGGACCAGGGCATATATAAATAGGACTAGCCACCAAAATAGGAGGTAACTCATCTTGGATCAGATCCATTCCATCCTCAACCACACAAGCTCACCGAGCCCAAGATCACCTCTCCTCAGGAGGCTGTTCTTCCCTTGTACTTGTTCATCCTTAGCCCAAGAGGCAATCCACCACACCACACTGGAGTAGGGTATTACACCACACCGGTGGCCCGAACCAGTATAAACCTTGTGTCCTTTGTTCTTCAGGTTCTGTGAGTTAGGTTCTGAGATCGTTGTGAGAGCATGATCTAGGGGGAAAGATCTTCGTGTGCGGCCCAGTGTTCGAACCTCAAGAGTTTTGCAGGAACCCAAAATCCGATAGCAAGATTCAAATTCAAATTCCACATAAGGCATTTCAAATGCCATTAATTCAAATTTTTATATACAGTAGCTTTAGGTTGCTCAAACATGCATGAAAATGCCGTAAACAGATTCTTTGGATTTTTCTGATAATTTTTCATATATAAATTATTTCATTTGAAGTTACAGTTGATTTTATATGAATTTTTGAAGTTTAAACTAATTTCTGGAATTCCCTGGATTATTTTAAATCCAAAAAATTGTTAACTGCGTCGGCATTACGTCACTGTGACGTCAGTAGGTCAACTGGGCGGTCCAAGTCAAACCTGACCGGTGGGACCCACGTGCCAGTGGCTAACTAAGCTAACCTAGGTTAAAACTAATTAAGGTTAACCTAAGCTAGGTTAATTAACTGTGCGGGGCCCGCATCTCATAGACCCAGGGGAGGTCTAACTGGGTCAACCTAGGTCAAACTCGCCGGAGTTGACCAGTGGCTCGTCGCCAGCAAGGCTAGAGATGGCGGAGGGCTTCGGGTTTCCTGCTCCCATGATTAAAAGGATGGAGGAGAGCATCTACGTGAAGCTGAGAGTGCCCCTCGTCTTTCTGTGCCAGCGGGAGGGGTTGAGACGACCCAAGCTCTCCAGAACAAAGCTCACGGCGGTGGCCAGAGTTCGGGCGAGGTCGGCTTCATCGCTAGGGTGTTCAGGAGGAGGTTCTGAGCATGCTGGTGTGATCGGACATGGGCTGCAGTGACCGTGGACGCGACTGCGTCATCACCGGCTGCGAGGAGCTCACCACTCCGGTGGAACTATAGCCCACGCGAGGCAAACGAACGCGGAAGTAAGGGGGATGGCGGTCTCAAAAGGCTCGGGGAGGTGCTGAAGACGACGAATCGCCGGTGAGGTTGTCGGCTGCCGGAGGTTGAAAATGAGGCTGGGAACGATGTTGTGGGGCTCCCGCGGTCGCGTGCATCAATGGAGAGGACGAAGAAGACGTGGTGGTGCTTCTGCTATCAGCCGCAGGGTAAGGGGAGTGTGGTAGCCGTGGCGGCAGCGAACGGCGGCGACAGTGGCGCTCGACTAAGTAGAGAGAGCGAGACAGAGAAGGGGATGAGGGCAAGGGATAGAGCGAGCAGTCCAGGGGTGTCGTGGCGTCGTCCAGAGGCATCTGGGCGAGCAGGCAGAGAGGAGGTGGCCGGCGTGTGGTCGCGCATGCCGGGCACGCACCCTTCATCCTCTTGGCAAGAGGAGGAAGACAACAGGGGAGGTGGAGATGGGCTGGGCCGGCTTCAGCAGCAGGCCGCACAGGTAGGTGCTAGGTAGGTTCTCTCTCTCTCTCAGATCTTTCTATTTAGTTATGTTTTCTATTCTTCCACAACTGTTTTGGCTTTAGTAAAAATACTAAAGCATTTTGTAAAATCCAGAAATAATTTGTGGACACTCCCTGGATTATTTCAGTGGCCCACATTTAGTTTTAGAATTATTTGAGCATTTTAAATATTTATAGCAATTAAATGCTCAAATTCAAATACATAATGATTGAAATCAAAAATCGAGAGATGAGCTAGAAATATGTTCATCTTTTTTGGCAAAAGTTTTCACCTTTATTGAAAATCATGAACATTTTCAAAGGGCATTTTGGGTTCATTGAAGATTATTTTAGGTTGAACGTATTTGAATTTCATTTGGTGCTAGGGTTTACCATTCGCCAATTCAAATTTCAAATAAATTTAGACATGATGCATGGATGCTTGTGCAACTATTTGCAATCAAATTCTAGGGTTGTGACAACTCACCCCCACTAAACAAGAATCTCGTCCCAAGATTCAAGACGTGAGATAAGAAGACAGAGGGACACAAGCTAACATGATCTTCATGATCCATTTGCCCTTCTCGAAGGTGTTGATCCATTGCTTCAAATTGATCTTGGCGCCTTTGCTTTCGAGATCTTCATCCAAAACGATGACGACAGACAGAAACTCTATAGGAATGTATCTCCTCGAAGATCGAGAAATCAAGATCAACTCACGGAGTGAGACATAAGAACACCTCTTGAGTTGAAACACAAAACACACACCAGGAGAAATGGAAGAATTAGATGACAAGGGTTCAAATTGGTAGGCAACCATTCCATGCTTAAAGAAGATTGTCGGTGTCAAAACCGGCGGATCTTGGGTTGGGGGTCCCGAGCTGTTCGGGCCCTCTTGATGGAGGTAATACCCTACGTCCTGCTTGATTGTTCTTGATGACATGAGTATTACAAGAGTTGATCTACCACGAGATCGTAGAGGCTAAACCCTAGAAGCTAGCCTATGGTATGATTGTATTTTGTCCTATGGACTAAACCCTCCGGTTTATATAGACACTGGAGGGGGCTAGGGTTACACAGAGTCGGTTACAAGGGAGGAGATGTACATCTCCATATTGCCAAGCTTGCCTTCCACGCCAAGGAGAGTCCCATCCGGACACGAGACGAAGTCTTCAATCTTGTATATTCATAGTCCAACAGTCCGGCCAAAGGATATAGTCCGGTTGTCTGGAGACCCCCTAATCTAGGACTCCCTCAGTAGCCCCTGAACCAGGCTTCAATGACGATGAGTCCGGCGTGCAGTTTTGTCTTCGACATTGCAAGGCAGGTTCCTCCTCCGAATACTCCATAGAATATTTTGAACACAAGGATAGTGTCCGGCTCTGCAAAAGAAGTTCCACATACCACCGTAGAGAGAATAATATTTCCATAGATCTAATCTACTGACACATTTGACAGCATGACATTACGCCATGGCCTGGTCATTATTCAAACTGTTTTTCTCAACCAGCTACTGCACACATCACGAGGTAGTTTCCTTGGCACGTCTTGTCGAAGTAGAGATCATGTCCCCTTATCACGGGATTCTCATCAATACAGATGCGGGTAACCCAACCGTGCCATCAATTACGGCGCTTCGGGAATAAGAGGTTTTACCAGGCGAGTCGGGAGGCGCATCACCTCTTCAGCCCTTATAAAGGGATTAGGATTCACTCTTTTCACCCACGCCTTCTTCCTGATTCATTCGATTCAGCTCAGGCTCTAGCACCCAAGCGTTCACCTTCTCTACCCGCAAAAGGTCTTCCAAAGATGTCCGAATCCGGAGCAGGAGGTAAATGGATGGCATCTACCGTCTGAGAGAAGGATATCAAAAAGCTTCGGGAGGCCGGGTATCTGGTCAAGAAAATCAGCCACCATCTCCCGACGGCGGGACAGATCGTCCCTACTCTGGAACCCCACGAGAGGGTTGTATTCCTCCCTCACTTTGTCTGCGGGCTAGGGTTTCCCCTCCACCCGTTCATCCATGGACTCATGTATTATTATGGGATCTATCTTCATGATCTGTCCCCTAACTCCTTCCTCAACATATCGACATTCATTGTCGTGTGTGAAGCTTTTCTCCGTATTTCGCCGCACTTCGGTTTATGGCTGAAGGTTTTTAATGTGAAGCCCAAGGTGGTGGGCGGCGAGCACGCTGAGTGCGGGGGCACTATGGTGAGCAAGATTGAAAGTGCAACTATCCCTAGGTGGTTTTGGTAATTCATAAAAACATATAGCTCATTGAGCTAATGCTATTCCAAGATGATTATTTTAGGAAAGCTCAATGATTGGCATGGCATGGATGGTGAAAGTGGAACCCTCAAAATGCTAAGGACAAAGTATTGGCTCAAGCTCAAAAGCTCAAGACTCTTCATTTTATATTTTAGTTATCCAAGATCACATTGAGTCTTTAGGGAAAGCCAATACTATCAAGGAGGGATGAGGTGTTGCTTAATGAGCCTCTTGCTTCATGTGCTTAGTGATATGCTCCAAAACCCTCAACTACTTTCCCATATCCACATTTGACCTAAACCCTAAGCCAAACTCGGCCCTACCGATTCTTTCAACTCGGCATCACCGAGTTTCACTTGTCATAGCCATTGCCAAACCCTAGCAAATCGGTTCTACCGATAGGGATCTCGGTCTCACCGAGATGGGATTGCAAACTCTCTGTTTCCCTTTCGTAACTTTTCGGTCTCATCGAAAGAGCGGATCAGTCCCACTGAGATTGCAATGTAAATTCAGTGTTTCCTTTTTGTAACTTTTCGGTCTCACCGAAAGAGCAAATCGGTCCCACCGAGTTTGCCTGACCAACTCTCTGGTTAGATTATTACCAAAATCGGTCTCACCGAGATTATGTTATGCCCTAACCCTAACAAAATCGGTCCTACCGAGTTGTACGTCAGTCCCACCGAAAATCTCTAACGGTCACTAGGTTTACTATTTTGGTCTGAACGAGTTTGTTGATTCGGTCCCACCGAGATTGGTAAATTGTGTGTAACGGTTGGATTTTGTGTGGAGGCTATATATACCCCTCCACCTCCTCTTCACTCGTGGAGAGAGCCATCAGAACACATCTACACATCCAACTCATATGTTCTGAGAGAGAACCACCTACTCATGTGTTGAGACCAAGATATTCCACTCCTACCATATGAATCTTGATCTCTAGCCTTCCCCAAGTTGCTTTCCACTCAAATCTTCTTTCCACCAGATCCAAATCCTATGAGAGAGAGTTGAGTGTTGGGGAGACTATCATTTGAAGCAAAAGAGCAAGGAGTTCATCATCAACACACCGTTTGTTACTTCTTGGAGAGTGGTGTCTCCTAGATTGGCTAGGTGTCACTTGGGAGCCTCCGACAAGATTGTGGAGTTGAACCAAGGAGTTTGTAAGGGCAAGGAGATCGCCTACTTTGTGAAGATCTACCGCTAGTGAGGCAAGTCCTTCGTGGGCCCTTCGTGGGTGGAGCCCTCCGTGGACTCGCGCAACCGTTACCCTTCGTGGGTTGAAGTCTCCATCAACGTGGATTTAGGATAGCACCACCTATCCGAACCACGGGAAAAACATCCGTGTCTCCAATTGCGTTTGGATTCTCCAAACCCTTCCCTTTACATTCTTGCAAGTTGCATGCTTTACTTTCCGCTGCCAATATACTCTTTGCATGCTTCCTTGAATTGTGTGATGATTGCTTGACTTGTCCTAAAATAGCTAAAATCTGCCAAGAACTAAAATTGGGAAAAGGTTAAGATTTTATTTGGTCAAGTAGTCTAATCACCCCCCCTCTAGACATACTTTCGATCCTACAAGTGGTATCAGAGCCTTGGTCTCCATTTGCTTTGATTTGCATAGCTTTTGGTGGTCATATCCTTGGTTTCACAACCTAGGAGAGTATGGCGTCTAGCGAGGGAAATTATCACCGTAGTGGTCCTTACTTTGATGGTACTAATTTTGCTAGTTGGAAGCATAAAATGAAAATGCATATTCTTGGACATAACCCCGCCGTTTGGGCTATTGTGTGTGTTGGTTTGCAAGGTGACTTCTTTGATGGGAGAGAACCAAACCATGAACTACCGCAGATGAGTTGAAGATATTGCAATACAATGCTCAAGCTTGCGATATTCTATTCAACGGATTGTGCCCTGAAGAATTTAACAAAATCAGCCGTCTTGAGAATGCAAAGGAAATTTGGGACACTTTGATTGATATGCACAAAGGTACCGACTCCGTCAAGGAATCCAAATTCGATGTGCTTCAAAGTCAACTTGACAAGTTCAAAATGAAGGATGGTGAAGGTGTCGCTGAAATGTACTCTAGGATTGCTCTCATCACAAATGAGATTGCCGGCTTAGGAAGTGAAGAGATGACCGATAGATTCATCATCAAGAAGATTCTAAGAGCCTTGGATGGAAAATATGATACCGTGTGCACATTGATCCAAATGATGCCCAATTACAAAGATCTCAAGCCAACGGAGGTAATTGGAAGAATTGTTGCTCATGAGATGTCACTTAAGGATAAATAGGAACTTCACAACAAATCAAGTGGTGCCTACAAAGTCTCATGTGAAGCCCCTACATCATCAAGTGAGAAACAAAACTTCAATGAAGAATTGAGCTTAATGGTGAAGAACTTCAACAAGTTCTACAAGAGTAGAAGCAAAGATAGAAGCTCCAAGTCAAGGTCCTACAATGACAACAGATCTTCTAGTCGAGAGCGAAACTGCTACAACTGTGGAAGACCCGGACACTATTCCAATGAGTGTACGGCTCCCTACAAGAGAAGAGAAGACTCTCCAAAAAGAATAAGCAAAAGAGAAGAATCACCACCAAGAGAGAGAAGGAGTAGAGATGATCGTGATGAACGAAGATACTCACGGAGAAGCAAGGATTCGGAAAGGAAGGAAAAATCATCAAGGATTTACACAAAACAAAGACATCAAGCTCATGTTGGTGAATGGGTATCCGGCTCTGACTCCGACAACCACTCCGAGAGAAGTTATCACTCCGATTCCGAATATACTCAAGATGAAGGTGTTGCTGGTCTAGCACTTGTGTCAACCAACTCCTACGACATATTTGACTCACCAAATGAAGGAATTGGAAGATGCTTCATGGCCAAAGGTCCTAAGGTAACACACCCCGAGTATGTTGATTTTAATAGTGATGAAGATGACTTGTTAGGTGATGATGATTTACTTGTTGACAACTCTAGTGATGAATACTATGATGAAACATCAATTAATCATGCTAATCATGATAAAACAAATGACAATGATAAGGAGAAGATTGAGGCTCTAACTAAAAAACTAAACACTCTTAAGTTAGCTCATGAAACTATATTCGAAGATCATCGAGAACTCTTAAGAGCTCATGAGAAGTTACGCTTTGAAAAGCTCAATCTTGAGCAAGAGCATGAGTTTTTAAAGGCAATCAATGATGATCTCCGCAAGGAAAGTTCTTCTTACATTGCCAAGCGTTTACTCTTATCCACTTACATGCCTCAAGTCAAGTCTAGTAACAGGAACAAGAAAGATTCTTCCTCTAGTAGTAAAAATGATCATGCTAAATCCAATATTGTTGCTTCTAGTAGTTCTCTTGATTCCACTAATGATTCTCTTAGCCAAGTTACACTTGAGCAAGAAAATAGCTTATTGAAGGGAATTATAGAGAAAGGAGTGTACAAAAGCCTTGCCGGGAGTAAGCAATTCGAGGAAATTGTGCGCAAGCAAGGAAGGCACCGGAAGAATCAAGGTGTTGGTTTTGAACGAAAGTTCAATGCCAATGGAGTTGAGTGGGAAGAAGATCAATACCCCAAGACAAAGTTTGTTCCTCAACAAGAGAAGTATGATACTTCCTTCAAGGGGACACAAGCTCAAGATGATCTTCCACCACAAGACTACAAGCAAAAAGGCAAGGACAAGCTTCAAGAGGAAATTGATGCATTTGAAGAAGCTCCTAAAACCTTAGTCAAGTGGATTCCCAAGACCACTTCAAGTTCCACTTCATCAAGTACGACTACAACTCCAAGGATTCCCATCAAGATGGTGTGGATCCAAAAGAAGAAGAACTAGAGAGTTCTTGAGGGTGACTCTGCCAACATACTTCACTCTTATCATTTTGGCAAGAACAAGTGCAATCAACTTCCACATCTTGCACTAGTTCAAGGAGTCACAAACGCTCTTGTTGGTAAGACAAGGGACAAGGTAACCTAAAAGTTTTCATGGACATCATCTTGTGTGTGCATCACTCTATGTCTATGGATATCCTTGTTTGTTCCTTGTGGGACTAACCCATGTAGGTATTGAAAGTGCAATTCACTCAAATGGATAGCTCCAAGTGATCTACATCAACATTGAGCATCCACATCTTCAACATCTATGTGAAGTCATCATTGGCAAAACCCAAGGTTAGTTCATCCCTCTTAGGGGGGATATCACATCTAGGGGGAGCTTTACTCTAAGACTTGAGCTAAAGCAACTCTAAAGATGTGAACACAACAATGCTTTATGTAAAAGTGGTAACCCCACTTGAGCTTAAACGATGAGTATGACCTATGATCAAGTGTTCTCACTTGACTCCTAAGTCAATATACTCATATATAGATGACCTAGTCATCGCAAATTAATTGATAGATGCTAGAATTGGTTGTGCATGCTTTGTCACATATTTCAATTGCCATCTTATTGTGTGAGCATGTTGGTTGCATATTTTACTCATTCGAGGACATCCACTTGTTGTTTTGATTGTTTGGTTTTATTTCCTTTTGCCAAGTGGATGGACAAGAATGCCTAAGAACCTCCTCTAGCTATCTATGCTTTTCTCGTCTCAAACTCTATTCATGCTACATCACAAAATTTGATCAAGTCAGATTCGAACCACTCTGTGTGAGGAGCACTCGGAGTCCCCGATTCATCATAGACTTAAACTTCCAAAACCTCTTTGTGATTCGCGGTCTGACCGATATCCTACTTTCGGTCCTACCGAGATCATTAAGTTTATCTGAATTTTCGATCTCGGTGCAACCGATTTGAATCACTCGGTCACACAGAGTTGCAACAACTGTATACAGTTTTGCATCTCGGTGCCACCGAGTTGTTCCACTTGGTCACACCGACAGGGTCGGGCTATATATAGTCACGGGCAAAAATTTGGAAATTTCTCCGAACCCCTTCGCCCGCGCGATAGCTCGCTTTGCCAACATGGTCTCCGGATCGTCTCCTCGCCGCCAGCCGCCTCCAGTCGCTGGTCTCCATCGCCGTCAACGGAATTCAACCCCGCCGTTGCCGCCGTAGTGAGTCTCCGCCGAACTAGGGTATGGACTCGATCTTTGTGCTATCCCCAATCTGATTCCTAGCACATTGTGTTCTTAATGATTCTTGCCATGATTGAAACACTCTTATCTAGTCAATGCGTTCGTAGAATAGGATTGATTCGAAAATTTTAGGGTTAGGTTTCCGCCGAAACCATCTCGGACCCACTGAGTTGAAAAACTCGGTCCCACTGATTTGGCTCATGCCATTGCACAAGTGAGACTCGGTCTGACCGAGAATTACTTATCGGTGTGACCGATGTTGGAACTTTGTGAAACCCTAACAGTCTCGGGGCCACCGAACTGTGACTCGGTCTGACCGAGTTCACTAGTTTAGGTTCCAAAACTGCTTCGGTATCACCGAGTTTAAAAATCAGTAGATCCGAGATGATTTCAGTGGGAAACTAAAACTAAGTTTTTGAATCATTCTTTTGCAAAAATCTCTGCATTTTGTGATGCTCATCCACTCTACATCATCTATAAACTCTTCGCAGGGTCAGTACTCAGCTTTTACATCACGTCTGATCAGAGTGACAGCCAGAACAGATCAGAAGAGCAGGTGCTCATGAGTGAGGGCACTAGTCCCTCCAGCTCTTCAGATGATGGCAGCAGAAGTACCCCAAGCAATTTGCCAAAAGCTGCCACAAGACAGAGGAAGAAGAGAACTTCAGATTCTGAGGATGAAGATTAGGTGGCAGAGGAAGAGGAAGCCACATCAAAGAGAGTTGTGCTCAAGAAGGAATATGGCTCAGCTCAAGGCACAAAGCCAGGCTTAAAAATCAAAAGGCTAGCAGGTAGGCAGCCTATGCCAAAGGCTAGAGCTTCAACTCAGATTCCTGAAAAGCCAGCAACCATAGAGCCAGTTGCTGCTGAAGGAAAGAAAATGAAGGAAAGGGTCAAGAAGACCATAGCCAGAGTGCTTGGAAAGGCTTCCATCATGGAAGAAGAGGAAGAAGAAGAGGTTGCTGCACCAGCACCTAAGGCACCTAAGCTTATGGGTGATGCTATCAGGATAGGGGCTACTGCATCCAAGCCCAAAGAAGCACCCAAAGCTGCCTCCAAACCCAAGTCTGCCCCAAAGAGAAATACGAGGAGCATACCTGCAACTGAGAAGAACAGGGCCCCAGTGCCTGAAGCTGCTAAAGAAGATGATGAAGAACATGTTCTGAGAAAGCTCAAGCCCAAGATCCCAGACCACAATGATGCTCATCCTGTGGCTAAGGACATGAAGCTCAGAAGAGACTCAGGGCTGAGGAAGTGGAGAGAAGCAGATCCATATGCTTCAAGGAGAAGAATTGTTGTTGATTATAGGTTCCACACTAAGGAACAACAAGACTTCTATGAGACAGTTTTGTTGGACAAGAAGCCCATAGTTTGTGACATGAGATGGGTCAATTGGGAGTACATCAAGGAAATTGAAGAACACTACCCTAGAGTGTATGACAGCTTCAATTCTTGTGGAGTAGCAGACTTTGTTGGGCAGAAGCTCACAAAGTGGAACGAGGAACTCATTATGCAATTCTACTCCACAGCACATTTCTACCCAGACGGAAAGATCACATGGATGTCTGAAGGTACGAGGTACCAATCTACTGTTGCTGAGTGGGCACGACTCATCAATGCCCCAGAGGAGCATGAGGATAACTTGGATATCTATGCCAAGAAGAAGATGGACCACAACTCTATGTCCAATATGTACAAGGAAATTCCAAACGAGGCACTTGATACTTTCAAGTTTGGGTTTGTGCATTATCTTCTGTCAGGGCTGCCAACCATTAACTGGATCCTTAGGCACACTCTGTTGCCCAAGTCAGGTGATCACAAGATGATCAGAGGCCATGCAATCAATTTGCTTCATGTATTTGATGTGCCTCAAAAATTCAAGGTCATGAGCCTCATAGTAGAAACTATCAAGAGGACTGCAGCAGATCAGAAGAGGAGCTGTGGTTATGCCCCTCAGATTCAGGAGTTAATCAACTCAAAGATGGGCACATGCATATACTTGTTGGACAAGAACACTTGCCTATTCATCCAGACTTTGAGGACAACCAAGTTGTGATGAATGAGAATGAACCATCATCAGTTCAAGCACAAGCAAAGAAGGAGCAGGCAAGGAAGGAGAAAGCTGCCAAGATGCCAACTCAAGAGGAGGCATCTGAGTATTTCTTGAAAACCAAACAAGAGCAGCTTGGTTACTTGATTGCATCCACACTGAGGATTGAGCAAGGACTGGCCACCCTCACTCAGAATCAGCAGAGCTTAGAGAGGATCATGGAACAAAAGTTCTATGACTTTGATGTCAAAGTAACAGAGATTCAGTCTGCAGTGGAACAACTTCAGGATGACATGCAAGAGAGGAGAGGCAAGACTACAACTGATGCATTTGCCAGAGTGCCAAGAGCTCAGAGATCACATGCAGTGCCAGTTGCTGACACCAGAGCCACCACTTTCGCACCAGCTACAGCTTCAGTTCCACCAGCTCCAGCATCTACTTCAGCCTAAACTCCAACCACATCTATAGAAGGCTTTGTCCTTGGAGTGCTCCGGACTCCACCACCACCAGAAGATCAAGCCTGAGAGTCGATCTAGCACTATGCAATTTCTAGGAACTTTTTGGTAACTTGTTGCCAAAGGGGGAGAAAAATGTATAGATCATAGGCTTCGAGAGAGAGAGTGTTGCTTTTATTCTCTCCTACTTTCTTTGGTGGTTCTCCGAACTTTGTTTGCTTTTGAGTGCTTGAGATACTATGTCGTTATCTGTGAGACATTGATGATCATGTGCTTGATCATAAGCTACACTTAATGCTTGGTGAATGCTATTATCTTATCTATCTTATGTGATCATTCACTTTTCTTGGTGAGGAGTGCATGTATTTCATTCTTATCATTTTAAGCGCTCCACCAAGATGTATGTGACATGGAAGAGTAACCCATGACTCTAACTCTTTGTGCATTTGCAGTCCAAAGCAAATCTTAAATATGCACAAATTTAGGGGGAGCTCTTACTTATCACATACTTCTCAAAGCGACGATATATTTCATGCTTATTATCACTTGTCGAAGCTTTGATCTATATGTTGTCATCACTTACCAAAAAGGGGGAGATTGAAAGTGCAACTATCCCTAGGTGGTTTTGGTAATTCATAACAACATATAGCTCATTGAGCTAATGCTATTCCAAGATGATTATTTCAGGAAAGCTCAATGATTGGCATGGCATGGATGGTGAAAGTGGAACCCTCAAAATGCTAAGGACAAAGGATTGGCTCAAGCTCAAAAGCTCAAGACTCTTCATTTTATATTTTAGTGATCCAAGATCACATTGAGTCTTTAGGATAAGCCAATACTATCAAGGAGGGATGAGGTGTTGCTTAATGAGCCTCTTGCTTCATGTTCTTAGTGATATGCTCCAAAACCCTCAACTACTTTCCCATATCCACATTTGACCTAAACCCTAAGCCAAACTCGGCCCTACCGATTCTTTCAACCCGGCATCACCGAGTTTCACTTGTCATAGCCATTGCCAAACCCGAGCAAATCGGTTCTACCGATAGGGATCTCGGTCTCACCGAGATGGGATTGCAAACTCTCTGTTTCCCTTTCGTAACTTTTCGGTCTCACCGAAAGAGCGGATCGGTCCCACCGAGATTGCAATGTAAATTCAGTGTTTCCTTTTTGTAACTTTTCGATCTCACCAAAAGAGCAAATCGGTCCCACCGAGTTTGCCTGACCAACTCTCTAGTTAGATTATTACCAAAATCGGTCTCACCGAGTTTGTGTAATCGGTCTCACCGAGATTACGTTATGACCTAACCCTAACAAAATCGGTCCTACCGAGTTGTATGTCAGCCCCACCGAAAATCTCTAACGGTCACTAGGTTTACTATTTCGGTCTGACCGAGTTTGTTGATTCGGTCCCACCGAGATTGGTAAATTGTGTGTAACGGTTGGATGTTGTGTGGAGGCTATATATACCCCTCCACCTCCTCTTCACTCGTGGAGAGAGCCATCAGAACACATCTACATATCCAACTCATATGTTCTGAGAGAGAACCACCTACTCATGTGTTGAGACCAAGATATTCCACTCCTACCATATGAATCTTGATCTCTAGCCTTCCCCAAGTTGCTTTCCACTCAAATCTTCTTTCCACCAGATCCAAATCCTATGAGAGAGAGTTGAGTGTTGGGGAGACTATCATTTGAAGCACAAGAGCAAGGAGTTCATCATCAACACACCGTTTGTTACTACTTGGAGAGTGGTGTCTCCTAGATTGGCTAGGTGTCACTTGGGAGCCTCCGACAAGATTGTGGAGTTGAACCAAGGAGTTTGTAAGTACAAGGAGATCGCCTACTTCGTGAAGATCTACCGCTAGTGAGGCAAGTCCTTCATGGGCGATGGCCATGGTGGGATAGACAAGGTTGCTTCTTCGTGGACCCTTCATGGGTGTAGCCCTCCGTGGACTCACGCAACTGTTACCCTTCGTGGGTTGAACTCTCCATCAACGTGGATGTAGGATAGCACCACCTATCCGAACCACGGGAAAAACATCCGTGTCTCCCATTGCGTTTGAATTCTCCAAACCCTTCCCTTTACATTCTTGCAAGTTGCATGCTTTACTTTCCGCTGCCAATATACTCTTTGCATGCTTGCTTGCATTGTGTGATGATTGCTTGACTTGTCCTAAAATAGCTAAAATCTGCCAAGAACTAAAATTGGGAAATGGTTAAGTTTTTATTTCGTCAAGTAGTCTAATCACCCCCCTCTAGACATACTTTTGATCCTACAAAGATGCCCAACATCATATGGCCAATAAGAACCTTTAATGATTCTGTCAAAGAGTGGCAACAATAGTGGTTTTACATCACTGAGTTGTGCGTCAAGGAATGGGCCGCCTCTCTCGAGTTTCGATCTGGGGCCCCTCTGCAGCTTACAACCTGGGTCAAGAAAGGCCTGGACTGGTACTCGTCCGACGAACTGTCGGTGCTGTTAACGTAGTCGAGGTGATGTTAGTCCGCCGGATACTGCCTTGTCAACACCGGACTTGCAATCTATGGGATTTCGATCCGGCCAGGCACCAAACTTTGTGAAGGTTCTTCGGCTCCTTGCACGAGGACATTTGGAAGGTGCTTTTCAAGTCTAGCAAATCATGTCCGGACTCCGTCGAAGACCGCGAGTACCAACTGTCCCGCCTTGCAAGTTTGGTGAGTTTATCAAACTTTTCTATCCGCGTGACGCAAAGGAAGCGCTTAACGCATGTAACACCCACGATGCGGCTATATCTCCCACGTGTCGGAGCACGACTTAGAGGCATAACCGCATAGTAGGCATGTCGCAAGTGGGGTAATCTTTACACATCCCATGTACTGAATAAGAAAGGGATAAAGAGTTGGCTTACAATCGCCACTTCAAACAATACATAAATATGGCATTACATCATCCAGAATACAATCAAGGTCCGACTACGGAACCAAAATAAAAGAAAGACAAACCCCTAATGCAAAAGACCCCCGATCGCCCCAACTGGCCTCCACTACTGATCAACTGGAAAATGAAACAACACAATGAACACGATCTTCATCGAGCTCCTCCCTGAGCTCGGTTGCGTCACCTGCACGATATCATCGGCACCTGCAACTGGTTTTGGAAGTAACTGTGAGCCATAAGGACTCAGCAATCTCACACCTGCGAGATCAAGACTATTTAAGCTTATGGGTAGGGAAAGGTAGTGAGGTGGAGTTGTAGCAAGCACTAAGCATAAATGGTGGCTAACTTACGCACATAAGAGCGAGAAGAGAAGCAAAGCACGGTTGTGAACTAGCAGTGATCAAGAAGTGATCCTGAAACTACTTACGTTCAAGCATAACACAAGAACCGTGTTCACTTGCCGGACTCCGCCGGAAAGAGACCATCATGGCTACACACACGGTTGATGCATTTTAAATACGTTAAGTGTCAGGTTCTCTACAACCGGATATTAACAAACTCCCATATGCCCATAACTGCGGGCATGGGTTTCGAAAGTTCAAAACCCTACGGGGGTGTCCCAACTTAGCCCATCACAAGCTCTCACGGTCAATGAAGGATATTCCTTCTCCCAGGAAGACCCGACCATACTCGGAATCCCGGTTACAAGACATTTCGACAATGGTAAAACAAGACCAGCAAAGCCGCCCGGATGTGCCGACAAATCCTGATAGGAGGTGCACATATCTTGTTCTCAGGGCACACCAGATGAGCCAGACGCCGGACATCGCTCAGGTTGGACCAACACTTAGAGAAGCATTGGCCCAAGGGGGTTAAAATAAAGATGACCCTTGAGTCTGCAGAACCCAAGGGAAAAAGGCTAGGTGCCAAATGGTAAAACCAAGGTTGGGCCTTGCTGGAGGAGATTTATTCAAGGCAAACTGTCAAGGGGTTCCCATTATAACCCAACCATGTAAGGAACACAAAATCAAAGAACATAACACCGGTATGACGGAAACTAGGGCGGCAAGAGTTGAACAAAACACCAGGCATAAGGCCGAGCCTTCCACCCTTTACCAAGTATATAGTCGCATTAATTAAAATAAGAGATATTGTGATATCCCACCAAATCCATGTTCCAACACGGAACAAACTCCATCTTCACCTGCAACTAACTACGCTATAAGAGGGGCTGAGCAAAGCGGTAACATAGCCAAACAACGGTTTGCTAGGACATGGTGGGTTAGAGGTTTGACATGGCAATGTGGGAGGCATGATATAGCAAGTGGTAGGTATCTAGGCATAGGCATAACAATAGAGTGAGCAACTAGCAAGCAAAGATAGAAGTGATTTCAAGGGTATGGTCATCTTGCCTACAATCCTGCAAGGAAGAAGAACGAGTCCATGAAGAAGACAAACGGACGTAGTCGAATGGATCCTCACAAACGCGACGTTATCGGAACTAACCCGAAGAAGCACACTGGAAAGAAGCAAACAAGATGGTAAACCATCATCACATAAACATGGCATGATGCACAACCAAGTATGATGCATGTCCGGTTTAATGAAGCATGGCATGGCAAAGTGCACAAACAACACTACAAATTAAGTGGAGCTCAATATGCAACGGAGTTGCATATTGAAAAAACACCACATGACTTATTTAGTTCCCTCTCGTTTAGGTACTCAACAATATTAAATGTTGGTTAGCATGGCAAGAGGTGGATCATAACAAAACTATACTACCTAAACAATTTCAATGGGGCCGGATATAACAAACAACAAATCTGGTAAATCCCCATATGCAATAATCAATTTGGTGCAACAACAATTTTAAGCATTTAAATGTTATTATCATGATGTGAATGACATGTGCCAGTTTTATGCAGTATTTATGAAAATGTTGACATGATAAGATATGAGGCATTTGTCATCGTGGCGGAAACGAAAGGGGTGCCACAGCAACGACAATGGAAATGTTGCCACGGCAACATTCCGGTTCCGGTAACTCGATTGAGATGCCGATGCAAAAGGAAAAGTGACGGGGGCGTGTCATGCAAGGATGGTGGGCTGCTCCCGGATACCGGGTCCCAACGGGTTAGGGGCAAAAGAGGAGGACCCGAGCAAGTGACAACTCGGACACGGTGCAGACAACGGGTGCATCTCATACAACACATGCAAACGTTCTTTGACGGTCGCCTCGGGGTTATATCTTCGAAGCGTGCGTTTCGGGTGGAACAAATTCGTAGAGGAAGTAGTCATTCACGGGTCGTCGAGGGAAGTAGTGGTACTATCGGTCATCGGTGATCAACGGGACGGTAGTGGAGGTAGAGGTACACGACGTCTTGTCGAAAATCACAGCGGTGGTAGTTGTACCCATGTTGTCGTCGAACGTGATGTCCTCGAGGGTAGTGGTGGGAAGTAGTCATACTCGCAAACTTGTCGGATCCATGGCAACGGTAGTTATTCACAGTGCTTGTGACTCGTGGTTCTAAGGGAAACGGTAGTCGTACGCATCCATAGATGTTCGGGGTCGCGACATGGAACTTGACGTCCACGGGGTCTTCGAGGGTCGACGATAGTGGTACTCGGGTCGTCGGCGACGATAGTTGTTCTATGCATCGGGCATCAAGGTACTTGTAGTTCTTAGCGATTCCGAAGGCAGTGGTAGTGTTACGCTTTCGAAAAGGGACTTGACGCATCAAAGGTCTTCGGTGCCACGGTACTTGTCGGTCCGGGTCTTGACGTATCCAAAATGGTCGTCGGTGGTGGAACTTGGCGCTGTTGTGGTGGACATTCGGGCACCGTACGTCGTGGTACTTGGCATTCCAAAGGGTACTAGGTCTTCGGTCAGAGGTACTTGACGTTTTTTTGCTACCCGAGTCTTCGGCGACGGTCATGGCAAAAAGGAGACGGTAGTTGGAGAAGTAGGGAGGAGCAGCTCGAGTCGCAGCAGCACCAACTGTCACGGGCGGAGGTCGGGGCCGGAGCAGAGCAAGGTTCCCGCGGGCAGCCAAGAGGCCGTCCCTTGCGAGGTGGCGCATGACTGCGATGGTGTTGGTGTTCGGTGGTGGGGCACCCCGGCGACCTGGAGGTAGGAAGGAGTCTGGGGACGCAGGGCCTCACCGGAACTGGGGAAGACGGCAATGAACGGCGCAGGGCGGCGGTAGGAGACTGGCCGGAGTGGCAACGTGGTCCTGGCGGAGCTCGTGGCAGGAGACTGGCCGGGGTGGCCTGGCCATGGCCTTGCGGGCGAAGGGTGCAGGTGGAGATGGCCATTCGGTGGTGGCGCAGGAGGAAGGAGAGGCTGACGTCGAGGATGTCCGGGATCAGGGGCGGACGAGGCGCTGCGCGAGGGCATTGCTCCTCTGCGTGTGGCGGCGCAGGAGGACGAAGGGGAGAGGGACGAGGCTGGTGGTGGATCGGGACCCATGGTAGCTGCGGGCATGCCGTCGTCGGGGAGGAGTGGGGAGACGAGGGAGAGTGGGGGATCGAGGGCGCGGGGAACGAGCGCTCCTCTCCTGAGTGTGTGGTGACGGCGCGTGGGAGGAGACGAGGGAGAGATCGAGCAAGGGAGAGAGGAGGACCGGTCGGGCCTAGGTTAGAGGGTTAGGTGGGCCGGTTGGGCCTTGGCCAAAAGGTTGCAAGGGTAGGATGGGCCGGGCGCTGGACCTGATTGGCCCGCTGTGCTATGCTCTCTCTCTCCCCTTTTTTCTTTAGCAGAAACAATAGTGAATAAAAAAAGAAGAGATGGTTAGGGAAAGAATTGGAGCATGGGGTTAATTTTCTCATACTCAGAAAATGAGCTTAATCCAAGAAAATAGAAGTCAACACGAATGCAAGATTTAAATTCAAACTCATTTGAATTTAATTCAAATGGCTTGAACTAGGACAAGGTTTAGGAGTGGCCAAAAATGTTTAGAATTTAGGAGGAGCCTCGATAAAATAGATGAGAGATATTGGCTTGGTTTGAAGGTCAAACTCGAAGAGGAATAGACATGGGAATTATTTTGCAAGTGTGTTACGATGATTCCAAATTAATGGAATATTTATAATAGCTCCCTAAATATTAGGAGGATAATGTTATAAAGAGAAGTCACTCTTCCCTCGATTTAAATGGATCGAAGATCCACACAAATTATTTAGTTGAGATGCAAAAGATTTATGACATGATGACATGATGACATGATGGAATGCAAAAATAAAAGGAGCAAGCAAAAATGAAATACACGGAGAAACCCGGAACCTATGGAAGTCTTCTCGAGCATCGTTCTTGGGGCGTCAAAACGCATGTTTATTCAACTCCCCCAGAGCTGGACGAAGAAGGCGGAGCGGGACCATTGTCTGGCCCCATTGCTCGAAGACCCAGCCATCCCACTTCTGACAAAGATGCTGGTCTCGGCGCCCTACAAGGTGCCAAAGAAGACGGCGGAAAAGGAGGCCAAAAAGACCCGGGGCGGCCTTCATCGTGGTGGCACTTCGGACACAATACCCGAAGGCTCCGATGCCCGTTCCGCCACCGAAGAGGATAAAAAGGAGGAGGAAGATGAATCCCCTGCAGGAGGAAGGAAGAAGAGGACGGGCTCCGCACCCTTGGAGGCCGAACTGCCCAAAAGGGGAAGGGCTTCTCTTCCGGAAGAGTCCACTGCCGCCGCCGATAGCGGCCTGGCATGGGATCCCAGGGCCTAGCCCCTGGTCAACTCATAAGTATATAAAATCCGAGTACGTTTAAGTGTCCGGACTCATCATGGCTTAGTATTTTAACCTTAAGCCATATTTTTGGTAGTCCGGTGAGGTCATGTACCAAACAATCCTCATCAGAGGACCTGCTGAGCTCGAATGCTATGGAGAGTGGGACGCCCCAAAAGGCCCCTTCCTCCAAACAGGTGCATAACACCGAGGCTTCGTCCCAAAAGGACCCCGACCAAGGTGGAAAGGAAGAAACCGTGAAGGCGGCGCCTGGAGGTCAAAACGCAGGGGCCGGACATGTGGGGAAAAAGATTCCCATAGGGTCTAACGGCGGGGGCGACCCTGAGTTTGGCTCCTCACCAGATGCGATTCCAGAGGTTTATACGGCTCCAGAATCAAGAAGGCAGCCTCCTTCGGCTAGAGGGGGCGTGCCTGTTCCGCCGGTGACCTCTGGCCATCCAGAGGTGTCGGATGCTTTGTTGGTGGTGTTACGAGACGCCTCCATTGTTGACGAACACTGTGCCCTTATGGGTGCGGTGATTTAGAAGATTTAGTCAACCGAGAGTGGACTGAACAAAGCCTGTATCATTCTTATAAGAGGCTTTGAGGTATGTTTTATAAGTTGCCGAAGAGTGTCATAGTATAGATAGTAGCCCCTGATACCCTGTTCGGTGAAAGAAGGAACCGGACAGGGGATTGCATTGATGCTCACAGGAAGACTCATTAAGTGATATTGATTCCTCTTTTGTTCCAAGCAGATACCTGTAGCAGTTGCTGCCTCTCGTACTGCGGAGATCTCCGGACTGAATCAAAGTCTGGAGCGGGCCATAGAAGAAATTGGCCAATTAAAATGCAGTTTGAGGGATAAACAAGGTATGCACAAGCGTTGCGTGCATTTATTGTGAAATAAATGTTCAGTATGAAATAAGCCGCAAAAAATTTGTGCTAGGAGTTATGACCGAAGTCGAGGCCCTCAAAAGGGTCGTTGCTGAGGCCGAGAAAAAGGCGGCCATGGAGCGGACTCTTCATGAGAAACATGAAGCCAAGAGGTCGTAAGTAAATGCGAGGCCTTGGAGCAGAGATTAACGGAGAAAGAGTACGAAATCACCAAGGCGCGTCAAGCCACGAGCGACGCCTGGGGGGAAACCCAAAGCGCCCTGCAGGGGATCTGAGAGGCGAGGAAGATCACGGCGGGTAAAGCTTTTCCCATGTAAAGCAAGTATTTGAAGGGAAAACTATGTTTTTGATTGTGAATCCGGACTTCTCAAGTGTATTTGCCGAGCTAACTAACGGCATATCAGATGCCGCTCACTTCTACCGAGCTGAAGGATGGAACACCGCCGATAAGCTCTTTTGGTTGTAGTATTTGGCACCGATTTATCTGGTGCCTTTTGCCGATCAACTGAAACAGTTGATCGAACTGCATAAGGCGGCGGAACTAGCCATGAAAGATGTGGTTATCTGGCTATGGACTGCTGAGCCGATTCCAAGCAGCTACTTCGGGCTCGTGAGGCGGCTTGTAAGCGCTTGCCCTCGACTTGACGTCATCAAGCGGTCGGTCTGTATAGAAGGAGTGTGAATGGCCTTCGCCCTTGCAAAGGTGCACTAGGGGAAGATGGATGCCGAAAAGCTAGTGACCGAGGGACCGCCAGAGGGGAAGGATCACCGCAAGCCCGAATTGTATTATAAGAGTGTCCTAAAAGGATCCTACCTTGCAGCGGAGCTATGTACCAAGGACATTATATTTCCATGAATGCCGATCATGTTGTCCATTGTAATGTTTGAACAAGGTCGTTGATATGTCGCATGTTATATAAAAGTTTACCCTCCTGTGCGGCCGTTTGTATGTTAAGGCTGAGAGTTGGCCAGTTATCGGCTTCTGCCCCCACGTAAGGAATACAGGGGTGTTCGGGATAAACCTGAGCATTCTTTATCCCAGTTTTGGGTCCTCCAAAGGAGGTGGTCAACACAACAAACCAGGCAATCGAACTATAAGGCTTTATCACTCTCACTTAGCCATAGGAGCTTTAGTATGGTCGGCGCATCCCCTTGTGTTCGGAAGACTGTACTAGGGGCTCTATAAGCGCCTGATCGGAGAAAAAGCCGATCCATCGCACACTGCATTGGTTATGGCATTATGCGGGAGAAATCCTTAAAGATTTTGTGACCGCTCGAACAGCTGACCAGCTCTCACCGTATCATGATAGTCAGTTTTCGACCTTCTCTACTGAGGTGCTGATCCAGAAGAACCGGGACACAATCGCAGTAGTTGTCCTAGTGCTACCTTAGCCGATATAGCGGAACGTAAGGTACCAAAATATGGGAGCCGGGCAAACCCAACTATTGACCCAAGACATGATTCAGAGCTGATGCATATAATGTTATAGGTTCGGGGTGCCGAACTTGCATGAAGGTGTTCGGACTTTTATTGCCGTGTTACGGGGAAAACGAAGCCCCTAGCATATTTAAGGCATATTGCTGTGCACGGATGCCATTTGACGAAATGATTTCAATAAGAAATAATCAGTTGGTAAACTTCATATAAATCCACATGTTGTATTTGAATAATATGTCTATGCGTATGGGTACAAGTAATGTGATAAAAAAAGAGTTGTGATAGCAGAACCTACTGTGACCGGGGGGAAGAGGTTGAGTGCGGATCCATATTGTAGCTAGACGTCCGCTGCGGGGAATGTCTAAGGATACCCTGACGCGTTCGAGCTGCCTCTATGGAGTCCCTCCTGGTCGGTGCAAAGGTGAACCTTCAAAGGAAATATAAGAAATGTTTGCGTGCCGGAGGGAGGTTGAACCGCTGAGTTCGGCCTGTCATGGCCTTCGCCGGAATGTTCGGTTGAGCCCTGGACGAACTGGCGTATCCTTCCGCGAAGTAGGTCGGAGCCCCTTGACGGTGTCCGGGAGCCTGGGCGTCGACTCGAGGTTCGGCTGCATGGTGCTGCTCATTCTTCTTGCTGCTAAGGCAGTGATGTATTTGTTGGTGCCGAGGGAAGGTTCGGCATTGCCATGAACCGTGATGACACTGCATGGACCGGGCATTTTGAGCTTACGGTAGGCTTAATGTGGCACCGCGTTGAATCGAGCGAACGCGGTTCGCCCGAGCAGTGCTTGATAGTCACTGGGAAAGGGGCGATTTCGAAGATTAACTCTTCGATATGTTAATTTTCTGGTGATCCAAAGATTACCTCGAGGGCAATGGAGCCTGTACAGCTGACCTCCATACCTGGTATGATGCCTCTAAAAGTGGCTTTAGTGGGCTTGATTGCTGAATGATATATGCCCATCTTGCGCACTGTATCCTGGTAAAGCAGATTTAAACTGATACCTCCATCCATAAGGACTCGATTGAGGTGGAACCCATCTACTATTGGGTCGAGGATTAGTGTGGCTGGATTACCCCGATTGGCGTTAACCGGACGATCCGTGCGGTTGAAGGTGACCCTCCCTAGCTTATATTGTGGGACGGCGAGTTCCGTTGAGCCGCCGTCCCTAAGGGTGCATATCTGGTCCAAGTTGGCAATTTGGGTGGTATTTACCAAATTCACCAATTGAATATGGGGAAAAAATATCTTTTGCCCTCCTGTGTTGGGCGATCTGGGCTCTTCCTCGCAATCATCGCTTTGAGACCCCTCTTCGTTTTTGGCACCTGCCTTGCCGGCTTGTTTGAAGACCCAGCATTCTCTATTGTTATGGGTGGTTGGTGTTTCTGGGGTGCCATGAATTTGGCATTGGCGAGCGAGTATGCGGTCCAGACTGGATGGAGCCGGATTTGTATTTTTGGGCGGCCCTTTCCGCTGACCGGACTTTGAGACCCTGAACCCGGAATTAACTGTCGTATTTTTGGCGTTTTCACCGTATTTGCGGCGCTTGCATTTGTTGCGTCGTGGTTTGCCATTGGCATCTTTGGTATCCGGAGTGCCCGTATTCCTAGATGCGTTGTTGCTGCGAGCCAGCCAGCTATCCTCGCCCGCGCAAAAGCGGGTCATGAGTGTCGTGAGGGCTGCCATAGACTTCGGCTTCTCCTGGCCGAGGTGCCGGGCAAGCCACTCATCACGGATGTTATGCTTGAATGCCTCTAAGGCCTCTGCATCCGGACAGTCGACAATTTGGTTTTTCTTAGTTAGGAACCGTATCCAGAATTGCCTGGCCAATTCCCCTGGCTGCTGAGTTATATGGCTCAAGTCATCGGCATCCGGTGGTCGCACATAAGGGCCCTGGAAGTTGTCAAGGAATGCGTCTTCCAAGTCCTCCCAACTACCGACGGAGTCTGCTAGCAAGCTATTCAGCCAATGCCGAGCTGGTCCTTTGAGTTTTAGTGGGAGGTACTTGATGGCATGTAGATGATCACCGCGAGCCATGCGGATGTGAAGGAGGAAATCCTGAATCCATACAGCGGGGTCTATTGTACCATCATACGATTCAATATTTACGGGTTTAAAACCCTCCGGTAATTCGTGATCCATAACTTCATCAGTGAAGCATAGGGGGTGTGCGGTGCCTCTGTGCCGGGCTATATCACGACGCAGTTCATATGAGTCTTGTCTGCTGTATTCGGCCCGGCCGAATTTACCTTTAGTGTATCCGGCGCGACGGTCATCGCCCCACGTTGGCGCGCGCCCCCGTGACCCATATATTGACCTTGCATGTTTTGCCCTGTTGTCCAATACGTCTCGCAGGTCCCGTGTGTTGCCCCTGGCCTTGGTATTTTTGTTTGAGTGGCAGCGGGGTGCAGGCTGAACTTCAGGCCGAAACACCTCTCTAGCTCGGCCACGAGGTGGCCGGTCAGCCGCATCGTACATTGGTGATGTAGGTTTCAATGCTTCCTCCTCGAAGTGGGGTAGCAACCTGCGCTTTGGGTAATTCTTGGAGGGGCGCTCGAGTTCGTATTCCTAGGCCGCAAGGACTTCGGTCCATCTGTCTGCTAGCAGATCTTGATCAGCTTGAAGCTGTTGTTGCTTTTTTCAGGCTATTTGTTGTGGCCATAAGCCGGCGCTTGAAGCGCTCCTGCTCGACGAGATCCTCAGGCACGATAAATTCTTCGTCGTCGAGGCTCACCTCATCTTTGGAGAGAGGCATGTAATTGTCCTCCTCCGATTCTCCATCTGCTGCCCGCTCTGGAGGGCTAGCTTGTTCACCCTCCTGCTCTAAATCGTGCTAGAGGGGATTATTGTCATCTTCGGCACTATCCGGAGTGTTATTCTCTGTTGTGCCGGTATAACTACTTTTGCTATGGCGGGACTTAGAGCAGTGCCGCTGACGGCGGCGCTTGGGTTGTTTCTTGGAGGGGTCATCCTCCGCTATCTCATCGCCATTACCTTCTTTGGGGTTGTCCACCATGTATATATCATATGATGAGGTGGTGGTCCAACGCCCTGTAGGCGGTGTATCCTGTTCGTCTCCTGCATCGTCGTCCATACCGTCGATGTCTACGGAGTCGAAGTTGAGCATGTTGGTTAAATCATTGATAGTGGCTACTAAGTGGGTGGTGGGTGGGCAGCGAATTTCTTCATCGTCCGCATCTCATTCCAACCGGACATAGTTCGGCCAAGGTTCTCCAGACAAGGACACGGACCTTAATGAATTTAGCACATCACCGAAAGACGAGTGCTGAAAGATATCCGTGAAGGTGAACTCAATGATCGGTGCCCAGTCGGATTCGATAGGCACGGATGCAGGCGGCTTAGAGTCCGTGGCAAGAGACGACTCCAGTGGTTCGGCGACACGGCTCTCGTAAGGGGTGAAGTCAGTAACTGGCTCCATCTCCACTGAGAGTGCGGCCTCCATGGTGGGGTCTATCCCTCCATCCTTGCATGGCGCAATTTTCTCCGGATTGAAGGCCGGAGTAGTTGCAGATGCGATCTCCCGAACACTGTCCGACGGCAGAGTTACGTCATGCTTGTCGAGGGAGTCCTGGATTAGGGGGTATCCGGACAGTCGGATTATATCCTTTGTCCAGACTGTTGGACTATGAAGATACAAGATTGAAGACTTAGTCCCGTGTCCGGATGGGACTCTCCTTGGCGTGGACGGCAAGCTTGGAAATACGGATATGTAGATCTCCTTCCTTGTAACCGACTCTGTGTAGCCCTAGCCCCCTCTAGTGTCTATATAAACCAGAGGGTTTTAGTCCATAGGACAACATACAATCATACCATAGGCTAGCTTCTAGGGTTTAGCCTCTCCGATCTCGTAGTAGATCAACTCTTGTACTACTCATATTATCAAGAATAATCAAGAAGGACATAGGGTTTTACCTCCATCAAGAGGGCCCGAACTTGGGTAAAACATCTTGTCCCCTACCTCCTATTACCGTCTGCCTTAGACGCACAGTTCGCGTCCCCCTACCCGAGATCCGCCGGGTTTTACACCGACATTGGAGCTTTTATTGAGAGTTCCTCTGTGTCGTCATCACTAGGCTTGATGGCTCCTTCGATCATCGATAGCAATGCAGCCCAGGGTGAGACTTTCCTCCCCGGACAGATCTTCGTATTCCGCGGCTTCACACTGCGGGCCAACTCGCTTGGCCATCTGGAGCAGATCGAGAGTTACGCCCCTGGCCACCAGGTCAGGTTTGTAAGCTTAAATTACATGGCCCACATCCGCGGAGACTTGATCTTCGACAGATTCGAGCCCCTGCCATGTACGCTGCACGGTCACGATGAGCATGATTTAGCTCTACCATTGGACAGTGTGCAGGAGATCGCACCGGCAACCGCTCCGACCCTCAATTCGGAGCCGATTGCGCCATCCACGGACGAGGGGATAGACCCCGCCGCGGAGGCCACATTATCAGCGGCGATCGAGCCGAGCATCGACCTTACCCTTCACAAGAGCCGTGACACCAAATTGCCGGATTCTTCCCCGGCCACGGACTCCGAACCGCCTGCGACCGTGCCTATCGAATCCGACTGGGCGCCGATCATGGAGTTCACCTCCACGGATATCTTTCGGCACTCGCCCTTCGGCGACATGCTAAACTCATTCAGGTCTCTCTCCCTGTCAGGAGAGTCCTGGCGAACTATGTTCGGAAGGATTGGGATGCGGATGACGAAGAAATTCGCCGCCCGCCCACCACCCACTTAGTAGTCATTGTCGACAATTTGACCGACATGCTCGACTTCGACTTCGAAGACATCGACTGTATGGACGACGATGCGGGAGACGAAGTGGAACCACTGCCCACAGGGCACTAGACAGCCACCTCATCATATGATATATACATGGTGTTCACACCCAAAGAAGGCAATGGCGATGGGACAGCGGAGGATGACCCCTCCAAGAAGCAACCCAAGCGTCGACGTCAGCGGCGCCGCTCTAAGTCTCGCCAAAGCAAAAGCGGTGACACCAGCACAGGAGATAATAGCACTCCGGACAGTGTCGTAGATGACAACAATGCCCTCCAGCAAGATTTAGAGTAGGAGGATGGAGAAGCCAGCCCTCCCGAGAGAGCGGCAGATGGAGAGGCGGAGGATGATAATTACATGCCTCCCTCCCAAGATGAGGCAAGCCTCGATGATGACGAATTTGTCGTGCCGGAGGATCCCGTCGAGCAAGAGCGCTTCAAGCCCCTACTTATAGCCATGGAAAATAGCCTTAAGAAAAAGTAGCATGAACTCGAACGCCCCTCCAAGAGTTAACCAAAGTGCAGGTTGCTACCCCGACTAGAGGAGGAAGCATTAAAACCTACATCTCCAGCATATGACATGGCTGACCGGCCACCTCGTGGCCGCGACAGAGAGGCATTTCAGCCAAAAACTCAGCCCGCACCCCGACGCCACTCAAATAAAAATGACAAGGCATGGGGAAACACGCTAGACCTGCGAGACACATTGGAGGGCAAAGCAAAACACCCAAGATAGATCTACGGATCACGAGGGCGCGCCACTACGCGAGACGATAACCGTCAAGCCGGATACAGTAAAAGTAAATCCGGCAGGGCCGAACACAGCAGACAAGACTCATTCGAGCTGCGTCGCGACATAGCCCACTATAGAGGCGCCGCACACTCCATATGCTTCACAGACGAAGTAATGGATCACCAAATCCCAGAGGGTTTCAAACCCGTAAATATCGAATCATACGACGGCACAATAGATCCTGCGCTATGGAATGAGGACTTCCTCCTGCGCATCCACATGGCCCGCGGTGACGATCAACACACCATCAAATACCTCCCAATCAAGCTCAAAGTACTAGCTCGACATTGGCTCAAAAGTCTGCCAGAAGAGTCCATTTGCTGTTGGGAAGATCTGGAAGCCGCATTCCTCGACAACTTCCAGGGCACTTATGTGCGACCACCAGGTGCCGATGACTTGAGCCCCATAATTCAGCAGCCAGAGGAATCGGCCAGGCAATTCTAGACACAGTTCCTGACAAAGAAAAATCAAATTGTCGACTGTCCGGATGCAGAGGCCCTAGCAGCTTTTAAACACAACGTCCGCGACGAGTGGCTCGCCCGGCACCTTGGACAGGAAAAGCCGAAATCTATGGCAGCCCTCATGACACTCATGACCCGCTTTTGCGCGGGAGAAGACAGCTGGCTGGCTCGCAACAATAACATATCAAAGAACCACGGTACTTCAGATACCAAGGATAGCAACGGTAGGTCATGTCACAACAAACATAAGCGCCTTGTTAATAGCGACAATATCGAGGATACGGCAGTCATTGCCGGATTCAAAGGCTCTAAACCCGGTCAGTGGAAAAAGCCATTCAAAAGAAGCACTCTGGGCCCGTCTAGTTTGGACTGCATACTTGATCGCTCGTGCCAAATACATGGCACCCCCGACGAGCCAGCCAACCACACCAATAGGGAATATTGGGTGTTCAAGCAGGCCGGCAAGCTAAACGCCGAAAAACATAAGGGGTCACATAGCGCTGACGAGGAGGAGCCCTGGCCGCCGAACACCGGAGGACATAAGAGGTTCCCCCCACAAGTGCGGACGGTGAACATGATATACGCAACCCACATCCCCAAGAGGGAGCGGAAGCGTGCGTTAAGGGACATATATGCGTTGGAGCCAGTCGCCCCAAAGTTCAACCCATGGTGCTCCTGTCCGATCACCTTCGATCGCAGTGACCATCCCACTAGTATCCGTCATGGCGGATTCGCCGAATTGGTCCTAGACCCAATCATCGACGGATTTCACCTCACTCGAGTCCTCATGGACGGCGGCCGCAGCCTGAACCTGCTTTATCAGGACACAGTGCGAAAAATGGGTATAGACCCCTCGAGGATCAAACCCACAAAAACGACCTTCAAAGGCGTCATACCAGGTGTAGAGGCCCATTGCACAGGCTCAGTCACATTGGAAGTGGTCTTCGGTTCCCCGGATAACTTCCGAAGCGAGGAGTTAATATTCGATATAGTCCCGTTCCACAGTGGCTATCATGCATTGCTCGGGCGAACCGCATTTGCGAGATTCAACACGGTACCGCACTATGCATATTTCAACGTGGGTCATCATAGTCAATGGAAACACAGAGCACTCTCTCCGCATGGAGGAGCACACTGCGGCCTTCGCAGTAGAAGCGCAAAGCAGCCTCTTAAGGCAATCCACCAGTTCGGCGATTAAAGACCCAGACACCTTCAAGCGCGCCCGGAGTAATCGGCAACAAGACTGCCTGGCACGTTCTGAGCTCGCATAGCAATGCGGGCCCCACCCCAGTCCCAGCCAAACGGGGAAATTCGTGCCAGGCGTACATAATTACGCATTGAAAATACCATGGACATAGCTGGGGGGGCATGACTACGGCACGTCCCAAAACGCGGCTCAACCGCACTAGGGGCTTACTGCCTTATTATTTTTTCTCTCTTTCAGGACTTTGCTCTCTGGAAACCCCGTCCGGCAGTACGATTGCCGGACACACAATACAACAACCAAGGAGGCAGAAAGCTACGTGGCATCATGGAATTCCCAGGTGGTCTCTGATAACGAGCGAAATACCTGCTTTAAATACCATTCCTCAGCTTGCCCTTGGAGGGGACATGTCAAATAGTCCTACTTTTTTCTTATCGCACTACTTGTAGCATTCTGCTTCGACACACCTTTTTGAATAAACAATGCATAGCACTAGACTATTATCGCATTCTCTATTCTTATATATATATATATATATATGTTCATTCATGACATTCAGCACCCGTACACTCTGGTACGGCCAATACACTAGGGGCTTAAGCATACCCCATAATACGGCGTGAGAAGTCCGAACACTTTCGATAGTGCGGCACCCCGAACTTATAGCATTATATGAATCAACTCCGAATCATGTCTTGGGTCAATAGTTGGGTTTGCCCGGCTCCCATGTTTTGGTACCTTACGTTCCGCTATATCGGCTAAGGTAGCACTATGAGAACTACTGCGATTGTGCCCCAGTTCATCTGGGCAAGCACCTTAGTAGAGAAAGCTAAAACTGACTGTCATGATAAGGCGAGAGCTGGTCGCTGTTCGAGAGGTCTCGAGTCCCTAAAGACTTATGCCGCTTAGAGCAAGGAGTCGGCTTTGTCTGGCTTAAGGCGTGTATAGCGCCTCGAATTCGGCCTTCCGAATACTAGGGGCTTCGCCAAAAATTAAAATTATAGACTTCTATGGCTAAGTGAGAGTGATAAAGCATTATAGACCGATTGCCTTGTTCGTTGTGCTGAGCACCTCCCTTGAAGGACCCAACAATGGGAAAAAGAATGCTCAGGTTTATCCCGAACACCCCAGCACTTGTGGCATGGGGGCAGAAGCCGACGACTAGCCAACTCTCATATTAGCTAAACAACCGCACAGAAGGTAATATTTTAAATTCAAACAAGCGTTGCATAGCGCATATGAACAAGTTTTCATAATACAGGACCACACGAGCAAGTTCATTGAAAAATTACATCCTTCGCACACTCGTCCGCCACAAGACGGGCACCCTTCAGGACACCCTCATAATACATTTCGGGGTGGCGATGCTCCTTGCCCTGCGGCGGCCCCTCCTTCACCAGTTTCTCAGCGTCCATCTTGGCCCAGTGGACCTTCGCATGGGCAAAAGCCCGGTGTGCACCTTCGATGCAGACAGACCGCTTTATGACTTCCAGCCATGGGCAGGCATCCACAAGCCGCCTCACTAGGCCGAAGTAGCTGTTGGGAAGGGAGTCGCCAGGCCACATCCGGACTATCAGGCCCCTCATGGCCTGTTCGGCCGCCTTGTGCAGCTCGACCAGTTGCTTCAGCTGGTCGCTCACGGGCATCGGGTGTTCGGTCCCAGTATACTGAGACTAGAACAATTTCTCCGTCGAGATTCCCTCCTCGGCCTGGTAATACTTCGCGGCATCCGACACGCTGCGGGGCAAATCTGCGAATGCTCCTGGAGAGCTCCGGACTCGGGTAAGTAACAAGTAATTTACTTTCACATGCTTGCTTTGCATATTCAATGCCTTACCCGCCGCTATCTTCCTCATCGCCTCAATATCCTGGAGGGCCTTTTGGGCGTCGGCCTTGGCATGATTTGTGCTCTAGAGGGCCGCGACAAGCTCGAACTCTCGCGTCTTCGAGTCAAGCTCCAAAGCCTCGTGCTTCTTCACGAGAGCCTGGAGCTCCTGCTGCACCTCGCCCACCCGTGACTCTTGTTTTTCCTGCTCGGTGCGCTCCTTGGCCGCTTTGTTTTCGGCCTCGGACAACGCTTGCTTCAGGGTCGCCACTTAGGTCGTGGCCCCTGGCACATCCATGATGATCCTATCATTTTGCAACCGCATCTTTATATATATATATATTTATATATATATATATATATATATATATATATATATATATATAGAAAAGGCATTACTTACCTTTGTTCTCCTCGTTCTTCCTCTTGGCAAGACCGAGTTCTTTCTCGGATCGCTCAAGGTTCTGCTTCAGTGCAGCGACCTCCGCAGTCAGGGCGGCAGAGGTCAGCAGCGAAGCCTGCATACGCATATAGACATACTTATATTAGTCTACTACAGATATTATTTGATCCTCTATTCGGCTTTTCTTTGTGAACACCAAACAGAGCATCGGGGGCTACTGTCTAGGCGGTAATATTTTCCTATATTTTAAATACTTACCTCAAAGCCTGTTAGAAGGCTGGCACAGGCTTCAGTCAGTCCGCTCTTGGAGGACTGAACCTTCTTGATCACTGCACTCACAATAGTGCGGTGCTCTTCGTCGATGGAAGCGCCGCGAAGCGCTCCCAGCAGGTTTTCTGGTGCCTCTGGATTGATAGAGGTCACCGGCACGTGCGGCTTGCCCCTCTTGGAAGGGGGCCGCCTGCCGGAGTCCGGAACCACTGGAGGTTTCGGCGCGGCGTTCGGATCGGGGCCGAACTTGGAGCCCTTGGGAGTCTTGCTTCCTTCGCGCCTGGAGTCCGGAAGTTCGCCTTGAGGCGGCTCCGGGACTACCTCCTGCCGGCTTGGTGCCCCTTGAGACAATACCACGGCATTGTCCGTAGGGCAAGGGGAGGAGGCGGTTGGAAGTGTATCACTATTCATGTCCGACGAATCCAAGGAACCGTCCGACGAGGATACGTCGATGCGGGCTCGGGGTGGACTGCATAATCATATTCGACATTAAGGGAAGCAGTGCAACAAAAGTATGCTATGAGTTACTCTGGTATCAGAATACTTACGACTTTGCCAGGGGCTTGGCCCTGAGTAGCCACTCATCTTCACCGTCGGCGGCGGTGGTGGAATAGTCCGGAAGGAGAGTCCTTCCCTTCACTACTAGGAAAAGGCCTACTAGTGGCGCACCTGTTTTGCCTACTAATGGCGCACTATAGGTGCACCACTAGTAGCACACCATTAGTATTTTTTACTAATGGCGCACCATAGGTGCGCCATTAGTATAGCCCACGGTACGCCATTAGTATCTGGCATACTAATGGCACACCACATAGAAGTGCGCCATTAGTAACATTTTTTTTCAAAAAAAATTCAATTTTTTTTCTTTTTTTCTTAATCTCAAGTCACTATGGCTTAATCTCAAGTCTAATCGCACTCTGTGGTCAAACTTTACGGAAGGTCACCCATCCTCACACTACTCCAATCCGAGCACGCTTAACTTTGCAGTTCTATCTTTGCCCAGCACCAGCTCACTTCACAGGCACTTGTTCATATATGTATCATATCAATCCTATTAAACCTTGTTGATGTCTAGGACTTTGTTCATGTTCATGAGTATGATGAAATTTTGAAAAAATATTTCAAACTTCCCGGTCATATTACGTATCATATTTTGAAAAAAAATCGATTTTTTTTTGCGAAACCAATTTTTTCTGTTACTAATGGCACACCTAGCAAACGGTGCGTCACTAGTAAGTTTGAATTTTTTTCCATTTTCCCCTCTAGATCTTAAAAGCCCCTTAACTTTTTTTCTGTTAGGTTTTTGGGGATTTTGAAAATGTTTAACGGGGTTCCCCCGTTAAATTCGGATGTAATTTTTCGAGTAGATGATTTTTCATATAAAAAACTTTTTAATCTGAGTTCGTATACAAAAGTTATGCTCATTTTACAAATTCCACAGAGATTTTGCCAATAATGTCGAAATTCATATTTGTAAATTTTCCCAACAAGTAGACCACATATCACATGGGAAACTTATTTTATTTTATTTTTTTGACATTTCCATCATTTTCTTTTATTTTTTATAAACTGAAAAGGCGGTCCACAAGGGGGGGTGCATTCGATGGAATTATTGGGCCAAGTTAATAATGGGGCACCGTGGGAGTGGTGCACCATTACTAGTTAAACTAGTAATGGCGCACCACACCCATGGTGCGCCATTACTAGTTTTGAAAAAAAATTGATTTTTTTTGAAAAAAACATAGTAATGGCGCACCAGTGGACAGTGTGCCATTACTTGTTAAAACTAGTAATGGCGCACTGTCCACTGGTGCGCCATTACTAACAATTTTTTTTTATTTTTTTCAAAACTACTAATGGGGCACGGTGGGTGTGGTGCGCCATTACTATGTCAACTAGTAATGGCGAACTGTCCCATGATGCGCCATTAGTAACAATTTTTTTTCAAAACTACTAATGGCGCACCACACACTAGGTGCGCCATTAGTAATATATTACTAATGGCGCACCTGTACGTGGTGCGACATTGTTATATAGCAATGGTGCACCACATACATGGTGCACCATTAGTGTCCATATTATCTATAGCCCTTTTCCTAGTAGTGCTTCTTGGACCCTTCGGCCTCCCCGGTTGGGGCGGCCTTCCTTTTCTTGTCTCCCCCGGCTGGAGGGGGAGAATCTTCATCTTCATCCTCCTTGTTTTCATGGGAGGAGTGCGTCTTGGAGTTATCGGACGATGTGTCAGATAGGACCCGGCGCCGGAAACTCTTTCGGGTTCCCGTGGCCTTCTTCTTGGTCTTCTCCGGCACCTCGTAAGGAGCCGGAGTCCGCATCTCCGTCAGGAGAGCGTCTGCAGGGTCTTCGGGCAGAGGGGCCAGAAAGTTAATCTGCTCCGATGTCTCCACCCAGTCCTGTCAAAGGCATGGGAGCTCAGACCCCGCACATGGTTAAGCTATGGGAAATAAATACCCTACCAGATGTACAGAACTTACCAGATTCGCACGGCGCTTCGCGCTTGGCCCGCGGTCCTCGGTAAGAGAAGGGGGGACCTCGGCGCCCTTTAACAACACCTTCCAGACGTCCTTATGCATCGTGTCAAAGAGCTCGTGTAGAGTCTGGTGCTGGGCCGGGTCGAACTCCCATAAGTTGAAAGCCCGTTGTTGACACGGGAGGATCCGGCGGAAGAGCATGACCTGGACTATGTTGACAATCTTAAGTTTCTTGCTTATCATGTTCCGGATACACTTCTAGAGTCCGTCCAGCTCCACCGATGAGCCCCAGGACATGCCCTTCTCCTTCCAGGAAGTGAGCCATGTGGGTATTCCGGATCGAAACTCGGGGGCCGCCACCCAGTTGGTGTCGCGCGGCTCAGTGATGTAGAACAACCCCGATTGCCACCCCTTTATGTTCTCCACGAAGGAGCCCTCGAGCCATGTAACGTTGGGCATTTTTCCCACCGTGGCTCCGCCACATTCCGCTTGTTGGCCGCCAACCACCTTCGCCTTGATATTGAAGGTCTTCAGCCATAGGACGAAGTGGGGCCAGATGCGGAGGAATGCCTCGCACACGATGATGAACGCCGAGATGTTGAGGATGAAATTTGGGGCTAGATCATGAAAGTCCATCCCATAATAGAACATAAGGCCATGGACAAATGGATGGAGGGGAAACCCCAGTCTGCGGGCGAAGTGGGGGAGGAAAACCACCCTTTCGTGAGGTTCTGGGGTAGGGACGATCTGCCCCGCGGCTGGCAGCCGGTGCGCGATATCCGCGGCTAAGTATTCGACCCCACGTAGTTTTTTGATGTGTCCCTCCGTGACGGAGGAGACCATCCACTTACCTCCCACTCCAGACATGTTTGGGGAGAGTTGAGGAGATGGATGTGGACTTGGGCGCTGGAGCTCGAGTGCGCGAAAATGGATGAGCAAGGAGGAAGAAGGCGTGTGTAGAAAAAGGTGAAACCTTATCCCTTTATAAGGGCGGACGAAACTATGCGCCCCACCAGCCTGGTAAAACTCGCTTATCCACCAAGCGCCATAATTGATGGCGCGGTTGGGTTACCCACGTTCGTATTGATGGGAATCCCGTAATAAGGGGACACGATCTCTGCTTCGACAAGACGTGCCAAGGAAACCGCCTCGCGAAAGACGCTGAGATAGGTTATGAAAAACGATTCGAATAAAGACCTGGCTGTGGTGTGATGCCATGCTACGGGGTACGTCAGCAGATCAAATTTGTGGAAATATTATTCTCTCTACGGTGGTATGTGGAACTTGTTTTGCAGAGCCGGACACGATCCTCGTGTTCAAAATCTTCTATGAAGTATTCGGAGGAGGAACCCGCCTTGCAATGTCGAAGAAAATCTGCGCGTCGGACTTATCGTCATTGAAGCCTGGTTCAGGGGCTACTGAGGGAGTCCTGGATTAGGGGGTATCCGGACAGCCAGATTATATCCTTTGGCCGGACAGTTAGACTATGAAGATACAAGATTGAAGACTTCGTCCCGTGTCTGGATGGGACTCTCCTTGGCGTGGAAGGCAAGCTTGGAAATACGGATATGTAGATCTCCTTCCTTGTAACCGACTCTGTGTAACCCTAGCCCCCTCCGATGTCTATATAAACCGGAGGGTTTTAGTCCATAGGACAACATACAATCATACCATAGGCTAGCTTGTAGGGTTTAGCCTCTCCGATCTCGTGGTAGATCAACTCTTGTACTACTCATATTATCAAGAATAATCAAGCAGGACGTAGGGTTTTACCTCCATCAAGAGGACCTGATCCTGGGTAAAACATCGTGTCCCCTGCATCATGTTACCATCCGCCTTAGACGCACAGTTCGGGACCCCCTAGCCGAGATCCGCTGGTTTTGACAACGACACTCGTCGTGATTGTGCGGCGCACCTGATATGGGCTCGAATCTTTCGAAGATCAAGTCTCCGCGGATGTCGGCAATGTAGTTTAAATTTCCGAACCTGACCTGATGCCCAGGGCCGTAGCTCTCGATCTGCTCCATATGGCCAAGCGAATTGGCCCGCAGTTCGAAGCCGCCGAATACAAAGATCTGTTTAGGGAGGAAAACCTCACCCTGGACCACATCGTTACCGATGATCGAAGGAGCGCAGTGGAACTCTCAATGAAAGAACCAATGTCAATGTCAAAACCGATGGATCTCGGGTAGGGGGTCCCGAACTGTGCGTCTAAGGCGGATGGTAACATGAGGCAGGGGACACGATGTTTTCCCAGGTTCGGGCCCTCATGATGGAGGCAATACCCTACATCCTGCTTGATTGTTCTTGATGATATGAGTATTACAAGAGTTTATCTACCACGAGATCATAGAGGCTAAACCCTAGAAGCTTGCCTATGGTATGATTGTATGTTGTCCTACGGACTAAACCCTCTGGTTTATATAGACACCGGAGGGGGCTAGGGTTACACAGAGTCGGTTACAAGGGAGGAGATCTACATATCTGTATTGCCAAGCTTGCCTTCCACGCCAAGGAGAGTCCCATCCGGACACAAGACAAAGTCTTCAATCTTGTATCTTCATAGTCCCAAAGTTTGGCCAAAGGATATAGTCCGGCTATCCAGAGACCCCCTAATCCAGGACTCCCTCAAAGATGGTGGGCGGGGTCAAGGTAGCGAGGAGCTAATTGCCCTTATTCCATGGTGAGGCACCTCAGGGAAGGTGACTCGTAGAATTATTCCCTTAAGTGGCAAAAAGAATTACTTTTGATGCATAGATCATTGTAATCTTCATTCCAGCCTGAGGCAATTCACAATTGATCGTTTGAAGGAATTCAAAAGAGTGGCATACCCAGTTTGGAAAGGAAACTAGAGTTATAAGACAACTCGGCAAACGGAAGGCACATTCCAATTGATACTGAGGATATAACCTAGTGTCTGAGTGTGCTCTCACGAACTTGAGAATTTCCATATTCATCAGGGTCTTACCAACATCCGTGCCGAGGATCCTGGAAACACGTCATACTACCATGATGAATAGTGATGGACGATGCAGATGCAAAGGAAGACAACACTTTTTCAGATTTCACCTTAGCTATGCAAAGGAAACAAAATCTGGATGATCGACCAAGAGACATTTAGCACTCCGCTTCTAATGTTCTGCTTGCTGTTCTAGCTACCACGATCATATGTAAGAGCATTAACATGGCCATCAATTATAGGTCGGACTTCAGGAGCACAAAATACATAAGGAACAACTTCTAGAATAAGTCGCATGAAATCCTCATGGAGAAGATGGTCAAATAACTCAATCAAGATAATAGAATGATAGATCTTCCAGCTAGGTGTGTTGGCCAGAACATCAACCTTGTCAGGACCTACATCATAGATATTGGAAACTGTTCCAACCATCATATCTGCCTGAGATTCAGATTGGGTTGGTAACAAGATACTTCAGACTCAGCATATCTGAAGAAAAGAAAGTTTGCAACACAAAATGACAAGATGACGTTGCGAGATTGTCGGGAAATGGACTATGGTAGTAAGCTCCAAAACATGAGATAGTTCTGCTACACACATGTGAACATGTTGTCCAGGACAAGCATGACCACGTAGAAGTCTTACGATAAAACACTACCGGGTTCAGGTGGGGAACCATCACTGACGATAACGGAATCTTGTACAAATCATTCTGGTACCTTCAGGACTAGAACTTATAAATTATTACCCTTGAACAAAGCAATCAGTGGCTTGGTGTGCTAGGAAATACATGTGTAATGGAGGTAGCTAGTCTCTCAAACCAAAGTATACTTCGCACATGCATGATTAACTTGGGATGATTCCAGAGGAAGCAACATTGACTTTCTCGAATTCACGGCGGCAACTTGCACCAAATGCACGTGAATTAAAGGAAGTCACTTCTTTCATCCGAACATATACCTCATGAACGGAACACGAAGGCATTGTTTACAAAGTTTCCAACACTAGCTTAATGTCCAACAAAATCATATAGAAGATAAGGATGTTGTCCATGGGATTAACAACAATTTATCAAGATTTCTATAAAATGGAATACCACGACTATGTGAGAAAGTTGATAGCATTAGTCAGACCATAGGATATAACGATGTAAGTTTGAGGAAATAACCATGAGTAAGACAACATTATGAACATCATTGGTTCTGTCTTCATTCGAGGATAGCCCATACTCAAATCAAAGATTGAATAAGACAACAGGTCCAACAACTGATCATGAGGACCAATCGATGAAGATAACATCTTACTTCAACACACACACAAACACAAAGATATCCCTTCAAAACGAACTAAGTTAGGAAAGCTTTTATCCTCCAACTCTCCAAGTTGTTATTTAGCTTAACCAACTAGCTCAGGGGCATCCAACATAGATTCTTGGAGAAAGGGTGGTTTAGAAGAAACCAACTCGATCATGAACTCCACATAACAGTCAGGGATCAACCTACTGATACTTCCGAGAAGATATTCGAAAGATCACAAACCACCAATATGTTATTAACCTCGAGAACAATCTTGCTTTTCCGGCAAGACGATGCGATCACATGAGAAATGATTGACACCATCCTTACTCTTGATCGAAGAGTGCACCTAGGAATATGGACCAGGTAACACGATCAATATTAGAATGATAATTCAGTAACCAATACGCTAAGAATGAAATTATTTTCCTTTAGCTACCAAGCAACAGAGTTGCTAGGAGTATTGATTTAACACATCACAATTCCCTTTTTAGCATTCCGGTTACAATAACACGAGAACCGAGGAATGAACAATGATGGCAAGAAGTATCACTGCGTCAAGAATACATAAGAGGTGGTGCAATTCTCATGACAATCTTGACATAAAGAGGGTAATACTCCATGGTAGAAGAGAACAAAAGCTAGATTGGCATTTTGATCTGCGGGATACAATTTCTTTGACCCAATCCTAGATATGGATGAGGTACTGGAGTTTGTTTCTCCTAGTCATTCCAGAATAGAATGGCTTGACGGACCACAAGAATAATAAGCATCATTGAACAAATGCACGCATACTCTTGACTATCAATTGATAGACGAAGGTCATAACACAACTAAAGAGGGACAACTCAAAGGAACATACAATTTTCAGAGTTGTGGGTGCATAGATTAACATGTCAAACGAGTTCAACATATTTCTTCCGGATAATCCATGCATAAAGGTAGAACTGGCAGAGTCACAACAAAGAATCGAGAACTCATCAAGAGCACTCTGGTTGTGATCATTCGGTTCAACGAGGAACTTCTGCCACAAGTAGTTCATGGTATTTGGAAGAGGAAAATACCTCGGACCTCGAGGACTATCACAAACGTTACTAATATCCTAAAGGAACTAGCAAACACTAGCAACATGAATGAGTAGAGTAAATCTCAGGTTCAAAAACCCAGAAATAGAATGCCTACTAACTAAATGGCATCACGGGATGCTTTCGATAACGCCGGCTAGAATCATCACACTAGGAATAAAAACATCGCTAGATTACTAGATGATCCTCTAAGACACCTAGGTTCATAATAATAGCTCCAACATATATGTCGAGGCAACAGAGTACCTCAACTCACCGATTAGTGTGGTTAAACTGGCCCAAATAAACATCGGGAATGGGAAGAAGGGAGTTGCAAACGCATCAGACTATTTCAAAACCTGGGATGACTCAGATAGCATAACACCTGTAAATGCTCAAAAAGATTTGAGATATCCTGCAAAATGGTAACATAACCACTCAACATCACAATATAAAGGTTCCTACACCAACTGTTATCACATGGAAGTACTAGAAATTCAACCGAGACTTGAATCCATCATTCCTATAAGTCTCTAGCATAGAAACTCATCATCCTGATAGATAGATGAGAAGGCCTAGTTTATTAACTCTGTAAGAAAGATAGCATGACTCGGATCAGAAGGGCATAAGGTAAAGGAGTAAAAAGAGCCTTAGTTTCCCTTCCACAATCAATTCCCTTATCTTTCCCTAATAATAAAGCACGGATCGCTTCTTACCCCCTGATTTTCATCCGTTTCGTTCCACCATTTTCACCGTCCTTCGTACGTCGCTACGCATCGATCCTTTCCACGATAACACACTGGTTCGTACATTAGTTGGGCTTGAAATTTCATAAGTAATCACCCAACCATGCTAGCCCATCTCACTGGCCACAAAAATTATGGGCCTTCCCTTATGGGCTGCGTGCACACGAGTGGGCTCTCTTATTGATCTTAGAGGAAGAAAAAAATCTGTTATAATGGATAATCGAGCTTGGGAATTATCCACTACGTGACAAGGATACTGAGGATATAACCTAGTGTCTGAGTGTGCGGTTGGGTTACCCACGTTCGTATTGATGGGAATCCCGTAATAAGGGGACAGGATCTCTGCTTCGACAAGACGTGCCAAGGAAACCGCCTCGCGAAACACACTGAGATAGGTTATGAAAAACGATTCGAATAAAGACCTGGCTGTGGTGTGATGCCACGCTATGGGGTACGTCAGCAGATCAGATTTGTGGAAATATTATTCTCTCTACGGTGGTATGTGGAACTTGTTTTGCAGAGCCGCACACGAGTGGGCTCTCTTATTGATCTTAGAGGAAGAAAAAAAATCTATTATAGTGGATAATCTGTTATAGTGGATATCCACTAGTTGGTTACGTGATGAATTGTCCAACCTTCCAATTTTGAACGCAGTCTAACTGGTGAATATAGCAGACGCCATAGAAATTAACAAACAGACGTTAAAAGAGAAGAGATAATTCAGCGGATGGGCTAATTATAAAGAAAGGATCGTGGCTAAATAGATGCAACTAATTCAAAGGAAAGCTTGTGTCGGCTTGGTGGAATATTTGAATGGCTAGGTTCCCTAATTAGCTACAGACTATGGAAGAATTGTGCGTGGGATTGGTGGAATATTTAATGGATGGGATTCTTAATAAGGTAAGGATTATGTGAGGGTAATAATTAAAAGGAAAGGAATGATTTGATTTTGGACTGAAATTTGAAGATGGTTGAGGATGATTGTGTGATCATAAGGAAGGAATTAAAGGGTTGGGATCCTTAATAAGGAAGGATTGTGTGAGGCTACTTTAATTAAAAAGGAAGGATTTGACTGTCGCCTGAATATTTAGACGGTTGAGGGTGCACACAACATTATATGATCATTTCTTTGGTGTGAACAAAAATATGAATGCGGCTAAAATACTTACATCCTTTTTAGTGTTGTATTTGTACATTAAATAATGAGTTACTCACAGAAAAAAATGAGTTTATTTCTTTAAGAGGTTAGGTTTATGATTGCACTTTCCCGTTTGAAATGTCAATTAATACTAGGAGCAATACATGTCCACGGAAATACAAGTTGGTGGGCAAGGGAAACTCGCTAAGCGTGTGGAAGTGGAACTGTATGATGAAAAAACACATTGTTGTGGGATTAGTTACTGTCGTCACGAATAGGTGGACAAACAAGGCCACCATCGACAATGGTGATGAAAAGGAAGAATTAGGAACAACAACGGAAAGCAAATCTCATGCCACTAAGTCAACTAAAGTCAATGAGCCCCATGTATATTCATTATCTTCTTCCATAAATAATATTAATATGTCAACCAACCATGTGATCTTATTATTTATTCTTTTATTAATAATAATTTTATTAATATTAATCTCATGCTACCGAGTCAGCTAAAGTTGGTACATCTTCTCCTTACAAGTTGCTGACATATGTATCATCCTTTCACAACTGAAACACATGTTTTTAGGACCTCTAGAGATTGCTACCTACTATTTTTTGTGGAAATGTTTGTGTAAAATGCCAGGATTTCCATTTTATTTGTATTTTTTGTTGATGTTGTGTGACAACGGCACAGATAGATGACAACTGGTGCTCACGAGCCATCCAACACATGCCGATACTACCTGTACAACCATCATGAAAAATATTTCAAGCTGGGAACGGAGATAACGAGTTTTTTAACTTCGAATATGATGATGAATTATAGCTCCATATAAACAAATTATGAGTCCATTCGGAGTCAATATATAACTTCTTGTTGTGTGGGTCTATGGATTTTGGCGAGCATTATATTTTGCATGAACTATCATTGTGTTTCGCACATATAATTCTTACTAAATGTAAATACACATTAATTATGTCTCCCGTTGCAATGCACGGGCATTTGTGCTAGTATAACTAAGCATTTCTAGACTCAACTTCGACCAGTTTGGCTTGGTAATCCTACAGGCAATCAGGCTCTAATACCAAAGCTATCAGGACCCCGATCCTAAGTCACACCAATCTAGCATGTAACACATCATATCACTTTGCGGCCTCAGGCACAGTATTCCCGTAGGTGCCACCTTACCTAGTCTGGGACCGTTTGCGCCTTTTGGCTCATGTATATGATAGTCTCGCTAGTATCCATATGACAGAGAACCCGGGCCAACATGACTAGTCGTGAATCCAAAGTGGCATTAACTTATAGGGACATGCATACATGACCCAGCAACGAACGTGTCGGTCATCAACGTATGAACCCAGTCATAGCATGCTACAAGGACTTAAAGAAACAAATCGTGACATTTCCCCGAAGGGACAGTCACAGGAACGAACAAGGACACATGCCGGCCAGCCTAAGCGTTTTGGAGCAGTAGCAAGCTACCATGGCTTAGTGGAAGCACTAGGAGACATTTCCCGGTAAGAGAGGCTACCAAGAATAAACAACTAGGTTGTCGGATCCCACACATACCAAGCATTTCAGTAACATACCCAGAATATGCTTGATATGTGCAAATACAACATGGCATCACAACAAAACTCTACGACTCGAAGTATTTATTCATTAGGCTCCGAAGAGCCAGATATTACAAACATGGGTCCAATGACCCAGCATTCAAGTCATACAAGCAGTAAGAACATGTGGAAGCTTCACTTGTTTGACTACAGACAACTACAAATGGAAAAGGCTGAGAAGCCTGACTATCTACAAGACCCTGCTGAGGGCACAAGATCATAGATGAGGTAACAAGCTAAACATCGAAGTCCACGCGGAACTACTAGTACAATTTTATCTTCTATTCAGGTTCAATCCACAGGGAGTCCGGCCGAGGTTTCCACTACTGCCCCGAACGATGTGTGCAGGGTTCTCGAGGCACCAAACAGGCATCCCGGTACACCATGCCACGTGCCTACCGCATCATACCCACCCCTCAGGTCAGCGCCTTGCATGGCCTCCAGCATACTACAAACACCAGAAACTACTTGCAACTCCTAGAAGGAGGACAACGACAGTTAATAAGTCGAGAGGTCCATTGGTTTTGGGCCCAACGCGTGGTAGTAGCTGATCTTAAATCACATACATAGATCTCAGTTCCTAAGGATGGTTCCAATGAAACAAACCACCATGTACTCCTACATGGCCTCTTATCCATACCTTTACCAAATTGTCTTCACACACTTAGCTCACACATAGTAGGACATGTTCATCACAATTACTATTCGTCCCCGATGAATCGGACCGGACTCAACTCCTAGCAGTAGCATGCATGACAAACAGGCCTGAATGAGTAGGCACATCAGGGCTCAAACAACTCCTACTCATGCTAGTGGGATTCATCTATTTACTGTGGCAATGACAGGTTATGCAGAGGAAAGGGGTTCAACTACCGCAGCTTATAACAGTTGAATCGTTGTTGTCCTAATGCAGTAATAGAGAGCAAGAGCGAGAGAGTGGGATTGTATCAGAATGAACAAGGGGGTTTTGCTTGCCTGGCACTTCTGAAGATAGTATAGCTCTTCATCGGTGTCATCGAACTTATCGTCGGAACTACGTCCCCTAAGACGGGACAGATACCGGCAAACAAGTGGGAACACAATCAATGCAATGCAACAATATGATGCATGAATGTGACATGGCAATATGCTATGATTTGAGCTAATGCAGCTAGCAATGAATTAAATGGAGTTGGTTTGAACGCAAGATTCAAATTCAAACTCCACATAAGGAATTTCAAATGCCATTAATTCAAATTGTCATATACAATAGCTTTAGGTTGCTCAAACATGCATGAAAATGCCATAAAGATAATATTGGATTTTTCGATAATTTTTCATCTATAAATTATTTCATTTGGAGCTACGGTTTATTTTATATGAATTTTTGAAGTTTAAACTAATTTTTGGAATTCCCTGGATTATTTTAAATTTTAGAAAATTGTTAACTGCATCAGCATTACATCACTGTGACGTCAGCAGGTCCACTGGGCGGTCTAGGTCAAACCTGACCGGTGGGACCCGCTTGTCAGTGGCTAACTAAGCTAACCTAGTTTAATTAGCACTGACCTAGGTTATAACTAATTAAGGTTAACCTAGGCTAGGTTAATTAGCCGTGTGGGGCCCGTAGGTCATAGACCCAAGGGAGGTCTGACAGGGTCAACCCACGTAAAACTCGCCCGAGTTGACCCGTGGCTCGTTGCCGGCAAAGCCTGAGGCGGCGGAGGGCTTCGGGTTTCCTGCTCCAACGAATAAAAGGATGGCGGAGAGCATATACGTGAAGCTGCGAGTGCCCTGCGTCTTTCTATGCGAGCGGGAGGGGTTGAGATGGCCCGTCTCGCCGGAATGAAGCTAATGGCGGTGGCCGGAGTTCAGGCGAGGTCGAGTTCATCGCTAGGGTGTCTGGGAGGATGATCTGGTGGTGGATACGGGTTTGTGGAGATGTTTGGAGCACGCTGGTGTCCTCGGACACGGGCTGCAGTGACCATGGCCGTGACTGCGTCATTGCTGGCGGCGAGCAGCTCTCAGCTCTGACGGAACTACGGCCTAGGCAAGGCAAACGAGCACGGAAGTAAGGGGGGCGACATAGGAGCTCACTTCAGGGTGGAAGAAGGTCTCGGAAGGCTCGGGGACGCGCTGAAGATGACGAATCGCCGGTTAGATTGCCTACTGTCGGAGGTTGAAGATGAGGCCGGGAACGATGCTGTGGGACTCCCACGGTCGCGTGCGTCAACGGAGTGGATGAAGAAGACACGGCGGTGCTTCTGGTATCAGCGACAGGGCTAGGGTAGTGAAGTAGCCGTGGCGGCAGCGAACGGCGGCTCCGGTGGCGCTCGACAGCGGGAGAGAGAGCGAGACAGAGAAGGGGATGAGGGCGATGGAGGGAGTGAGCGGTCTAGGGGTGTCGTGGCCTCGTCTAGAGGCATCTGGGCGAGCAGGCAGAGAGGAGGTGGCCAGTGTGTGGTCGCGCACGCCGGGCATGCACCCTTCGTCCTCCTAGCAAGAGGAGGAAGACGACAAGGAGGTGGAGATGGGCTGGGCCGGCTTCAGCAGTAGGCCGCTCAGGTAGGCGCAAGGTTGATTTTCTCTCTCTCTCTCTCTCTGATTTTTCTATTTAGTTATGTTTTCTATTTTTCTGCAACTATTTTGGCTTTAGTAAAAATACTAAAGCATTTTGTAAAATGCTGAAATAATTTGTGGACACTCCCTAGATTATTTCAGTGGCCCACATTTAGTTTCAGAATTATTTGAGCATTATAAATTCTCAAATTCAAATACATAACGATTTAAATCAAAAATCCAGAGATGACCTATAAATATGATCATCATTTTTGGCAGAGGTTTTCACCTTTATCAGAAATCATGATCATTTTCAGAGGGCATTTTGGGTTCACTGAAGATTATTTTAGGTTGAACCTATTTGAATTTCATTTGGTGGTAGGGTTTACCATTCCCCAATTCAAATTTCAAATGAATTTAGACATGATGCATGGATGCTTGTGCAACTATTTGCAATCAAATTCTAGGGTTGTGACATCCATGTGGTACATACTATTTTCTCCGCATGCCGTTCGGATTAAAGAGTGTCGGGTCTAGTTTAGCAAGGGCTATCCAGATTGGTTTTGAGCCACAGCTGCACAGGAACATAGAAGCTTATATGGATGACATTGTGTTGAAGACCATGGATAGAGCCACCCTTATTCATGATTTGGAGGAGATGTTTGCTAATCTGCGCAAGATCAATTTGAACCTCAACCCGGAGAAGTGTGTATTTGGTGTCCCTTCCGGCAAGTTGCTTGGGTTCTTCGCAAGCCATCATAGGATTGAAACCAAACCTGACAAGATCATAGCTATCGAACAGATCCAAGCACCAAGAACAATTAAGGTTGTGAGTTGTTTGATAGGATGTGGTCTCACACTAATCAGATTCATCTCCAGGTCTGCCGAGCACGCCCTTCCGTTCTTCAAAATATTGAAGAGGGCAGGGCCTATGAAGGGGACCCCGGAAGCAGATGTAGCTTTGCGAGAGTTGAAGGCCTACTTGTCCTCTGTGCCTACCTTGGTTGCCCCAAAACCGGAAGAGCCCTTGCTGTTGTTCTTAGCAGCAACCAACCAAGTGGTCAGAGCAACCTTGGTAGCGCAGCGAGAAGCGGATGAGGCAGAGGGTGAGAAGAGACCGGCAGAGTCACATAAGGATCAGGACAGCAATGAGCACAACAACAAGAGCAACCCCAAGGACGCGGCAGGGAAGAAAGTGGTGCAGTGCCCAGTGTACTTCGTCAGCTCCTTGTTGCAAGGGGCTAGATCGAGATACTCTGGCGTGCAGAAGTTGATCTCTGGTCTCATCATGGCCTCAAGGAAACAGCAGCACTACTTCCCAGCCCATGAGATCACGGTTGTTACCTATTTTTCGTTGCAAAGGATACTCCGAAACCCTGAGGCTACCGGCAGAATAATGGATTGGGATTTGGAGTTATCCAGTTTTGATTTGAAGTTTGAGAGCACATAGAGTATTCATATGTCACGCCCTTGATGCGGCTATATCTCCCACGTGTCGAAGCACGACTTAGAGGCATAACCGCATTGAAAGAAATGTCGCAAGTGAGGTAATCTTCACACAACCCATGTAATACATAAGGGAAAGATACATAGTTTTCTTACAATCACCACTTGACACAATTACATGAATAAAGCATTACATCAGCCAAATACAAACAAGGTCCGACTATGGAACCAAAATGAAAGAAGACTACCCAAAAGCTACACAGATCCCCGATCGACCCCGACTGGGCTCTACTACTGATCAACTAGAACGAAACAACACAAAGGACAAGATCTTCATCGAGCTCCTCCTTGAGCTTGGTTGAGTCTCCTGCACGGTATCATCGGCACCTGCACACTGGTTTTGGAAGTATATGTGAGTCACGGGGACTCAGCAATCACACACCCTCGCGATCAAGACTATTTAAGATTTTGGGAAAGGTAAAGGTATGAGGTGAAGCTGGAGCAAGTGACTAGCATGTTTGGTGGCTAACATACGCAAATGAGAGCGAGAAGAGAAGGCAAGGCACGGTCGATAAAACTATGATAAGGAAGTTATCCTAGAACAACCTACGTCAAGCATTACTCCAACACCGTGTTCACTTCCCGGACTCCGCCGGAAAGAGACCATCACGGTACACACGCGGTTGATGTATTTTAATTAAGGTCAACTTTAGGTTTTCTACAACCGGACATTAACAAATTCCCATCTGCCCATAACCGCGGGCATGGCTTTCGAAAGTTCAAATCCCTGCAGGGGTGTCCCAACTTAGCCCATCACAAGCTCTCACGGTCAACGAAGGATATTCCTTCTAGCGGGAAGACCCGATCAGACTCGGAATCCCAGTAACAAGACATCCTCGACAATGGTAAACCATGTCTAGCAACACCGCCCGAATGTGCCGACAAATCCCGATAGGAGCTGCACATATCTCGTTCTCAGGGCACACTCAGATGAGACATCCTACGAGTAAAACCAACCCTCAAGTTGCCCCGAGGTGGCCCCGCAGTCTACTCGATCGGACCAACACTTAGAGGAGCACTGGCCCAGGGGGGTTTAAATAAAGATGACCCTTGAGTCTGCAGAACCCAAGGAAAATAAAAGGCTAGGTGGCAAATGGTAAAACCAATGTTGGGCATTGCTGGAGGAGTTTTATTCAAGGCGAACTTTCAAGGGGTTCCCATTATAACCCAACCGCGTAAGGAACGCAAAATTTGGGAACATAACACCGATATGATGGAAACTAGGGCGGCAAGAGTGGAACAAAAGACTAGGCATAAGGCCGAGCCTTCCACCCTTTACCAAGTATATAGACGCATTAATTAAAATAAGAGATATTGTGATATCCCAACAAGTAAACATGTTCCAACAAGGAACAACATCTCCATGTTCCAACAAGGAAACAAACTTCAATCTTCACCTGCAACTAACAACGCTATAAGAGGGGCTGAGCAAAGTGGTAACATAGCCAAACAACGGTTTGCTAGGACAAGGTGGGTTAGAGGCTTGGTTCAACAATATAGGAGGCACGATAAGAAAGTAGTAGGTATCGCAGCATAGGCATAGAAAAAGAGCAAGCAACTAGCAAGCAAAGATAGAAGTGATTTTGAGGGTATGGTCATCTTGCCTAAGATCCCGCAAGGAAGAAGAACAAGTCCATGAAGAAGACAAGCGGACGTAGTCGAACGGATCATCACAATGCAACGTTATCGGAACCAACCCAAAGAAGCACGCCGGAAAGAATCAAACAACATAGTAAACAATGATCACATAAGCATGGCATGATGCGCAAACAAGTATGGTGCATGTCCGGTTTAATGAGGCATGGCATGGCAAAATGCACAAACAACCCTACAAATTAAGTGGAGCTCAACATGCAACTCCGTTGCATATTGAAGAAAAACACCACATGATTTATTTAGTTCTCTCTCATTTATGTACCCAACAAGATTAAATGTTGTTAGCATGGCAAGAGGTGAAGCATAAAGAAACTATCTATCTAGGCAAGTTTAAATGAGGCCGGAAGCAACGAACAACAATTCCGGTAAATCTCCATATGCATATATTAGGTTTGGTACTGTTCTGCCCTAAACCATATTTTATAGTTTTTAAACATGCAAAAAGATGCCACCATGTTAAACTAGGCAAAATTCTACCCCATTTACATATAAAGTCTGTTAGGTTTGGAGCTACGGTTATTTAGTTATTAAACAAATCATTTTGACATGGCATAGGAGTAAGTTTAACCAAACAGCATTTTAAGCATTTTAAACATGGATGAAAAAGACATATTATGAAACTACACAAAATTCTAAGCAACTTTCATATTAAGTTTGGTTAATTTGGAAGCACGGTTTGAGAGTTATTAAATGCATGAAGTTTAGGGGGTTTCCTGTAAAACTGGGTTCTCTGGGAAAAAAGGAAAATCGTACCGGAAAAAAAATACAGCACGGGCCGAAACTGGCTGAACCCAATAGGAGGGAAAAAAACAAAGGGCGCTGCTCACTTTGGGCTGAGGCCCAGTCAGGGAAGAGACCGGTTGCTAGGCCGGTCAACGCTCGGGCGAACCGAGCCATGAGAGGAAGACGCGTTCTCCTCCCTGTTCGAGCGAACAGTGGCAGGTTCAATGGCGATGCAGGAGAGCTACGAGAGCGAACTTGGCGGCGGCTTGAAGGACTTGGTGGGGCCCCAGCAACGCAGACAAGACGAAGGGGACTCCGGGCGGAGAAACTCTAGGCGGCGGCGCTGGCCCCGAAGCTGCACGAGTACGAGCGCCATGGTGGTTGCAGCGGCGAAGCAGAGATGAAGGCGACGCGGCAGGAGCTCGGCGGACTCGGACGAACGGCGACCAGAGCGAGCGGAGGTCAGGGGACGACGGATCCATGCTAGAGCTGGGCGGATCCGGCCCCGGGGATCCCATTCCCGGCGACTGCTGGAGCCCACAGAAAAGAGAAAGAACATGAGGGGGGAAGAAGAGGGAGAAACGGAGGTGGGAGGAGAGGATACAGGGCGGCTGCTGCTCATCTTCGGCGGGGTTCAAATCGCCGGCGTCGGCCGGACAACGAGGCAGGCGACCTGCTGGTCCAGCGGCGGCGTCGTGGTGGTAGATGCCGCCGACGGCATTCTGGATCGAGGTGCAGGAAGGGGAACGGGGCGCTCGACTGCTGCTGCTGCTTTGCGGGCACGCGGACGCGAGGGGCTACGAGTGTTGACCGTCTCTGGGAGTGTGAAGGCGAGGAAGAAGTATTCATCGGGATCGGGAGGAGGAGCGGGGTTGGACAGGCATGGAAACAGAGGAGGGATTTTGGATCAGGGAGGATCCCAATGAGGAGGAGACAGGAAGAGTGGCGGCGCTCGGGAGGATCCCTAGAAATTAAGGATTTGTCTGATTTGGGTAGGGGTAGGGCTAGGGCTATATATATGGAAAAGAAGGGAGTTGGATCATCTGATCAAAATCCGACGGTCGAGAATAGATAGGCTAGGAAAGTCTAAATAAGAAACGGAGACGTTTTGTAGATGTTTGGGCATGATCCAGACACAATGGTGGCGACAGTCCGGGTCGGGTTCGGGACAACTTTTCGGACGCGCGGGCGAGGAGAGCCGCGGGCTGACGAGAGAGGTTAGGTAGGGTCTGACAGTGAGTAGTGGACTGTGCAGAAGTCCTCAGGCTGAGAAGAGAAGAGAGAGAGGCCCGGCGACTGTTTCCAGAGACCGAAAACGTCCGATGATAGACCGGCTATAGTGCCGCTATAGTTTAACTTTTGGGTTATCAAACGAACCCCGAATGCGATGAAACTTGGCAGGCGACCTACTAACACTATAACCACACCGCATGCCAACTTTCAACCCTTTCCGATAACATTTTCCGGCCACTTATAAAAATACTATTTTGGACATGCCGCGGGGCGCGTGCAAGTGTGGTTGGGCTCAGAATGGACAACGGAGAGAACTCAGTGAACCCGGACGAATGCAAGTTTTAAAACATGATGATGCAATGCACATGATGACATGATAAGATGCAACACGCAAGAAAATGACATGACAACGGCATCGAATAGCTGGCAGACACCTGGCGCATCGGTCTCAGGGCGTCACATCAGAGTAGGGTATTGGCAGAGCTTATTGCAGAATGGATGCCAACCCCTGATGATGAAGTGACAGAGATAGCTATTCCCGGCAAGGAATCGCCCCAAGAATGGATTATGTATTTTGATGGTGCCTTTTCCCTACAAGGTGCAGGAGCTGGCGTGCTTTTTGACGCCCCCTCCGGGGAGCACTTGAAGTACGTGGTCCAAAGGAACTTTGCCCGGGAAGAAGCAGCCAACAATACGGTTGAGTATGAAGGGCTCCTTGCAGGGCTCAGGATTGCAGCTGAATTGGGAATTAAGAAGCTGATCATCTGAGATTCACAACTTGTGGTGAGACAAGTCAACAAAGATTACCAAATTCCATTGATGGAGGCATACATTGAGGAAGTGAGGAGATTTTTTTGACAGAAAGACTGTAAGGGAACCCCCTACAGTATAATTGGTGCAACAAACCCAAATTGCAAGTACCATGCCTTGAATCTGGGTGGGTGGGAAGGCATCAGCCCCTTCACACCACTAGGCTATGCCTTAGTCTGCAAGTGAGGAGATTGGAGGAGAGCTTTGAGGGATTGCAAACAAAGAACGTACCCTGTGCGGAAAACATCATAGCTGATTATCTGTCAAAGTGTGCTGTGTAGAAGCGTCATGTGGAACCAGGGACTTTGTTCTCCATCTCACTCAGCCCTCCGTATCCCCTGCAACAATGTCCCAGAAAAGGAGAAAGTTGGACTCCGATAAGCCTCTCCCGGTAGAGCTATCCGTTCCTGGCAGAAACCCTGTTGGAAACAACTCCTCACAGCCTGCCGGACCACACCGGAGGCTTGTGCTCCCGCAACAGAGGAGGTGCCGCTAGTCCTTGTTGCCGAGCCCCAGTCTCCAACTTGGGCAAGGCATATTGTCCACTTCCTCCAAATCGGAGAGCTTTCGGACGTCCAAGAAGGAAAGGAACTGCTGGCTGAGATTCACAAAGTAGCCCGGAGGGCCAGTATGTATCTGTCTGTCGACGACACTCTATACAGAAGGAGGCCCAACGATGTGAAATTGAAGTGTGTCTGCTAGGAAGAAGGAAAGAAACTGCTAGCTGATATTCACAAAGGAATGTGTGGCTCCCACATTGGATCAATGGCATTAGTTGGGAAAGCAATCCGGCAAGGATTCTATTGGCCCACAGCCCTCCAAGACGCGGTCGAGCTAGTCACAAAATGTGAAGCCTGCTAGTTCCATTCCAAGAAAACACACCTGCCTGCTCAAGATCTTCAAACAATCCCTTAATCATGGCCATTTTCAGTCTGGGGGATCGATATCCTCGGCCCCTTCCCCCGAGCAATCGAGGGCTTTGAGTTCTTGTTTTTTTGCTATCGACAAGTTTACAAAGTGGCCAAAAGTGACTGCTATGAGAAAGGCGACTACTCAGTTAGGTATAAAGTTCTTGAAAGATCTAGTTTGCGGTTTGGAGTTCCGGCATGGATCATTACCGACAACGGCACCCTGTTCACGAGTTGCGCCTTCATGCAATATGTTCATTCCCTCGGATGGAAGAGCTCATTTTCCTCTGTGGCACAGCCCCGGAGCAATGGACAAGCTAAGAGGGCAAACATTGAAGTACTGCATGGACATCAAGACAAGAACCTTTGATACATTGCAGAAGCATGGCAGGTGGTGGATCAATGAGCTGCTGGTAGTTCTTTGGTCCCTCAAAACGACACCAAATCGAGATACCGGGAAGACTCCCTTCTCCCTGGCCTGTGGGGAAAAAGCTGTTATCCCCATGGATCTCATTTACGGGTCGCCTTGAGTGCTTTCCTATGATGAAGTAGCGCAAGATCAGCACCAGTGTGACAACGTTGTGCTACTCGAGGAGAACCGTCTCCGGGCTACTACACGTGCTGCACGCTATCAGCAAGCCCTGCGTCACTATCATAGCCGCAGGGTTCACACCCGGTCTTTTGAGGAAGGTGACCTTGTCCTTAGGCGTGTTCAGTTAGCCAAGGTACAAACAAGTTGTCACCAAAGTGGGAAGGCCCTTACTGGGTAGTACGAGTCACAAGACTTGGCGCAGTCCGTATGGAGACCAGAGATGGCACTCAGTTGCAAAACTCATGGATTATTGAACATCTCCGCAAGTTCTACTCGTCAGGTGCGGCCGTTGGGCCCTGCCCGATAGCTACCCTTTTGTACAGGCCAAGCCTCAGCTGCATGTAACCCCTTACAAAGCCAGGGCGATGGCCCTGTGCAAGAGAAAATAAAGAAACGCTGTGGGGGGCCCCGACCAAGATTACACGCATGTATGAGCATTCCAAGATCACTACATAAGCATTTCATGAGCATTTGCATATGCATATAGATAGGATCACATCCTGCATTCATTCTCATCTACATGAAGCTGCAGGTTCCTGCCATGAACTTGGCTTTAACAAGGAGTTGAGAAGAATGCCCGACACTGTGATCCCAGCAAGCCAAACAGATAAGTTCTACCTCATGTCTGTTAGTGTTCTGTAAGCTATAACTTGTGCATAAGAAAGTCTCGCTACTCTTTTGAGACTCAGGTGCTCCCATCCTTGACTCGAACGTTGCTTTGGTCAGGATGGTCGCGGTGGCCTTTGGTAAAAAGAAGTTGGCAGGGGGCTGGTCCCTTTGTCCGTCGCCCAGTAGACACAGCTCTCCAGCATACAAAAAGGGTGCCGGTAGGATAGCCTGTTCGGGGAAACTCATTAATTTTTATTAAAGAGGAATCTCACCTCTTAATGGACATACACATTCACGAGTTCTCGGCAAGGTTCATCTTTTTCAATAATATGTAGATACAAATACAAGCATTACAGAACACGAACACGGACTCAAGAGATTACATTATTTGAATTAAAATCTGGCTAATGCCTACAAGTTTAAGATTGAAAGAAGATAAGTGCCCCGTAATCCCCTCTTTTCATTTTCCCTCCTTCAGGCACTGCGGCAGAAGGACGAAATGACGAGAAAAGAGACACCCAAGAAGGATCCCACCCCGATTCCCGCCAGGACCCGCTTGGCGCGGCCTGACAAGACCGGGCATGGCGAGGCTGCAAAGGAGGAGTAAGGGGGACAGGGCGGCACCCTCTACTCGCCACCTCCAGAGCCAACAAGAGGCCTCAACTTGAGTGCAGTGGAATCATCCATCAAAGCTCAGCCAGAAGACTGCTGGAGGGGAGGCGAAGGCACCAAGAGAATATCCCTCCTCGGCTATCACCCTAGGAGGCTGGTAATGATGATGTTAGGGAGGGAGGGGAAGAGCGGGAAGACGAGGCGGTAGGTCGCCGGTTGGAGGCAAAGGCATCCACGTCATCATACTCCGACCTAACCCCCTGCCACCCGCCTTCTCCATCTTCCCTCGCGTTCTTGTCACCGCCGCTGCTCCCGGGAAGCGCCAAGACTCTAGTCCGGCGCCTCCCCTGAAGAGATGGCAAGCGCCCAAGATGGCTAGGGGGCTAGAGGCGCGTTGTTCGACACCTTGGCGAGTAGGAAGGCGCACCTCTCGGTGACGTCAGCCCCAAGACTTTCGGAAGGGGCAGTGCTGAGATTACCAATGATCTCCAGCTGTCGGCATCCTGGGAATGGGGGTACCTAGACATGCCTGCCTCTGGCCCAGGGCATGGCTCCACCAACGGCCTGGTACAGCCCATCTTCATCAGCAAACACTCAAGACCCTCGCAAGGGGCCAAGCCTCGCGAAGCGGATGAAATAAGACCTCCTGAGGGGCAGCCTCACAAGGCTCGCTCGCGAGGAGCTTGGAGATCAAGGCGAGGGGTACCTCCTGTGGTTTTCGTGACATGAGCCACGACGACCAAGGCTAGGCGGGCGCCAGCGGGCATAGAGTGCCAATTACCTATTTGGTGCTAAATAGGCAGGCACAGGCGAGGAGTCCCGAGGCATCAGGCAAAGGTTTCCATATTGGTACAACAAGACCAACACCATAAGTACGGCAGGACGAAGGTCATCACGGAGCCCATGACGGCGTCACCACCAGAGCCTTTGGCAGGCGAATACCACCTTTATTCAGGATAGCTTGTACTAGCTGTCCCCCTTAAAATTGGCCGTTGTGGGATTCATTCCCCCCTAATATTTAGGGAGAGGACCCGGGCCTCTATATATAGGACTAGACACCACCGTAGGGAGGCATCTCATCTTGGACTGGATCCATTCCACCAAATGAACCATGCAAGCTCATCGAGCTCAAGAACGCCCCTCCTGAGGAGGATGTTCTTCCCTTGTACTTGTTCATCCCCAGCCTACAAGGCACACCACACCAAACTGGAGTAGGGTATTACACCACAATGGTGGCCCAAACCAATATAAACTCTTGTGTCTCTTGTTCCTTGGGTTCAGCAAGCTAGGCTTTGAGATCGTGGTGAGAGCGTGAGCTAGGGGGAGAGAGATCCTCATGCGCACCCCAGAGTTCGAACCTCAAGGGTTTTCTAGAATCCGTACTCCGACATTTGGCGCGCCAGGTAGGGGTGCACCAAAGTTCCATTCCTCCATCGGCTCCGCCTCTCCGTCCTGTCCCGACGGCTAGGGCTGCTCCTCCGACTGGATAGGCGGGCGACCACGGCGGTGCCAGGGGACTCAGGGCCTTCACCCCCGCCTTGTGGCGGGTTCAGTGGCCGCACATGTTCAAGCCAGAGATGCCGCCTCGCTACGATGGCGTGGCGGATCCGTCATCCTTCCTGCTGGCATATGAGGAGGCCGTCCTGGAAGCTGGAGGCGACGACTGGGTCATGGCCAACTGGTTCCCCATGGCCCTCGCTGGCGCGCCACGTGCCTGGCTTTTCAACCTGCCAGGATCCTCTGTTGCTTCTTGGGAGGAGCTGCGCGGCCTTTACATCGCACGCTTCGCGGCACCGGCTCCTATCGCTGTCGCGGCCCCCCTCGGCGGCTCGCAGGCACCACCATCGGACCTCCACACCAAGCAGTTCTTCCGCCAGATCGGTGCCGCCTCTCTATAGCGGGAAGCCCCTCCAGGATGGGGGCGCCCAAGGCCGACCTCACCTTCGACTTATGGGATCACCCCGCTACCACTGCCGACTCGGGAGCGCTCCCAATGCTCAGCACGCCCACCATCTGCAACGTTGCCATGAACAAGACTCTCATCGACGGCGGAGCAGGCCTCAACGTGCTCTTCGTGGAAGCTTTCAGCTTGCTTCACGTGTCGTACGGCCGGCTCCGCCCCACCAATCCTTTCTCCGGAGTCGGCAATGGGTCCACCAGCCCCTTGGGGCAAATATGCCTCCCGGTCACCTTTGGTACCCGGCACAACTACCGCACCGAGCTCATCGACTTCGACATCGCCCGCATTGGCCTCCCATACAATGCCATCCTCGATTACCCTGCTTTCGCTCAGTTCATGGCAGCGACCCATCCGACCTACAACTTCATGAAGATGGCGGGCAGCACCGGCGTACTCACCATGGCCGGAGACAACAAGGAAGCTCTGGCGGCCCTCAAGCTTACCTTCAGGGCCGCAGCGGCAGCGCGCCCAGCCGGCGAAGGTACCCCAGGGGCTAAGGAGGCCGTGGCGGCGAAGAAGAAGTAGTTGTTCACTCAAGACCAGGCCGAAACGAAGCAAGTGTCGATCGAAGAAGGTGGACCCTCAGGAGCCACCTTCACCATAGGCGCCAACCTCGACCCGGATCAAGAGGAGGCATTGGTGAAGTTCTTGCGCGGGAACAAGGAGTTATTCGCCTGGGAACCCAAGCAGTTGGTAGGGGTCCCGAGGGGGTAATCGAGCATCACTTTAAGGGTGTGCCCCAATGTGCGCCCTGTGAACCAGAAGGTGCGGCAACAGTCCACGGAGAAGCAATCCTTCATCGTCCAAGAAACTCGCAAGCTGGAGGCAGCAAGTGTCATTCGCGAGGTCTGATACTCGGAGTGGCTAGCGAACCCCGTCGTTGCGCCAAAGAAAGGTGGGAAGGAAGGCATGTGTGTCGACTTCACCAACCTCAACAAGGCCTGCCCCCAAGACCCATTCCCGCTTCCGCGCACCGACCAGATAGTCGACTCCACCACCGAGTGCGACCTGCTGTGTTTCTTGGGCGCGTTCTCGGGCTACCACCAGATCAAGATGGCTGTGGAGCATGTGGAGAAGACCACCTTCCTTACCCCGTGCGGGGTGTACTACTACACCTGCATGCTATTCGAACAGCGCAACGCTGGGGCGACCCTCCAGCGGCTGATGCACATTGCCCTGGGCTAGTAGCTCAGGAGAAATGCTGAAGCCTACGTCGACGACATCATGGTAAAATCTAGGGAGGCGAGAACCCTGATTCAGGACCTGGAGGAGACCTTCGCTAGCCTGTGCTAGGTGGATTTGCGGCTCAACCCAGAGAAGTGCGTGTTTGGTGTCCCATCCGGCAAGCTACTGGGTTTCCTCGTGTCTCACAGGGGGGTCGAGGCTAACCCCGAGAAGGTCAAGGCAATACAAGACATGAGCCTACCACAAACTCTGAAGGAAATGCAGAAGCTTGTAGGCTGCGTAACCTCGCTGGGGCGCTTCATCTCCAAGCTGGGGGAGCACGCCCTGCCGTTCTTCAAGCTGATGAAGAAGAAGGGCCCATTTGATTGGACCCCAGAGGCCGATCTGGCGTTCCAAGACCTCAAGAGATACTTGACCAGCCCACCAGTGATGGTCGCGCCTCGCACCCTCGAGCCCCTGGTGCTCTACCTAACTTCCATGCCCCACTCTGCCAGCGCGGCGCTTGTGAATGGGAGGAGTGCCAGACCAAGAGCCCGCCGAGCAATGCTGCACCTTCGGCGGGTACGATCGGCACCAAGGTAGCGCCACCGTAGCCACAAAGGCATCAGCTAACGATCAGGCCTTGCAAGACGATGCTCTCGGGCCTGAGGAGGCCCCGATGGGCGACCGGGCCCCTGAGGTCCCCCCACCTCAGGAGGCACCACAACCTTCGAAGGACACATGTTCCATCAACGCTCCCGCCCTCATCGAGCACCCAGTATACTTTGTCAGCACTGTACTACGGGACGCGAGAGCACGGTGCATAATGCCGCAGAAGCTCTTACTCGCACTCCTCGTGGCCTCACACAAGCTACGCCATTATTTCGAAGGGCACCCAATCAAGGTTGTCTCAGCCTACCCGCTGGAGAGGGTGCTCTGGAGCCCCAATGCCACCGGGAGATTCGCTGAATAGAACACTGAACTACAAGCGTTTCAATTGGTGTTCAGCATGACCAGGGTTATCAAGGGAGCCGCAGTTGCCGACTTCGTTGCAGAATGGACCGATGCTCTGGAGCCCAAAGCGGGGGAGAGCCGAACCCTCCCGCCGGGAAATGAAGCACCGGATGGCTGGGTCATGTACTTCGATGGCGTTTCGCACGACGAGGAGCAGGGGCTAACGCAGTGCTCATCTCGCCCACGCAAGACAAGCTATACTATGTCGTGCAGCTCTGCTTCCAGCGGGGTGAGAAGGTCTCCAACAACATCGCGGAATATGAGGGGTTGATCATCGGCCTCTAGACCACCGCAGCCTTGGGGGTGAAGCGGCTCACCATCAAGGGTGACTCGCTGCTCCTCATCAACTTCTCCAACAAGGTGTACACACCAAGGGATGAGCATATGGAGGCGTACCTCGCGGAGGTGTGCAAGATGGATAAGCAATTCCTAGGCCTAGAGCTACAGCATGTGCCATGCGGCACCAACAAGGAGGCAGACGAGATCGCCAAGAGGGTGTCAAGGCGTTTACCCCAAGAACCTAGTGTCTTCATAGAGCGACTCTTCAAGCGTTCGGTGACCCCCACGGCCGCGGAGACTACATCATCTCGAGAGGAATTCCCCCAACCACCAGCCTCGGTAGCCCTCGCTTGCAGTCCGACCTTAGGAGCACGTCTACTCCTGGCGCTCGAGCCCCAGGAGGGGTGCTGGACCGAGGAGTTCAAGGAATATTTGGTGCATGGGACGCTGCCGGAGAAGGAGGAGGACGCGGACCGTGTGGCCCGGCAGACTACGGCATACTGCATCCAGGACGGTGAGCTGTACAGAAAAATGACCAAACGATGTTTCCTTGAGATGCATCTCCAGGGGTAGGGAACGAGCTGCTGGCTAACATACACGGTGGAGATTGTGGGCATCACTCATCGTCACGCACCCTGGTTGGCAAGGCATTCCTCAACGGGTTCTACTGTCCCACGACACTCAACGACGCGACCGAGCTGGTAAGGTCCTGCGAGGCCTGCCAGTTCCATGCCAAGTAAATCCACCAGCCGGCCCAAGTCCTCTAGACTATCCCGCTCTCGTGGCCATTCGCGGTTTGGGTGCTAGACATCCTGGGTCCATTCCCGTGAGCGCCTAGGGGCCACCGCTACCTCTATGTCGCCATCGACAAGTTCAACAAATGGGCAGAGGTGGAAGCCCTCCACACCATCCCAGCCGCGTCAGCAGTTAAGTTCATCAAGGGCCTCGTGAGCCGTTTCGGGGTCCCTAACCGCATCATCACCGACAACGGCTCACAGTTCACTAGCAATCTCTTCAAGACCTATTGTGCTAAACTTGGAACACAAATTTGCTACGCTTCAGTGGCACACCCCAGGAACAATGGCCAAGCTGAGGGCGCCAACGCCAAGGTCTTGAGAGGTCTCAAGACCCAGACCTTCAAGAAGAAGCTCGAAGCCCGCGGAAGGGGCTGGCACGACGAGCTCCAGTCTGTGTTGTGGTCCATCTGCACCACCGCCACCAAGACAACAGGCGAGACCCCGTTCTTCCTCATCTATGGAGGAGAAGCGGTTCTCCCTCATGAGGTTAGGCATCGCTCTGCGTGGGTCCTGGCATTTGATGAGACGCAGTAGGACACCACACGGGGGATGGACCTTGTGCTGGGGGAGGAACGCCCCATGAAGCCTCGCTCGGAGCGGCAAGATACCAACAGGCGCTGCGACTGTACCAGTTCGCAGCGTTCGCTCCAGGATGCTCGAGGTGGGCGATCTCGTCCTGAGGCGGGTGCTCTCTAGGGAAGGGCTGCATAAGCTCTCACCCATGTGGGTGGGCCCATTTAGGATTGCCCGCGTCTCCAGGCCTGGCGTCGCGCGCCTAGAGACGTGCGATGGGGTATTCTGGCGAGGCGGATCCACTGTGCGCGGCTGAACCGGCGCCCCCGTTCCAGGTGCTTCTACCTGGTTTACCACTGGCTGATTGCTGGTTCCTGCTCCTTGCGTGTTAAAGAGGTTCCTTGGCTCATAAACCGGAGGTAGGTGGGACTGGTACCTTCTCCTCATTACATCGTTTGATGCGTTTTGGTCCAGCATAAGCCGATACGCATGTGCATCCAACTCAGCCCGGTCCATAGCCATCCTGGTGTTCTCGGCTGCCAGGTCTGCCTTGTCTTGAGCTATCTTCTCCTTCACTTTCGCGACTTCTGCATTATGCTGATCCTGATTCGCTGCGTTAACTTCAGCCACCAGCAGTGTTGCAAAAGCGTCGAACAAATCGGACAAAACCTGAGCCGGTGGTGGAGCAGGGCCTCCTGCCCTAGCTGATGTCGCTGCTGCTACACCGGAGATCATCGTTGCAGCTCCGGGTCATTTCTCTAACCCCCTGCATAACATAGTCGTAGCCGCTTCACGATTGGCAGGCCTCCCAGTCGAAGGTGATACCCCCATAGCGGTTGAGACACGACGGGCTAGGGAGCTCCTTTAGACAACTTTTACTTAGCAGCAGGCGTATTCATACAGCCGTGAGAGGATTCATTCCACCCCCCGCCCAATACGGAGTTACAGCAGGCACTTTGATGAACCGGCCGTGTCAAGCAGCGCGCGGCACTGTAGCCTGCCTCAAGGGCATAATCCGGCAGGTGGTGGTACTAATGCTCAGGATTTGGTGGATCAGGGCAGAGCACGTAGAGAAGCCGAATTAGCGGCGCAGTACGCGGCCCGTCAGCTTACTCCAGTTGGTCCAACAACTTCGGTGGAGCCAGGAGTTACCTCCAGCTCTTTGTGGGTGCAGTGTCTTGTCCCGGCTCTACGTAATGTACGGCTGCCCAAGGATTTCAAAGGGCCCCGCAAAGTGCCCAATTATACTACCGATTTACCCCCTGAGTCATGGATCAAAAGCTATGAGATGGCAATGGAGATGCTGGATGTGGATGATGCGGCCTATGCTAAATACTTCACCATGAGGTTGGAAGGAACAACTCGCACTTGGTTAAAAAGTTTGCCAGCTAACTCCATTCGGTCGTGGGCTGCGTTAAAGGCCCGGTTTATCCAGAATTTCAAGGGCACGTGCAAGCAGCCCATGTCAATTATAGACTTAGCCGCTGTGTCCAAGAAGAGGGTGAATCAACAACTCGTTGGGTGCGTTGGGTTTCGGAAATCTTACATTCATCGGACCGCATTAACGCTGATATAGCAGTCTTAACGTTGGAGGGCAATTGCCAGTTCATGCCCTTGAAGCTGAAATTGGGACAACTCAAGCATCACTGCAATGACATGGGAACACTTATGGAAGCTCTGGTTAAATATGCCGACTCTGATAGTACCAAGGACCCCGAGTCTGATGATGAAAAGCCGGGGAAGGGAAAGAAGAGTGGCAGTAACAAGGGGCAGCAGCATAACCCAGCGGGTCTTGGAAACAACGGTAAGCGTAAAGCGGATAACAGTTTGGATTTTGTGGCTAACACCAACACGCAGAATAATAATCAGCGGCGTAAGGGTAAACCGCCCCCGTGCAGTGGAGGATCAGGTATAAATCTGGAGCGCCTGTTAAACTAGCCTTATCCAAGGTATGGGACGCAAGAGAGACCAACCACACACCTTTGGAAGGATTGCTTTATAATGCGGGAGTTCAAAAACTCGGATCTTTTCCAATACAATCATGGACCACCCGGCGGTTTAGGAGGCGGTTCTCATGGGCAGGGTTATGGTGGAGGTAGTTCCGGCTCAGGATTTCAAGGCAACCAAAGCGGACATGTCAATCAAGGCAGTCAGGGCAACCAGGGTGGTTATAATCATTAGGGGAGTTAGCAGCAGCAACAATCGGGTTACCAGAGCAATCCGAAGCAGTTGAATAGTGGGCAGCATCACGTCTTCACCACTAGCTTATGCAAGCGCGATCAGAAACTTCATAAAAGGGCAGTAAACTCTGTTGAACCGGCAGTGCCCCATTATTTGCGCTGGTATGAACAACCCATTTTGTGAGTCGAGAGGATGATCCCCCCCGGGATGGGAATCCGGGTCATCTGGCATTGGTGGTGGCGCCTCAGGTTGGAGGGTATAAATTTACCAAGATGCTCATGGATGGAGGGAGCAGTATCAATATCCTTTATTATGAAACCTTCCGTCGCTTGGGGTTGACAGATAAAAATCTTAAACCATCGAACACTGTTTTCCATGGTGTGGTACCTGGTAAATCGGTGTATCCAGTCGGTAAGATAGCTCTGGAGGTTGCTTTTGGAGATGATCATGATTCAAGATCAGAGACATTGATGTTTGAAGTGGTGAAAATCAAAAGCCCATATCATGACCTGTTTGGACGGCCAGCTTATGCTAAGTTCATGGCAAGGCCCTATTATGTTTATCTGCAGCTCAAGATGTCGGGTCATAAAGGGACCATCATGGTACATGGCAGTCGCCGGATTTCTTTGGAATATGAGGAAGGTGATGCGACTTATGCTGAGTCGGTTTGTGCAACAGAGGAGTTGAAGTTCTACAAGGACAATGTTGATGCGGCAGATATGACTTCTTTGAAAAACCAACTACAGTGCATGATCCGGCTTTGAAGTTTAAATCGGCTGAGGAGACGAAGCTGGTTGACTTTGTTCCTAGAGATTCATCCAAGCAATTCATCATCAGTGCTAACCTAGATCCGAAATAGGAAGGCGTGCTCATCGAGTTCATCCATGAGAACCGGGACATCTTTGCATGGAAACCTTCTGACATGCCAGGTATACCAAGGGAACTCACTGAGCACACTGTTAATATTGGTCCTAAGTTTAAACCGGTCAGGCAGTTTCTCCGATGCTTTAATGAAGAAAGGCGTAAGGCTATTGGTGAGGAGGTAGCCCGGCTCTTGGCAGCAGGGTTTATTGTGGAGGTTTTTCACCCTGAGTGGTTAGCTAACCCAGTGCTAGTGCTTAAGAAGAACGACACTTGGTGGATGTGTGTGGACTACATAGATTTGAACAAGGCATTTGCAGCTGATCCCTTTGCTCTCCCTCGTATTGATCAAATCATTGATGCTACGATAGGCTATGAGCGTTTGAGCTTTCTGTATGCTTATTCTGGTTATCATCAGATCAAAATGGCAGTTAAGGACCAGGAGAAGACAACTTTTATAACTCCCTTTGGAGCCTTCTGCTATGTATCTACGCCTTTTGGGCTTAAGAGTTCCCAGGCGACCTATCAGCGTTGTGTGCAGAGTTGTCTTCATGACCAGATTGGGCGCAATGTTCATGTTTATTTGGATGATATTATGGTGAAGTCCAGAAAGGAGGTGACGTTGATAGCTGACTTGAAGGAAACCTTTTATAATCTTTGGGTCTATAAGATGATGCTTAATCCGGCGAAGTGTGTTTTTGGTGTTCCGGCAAGCAAGCTCTTGGGTTTTCTAGTGTCTAACAGGGGTATAGAAGCTAATCCGGAAAAGATCAAAGCTATTACGTCTCTGGCTAAACTAGCGTGTATCAACGATGTTCAACGTCTGGCGGGCCGTATTCAAGCATTGAGCCAGTTTATCAGCCGTTTGGGAGAGAAAGAAATCCCTCTATATCAGATGATGAAGAAGACAGACAATTTTGTCTGGAGTGATGATTCTAATGCGGCATTTGAGGATTTGAAGAAGCAGTTAGCCAAGCCACCTGTTCTTGCTGCTTCGGTCGATAAAGAGCCACTGTTGTTGTATGTGGCAGCTAATGCCCGGGCTGTCAGTGTGGCCATTGTGGTAGAACGTAAGGAGGCTTGCAAGGAATATCTGGTTCAACGGCCGGTTTATTATGTCAGTGAGGTGCTCATTGAGTCCAAATAGAGGTACCCACATTGGCAGAAAATGGTGGACAGCAGAAGCTTAAGAAGTATTTTCAAGGTCATCCCATCACTGTGGTTAGTTCTACCCCTTTGGGAGATAGCATCCAAAACAGGGAAGCAACATGCCAGGTTTCCAAGTGGGCTATTGACCTTGGACCCCATAGGTTAAAATATATGCCTCGCACGACGATCAAGTCCCAAGCGCTTGTGGATTTTATCAATGACTGGACAGAGTTACAGGCACCGAAGGAAAAGCCGGATCATACTTATTGGAATATTCATTTTGATGGGTCCAGGCAATTGGAGGGCTCGGGGGCTGGAGTCGTGTTAACTTCCCCACGAGGTGATAAGTTTTGTTATGTTCTCCGTTTAATGTTCCCTTGCACTAACAATGCAGCTGATTATGAGGATTTACTCCATGGTCTTCGAATGGCTAAGGAGATGAATCTAAGCCGGGTTAAGTGCTTTGGTGACTCAGACCTGGTGGCTCAGCAAGTATCTGGTACTTGGAATTCCAAGGAGCCACTCATGGCAACGTATCATCGAGAAGTAGATATTGTTGTAGGTCACTTCAAGGGTTATCAGGTTGACCATGTGGACCGGTGAAAGAATGAAGCGGCGGACGCTTTAAGCCGTTTGGGTTCCCAACATAAACCGGTTCCACTAAGTGTTTTTCTGGATGTTTTGCATAACCCATCGGTCAAGCTACCTACAGAGGAGGATTTGGCTGTTCCTGACCCGGAGGCTCTGTTAGTGGCAGCTCTTCATGTTATCCTAGATTGGATGGTCCCATATTTGGCGTATATGAACCGGGACGAGTTACCGAAGGATGAAACTCTGGCCAGGCTGATAATCCGGCGATCCAAGTCAATGGCCATTATCAATGGGGAATTGTATCATTGCAGTGTAATAGGGGTGTTTCAGCGTTGTGTGTCTCCTGAAGAAAGCTGTGAGATTTTGCGTGAGATCCACGAAGGAGATTGTGGTCACCACGCCGATTCAAAATTCTTGGTAGCTAAGGCTTTTCGTCACGGCTTCTATTGGTTGACGGCTCATGCTGACACGGAGGACTTGGTAAACAGGTGTGATGGTTGTCAGAAGTTTGCACGCCGCGCTGATGTTCCGGCTCAAGAATTGATGATGATTCCAATCACTTGGCCATTTGCAACTTGGGGGTTGGATATGGTTGGGCCCTTTAAGAGATCCAAGGATAAGAAGACCCACCTTTTGGTGGCGGTTGATAAGTTCACTAAGTGGGTGGAGGCAGAGCCAGTCAGTAAGTGTGATGCAGCCACGGCGGTTCAATTCATCAAGAAGGTGATTTTTGGTTTGGTTTTCCACACAGCATCATAACAGATAATGGTACTAATTTGTCCAAGGGTGCTATGGAAGAATTTTGTCAACGTGAGCACATCTGGCTTGACGTGTCATCAGTGGCTCACCCCCAATCTAATCGTCAAGCGGAGAGAGTGATGTGGACATGGCCTCTATAGATGTGACCAAAAACATTATCGACATATACAATAATCAGGTGATTTCTATTAATAATCATCTAAATTATTATTTTGGTATTCAGAATAGAAATACAACACTCCTTTTTATTATCTGCATAATAGAATATTTACACAAGCCCCGTGTGAAGATGAAGAGTAGCCACAACTATGTTCGATCATGTGCATGCCTTGCATGCATACACCCACCGAACCAACCGATCCATGCCAGGGAGGAATCGGCAAGCATGCATTCCATTGCTAAAGCACAACGTGAACATGACATGGACTAGGAAATAAAAGAAGTCCAACACGTTGATGCTTCCTAAAGAAAGAATCCACGCATATCACGATCCACCAGCCCAGGAGAGTCCACACATATCACGGCCCAGCTCACGGGAAATCATGGCGGCGTGACATCCATACGGACTAATAAATAGTTAGCTACTGTTAGGTTTAGACTCGGGTTTTATTGTACTGTTTAGCAATCGCTACAATTCGCATCTAGTAGACGTGTAGGACTACCTCCTTGTCAGATCCAAAGTGGAACCCCAACTTTTCATCTAGTTCGTGTGCTCAGTTTATCATCTGCAATTTCCGTTGCAATTCATCTTTGTTTTGTCAGTTCTTCGGTTGCTTGCAGGAACTCGAACCTTGTTGTTCAGGTTGATCGTGCCTACGACAAGGTCAATAACCATCGGAGATTGGTTTAGCGATTGTGGAGGCGTATCGTTGGGTACGGTATAGCCGGATCGTCAAGGTTAAAATCCACCAAATCGATAATTATCCCCACTCTCATAGAAAGATCGGGCCGCCGCACATCAAGTGATATCAGTTTTCAGGTTTATCGGTGAGAGATTTACAGTTTTTGTAGATTCGTCTATTTTTCTGTCCTATAAACCCACAAAAAGCTAAAAAAATAGAGTAGTTCATCCGTTACAGCTACCTTTTTAGCCTTTAGCAACTTTTGCATCTAGTATTTGCATAGTTGAATTGTTGGTTGCATTCATCCTAGAATTAGTGGTGGCTTAGATTGGTTTGGGAGAAATTATCTACTAGATCGGTCCTCTTTTATCCACAATATATATATTGCGATCGGTTGTTTCCAGTCTATGTTGACTCTAAACGCCTTTATTTTTCTTTGATACAATATTTATCAGGCGCTAATTCGATCGTTTTTTACATTATTACCGCACGCGGGGTACGCAAACGCCCAGACATACGGTCACCTATGTCTCTCACCGCGCCACATCCACGTCGCGCTTTGCCAGAACCAGACACCGCGGCTTTGCCACAGGCAAACACGCCAGCCACCAGACATCCATCGCTGGTTGTCTGCCTCCATGCGTGCCACAGGCCCACAACCAACAATCTCCAACTACTGTTCCTGTGCATTACACACTAGTAGTACTGCTCCTAGGCTCCTAGCTAATCTCAACACCAAATCACTTCTAGCTAGCTTCTGTAGCACCTTGTGTCCAACAGCTTTGCATTGTTTTGGTTTTTTTCCTCTCTCTTGTGACTTGAAGTCTGTCCGTGATTCTGCCAGCAACCGGCCAAAAAAAGAGCAAAAAAGAGAAAAAAGAGAAAAAAAGAAAAAAATAGTTAAAAGAAAAGGTTGCAAAACAAATCAGGCCAGCTAGCATCTGTTTTGGGCTGATATTTCCTTTTCTGGACATTCTTTTGCTGCTACAGTGTTCATCGACGCGTCATTTATCATCTGCTTCCAAAGCTTTATTATTCACGGCGTTTATACCTCACTTATATCTAGCTACTTAGAGCTACCATATTTGCATCGGTTTCCACTCCTTGATTCAGTATCTGGGCATAGATTGTTTTATCTCTTACTAGTCGACTGCCGGCACTAGTTAGGAGTTTGAGCAATTATTCAGCTTTTTTGCTTTTTTGCTTAATGGTGCCACTGATATTGTGAGTTGAGGAAACCATCACCAAGCTCCACTACCTATATTGTATCTTGTTCGGTCACTTGGTAATCGCTATATCAATCTTTTGACAACTATTGACATCCCCAACGGCCGACAACCACTGCAGCACGGTAAGAACTGGTAAGAGCTTGGTAATTGCTAGAGTGTTGAAAGAAATTTTCCCACCACCTTCGAGTAGTACCATAGGAACATTATACTTGTGATTTTGTTTTTGTGTGGTACTAACCACGGCAGATTCTAGAACGGCCAATAGTTGGGTAGCGTGTGTTGTCGGAGATGACTTACAACATGTTGATGCAAATCACTCTTCCCCACCACAACAGGTACGACGACTGTCACAAGATGTACATCATGGTTAAAACACACATAATCAGGTTACCACTTTGCCAAATTTTGAGGGTAAATATGACCCCGATTCGTATATTGATTGGGAAATGGAGGTAGAAGAAATCTTTGGTAACCATGATTTTTCTGAGCATAAGAAAATAAATGATGACACTAAAAGTTTTTTCGGTTTTGCTTCAGTTTTGTGGAGAAACTATTGCAGTGAAAATATTTGTAATATTCCTACTACCTGGAAAGCTTTAAAACTTGTTATGCGAAACCGATTTGTTCCTTCATACCATGCTAGTGATTTGCTTTGAAAATTGGAACGTTTAACACAAGGCATTGACACTGTGGAAGACTATTATCATAATTTATGTATTGCTTTGTTTCGTTGCGGCATCGAAGAATGTGAAGAAGCTACCATGCGTAGATTCTTGATGGGATTAAACCATGATGTTTATGATATACTTGTGAACAAAGAATATTATTCCATCAATGATTTGTTCCGTCTTTCTTGTAAAGCTGAACAAAATATTAATAGACACGTACTTGAGATAAAGAAACACATGGTGCAACACCCTACACGAAGTTCTATTTCAGTTACTTCTTCTCATGTGACAAATGCTATGGTTGTTGGACCCAATGCAACGAGAGCCACAACACTCCGAGCTTGTGGCACGATGCCACTGACAATACCTACATCTTCTGATTTAGCCATCGAAGGTAATAAGAAAGGTATTGAATCGACCCTTCCACATGAGATTGTTCCATGTCATGCTAAATTAAAAGCTTCATGTGTTGAGTTGTCGGGACCCCGATCCTAAGTCACACCGATCTAGCATGTAACACATCATATCACTTTGTGGCCTCACGCACGGTATTTCCATGGGTGCCACCTTACCTGGCCCGGGACCGTTTGCGCCTTTTTGCTCACGTATATGATAGTGTCGCTAGCATCCATATGACAAAGAACCCGGGCCGACATGGCTAGTCGTGAACCCAAAGCGGCACTACCCCACGGGGACAGGCATACATGAATCAACCTCGAGCATGTCGGTCAACAGCGTGTGAATCCGGGCTGTAGCACTGGGCTAACAGGACTCCAGTAACCTGGGCTGTAGCAGGCTAGGCAGGACTCCGTATGTCACCGCGTGACATTTCCCCGAAGGGACAGACATAGGAACGAAGTGAATCACATGCCGGCCAGTAAAGTGTCCTGAACAGTAGTGCTGGGCTAGCAGGACTCCGGTGATCCGGGCTGTAGCGGACTACTATCGCTCAGAAGCACTAGACTACATTTCCCCATATGATAGGCTGCCAAGGATAAACAACTAGATAGTCGGATCCCACACATACCAAGCATTTCAATTATACACACAATATGCTCGATATGTGTGAATACAACATGGCATCACAACATAACTCTACAACTCAAGTATTAATTCATTAGGCTCCAAAGAGCCAGATATTACAAGCATGGGTCTCATGACCCAACAATCATAGCATACAATTCAAACACATGCGGAAGCTTAACATGTCTGAGTACAGACATCTATAAATGAAAAAGGCTAAGAAGCCTGACTATCTACCAATTCCTGTCGAGGGCACAAGATCGTAGCTGAGGTATCAAGCTAAACGTCGAAGTCCACGCGGAACTACTAACGAGACTGAAGTCTCTCTGCAAAACATAAATTAAGCAAACGTGAGTACAAAGGTACTCAGCAAGACTTACATCAGAACTAAACTACATATGCATCGGTATCAACAAGGGGGGGTGGTGGAGTTTAACTGCAGCAAGCCAGCTTTGACTCAGTGGCTAACCTGAACTACGATTGCAAGCAACTCTTTTGAGGTGGCGCACACGAGTCCACACATTCACCAATCAATACACCACTATGGATCCGCTCTCGTCTCCCTACGAGAAGGCCATCCATAGCACTCACACTTATCTTGCGAGTTTTAGAGTATCCACTTTCACTTGTCTATGAACTATGCAAGGGGTCCAAGTTTCCATATCCGAGGAATCCGGCTATTCGAATAGATAATGATAACCCTGCAGGGGTGTACTTCTTCACACACGCTCTCACCACTTATAGCCCTGTACACGTCATGTACCTCGGCAACCTTCAAGCGGAAACCGGGCGAGGGTGTCGGCCACGGCCTACCTAAACACTTAAGTCTCCAGTCCAGGTTTATCGCCTATTTGGGTTCCATCCGCGAGGAGATCCGGCCGGAGTTTCGCTCACAGCCCCAAACGATGTGTGCAGGGTTCCCGAGACACCAAACGGGCGCCCGATACACCGTGCCACAGTGTATCTACCGCAACATAGCCCACCCCTAGGGTCAGTGCTACGCACGGCCGCCAACACATATCCTACAAACACCAGAAACTAGTTGCAACTCCTGGACAGAGTACTAGGGTGATTAAGAAGCCGAGAGGGTCCATTGGTTTCGGGCCCAATGCGCGGTAGTAACTGTTCATGGATCACAGACAAAGAACTCAGTTCCTGAGGACGGCTGCAATGAGACAACCCACCATGTACTCCTACATGGCCTCTCACCGCTACCTTTACCAAATCGTGTTCACACACTTAGCTCTCAACAGTAGGACATGTTTACACACCTCCGATCCATCCCCGATGAATCAGACCTGACTCAACTCTAAGCAGTAGCAGGCATGACAAACAAGCATGAATGAGTAGGCACATCAGGGCTCAAACAACTCCTACTCATGTTAATGGGTTTCATCTATTTACTGTGGCAATGACAGGTCATGCAGAGGATAAGGGGTTCAACTACCGCAACAAGTAACAGATGAATCGTTGTTGTCCTAATGCAGTAAAAGAGAGCAGGAGCGAGAGAGGGGGATTGTATCGGAATGAACAAGGGGGTTTTGCTTGCCTGGCACTTCTGAAGATATCATTGGGTCTTCATCAGTGTCAACGATCACATCGTCGGTACAACGTCTATCGAGAGGGGACAAATACCGGCAACAGAGAAAGAAATACAATCAATGCAATGCACAGTATGATGCATGATCACGACATGTCAATATGCTGTGGTTTGAGCTAATGCAACTAGCTATGATTTAAATGAAGTTGGTTTGAATACAAGATTCAAATTCAAACTCCATATATGATTATTTAAATGCCCTTTATTTGTTTTGTCCAAAACAGAGGACAAACATTGTTCAAACATGCATGAAAATGGTACAGATGGATTCCTTGAATTTTTCTGATAATTTTACATATATAATTTATCTTATTTGGAGTTACGGTTGAATTTCTATGATTTTTAGAAGTTTTGGGTATTTTCTGGAATTTCCTGATTTATTTAAAATCCGGAAAATCATTTACTGCGTCAGCCCGACGTCAGGGTGATGTCAGCCGGTCAATAGGGCCGGTCCAGGTCAAACCTGACCTGGGGGACCCGCCTGTTAGTGACTCGGGCTAATCCTATTTTAGTTAAATCTATACTAGGTAATTAGCAGGGGCTGGCCCCACATTTCAGTGTCAGCGAGGTTGATTAGGTTTAATTAAAAAAAATTAACTAAAGTTAACAGGGCCCTGGGCCCACATGTCAGTGACTCAGGGGTGGTCAACCCCCTGGTCAGCCAGGTCAAACTCGCCGGCGGCTTGTCGCCGGCGACGACAGAAACGGCGGGGCGGCTCGGGAATCACCCACAGTCGATGGTTTGGCGCGCCGAAGCCACCAGGAGGTAGCCCACACTCTTCCGCATCCAGAGGAGCAGGTGGGAGGCGGCGGGAACGCCATAGCTCGCCGGAGCAGAGCTCGTGGCGGCGGCCGGAGCTCGGGTGATGGTGGAATCGTCGCTACGGTGCACTAGAGGGGAGACCGAAGGGTGCTGCGGGCTCCTGGGAGTGCAGCGAACCTGGTGACACGCTCAGGTGCAAGCTGGGGTGGCCCTAGCCACGGTGGTGGGAAACTACGACGGCGGTGAGCTCTCGGGTCCGGTGGGCTGCTAGCTAGGGAACGAAATCGATTGCACGGAGTGAGGGGAGAGGAAGAGGAGCTCACGAGGAGTCGGATGAGACGCTAGGTGGGCTCGGGGATGGCTTGGTGACGATGGAACGGCGGCGGCGATCTCCGGGCAGAGGCGGCGGGGACGAGCTTGATGGCGACACTTCCGGGCATCCGGGCTTGCTTCCGTCGTCGAGGAGATGTAGTAGACGATGGCGGAGCTCCCGGAGACGGAGAGGGGTCGAGGGGTGGCCGGTGGACGCCGTGGCAGCGTGCGGCGGCGATGGGCGCGCTCGGTGGTGGGGGAAGAGAGGAAGACAGGGGAGGGGAGAGTGCTCGAGGGGGAGAGAGGAGAGGTGCAGGCGGTCGAGGGGAAGCGCGTGGCGCTCGGGGCTGATTCCAGCAGCGGCAAGCAAGCAGGAGGTGGCCGGACGCGTGCTCGCGCGCGCCGGCCACGCGCTCGTCCTCCTGGCGAGGGGGAAGACGACAGGGAGGAGCCCTGGTGGGCTGGGCCGTCCAGCTACAGTGCTGGGCCGGTTGGTGGCGCCAGGTAAGTGGCCCAGGTAGATTCCTTTCTCCTCTTTTTTTCTAATTTAATTCTGTTTTCTAATTTGCAGGTTTGTTTTGAATTTGGTTTTGAAGCCAAATCAATTTTGTTGCTTCTGGAAATATTTTTAGAAGCTAAGGGAATTAAACCAAAGCTCCACAAAAATATTTCAGAATTATTGGACGTATATTTATTTAATAGTAAATATAAATCCAATTCAAATAGTTATTGAATTAATTCAAAGGCCCAAAATAAATATCTCTGAGATTCCAAAAATATTGTTTTAAGTTTTACCTCTTGCCAATATTTTCAGAGACTAAGAGGAACATTTTCTTGGACTTCTTTGAAGAGATTTTAATGTTGACTATTTTTGAAGTGATTTATGAGGGTTTCAACTAACCTCAATTCAACTTTCAGTATTTAGACATGATGCAACGCCAGATGCTAGCACTGGGCATTAATAGAACTAGGGATGTGACATGAGTTGAATAAAATGCCATCTGTTTTGATCACACAATTTGTGATGGATAATTGTGTTGCTACATTGGATAGCTTGTGTGATCAAACAACCGACACACCCATTGATTTGAGTGCACCCAATGAATTAAGTCCATTGATTATTGAACCATATGACTTACAAATTAAATCTAGTTTGGATCACGTACAATTGGTTAAACCTGATGAAGTATTAGCTAGAATTTCTCATGCTAATTCTTTGTATTCTGTTTTATTGGATCCACCTATGTCTTTGTCACACGCGAGAAATAAAATAGTTGAAATCACATGTTTGTGTTCTCCTAAAAGTGTTCATGTGCCTAATCTTATTTTTATCTTGGTTGGAGAGGACTGCGTAGATAATGAACTTCTGGTGCATAGGATTTGCATCACTTGTGATGATCTTGATAGCTTTAAGAAGAATAAAAGTTTCCAAATGTTTAATCATTTTGATGTGACCTCCAATATTGGTGCTAAATATATGCCAATTAGCTTGTTGCATGATTACTTCCTTAAGTATGTAGTTGCATGCAATTTGGGTATGATGCATTTTTATTCACTTAATTTGGGATGGTTTAGCGACGAGCATTCCAAATCAAAGGATATAAAAATAAGCCCCATTTATATTGGCAAATGGAGTTGCAATATTTTGAGCATCTATGGGCTTAGTTTTCGTGAAACATTCAATGTACAACTATGGAGAGGGATTAACACAGGTGATATATACATATACAACGCGTACACCTTGTCTCTTTTCTCCTTGCATTTTCAGGATAAGCAACGCCGAGGATGGCTTTTTTTTCAAGGAAGGGAGGATGATGTGGACATGGCCTCTATAGATATGACCAAAAACATTATCGACATATACAATAATCAGGTGATTTCTATTAATAATTCTCTAAATTATTATTTTGGTATTCAGAATAGAAATACATCACTCCTTTTTATTATCTGCAGAATAGAATATTTCCACAAGCCCCGTGTGAAGATGAAGAGTAGCCACAAGTATGTTCGATCATGTGCATGGAACACATACATACATGTGCATGCCTTGCATGCATGCACCCACCGGACCAACCGATCCATGCCAAGGAGGAATCAGCAAGCATGCATTCCCTTGCTAAAGCACAAGGTGACCATGCCATGGACTAGGAAATAAAAGAAGTCCAACACGTTGATGCTTCCTAAAGAAAGAATCCACGCATATCATGATGCACCAGCCCAGGAGAGTCCACGCATATCACGACCCAGCTAACGGGAAATCAAGGCGGTGTGACATCCATACGGATAAATAAATAGTTAGCTACTGTTAGGTTTAGACTCAGTTTTTATTGTATTGTCTAGCCATTGCTACAATTCGCATATACAAGACGTGTAGGACTACCGCCTTGTCAGATCCACAGTGGAACCCCAACTTTTCATCTAGTTCGTGTGCTCAGTTTATTATCTGCAATTTTAGTTGAAATTCACCTTTGCTCTTGTCGGTTCTTCGGTTGCTTGCAGGAACTCGAACCTCGTTGTTCAGGTTGATCGTGCCTACGTCAAGGTCAATAACCATTGGAGATTGGTTTAGCGATTGTCTAGGCGTATCGCCGGGTACGGTATAGCCGGATCGTCAAGGTCAAAATCCACCAAATCGATAATTATCCCCACTCTCATCGAAAGATCGGGCCGCCGCACATCAGAGAGCCAATCAAGTGATCCTAAGAGGCATCAAGCCCCGGCTTATGGTTCCTTCAAAGCAGACGCCGGGTTGTCAGGGGGAGGAGCTATGTTCTGTGTTATGGAGTATCAATACCACGCCCAACAGATCTACAGGTTATACACCTATCTTCATGGTATATGGAGCAAAGGCGGTCCTCCCTAGTGACATCCGTCATGATTCACCCCATGTGGCAGCTTATGTTGAAGCTAACAATGAGAAGGCACGTCGGGAAGCACTTGACCTGTTAGATGAGGAGCGCGATATTGCAGCGGCACGTTCAGCGATTTATCAGCAAGATCTGCGTCGTTATCACAGTCGTCGGGTTAAAACCGGAACGTTTCAAGAAGGGGATCTGGTGCTCTGGCTCCTCCAGGATCAGACTGATATGTACAAGTTATCCCCGCCTTAGGAAGGACCCTTCGTGGTCAGCAAGAATTTGCACAACATATCATACTACCTTATCGATGTTCGGGAGCAAAAAGACTCACGTAAATCGGAGGAGACCCACAGGCCGTGGAATATAGCTCATCTTCGGCCTTACTACACCTCAGCCATAGGCTCCTCTTATGTACATATTATTGACAATGTATATATTATATCAACATAATAAAATGGCATCCCTGCTAAAGCAGGGCCTCTGTTGTTATTCCTTGAAAGGTTTTTGGTTACATAGGGGCTTCTGTTTATAAAGTGGAGTTCTAATTACCCATTGATCCAGCTCATAAAGCCATACATAAAAAACAATTTTGGGCTTGCCACCCAAAGTCAAAAGGAGCCAAAGAGAGTCTGTTGCAAAGCACAACTCAAACATAGGCACCCATTGAGCATAGCTGAAAATATTACTGGGGGGCTCTTTGCTTCTAAAAGAACCAAGATTCTATAACCTTGTAAAAGGCTATAAAAGCCAGGCTTGGAAGCCAGGTGTATTCACCAAAAACCCCGGGTTATGCTGCCTTTTCTAAGTAAGCCACTCCGCCCAGGTAATCCTGGTAGACCCGTCGAACATTTGACAAGTCAATCTTATAAAGACCCTGAACTTGTCTTAGTTAAAGTGGTGATTGGTTGATGTGAGGTCCATCTTATAAAGGCTTTGTCAAATGGTTAACCTAGTGGCCTGGCAGCCCATGAAAAGCCTCACCCTTTTTATATATTTTCTTCTGAAATCTTTCTTTTTGATATTTCTTTTGATGAGTTTTATACTAAACGGGTGTTTATTGACCCGTCCTGGCTGTTGACTATAAGTTGGCCGAACAAATTGAGAATATTGCTATTATCTATTAATCCAGCTTCGTTGTCGATTATAAGTCGTCAGTATACAATCAGATATAAACCGGTGTTGATTGACCCGGCCTGGCTTTGACTACAAGTCACCGGTATGATATATGAATAAACCGGTGTTTATTACAACCCGGTCCAGCTTTATTATAAACCGGCAAAATAGGGAGGAGTTATCAGTACTCAAGATTTGGGTTATCACCCATACTACAGAACATTGGTGAGCCAACGATGTGATTCAATGTCACAGGTATGATATATTTCATATTTGATTGTCATTCACTACAGCCTGGTTATAAACCCAGGTTATATGTTGAGCATTATGACCCGTCTGGCGATGAACCGCCAGGACACTTTCAACTTGTTATATGCAGAAACAGGTCAAATAAAGCTACTAAGGATCATAAGCAGACATAACATAAATCATGACGGATTAACAGTATCATGCAAATTGAATATGCACGATGGCATAGCAGACCAAGTGTTTTAACTAGCCTATTACAAGGCGTTTTCCTGCCCAAAAGGATGATTGTTTTCAACAAGTATTGCAGTATGTAGAAGATTAAACCCGCCTCCGGATCATGACTCTTGAACAGGCTGGCTTGACGGTTGTGGATCACCCTGCACCTGTTCACCCTCCTCCTCTCCACCCAGCGGCTGGAAATCAACGGTGGTCCAGTCGATTCCAGTTAGGGCCTTGAATACAACTTCGTCGCTTATAAGGTTGGAGGGGTCAACATCAGGAGCGTAGGTATGCTTACGGATTGGTGGGATAAGATCCTCCACATCATGAGTTGGGGCAGCAAGTCGTTTGTTGTCAGCATTATAAACCAGCTGATAATAAGAAAGATCTGTTTCTTCAGCCAATTTTCTCGCTAATGGGTGCATTTCCTTTGTCAAAGCTCGAATATCATCATTTTCAAACTCTGACCCATCTTCCTTTATGCTGGGATAGCCGCGTCCTATGTCAGCCAAGTCAAGATCTGATATCTAGGCTTTAGCCCAGATTAGCGCAGTCAGAGCACCTGCCCTTGCTGCTGATATTTTTAACTCGTCCAACCGGGCAGGCAGCATGGATAGCTTCTCCAATGTTTCTTTAATCAAGGTTGGGGGCGGTTTATTATGAGTAGCAGTGCAAATGATCCGTTGGGCACCGGTATATAACTGCTCTATAAGGGTGTAGGCAGCTTTCAACTTCTTCTGCATATGAGAGCACAGGTGGGTAATGCAAGATCCTGCATCATTGAACATATTGATAAACCGGAAGTTTATGGGATAATACATGTTGAAGCTTATCATAAGGGTACTTACCAAATCCAGCAGTTGTCATGGAATTGATTTGCCGCTTCAAGCCAGTCAATTCTTCTACTACCGGTTTAAGAGTTGTTCCAGCGTCCTCTCCCCGCTATAGTAGAGGTTCTTTTTGAGCGTTCCATCCTGCCCGTTCGCTTTTAAAACCTTCTTTCAGCTGTTCCATGGCTGTTAATGCGCCAGTCAACTCCTCTTTAGCCTTGGAAGTTTCTGCCTGCTGGGACTTGATATTCTCTTGATGGTCGGTGGTTTGAGATTCTTTTGGCTCGGATCAGCCTATAAGCAACACGTAACAAGTTAGTAGTACATATCTGAAGTCCCAAGCACATATCAGGTTATACACTTGGCACTTGGGGGCTAATGCATATGGCTTTTATCAATTGACATTTTCAAGTCCCAAGCACATAACAAGTTATACACTTGGCACTTGGGGGCTAATGTATATTTTCTCAATTCAAAATTATGGATTTTTTCTTCATCAATCGGTTTACACAGATGGTTATCATGAGTTTTGGAAGCTTCATGACAAAAAGGTACTGATTTATCCTAAAGGTATAAACCGACCCCTGGGGACTACACAAGCAAAAATTGCAAGATTCGTAATTTAAAATCCCAGTTCATCATAAAACAATAAACTGGCCCTTGGGGGCTATGTAGGCAAAATTGAAGTATTACGAAGACCCGGTTCATGTTGATATCATAAACCGGCCCTTGGGGCCTACTGGAGTTGATATTAGAAATTGGACGCAAGAGAAATAATTATGAAGGGTTAACAGTGTTTACCTCATATCGCTCCTTCATCAGGCCTACTAAACCGGCTTCATAGTCGCGGCTGGTATACAGGCGGTTCAAGAAGCCGGAATGAATTTCGGCATTAAGGTGGGCATAGCCAGATAAGTCTACTTTCGACTTGCCTTTATCCATAGCAGAAAATTATTCCTTGGCACTATGCTTTGATAAAGCGATAGGATTGCCAAGGGTAGTGTGGCCAACACCGGTAATCATGATATCATCTGTGTTATCTTCAGCAGTCTTGGCTGGGCTCGGCGGTTTATCAGCCATTTTTGCTGGGCTCAGCAGTTCAGGAGCCAGACTCATCGGATCTGTCTCCACCAGTTCAACAAAAGTATCTTGAACTTGAGGCACTAAATCATCTAAGATAGCATCAGTGTTTGGATCCAGTGGTTCAGGGGTCTTCTCCAGTTCAGACGCCGGGTTATCATCAGTCGGTGTATTCAACTTGGCCTTTTTGCTGGCTCTGGCTTTGGCTCTGAAAGGAACAGGCATAAAGGTTAGCATAGCAAACTAGTATAAAGCGTCAAGAGTTAAGCTTACAAGTGCTCACCCAGGAACAGTCTTGAGAGGAGGGAGTTGTGTGGCCGTTGACTCGCCGGATGATGAATGAGCTGTTCCCTGATAGTTTGAGTCAAATGGATTAAGAGCTTGCTTGAAATAACCCACCTTGGGATAAGAAGTATCAGTAATATATGAGACCTCTGATTGATGTTTCCGGGTTGGCGTGTTCGGTAAACCGGCTGAAGTAACTACTTGGCCGCTATGCCTGGTTGTGCGGTGAAATTTGTGTTGCTGCTTCTTCAAAAGAAAGTTTGGGTCCAAGTGAACTAGAGGGTGAGAAAATCTTACTTTCCGGATTGCTTGACGGGTTTTCTGTGTTGGCAGATGATCTGAACCGGAGGAAAGAATAATTACCTCTACATCATCAGGATGGCTGGCTTCGGCGTCATCCTGATAATAGTCATTGTCAATGAGGTGTATGAAAAAAGAGCCAAGAGAATAAAGTTCTACCTCTTATCACGGATTATCCAGATCTTCATCAATGTTTAAATCAGAGGGTTCACCAATCTTCTTCTTGGCAGGTCTTTCAGTAACCTTGGTCTTGGGGCGAGGCGTCTTTGCCAGTTTATCCTGAGGTTTCTTCTTCCAGAACGGATCATCACCCTGCCAAAGATTGACAAAGGTTATAAGAAACAGTTAAGAATATCATGTACAAATAGGAGTTAGGTAATTCTTACAGCTGGCGGTTTATTCAAAACGCAGAAGGGACTTAGCCCTGTTTTGCTGCAGACACCCATCGATTCATCCAGTATCTTTTTAATAGCTTGAGTGACTTCAGCATCAGTCAACTGAATGTCAGTGTGCCATTGAGGATCTTTTGAGTTCCCTGTGTACTCGCACAATAAACTGGGGCGACGGCTTAAAGGCAAAATACTCCAAGATATCCAGCAATGAATAAAGTCAACTCTTGTTAAACCATTAGCCATAAAGGCTTTGACCTTGGTGAGTTGTGATGCGTATTTGGACCGTTCCTTGGCAGTCAACCTTTGCGGAAATTGACGTGTGTTGGTAAGACGGTGAGGACGATAACCTGGTAGAGTATTCTCATCTTCAGGGGAAGTATCTTAGATATAGAACCAAGTCTGGTTCCAACCCTGAGGATGACTATGACGCTTGGCGCGAGGGAAGCTGGCGTCTTTCCTTCTTTGAATTGAAATGCTGCCAAGTTCAGTATTGGGCCCATCTACAAATTCAGTGCGGCGATTTAAGTAGAAAAAGTCCCTGAACAGTTCAACATTCAGTTCTTCTTGCAGGTAAGCCTCGCAAAACACTTGAAAATTACAAATGTTGGATACCGAGTTAGGTCCAATATCTTGAGGGCGGATCTGGAAGCTAGCAAGCACATGACGGAAAACATTTGACCCGGGAGGTTTAAAACCACGGCTCAGATGAGCAAAAAACACAACTATCTCGCCATCCTTGGGTGTAGGAGGGTTTTCTGGACCGGGGGCTCGCTAGTGGATTTCACTATGCTTTGGTAAAGCGCGTGTGATAACACATCCTTTCAAATCTTCTTCCTTAATCCGAGATGGAACCCAGTTAGAAGCATAGAAGGTGTTGGCCATTTCTTAGACAACCTGAAGGAAGGTTTGTGCCGGTTTAAGGGTCATGGTTGACAAGCATAAAGCGTTGCAGGTTAAGAGACAAAAGGTTTTCCAACATGCAAGAATTGTTAAACCGGAGGTTAATGCTAGTATAAAGGATAAAGCGATTGGCGGTTTACAAGGGGACTAATGGTATATGGCAGGTTATTTTCTAAAAGATAAACTGCCTACATGGAGAATCAGAGTATAGATTTGAAGCCGAAAAATGACTAAGTGAAGAAGAACAAGTTTCACAGTTTCACATTACAATTTCAGATCTACCGCATGTCATGAAAAAGAAAATATTTAGACCTAAAATTTGGTGCTTGAGCAGTTCATGAAGTGCTAGATCGAGTCTTTCTACACAAAGGAGATGATATGATGCCAAAAGAGGACTATCATGGCTACCTGAAAGTGCAACTATCCCTAGGTGGTTTTGGTAATTCCTAATAACATATACCTTACTAATCTAATGCTATTTCAAGATTAATATCTCAGGAAAGCTCAATGATTGGCATGGCATGGATTAGAAAAGTGGACCCCTCAAAATGCTAAGGACAAAGGATTGGCTCAAGCTCAAAGCTCAAGACTCTACATTTTCCATTTTAGTGATCCAAGATCACATTGGGTCTATAGGAAAAGCGAATACTATCAAGGAGGGATGAGGTGTTCCTTAATGAGGTTCTTGCTCAAAATTCTTAGTGATATGCTCCAAAACCCTCAACTACCTAAACCAAAAGTCAAACTCGGCCCCACCGATTCTTCCTATCCGGCGCTAGCGACCAACTCTCTGGTTAGCTTATTACCAAAATCGGTCTCACCGAGTTTGTGTAATCGGTCTCATCGAGATTACGTTATGCCCTAACCCTAATCATATCGGTCCTACCGAGTTGCATGTCGGTCCCACCGAAAACCCTAACGGTCACTAGCTTTGCTGAATCGGTCCGACCTAGTTTAACCATTCGGTCCCACCGAGTTTGGGAAGTTATGTGTAACTGTTAGATTTTGTGTGGAGGCTATATATACCCCTCCACCACCTCTTCATTTGTGGAGAGAGCCATCAGAACAAACCTACACTTCCAACTTACTTTTTCTGAGAGAGAACCACCTACACTTGTGTTGACACCAAGATATTCCATTCCTACCATATGAATCTTGATCTCTAGCCTTCCCCAAGTTGTTTTCCACTCAAATATTCTTTCCACCAAATCCAAATCCTATGAGAGAGAGTTGAGTGTTGCGGAGACTATCATTTGAAGCACAAGAGAAAGGAGTTCATCATCAACACACCATTTGTTACTTCTTGGAGAGTGATGTCTCCTAGATTGGTGAGGTGTCACTTCGGAGCCTCTGACAAGATTGTGGAGTTGAACAAAGGATTTTGTAAGGTCAAGGAGATCACCTACTTCGTGAAGATCTACCGCTAGCGAGGCAAGTCCTTCGTGGGCGATGGCCATGGTGGGATAGACAAGGTTGCTTCTTCATGGACCCTTCGTGGGTGGAGCCCTCCGTGGACTCGCGTAATCATTACCCTTCGTGGGTTGAAGTCTCCATCAACATGGATGTACGATAGCACCACCTATCGGAACCACGACAAAAACTTCCGTGTCTCCAATTTCGTTTGAATCCTCCAAACCCTTCCCTTTACATTCTTGCAAGTTGCATGCTTTACTTTCCGCTGCTCATATACTCTTTGCATGCTTGCTTGAATTTTGTTAAGATTGCTTGACTTGTCCAAAGTTGCTAAAATCTGCCAAGAACTAAAATTGGGAAAAGGCTAGATTTTTATTTGGTCAAGTAGTCTAATCACCCCCCCTCTAGACATACTTTCGATCCTACAAGTGGTATCAGAGCTTTGGTCTCCATTTGCTTTGATTTCCATAGCTTTTGGTGGTTATAGCCTTGGTTTCACAACCTAGGAGAGTATGGCATCTAGCAACGGAAATTACCACCATAGAGGTCCTTACTTTGATGGCACTAATTTTGCTAGTTGGAAGCATATGATGAAAATGCATATTCTTGGACATAACCCCGCTGTTTGGGCTATTGTGTGTATTGGCTTGCTAGGTTAATTCTTTGATGGGAGAGAATAGAACCGTGAAGCTACCGTGGAAGAGTTGAAGATGCTACAATACAATGCTCAATGCTCAACTTTCTGGTGTTTATAGGATATGTGTTGGCGGCCGTGCGTAGCGCTGACCCCAGGGGTGGGCTATGATGCGGTAGATACACCGTGGTCGGGCATGCCAGGCGCCCGTTTGGTGTCTCGGAACCCTGTACACATCGTTCGGGGCCGTATGTGGAAACCTCGACCAGACTCCCTGTGGATGGAACCTGGATAGGTGATAAACCTGGACTAGAGACTTGAGTGTTTAGGTAGGCCGTGGCCGACACCCTCGTTGGGCTTCCGCTTGAAGGTTGCCGAGTACATGTCGTGTAAATGATGGTAAGTGGCGAGAGCGTCTATGAAGAAGTACACCCCTGCAGGGTTAACATCATCTATTCGAATAGCCACGTCCGTGATAAAGGACTGCTTGGTTGCCTATACAGTTCATAGATAACTTGAAGTGGATACCGTAAAACTCGCAAGATAAGCGTGAATGCTATGGATGGCCTTCTCGTAGGGAGACGGGAGCGGATCCATAGTGGTGTATTAATATGGTGAATATGTGGACTCATGTGCGCCACCTCAAAAGTGTTGCTTGTAGTCGTAGTTTAGGTTAGCCACTGAGTCAAAGCTGGCTTGCTGCAATTAAACTCCACTACCCATTTGTTGATACCGATGCATATGTAGTTAGTTCTAATGTAAGTCTTGCTGGGTACATTTGTACTCACATTTGCTTAATTTATGTTTTGTAGAGAGACTTCAGTCTCGCTAGTAATTCTGCATGGACTTCGACGTTTAGCTTGATACCTCAGCTACGATCTTGTGCCCTCGGCAGGATCCGGTAGATAGTCAGGCTTCTTAGCCTTTTTCATTTGTAGATGTCTGTACTCAGACATGTTAAGCTTCCTCATGTGCTTTGATTTGTATGCTATGATTGTTGGGTCATGAGACCCATGTTTGTATATCTTGCTCCTCGGAGCCTAATGAATAATACTTGAGTCGTAGAGTTATGTTGTGATGCCATGTTGTATTTACACATATCGAGCATATTCTGTGCATGATTGAAATGCTTGGTATGTGTGGGATCCGACAACCTAGTTCTTTATCCTTGGCGGCCTCTCTTATGGGGAAATGTAGTCTAGTGCTTCCATGAGCCATAGTAGTCCGCTACAGCCCGGTTCACCGAAGTCCTGCTAGCCCAGCACTACTGCTCAGGACACTTGACTAGCCGGCATATGTTTCACTTTGTTCCTGTGTCTGTCCCTTTGGGGAAATGTCACGCGGTGACATCCGGAGTCCTGCCTAGCCTCCTACAGCCCGGGTTCCCGGAGTCCTGTTAGCCCAGTGCTACAGCCATGATTCACACGCTGCTGACCGACATGCTCGATGTGATTCATGTATGCCTGTCCCCAAAGGTTGGTGCCGCTTTGGGTTCACGACTAGCCATGTCGACCCGGGGTCTCTGTCATATGGATGCTAGCGACACTAACATACACGTGAGCCAAAAGACGCAAACGGTCCCGGGACATGGTAAGGCGACATCCATGGAATACCGTGTGTGAGGCCGCAAAGTGATATGAGGTGTTACCGACTAGATCGATGTGACTTGGAATCGGGGTCCTGACAGTTGGTGTGATTGGCTGGTTTATCTGGGTGGCCATGAATCTGGCAGGGTCGGTCCAAAATTATGTCCAGGTTGGATGGTTCATCTCGGTTCGCCTTGGATGGCTTCTTCCACAGACCGGGCTTGGGGTTGCTGAATCCGGTGTTGACCGCTGTGTTGCCTGATCTTTCATTTTCAGTGTGACTGTTGTTTTTGCTTCCCTGTGGCTTGCCGTTGGCATCTCGGATTTTGGAGGTGCCCTGGTTGCTCGCGCCATTGCTTCTACGAGTGAGCCAGCTGTCTTCTCCCGTGCAAAAGCTGGTCATCAGAGCGGTGAGAGCTGTCTTGGATTTAGGTCCTTCTTGGCCGAGGTAGCGTGCAAGCCATTCATTCTGGACGCTGTGTCTGAAAGCCGCGAGGGGTTCCGTGTCCGGACAGTCGACGATTTGGTTCTTTTTGAATAAGAACTGGGTCCAGAGCTCCCTGGCTGATTCATCGGGCTGTTGGACGATGTGACTTAGGTCATCAGCATCCGATGGCCGGACATGTGTTCCTGGGAAGTTATCGAGGAAGTCCTCTTCCATGTCCTTCTAGCTGCCTATGGAATTTTCAGGAAAGCTGTTTAACCAATACCAAGCTGGTCCTTTTAGTTTTAGTGGGAGGTATTTAATGGCGTGGATGTCATCTCCACGGGCCATATGGATGTGGAGGATGAAATCTTCTATCCATACTGCGGGATCGGTTGTCCTGTCGTATGATTCAATATTGACGGGTTTGAATCCTTTGGGAAATTCATGGTCCATTACCTCATTAGTGAAGAAAAACGGTTGTGCGGCGCCTCTATGTTGGGCCACATTGTGGCCTAATTCTGAAGGAGTCCCATTGCGGTTTTCGGCCTGGTCGCGGCGAGGTGTGACACGTCCGAACTGGTAGCCATCGACGTGTTCCGAAGCATATTTTTGTGATCCGTAGATCTGTCTTGTGCTGCCTGCTCTATTGTCCCAGTCCCTTTGGGGGTTGTCTGGGTAATCCTAGCCTGCATTGTTCTTGCCTTTATGGTAGGTGGGGTGGTTTGGTGTTCGGCTTGAGTTGCCTTTTTATCCGGACAGAGTTGTCGGTGACCTGCCATGTTGTGTGACAATGGTATGGGCCCTGACGCCTTGTCATCGGACTGGTAGAGCGATCTGTGCTTTGGGTAGCTTTTGGCTGGGCCACTTAGGCCGTATTCTTCGGCGACCAGGACTTCGGTCCATTTGTCGTTGAGTAGGTCCTGGTCAGCTTGGAGCTGATGCTGCTTCTTTTTCAAGATCCTTGCCGTAGCTATTAGCCTGCTCTTAAAGCGCTCCTGTTCGAGGGGCTCTTCGGGTACGATGAAGTCTTTGTCGTCGAGGTTTTCCTCATCTTTGGAGAGCGGAAGTTAGTTGTCGTCTTCCGATCCGTCGATGTGTAGGGCCTATTTGTCGGGGCTGGCTTGCCCATTTTCCTGTTCCTCTTACTCGAATGTTGCTCCCACAGGGTCTTCATTGCTTTCGGCGCCATCCGGAGTACTATTTTCTCTAGTTACATTGTTGCCGCGGTGTGGCTTGGTACGCCGGAACTTAGACTGTGACTCAGGAGATTTAACTAGGTCTCCCTTGTCTCTGCCGCGAGGCATTTTGAGTGTATCGATCATGTATACTTCGTGTAAAGGGGTGGCCGTTTTGCGCCTGATGGCTGGTGGATCTTGGCCTTGCTCATTATCTGCCTTGTTTTCTGGGCCGTCAATGTCTGCGGAGCCAGTGGTGGGCATGTCGGTTAAGTCTTCGATAGTGGCTATGATGTGGGTGGCGGGTGGGAAGCAAAATTCTCCATCGTCAGCCCTTAGTTCGAAGCGGACATAGTTTGGCTGCGAGCCTCCCGTGAATGACAGGTTCCTTAAAGAGTTTAGCACATCACCCAAAGGTGAGTGCTAAAAGATGTCTGGGGCACTGAATTCGAAGATCAATAACCGATCTAGCTCAGTGTCTGCTAGCGTATATGGCCCGGAATTTATAGCCGGAGAAGAATCCAGAGTTCTACTGATGCGGATATCGAGGGGTGCCGAGTCCGTGTGCGGCTCCAACGCAGCAGACTCTGTGGCTTTGGATGGCATGATCTGCTCTGGTTCTAAGACCGTTACAGCAACAGGGATCATCTCCTGCATGTGATCCGATGACAGATTTCAGTCATGTTCCTCGGAGCGAAGTGGAACGATCGCTGTGGTCTCGAATCCATTGAAGATCAAGTCTCCACGAATATCCGCAACGTAGTTCAAGTTCCCAAATCTGACCTGGTGGCCAGGGGAGTAGCTATCGATCTGCTCCAGATGGCCAAGCGAGTTGGCCGGCAGTACGAAGCCGCCGAACACGAGAATCTATCCGGGGAGGAAGGTTTCTCCTTCGACAGCGTCGCTATAAATGATTGAAGGGGCCATCGAACCTTTTGTCGACGACATAGTGGAACTCTCAATGAAAGCACCAATGTCGGTGTCAAAAACGGCAGATCTCGGGTAGGGGGTCCCGAACTGTGCGTCTAGGGTCGATGGTAACAGGAGACAGGGGACACAATGTTTACCCAGGTTCGAGCCCTCTCTATGGAGGTAATACCCTACGTCCTGCTTGATTGATATTGATGAATATGGGTGTTACAAGAGTTGATCTACCACGAGATTGTGATGTCTAAACCCTAAAAGCCTAGCCTATATGACTATGGTAATGGATGGTGTCCTTTCCGAACTATCCCCTCCGGTTTATATAGACACCGGGGGTATCTAGGGTTTACATAGAGTCGGTTACATAAGAAGGAATCTTCATAGTCGGTCGCCAAGCTTGCCTTCCACGCCAAGGAGAGTCCAATCCGGACACAGGTATGGTCTTCAGTCTTCATGTCTTCACAGCCCATCAATCCGGCCCAATAGATAACAGGCCGGATGCCCGAGGACCCCTTAGTCGGGTTATAACCATAAGGAGTTATCAATATTGAAGCCCATGAAGACAAGGAGCATGGCGCTTTACTATAATAGGTCTAAAGGCCCATGACCCAAGGCGGATTAGGGTCTGTAGACATAAACCGCCATAAGGCGTGTAACTTGTGTTGTAAGATAGGAATGGATAGAAACCAAGCTGGACACATTTATGAGCCGGCCAGGATTCTGTAAACCGCCGGGCATCAACCTGTGTATATAAAGGGATGACCCGGCGGTGATTTAAGGACAAGAAACAACAACTCGAGAGACAGACAAAGCGGATTCACCGAAAGGGTCCGAACCAGAATAATTCCTTGTGTCCTTTGACCGCTTTAATCCCTTTAAGCTAACTACGTTGTGATGGCTCCACGACTAAGTCCTTACACAAGGACATCTGCCGTGACAATCCCACGACAAATGTTGGTCGTTGGGTGTAAATCCAATGGCTAACGATGTCACAATCATTTGTTGACTAAGTTGACAACGACTTGCGTTGGCTTCGACCTATTGGCCCACATTTCAGCCTCCAAAAATGTGGCACGTATTCAACCCATTTTTCAGAATTTATAGTCAATTTGATCTCTATAAAAAAATTACACTCTATTTGCTGGGCTGGGTGAACAATTAATGTAGTGTCCATGCAGCACATTTATTTTTCTCCTAAAAAATTACAGGCCATTTGCACTTTCTCGAAATACAAGATTTTGGTGGGCTGATTCTAAATATAATGTTGGGTTTGGCGCAGCAATGTTATCAATAAATAAACAAAGGGCGGACCATTTTGTTCTAAATATATTTAAATAATAAGTGATTTATTATTAAATTGGTCCTTAAACCGTACCAAGTTTTTGTTCACAATCACCAGGATTTTCATTGCCAAAAAAATCCAGTATTTTATTATTAAGAAATTATTTTTATAAGTTAATAAGATGTTGCATATTGTTTTCTTACATATGTAAGTATCTGTTAAATATATGATGACAATAACAATAATATATAATAACATATAAAATAATTTAAATATATATAATATAGTTAGAAGGGAAACAAAAGTTGGACCAGGCGTTCCTATTCTTATATAGAAAAATAGAATAGACCTCTTCGTTTTCTTCCAAAAATACATAAATTGGGCAGCCGATGTTTCAGGAAAATAAAACCTTGGATGGGAGTGAGGGAGTCCTTGATTAGGGGGTCCTCAGACAGTCGGACTATATACTTTGGCCGAACTGTTGGACTATGAAGATACAAGATTGAAGGCTTCGTCCCGTGTCCGGGTGGGACTCTCCTTTGCGTGGAAGGCATGCTTGGTGATTCGAATATGTAGATCTCCTTCTATGTAACCGACTGTGTGTAACCCTAGCCCCCTCCAGTGTCTATATAAACCGGAGGGATTAGTCCATAGGACAACAACAATCATAATCATAGGCTATCTTCTAGGGTTTAGCCTCTACGATCTTGTGGTAGATCAACTCTTGTAATACTCATATCATCAAGATCAACCAAGTAGGAAGTAGGGTATTACCCCCATCGAGAGGGCCCGAACCTGGGTAAACATTGTGTCCCCCGCCTCCTATTACCATCAGCCTTAGACGCACAGTTCAGGACCCCCTACCCAAGATCCGCCGGTTTTGACACCGACATTGGTGCTTTTATTGAGAGTTCCACTGTGCCATCACGATAAAGGCTTGATGGCTCCTTCGATCATCGGTAACGACGCGATCAAGGGTGAGGTTTTTCTCCCCGGACAGATCTTCGTATTCGGCGGCTTCGTACTGCGGGCCAACTCGCTTGGCCATTTGGAGCAGATCGAGAGCTACGCCCCTGGCCATCAGGTCAGATTTGCAAGCTTGAACTATACTGTCGACATCCGTGGAGACTTGATCTTTGATGGATTCGATCCCATGTCATGTGCTCTACACAGTCACGACGAGCATGACTTAGCCCTGCCGTCGGATGGTGTTCGGGAGATTACACCTACGGCTACTTCGGCCCTTAATCTGGAGCAGATCGTGCCGTCCGAGGACGGGTGGATGGACCCCACCTCGGAGGCCGCACACTCAGCGGCGATAGAGCCAAATACTGGCTTCACCTCCTATGAGACCTGTGTCATCGGACCCTTGGATTCGTCCCCGACCACAGGCTCCGAACCGTTTGCGTCCATGCCTTTCGAATCTGATTGGGCACCGACCATGGAGTTTACCTCCGCGGATATCTTTCAGCACACGCCCTTGGGCGACGTGCTAAATTCATTGAGGTCTCTCTCCCTGTCAGGAGACCCTTGGCCGAACTATGTCTGGCTTGAGTGGGAAGCGGATGACGAAATTCGTTCCCCACCCACCACCCACTTAATAGCCACTATCAATGACTTAACCAACATGCTTGATTTCGGCTCCGAAGACATCGAAGGTATGGACGACGATGCAGGACAAGAACGGGAACCACCGCCCATAGGGCGCTGGATAGCCACCTCATCATATGATATATATATATATATGGTGGACACCCCCAAAGAAAGCGATGGCAATAAGGCAACGGAGGATAATCCCTTCGAGAAGCAATCTAAGCACTGGGGTCATCGGCGCCGCTCTAAGCCCCGCCATAGCAAAAGCAGCGATAGCGACACAAGAGACAATAACGCTGCGGATAGTGCTGATGACGAAGACAATTCCCTCCAGCCAGGCTTCGAGCGGGAGCATGGGAAAGCTAGCCCTAAGGAATAGGTGACAGACGAAGAATCAGAGGATGACAATTACATGCCCCTCTCTGGAGACCAGGTGAGCCTCGGTGATGAAGAACTCGTCGTGCATGAGGATCCCGCCGAGCAAGAGCGCTTCAAGCACCGGCTTATAGCCACAAAAAAAGTCCAGAAGAAAAAGTAGCAGCAGCTTCAAGCTGATCAAGATCTGCTAGCGGATAGATGGAACGAGGTCCAACCAGCCGAGGAATACGAACTCGAGCGCCCAATTAAAAGTTACCCAAAGTGCAGGTTTCTACCCCAACTCAAGGAGGAAGCATTAAATCCTACACTACCAGCGTGCGATGCAGCTGACTGACCACCTCGTGGTTGAGACAAAGCAGCGTATCAGCCCGAAGTCCAGCCCGCACCCCGTCGCCAGTCAAACAAAAACACGAAGACCTGGGGCTACACGCAGGACCTGTGAGACGTATTGGAAAACAAAGCAGGACATACAAGATCGATCTATGGATCATGGGGGCGCGCCCCAACGCGTGACGACAACAGTCACGCCGGATATACTAAAAGCAAATCCGGCCGGGCAGAATACAGTAGACAAGACTCGTATGAACTGCGCCGTGATATAGCCCGGCACAGAGGCGCCGCACACCCCCTATGCTTCACCGACAAAGTAACGGATCACGAATTCCCAGAAGGGTTTAAACCCGTGAACATTGAATCATATGATGGTACAACAGACCCCGCAGTATGGATTGAAGATTTCCTCCTCCACACCCACATGGCCCGCAGTGATGATCTACATGCCATCAAGTACCTGCCACTAAAACTCAAAGGGCCGGCTCGACATTGCCTGAATAGCCTGCCGGGAAACTCCATTGGTAGTTGGGAGAACTTGGAAGACGCATTCCTTGACAACTTCCAGGGCACTTATGTGCGACCACCGGATGCTGATGACTTGAGTCACATTACCCAACAGCCCAGGGAGTCAGCCAGTGAATTCTGGACTAGGTTCCTAACTAAAAAGAACCAAATTGTCCACTGTCCGGATGTCGAGGCCTTAGCGGCATTCAAGCATAACATCCGCGATGAGTGGCTCGCCCAAGACCTCGGCCAAGAGAAGCCGAAGTCCATGGCAACCCTCACGACACTCATGACCTGCTTTTGTGCGGGCGAGGATAGCTGGCTCGCTCGCAGCAACCACATATCAAGAAATCCTGGCAATTCAGATGCCAGAGATAGCAATGGCAAGCCACGTCGCAACAGACACAACCGCCGCAACAATGGCGACAATGCCGAGGACATGGCAGACAATGACGGATTCGGTGGCTCTAAATCCGGTCACCGAAAAAAGCCGTTCAAAAGAAGGAATCCGGCCCCGTCTAGTTTGGACCGCATACTCGATCGCTCATGTCAAATTCATGACACCCCCGATAAACCAGCCAACCACACCAACAGAGAATGATGGGTGTTCAAACAGGCCGGCAAGTTGAATGCTGAAAACAAGGAAAAGGGGCTGCATAGCGATGACGAGGAGGAGCCCCAGCCGCCGAACATAGGAGGACAGAAGAAATTTCCTCCCCAAGTGAAAACGGTGAACATGATATACGCAACCCATTTTCCCAAGCGGGAACGGAAGCGTGCACTAAGGGATGTCTATGCGATGGAGCCAGTCGCCCCGAAGTTCAACCAATAGTCTTCTTGCCCGATCACTTTCGATCGAAGGCCTTATCTCCTCAACAGAATCTACGATGAGGCTCACCTTGTTGCACTTAGAGATCAATAACTTTAGCCTAGACAGATTAGTTTGTCACTCCTTTAGGGACTACCTTAAGCCTTTAAGTTTATCTGAACCATCCATCAAACCATCAACGGAGCAGAACAAGTACAGGAAATCGGGCCCCAGCAAGTACTTCCCCGCCGAGCCCCCAGGGGCCACCGGCAAGGGTGTTGCTGCGGATTCCGAGCCTGGCAAGGGGCAGCTGGCTCCGGCAGGGCACCAAGCCCCGGCCGTAGAGACGGCTGCCCCCGTGGCGGAAGAGATGCCCTTGGTCCTTGCCGTCGAGCCCCAGGCTCCGGCATGGGCACATCATATCATCTGTTTCCTCCAGACAGGGGAACTTCCCGAGGAGCAGGAAGAAGCGAAAAAAGTAGCCCATCGGTCTGCCTTGTACCAGTTCATCGATGACGTCCTGTATAGAAAAAGACCGAACAGTGTGAAATTGAGGAGCATTCCTTGGGAGGAAGGACTGGAGATTTTGGTAGAGATACATGGAGGCATATGTGGCCCCCACATAGGGTCGAGGGCCCTTGCCGGGAAGTCTTCTTCTGGCCCACCGCCCTCCCGGATGCGACGACACTAGTAACCAGGTGTGAAGCGTGCCAGTTCCATTCAAAGAAGCTTCATCAACCAGCTCAAGCCCTTAAAAAAATCCCTCTCCCCTGGCCGTTTTCGGTCTGGAAGCATACTGGGCCCCTTCCCCCATGCTGTCGGGGGCATTGAGTACTTGTACGTTGCAATCGACAAGTTCACAAAGTGGCCGGAAGTGGAAGCAGTGAGGAAGGTGACAGCACAGTTAGCCGTCAAGTTCTTCAAGGGACTAGTCTGCCGTTTTGGTGTGCCAAACAAAATCATCACCGACAACGGCATGCAGTTCACAAGCCACACCTTGATGCAGTACACCCAGGACCTCGGCAGCAAGGTCTGTTTCGCTTCCGTGGCACACCCACGGAGCAACGGCCAGGCGGAGAGGGCAAATGCTGAACTACTACTAGGCCTGAGGACAAACACTTTTGACAAGCTGCACAAAAAGAGGAAGGCGCTGTATTGATGAGTTGCCAGCGATTCTTTGGTCGATCAGAACGATGCCAAATCGAGCCACCGGCCAGACACCCTTTGCCCTGGTATACGACGCAAAAGCAGTTCTCCCCATGGAACTCATATACGGGTCACCTCGAGTGCTCGCTTATGACGAGCTTGAGCAAGAGTGATTGCGGCAAGATGACGCAGCGCTCCTTGAGGAAGATCGTGTTCGCGCGGCTGTGAGAGTAGCATGTTACCAACAAGCCTTGTGCCGCTACCATAGCTGCAAGGTTCATCCCTGAAGCTTTGAGGAAGGCGACCTTGTTCTTCGGTGTGTTTAGTTGGCCAAGAATTCCAACAAGTTGACACCAAAGTGGGTAGGCCATTATCGGGTAATACGAATCACCAGGCGTGGTGCACTCCGCCTGGAGACCGAAGATGCTGTCGCAGTGAGCAATTCCTGGAACATCGAACATCTTCGCAAGTTTTGCCTTTAAGGCATGGTTGCTGGGCCTCCTGGGAAACCACCTTTTGTACATGCCTTGCCGGCAAGGCATGTAACCCTCTGTACAAAGCCAGGCGCAGACCCTGAGCATAAATAAACGAAGCACTAGCGCCCTAAGTTAAAACATGCATGCTAGGTTAAGTCCCTCACTCGGTTAGGGTTGATAGTGCTTAGCGGCGACTAACCCTTAGCCTAGAGGTCGAGTGCGCGTCTTTCTGTTCTCTTTGGTGCGCAGGGCACGGAGACACTTCTGCTGAGCTGCTTGGGAAAAAGAGGACGAAACGGCGCTCCCGCCCTGGCTGGCCAAGACTACTAGGGGCTGAAGATTCAAGGATCCAACCACGGCAAGCCAAGATTGCCGGGGGCTGCGGATTCAGATAAGTCCTTCATTCCCCTTTTATGCGTTTCCGTATAGAACTGGGACATGTGAAACCTCATTTATGTTCTTAAAACCACTGTGCTCCCCCTTTCCTGTACCCGAGAGCTATCTCCTGGGTCAGAATTTGGTAGTAGTCGCGCTGGCGAGGATCTGAACGAGGGGCTTAACTCTACTTCGCCCCTGCCTCTGCCAAGAGCGTTAGAATGGTCTACCCAAGTGGGGAGACTGCAAGGCCTATTGCTGGGCGACAATGTTTATCTTAAAAATAACAAGGATTCATCCTTGGCATGGGTCTCGCTCACGCACAAAGAACCCGGCAAGCACTCTTTTTCATTAAAAACATCCCATAGAGGTACAGTTCATACAGAATTAAAAACATGAGCAAGGGGATAACAAGTCTTAAAATTAACAAGTGCCCGCAGGCTTACAAACTAAAAAAATATAAGATGCCCGTAATCCCTTTCTTGTCCCTCCCCTCAGAAGGTGGAACAAGAGGGCAGGAGGGCGAAAATAGCGCGTAGGCGAGGTGCAGAAGGCACAAAGAGAACATCTTGGTGCTAGGAAAGGAGCTGGAAGACGAGGCAGTGGGCCGGCAATATGCGACGAAGGCGTCGGTGCCTGCATACTCTGATTTGACAGCCGCCACCCGCCTTCTCCGACCCTCCTACGCCAGGTGCCCGAGGAGACGACGGGGAACACCCCCATGGAGAGCTTGGCGAGGATGGCCCTCGGCAAGGCGTGTGGCCGAGGGAGGGGCGGCACGGTTAGTCGAAGTCGGAGTCGGCATCCTGTCACTCGCCTCCCTCGTCTTTGCTGTCACTGTCCTCCTCGTCAATCCTGCTTGAGGAGGAATCTTCATTGTCGGAGGAGCTCTCCACGCAGCACTTCAAGCGAGTTCCGAGGTTTCCAAAGACCTTGACGGAAAGCAGGCTGCCCTCCGTTAACTTGAAGTAGAGGACAAGCCCCGCCGTCAAGCTGTGGTTGCGTGTGAACGTCCTCCATCCGTGGCGAAGGTACATGACATGAGGAGCAGGGAAATCGACGTCGACCCACGTTCCGCCGTTCCCGCAGCCCTTCATGTGCAGCCAGAGGGTCTGGGGTGGATCGATCTCCATCTCCTAAGCAAATGCAATAGGGAGACGGAGGCGGCAACGCGGTGTCCGACGTAGCCTGATGAAGAACTGGCGGGGCTGGTCCCCGACGTGGTGATCCGTTGGGGGAGGCATCGCTAGCGGAGGCGAGGCCGATGCGCTGCCCTGTCCTCCTCTCCCACGAGCACCGCGACGACCTCGGCCTCGCCCCCTCCCCCTTCCCCTTGTGGCCGGTTCCGCCACCATGAGCTCTTGGGGAGGAGGAATGCGCTGACGAGCAGCAACCCTCGCTGCCACCATCGAAGGGTCAGCGTCTCCTCTCGCCATGGTGGATGGAAGAAAGAATTGGAGGTGGAAAGAGACGTATGATGGAAGAATGTGGAATGCCGCCCCTCTCCCCTTCTTATGATAGGGAGGAGTCGGGGATCAGCCGCCCCACTCGACCAATCCAGTCATCGGGGGCACAGGGAATCAGGACCGGCCCTTGCCCCAATCAGTGACGGCCCGGTTTCCCACCTCCACCTCCTGCCACCTGCATCAGGGACACGTGGCGAGCGAGCAACATTAAAGGGACGGGCGAAGCGGCCACTCCCCACCCCGTGATTGTGGGGCGTGGGCGCCTTGAAGACCATGACCCAAGTCCACCCAAGTAAATGGGCTATGCCTCTACGCCTCCCTCCTTTTATGGGGAAGGCGCGGGCTGCCTCTTTACCATGATGTGACGCATGTGTGTGGAAACCGCCCCACACATGACCCCCACGTCACGCACGACCCTCCATGTCATGCATTCAACACGGGTTGAGGGGAAGCACAGCGGACGAGAAGTTACTACGGTAAAATCCGCCTCACTTGCCGCGCACCATTCTGGGCCTAGCCCAACAACGCGTCGCGCTTATGTATGGCCCAGGCCCGGGGGCTCCTGTCCATGTACAGAAGTAGGGGCTCTCCTTTTGACCCCTTTACTTGTGCACGGGCAGTAAGAGCCATGCGCGGCGGCCACACTTAGCAGGGCAGAGGAGGGAAGCCGGAGAGAAGCCGAAGCACAAGACAACCAAGGCGACGCCAAGACCAGAAGCGCAGGAGTGCAAGAGGGCGAGGTGGACTCCCTCGCAAGATCCTTGCCGAGCCCCCCCACCCCGCCGCCCCGGCAAGAGCCTTGCCATGGGAACTTTCCCAACATCAGCAGAGCGAACCACCCTTGAGTCCATAGGCTCCGAGCCAAACAACTACGTTGGAACCAAGGATCGGGAGGTGCCTCTGTGGTGGCACGCAAATCTTTGTCAAGATCATAAACACAAGAAGACGGTGACCCTTGGTAGGATCCCAGACAAGGAAATCCACCAGACCCCCGCAAGACACATGTCGGGGATGACAGCAACGCCACGGCAAGACCCTTGCAAGGCCCTCGGCAAGACCCTTGTTGAGGGCATCAACAGGGCCACTGCTAGGCCCGCATCAGCCAAGACTCTTCCGCCGTTCTCATGCAACTACCAGCCCAACCAGCTTGGCAGGCACCTATGTGGCAACATGCAGCTTCCAGGCCAAATCAGGAAGCACCTGCGTGGCGGCATGCAGATCTTCATGATACCACTGCGCCACCTCAGCTACCTGCCTGCTACATGGCCCTGCATGCATCACTGGTCTGGGCGTGTGTCGAAGCGACGCGAAGGGGCGACGGACGGGACAGGCCTCGTTCCCGTCCCTGATAAAGCTAATGGACACCTATGTAGCGCATTTAACGCACTTTGTCCCGCAATGCCGTGCGATAAGCTCGCACACTGTAGGGCTTTCCACCTCCTGTGTGCCACTATGGCAACCCCTTTTTCCTATAAAAGGAGGCCCAAGGCGACCAGGAGAGGGATTCGGCTTTTTGGGACAGCACAACCACCGTAGCTAGTTCAAAAAGCTCAAGAACACTCAATACATCCACCAAAGCAGGACTAGGGTTTTACGCATCCTCACGGCCTAAACCTGGGTAAATGAACTTTCGGCGTTCTGGGAATGGGGGTCCCCAGATTTGCCTGCCGGCGGGCCGCTGCGTGGCTAAGCCAGCAGGCCGTACGACCCATCTTCATCAACAAGGAATCGAAGACCCTCGCGAGGGGCCAAGCCTCGCGAGGCGGACGACACAAGACCTCCTCTGGAGTGGCCAAGTCGGGCAGGCTCACGAGGAGTGGAGATGTCAAGTCGACACAAACCTCCCGAGGCTCTTGTGACGTGAGCCATGATGATCGACACCAGGCGGGCGCCAGCGTGCATAGCGTCCTTGTTTCCTCTTTGGTGCTAAGGAGGCATGTGCAGGCGAGGAGTACCCAGGCATCTGGCAAGGGTTACCATATCGGTGCAACAAGACCAGGACCAGAAGGACGGTAAGACAGAGGTCATTATGGAGCCCAAGACACCGTCACCACCAGAGCCTTTCACACGCGGAGACCGCCTTTGTTAGGATAGCTTGTACTAGCCGCCCCCCTTCAAATTTGCCCGCCGTTGTTGGCTCCCTTCCCGCTCAATATTTGGGAAGAGGACCAGCGCAACTATAAGTAGGACTAGTCACCACCATAGGCAAGAGAGGACCATTTTAGACCATCCAGAACCACACAAGTTAGCCAGGCACAAGAACACCCCGAACCTTAGGAGGCTGTGCTTCCCATTGATTTTTCATCATCAGCCCTAGAGGCAGTCCATCACCACCACACTGGAGTAGGGTATTACACCACAACGGTGGCCCAAACCAGTATAAATCTTGTGTCTTTTTGTGTTGCGAGTTCGTCGAGTTCGTCCGCGAGATCTTAGCGAGCTAGGGCGTAGATCGGCGGGAGGAAAAGACTTCGCGCGCACCCCAGTGTTCGAACCTTAAGGGTTTACCGGAACCCCACATCCAACGTTAGTCGCGCCAGGTAGGGGTGCGCCGTAGCTCCCCCCCCCCCCCGTCGATATGCGCTCCATTGCCACCGCGCTTCGCCCACATGGCAGGCGCCCTGCCGCCGACTCCGATGGTCAGCGTTGACAACGGGGCCAGGGGCTCCGAGCTCTGGCCCCCGCCCTGCGGCGGGTGTAGTGGCCGCCCAAGTTCAGGCCGGAGATGCCGCCACGCTACGACGGCATGGCGGACCCGTCAGCTTTCTTGCTAGCGTACGAGGAGGTCGTCCTCGAAGCCGGGGGCGATGACAAGGTCATGGCTAACTAGCTTCCCATGGCCCTCACCAGCGAGCCACGTGCCTAGCTGCTCAACCTTCCCGGATCCATGGTGGCATCTTGGGTGGAGCTCCACGACCTCTTCACTTCTCGCTACGCGATGCCGGCTCACCACGCAGTCACAACCCTACTGGGCAGTTCTCAAGCACCGCCGTCAGGCTGCCACTCCAAGCCGTTCCTCCATCAGATCGGGGCCACCTCCAGGCGCCCGGGGGCTCCGCCGGGTTGGGCTGCGCCAGAGGCCGACCTCACCTTCGGCCCAAAAGACCACCCCGACTCCACCGCCGGCTCCGGAATGCTCCTGATGCTCTGCACGCCCACCATCTGCAATGTGGTCGTCACCAAGACCCTCATCGACGGTGGTGCTGGCGTCAACTTGCTCTCCGTGGAAGCCTTCAGCCTTCTCCACGTGCCACTCGAGCGGCTCGGCCTTAGTAAACCCTTCTCGGTAGTAGGTGGTGGAGCTGCCCACTCCCAGGGACAGATCCGCCTCCCTGTCACCTTCGGCACACACGACAACTACCGCACCGAGCTAGTGGACTTTGACATCGCTCCCATCGGTCTCCTGTATAATGCCATCCTCGGGTACCCGGCTCTCGCTCAGTTCAAGGGGGCGACTCACCCGGCTTACAACCTCATGAAGATGCTAGGGTGCAAGGGCATCCTCACCATCAAGGGGGACACTAAGGAGGCCGTGACGGCGCTCAGGCTCGCCTTCAAGACCGTGGCAGCAGCACAACCTGCCGACGCCGATGCCCCCGCGGCCAGGGAGGCCGCGCTCACCAAGAAGAAGCAGCTGTTCACCCAAGACAAGGCGGAAACCAAGCAGTTATCGGTAAGCGAGCACGGGTCTTCAAGAGCCACCTTTACCATAGGAGCCGACCTTGACCCAGAACAAGAAGAAGCCCTGGTGAGGTTCTTGCGCGCGAACAAGGAGATATTCGCGTGGGATCCCAATCAGCTGGTAGGGGTCCCGAGGGAGGTGATCCAGCATCATCTAAGGGTATGCCCAAACATCCGCCCTGTGAAGCAGCGAGCGAGACGGCAGTCCACTGAGAAGCAGGCCTTCATCGTCCAAGAGACACGCAAGCTGGAACTGGCAGGTGCCATCCAAGAGGTCCGATACCCCGAATGGCTGGCGAACCCTGTCATAGTGTCGAGAAAAGGCAGGAAGGAACACATGTGCATTGACTTCACCAATCTTAACAAAGCCTGCCCCCAAGATCCATTCCCACTCCCGCGCATAGACCAAATTGTCGAATCCACCGCCGAGTGTGACCTATTGTGCTTCCTAGATGCGCTCTCAGGGTATCATCAAATCAAGATGGCGGTGGAAGATGTGGAGAATACGGCCTTCCTGACACCATGTGGGGTGTACTGCTACACCTGCATGCCCTTTGGGCTGCGCAACGCGAGCGCGACCTTTCAGCGGTTGATGGACATTGCTCTGGGGCGGCAGCTCGGGAGAAATGCAGAGGCCTATGTCGATGACATAGTGGTCAACTCTCGCGAGGCGAGGATAATGATTCAAGACTTGGAGGAGACCTTCGAGAGCCTACGCCAAGTGAACTTGAGGCTCAACCCAGAGAAGTGTGTGTTCGGCGTCCCCTCTGGCAAGCTGCTGGGATTCCTCGTATCCCATAGAGGGATCGAGGCTAACCCACAGAAGATCAAGGTCATCGAGGACATGAGCCCACCACAGAGCCTCAAAATGATGCAGAAGCTAGCTGGGCGGGTGACTGCGTTAGGGCGCTTTATCTCCAAACTAGGAGAGCGCGCCTTACCTTTCTTCAAGCTCATGAAGAAGGGCCCGTTCGAGTGGAACCCGGAGGCCGACCAGGCCTTCCAAGACCTCAAGAAATACCTTACTAGCCCCCTGGTGATGGTTGCACCATGGCCCCTCGAACCCTGGTAATCTACCTTGCGGCCACCCCATACTCCGCCAGCGCGGTGTTGGTGGAAGTTCGGGAGGAGCATCAAGCCAAAGGCGCAACACGCCAAGCTAGGGATGAAGTGGCGCGGGGTCAGGAAGGCGCAGCAAAGGCGTCAGCGATGGTAGGCCATGATCAGCAGGGCGGCATCGCAGAAGCCCCCGAGGACAATCAGGTCTCAGGGATCCTCCCACCTCAGGATATTCCCCGATCTTCGCATGACCCAAGCCTCAACAGTGTGCTGGCCCTTGTCAAACACCTGGTGTAGTTCGTCAGCACTCTACTACGGGACGCAAGGGCACGCTACCCCATGCCCCAGAAACTCCTGCTCGCACTCCTAGTGGCCTCACGCAAACTGCGACACTACTTCCAGGGCCACCCCATCAAGGTTGTCTCAGCCTACCCATTGGAGAGGGTACTTAGGAGCCCTAACTCGGCCGGAAGGGTCGCTGAGTGGAACATCGACCTGCAAGCATTCCAGTTGGAGTTCAGCACTACCAGGGTCATCAAAGGGGCCGCACTCAATGACTTTATGGCAGAACTGACGGACGCCCTGATACTCGAGGAAGGAGAAGACCGGTCCACCTCCCCAGGAAGTGAGGCCCTGGACGATAGGGTCATGTATTTCGATGGCGCCTTCACGCACCAGGGCGCGGGGGCTGGAGCAGTGCTCATGTCGCCCACCCAGGACAAGCTCTACTATGCCGTGCAACTCTGCTTTCAGCACGGCGAGAAGGTCCCCAACAATATCGCAGAATATGAAGGCCTCATAGCTGGCCTGAAGGCTCTGGCGGCTCTAGGGGTGAAGCGCCTCACTGTCAGAGGTGACTCACAACTCCTCGTCAAATTCTCCAAGAAGGTGTACGAGCCGAAGGACGAGCATATGGAGGCCTACCTCGTGGAGTTGTGCAAGATGGAGAAACAATTCTCGGGCCTGGAGCTGCAGCATGTGCCCCGGGGCACCAACAAGGAGGCCGACGACATCGCCAGGAGAGCATCCAAGTGGCAACTGCAGGAGCCAGGCGTCTTTGAGGAGTGGCTCTTCAAGCCATCAGCTGCACCACCTCTTGCAAGCACGATTCAACGTTGGGAGGAGCTCCCCCAGCCTCTGGCCATAGGAGCCCCAACATGTGGCCCGACCTCAGGAGCTTGGCTGCTCTTGGCGCTCGAGCTCCAGGAGGATTGCTGGACCAAAGAATTCAAGGAGTACTTAACGCATGGGACACTGCCGGAGTGTCGGGTGGTAGGAGCGACATATGCCAACGGGTGGCTTATCATTGCGGGGGCCAATAGAACATCGCCGGTGCCTGGAAACGGGATGAGGCGAAGACATCCACGCCGGCGAATCTTACCCAGCTTCAGGGCTCTCCGGGGAGATAACACCCCTACTGCTGCTCTGCGGGGTCTCCGCATGGTTACTAAGTGAACAAGTAGCTACAATGCTCCTTGAGCTGTTTTGGGTGGAAGGAGGAAGAAGGGCTCAGCTCAGCCTGCTTCCTCTCCTTGTATGGTGTCTAGGTCTAGAATGAGAGTCCAACCCTTTGCATGGGTGTGCCGGGGGGTTTATATAGGCCTACCCCCCGGGGGTACAATGGTAATCCGACTGGGCGCAGGGCCCAGCTGTCTGCGACTATGCTCGCCGGCTTCTACGCCGGCTTCTGGGGCCCGCCAGCTGGTGGGTCCCGCCGGCTGCCGGCTCCTGGGTCGACAGGCCGGCCCCACCGGCCAGGGCCTGGTCGGCGGCTGGTTACTGTTGCTCCGTGTTGTTGACACAGGCTTGGTCGGGGTAAGCGTGCCTACAGTAACGCCGCCTTGGCGGGTGTCGGGACCCCGATCCCAAGTCACACCGATCTAGCATGTAACACTTCATATCACTTTGCGACCTCACGCACGGTATCCCCACGGGTGCCACCTTACCTGGCCCGGGACCGTTTGCGCATTTTGGCTCACGTATATGATAGTGTCGCTAGCATCCATATGACAGAGAACCCGGGCCGACATGACTAGTCATGAACCCAAAGTGGCACTAACCTATGGGAACAGGCATACAAGATTCACATCGAGCGTGTCGGTCAGCAGCGTGTGAATCCGGGCTGTAGCACTGGGCTAACAGGGCTCCGGGAACCCGGGCTGTAGCAGGCTAAGCAGGACTCCGGATCTCACCGCGTGACATTTCCCCGAAGGGACAGACACAGGAACAAGGTGAAACACATGCCGGCCAGTCAAGTGTCCTGATCAGTAGTGCTGGGCTAACAGGACTCCGGTGAACCGGGCTGTAGCGGACTACTATGGCACATGGAAACACAAGACTACATTTCCCCATAAGAGAGGCTATCAGAGGTAAACAACTAGGTTGTCGGATCCCACACATAGCAATACACGTTACACGTACGCATAACATGCAAGTATGTGCTGTACATCATGGCATCACAACATAACTCAAACTCATATAGATAAAGGCCCAGAAGAGCCACATAGCATAAATACAAACAGGGGTCACATGACCCATCATTCAGAGCATACAAGCAACAAGCGGAAGCATTACATGTCTGAGTACAGACAACTACAAAAGAAAAAGACTAAGAAGCCTGACTAAACACGACCCTCCCAAGGGTACAAGATCATAGCTGGGATACAAGCTACTCGTCGAAGCCACTAGTGTACCAACTGCAAAACATAAATAAGCAAACGTGAGTACGAAGGTACTCAGCAAGTCTTACTTCAGAGCTATCTACATATGCAACATTATCAACAAAGGGGGTGGTGGAGTTTAACAGCAGCAAGCCAGCTTTGACTCAACGGCTAATCTATACTACGCGTATCAGAAACTTCTTTGAGGTGAGAAGACGCACACGAGTCCACAGATTCACCATATCAATACTATGGATCCGTTCCCGTCTCCCTACGGGAAGGCCATCCATAGCACTCACGCTTATCTTGCCTATTTTGGAGTATCCACTTCAAGTTGTCTATGTACTTCATAAGTCCTCCAAGTTTCCATATCCGAGGAAAACGGCTATTCGAATAGATAATAATGACCCTGCAGGGGTGTACTTCTTCACACACGCTCTCGCCACTTATAGCCCTGTACACGTCATGTACCTCGGCAACCTTCAAGCGGGAACCGGGCGAGGGTGTCGGCCATGACCTGACTAACCTCACAAGTCTCTCGTCCAGGTTTATCGCCTATTCGGGTTCCATCCGCAAGGAGATCCGGCCGGGGTGTCGCTCACGGCCCCAAACGATGTGTGCAGGGTTCCCAAGCCCACCATCCGGGTGCCACTTGGTACACCGTGCCACAGTGCCTAGTCTGTCCCAAGCCCGTCCCGTCGGACACCACCTGGTAGACAAGTAGCACTACCTACAAACGCCAGAAACTAGTTGCAACTCCTGGACAGAGATCAAGTGGGTTAATAAGCCGAGAGGGGCCGGATAACCGGAACCCAATGTGTGGTAGTAACTGGACTTGGATAACATACACAGAACTCAGTGCTTAAGGACAGTTCCAATGAGACAACCCACCATGTACTCCTACATGGCCTCTCATCGCTACCTTTACCAAAACGTGTTCACACACTTAGCCTTTACCGGTAGGACATGTTCACCACTCCGATTCATTCCGGATGAATCAGACCTGACACAACTCTAAGCATAGCTGGCATAAAGAAAACAAGCATGGATGAGCAGGCACATCAAGGCTCAAGCAACTCCTACTCATGCTAGTGGGTTTCAACTATTTACTGTGGCAATGACAGGTCATGCAGAGGAATGGGTTCAGCTACCGCAGCAGAAAGTAGCAGTTTGAATCGTTGTTGTCCTAATGCAGTAAAAGGAGCAGGAGCGAGAGAGTGGAACTTTATAGAGATGCTCAAGGGGGTTTGCTTGCCTGATAGATCCACGAAGAAGCACTGCTCCTCAGACAGGTACTCGGGACACCTTCCGGAGTAGAACCTATCGAGAGGGAACGGTGCCGGCAATCAATAAACAACCATATGCAACAATATGATGCATGAAGATGACATTCAAAGATGCTATGATTTGCCCTAATGCATCTAGCATCAATTTGATTGAAGTCCATATGAACCAAGGGTTCATATGCAAACCCCAATTTAAGTATATAACATGCCATTATTACGTTTTCACTTATACAGCAGGTATAAGTTGGTTTTTCATCTATGAAACTGGCATAAATGGATTCCTTGCATTTTTCTGATAATTTTTCATATATAATTTATTTGATTTGGAGTTACGGTTGAATTACTATGATTTTTTGAAGTTTTAACTATTTCTGAAATTCTCTAAATTATTTAAAATCTAGAAAAACAAATGCTGCATCAGCATGACGTCACAGAGGCGTCAGCAGGCTGACCAGGTCAAACCTGACGTGTGGGGCCCACACGTCAGTGTCTGTGGTTAATCTTAATCTAAGAATAAACCTAATCTGGTTTAATTAATGGGGTTGGGCCCACGCGTCAGTGACCCATTTAATTAATCAGGGATAATTAGTTGTTAAACTAATCTTAACAAAAAACATAACAGGGCCGGGCCCACATGTCACTGAGAGAGAGGGAAGAGGTCAACGGGGCTGTGGGGGTCAAACACGGTCAGCCCGCCGGCGTTTAGCCGCCGGTGAGTCCGGGTGCGGCGGCGCGGCACGGAAATGCGCTACATGGTGCCATTTGGCGCGCGGAGTGCAGCTACGGGATGCGGGCGCTCGTCCGCATCCAACTGTGGTGGTGGCGCGGCCGGGGAGTGGCCAGAGTGGCGCCAGCGACGACGAGTGCGGCGACCGGAGTTCGGGTGTGTGCGGGGTTAGCGCTGCGGTTGCAAACAAGCTGGCTCTCGCGCTAGCGTTGCTCCACGGGTCGTTGCGAGTGCAATGGACACACGCGCGGGGCCATTTGGTCACCGGGGCTTCGCCGACGACGAGCTTGGGCGGCGGCACGGTTCGTTCGACAAGGGGGCGATAGCTACGGGGCGTAAACGAGCTCGGGAAGAGGGGGAATAGACGTAGAATCTCACAGCAGAGGCGGCAGGATGGTCAGCGGGCTCGGGGACGAGTCGGAGACGACGGACGGGGCCGGCGATCTCGACGGCCGAGAGGTTGAAGATGATGGTGATGACGTCGCTATGGCGCGCCTCGGCTCGCTTGGCTCGGTGGAGATGACGAACACGACGTCGTGGAGCTCCTGGGCATGTCCAGGGGGCGAGAGGGAGGCAGTGGCCGCGGCAACGGCGAGCGATGGCGTCGACTGCGCTCGGTGGCGCTGCGGGGAGAGGACAGAGGAGGGGAAGGAGCGAGAGGGAGTGAGAGGGGGGTCGGGGAGATGCGTGGCGACGCGAGGGAAGGTCCAGGGCGTCGTGGCAGCGGCGGGAAGCAGGAGGTGGCCTGGCGTCCGCCGGCGTGCGTCGTGCCCGGCTTCTCCTCTACCTACTGGTAGGAGGTAGAAGACGGGGCTGCCCCTGGTGGCTGGGCCGCCAGGTGGGCTGGCCAGCTGGGCCAAAGGTAAGGCCAGGTAAGCCTTCTTTCCTTCTTCTGTTTTTCTTTTTTCTATTTCTGACATTTGTTTTGTATTTTAAATAAATGTTAAAACATTTCCATAAATGTTGAAAATAATTGTGGCATCTAGATATAATATTCTAGAGGCCCTCACCAATTCCCAACATTTTTGGAGCTATTAAAAATATTTATATAATTTAAACAGCTCCAATTCAAATATTTAAGCATTGATTCAAAAATCCAAAATGAGAAGGAAAAATGTGCATCACCTCTGGTTGTTGTTCCCAACATTTTCCAAAGACCATGAACATTTTTCAAAAGCATTTTGGGTTCATTGAAATTCCACTTTTAATTTGAACCTATTTGAATTGCTTTGGTGCTAGGGTTTGCAACTTCCCCATTTCAAATTCATTTGAAATATAAGCATGGTGCACAAAGCAAGCCTAGGACCATACCAGAACTAGGGATGTGACAACTCGCCCCCACTCGAAGAAATCTCGTCCCGAGATTTAGGAGTTGGCGGAAAGAAAGCGGGGTACTCAAGTCGAAGACGATCCTCTCGCTCCCAAGTAGCTTCTCTCTCGGTATGATGAGACCATTGAACCTTGAGAAACTTGATGTTATGACGTCGAGTGACACGCTCTGCTTGATCCAGAATGTGAATGGGATACTCTCAATAAGTGCGGTTATCTTGGAGATCAAGCGTTTCGTGGTCCACTCCGCGGATGGGATCCGAGAAGCAACGCCTGAGTTGAGAGACGTGGAAAACATCATGAACTCGAGAAAGATGTGGGGGTAGTTCCAACTGGTAGGCAACCTCTCCTCGTTTAGCGAGAATGCAAAAAGGACTGATGTAACGAGGAGCCAACTTGCCCTTGATACCGAAACGATGGGTACCCTTCAAAGGAGTAACCTGAAGGTAAGCCTTGTCTCCAATTTCATAAGCCACTTCCTTATGACGACGGTCATACTAGCTCTTTTGACGAGATTTGGCTGTTTTCAAATTCTCACGAATGATGCGAACTTGCTCTTCTGCCTCCTGGATCATATCCGGTCCAAAGAATTGTCTTTTGCCGGTTTCTGACCAGTTCAAAGGTGTTCGACATCTTCGTCCATACAGGATCTCGAAGGGTGCTTTCTTAAGACTGGATTGGTAGCTATTGTTATAAGCAAACTCGGCAAAGGCAAGACATTTCTCCCAATCCATACCGAATGAGATAACGCAAGCTCTAAGCATGTCTTCGAGAATTTGGTTGACCCTTTCCACCTGACCACATGATTGAGGGTGGAAAGCGGTACTGAAAGAAAGATGGGTGCCCATGGCAGTTTGGAAACTTTCCCAGAAATGAGAGGTGAAAAGACTGCCATGGTCTGAATTGATCTCTAGTGGAACACCATGGAGTGACACTATTCGGGAGATATATAAGTCAGCGAGCTGACTAGCAGTGATACTCTCTCGAACAGGTAGGAAGTTAGCCACTTTGGAAAGACGATCAATGACTACGAAGATAGAATTATTTCCTTTCTTGGTCCTGGGAAAGCCGGTGATGAAGTCCATACCAACTTTGTCCCATTTCCACTCGGGAATAGCTAAAGGTTGAAGGGTGCCAGCAGGTCTTTGATGCTCTGCCTTAACGCGACGACAAACGTCACAGTTGGCAATATACTGAGCGATTTCTCTCTTCATCCTAGTCCACCAGAACCTCTGGCGTAGGTCCTGATACATCTTTGTACTACCAGGATGAATCGTGAGAGGGGATTCATGGGCCTCCTTAAGGATCAGTTGCTGCATCTGTTGACATTTGGGAACCACCAAACGGTTACCAAAGTAAACAACACCTCGTTCATCCATGGAGAAACAACCAGCAACTCCCTTGGAAATATTCTTCTTGATCCGGGAGATTCCCGTATCATGCTTCTGAGCCTCTATGATCTGATCCGTAAGGGTAGGTTTCGCCACCAAGGTAGAAAGGAAACCATGAGGAGCTATGTGAAGGTTAAGCTTACAGAATTCCTCATGGAGGGGTGGTTGACAATGTTGCAACATGAGGTTGTTCCAATAGGATTTATGACTTAAAGCATCAGCCATGACATTGGCTTTGCCTGGGGTGTAGGTGATTCCTAAGTCGTAATCCGAGAACAATTCCAACCAACGTCTCTGTCTGAGATTCAAATCCGGTTGGGTGAAGATATACTTGAGACTCTGATGGTCGGTGTAGATTTCGCAACGGTTACCAAGAAGGTAATGTCGCCAGGTCTTAAGTGCATAGACTACGGCTGCAAGCTCCAGATCATGTGTAGGATAATTTTCCTCATGTGGATGCAACTGTCGAGATGCATAGGCAATCACATGACGATCCTGCATAAGAATGCAACCTAGTCCTTGACGCGAAGCATCGCAATAGATAACAAAGTCTTTAGTGAAATCCGGTGGCACGAGTATGGGCGCAGAAGTCAGGCGTCTTTTCAGTTCCTGAAAACTGTGCTCACACTGTGGGGTCCACTCAAACCTTTTATCTTTCTTGAGAAGCTCCGTGAGGGGTTTGGCCACTTTGGAGAAGTTTTCAACGAAGCGGCGACAATAACTGGCTAGACCGAGGAAACTCCTAACTTGTTTGACTGTTTCAGGTGGAGTCCAATCGAGAATGGCTTTGACTCTCTCGGGATTTACAGCAATGCCCTTACCGGAGATCACGTGGCCTAAATAGGTCACTTCTGGCAACCAAAATTCACAATTGGAGCACTTGGCATAAAGGCGATGCTCTCTAAGTTTTTCTAACACAAGCCTAAGATGTTCGGCATGCTCTTCCTCGTTCTTCGAGTAAATAAGAATATCATCGAGATAAACCACGACGAACTTATCTAAGTACTCCATAAAGATCGAGTTCATCAAGCGGGAGAAAGTAGCTGGAGCATTGGTTAGGCCGAAAGACATCACGGTGTACTCGTATTGACCATAACGAGTGACAAAGGCCGTTTTGGGGATGTCCCCGTTTCTGATCTTGATTTGGTGGTAGCCTAACCTCAAATCCATCTTGGAAAAGACTGAGGATCCAGCGAGCTGATCATACAGGTCGTTGATCCTGGGGAGCGGATACTTGTTCTTTATCGTGACCAAATTAACGGGACGATAATCTACAACCATTCGATCTAAACCATCCTTCTTCTTGACGAAGAGGACAGGACAAGCCCAAGGAGAAGAACTGGGATGAATGAAACCCTTTTGCAAGGACTCATCAAGTTGTTTCTTAAGCTCGGCTAACTCCAAAGGTGCCATCTTGTATGGTCTTCTAGAGATTGGAACAGTTCCTGGGATAAGTTCCATGACAAACTCTACATCTCTGTCAGGTGGGACACCTGGCAGTTCTTCTGGAAAGACATCCGTGAAGTCATGGACTACCGGAATATCTCCAAGGTCTGGAAGAGGGCTGGCATTAAGAGAATAGAGTTGACGCCTTGCAACTCTAGTGGAGACAGTGACTATTTTGCCAGATGGATGTGTAAGTTGAACAGATCTGGTGTAACAATCAATCTTGGCATGATGAGCTGTCATCCAGTCCATACCCAAGATGATGTTAATATCTAAGGACTTGAGAGATATCAAAGAAGCAAGGAAGACCAGTCTATCAACAAGGATTTCATTACCATGGCTTACCTTGGAGGTTTGCCATTTGGAACCAGGAGTCTAGATTATTAGTGGAGTTGGCATATCACAAAATGACATGTCATGCATCCGAGCGTAACCTTCAGATATGAAGGAGTGGGATGCTCCAGTATCAAACAGAACTGAAGGTGGGTGACAATTGACAAGAAGTGTACCCAGTACGACATCGGGATCATCTTGAACTTCTGAAGCTGAGACATGGTGCACACATGCTCGTTCAATGGAGGCTGGCTTGGTATAGATCATCTTGACTGATGGCTTTTCACGGCCAACAGACCTCTCAGACTGGGGTGGAGCATAACTGGACTGAGGGCAGTCATGTGCATAGTGTCCTGGTTCTCCGCAGGTAAAGCAAGTTCCTGAGGTAGGACGTGGACCTACGTTGGAAAGTGGTCCACTAATAGGCCTGAGTGGAGCATGTTGCTGAGTTGGGTGAGGCGCCACATAGGATGGCCTCGGTGCATATCGAGGTGGAAGAGCCGAGTTCGGGATCCAAATCCGTCGCTTCTGAGAGCCAAAGCGGGAGGAAGAACCCAGATCACGGTTGTGCTTCCGAGACTCCTCGTAAGTGAGCTGAGCTATCTCTGCATTAATGGCCTTGTTCACAAGAGCCTGGAAAGTATCACAATGATGTAGGTGGAGATCATGATGCAGCTTAGGGTGGAGACCCTTCCGGAACCTAGCCTGCTTCTTAGCGTCCGTGGACACTTCTTCTGTAGCATAGCGGGCGAGGTTTCCAAACTCCCTACTTTAAGCATCAACAGGCAGCTTACCCTGGGTAAAACTACAGAACTCTTCCCTCTTGCAGTCAAAGAGAGCCTGAGGAATGTGGTGCTCACGAAAAGCCTTGGTGAAATCTTTCCACATAGGAATCTGACCAGCTGGAAGCATAGCTTCAAAGCTCTGCCACCAAATACTAGCAGGACCTTCCAAGTGATATGTAGCATAGGTGACCTTGTCACTTTCAGCGACGTTCACAGAATGCAACTTGTGAGTGATGCTTCGGAGCCAGTCAGCCGCATCGAGTGGCTCAATGGAATGATGGAAGGTGGGTGGTTTCAGACCAATGAAGTCGGTGATGGAAACCAACTTCTTACGCTGATGTGCGGTGTTCTGCTCAATCTGTGCCAGCAAGTGGTTAGTCTCACGCTTGTTCCTCTTGGATGCTAACAGGAACTCTGCCACCAAAGGCTGGTCAGGAGGATACTCGTCCCTACCATCTCCATGGTTCTTGCTATGAGCAACTGAAGCTCGGTTAGTAGACTACATCCTGACACAGAAACCAAAGAAACAAGGATGGAATTAGCATCGACCTAGGGATGCGGAAAGTAATGCAAAAGCATTGGAAAGTCTTGAAATCTTGGGACAATTTCGGCAGCATAACGGCTGTAAATGCTGAAAAGGATTTTTGAGACATTCATCAAAGGAATAGCATAATCAATCAGCATCATAATATCAAGGTTCTGGGTCAAACTGAGGACACACAAAAGTAGTAGAACTGTATTGAGACACAACCCAACAATCCTAAGACTTTATGGTTTAGTAACACGTCATCCTGAGAGATAGAGGAGAAGCCTAGGCCTTAACCCTCGTAGAAAAGAAGAGGCTGACTCAGAAAGAATGACATGAGGTAAAGGAGTAAAAAGAGCCTTACGTTCCCTTCCGCAATCAATTCCCTTATGTAACTAAAGCATTTCTAGACTCAACTTCGACCAGTTTGGCTTGGTAATCCTACAGTCAGTCAGGCTCTGATACCAACGCTGTCAGGACCCCGATCCCAAGTCACACCGATCTAGCATGTAACACTTCATATCACTTTGTGACCTCACGCACGGTATCCCCACGGGTGCCACCTTACCTGGCCCGGGACCGTTTGCGCATTTTGGCTCACGTATATGATAGTGTCGCTAGCATCCATATGACAGAGAACCCGGGCCGACATGACTAGTCATGAACCCAAAGTGGCACTAACCTATGGGAACAGGCATACATGATTCACATCGAGCGTGTCGGTCAGCAGCGTGTGAATCCGGGCTGTAGCACTGGGCTAACAGGACTCCGGGAACCCGGGCTGTAGCAGGCTAAGCAGGACTCCGGATGTCACCACGTGACATTTCCCCGAAGGGACAGACACGGGAACAAGGTGAAACACATGCCGGCCAGTCAAGTGTCCTGAGCAGTAGTGCTGGGCTAACAGGACTCCGGTGAACCGGGCTGTAGCGGACTACTATGGCACATGGAAACACAAGACTACATTTCCCCATAAGAGAGGCTATCAGAGGTAAACAACTAGGTTGTCGGATCCCACACATAGCAATACACGTTACACGTACGCATAACATGCAAGTATGTGATGTACATCATGGCATCACAACATAACTCAAACTCATATAGATAAAGGCCCAGAAGAGCCACATAGCATAAATACAAACAGGGGTCACATGATCCATCATTCAGAGCATACAAGCAACAAGCGGAAGCATTACATGTCTGAGTACAGACAACTACAAAAGAAAAAGACTAAGAAGCCTGACTAAACACGACCCTCCCAAGGGTACAAGATCGTAGCTGGGATACAAGCTACTCGTCGAAGCCACTAGTGTACCAACTGCAAAACATAAATAAGCAAACGTGAGTACGAAAGTACTCAGCAAGTCTTACTTCAGAGCTATCTACATATGCAACATTATCAACAAAGGGGGTGGTGGAGTTTAACAGCAGCAAGCCAGCTTTGACTCAACGCCTAATCTATAATACGCGTATCAGAAACTTCTTTGAGGTGAGAAGACGCACACGAGTCCACAGATTCACCATATCAATACCCTACTATAGATCCGTTCCCGTCTCCCTACGGGAAGGCCATCCATAGCACTCATGCTTATCTTGCGTATTTTAGAGTATCCACTTCAAATTGTCTATGTACTACATAAGTCCTCCAAGTTTCCATATCCGAGGAAAACGGCTATTCGAATAGATAATAATTACCCTGCAGGGGTGTACTTCTTCACACACGCTCTCGCCACTTATAGCCCTGTACACGTCATGTACCTCGGCAACCTTCAAGCGGGAACCGGGCGAGGGTGTCGGCCATGACCTGACTAACCTCACAAGTCTCTCGTCCAGGTTTATCGCCTATTCGGGTTCCATCCGCAAGGAGATCCGGCCAGGGTGTCGCTCACGGCCCCAAACGATGTGTGCAGGGTTCCCAAGCCCACCATCCGGGTGCCACTTGGTACACCGTGCCATAGTGCCTAGTCTGTCCCAAGCCCGTCCCGTCGGACACCACCTAGTAGACAAGTAGCACTACCTACAAACGCCAGAAACTAGTTGCAACTCCTGGACAGAGATCAAGTGGGTTAATAAGCCGAGAGGGGCCGGATAACCGGAGCCCAATGTGTGGTAGTAACTGGACTTGGATAACATACACAGAACTCAGTGCTTAAGGACGGTTCCAATGAGACAACCCACCATGTACTCCTACATGGCCTCTCATCGCTACCTTTACCAAAACATGTTCACACACTTAGCCTTTACCGGTAGGACATGTTCACCACTCCGATTCATTCCCGATGAATCAGACCTGACACAACTCTAAGCATAGCTGGCATAAAGAAAACAAGCATGGATGAGCAGGCACATCAAGGCTCAAGCAACTCCTACTCATGCTAGTGGGTTTCAACTATTTACTGTGGCAATGACAGGTCATGCAGAGGAATGGGTTCAGCTACCGTAGCAGACAGTAGCAGTTTGAATCATTGTTGTCCTAATGCAGTAAAAGGAGCAAGAGCGAGAGAGTGGAACTTTATCGAGATGCTCAAGGGGGTTTGCTTGCCTGATAGATCCACGAAGAAGCACTGCTCCTCAGACAGGTACTCGGGACACCTTCCGGAGTAGAACCTATCGAGAGGGAACGGTGCCGGCAATCAATAAGCAACCATATGCTACAATATGATGCATGAAGATGACATTCAAAGATGCTATGATTTGCCCTAATGCATCTAGCATCAATTTGATTAAAGTCCATATGAACCAAGGGTTCATATGCAAACCCCAATTTAAGTATATAACATGCCATTATTACGTTTTCACTTATACATCAGGTATAAGTTGGTTTTTCATGCATGAAACTGGCATAAATGGATTCCTTGCATTTTTCTGATAATTTTTCATATATAATTTATTTGATTTGGAGTTATGGTTGAATTACTATGATTTTTTGAAGTTTTAACTATTTCTGAAATTCTCTGAATTATTTAAAATCCAGAAAAACAAATACTGCATCAGCATGACGTCACAGAGGCGTCAGCAGGCTGACCAGGTCAAACCTGATGTGTGGGGCCCACACGTCAGTGTCTGTGGTTAATCTTAATCTAAGAATAAACCTAATCTGGTTTAATTAATGGGGTTGGGCCACGCGTCAGTGACCCATTTAATTAATCAGGGATAATTAGTTGTTAAACTAATCTTAACAAAAAACCTAACAGGGCCGGGCCCACATGTCACTGAGAGAGAGGGGAGAGGTCAACGGGGCTGTGGGGGTCAAACACGGCCAGCCCGCCGGCGTTTAGCCGCCGGCGAGTCCGGGCACGGCGGCGCGGCATGGAAATGCGCTACAGGGTGCCATTTGGCGCGCGGAGTGCAGCTACGGGATGCGGGCGCTCGTCCGCATCCAACTGTGGTGGTGGCGCGGCCGGGGAGTGGCCGGAGTGGCGCCGGCGACAACGAGTGCGGCAGCTGGAGTTCGGGTGGGTGCGGGGTTAGCGCTGCGGCTTGCAAACAAGCTGGCTCTCGCGCTAGCGTTGCTCCATGAGTCGTTGCGAGTGCAATGGACGCACGCGCGGGGCCATTTGGTCACCGGGGCTTACCCGGCGACGAGCTTGGGCGGCGGCGCGGTTTGCTCGACAAGGGGGCGATGGCTACGGGGCGTAAACGAGCTCGGGAACAGGGGGAATAAACGTAGAATCTCACAGCGGAGGCGGCAGGATGGTCAGCGGGCTCGGGGACGAGTCGTAGACGACGGACGGTGCCGGCGATCTCGACGGCCGAGAGGTTGAAGATGATGGTGATGACGTCGCTATGGCGCGCCCCGGCTCGCTTGGCTCGGTGGAGATGACGAAGACGATGTCGTGGAGCTCCTGGGCATGTCCAGGGGGCGAGAGGGAGGCAGTGGCCGCGGCAACGGCGAGCGATGGCGTCGGCTGCGCTCGGTGGCGCTGCGGGGAGAGGACAGAGGAGGGGAAGGAGCGAGAGGGAGTGAGAGGGGGGTCGGGGAGATGCGTGGCGACGCGAGGGAAGGTCCAGGGCGTCGTGGCAGCGGCGGGAAGCAGGAGGTGGCCTGGCATGCGCCGGCGTGCGTCGTGCCTGGCTTCTCCTCTGCCTACTGGCAGGAGGTAGAAGACGGGGCTGCCCCTGGTGGGTTGGGCCGCCAGGTGGGCTGGCCAGCTGGGCCAAAGGTAAGGCCAGGTAAGCCTTCTTTCCTTCTTCTGTTTTTCTTTTTTCTATTTCTGACATTTGTTTTGTGTTTTAAAGAAATGTTAAAGCATTTCCATAAATGTTGAAAATAATTGTGGCATCTAGATATAATATTCTAGAGGCCCTCACCAATTCCCAACATTTTTGGAGCTATTAAAAATATTTATATAATTTAAACAGCTCCAATTCAAATATTTAAGCATTGATTCAAAAATCCAAAATGAGAAGGAAAAATGTGCATCACCTCTGGTTGTTGTTCCCAACATTTTCCAAAGACCATGAACATTTTTGAAAAGCATTTTGGGTTCATTGAAATTCCACTTTTAATTTGAACCTATTTGAATTGCTTTGGTGCTAGGGTTTGCAACTTCCCCATTTCAAATTCATTTGAAATATAAGCATGATGCACAAAGCAAGCCTAGGACCATACCAGAATTAGGGATGTGACAGCGGGCGATTACTGTAGCCCCGCCGCATCTTGTCTCCTTAATGGGCGTCTTCTTCGAGGAGGGTGGCAGGCCGGCTGTGGGAAGCCGGCCCTCTATCTTGCCGGCTTGAGAGGGGGTGCAGCCGCCTTCGGCATCTCTCTGCCCGAAGGGGCCCACCGCCTCGGGGGCCACGCTGGCGGCCCGTCATGGATGGCGTCAGAGCCGCCGTGGCTACAGTGCCGCGCCGGACGGGCCGTGGCTGCCCGTACGGCGCGCTGTACCAGGCGTGCTCCGGATTTTGGGGGTGGCAGGCTCCACTGTAGCCACGCCCCGCCTCATCATCGCAGAGTGGATGCGTACATTGCGGGTACGGCATTGACTGCTTTATGGGAGCCGGCCTGGCTGCAGCCGGCCTTGTTGTGGCCGGCCTCTCGTAGTCGGCCTCGCCGTAGCCGGCCCTGCCGTAGCCGGCCCTCCACAGCGTTCTTCATGAGGGTAAAGGGCGGGCCGCCCCCGAAGCCGGCTAGGAAGGTAGTCGGCTAGGGGGGAGGCGGCCCAGATCTTGAGTCTTCTTATGAGCCGGACGGGCTCATAATTTTTTCTGAGGGGCCAGGGGAAGCCGGCTGGGCTACCCATGGCTATTTACCCCGACAGTAGTCCCGGAAGCCGGACGAGCTTCACGGCGGACGGAAGGACGGGAAGCTTGGCCTGCTTCATACCTTGAGGGGCCGACCTCGCCGTCGCAGGCCGACTTCGGAGAACTTTTTTGTTTATTAAGGTGACCGTGGTTGACCCGCGGGCTGGCCGCGGGCCCCACGACGGGCCACGTGGCGGTGAAGTCCTGCCGTCGCACGCGCGCGACGGGACGCCGCCGCAGGCCCGGGCCCGCCACTCCCTGGCCTCGGCCCGGGCGCAGATCTTCTGTGGCCCGAGGGGACTGCTCGCCTCCCCGCGGCCATTTCTTCGCGTCATCAAGGCGCGTAATTAACGCGGGCGTGGGGGAGATGGGCACGATCGATCCCCACGATCCCCCACACCGCGCCTCCTCGGCTCTGGCGCACGAGCCTACAAGTAGGGGGGGGGAGGGGGAGAGACAAAGGCTCGTTCGCTCCCCCGCTCCCCGTCCCTCCTTGCTCTTCTTCTTCCCTTTCTTCTTCCTCGCGCCCGACGCAGTCTCACGCCGCAGCCCGCCCACGCCGCCATGTCTCTGGCACTGTCAAGCTCGTGGGACGGGTCCAACGTCCACGAGGACCACATCGAATTCCTCCGCCAGACCCGGCGCCTGCCCGCCGCCAACCTCGTGCAGGTTCGCCTGGCGCCGGAGACGGAGGTCTCGCCTGCGCCGGAGGAAGGCGAGCGCGTCGTCTTCTGCACGCACTTCTTGCGTGGCTTCGGCTTCCCGGCGAGCGGCTTCATGCGATCCTTCCTCGAATTCTACAACCTCTAGCCGCATCACCTCACGCCCAATTCGGTGCTGCAACTGTCAGCCTTCGTTGCCCTCTGCGAAGGTTTCCTGGGGGTGCTGCCGACGCTGGAGCTCTGGGCGGAGCTCTTCCAGAACAAGCTTGGCACCGTCACCGCCGGCGTGCCGGCTCCCTGCGGGGCCTTCATCGGGATGAAGAGGGCAAGCGACAACAACCCCTTCCCTCACATCCCTCTAATCCAGTCTGTCAAACTTTGGCAGAAATCCTACTTACGTAGCCGGCCCGCCGGCTGGGAGGCGGCCGTCTTGGGGCTGAGCACATGGGAGATGCCCCATGCCGAGGTGGCACTTATGGTGAACTACATCGCCAACCTGAAGCTCACCAACGACTGGCAATTCGGCAAGGCGCCATACTCCCGCGCCCATCCTCCGCCTGTGGTAAGTCCTTCTTGTCGTCTTCCGGCTTGAGCCAGCCGGCTTCTGACCAGGCGGCTCTTCTCTTTTTTCCTTTATCAGAACCCTCTCCTCCCGCCGCCAGCCGGGGCGGCAGGAGTCGAACGCGAGTATGCCCCGGACCGCACGGTGGATGACCTCGACGACCCGGACCTTGCTGCAGTCGCCATGGAGGACGCCGCCACGGGGGACGTTGCCGAGCTCGGAGGCACGGGGCTCTAGGCCAGTTTCGACGACTGGCCGGACGATTTCGACGCCGCAGAAATCCCGCGCCACCAGCCGGCAACCGACCGCCATAGCGCAGGCTCGTCCGCCGTGCCAGCTGCCGGTGGTGGGAAGGGGAAACGCCGGGCCGCGCTCCCACTCTTCGGAAGCCAGCCGAAGGAGACAAGGGCTTCCGCCGCGGCCACGAAGCGTGACGAGGCGGCGGCGAAGGCGGCCCGCTTCCGGAAGGCGGTGAAGAAGCCTCCATCGGTTTCCGCGTAAGCCCTCCGGCCGCTTACATGCTTGTTATTTTTTAGTCTTCCTTTGATTTAATTCTTCTCTGATTTCTTGAGCAGGGCGCCGCTCTCCCTCAAGCGAGGCTCAGGCAGCTCCGTGGTCGGGCCGGGTGCTGGATCTTCAGGGTCCCGCCGCGTGGACCCCCGCGCTGATCTTGTAGAGGCCAAGGAGCGGAACGCTCGCGAGGCGCGTCGAGAGAGGGAGGCGGCGGAGCGGGAGCCGGCGGAGCGGGAGGCGGCGGAGTGGGAGGCCGCCTGGACGGCGACGGGGCGAGCGAGCGCGGCGGCCGAGACTCCGTCGGAGCGGGCGGCCGCGGAGACAAAGGCGGAGGGTGCACGTAGCCGGCCTCCGCTGCGCGCCATCCCCCTCCACACCTTGGATCCGGACATCCCTCTGCCCACGGCGGAGGATATCACCCCCGATCAGCCGCTGGTGCAGAGGCACGAACTCTTTGAGATCTCCGCGGAGAGGACGCCGCCGACAGCGCCAGCCGGAGCGGGCGAAGGCAGCCAGTCATCGGCGGTGCCGGAGGAGCCGGCCCGGGCCGCGCCCGAGGCTGGAGCCGGTCTTGAGATCGAGCTGGCGGCGGGCCGGCATGCCGGAGGGAGCACGACCCCGCCGGACACGCGCCGAGCCGCGGGTGCCGACCAGACGGCAAACGCCTTGGAGGCGGCCAGCTCCGCCTCGTCCGGGTGGACTCCCAGCGGAGGAAGCGGCGAGCTGAACGTCGCGGCCCAAGGGATTCGGAGCCGGCTGCAGGCACAGGCCGGCCTCCTGAGGCAATTCACTCAGGAGTTTCTGTCGACGCGGTCTGCAATCCGGGTAAGTCTTTATTGGTTGACCGTTCTGGTCCTCTGAATTTTTTCCGTGGGGGCGCGCTAGCGCACCCACTGGGTGTAGTCCCCGAGATCCGGGCCGACTGCAGCGCAGTCGGGTCGGATCTTACTCGACGACTATCTTGACTGTTTTTTCTGATCTTTAGGATTATCACAATTCTCGTGCCGCCGCCTTCAACTCCCAGGCTCGGGAGCTGAGCCGGAGGACCGAAGACCTGGCCAGCAGCCGGCGTAAGTGTGTTGTCTTTATTTGTTTCTCGTGGGGGCGCGACAGCGCACCCACTGGGTGTAGTCCCCGAGATTCAGGCCGACTGCAGCGCAGTCGGGTCGGGTCTTCCTTGACGACTTTTCCCTTGCTAACCTTTTCTCTTTGTCTTTTGCTCGCGCAGAGGCCAACGCCGACTTGCGGAGGGAACTCGGCGAAGTGCAGGCCGCTCTTCGTGCCAGGGACGCCGAGTACGCTGACTTGGTTCAGGAGCGCGACCGCCTGGCGAAGAAACTGGCCGACCAGGAGGAAAGCCATAAGGCGGCCTTGCAAAAGGCGCAGGACGGTGAGGCTGCCCTGAAGGCGGAGTTCGAGGCCAGGGAGGCGAGCTGGGCCGAGACGCGCCAGGCGCTGGAAGAAGGCTTCAGCCGGATCGAGGATCTTATCGATGGTAGGCCGCCTTTCTTGCCCTTCCTCCATTTGCCGGCCGCCTGAGGTTTTGTTTTGACTTGTGCTTGCTGTCTTGCGCAGAATACTTTCCCGGCCAATCTGTCCTCACCGCCCAAGCCATCGAGGCTCACCGCGAGGCGCGCCGTCAGGCCGGAGTTGTGATTCCGCCAGATACGAATCGGACGCTGTCGGAGCAGCTCAACGCCATCCAGGCGCGGCTGCAGCCGGCCCATCGGCTGCTCCGCCGGCTCCAACGTGTCGAGGCGACGGTGCTGGCCGCGCTCTGGCCCGGCCAGACGATTCCCCGCACCCCAAGCCGGACGACCGACTGGCTAGAAGTCACAGTCGGCCTCCTCGAGGCTTGGAAGGCGTCCGCAGCCCGTCTTGGAGCCGGGCGTGCGCTGGAGTTCGTTCGCGCGTGGTACCCAGGGCTAAGCCTGGACCAGCTGCGGACTTGGCAGTCGGAAGCCGACGCGGAGCTGGAGGAGGTGCGGCCGGCGATCGCGCAACGCGCCTCGACGATTGCCGAGTGCACCGACACCAGCGTCTTCGCGCCGGAGCTCAACGATGATGGCGCCGCCCAGCCGGAGGAATGGTTCGGGTTGAACCCGGCGGACGGCGAGGACTCGGCCGAGGAGATCGCCTCCAGCGACGAGGGCGAGCACGACGAGGAGGAGGACGGCGAAGACGCCGAGCCGACTGGTGAGACGGCCGACCGCCCTCAAGCCGACCGTGCCTCCAGCAACGAGCCACGCGGGAGCGCGCCCTCTGCCGGAGGCGATGATCAAGCTTAGGTTGGCCAGCCGGCTGTTCCTCCAGTCGGCACGACCGCTTCCACCGCCCAGCCCGGCTCGTCAGCGGCCCTGCCGGCTTGATCTGCCGTTCCTATTGTCCCTGTTTTGCTTTTTCGAACAATTTTAAGTTTCCGCAATTCCACCCACTGGGGGTGTATCGAACAATGTTGGATGTCGACCTCTTTGGAGGTCCTTTGTGTAAATATTAATATATGCATGTGTTGGCTTTCATTCAAGTGTACTTTTTTGTCCTTAGGCTCTTTCCTTTGCCGCCTTCCCTCTTTGAGAAGGCAAGTACTCGAGCTTTCTTGGATTTGAAGCAGACTGAATGTAAGCCGGCCGGCCGGCTACTCTGGTAGTCGGTCGGCGGGAGGCAGCAAGCCGGCTTTTGTTATATATAAGCCTGTTAGTCCCTAGCCATTTTTCGTGTGCGCACCCTTTCCGGCTTGTGACTCTTGCCAGCCGGGCAGTCGGTTCTTCGAGCTACAATTTTGGCAAGAGCCAAGCCTGGGTGTCGGCACATTACTTGTCTGACTGCGGGTAGGGCTCCTAATATAACTCTAGTCGACTAGTCCCCGGGCCGACTCGTCGAACCCAGTACCGGACAAAATAAATGAACAGGTGATATCATACGTATGATAACTTTCATTCATAAAATAAAGGATGGCAGTCCCCGAGTCTTTCTCGGGGAGCCTACTGTTTCGTACTTAATACAAAAGTGGGCATAATACATACTGCATTTTAACTGTAAAACTTCCGAAGAAGATTTGCATTCCATGGTCGCTCTGACTCCTTGCCGGAGTCGTCTCTCTTGCGTGCCTTCGGCTTCTATGCGTCGATGAGGTAGTAGGCATGGTTGCCTAAGGCTCTGCTGACGATGAAGGGGCCTTCCCAGGGGGCTGCGAGCTTGTGCTGGCCGGCTGTTCGCTGGATCAGCCGGAGCACAAGTTCGCCCTCCTGGAAGGATCTTGGTCGGACCCTCCGGCTGTGGTAGCGGCGCAAACCCTGCTGGTAGATGGCAGACCAGCTAAGGGCTAACAGCCGGCCTTCTTCCAGCAGGTCGACGCCGTCTTCTCTTGCTTCTTTGGCTTCCGCTTCCGTGTACATGGTTACCCGAGGCGAGTCGAACTCGATATCTGTTGGGATGACTGCCTCGGCACCATATACAAGTAAGAAGGGAGTGAAGCCGGTTGATCTGTTGGGGGTAGTACGCAGACTCCATAGGACAGCCGGCAGCTCATCGAGCCAACAGCCGGCTGAACGCTCTAGAGGTACGACCAGTCGGGGCTTGATGGCGGACAAAATGAGGCCATTTGCCCGCTCCACTTGGCCGTTTGACTGCGGGTGGGCGACCGACGCAAGGTCCAGCCGGATGCCTTGCACGGCGCAGAACCGTGCCAAGGAACCTTTGGCAAAGTTTGTGCCGTTGTCGGTGATGATGCTGTGCGGTATGCCCTACCGGGTTGTTATATCTGCAATGAAAGTCACTGCAGTCGGCCCATTCAGCTTCTTGATCGGCTTCGCCTCGATCCACTTGGTGAACTTGTCGACGGCGACAAGCAAATGTGTCATGCCGCCGCGCGCCATCTTGAATGGGCCTACCATATCCAATCCCCAGACGGCAAAGGGCCAGCTGATGGGAATGGTCTTGAGCGCCGAAGCCGGCATGTGTTGCTGTGAGCTAAAAAGCTGGCAGCCTTTGCAGTGTTTGACTAGCTCTTTGGCGTCGTCCAAAGCAGTCGGCCAGAAGAAGCCGTGGCGGAAGGCTTTGGCGACAAGTGATCTTGATGCGGCGTGGTGGCCGCACTCTCCTTAGTGTATATCCCTAAGGATCGCGATGCCTTTCTCCTGCTCGACGCATCGCTGCAAGACTCCGGTGGCGCTGCGCTTGACAAGCTCTCTGTTGACGATTGTGTATGCTCTAGCCCGGCGCTGGACTTGTCTTGCTTCGTTTTTGTCAGCCGACAGATCTTGGTTCACCAAAAAGTTGCGGATGGTTTGGGCCCATGATGGAGCGGTGACTTCCTCTGCTACCAATGTGGCTACAGCCACCAGGGTGGGCGGGCTGGGTAATGCAGTGCTGGAGTCGGGCGCCGTTTGCTGTACTGAGGAAGTCCCCGGGCCGGCTACCGCAGTCCCCGGGTCGGCTACCGCCGTCCCCGGGCCGGCTACCGCAGTCCCTGAGCCGAGTGCGGCAGTCGCCGAGCCGGGTACTACAGTCTCTGAGCCAAATATTGAAGTCCCCGGGCTGGCTGCTTGATTCTTCGAGCCGGACCCGGCCTCCTCGGGGTTAGGCGGCATGAAGATGGAGTTGGATTCTGGAGACGGCTTGATTGATGGCTTGAGGAGGCGCTGTAGGGCGACACTGGTTGGTATTGCTTGCCGCGTGGAGCCTATTCGAGCCAGAGCATCTGCTGGCTCGTTGTCGGCTCGCGGCACATGAAGGAATTCACACCCGTCGAAGTATCCGCTGATTTGCTACACTAGGAAGCGGTAGCTCGCCATGTTTGCGTCCTTGGCGTCCCAGTCGCCAGAAGATTGCTGCACCACCAAATCCGAGTCGCGATAGCACAGGATCCAGCAGATGCCGAGTTCCTTGGCAAGCCGGAGCCCGTGTATGAGCGCTTCGTACTCGGCTACGTTGTTGGAGGCGGCGAAGTGGATCTGCAGCGTGTATCTGAGCTTGTCGCCCTTTGGAGAGGTAAGGACGACGCCGGCTCCCAAGCCGGTGCGCATCTTTGATCCGTCAAAGTGCATGTGCCAATGGGTGGAGTCGGGCGCTGGTGGTAAGTACTGGGTCTCGGCCCAGTCGACGAGGAAGTCGGCCAGCGCTTGCATCTTGATGGCGGTGCGGGGTTGGTAGAAGATCGTGTAGGGGGCCAGCTCGATGGCCCATTTAGCCACCCGGCCGGATGCATCCCGGCTGCCTATGATCTCGGCCAGCGGGGCAGTGCATACGACCGTGATGGGATGCTCTTGAAAGTACGGCTTTAGCTTCTTGGCGGCGAAGTACACGCCATAGCACATCTTCTGATAGTGCGGGTAATTTTGTTTCGAGGCGGACAGCACCTCGCTCAGGTAATAAACCGGCCTCTGGACCGGCTGGGCTCGGCCTTCTTCGGTTCGTTCGACCACAATGACGGTGCTGACCACCCGACTAGTGGCGGCAATATATAGGTGCATGGGCTCCTTCTCAGTCGGTGCCGCCAAGACAGGCGGCGTGGACAGCATTTTCTTCAGCTCGTGGAAAGCTTGGTCGGCCTGGTCGTTCCACTCAAAGTGAGTGCTCTTCTTCATGAGGCGGTAGAGAGGGAGAGCTTTTTGTCCAAGCCGGCTGATGAAGCGGTTCAGAGAGGCCAGGCACCCGGTGAACTTCTGAATCTCTCTGAGCTTGGTTGGGACCGCCATCCTCTCGATGGCCTTGATCTTCACAGGGTTGCACTCTATGCCGTGTTCGGAGACCAGAAAGCCAAGGAGCTGGCCGGCTGGCACTCCGAACACGCATTTCTCCGGGTTGAGCTTGATCCGGAACCGGCGCAGGTTCTCGAATGTCTCCTTCAAGTCTTCCAGCGGAGTGCCACGCTTCTCCGTCTTCACCACAACATCATCCACGTAGACGTGGGCGTTCTTGCCGAGCTGCGTGAGGAGGCACTTCTGCATGCAACGCTGAAAAGTGGCGCCGGCATTCCTCAAGCCGAACGTCATAGTCAGGTAGCAGAAGGCTCCAAACGGCGTGATGAAGGCGGTCTTCAGTTGGTCATCCGGGTTCAGCTTTATCTGGTGGTATCCCAAGTAGGCATCCAAAAATCTCAACAGCTCGCATCCGGCTGTGGAGTCTATCACTTGATCAATCCTGGGCAGAGCAAAGGGATCTTTTGGGCAGGCTTTGTTGAGGCTTGTGTAATCTATACACATGCCCCACTTGTTATTCTTTTTCAGCACGAGAACCGGGTTCGCGAGCCACTCGGGGAAGAAAACTTCCATGATGAAGCCGGCTGCGAGAAGCCGGGCTATCTCCTCCCCTACGATCCTTCTCTTCTGTTCTGACAGTCGGCGGAGGGGCTGCTTGACTGGTTTAGCACCCTCCCGCACGTGCAATTTGTGCTCGGCGAAATCCTTCGGAACACCCGGCATGTCCTTGGGGGACCATGCAAAGATATCCCGATTCTCACGGAGGAAATCGACGAGCTCGCCTTCCTATTTGCTATCCAGGCTCGCCCCAATGACGGCAAACCTCTCGGGGTGCTCGGGGTCAAGCTGTATCTTCTTGGTCTCCTTGGCCGGCTGGAAAGATCCTTGGGCATCATACTCCTTGGAGAAGGGGGGTTGGTTTAGCTGCTTGCTGGCCAGGGCCACGACCCTGTCCAGCGTCTTCTTCTCTGCGGCGATCACGAGGGACTTGGCCAGCCGGCTACTGGCCGTGGCGCAGTTGGCGGACTTCTTGTAGTCGCCGGCGATGGTGATGACACCCTTGGAGCTTGGTATCTTCATCTTGAGGTAAGCGTAGTGGGGGACCGCCATAAACTTGGCCAAGGCGGGTCGGCCAAGCAAGGCGTGGTAAGGGCTCTCCAGGTCCACCACCTCGAACCAGATTGCTTCCCGGCGGAAATGATCCTTGCCCCCAAAGAGTACATCGATCTTGATCTTGCCGATGGGGGCACAGGACAAACCGGGTACGATGCCGTGGAACACCGTTCGAGTCGGCGCAAGCTGCTTTGCCTTGACACCCAGCTTCTCCATGGTGTCGCGGTACAGGATGTTGATGCTGCTCCCACCGTCGATCAGCACGCGGGAGAAGCGTGCGCCGCGCGTATCCGTTGCAAGGGTGGCCTCCAGGACCAATGCGTAGGAGCCGGGGGACGGCATCACCTCTGGGTGGTCGGCCCGGCTCCAACTGATTGGTTTGTCTGACCAGTGCATGTGGCCGGCTGGGCTGGTGGCGGCCACATTGACTTCTTGTTGCTCTCGGCGCTTGCTGCGGCGGTCTTTGGGCTGGCTCGTGAAGACGACATAAGATGCTTGCTCATCGGGGAAATCGTCCGCGGGCCGGGCGGCCTTGGGCGGCGGAGCCGGCGGCGGCGGGCCGGCAGGCGGAGTCGGCGTGAGCCCTTCGCCCTTGGAGATTCGGGCGAGCCAGTTGCATTTGCGGGTCGTGTGGTTGGACGGCTTCGCGCCGCTGTGGAACTTGCACGGGACATCAAGGGTTTGCTCATAGGAGAAGGCCGGCTACCAAGCCGGCCGGACGCCCTTGGGCTTCTTGGGCGTGGGCCGCCCCTCAGGCGGCGCATCTTCGACCGTGGCCACCTGCCGGCTAGCGGGAGGCGGCGCAGGGCCCTTGCACTTCTGATCGTTCTGGTGTTGGCGTCGGCCGCCGTCTCCAGCCGGCGCTTGGGGCGCCGGATTGAGCACTTTTCCGGACGCGTCCACCCGGAGCTCGGTCTTCATTGAGGAGTCGGTGGTGGCGTACTTGTCGGCGATGTTCAGGAGCTCGTCGAGGGTAGTCAGCTCATCGCAGAGAAGCTTGTGCTTGAGGAGGGTGCCCTCTCGGCACCCGGCAGTGAAGTATTCGATGGCTTGCACCTCGTGCACCCCTTCGCAGGAGTTGCGGAGCTCGGCCCAACGCGTGAGGTAGTCGCGAGTGGACTCGGTTGGGCCCTGTACGCACAGGGAGAGCTGTCTGGGCTTGGGAGCCCGCTTGTAGGTGCTGGTGAAGTTGCGAACGAAGGCTTCAGTGAAATCCACCCAGCTGTTGATGCTGAGGGGCTTGAGGCTGTTAAGCCAAGTCCGTGCCATGCCTTGCAGCATGAGGGGCACATACTTTACGGCAACGCGCCGGTTGCCATTGGCGATGCTGACGGCTGTGGAGTAGTCGGTCAGCCGGTCTTCCAGCTTCACCGAGTCGTTGTACTTGGGTGTGTATCTTGGGAGCGAGAACCCTTTGGGGAAGGGCTCGTCGCGAATGTGGGGGCCAAAGCAAGGCGGGCCGACATCGTCTTGTTCTTCTAGAGCAACGGATCGCGCCAGGCGGTCGATCCGGTGGCGGGCGTCATTTTCGCCGATCCCCTCGCGGCGACCAAGCCGGCCGCTGAGAGTCGGGTGAGCCACTGGAGGCGGGGTGGGATATCTCTCTCCGCGAGCTCGAGGCGGAGGCGGGGTGCCCCGCCATTCCATGGCTCGGGGGCGGCCGTCCGCGTCTCGCTCGATGGAGATTTGGGTCCGGCTTCGGCTGGAAGCCGGCTCTTTCTCGCGCCGCGCGCGGGTGTTGCTTGTAGTCGGCGACCGGGAGGTTGCGCCATGGTCGCGGCGCGGGGGAGGGCTCCCCGCGCAGGCGTCGGCTTCGTGCCGTCGTGCGGCCGCATCGATTAGTTGCTGGATGCGCCGCGTCATGTGAGGGAGGTCTTCGGCTTCCAAGCCGTCCAGCTCGTCTACAGCCGCCTGGGCGGCGCGCAGGTTCTCGAGCGGGGTGGCGTAGACCGGGCGATCCACTCCAAGCGTGTCGGCGATGATGGCGCCGCGTTGCCTGACAACGCCAGCCCGGCTTGGGCCAGCCGGAGCCGGCATGCCGAAGGCGGCGCGGTCAGCTTCGCGCTGGTAGGCCTCGGTGAGGCGTCTTACGGAGGCTAGCCGCCAGCCCTCCGCGAGGAGGGCGAGGCGGCGTGCCTCCAGAACTTCATCGCTGGCGTCAGCCGGAAGGGGGGCGGATAAGTCGTGGGCCGCCGCGCGTGGGGCATCGCGGGCGCCCTCGTGAGTCGGGCCGTCGAGGCCGATAACCATCACCTCGGGGGCATCAGAATCGCGATCGCCAGCTGGAGGGAGCGGGTCGTTGTAGACCGTGATGTTGGTGGGGAAGGTATCGTAAGATACCGTGTCGGAGTCGACATGCATCGGGTCGGTGGAGCCAACCGACTCCAAATCCGCAGCGGGCTCGCTGGAGACGTGGAGCTGGCCGAGGAGGTTGGCGAGGTGATTAGTGCCCGCATCGGAGGCAAGCTCGTCGGAGATGCGGGCCTTGTCGAAGAGGTCGGCGAGGCCGCTCATCGCGCAGATGTTGGTGATGCCATGCAGCGCGTCGCGGCAAGCGCCATCGGGCGAGCCGGGCTGGCTGCGCTCGCGGGGAAGGAAAAGGGTTCCCGTCCAGAACAGGTCTCCGGACGATGGTGCACCAGGCCCCACGGTGGGCGCCAAATGTCGGGTGGTAGGAGCGACATAGGCCAACGGGTGGCTTATCATTGCGGGGGCCAATAGAACATCGCCGGTGCCTGGAAACGGGATGAGGCGAACAAATGCACGCCGGCGAATCTTTCCCAGGTTCAGGGCTCTCCGGGGAGATAACGCCCCTACTGCTGCTCTGGGGGGTCTCCGCATGGTTACTAAGTGAATAAGTAGCTACAATGCTCCTTGAGATGTTTGGGGTGGAAGGAGGAAGAAGGGCTCAGCTCAGCCTGCTTCCTCTCCTTGTATGGTGTCTAGGTCTAGAATGAGAGTCCAACCCTTTGCATGGGTGTGCCGGGGGGTTTATATAGGCCTACCCCCCGGGGGTACAATGGTAATCCGACTGGGCACAGGGCCCAGCTGTCTGCGACTATGCTCGCCGGCTTCTACGCCGGCTTCTGGGGCCCGCCAGCTGGTGGGTCCCGCCGGCTGCCGGCTCCTGGGTCGACAGGCCGGCCCCACCGGCCAGGGCCTGGTCGGCGGCTGGTTACTGTTCCTCCGTGTTGTTGACACAGGCTTGGTCAGGGTAAGCGTGCCTACAGTAACGCCGCCTTGGCGGGCGATTACTGTAGCCCCGCCGCATCTTGTCTCCTTAATGGGCGTCTCCTTCGAGGAGGGTGGCAGGCGGGCTATGAGAAGCCGGCCCTCTATCTTGCCGGCTTGAGAGGGGGTGCGGCCGCCTTCGGCATCTCTCTGCCCGAAGGGGCCCACCGCCTCGGGGGCCACGCTGGCGGCCCGTCATGGACGGCGTCAGAGCCGCCGTGGCTACAGTGCCATGCCGGACGGGCCATGGCTGCCCGCATGGCGCGCTGTACCAGGCGTGCTCCGGGTTTTGGGGGTGGCAGGCTCCACTGTAGCCACGCCCCGCCTCATCATCGCAGAGTGGATGCGTACATTGCGGGTACGGCGTTGACTGCTTTATGGGAGCCGGCCTGGCTGCAGCCGGCCTTGTTGTGGCCGGCCTCTCGTAGTCGGCCTCGCCGTAGGCGGCCCTGCCGTAGCCGGCCCTCCACAACGTTCTTCATGAGGGTAAAGGGCGGGCCGCCCCCGAAGCCGGCTAGGAAGGTAGTCGGCTAGGGGGGAGGCGGCCCAGATCTTGAGTCTTCTTATGAGCCGGACGGGCTCATAATTTTTTCTGAGGGGCCAGGGGAAGCCGGCTAGGCTACCATGGCTATTTACCCCGACACGGAGAAGGAAGAGGAGGTGGAGCGCGTGGCCCGGCACGCCACGGCATACTGTATCCAAGACGGCAAGTTATACAAGAAACAACCGAACGATGTCACCCTGCGCTACATATCCAGCGATCAATGAAGGTAGTTGCTGATAGACATACACGACGGGGACTGCGGACACCACTCGTCATCACGAACCCTTGTCAGCAAGGTGTTCTGCAGTGGATTCTACTGGCCTACAACACTCAACGATGCAGCCGAGCTGGTGAAATCCTGCGAAGCTTGCCAGTTCCATGCCAAGAAAATCCATCAACCAGCTCAGGGTCTTCAAACTATCCCACTCACGGTCTGGGTGCTGGATATCCTAGGCCCGTTCCCTCGGGCTCCACTGGGCTACCGCTACCTCTACGTTGCCGTCGACAAATTCACCAAGTGGGCAGAGGTGGAAGCCGTCCATACCATCCTGGCCGGCTCTGCTGCCAAGTTCATCAAGGGCCTCGTAAGCCGCTACGGGGTCCCCAACCGCATCATCACAGATAACGGTTCGCAGTTTACTAGCAACCTCTTCAAAACCTACTGTGCTAACCTTGGAACGCAGATCTGCTACGCTTCGGTGGCCCACCCCAGGAGAATGGTCAGGCCGAACATGCTGACGCGGAGGTCCTGAGGGGCCTCAAGAGCAGGACCTTCAAGAAGAAGCTGGAGGTCTGCAGCAGGGGCTGGCACGATGAGCTCCAGTCCGTACTGTGGTCCATCCGAACCACCGCCACCAAGCCAATAGGAGAGACTCCATTCTTCCTCGTCTATGGAGCTGAAGCGGTCCTTCCTCACGAGGTCAAGCATCACTCTGCATGGGTCCTGGCGTTCGACGAAACGCAGCAGGATGCCACGCGGGGGATGGACCTCGTGCTGGGGGAGGAACATCACCGCGAAGCTGCGCTACGGGCGGCGAAGTCCCAACGAGCATTGCGGCGATACCACTACCGCAACGTCCACTCCAGGACACCCGAGACGGGAAACCTAGTCCTGAGGCGGGTCCTCTCCAGGGAAGGTCTGCATAAGCTTTCACCAATGTGGGAGGGCCCGCTCAAGGTCGTCGAAATCTCTAGGCCTGGTGCTGTGCGCCTGCAGACACAAGACGAGGTACCAATCCAAAACGCCTGGAACATCCAGCACCTCCGGAAGTTCTACCCATGAAGCAAGGCCCAGTGCCTGTGAAGCAAGGCCCAGAGCCTGTGAAGAAGGCCCGGTGCTTGTGAAGAATCACCGCCCGTGACACTCTCACATAATAATGAGTTGGGGCTGTACACGCCCCGGAGTCTCAGGAGTGCCGGCCAAAGGCCCTGGGGCTCCCGCCCACGCCTAGTGGTAGCACTTAGCTCCGTGCTGGTGAGAAGACTTGAAGACTAGATTAGGTGCCGGACGCGACTTTTCATTTGCTTTCCGTAGTTGGCTTGCTTTTCCTTAATTGAAGTTTGCTTTTGGCATTCCTTGCTGATCTGACCCCCTCACCTATCAGTGCATTTTTCCGGCTTGGATTTGCTCGCGTTCTCTCTCTCTTGTATGCCTCGCGAGGGGGCTAGGCAGGTGCCCTCGCAAGCATTTTTTTTCTCCCTTCTCTGCCTTCTCACGAGACACCCTCTTTCGAGCCTAAAAGCTGGCGTGCTTCTCCTAGTCCGTGTACCTCGGGTACCACGACACAAAGCACCAGGTCAGGGCCAGGGTGAACGACGAATCTTTTATCACACTTCCTAATGATTTTTTGCAGTTCCCGAGCGAATGCAGGCCGCCGAGGCAAGATGGACACGAGTAAATGAGCTCCTCGTGAGTAAGAGGGCGTCCTGAATATACCAGGTTAAGTTACCTTCGCACGAAGTAATGACAAAACACAGGAACAACACACATAGTGCAACAACTGAGGAACTATAGTTCGATACACGCCCCCTGGGCCCATACTAGTTTCATTCTTGATGCAGGAAAAAGCATAAAACAAAAGTAGCGTTGCAGCAATCCACGGAGGCAGACCCCTAGCGGCACCCCGAGCCTAGCCGGATCCTTCTTCGCGCTTCATGAAGGCACGGCGACGAGATGACCCACTGCCACCTTCAAAGCGGGCGCGGCGGCTGGTCATGGCCACTGCTGCTGGAGCTGTCACCGGAGGAAGAGCCGCCGTAGCTGGACAAGACATAGCCGCCCCCGAGGGCAGGCTCGCCCTCATCCTCGTCGCGACCATCCCCGAGACCGAGCAACTCCTCACCATCATTCGCCTCGGGGCAGCACCCAGCGCGGCGACCGTCTTCCCTAGACACCCTCACGTAGAGGGTCGATCCACCATCGTACTTGAAGTGGAGGGCGCACCACCTGCCCAAGATGCGTGCAGGCGAACGTCTGCCAGCCGCGGGCTAGAGCTATGTTTCCCGTGGCGGAAGTCGCGACTGCAGCCCAAGAAGCCTTGCTACAGCAACCATCCGCCTGCAGCTAGAGTCCGCCTAGACTAGAGGCCGGCAGCTAGTCGGCGAAGAAGCGTGGAAGTGGGAGCCAGTTGCTGGCTGGATTCTCCGACCAGACGACAAACTCCGGCGATACATCCATCATGTGGAAGCGCGGACGGGGGGGGCGCGCCACCATAGCACGCCTCCCCTCGTCAACTGGATCGCCATGGCTGGGATGACCCCTTCCGCGTGCCGCGGTGCTCCTCCGACGATGGGTCGTGGCAGGGGACGCGGTGCGCTTGCGCGGATGGACGTGTCCACGCTTGGGCACCGGGGAGCCGGGTCGCTCGCGAGGGGCCTTTCCCTTCTCGGCGGCGGAGAACTTCCTTCGTGGTGCCATTGGTGGCCCTGCAAGAAATGGAGCGAAGAAGAAGCAAGCAAGTGAGGAAGAGATGGGTGATGGGGGCTCCGCCCCCTCCCCATTTAATGCAAGGGAACGCCAACCGGTGCCTCCCATGATCGCAGATAATGATGGTTTTCCTTGCATACCACAGACACTTGTCGAGTCATGCAGTTGCCGAGACAGCATGGGGAAGCGGAGACACCCGCATCCGATCAACCGCCACGTGTCAACCGAGGCCGCAGGCTTTTGGGGGCCGCGGTGATCCATACTTGACCCTTGGCTTCGCTGTGAAGCCAAGCCCGAGCGCACCTTGGGCCCGGGGGCTACTGTCAGCGTTCTGGGAACGGGGGTCCCCAGACTTGCCTGCCTGCGGCCCGCTGCGTGGCTAAGCCACCAGGCCGTATGGCCCATCTTCATCAACAAGGCATCCAAGACCCTCGCGAGGGGCCAAGCCTCGCGAGGCGGACTACACAAGACCTCCTCTTGAGTGGCCTAGTCAGGCAGGCTCACGAGGAGTGAAGATGTCAAGGCGAGGCGAACCTCATGAGGCTCTCGTGACGTGAGCCATGACGATCGACACTAGGCAGGCGCCAACGTCCGCAGCGTCCATGTTTCCTCTTTGGTGCTAAGGAGGCCGGCGCAGGCGAGGATTACCGAGGCATCAGGCAAAGGTTGCCATATCGGTGCAACAAGACCAGGACCAGAAGGACGGCAAGACGGAGGTCATCGTGGAGCCCAAGACGGCGTCACCACTAGAGCCTTTCACAAGTGGAGACCTCCTTTGTCAGGATAGCTTTTACTAGTTGTCCCCCTTCAAATTTGCCCGCCGTTGTTGGCACCCTTCCCGCTCAATATTTGGGAAGAGGGCCAGGGCCTCTATAAGTAGGACTAGCCACCACCATAGGCAAGAGAGGACCATTTTAGACCATCCAGAACCACACAAGTTAGCCAGGCACAAGAACACCCGAACCTCAGGAGGTTGTTCTTCCCATTGTATTGTTCATCATCAGCCCTAGAGGCAATCCACCACCACCACACTGTAGTAGGGTATTACACCACAATGATGGCCCAAACCAGTATAAATCTTGTGTCTTTTTGTGTTGCGAGTTCGTTGAGTTCGTCCACGAGATCTTAGCGAGCTAGGGCGTAGATCGGTGGGAGGAAAAGACTTCCGGCGCACCCCAGTGTTCGAACCTTAAGGGTTTGCCGGAACCTCACATCCGACACGACCCGTGTGCTTTCTTCTAAACCTACTCTTCTCACGACCCCGCTCCCATCGACCATAGAAGGGATCCTAGTGATCCCATAGGTGTCGTTCTCACCGACAGACTGCGCCAGGTCTGTTGACTCATACCACCCGGTAAAGGCCTTCCTGCTTTGGTGATAGCTTGTTTGTACCGTTGGCGGACTGAACACGCCTAAGGATAAGGTCATCTTCCTCAAAACACTGGGCATGAACCCTGAGGCTATGATAGCGACACAGGTGTTGCTGGTAGCGTGCAGCACGCGTAGCAGCCCGGAGACAGTTCTCCTCGAGTAGCATGGCGTCGTCACGCCGGTGCTGATCTTGTGCTACATCATCATTGTCAAGCACTCGAGGGGACCCGTAAATGTGTTCCGTGGGGATAACCGCTACTGCCCTGTAAACCGGGAGAAGGGAGTCTGCGCAGTAGCTCCGTTAGTTGTCGTTCTGAGGGACCAGAGAACTACGACAACTCCTCAATCCACTGCATGTCGAGCTTCTGCAGCCTATTAAAAGTTCGTGTCTTGAGTCCATGAATCACTTCATCCTTCGCCCTCTCAGCTTGACCATTGCTCAGGAGATGTGCCATAGAAGCAAATGAGATTTTGCATCTGAGCGTATGAACGTATTGCATGAAGGCGTGGCTCGTGAACTGGGTGCCGTTGTCACTGATGATCCTTGCCGGAACTCCGAAATGACATAACAATTCTTTCAAGAACTTGATAGCTGACTGACCAGTCACCTTTCTCACGGCAGTCAATTTCGGCCACTTTGTAAACTTGTTGATGGCAATGAAGAAGAATTCAAAGCCCCCAATTACTCGGGGGAAGGGGCCAAGGATATCGAGCTCCCAGACCAAAAATGGCCATGATAGAGGGATTTTCTGTAGATCTTGGGCAGGCAGGTGTATTCTTTTGGAATGGAACTAACAGGATTCACATTTCGTGACTAACTCAACCGCATCTTGGAGGGTTGTGGGCCAATAGAATCCTTGCCGGAATGCTTTCCCAACTAATGCCCTTGATCCAATGTGGGAGCTGCACATTCCTCTGTGAATCTTAGCCAGCAGTTCCTTTCCATCCTCCCAGCAAACACACTTCAGTTTCACACTGTTGGGCCTTCTTCTGTATAGAGTCTCGTCGACAAACTGATACATACTGGCCCTCCGGGTTACTCTTGCAGCTTCATCTTGGTTGCCAGCGAGTTCTCCAGTTTGGAGGAAGTGGACAATGTGCCTTGCCCAAGTTGGAGCCTGGGGCTTGGCAACGAGGACTAGTGGCACCTCCTCTACTGCGGGAGAACCAGCCTCGTTCACGGGGTCCATAGACCCGGCTGGAGGGGGTGGTCCGGCAGGCTGTGAGGAGTTGTTTCTGGCAGGGTCTCTGCCGGGAGCGGATGGCTCTGCCATGAGAGCCTTGCCATAGTCAAATTTATCCTCTTCCGGGCCATTGTGGCTGGTGATACGGAGGGTTGATAGAGATGGAGAACAAAAGTTCCTGGTTCCACAAGAAGCTTCTGCGCAACACACTTTGACAGGTGATCAGCTATGTTGTTTTCCGCACAGGGTACGTGCTCTGTTTGCAACTCGTCAAACTGCTCCTCCAATCACCTTACATCCTCGGCGTATGCTTCCATCAATGGGCTTTGGTAATCCTTGTTGACTTGTCTCGCCACAAGCAGTGAATCTCCTTGAATGATCAGCTTCATAATTCCCAATTCTGCTGCAATCCTGAGCCCGGCAAGGAGCCCTCCATAGTCTGTTGTATTGTTGGTGGCTTCTTCCCGGGCAAAGTGCATGTGGACGACGTACTTCCAGTGCTCCTTGGAGGCGGCAATAAGAAGCCCACCAGCCCCTGCACCTTGTAGTGAAAAAACAGCATCAAAATACCTAATCCATTCTTGCGGTGATTCCTTGCCGGGGACAGCTGTCTCTATCCTTTCATCATCAGGGGTTGCCGTCCATTCTGCAATAAACTCTGCCAATGCCCTGCTCTGAATAGTTGAAGTGTTCTCAAACTTCCAACCAAAGCTAGATAACTCCAAAGCCCATTGCACTATTCTGCCAGGTGCCTAAGGGTTTCGGAGTATCCCTTGCAACGGGAAAAGAGTGACAACCATGATCTCATGGGCTTGGAAGTAGTGGTGCAATTTCGTTGAGGCCATAATGAGACCAAAGATCAACTTTTGCACGCTAGAGTACCTCGATCTAGCCCCATGTAACAAGGAGCTGATGAAGTACACTGGGCGCTGCACCGCTTTCTTCCTTCTCATGTCCCTGGGGTTGTTTTCGTTGTCGTGCTCACTGATGTCCTCATCCTTCCCCGGCCCTGATATTCTCTGTTCAGTTTCCGTCTCATCCACCTCTCGTTGTGCTACCAAAGCTGCACTGACCACCAGGTTGGTTGTCGCTCAGTATAGCAGCAATGGTTCTTGAGGTTTGGGCACAACCAAGGTGAGTACGGACAATAGGTAGGCTTTTAACTCCTACAGAGCTACATCACCTTCCAGGGTCCACTTCACAGGCCTGGCCTTCTTAAAACCTTTGAAGAACGACAAGGCATGCTCGGCAAACTTGGAGATGAACCTGCTTAGCACGGCAATGCATCCCGTCAAGCGCCTCACATCCTTGACTATCCTTGGCGCATGGATCTGCTCAATGGCCTTGATCTTGTCGGGGTTGGCTCCGATCCCCCGATGGGACACGAAGAACCCAAGTAGCTTGCCGGAGGGAATACCAAATACACACTTCTCCAGATTTACCTTCAGATTGATCTTGCGCAGATTAGCAAATGTCTCTTCCAAATCCTGGATAAGGGTGGCCTTATCATTGGTTTTGACCATGATGTCATCCATATAGGCTTCTATATTTCTGTTCAACTATGGCTCAAATGCGATATGGACTGCCTTGGAGAGGCAGCAGTTCATTCCCGACCTCTCCGTCCACTAGCATCTTTGTAACCTTGAGGTTGCGAATTGCTGGGAAGACCAACAACGGCAAACACCTACCACAGTGGTGCCATCAGGGTAATCCTCCTCGTCAAAGATGATGGGCATGCGGGACCACTTGAGCGGCTTCTGGGCCTCTAGCACTGGTTCCACAGCATTGACCTCTTGTGCCCATCGCTTGAGTTGGCGATGAGAGGTGTGCAAAGAAGCAACCCCATCAATGCATAGGGCGTCTTTGGCCTTCTGAAATTCCTGCTCACTAGTTTCCTCTTCATCCCCTCCATCACTGGTATCATCACAGGTTTCCTTCTCTTGGCCCCTGGTGGGCTTTCCTTGGTTCCGAAAGGGTCTACCAGGGCGATTTGCTTCACCACCTCGGCCCTTACCGTCAGTAGCATTCTCACTTTTCTCCTTGTCACGCTTATCATACTCTGCCCTCTGCTTTTTGACAAGCTGCTCAACCTGATAACACCCCTGAAGGTCACGGCCTTTGGTCCAGTGGATCTTGCAGTATGGCCCATCGCCTTTGCCAACTTTTTCGGTGGCAGCGGCTTCCCGGCAGGCAGTGCATGCAGCAGCTTCCATGTCGGGGGCCTCAGCCTTGGCCTTCTTGCCGGCACTAGGCATGCCCGATCCTTCCATAATCATTATTGCCTTATCTCTTGGCTTCTTATTGCGCTTCTCGCCCTTCTTCTAACTAGTTGATTAATCCTCATCTTCTGAATCAACATGAATGCAATCTTCTTCTCCGAGCAACTTCATTCCTTCTTCCATCCGGGAACATTTATCCACGAGCGTTTATACTTCTTTCACAATATTGGGCATTCACACATTCATTTTAGAATGAATGCGGCGGTTGCGCACATTGGATTAGAAATCTGCTATAACGGCTGCCAGATGGATATTTGGAATATTTCTAGGAACTTTACAAACTCATTCCAAATACTGACGGAGGGTTTCTCCTTCCTTCTGCTGGAGAAGTTGGAGGTCGTTGGGCCTGCTGGGCTCTTGGTGGCCACTGGTGAAGGCACCGATTAACTCATGGCACATGTCTGCCCATGACGAAATGGAGTTCTCCAGCAAGTGCATAAGACAAGACCTCACATTGGGCTTGAGGGCCAAAGGGAAGTAGTTGAAGAACACCTTCTCGTCTCTTCCCCCGGCAGCCTGAACAACGATGGTGTAGATGCTTAGAAACTCTGCCGGGTTTAGCCTCCCATCGTACTTCTTAGGTATGTTTGGCTTGAGCGTGCGAACGGACGTCCAACGGACTTGCCACAGCTCACATGTAAAGGCAGGCAGCCGACCTTGAATGGTAGGCCGCCGGAAACACCGAGCACATGCTCGTCGACATTGAGGCCGTCGCACCCGTCAGTCTGGTGGGGGTCACTGCGGCGCCATACAGCGACGACGCGCGCATCTCCCCCGCTGCTTGTCTTTCAGGATTCGACGTTGTCCTGGAAGTGCTCGAGGGTCAGTAGGGGCCATCGAGACATCATCGTGGTCTTGATTCTGCTGCACCCTCGCCGGCTGCCGTGGTGGGGAATGAACCGTGGGGACGACACCCTCTGTACGGCCAGCAGCACGGGCGGTGGCTGTCGCTTGGGGAGGTTGCAGTGGGCAAGCTCGTCATGAGCTTCCAGCTTCGGCGAAACTGAGCAAGCTTTGGATGGTGGCACGCCATTCATCCATCTACTCGGCTGCTGGCGGGGACCTCAGCAGTAGCTGAGCTCGCGCCATTGCCTCCGTGGCTGTGCTTGGCATGAATGTCGATGGCGTCGACTGCACTGTCGCCTAGCCCCGGATGGTGCCAGCGGCGGTGACTGTGGCGGCACCGCACCCATACTACTATGGGGCGACCACTGGGGCAGCAGGGTCATGCGGCGGTGGTGCTTAAAGATCAGTGGCTCCGTTGAGCGTAGTGGCCTGGTTGGCTCGTCTGGGAGGAGGTGTATGCGCCACATCCGCTCCACCCCGGACAGAGTGCAGTTGCCACGGCTGTGCTCGTCGGCGACGGGAGGGGGCACGGACGGAGTGACTCCCTCACCCGCACCTTGTAGATTCTGACTGTCGAGACGTTGTTGATGTTGTTCTCTTCCGGTACCTCCGGCCCCCATGTCAGCTGTGGGGTAGATGGTAATTGCGTCACCAGCTCCAACCACTCCCCCAGCAGCGTCTACGTCCTCGCGTGCCTTAGGGGCCGCTGGCGGTTGAGCTTTCGAGGTCGATAGATTGGCTGAGGTACTAGATTTGTTCTTGGGCGCCATGGTCGATGGCACTGTCGAGGATGAAGATGGCAATGAAGATGATGCGCGGCGTACACTTTCCGGTTCACGCAAGCGCTCCGCCTACCTGGTGCGCCAAAGATGTCGCAGGATGTCCATGTCCACCTATGGGACCGGGTGGCCCCTTGCTGGTTCGGCAAGGGGACGGCACTTTGCGCGAAGAGCAGACTAGCGTATGCAGCACGGCAGAGAGCACACAAGCGATTTACCCAGGTTCAGGCCACCGCGAGGCATAATACCCTACTCATGCTTTAGTGGATTAATGGTGGAATGAACATGGTGGTGCATAGTACACTTGCCCGGCAGAGTTTCCCTCGGGACCGCAACGACTAGGCGCTTATGGTGGCTCGGGATTGTCAACTTCCCAGCATTCTAAGCCCTCCTACAACTACCATGGGACTCCTTTTATATATAAAAGGGTCATGTGGAAAAGTGGTCATTATCCACTGATATGATAGCAAACATTGCTATCATAGCTAACTCTACGGGCTGATAGGGTGCATTAAATGCGCCACTGCGTGTCGCATCACTCATCGCCCGACAAGGCCTGCCGGGGCTATCTTGCTAGCTATGCACCTGTTCTCTTGATACGTCGCAGGACAGTGTCATCTGTAGGCTTATTCTGTAGGAAATGACTGCCATGTGGCGAATGGCTGCCACTTAACCATCTCACTGCTTGACACCACACTAATTGACGATGTGGCTCATGCTTGAGTGGTTGGTGGGGTGGTTCTGCCCCCACAAGCCCCGGTAGACCTTGCCGGGGTTCCTTGGTCACATGTTCCTTGCGGTGGCCTTGCCCCTTGCCGGGCTCGCCTGCCCGGCAAGGGAGGCCTTCTCTTGCCGATATCTTGCTCTTCTTGCTCGATGTTGGTCCTTCTGGACAACATGTTGGTTCCTCAAATCTCTTGGTCCTTCAGTCTGTGACTTAAGCTTGTGCTTCAATCTTGTTCTTGTACCTATGCACAGTTGGGCAACAGACCCAGGGTTTGTTGCACCGACACTATCCAAGTCGAGCATATGGTAGAAGTCTCTTTCTAGATTGGAGCTTACGAAAACACTTTGGAGCGGGATGTCATTCCTATGTCTGTTTGCCTCCTCCTTCTTGGATGGCCATGGCAATTTGACTGAGGCGCCATCCACAATGGGCGTACAAATCAATATAGCTTCAAAATGAATCGAAAGAAATATGTTCTACGACCGATGTCTCCAAGCCAAGTGATCACTGACAAGCGAGCCACCGATCGTGGAGAGAATACTAAGAGAGCGAACCACCAAAAAGAGAGTCAGCGCTACAAGCCCAAATTGAGTGCCTCCACGATGAGCGCCAAGAACTTTGTCCTAGTTGCCACCAAAAGTGAGATGAGAGAAGTGTATGAGAACCCATCAAGTGTCATGCAGTATGTACTTTTGTGCAATGATGAGGAACCAAAAAGTGATAACTCTCAAAATCTACCTTTAGTGTTATATTCTCTATTGCAGGAATTCCAAGATGTTTTCCACAACGAGCTACCTCCGGGTCTACTGTAACACCCTCGATGCGACTATATCTCCCACGTGTCGAGGCACGACTTAGAGGCATAATCGCATTGAAGGCATATGTCGCAAGTTAGGCAATCTTCACAAACATCCCATGTAATATAATAATAATAAAGGGGAGATAACATAGTTGGCTTACACTCGCCACGTCAATCAAGTACATAAATAGCATTACATCATTCAAACACTCATGGCCCGACTACGGCGCCAAAATGAAAGATAACCCAACAAGCAACATGGTCCTGATCATCCCAACTGGGCACCACTACTAATCATCAGGAAAAGACACATAGTATCACTGAGAGTCCTCGTCGAACTCCCACTTGAGCTTAAGCGCGCCATCTGGAGCTGTATCATCAGGCCCTGCATCTGGTGTAATAGTAATCTGTGAGCCACAGGGACTCAGCAATCTCGCACCCTCGCGATCAAGACTATTTAAGCTTAATAGGTAAGGCAAGGTAAATATGTGGAGCTGCAGCAAGGGACTAGCATATATGGTGGCTATCCTATTCGCAAAAGAGAGCGAGAAGAGAAGGCAAAGCGCGAACGCACAACTAAAGAGGGCAATCCTGCAGCAAACATTACTCCAACACCGTGTCCACTTCCCGGACTCCGCCGAGAAGAGGCCATCACGATAACTCACACGATTGATTCATTTTAATTTAGTTAATGTTTAAGTTATCTACAACCGGCATTAACAAATTCCCATCTGCCCATAACCGTGGGCACGGCTTTCTAAAGTTCAAATCCCTGCAGGGGAGTCCCAACTTAGCCCATGACAAGCTCTCAGGGTCAACGAAGGAATAGACCTCCTCCCGAGACGTTCCGATCAGACTCGGTACCTCGATTCTTCAAGACATTTCGACAGGTTAAAACAAGACCAGCAACACCGCCCGAATGTGCCGACAAATCCCGATAGGAGCTGCACATATCTCGTTCTCAGGGCACACTCAGATGAGCCAGACGTTGGGTAGGCCAGCCCAGAGTTGCCCCTGGTAGCCCCGGACATCGCTCGGTTGGACCAACACTCAGAGGAGCACTAGCCCGGGGGGGTTTAAAATAAGATGACCCTCGGGCTCCAGAAACCCAAGGGAAAAAGAGGCTAGGTGGCAAATTGTAAAACCAAGGTTGGGCATTTCTGGAAAAGCTTTAATCAAGACAAACGATCAAGGGGTTCCAATTATAACCCAACCGCGTAAGGAACGCAAAATCCGGGAACATAACACCGATATGACGGAAACTAGGGCGGCAAGAGTGGAACAAAACACTAGGCGAGAGGCCGAGCCTTCCACCCTTTACCAAGTATATAGATGCATTAAGATAACATGGCAATATAATGATATCCCAACAAGTAAATAAATGTTCCAACAAGGAACGGTCTCCAATCTTCACCTGCAACTAGCAACGCTATAAGAGGGGCTGAGCAAAGCGGTAACATAGCCAATCAAAGGTTTGCTAGGACAATGGTGGGTTAGAGGTTTGACATGGCAATTTGGGAGGCTTGAAAGCAAGTGGTAGGCATCATAGCTTTGGCATAGCAAAAGAGCGAGCATCTAGCAAAGCAAAGATAGTAGTGATTTCGAGGGTATGATCATCTTGCCTGCAAAGTTGTCAGAGTTGACTGGATCCTCGAAAGCAAACTCAACGGGCTCCTCGTTAGCGAACTCGTTTCCCGGCTCTAACCAAACAAGACAAACAAGCAACAAGGACACAATCAACCACGGGCAAGCTCAAACAACATGATGTAATGAAGATATGCTATGCGGGATGCGATGCGGGATGCCTATGCAAGATATGACGAGAAATGCATGACCCTGGCCTCAACTTGGAAAACCAAGTGTTCCACTGGAAATATGAGATGAAATCGCTTGAAAACGATATAAAGATCACCAGAAATGGAGTTACGGTTTGGAAAAGGCAAGCGATTCAAATATGACCACGATCTGCGATTTACAGCAAGTAGCCATCTAAATGCAATGAGATGAACATGCTACAGCACCCAAACATGGCAAAAAAATACATGGAAGGGATGCATTCATGATGCTTAACAAAAGTCTAGCACTGAGCTACGGCCAATTCATCCATTAACAGGTTAAAACAAGCATGGAAAAACTGCATATGGTAAACAGATCTCAGACTTGGTGAAATTAACACTTGTCTGGAATTTCAGATCAGGTAGCACTCTTTGGAGCAACAAAGCTACATGCTACAGGACCTGAACATGGCCAAATAAGACATGGCATGGAGCTACTTAAAGATCTTAACAAAAGTCCCTTAGTGACCTTGAGCCAAAAGGGATCACAAAATACATTTCCAAGCATGTGAACATAGCAAAAACATAATCAGTTTTCAGACTTAGTGAAAACTGGGACATGCTGAAAACAGATATCAAGTAGGCATGTCTATGAGCTCGATGCACTCACTACGGTGCAAGTCATGATAAGCTAAGCATACATCCATCAAGAACACACAAAATGCAAGCTAGACATGGCAAGAACAATAGCATAGCATGCATGGATCACCTACAACATCATCGGCAAAATTGCAAGCAAGTTGACAATCTGCCCAGATTCACAAAATAGCAAAAGTAGAGCTCGATTGACTCAAGCTAGGGTGCTCCATATATGCAAACAAAGACATGGATGGATAGAACACTACAAGATTAACAAAACATCCTTACTGATCATCCCCAAAAGAGGCACGAATCACTAGGAAACAACATGAACATATGGCATCATGAACTAAACAGCTCAAGGACTTAGTGGAATTGCTAAGTCCCTGAAAACAGAATTACCAAGTGACTCACTTTGCAAGCTTGCACTAGTCACCACACACATCACAAAAATACATGGGTTGCACCTCTGGAAAGATGACAAAACCCTTAACAAAACATATGTAGAGCTCATGGGCATATCATGCACACAATAATCATGGCAAAAATGACAAATGTCTAACATGGAGTAGTAGATCTGACCAATAACTCAAGTAGCCCTCTTCTAACAGCATTTCGGGCATCAAGATGAACTCAAATGAAAATGATGCAATGGAATGAAATGATGTGCTCTCTGAGACGAACAATTTGATATGCTATATGCATGAATCGGAGCTACGGATGCAAAGTTACGGAGCTATGAACATGAGCACATGGATCTGCGATTTAAGGACTTGGTAGAAAATCACCCCGCGAGAAAAGTCAACCCGGGACACGGAAGCCGAGGCGGTGGCGGATCTCGCCGGAGCCGGCCGGGATCTCGCTGGAGAGGGAGCGGGGAGGCCGGATCTGGAGTTCCCGCGGCCGGATCTCGACGGCGGCGAGGACGGCGGCTGCGAGGCGGCGACGGGCGAAGGCGGCGGCGACCGGGCGTGACAGGGCCGCACGGATGGCGGCGGCCGAGCCGGGCGGCGGGCGGCGGCACGCGCGCCAGCGAGGAGGTGGCGGAGCGGCGGAGGAGAGGAGCGGCCGGGGCGCGGTAGGCGGCGGCGGCGGAAGCGGGCCGCGGGGGCCGGCGCTGGGCCGCGCAGGCCTCGGCGGCGGTGGCGGGGCACGGCGCCACATGGCAGGCGGGGAGTGGCTGGCGGCGGTGTCCGGCCGCGCGGAGACGATTTTTTAGGGTTTCGGGGAGGGGGATCCGGGATTTTCAAGGAGGACCTATTTATAGGCATAGAGCGAGCTAGGGGAGTCCAAATTGAGCACGGTTTTCGGCCACGCGATCGTGATCGAACGCTCTAGGTGACGGAGCAGGTTTAGATGGGTTTTGGGCCAAATTGGAGGGGTGTTGGGCAGCAACACACCAGAGGCCTTTTTGGTCCCTCGGTTAACCGTTGGAGTATCAAACGAAGTCCAAATGATACGAAAATTCACAGTCGGTCTACCGGTAGTAAACTAAGGCCGCTTGGCAAGTCTCGGTCCAATCCGGACATGTTTAATCCCCACACATGAAAGAAAAGCTAGAAATGACCACCGGAGGAGAACGAAATGCCGGAATGCAAATCGGACAACGGGGAAAATGCTCGGATGCATGAGATGAACACGTATACAAATGCAATGCACATGATGACATGATATGAGATGCATGACAACGATCACGACACACGGAGACAAAGACCCGAACCTGAGAAAATAAAATAACTTAAGGCCGGAAATGGCAAGAGGTGGAGTACAAATTGGGTAAATCATATCCGGGGTGTTACAATAGTCCACCACTATGAAAGGACCTCATCCCGAGATCTAGGACTGAAAGAACGCCAGGTACTCAGAACGGAGGTGATCCTCGCATTCCTAGGTAGCTTCACGGTCGGAATGGTGCGACCACTTGACTTTGAGGAACTTGATTGACTTGTTGCGAGTCTTGTGTTCAGTCTCTTCAAGGATAGCAACTGGGTGCTCACGATAGGAGTGATCTTCTTGGAGCTCAATGTCCTCGAAGTTGACGATGCGGTCAGGAGTCTTGAAGCACTTTCAGAGCTGAGAGACAAGGAACACATCATGAACATTTGCAAACTTTGAAGGAAGCTCGAGTTGATAGGCCAAATCGCCTCTCTTGCTGACAATCTTGAAAGGTCCCACGTATTTGGGGGCAAGCTTCCCTTTGATACCGAAGCGACGAGTACCCTTCATAGGAGATACGCGGAGGTAAACATGATCTCCGATCTCGAAAGCCAAATCACGGTGCTTACTATCATAGTAGCTCTTCTGACGAGATTGGGCTGCTTTGAGGTTATCTCGAATGACTTTGCACATTTCTTCTGCCTCTGTGATTAAGTCATTTCTCAAAAGCTGACATTCACCGGTTTCAGACCAGTTGAGAGGGGTACGGCACTTCCTGCCATACAGAATTTCAAATGGGGCCTTGCCCGAACTTGCTTGAAAACTGTTGTTGTAGGAGAATTCAGCATAAGGAAGACAATCCTCCCACTTCATGCCGAAGGAGATCACACAAGACCTAGGCATATCTTCAAGAATCTGGTTGACACGCTCGACTTGACCGCTAGTTTGAGGATGGAAAGCTGTGCTGACGCGGATGTTGGTGCCCATGGCCTTCTGAAAAGAATCCCAAAACTTGGAGGTAAAGATGTTGCCACGGTCTGAAGAAATCACTTGAGGAATACCGTGCAGAGAGACAATCCGAGAGGTGTAGAGTTCCGCCAATTGAGCTGCAGTGATCGACTCTTTGATAGGCTGAAAATGAGCCACTTTGGTGAGTTTGTCAATGACAACGAATATAGCATCATTGCCACATTTGGACTTTGGAAACCCTGTCACGAAGTCCATTTCAATGTGGTCAAACTTCCATTCTGGAATGGCAAGAGGTTGGAGGAGACAAGCTGGCTTTGGTGTTCTTCCTTCACTCTTCTGCAGACATCACATTCATTCACAAACTGAGCAATCTCGCGCTTCATTCGAGTCCACCAATAAGTCTGCTTGAGGTCCTGATACATCTTCTTGGTCCCAGGGTGGATGGAGAGGAGAGAATTGTGAGCCTCGTTCATGATCACTTTACGAAGTTCACCTTTGGGCACAACAATACGATCCTCGAAGAAGAGAGTGTCCTTGTCATCAAGGCGGTAGCACTTGTACTTGGGTTGACTCTTGGCAATCCCAATCTTCACCTTTTTCACCATAGCATCAAGAAGCTGGGCTTGGCGAATCTGGTCTTCCAAGGTAGGAGAGACTTGAAGGTTGGCGAGGAAACCTTGAGGAACAACTTGCAGATTAAGTTTGCGGAAAGCTTCACAAAGCTTGGGTTGATAAGGCTTGAGAATCAGACTGTTGCAATAAGCCTTCCTGCTCAATGCGTTAGCAATCACATTGGCCTTGCCTGGAGTATACTCGGTACTCGGATTATACTCTTGAATCATTTCAACCCATCGAGTTTGCCTGAGGTTGAGATTAGGCTAAGTGAAGATGTACTTGAGACTCTTGTGATCAGTGAAAATGTCCACTTTTCTTCCCAATAGGAGATGTCTCCAAGTCAAAAGAGCATGCACAACTGCCGCCAACTCGAGATCATGAGTGGGGTAGTTCTTCTCATTAGGCTTCAACTGGCGAGATGTATAAGCAACAACTTTCTTCTTGTGCATCAATACTGCACTGAGACCTTGGAGAGAGGCATCACAAAAGACCTCGTACGGCTTGGATTCATCAGGCGGAGTCAAAACTGGAGCAGTGATCAATTTCTCTTTCAAAGTGTTGAAAGCAATGTCACACTCCGGAGACCAAACGTACTTGACGTGCTTCTGGAGAAGATTTGAGAGAGGCTTCGCGATCTTAGAAAAGTTTTCAACGAATCTTCGGCAGTAGCTTGCGAGACCGAGGAAGCTACGGAGTAGCTTCACGTTCTAAGGAGGTTCCCAATTCACAATTGCAGACACCTTCTCAGGATTCACGGCAATGCCCTTGGCAGAGATGATATGACCAAGATAAAGAACCTCATCAAGCCAAAATTCACACTTGGAGAACTTGGCGTAGAACTGGTGTTCCCTCAGCTTATCAAGAACCAACCGCAAGTGCTTGGCATGATCTTCCTTGTTCTTCGAGAAAACCAGAATGTCGTCGAGATAGACCAAAACGAAGTCATAGGTGTAGGCATTGAAGATGAAGTTCATCATGCGAGAGAACGTCGGAGGAGCGTTGACGAGGCCAAAAGACATGACAGTGTATTCATATGAACCATAGCTTGTCCTGAAAGCCGTCTTGGGAATATCTTGCTCACGGATACGAATCTGATGATAACCCATACGGAGATCAAGCTTGGAGAATACTTGGGCGCCTTTGAGTTGTTCGAACAGCTCGTTGATATTGGGAAGTGGGTATTTGTTCCTGATGGTCTTCTTGTTCAATGGACGGTAATCAACACAAAGTTGGTCCGTTCCATCCTTCTTCTTCACAAAAAGAACACCACAACCCCACGGAGAAGAACTAGGAGGGATGAGACCCATACTTTCTTGAACATCGAGTTGCTTCTTCAGCTCCTTCAACTCTTCAGGTCCGAGCTTGTAAGGACGCTTGCACACAGGTTCCGTACCGGGCTCAAGATCAAGAACGAATTCAACTGGCCGTTGCGGAGGCATTCCTAGAAGCTCTTCTAGAAAAACGTCTTGATATTCACAAACGATTGGAATTTGCGAAATAGCATCCATTTCACCCTTCTCATTGAGAGAAAACAGACGGATAGTATCATCACGAGCGGCAAAGACAATTACATCCTCAGACGAATGAGTCAATTGAATCTTCCTGGCAGCACAATCAAGCTGAGCCTTGTGCTTAGAAAGCCAATCCATCCCGAGAATAAGATCAATATCCGAGTTACCAAGAACCACCGGAGAAGAGAGAAACTTATAGTCGCCCAACGTGATAGTAACATCCGGGGCGGTAGCGCTTGCATTCATGAATTTACCCGGAGAAACAACAGATAACTGTCTAGGCAAATCTTGTAAAGGCAACTCATGCTTAGAAACAAATGGTCTCGAGATGAAACAATGTGATGCACCCGTGTCAAAAAGAACATTCGCAGGAATATCATTAACAGGAAGGTTACCCATGATGACATCTGACGAGTCCTCTGCCTGAGCTGCATTCATCAAATTGACCTTGGCGTGCTTGGGGTTATGCTTGCCCACTGTTGTACTTGCCGATCTGACAGGAGGAGGAGGAGGAGGAAGACGCCTCTGGTTGAAACACATGTTGGCATAGTGACCCTTCTGTTGGCACTTGTTGCACGTGACCTCTGAAAGCGGACGGTGGTACGTAGCACTCGATCTTGGAGCTTGAGACGAATTCTTGTTCTGAAAGCCAGGGTTGGGTGGGTGGGAAGAACCACTACCACCTTTGCTCTTCTGATACGGCTGACGGAACGGAGGAGGAGGAAGCCAATACTTCTGCTTCTTGGCCACTTGAGTAGAGGAAGAAGGAGTAGTGTCTCTGACTCGGTTCTTGGAAGCATCACACCTCAGTTGAGCGGCCTCTTGCTTCAGTGCCATGTTGTAGAACTCATCGTACCTCAAGGGCTCAAAGAGAACAAGAGCTAGCTGAATTTCTTCTCTGAGACCACCCCTGAACTGGTATAACATGCTCTTCTCATCAGGAACGTCCTGCTTGGGAAAGCGAGCGAGCTTCTGGAACAACTTGTTGTAGTCATAGACAGACAAAGAGCCTTGCTTCAGGTTGCGGAATTCCTCACACTTACTTTCAGTCACACTCTGAGGGATGTGATGAGCACGGAAATCTTGACGGAATTCATCCCAACTAATCACACGTCCACCTCTGGAATCCTTGTACTGCTGGAACCACTCTGCAGCTTGACCTTTGAGTTGGAAGGAAGCGAACTTGACGAAATCCTCAGGCCTGACGTTACTGCACTCAAAATGCTTGGACAGATCCACAAGCCAATCATCAGCATCAGTTGCCTCAACACAATTGCTGAAAGTCTTTGGCCCATTAGCAAGGAACTGGTTGAGTGTAGCAAAGTGATTCTGATTGTTGCCTTGATTCCCTTGGTTGCCTTGATTGCACTCTTGAAGAATTTGCATGATCAACTACGTGTTTGCATTGGTTGCGGCCATCACAGCTTGCCATGCCTTCGGAGGAGGTGGAGGTGGTGGCGGATCAGGATTCGGAGTCGTGCGCGTTGGACGAGCCATCCTGAAGAGGTTGACATCCATTAGCACATTGATAAACAAATATTGAAGCTGAATCCAACGGAATGAAAATAGCAACATAAAGTCTTCACATACGAACAAAAGAACGAATGCATTCCTCTTGAAATGGTCACATATCCATAAATTGCGAAGCTATGTAGAATTAGGTAGAAGAAGTAAATCAACAAGGTACGGATCCAGAACGAATAATCGGTAAGAAATCCCAATCTCAAACCAATATTCGTGGAAGAAGAACTAGAGCTACAGGAATTCCCACCTATGAAACTTCTGAACCTTTCCGGTTATGCAATCAGGTGTTGGGGATACAGGGGAAGCATAATATCTCACCCAAACTAGCAAATCCTACATCCAGCTGTATGCATCCTTCAACACATAACCAAGAAAACTTCGGAAACCATCTACCTCAACCTTCGAAAAGCATCCGTTATACAAGTTATGGCGATACTCCTGAACTCCCGCCCCAGTACTGGGTGGCGTCGAGGTTATCTCACCAACGAACTGCATAAAAGAGATTTTCAATGTCGGCATGCTAAAACTCAGGTATTCCAGAACTGCAACGATAAAATTATGATGACAACACCTCAGAGCTCAACTCCCCGGGACACTTCCACTAAACCCCTGACAGGAGGCACCAAGACAATGTTCTCATCATAAAACCATCAGAACGATTCCAAGATACCCGCGTGATCCTAAATTTTTTTAGTGAAATTTGAGAAGAGAAGAGTCAAAACTCTACGTCAAGATGCCTTACCAGAGCGATGAGGAGATTGGGAAGTAAAAAGAATTCCTAAACTCTCCGATATATAATTCCTAAATGACTCAAAACATTTTTCTAGACACAACTCGGCCGCTAAAAACGACCAAACAGTGGGGGCTCCTAAGGTCAGGGAAGGCTCTGATTACCAACTTGTAACACCCTTGATGCGACTATATCTCCCACGTGTCGAGGCACGACTTAGAGGCATAATCGCATTGAAGGCATATGTCGCAAGTTAGGTAATCTTCACAAACATCCCATGTAATATAATAATAATAAAGGGGAGATAACCTAGTTGGCTTACACTCGCCACGTCAATCAAGTACATAAATAGCATTACATCATTCAAACACTCATGGCCCGACTACGGCGCTAAAATGAAAGATAACCCAACAAGCGACATGGTCCTGATCACCCCAACTGGGCACCACTATTGATCATCAGGAAAAGAAACATAGTATCGCTGAGAGTCCTCATCGAACTCCCACTTGAGCTCAAGCGCGCCATCTGGAGCTGTATCATCAGGCCCTACATCTGGTGTAATAGTAATCTGTGAGCCACAGGGACTCAGCAATCTCGCACCCTCGCGATCAAGACTATATAAGCTTAATAGGTAAGGAAAGGTAAATATGTGGAGCTGCAGCAAGCGAGTAGCATATATGGTGGCTATCCTATTCGCAAAAGAGAGCGAGAAGAGAAGGCAAAGCGCGAACGCACAACTAAAGAGGGCAATCATGCGGCAAACATTACTCCAACACCGTGTCCACTTCCCGGACTCCGTCGAGAAGAGGCCATCGCGGTAACTCACACAATTGATTCATTTTAATTTAGTTAATGTTTAAGTTATCTAAAACCGGACATTAACAAATTCCCATCTACCCATAACCACGGGCACGGCTTTCGAAAGTTCAAATCCCTGCAGGGGAGTCCCAACTTAGCCCATGACAAGCTCTCACGGTCAATGAAGGAATAGACCTCCTCCCGAGACGTTCCGATCAGACTCGGTACCTCGGTTCTTCAAGACATTTCGACAGGTTAAAACAAGACCAGCAACACCGCACAAATGTGCGGACAAATCCCGATAGGAGCTGCACATATCTCGTTCTCAGGGCACACTCAGATGAGCCAGACATCAGGTAGGGCAACCCAGAGTTGCCCCTGGTAGCCCCGGACATTGCTCGGTTGGACCAACACTCAGAGGAGCACTGGCCCGGGGGGGTTTAAAATAAGATGACCCTCGGGCTTCAGAAACCCAAGGGAAAAAGAGGCTAGATGGCAAATGGTAAAACCAAGGTTGGGCATTGCTGGAAAAGCTTTAATCAAGACGAACTATCAAGGGGTTCCCATTATAACCCAACCACGTAAGGAACGCAAAATCTGGGAAGATAACACCGATATGACGGAAACTAGGGCGGCAAGAGTGGAACAAAACATTAGGCGAGAGGCCGAGCCTTCCACCCTTTACCAAGTATATAGATGCATTAAGATAACATGGCAATATAATGATATCCCAACAAGTAAATAAATGTTCCAACAAGGAACGGTCTCCAATCTTCACCGGGAACTAGCAATGCTATAAGAGGGGCTGAGCAAAGCGGTAACATAGCCAATCAACAGTTTGCTAGGACAATGGTGGGTTAGAGGTTTGACATGGCAATTTGGGAGGCTTGAAAGCACGTGGTAGGCATCGTAGCATTGGCATAGCAAAAGAGCGAGCATCTAGCAAAGCAAAGATAGTAGTGATTTCGAGGGTATGATCAGCTTGCCTGCAAAGTTGTCAGAGTTGACTGGATCCTCGAAAGCAAACTCAACGGGCTCCTCATTAGCGAACTCGTCTCCCGGCTCTAACCAAACAAGACAAACAAGCAACAAGGACACAATCAACCACGGGCCAGCTCAAACAACATGATGCAATGAAGATATGCTATGCGGGATGCGATGCGGGATGCATATGCAAGATATGAAGAGAAATGCATGACCCTGGCCTCAACTTGGAAAACCAAGTGTGCCACTGGAAAGATGAGATGAAATCGCTTGAAAACGATATAAAGATCACCGGAAATGGAGTTACGGTTTGGAAAAGGCAAGCGATTCAAATATGACCATGATGTGCGATTTACAGCAAGTAGCCATCAAAATGCAATGAGATGAACATGCTACAGCACCCAAACATGGCAACAAAATACATGGCAGGGATGCATTCATGATTCTTAACAAAAGTCTAGCACTGAGCTACGGCCAATTCATCCATTAACAGGTTCAAATAAGCATGGCAAAACTGCATATGGTAAACAGATCTCAGACTTGGTGAAATTAACACTTGTCTGGAATTTCAGATCAGGTAGCACTCTTCGGAGCAACAAAACTACATCCTATAGGACCTGAACATGGCAAAGTAAGACATAGAATGGAGATACTCAAAGAGCTTAAAAAAATACATTTGCAAGCATGTGAACATAGCAAAAACATAATAAGTTTTCAGACTTACTGAAAACTGGGACATGCTGAAAACAGATATCAAGTAGGCATGTCTACGAGCTCGATGCACTCACTACGGTGCAAGTCATGATAAGCTAAGCATACATCCATCACAAACACATAAAATGCAAGCTGGACATGGAAAGAACAATAGCGTAGCATGCACGGATCAACTACACATCATCGGCAAAATTGCAAACAAGTTAACAATCTACCCAGATTCACAAAGTAGCAAAAGTAGAGCTCGATTGACTCAAGCTATGGTGCTCCATATATGCAAACAAAGACCTCGACGGATAGAGCACTACAAGATTAACAAAACATCCTTACTGATCATCCTCAAAAGAGGCACGGATCACTAGGAAACAACATGAACATATGGCATCATGAAGTAAACAGCTCAAGGACTTAGTGGAATTGCTAAGTCCCTGAAAACAGAATTACCAAGTGCCTCACTTTGCAAGCTTGCACTAGTCACCACACACATCACAAAAGTACATGGGTTGCACCTCTCGAAAGATGACAAAACTCTTAACAAAACAAATGTAGAGCTCATGGGCATATCTTGCACACAATAATCATGGCAAAAATGACAAATGTCTAACATGGTGTAGCAGATATGACAAATAACTCAAGTAGCCCTCTTCTAACAGCATTTCGGGCATCAAGATGAACTCAAATGAAAATGATGCAATGGAATGAAATGATGTGCTCTCTGAGACGAACAATTTGATATGCTATATGCATGAATCGGAGCTACGGATGCAAAGTTACGGAGCTATGAACATGAGCACATGGATCTGCGATTTAAGGACTTAGTAGAAAATCACCCCGCGAGAAAAGTCAACCCGGGACACGGAAGCCGAGGCGGTAGCGGATCTCGCCGGAGCCGGCCGGGATCTCGCCGGAGAGGGAGCGGGGAGGCCGGATCTGGAGCTCCCGCGGCCGGATCTCGACGGCGGCGAGGACGGCGGCTGCGAGGCGGCGACGGGCGAAGGCGGCGGCGACCGGGTGCGACGGGGCGGCGGGCGGCGGCGCGCGCGCCGGCGAGGAGGCGGCGGAGGGGCGGAGGAGAGGAGCGGCCGGGGCGCGGTAGGCGGCGACGGCGGAAGCGGGCCGCGGGGGCCGGCGCTGGGCCACGCGGGCCTCGGTGGCGGCGGCGGGGCGCGGCGCCACGTGGCATGCGGGGAGTGGCTGGTGGCGGTGTCCTACGCGGTGCGGACAATGTCCGGCCGCGCGGAGACGATTTTTTAGGGTTTCGGGGAGGGGGATCCGATATTTTCGAGGAGGACCTATTTATAGGCATAGAGGGAGCTAGGAGATTCCAAATTGAGCACAGTTTTCGGCCACGCGATCGTGATCGAACGCTCTAGGTGATGGAGCAGGTTTAGATGCGTTTTGGGCCAAATTGGAAGGGTGTTGGGCTGCAACACACATGAGGCCTTTTCGGTCCCTCGGTTAACCGTTGGAGTATCAAACAAAGTCCAAATGATACGAAACATGACAGGCGGTCTACCGGTAGTAAACCAAGGCCGCTTGGCAAGTCTCGGTCCAATCCAGAAATGTTTAATCCCCACACACGAAAGAAAAGCTAGAAATGACCACCGGAGGAGAACGAAATGCCGGAATGCAAAACGGACAACGGGGAAAATGCTCGGATGCATGAGACGAACACGTATGGAAATGCAATGCACATGATGACATGATATGAGATGCATGACAATGATCACAACACACGGAGACAAAGACCCGAACCCGAGAAAATAAAATAACTTAAGGCCGGAAACGGCAAGAGTTGGAGTACAAATTGGGTAAATCATATCTGGGGTGTTACATCTACCTCAAATACGAGCCATCGAACACTGCATGGACCTCATCCCCAGAGAACCACTTCCTAACAAGGCTCCATACTACCACAATCCCGAGGAAACAAAAGAGATCAAATGGCAAGTACAACAACTCATCGACAACGGACAAGTACGTGAAAGCTTGAGCCCTTGTGTCGTCCCGGTAATCCATGTTCCCATGAAATATGGTACATGCCGCATGTGTTCACTACAAAAAATACACTTCCGTGATGATACGTGTTTGTCACAGTAGGTCACCTTTTCTATCATGTATGTACATCCATGACAATTTTATGACAGAATCATGATAGTCATACCTGTGCTATCGTACAACTGTTCCATGACAATACCAAAATTATCATCACGGAAGTGTTCACATCCATGATGATAAATGACGCATCATGGAAGTGCTTTCGTCAAGGGTAACCGACATGTGCCATCCACCGTAACGGGTCGCTGTTAAGCTACCGTGTCCATTTTTGGATCCGATAACCTGTTAACAGCCCAGAGCAATGGGGATTTTCCACATGTAAAATTATCATTGGCCGGAGGAAACACGTGTTAGCTCGTCATTGGGTCAGATAGGCCCCTATGATATGCCGACATGTGCGACGGCTTACCACTTGCCAATTTAGTTTACAAAGGTCGGCTTGTTTGACTTGGTCAAAAGTTAGCGGGCTGGCCCATGAAAAGCCTGTTAATGGTATGTTCACAAATAGCCCATTTTACGGCCCGGTAACACATGCCCGTTAGGGACTTCCCAAAATCCGCCCAACAACGTCATGTGGCCCGTCGAATATAACACCAGCCTGTTTCACTTTCGGCCCATGTATGGCCCACGACGTCTTTCGGCCCATCTGAGGCCTTTTGTAACTATAGGCCCTTTAGTGGCCCATGGTGACTCTAGCCCATAATGAACAGTAAATTTCTTTGTACTCATTAACGACACATGATTCACATGGGTAGTTTCCAGCTAGTATTAGCTTTCGGCCTACTGATGGCCCATAGGTTCTTGGGCTCCTTTCTGGCCCTCGATTACTTCTGGCTCGTTACTGGCCTATTCCCCTAATGGGCCAAATTCGGCCTGTGGCAAGAATCAGCCCGTTTGTGTCCTGTTAACCCGTTGCGCCGTTTCCAACCCGTCCTATATTTTGTCCCATTAACGACCCGTTATGCATGTGGAAGAATTAAGCCTTTGCTGTCCTCCGGCCTTTTAACGGCCCGTTACAGTGCTAGGCCGATACCAATTATGCCCGTTTGCCGCCCATGTGGACCCATTTATCCAATGGCCTGACGCCCACCGATTCTATGGCCCGTTGGAGGCTCATTTATCGGATGGCCCGTAGGAGGCCCATGGATCCTATGGCCTGTAGCAGCGTCAAGGTTACCATGGTTTGTATATGGCCCATGGTTGTTGCGGCCACTAGCAAACCAGGGAAAAAGAAGACTAGGAAATAAATAACCCCGAAAGTAACGCTAGGCTATTAAGGCGATTGCACAGATTACATCCACTGGGCATCAAAGATGGCCACTAGTGCAAATATAGGGAACACCCTACACTATACAAAAAATGGCTTGCTATTTTCTTCAGCTTGTGGGTGCATGTTAAGAACAAATTTTGTATCGCAACAAAACAAATTTCAACCATAGAACAAAAGGAAGGTTGCCATAAAAGTTAATAGTCTGGCAGATAAATGCACCGCCAGAAGTTTAGAAGCTCAATTCATTTGACCTAACTGTTACGTTTTCATGTTGTATTGTCCCAGGAGCACCCTTTGCCTTCATTTCACCTAGGCTCATGAACAACATAGCAAATGTCTGATAGTCTGGTTTCAAAACCATGCATATCTTGACGACATCGAACAATGTCTGTCCTTGTATCATAAAGGGTCTCTATGAGGGAATGGACTTGTGTCTAGAGCGTAGATATAATATTGTTTTGAGCTTGCATATCTTGATCATGAGGCAGTTTGGACGAGATTGCATCAACAACCAACCCAGTATTTACGCAGGAACATTCTTTTGGCACTGTTAGTGGAGAGGTAGTGACCCACTGCAGCAAGAGGTGACATTGCGGTTATAGTTGCCTCGTCACCTTCAGAAGGTGGCGGTTCCACCATTTTTTCCATAACTTGCTAAAAAAGTTGAGTTTTTACCTGGTAGTATCAGAACAGAAGATATTAAGGAGGCAGCAAAGCCAAACAAAATAGCTTTGGTGTATATACATAACATATTCTAGTGAACCCATGTAAAATATTAGTTGTATTTTACTGCAAAGTACATAATAAAACAAGGTTCCAAACATATGACCATGTACCATGGCTAATGTATTGTCTATTTCTTCACATTGTATTGAGAACTAAGGATAAAGAGATAAAGTTTATAATATGGTAGGCATAGTATGACATCATTCATATCACAAAACAATTGAGAATAGACAAACATGCAATTGTAACATTATGTGGGCAAGTCTAGCAAGGAGCTAGATAACAGATCAAGATCAAAGGAACATCACTACTCTCTTTTAAACCTTGTAAGGTGCAATGATACGCTAAGAAAATTGTGTATAAAATTGAAAAGAGTAATAGACATTGGCTGCAAATCATGCAGTTCAATGCACAAGTCAGAGTAAGTAGTAGTTAAAAGGCACGAGGATTAAGGATTTCCACAACATTTGGTTCAGGTACTTTTTGATCCCGGTGGGCTTTCCTATACATTTGGAACAAATCAATATAGATCTGATAATATGGTACAGCGAAAAGACTGAAACAGCAGCTAATTACAAGAGCCTCGCAGTGTGCCATATAGCTACAAGATCCTATCGTGTGTTGGAATTTCACTTTTGTATGATTGGCCTTGTTCTTTGAATAGTTCACCTACAAGAAGATAGATTTGTGAGGCACATGCATAAATAGGACTTCAACATGTGATCTGATCACATATATATAATGTACCTGATACTTTGGATCAGACCCGTGTTTAACAAGGCCTCTCTAGTCTTCATCCGATATGTCTTCCACTGGAGATGTTTGGGCAAGTTCACTGTTAGCCTTGGCTTCAAAGTGAGTTTTCCTCAAGTTATACCGATACTGTCATAGAGTAGACTTTAAAACATGGGTGCAAGCTTGTATGTTGCCTCATCTTTGGCTATCCAACTTGAACCTCATCTATTGAAAATTATGGGAGTCTCATTATCAGCAACCTAGAAAGTATGGGACAGAGTAAGACGATATTACTAGTTTTCATACATAGATAAATGGTCGACGAAGGTGTTGAACTGGGTTTCGTCTTTATCATTCCTGTACTGAATCCATGTTGGGAGGATACGTAGATGACCCCTAACGGCAACCGCTGCCTCTAATACTAACTTGGCTGACTCGGAAGCATCACGTGGCCTTTTTAAACTTCCCTCAAAATGGATCGCCATTCTTCCTCCTCTAGATTTAGTTAACCTATCGAGCATTATCCCTGGTGTTTGTTTCCTCTGGCGCCTAGATGCTAGTCCAATAGCAAACATAGGAAGTGTTCATGTACATAAAACTATGAGACTGCATGTAAAGAAGCATGCAACTGTAACTTGTCTCTAGCAACTACCTTCTTGTTGTTGAAGCTCACAAAGTTCATCTGATCTTGCCAACTCGTCTTTGTCAAGAGTGCTTCGGAAGTAGTGTCATGTGGCAAGGGAGCTTGGGAACGTGCTGCTAGCTCAGTTGACAAACAAGTAACTCGTGCAGCTGGCAGTACTTTGGAAGGTGTTGCAACAACTAGGGTTGTCTCTGCTTGTTTGGTGGCAGCTATTTGTTTCTGTTTGGCTTGTTCTATAGCTTGTGTAGCACAGCATACCCCATTTGTACAATTTTCCGTTGGACTTTGACCTTCTATTGCACCATCAGTACCAGCAGAATCTGCAGGATTCTTCCGGTTCACTTTCCGTGTGTCCTTAGTACTAACACCATCCCCTGTCATTCCATGTCCCTTCCTCTTTTTTTGTGTGCCATGTTAATTCAAGCCGACAAGAAAAAGGAATAACAATTTAGTTCTTCAGAACAAATTGATGCATGATGCAGATGAACTGAACTCTGATGTTAGACAACCACATTATAGGAGGATGTAATATGTACGAAAAACAGGACGGCATGAGATAACCAGAACTATGATGTGTAAACTAAGCAAAACACATTTCACTAAATTAGAAGAAATGCAATGGAAGGTAGACACCATACGAAAGATGCTACAAATATCGCTCTGCCAAGTTAACAGTGTCCCGTCACTACTGGTGTTTAAACAAATGTGAAAATCATATGCAAGATGCAAACAACATCTCACTACCAAGTTAAAAGTCTCTAGTCATTAGTGCCATTGCATATTCACAGCTTATGATGTGTAAACTAAGGGGAAGGCATTTCAACAAATTAGAAGCAATGAAAGCTAGACACCATATGAAAGATGCAACGAATATCAATCTAGCAAGTTAAAACCGTCTTGTCATATGTGTCATGTCAACAAATTAGAAGTAGTACAAGCTAGAAAAGAATGCAAGATGTAACCTACATCACACTACCAAGTCAAACATGTCTTATGATAAGTGATTGTTGCAGGTTACACAACAATAGTACTTTGATGTAAGAACATAGTGTGATAGACATATATTATATGTTCTAGAAACAGGAACACGTGTCTTAATCACAAGTATAATGTGTAAAGTAAGCAGATGGAATTCAACAAAATTAGAAGCAATACAAGCTATACATCATACATAACATGCAACCACATATAATGGTGCACTAGGGGAGACGTGCTCATCATCAACATAGCTTCATTGAGTGTGTATGCATGTGTTGTCTTGCAAATCATCTTGGGGGGTTGGAGGAGTAAAATCTATAGAGGCCCTCAGTTTGGAAGGAGCACCTTTATCCTCTCGTTTCTAACTTCCTTCCGCTTTATTGATTTTGAAGTGTCCAGTAAAACCGACAAGAAAAAGCAATAAAATTCACTCTTCAGAACTCATTCGTGCATGATACTAACAATCACTACTTTGATGTAAGGCAAACACATGATATCAGGATGGAATATGTACGAAAACAGGATGGGATGGCATATTCACAACTGTCTGTGTAAACTATGGAGGAGCCATTTCAACAAGTAAGAAGCATTGCAAGCTTGACACCGTATGCAACATGCAAGACAATATCACAGTACCAAGCTAGAGAAAGCACCTGGGATGCCGGTTTCGCCGGAAGACCACCATCAGTCCTTGCCTTATTTTTTTCCTTCCTTCTTCTTAGTTTTATTGCCTTGTCAATTCAAACCCACAAGCAAAATGAATAAAAATCCGCTTTTCAGAACTCATTGACGCAGGATGCTAACAAGCACAACTTTAATGTAAGGCGACTATATGATAGGACATTTGAATGTGTAACAAACAAGGACAACATTGCATACTCACAGCTATGATGTGTAAAGTAAGGAGATGCCATTTCAACAAATTATAAGCAATGAAAGCTAGATACCATATGAAAGATGCAACGAATATCACTCTACCAAATTAAAATTGTCTCGTCATAAGTGCCATTTCAACAAATTAGAAGGAGTATAAGCTAGAAAGAATGTGAGATGTAACTTATATCACACTCGCAAGTAGACGTGTCTTATGATAAGAGATTGTTGCAGGTTACACAATAGTATTACTTTGATGTAAGAACATGGTGTGATAGACAGATATTGTACGTTCTAGAAACAGGAACATGTGTCTTCTTCACAAGTATAATGTGTAAAGTTAGCAGATGGAATTCAACAAAATTAGGAGTAATACAAGCTAGACATCATACATAACATGCAACCACCTATAACGGTGCCAAGTTAGAGGGACCACCTGTGATGGTGCATTAGGGGAGATGTGCTCATCATCAACACAGCTACATTGAGTGTCTATGCATGTGTTGTCTTGCAAATCATCTTAGAGGGTTGGAGGAGTAGAATCTGTAGAGGCCCTCCCTCTGGAAGAAGCACCTTTATCCGCTGCCTTGCTAACTTCCTTCCGCTTTATTGATTTTGAATTGTCATGTAAAACCTATAAGAAAAAGCAATCAAATTCACTCTTCAGAACTCACTCTTGCATGATACTGACCATCACTACTTTTATGTAAGGCAAACACATGATACCAGGATGGAATATGTATGAAAAACAGGACAGCATGGCATATTCACAAATGTTTGTGTAAACCAAGCATGTGCCATTTCAACAAATAAGAAGCAATGCAAGCTAGACACGACATGAAAGATGCAACCAATATGACTCTGCCAAGTTAAAATTGTCCCATCATAAATGGCATTTCAACAAATTAGAAGAAGCGCATGCTATAAATCACATCAAAGATGCAACTAATATCGCAGTGCATATACTAAAGGTGTCTCATCATATTGATTGATGCGGGATACAAAAAAATAGTTTTATGTAAGGACATACTTACTAGACTGATGTACTATGTACTAAAAATAGGAAGGCATGTCACATTAATAGGTATAATGTATAAACTTAGAATAGCACCTGCAATTTAACCAGATTGGAAGAATTACAATCTAGACACCATATGCAACATGCAACCACATATCATGCTGCCAAGTTAGAGCAGGCACCTGCAATGCTCGTGTAGGGGAAATGTGATAATCAACAAAGTACGTTCACTCTCTTCATATATCCTTGCTGTTTCTTGAGAATCATGTGGGGAGGCTGAAACTGCATTTTTTAAATGAGGATCTTTACTCAATGTAGTCCATAGTCCTGACTGCCTCATCATAAGTGATAAATGAGGGATACATAAGAACATTAGTTTGATGTAAGAACATGGTTAATAGACAGATGTACTAGTATGTACCAAAAACAGGAAGGCATGTCATATTCAAACATATAATGTGTAAGCTAAGCAGATGCAATTTAACCAAATTGGAAGCAATACAAGCTAGACATCCAGCTGGAGTGGTGAGCATGGTCATCTAGGACCTAAGAGCCTAGTGGGAGGCAGGCTGCTTCGGCACCATTTTGTCTTTTTACTTGTCTTCCAAGTGATGAATGTCTGTGTTGGGCTTGTCACTGGCTCGGCCAGTGCCCTGACTAGCTATTTGTCTTCGGGTGCTCCCGGGATGGTGGTTCATGTAAAAAATATCTTTCCTTATATTAATATAGACCAACTTCGGCCTTTCAAATACAAGCTAGACACCATACGTAACATGCAACCACATCTGACACCGCAAAGTTAAAGCAGGCACCTGGGATGGTGGTTCATTACGAGCGAGATCATCAACTCCATATATACGTTTACCGTCTCCATATGCTGACACTACACCCTTTAAAGTGCTGAAACATGTCTCGCCTAGCCACGTACGAAGCTGGAGCAACTTCACTATTTTCTTTTCTGCTTCTGTCAAGGCAGAGTCTGAAATACCCTTGCATAAAAACACAATGGTGAGAGTATGGGTGAAGTGTGTGCAGAACTAGTGCACTGTAAAAGTAGCACATAGCAGGTGGCTAAAAAATAAATGACAGGAGACATATGATAGATATACAACATTGCATGGCAAACAAAATTAGATTCTACTCCGTATGATTTTGTAATATATGAGCACCGGGATGGCTGGGAAATGCAGGTACTCCTACAACACACCACCACATTTGGTCCTATCAAAATAACGGTCGACTGGAAATAAATAGGTCAGTCAATTTTTTTTATGAACCGTCTGATCTATAAGGAGCGGGCAGATGGCCTCCGTCTATCTCCCTCCAATCATTGTTGACGATCTTTCTCGAACCGCCAATGACCACCGGCTCAGACCCCTGCCTCCGCTGCCCTGCCGTCGCCTCGACCTCACACCACCGCCGTGCTTGGCAGCGCCCCCAGCCATTCCTTTAATCCCGGCCGACCTCCAGATCAGGCACCAGCAGCTCTGGGACCCACATCCCCCTAAGATAAACACCGAGGTGCTGCTTCCCCGGCCTAATAGCCGGAGTAGCGCCTGTTATGCCGGGGAATGCTTCCGTTAATTGGGAATTAACTGACCAGGAATTGAAATCCAGGGGCTATGAACCTCTAGCTAAGGTGAAATAGCATATGAGGAGAAACCTTGTGCATCGCGGGTTACTAGGAATATCTAGTATGAAAATTAAGCGGTCAACTAGTGTCTTCTGTGGGATGAATATCATGCAAGAAGACACGTAAGATTTGCACGAATAGGGGAAGAGGAGTACCATTATCAGTTGCCAGTGTTGTGTCCTCCATATGTCACGGTGATTTTCTTCTTTTTGCCAAGGGAACCGATGTTTTGGAGGAGCGTGCAGCCTTGGACGAACCCATGGCCAAATTGTTGACTGTGTTGCTGTCGCTGTATGTTGGCGGAGGGGAAGCCGATCCGAGGTGGTGAAGGACGGTGTAGCAGGAACAACTCCGGCGCGATGGACGGTGGCAAAGTTGGAGCGGTAGACGACGTCAGGGTATCGGTTCCGGCATGATGGAGGAGGGCGGCAGTTGATGGGTGGGATGGGGTGGCAGACGGAGGACGCCGGGGTTTCACGGCTGGTGGAGAGGTAGTTTTGGCGCCCACGGAAACGAATGGGGAATCGGACGGGGGCGGGGGGAGCTAAGGGAGAACCATGTTTCGGTCTGGGACGCGCTTGTTTTTGCCTTTTTTGAATAGATGGGACACGCTTGTTTGAATTTGGGGAAAGTACAAACTTTGCCCCCCTCTTAAATTTCGGACCTACTGCGGGCCGGGGGTAGGATGGTAATCGCAGGTGTCCCAAATAGTGGGCGGGAGTGATTTCGGCCGTGCGCATGTGTGCTTAGGCGGCCATTGTGTATGAATGTTTTTCGGAGGCGGTTGTGTGGCGTCTAGATGAAGCTACAAACCTTCCTCGGTTTAGACCTTTGGACGTTGGGACAGTAGGTTTCACGGGTCAGAGTTTTGGCGCTTCGTTCAAAATTTTGAGACAGAGGCTCTTTTGGCTCATGTTTAGAGTACTCTTGAACTTTGAGGATTGACCTAAATAGACAACGTTAAATATGACCTTGTATGTTTGAAAACCTCATTAAATTATCCACTTCTTTTAGAAATGTTGACATTTAAAAATCCTATAACTATGATTATTTTGGAATGGGAGAGCTAAATTTGAATATATTTTGTACACGACTATATATACTATTATGTACAAAAGCAGAGCAAAGATTGGTGCCCCATAATTTAGGTATGATTTACGAATGCATGATATTGAATTCAAATAATTGAATGGACTTCATGTTGAATTCGAATTTTAAAACCACCTTAAGTTGAATTCAAATGTATGCTGGTTCATAGCTAGCTATTTATAATGTTCATTATGTAACTTTCGTATGTATAATGTGCTTTACACACACAACATGAACTACACTCACGTTTATATTCGATTGCTAAAGCGATGCATTGTTTGGAGTTCAAAATACTAATTATGTGGATCAATTATGTCGAATAATAACATAGACATGCTCAAATTTGATAGAATCTAGATGTCTGATGGATCAATGACCGTTGCTTGCGTGAATTGCAAATATCATCATCCCATCCTAATATTTGGATACAATTTATATTTTTAATCAATGTGTACATCAGTCTTTTAAGTGTAGTTTCACTCTCCATCGGTGGTCTCTCACACATGCTCACACACTCTCTCCCGAGGTGTCTTTCTCGCAGACATGCTCTCGATATAACCCTCCCTCCCTCTCGCAACCATTTACGACTGTTTTCACTAACCATTATCACAAGCACTCTTCCTCTCACAAGCATACACATGCACAATTCCCATCGACCCTTTCTATACACATAGACCTGCCTATGTGTCTCCCGTACGCACATTATCTTTAGGCCTGTCCCTCACACATTGTCTCACACCTCTCTTCTTAATCGACGAGTATGATTCTAGCAGAGCATTTTGTAGGATGCCCCTTAAAGTTAGGTTGGATGAAAGGTAATATTAGTGATAAGGGGTTACCTTAGTCCAAGGACCTAGGGTTACAAATCCTAGCCGGCTTTGTCAGTGGACACAGAGTCCTTCATGATTCTGCAATCTTTGTCTTGTACGACTAGTCATCCATGGGTCTCCCTAAATGACGCAGGACGGAACCGAACCAATGGCCCAACCTCAACCCACCGGACCTCACGTGGTGACACACCCTCTGCCCCCAGGTATCGTTATCTTCTCACACCCACACATACCAACATAGACACCACACAAATAATTTTCTCCTCGTGCCTCTATCCCCTTCCCCCTTGAATATACACACTCAAGGGCATCTCTCGCCGTGACATCATAATCGTCTCTCTCTCTCTAGACATCTCTCATTTCTCGTGCTATCTCTCCCACGTTCCCCCTCCCCTACCGGCCCCTCTATCCATGCCTCTCTTAAATACGTAATACACACACATACCTCTCTAGGCCCCACCAAATACATCAACTACACATTCACACATGTTACATCAGATACCCCATTGATCTCAAAATCCCTCTCTTCACGTTTATTTCTCATAGAACATTCCTTTTGAATAAACTGTGGCCAAAAAATTATTTTTGAATTTCTACATATATAGAACATTACAAAGTTATATGGAGGAGTATGAACGTTAATTTGTATTGCATGGTGCCCACAATGATATTTATTCCACACTGTGAATTTTTATATTTTTATACCCCCTCTACGCTCCTTTCACGCATGCACACAAACAATCTCCGGGTCCTCCAAAAGTACGCCCCTAGCACATTCACGCATGTTTCATCTTTCTCTCATGATATATATACAGTGACTATCATTGTATTTGAAGAGAAAGCACGATATGTACATTTGACTTCAGAATCCACACATTATGGTCACCATTTACGTTTTGTGGTTATTATATAGTTACGGGCTCACCATACAGCTCTATGTTTGCTCAGGACACGACTAGTTTAAAAGTTAGACGCTCCACGTGGCACCTCTAGTGTTGCATCACATTATCTCACTACCATTGGACCGACCTGTCGGTGTGTATCTACTCTACACTCTTATAAAAACACGGAGTTGGTGATGATGGTGTGCCTGCCATCCTGCAATATAGGCCGTCGGATTTATATCTAACGGATAGGAAGGAAACTATGGCAATTTTGCAAAAAGGTACCCACACACCTCTCCACATTTGCAAATAAGGCCTTCCTCGTTCATCCTTTTCCTTCACAAGACAAACTAGTCATACACATGCATCTTGATGTTACGTGCAACACATGGGCATCTTGCTAGTAAGAATGAAAACAAACGACACAAATATATTGGACGGTGGTTTGAAGTCATGACCGCGGGCGCAACGGACAAGGTGGCCCTGTATTGGTATGCTGAGCCGTCTGTTTTAACACACAGGAGCTGGTGTGGTGATTATACACACAGGCACACATCCACACGAACTGCATGCACGCAACACACACACGAACACATGCAGCCACGCATGCACGGAACACTCACACATACACACGCAACCAAGCACGCACGCAACACTCACAAACGCACACACACACATGCATGCACAGACCACACACCACACGACCAACACACAATCACGATCAAGTGCTCAACCTACACGTGCATGCGCACACATCAGGCCCTGACGAACACATGCACAACTAGGTGGTTTCCACGCATGGGTTCGTGCCTTGTTGTGCCTGCGTGAATTTCTATTTATCTGACCTTTTTCCTATGCGAACTGACAGGTGGGACCCACAAGGAACATGGTCAGTTTAACTAGTCAACATGGTGCCACGCAAACTATTTGGCCGGTCAATAGAGTGTAATCTGATGCTGAACAGTGAGCAAGTGATCGAATAATCACCGGAAAACGAATATAGTGACCATAATGAGCATATTCATAAGTCTGGTGATCGTACTACACTTTTCTCTCTGTAGGACCTCCAAAACTACATATCTACACGTTCTCGCATGTTACATCTAACAACTATGCAATACAACACTACTACTACACTCTAACACAATAAATCATATGCGTTTTTAGTTTTACTAGATATCATATTGTTACTTAATTATTTAGTTTGCATACATTAAAATTCCCTTTAAAACGTATGCCCAATATCATTTACCGCGCGAAAAAAATCCCGCCCTTTCCTGTTTAATCGGGTTTGTGTCGATGGATCTTGCCAAACAACAAAACTATAGTACTATAGTACTATAGTACAAGTAACAGTTCATTGGGCCGCCGCGTCATGTACTCCTCCATCGTAAGAGTGGAGCACTTGCTTTCATAAATGTTCCAGTCCCTTTTGTGGACATGTGGGACATCAAGCTACCGGGTCTACGTGCCATACCAAAATACAGTGCAGAGCAGCAGGGGTGAAGCACCCCAGTCATGGCGCCGGCGTAGTAATGAGCAATGAGTCGTCAAATCACAAAGCTGCACCTTTCCAGCAGTTAATTTGGAGGGACGAACTAATAATGCTAAAAACAGAAGTTGGAGGGATAAAGCAACCATCATTTCACTCGTTGCTGAATTCGCTTCTCCCTCATCTTCTTCAAGTTAACCACGTGTTGCTTCTATCGTTGTTCTACCTCATGTGGGATGTGGATCGGCTTGGTAAAGCACTGAGGCATGGGACCGCATGTTAGCAAACCACCAGGCCAACATCCTATAACAATAAGAAACCTCCCCTACCATCAGCGTGGCAAAATCACCTCCTTTTTACTAATCTTGATTCTATAATTTTTTAGATCAATATAATTTAGATTTGTATAGATAGCACACAGGACCAAAACCAAGTGGTACGGTTAAGGGCATCCACAATGTGTAGACAAATGTGAAAATAGCTTTTGGCATCGATGGGAGCCATTGTGGACGGTCCTGCCAAAGCCAAAAAGATGGAACTGAAGCTCCTTGATTGATTGATTGAAGGAATAGAAAAATGCAACGTCTCTCCTCTTTCTCCGGTGTTGGATGCATGTATAGTATAGAGCATAGAATCTACTCCCCTGTCGCTTCTATCACAAATCACAAAGTAGTGAGGCGTCAAATCACAAAGCACGGACAAAGCAACCATCATTTCACTCTTTGCTGACTCCACTTCTCCATCGTCTTCTTCGAGAAACCACCTCACCACACTAAGCTGGACGGACGATCCTATTGTGTACTAGTACTAGTACATTTACGCATCCTTTGGGTCAACAGACTTCCTAGATGCATATAAGGCGATTGTCTCGGCTTGTAGGCGGCACTTGCGAATGACTTACCATGGTCTCCCTCAATGGTGTTCTCCTTCGAACGTACTTCGCCAAACCACAACGTTTGAGATATCGATGATGTCACCGCAATGGGGAAGGAAGTCAAATAGTTACTACCTCCATTTGTTGTACACAAGGCCAATATATCAAAATTACAATTTGCAAAAGGCCACTAACACTAATCGAGGCAAAATTGATGGGGTTTGCCTCGTACTAGTGACCAAGGACATTAATATACACTTGCATGCGTGCAGAAGTGAGAAGATTGGTTTTCATGGCGCTGCATTAATGAAGCGACGAGGAGTGGGATGGTTAGCTCTTTGGGCTTTGGAGAAAAAAATACGCACTAATTGAAACGTCAAATGAGGATTTGTATTGATTAATCCTGCGAAGGAAAACCCCGCCTTTCTTTTTTAACACTAGTACTCCTATGTACATACTTGTATCCTGGTTGGGTCTAGGACTTGCATTGCCATACTTCGCCACACATTTTTGCCAAGCTTGCTTAAAGTTTTCAAAATGAAAAGGAGGTACACTTGTGCATGGCTGTCGTGGTCGCACCGCACACACATACACACAGTCACTCCTACATGTCGCGATCGCACCGCACCGTCATACAGTCGCCCCACGACGCCGCGGTCGCACCGCACCCTCACGCAGTCGCTCATACACCCCGCAAACCCAACTAAGGGAACACACCCTCACTAACATGTGCTACCGCATGTGATCAAACCAAACTTAGCCATCCTACCGGTGACACATAATTTATGTTGATACAGTATGTTTATCCAACCGCATGTTGGGTAGGAACCATACGGCCCGTGCGGTGGTCTATTGGGGGAAGAACAGGAGGTGAGGAAGAAGGGTTAGGAGACGTAGGATATTGATCCAACCGCCTGAAATGGTCGACTCACCGAAATGATGAAAGTCAGGGAACTTGCATAAATATATGTTCTTACATAGCAAAAGATCCCTAAAAACAACAACATAAAGAAAAACTATCATTGCTTGGGGAACGAGACGGCCTCGTCGCCTTCGGCAGCCGGCGCGAACTAGCCGTTGCTGCTGACGTGTGTCTCCACACCGGGGTTGTCCTCAGCCTCCAGCTACTCATTCACGCGGAGCGTGCGGGCGCTCTACACGGACGAGAGCACCGCCCGGTTCAAGTCCAGGACTTCTAGTTCCTCCTACAAGAGGGCCTCAATGGCAACGGCATCCGCGCGCTCCGCCTCGAGTTGAGCCTCCGCCGCCCACTTCTACTCCAGGACACCTGGTTCCGCCTGCAGGAGGGCCTCGTTGGCAGCAGCATCAGCGTGCTCTGCATCGAGTTGAGCCTCCACCTCCCGGTTCAAGTCCAGGATGTCCTGTTCCGCCTACAGGAGGGCCTCGATGGCAACGGCATACATGCGCTCCACGTCAAGTTGAGCCTCCCCCGCCCGGTTCACATCCACAACATCCGGTTCCGCTTGCAGGAGAGCCTCAATGGCAGCGGCATGCATGCTCTCCGTGTCAAGTTGAGCCTCTGCCTCCCGGTCCACCTTTAGTATCGCCAGGTTGAACTGCTGGTCTGCCTGCACCATGGGGGACCCGGATGCCGGCACGAAGTCGACGTCCATCGTCTCAGATGCATCATGGAACTTCTGTGCTTCCTCCTCCTTGAATCTTGGATCTAGAGAACTCGGGGATTGGCTCGCTTGAAAGCTAGCCTGGGAACGGAGGTCTGTGGCGCCAACTGCCACCATGATTTCTGCACGGCGCTCCGACGTTAGCATCTTGTAGTACGTGATCTTGCGGCGCACCATGGCTTTCCAGCGAACTTGGGGACGCTCGATGCGGGCTAGGGGATCGAAAGGTTGGGGAATGGGCTCGAGAGGAGGTGTGGTTTTGGGTCAGTGTTTGGCGTAGGACGAGCAGCGAAGGTTTTGGTGTGAATAGTGGTTCGAGTGACGACCTGTCAATCGGTTTTGACTGTACATCGCCCTTGTCGTGTTGCACCCCGGCACGCTGGACCCTCCACATCGCTCACCAAATGGAACGGGCTTCGTCTTGCATTTTCGCTCGCGTGTGGGACTGCTGTTAAGAGCAAACCAACGTCCCTCCCCCTCCCCCGCCCGTGTCATTTATACTACTACTCCCTACGTTTTATGTGGAGTAAATAAAAACAGATGGAGTATACCACGGATGAGGATCACCTGAGTTGGCCGAACCCATTGAGTAACTGACATGTCGAGTGTAGCAAGCATGGGGCCCTCCAGTAAGTGACAGAAAGGGGGGGTACGGCACTGATATATACACGGCCTAATGCGTTTTTCGAGGCTAACTTTGACCAAATGTTAGAGTAATAATATATGAAATGCAACTTACACAAAGCATATAGTCAAATTCGTATGTGAAAGGAGCTTCCAATGATATAATTTTCACATTATACATCACATGTACTATTAATCTTGTAAATACTCAAAGGCGGTTTTGAAAAACGCATTAGAGCATGGTTAATAATGTAGCCGACTGTTGGCTATAAAGAGATGCCACCTCACTTAGAGCCTTTATAAAAAATACTCATATAAGAATTTAATCTTTGCATGGTTAAGTAATAGTTGGCTCTTAGAATGGCTATTGCGTTGGCTCTAAGCATTTAATATTTCCATGAGCAAGGTATATGATTGGAAGAGAGTTGCACGCATACTATTTTTTCTTGATCTATGTGTCCTAGCCGGGCTGTAGAATAAGTGCCCGCTTTACTCTCTCTCCTCTCTTCTCACTCCTCCAAGTAGGATTTTAATTGCATGGCAAGTCTTATAGCCCGCTGACTAGGCCTTATTAGACTTGCTCTTACGCCCTATATAAATGGAAGGATGTTGTACCATGAGCACTGCATACTCTACTACAGATGTTGTCAGTACTAAACTAGTACTATTGGATAGGGAGCTTAAAAATGTTACTATTGGACTAGCTATACGTGGCGTCCTAGTAGGAAGAGTATGAGCAAGAACAAGGTCATTCATGTGGTTCAAAACAAATTGGAAACCGTCACTGTTTGAATACAAATCCCGGAGTACGTATGAATCTAACAATATTGATTGGGCGTTGCTGAATGTTGATACTTTTTTCTGTAAGTTTGATCAAAGTAGAGATACTTTGACTACACATAAAACTTATATGTAAACTAGAAAGGATTGTAGGGAGTATATTGTATGTTCAAAAGCGAAACGAACATTGATACCCTTTATATATGATTTGTGGATGCTATGATCACCGGTTCAAAATTTTGAATCCGCCTTAGGTATCACACGTGCGCCAACTCGTTCTCTCTCGATTTCATCTCGGGGTCCGAAGATCGATTGAAAGAGGACTAGGGTGGGTACAATACGTTCATTTCTGCTATGAACATACTATACTACCTCTGATCCCCACAGACCCCCCCGCCCCACGGGTCATTTCTATCATAGAAACAAACCAACCTTTATCTCCTTGCATGACACGCAATTGATCTCTCAACATCAATCGATATCATCAAGATGTGTCGGGGCATGAAACGAATGGGATGTCAAAACTAAGACGGGAAGCGACACATAGTGGAGGAAAAGTGAAACTTTAAACGAATCGTTTGTTTGTATGCATGTCGGACAAATTACAACATTGGAAATAGAAGGATGGTCTAGGCCCACATGCGAATGATACTCGGCGAAATGTTCAAATGAGGCATGCGGGAGGATGGACTCGACCGGAAGGCAGCATGGTCGATGGAGAAGAGGGTTGGAGAGGAATGAGAAATAAGCAACGCCACATGATTATACTTGAGTGGCTCAAAAAAACAATAAGTTGTCTCATTTTCCCTTCCGTCTTGGTCATGGAGTAAGATACTCCCTCTGTTTTTATTTACTCTGCATATTAGGTTTGACTGAAGTCCAACTTCATAAAATTTGACTAAATTTATAGAAAACTAGCAAGATGCTCATGCGTTGCACGTAACATCAAGTTCTTGTGGGAGAAAAGGATGAACGGGGGAAGGCCTTATCTGTAAATGTGGAGAGGAGTGCAGGTAAATTGTCATAGTTTGCTTCCTATCCGTTAGACATAGATCAGATGGCCTATATTGCAGGATGGCACGCACACCATCATCACCAACTCTGCTTTTATAAGAGTAGAAAGATGAACATTTACCATAGCAAATCTATATGATGTGAAAGTAGGGTTGAAAATGGAGTGGAAAGTTTCCGCTTTTCTAGAGGAAAATGGAAACAGAGAGGAAATATGAAAACGAAAATGGAAATTTGCAAAATGGAAATGGAAATGGAACTTTTTATGCGGAATCGGAAACAAAACTGGAATGGTGTCTTCCGGTGGAACACATGTGGAAACGGAACTTTCCATTTCTATTAATATGGAATTTCTGTTTCTACTATAGGCCCATGGACGCTTTGTAGCCCAACTACAAAACAACACACAATGACACAATGAGTAGAATGAGTAGAATGAGCAGAATGTATCATTTGGGTAGCAATTTTTATTACCACACACATACTCAGCTAGACTCTATACGGAATTGTCATGTACTACTACAATACTACCCTATGTTACAAACACAGCCATATCATTTTGTAGCCATGTTAAGAATTCCGTCAATTTGTTTGTTTTTTGTCTGTATTTCTCTATGATTCAAGGGGGTTCTAAGTTCCGGTCAACACATAATTTTGTTTCGTGTCCGCTCTGTGTTCACTCCGTGTTTGTTTCTAGTAGTATATGTTTCCGTATTCATTTCCGGTATTTCTGTATTCATTTCCGCTTCTGAAAAAATACGAAAACAAATATGGTAGCACCTAGTTCCGTCTGTTTCTGCACCGTTTTCATCCCTATATGAAAGTATATTCAATAATGAATCTAATGGTATTGATTTGCTATTGTATATGTTATTATTTCTGTCTATAAACTTTGTCAAAGTTTACAAAGTTTGACTTTGAGCTAAGCTAAAATGTGGATTAACTAAAAACAAAGGGAGTATGTAGGGACGAGTATAGTTACTACTGCCGGAACATGGTAAGTTGGAGCCCTAAATGTGGGCACGGACCGGGCACACCTCAATCATTCCTTCAAATAGTCGGACACCTACATAGCACACCATCTGACTACTTAATCAAGTGTTACGCTTCACTGCTTGAAAAGGAAAAGGGTGGTACCGTACCCAAAACCACCACACATGGGGCTAGGGTAACAACTTGGTAATGTACCACATTTGAACCAGGGCACAAAAACCACTTGTTCTCTGCCTAATGCGCAACGCGGAGCACTGACGCTTGAATTTGGCCGGGAAAACAAGGAAACCGACATGTGGGGCACACTTGTCGGGATGACATGGCGCATACTAGTCCAATAGAGGAGCTGGCCCACGACCTCCTCGCCACCAGCAACCGTTCTTGTGGGTCGTGGGGGCCAGGAACATGGCACAACTCCAGTACTGCCTCTAGGCACGGCGATCGCGGTGAGCAACACACTCATCGTCGTTGGACATGGTCGGCTTCAGTGTGCCGAGGGTGGCGTTAGTGTTGTGGCACGACCAGGAGATCAACAGCGGGCTCGTCGAGGATGCACGGGGCGTCGAAGTGCGTGTGCACCGTGACGCATTCGCAGAGTGGTGTATCACGGCCAACTGTATACCCAGGACCTGAGACCATGCCGGGTCATCTTGCTTTTTCAATAACATGTGGGGATCGCATGTGAGCAAAGGGCATCTCCAACGTTGCCACGACCGTAGCTGACTACCCTAGCACACCAAAAACTCTCGTCCCTCATGCCATCGCACGGTGCGTTCCTAGCCGGCACTAGCTGCCCGCATTCATGTCGTCCATCCGTATGCCATCATTAAGAGGCTCGATGCCCGAGGAACCAACTCCGGCGACTTAATGACGCACCCGGACGCTCGACCTCACCGGAGTGCGCTACTGAAAGCGGCAATGCCCAGGTAACCTCCACACCATAGCGCATCGTCCTGCTACCTAGCACCACATTCGCCAAGACCGCGAGCGCGAACGCTCTACGGGAGAGCTTGTCTTCGGGGACGAAGCTCGAGGTCACCGCGCGCGGTCGCTCAAGTCGCCACTTGCGGCGCAATAGCGGCGTAGCCGGACGCGGACGCGACCGCACAAGCTGTGGCCATGCTAGCGGACGACAACGGGAGCACCGTCAGCCACGCATCCTACTTGCAAGTGTCCAATATCTGGCACCGCTGAGGTCGGGGACACCTCTGAGGATGAGTAGGGCATGGGAGGTGGTAGGGCATGGTGTGCCAACTGGCCGGTCCGCGTCCCGTGTTCTACTCTTCCTCGCCGGAGACCGCTGTAAGTGCATCTAGTGCGCGTCCCGTGTTCTACTCTTCCTCGCCGGAGACCACTGTAAGTGCATCTAGTGCCACCCCTAGTTGGTTTTGGAGTATTGACGACAAACCTGGTTGAGGGACTAATGTGTTTGTGAGAATTGCAGGATAACACAGGTTGAAGTCCCTCATTGATTCGGTTTTCCTACCAGAGATGACCCCTTAAAATGTATGAAGACATTGATGTCAAAGGTGGTATGTGAAGACAATCACATTGAAGACTATGACAAGAGAAGACATCGAGTGAAGACTATGGAGCGCAAAGACTTAGTTGTATCGTCGTTCTTTTTCTTCTTTGTTGAGTCATAGGAACCACCGTACTGTTAAGTGGGGTCCAAGTGAACCAGTCAGAATGACTGAAGTGATGCTTAACCAAAAATCCTATGTCTTCAAGCGAAGACAATGAGAGAAAATCTTATCCAGAGCTGGATAAGTGAGCTTTGCTTGTAGCCCAAGTAAAGTTGTCGTGTGTGTTTGAAACTGACCGTTGGAACACGCGTGAGTTCATTAGTGACCCAGGGTCATTTTGGACAAATCAGGTCGGGTTGCCTAGTGGCTATAAATAGCCCACCCCCTACAACCATAAAAGGTTGGCTGCTCAGAGTTAGTGTATGGCTTTTGTCGGTTGAGAGCAACCCACCTCGAATCCTTTGAGAGAGAATTCCTTGCCAGGATAAAGCCCTAAACACCAAGAGCCAAAGAGTGTTAGGCATCACTTAAGTCTTCCTGTCTGTGTGATCTGAAGACTTATTACCCTTAAGGACTGTCAATCCTCCAGCCGTCCAGGCGTCGCGTTCTGAGCATCCAAGAGTCATTGTGGATCATCGGTGAACGAAGTCTGTGAAGGTTTGGAAGTCTACCTTGAAGACTTACCAGAGTGATTGGGCGAGGACTGGGTGTCCTTAGCTCAAGGGGAATACGGTGAAGACACGGTCTTCTGAGTTGAATCTCAGCCTCCCTAACCAGATGTACAGTTGTCACAGCAACTGGAACTGGTCCAACAAATCATTGTCTTCAACGAGTCACTGGTTTCATCCTTCCCATTCCTTTACTTACTGTTGGCTCTAGTGAAGTCATTGTATGATTGTATTATCTTTTGTCTTCACTGAGTGACCATTTGTTCTGATTGGCTTCACACTATCTTCCTACCTGATCTATACTGCCTAGCTGCTATTAGTCGTTGTGCTTTCACTTCATTGAATACTTGGCTATGGCTTGCTTAGGGTAGTCTACCTTCCGCTGCATGATAATAGGTTTATTTCTATCGTTTGTCTTCGAGACTTCCATGTTTTGAAGACTTTCATAAAAAATCTCCTATTCACCCCCCTCTAGTCGATCACTAGCACTTTCAATTGGTATCAGAGCAAGGTACTCCCTTGTTCTCTGTGATTCGGTTTAACCACCTGGAGTTTTAGCTATGTCGACTGCAAGGATAATCAAAGTCTCCGCTGCATGCCCAGTCTTTGATGGAACTGAATATCCCTACTGGAAGAATAAGATACGCATGCATCTTGAAGCCATTGATGTCGACCTATCGTATGTCGTCAAGAATGGCGTTCCCAAGGCTGGTGAAGGTGTCACCGCTGATGATGTCAAGAAGTTCATTCAACTGGACTCCACTGCCAAGAACATCATATGTGGTCATCTGACCAAAGGACAGTATGGCCGTGTGAGTGCTTTGGAAACATCTAAGCTAGTATGGGACTGGCTCTCCAAGGTTAACGAAGGCGTCTCAACCCAGAGAGATCAGAGAATCAGTATCCTTTGCAACCACTTCAACCGCTTCAAGAGAAATGACAATGAGAATGTCCAGCTCACGTTTGATCGACTCACTGACATCACAAATGAGCTTCAAGCCCTCGGCGCTACTGAGAGCACCAAGCATGAAGTCGTCAAGACACTCTTGAGATCACTTGACAGCTCGTTTGACACCCTAGCCCTGATGATTCAAGAACGTCCTAACTTCAAGACACTCGATCCGTCTGACATACTTGAGAGGCTCAACACACATGAGTTTTAGCTTTTTGAGAAAACAGACATCTACGGTCCCAACTATGGGCGAACTCGTGCCTTGAAGGCAAAAGTTGTCTCCTCATCCTAAGAAGAATCTGAAAGAAGTTCTGATGATCCTAAAGACATTGGAAAGGAGCTTGCTATGCTTGTGAAGAAGTTCCAAAAATTCACCAAGAAGAAAGGCTTCAGAAAGTCTTCACGATAGATCTCAAGGAATGATGAAGCTTCTGCTCATGACTACAAGAAGAGAACATGCCACAAGTGCAAGAAACCTGGCCACTACATCTCTGAGTGTCCATAGTGGGACAATGAGAACAAGAAGAAAAAAAGAGCAAGGAGTATGATTCTAACGACAAGAAGAAGAAGAAATACTCAAAGTCTTCTTCCAAGTCTTCCTCAAAGTCTTCACCACACAAGAAGAGCTCATCTAGCACGGCTCGTGTGTTTGTTGGCAAGGAAATGGATTCAGAGGAGGAGTCCGCTTCTGAGGAGGTGGAGGTGGAGTCTGAGGAGGAGTCCGATTCTGGCGTTGCGAGTCTGGCTACATCATACGTTGCCAAGTCCATCTTCAACACTGAAGACAATGACCTCATCACTGACACCGATACAAATGACAAGGACTACTCCGCTCCCACCTATTGCTTCATGGCACGCGGTGTCAAGGTAAACACACACACTACTCACTATCAAACATCTAGTGAAGATGAAGCTGATTGTGGTTCCAAACCCAGCTACAAAACACTTGCTAAAATTGCAACTGAACAACGGAAAGCTATGGAACATATTCAAAAACTATTAGACAAAAGAGATGACATGTTAGACGCTGAAGTGACTCGATCTCAGTCCTTAATTGAAGACATAAAAAAATCTTCATGTTAAGTATGAGGAACTTGAAAGTTTTCATGAAACACTCTCAACAACTCATGAAAAGCTTTCCTATGATTATCTTCAAAGGAATCAAGATCTTGAGAAATTGAGAGTGGCTCATGAAGATCTTCAAAAGGAAAACGAGTCACTTCGCGCCAAACAGATCAGTACTGCTCAGGAAGGATTTGAACCACCATGTCTTAAATGCACTGAGCATGACAATGCTACTTCTGTTCATGGATGTTCCACTTCTGCTACTATTGCAATATCTTCAACTGTTGATGTGGTAACTAACCCCTCTGCCGAGGATACCACTTCAATTGCTGATGAAAATGCTAGGCTAAAGACATTGCTTGAAATAGGGATGTACAAAAGTCTCAAAGGGCATCAGACACTATGTGATGTCCTCAAAAGGCAGATCCTGAACCGAACCCCTAGAAAAGAGGGTCTTGGGTTCGAAAGGGAAATGAATGCTGATGGCTCTTACTGGAAACCAGAGCAGTACCCCAAAAACACATGGGTTGCTGCAAAGGAACCCTCAGTGGATCCATCCACCCTGTCAGGCTTCAATTGTGCTAATCCCATTGTTATTGATGAATCCTTTGATGCAAACTATAAACTGTTTAAGAATCAGAATGGTGAAGTGTTTGCCAGGTATATTGGTACTAACTGCAGGAATGGGCCACCTGTGAAGAAAGTCTGGGTGCATGAATGGTGAAGTGTTTGCCAGGTATATTTGAACATGATTATGATGTTTGGAAAATATCGATGCCTTGTTCTAATGGAATCTGACAAGTCTCTTGTCTTTGAAGGGTATCGGAAAGATGATTTGTACGTGGTAGATTTCTCAGCAGGACCACAACTTTCCGTATGTCTTCTAGCAGAAGCTTCTAAATGCTGGCTCTGGCATCGGAGGCTAGGGCATGCTGGCATGAGGAACCTGCACACCTTTGCAAAGAAGAAGCATGTCGTAGGCATCGAGGGCGTCAAGTTCAAGAAGGATCACTTATGTGGTGCCTGTGAAGCAGGAAAGATGACGAGGGACAAGCATCCCTCGAAGACAATCATGACAACGACTCAACCCTTCGAACTACTCCACATGGACCTTTTCGGTCCCACTCATTACTCAACTCTTACTACTACTGCTTGTCTCTATGGCTTTGTCATTGTTGATGATTATTCTAGATATACTTTGGTGCATATAATCCTCTACAAGACTGAAGTGCAGGATGTCTTCAGACGCTTAGCCAATCGAGCCATGAACAACTATGGCGTCAAGATCAAGCACATCAGAAGTGACAATGGCACTGAATTCAAGAACACTGGCCTAGATACTTATCTTGGTACCTTGGGCATCACACATGAATTCTCAGCTCCATACACGCCGCAGCAGAATGGCGTCGTGGAACGCAAGAACAGAACACTTATTGAGATGGCCCAGACGATGCTTGATGAATACAAGACTCAAAGAAAGTTCTGGCCTGAAGCCATTGATACTGCATGCCATATCATCAACCGTGTTTATCTTCACAAGCTTCTGAACAAGACATCCTATGAGCTCCTTACTGGCAAGAAGCCAAATGTCAGTTACTTCAGAGTATTTTGCGCCAGGTGCTGGATCAAGGATCCACATCACACTTCAAAATTTGCACCGAAAGCACATGAAGGTTTTATGCTTGGATATGGAAAGGATTCGCACTCCTACAGAGTCTTCAACCTCTTTCACTATAAAGTGGTTGAAACTGTGGATGTGCGGTTCGATGAGACTAACGGCTCGCAAAGAGAGCACCTGCCAAATGTGCTAGATGAAGTTCCGTCCAGTGAATCAATCAAACTTATGGGAACTGGAGAAATCATACCATCTGAAGCTCAGCCTGAAGAGGAACTTATTATCTCTGCACCTGATCAACCTGAAGACAATGCTCAGCCTGAAGACAATCCTTCTAACGATGACAATGATCAGCAAGAGCAAAATCTTTGTCATGTCCATCCTTGTGTTGCAAATGAAGTACAGATTGAAAGGATAATTGATAGCATCAATGCACCAGGTCCACTCACTCGTTCAAGGGCAACAAAGCTAGCTAACTTCTGTGGGCACTTCGCATTCGTCTAAATATCTGAACCCAAGAAATTTGATGAAGCCTTCATGGAACTTGAATGGATTCAAGCCATGCAAGAAGAGCTCCAGCAGTTTGAGATGAATAATGTTTGGGAACTGGTTAAGCGTCCTGATCCTCGTAAGCACAATATCATAGGCACTAAATGGATATATCGCAACAAGCAAGATGAGCATGGTCCAGTTGTCAGAAACAAAGCTTGTCTCGTTGCTCAAGGATACCCTCAAGTTGAAGGGATTGACTTCAATGAAACATTTGCTCCTGTGGTTAGGCTTGAAGCCATACGCATACTGCTGACCTATGCAAATCATCATAACATTCTTCCGTATCAAATGGATGTGAAGAGTGCTTTTCTCAATGGCAAGATTGAAGAAGAAGTGTATGTTGCACAACCGCCTGGCTTTGAAGATCCAAAACATCCTGACATGGTGTACAAGCTCAACAAGGCACTATATGGCCTCAAACAAGCCCCTCGGGCTTGGTATGACACACTCAAAGACTTCCTGAAGAGCAAAGGCTTCAAACCTGGTTCTCTCGATCCCACTCTCTTCACGAAGACATATGATGGTGAATTGTTTGTGTGCCAAATACATGTGGATGACATTATCTTCAGCTGCACTAATCAGAAATACAGTGAAGTGTTTGGATATATGATGCAAGAGCAATATCGGATGTCCATGATGGGTGAGCTGAAGTTCTTCCTTGGTCTTAAAATACATCAGCAACGCAACGGCATCTTTATATCACAAGAGAAATACCTCAAAGATTGCGTGAAGAAATTTGGAATGCAAGATTGCAAAGGCTACACGACACCAATGCTAGCCAAACACCATCTGGGTCCCGACAACAATGGTAAAGAGTTCGATCAAAAGGTATACCACTCCATGATTGGTTCCTTGCATTATTTATGTGCATCTAGGCTAGATATCATGCTCAGTGTTTGCATGTGTGCCCGGTTCCAAGAGGCACCAAAGGAATCGCATCACTTAGCCGTGAAGCGAATTCTCAGATATTTGGCTCACACCCCAACACTAGGATTATGGTATCCAAAGGGCTCACAGTTTGATCTAGTTGGATTCTCGGATGCTGATTATGCTGGTGACAAGGTGGATCGCAAGTCTACATCAGGCACATGTCATTTTCAGGGCGATAACTTGTATGTTGGTCTTCAAAGAAGTAGAACTGTGTATCTCTCACCACTTCTGAATCTGAATACATTGCTGCTAGATTTTACGGTGCTCAGCTCTTGTGGATGAAGCAAACACTCAAAGACTATGGCATTCATATGAAGCAAGTTCCACTCTACTGCAACAACGAAAGCGCCATCAAGATTGCCAACAACCTAGTTCAGCACTCGAGACAAAGCACATTGAAATTCGTCATCACTTTCTCAGAGATCATGTTATGAAGAAGATATTGATATCATTCACATCAACACTGAAGAGCAATTGGTAGATATCTTCACCAAGCCCTTGGATGAGAAGAGGTTTTGCAAGTTACGGTGTGAGCTAAATATCTTGGAATCCTCAAATGTCATGTGATCAGGCACACATCCTAACACTTAAGCATGTTGACGACTTAGATGTGCAACACACAAAGTAAAGTATATCTTCAAACAATGAAGACTTACATTCTAAGTGTGAATATATTAATGTGGAATTTGATTTCGGAGCGCCACGATAATTGTGTGCCGTGTCTGGGTCTAATATTTCCTATATGGTGGGTAACAACACCACCAACATTTTCCCTTTCAAGTTTCTATCTGATGGCGTTACATTTGCAAAGTCTTTGTATTTTGTTTTTCTTCAATGATTAAAAGTTCTCCTGTTTGTCTTCAACTTACTCACTTGGTTTCTGTCCTCTATAGCATTCACTTATAGCTATGGCTTCTTGCTGAATCTTTCGAACTAAGTGAATGTGATCGGACCCTAACCCCTCTATGCTTCTTTCCTAAGTCTATCTATCCAAATCATATGCATTCTATTGACACTGGCAAAATGTCTTCTCTGCATCCTTGTCAGCACAAGACACATAGACAAAAATTATTCCGTTTTCAATGCTAAATCCTTTCACCTAAAACCAGGAGAAGTGGGAATGACCACCCGACAATCCAGGCGTGCGTGGGAACGTGGAACAACCTCCGATGTGTTGCATGATAGCCATGTGTCCTTCACATGTGATTCGCCAGGGGCACCTATGTAATAACACTGTGCCGTCCCTATCCCTATAAATACACGCCTCACCATAGTCATTATCCCTTCTTCCACTCTCACACAAACTCTAGCGCCACCGCTAGCCCTCGACGACGCCGACGATGAAGCGCTTCGCTGCCGCGACCTCACCGACGCCGTCTTCACGCCGGCCGCGGACATCGTCTTCTCCGCCGTCGCCGTAGGTGTCCTCCGTCGCCAAGTTAGGGCACGGAAGATCGAACTGCTCGGCCTCCTCTCCCACTCTGTCTAGCAGTTCTTCGTGTGGTAAATAAAACCTCCTTTTATGGCCCCTTTGATCCTATAGATTCATCATTTTCTACCACAAGCAGTTTCTATTCACACAAGTTGAATCTATTTCATACTGCATCTCATAATATGCCTAGTATGTTCACTTATGCTTCACAAAGTAGTTAGATTGCTCACTTGTACTTATTCGTGGATTCGTACAAATCTGGAACCAACTCTCTATCTATGAGTGAATGTCTTCGCACTATGAGGTCAATGTCTTCTAAACTAATATATCTTCAAAATCTTCTAAGAATGCATATGACCTCTTCCCCTTCCCTCACACCTTAATGCTGTAACAGGTACATGTCCGTGGGAGAATCCCTTGGTTCTCATAGTCTGCATTCATTTGCATAATTCTTACAGCATCATATAAATTCTCCTGAAGCCAGTTCTTGTCTGACCAGCAGACGGAAGACTTTGACAGCTTTGAAGCCTTTCAGTTTAAACTTCATGGCACCAGAGAAATCTGCAAGGAAGGGTGGCAGACAGCATCGTGGCAACACCTCAAGAGATTTGCCTCCTAACCTCTATGAGCTGTACAAGACAGATCCAGAGGAGGACTACAATCAGCGAAAAACTCGAATCCAATGGATTCGAAGGTATTGGGCAGAATAGTGGTTCAAGTACAGGTTCGTGACCCAGGAGTATGCTGAGAAGAATGCCATCAAACGACCATGGGGAGACATTCTATACAGAAATCATCAACCCAGGTCCAGAGTTGAAGCCATTGAACAAGGCTTCTATCCTTGCATGGTCCATGGACCACAGCCTGCAGATGCAGACCCATCTTCATTACTGTGGTGCCGCGATGACAATCTGTTCAAGCGCAACTTCCAATTTGCCAAGAATTCGTCCAAAGAAAACAAGAAGTCATGGGGATTAGACTTCAATCCAGGCCCCTCTGCTCCTCGTGCCGATGGAACACGCGAAGCTGAACCCAATCTTGTTGGGCCCTTCTACAACCTAGAAGGTCTCATCACTCATATCATGGTTCAAGGGACAGCCGTGGATGAGCCTGCAGACGACGCTGATTCTGACGAAGCGCCTGCACCACCGAAGCCAAAGAAGCTGAAGAAACCTCAAGCTTCGAAGCCTTCCCTAGCACCAAAGGCCTCACGAGTGAAGCCTCTGGCCACTGCACGTCCTAAACACAGTGTGCAGTCTGAAGATTTGTCACGCATCTCTAAGCCCTCCAAAGTGAAGATGCCCTTGCAACCCACTAGCCAAGCACTGCCCGCTGCTGCTATTCTGTGCAATGACGCCATTGATCTGTCCAGCGACGATGATCTTGAGCAGTTGATCAAGAGCAAGCAAGAGGCAGAAATCTTCAATGGACTTCCTCTCTTTGATGTTGAAATCATCAACACATTCATTGATGAGTGGTTTGACAGCCCAAATGTCAGCTTTGATGATATTTAGCTTCCGATTGGCCTAAGCGTCGCCTTCCACAGAGCCATTGCTGCTGAGCTGGCTCTAGCTCAGAAGATTGTTCAACTGAAGCATAAGGTCGATTATGAAAAGGCTCAGTTCAAGAAGCACATGGCCAAGCTCAACGTTGAAGACATTCAGAACTTCCAGACCATGATGCATGAGCTTAAGGAAGCTTTCCGAACCAAACGTGAAGAAGCCAAGGGTTCTCGTGAGCGCATGAAGGATCTTGCCACTAAATGTGTCCAAGGATACAATGAGGCTGAAAAGAGCAAGGCCTTGGGGCGACCAGGGATCGACCCCCGAATGGCGGCCAAGAAGAAGAAGAAGCCAGCTGTGACAGAACCTGAAGCACCAAGGCAGGAAGTACATCCAATTGTCTTCCCAGCTAGTATGACAGGCTCGAAGCCTAAGGTCCCCATAGTGGCTTCAGAACTGAAGAAAACAAGGGCTGCTGAAGCTGAAGCCAGAAAGCTCAAAACTAAGGGCACCAGTGATGGTGCCCCTCCAACTAAGAAACGCAAAACCAACAAGAGAGATCGGGTTGCTCCCACAGAGCCCCATAATGTCGAGCCAATCTCAGTGGTTCTTCCTGAGTCTGAACATCGAGAGAGCGCCAGTTGATAGCTCATGAGCCTGCTTTCACAGAGGCTCCTGAAGCTGAACACAGTCTAGCTGTTGACCCCACCGCAGCTGAAGACATTGGTCCTCACGATAATGTTGAAGATGATGAAGTCCTTCGTCAGGTCGAGGACCAGTTAGTATGATCGCTTGTGCTCACGCATAGCAAACTCATCAGCATTGGTCGTCCTCTGACGCCAACTGCTCAGGATGCATCGTGGGCTGATCACCCACAATGACAAGACACTACAAGCTCTCCCCAACCGCAAGTTACCCCACCATTGGAAGAAGACGATGACTTTGAGGCCCAGTGCACTCAATCTCCACAAGCGTCGCCAGCCTTACGCAGGCTTCGCAAAGGACCAAGGCCCCAAGTCACTCCCACTATGCACGTGTCTGAGTTCGAAGCCAAAATGGTTGAAGATATTCCGGCTGCATCAGCCGATGAAGAAGAAGCACCAAGAGTTGAAAGAGTTGTTCCACCACTGTCCCACCAAGATGTTGTTCTCCAGGAGAACGTGTCCGACCCTCCAGCTCCTGAAGTGGAGGTTAACAACCCTAAGACAGCCACCAACATCACCGCTGAAGCCAATGATGTCGTCATGGCTGAAGCTAATACGGTGCCTGAAGCCACTGCGGTGCTAGAAGTCCAAGCATCTAAAGCCACTGCAGCACCCGAAGTCTATGCTGAAGCACCTGAGGTACAAGCACCTGAACCCAATGTTGCCCCTGAAGCCCATGAAGACAATGCCAATGCTGCTATTCCCCCTCCAAGACCTCATACAATTGAGCTGGCATTTGATCGTGGTCAGCCTGCTATGGTCCGCTGGCCCGTTCTGGTTCCTCCACCTGCTGCGGGTCCACAATTTGAGTATCATGTCGAGCACATACCTCAAGTCCAATAGCCCAAGCCAAGACTTCAACAATTCCCAGGCACTGCCACTTCTACTGGGGTCTTCGATGTGAATGGCTTCGTGGCACATAACACCTTCTTCAATAGCTCCAAGAACCCTTATACCAGAACTCGCATTTCATCAGATCGGTTCTGGAGCTATCAGCAGTGCAGCTACTATTCTTGCGCCCTATACAATCAAGAGTGCATATTTCCACATATGCGCCTTCACTCTGAAGCTATAGCTGGCCTACCCTGCCTTGAAGAAGCGTTAGATTGCTTCAGAGATGCTGGATTGATGCAGTTTGTCACAGATAAGGAGCACTGGAATGAAGAGCTTCTACTACAGTTCTATGCAACTCTCCACATTCGAGGCTACAACAGGGATCCAAAGACATGGGTCCTTGAGTGGATGACATGCAATGTCCATCAGGAAGCTAAAGCTCTTGATATCAGGTTGTCAACAACACCAAAATGCCTTGGAAAGCATCTTTCAGAAGCCAGAACCCAACATGAGTCAAATGCTAAGCATGATGAAGCCTCTGCCTCACGATGCTGAATACCAATCTGAGTTCTTTGTTGAAGACCTAGAGTACCTGCCTCGCACCATTTACCATATCATCAGGACGACTCTATGGCCTGTCAAAGGACATTCGGCTGCAGCAAAGCTTGAAGGAGCAATGAAGACTTTGGTTTTCTATATCTTCAATGGCATCAGCTTCAATGCTCAAGACTTCTTCATCAGGCAGTTGGCTGCATCTGGCTCCGACATTTTCAGGTTGAAATTCTATGCTCCATGGGTCATGCGTCTTATCAAGCGTCACTCCGCCTTCAACTATCAGCCATCTGCACGCAATCATCTCATATTCTTGCCAGAGGTTGATCTGTCAGTTGAAGCTATTTATCCAGAGCCGGCTAAGGATCCCCTTTATCTTCACAATGTTGATCACCAAAGCTTCACCCAGCCTATTGAAGGAGTTGCAACAGTTTCTCGTGTTTATCCTCTTGCTGGTAACACATGTGCCCCTCGCGCTCAGACTGACGCCACTGGTAGCACCATTGTGCAAAGGCCTCGAAGACGATCTCGTGTCATAAATGACCAAGAACTTCTCGTCACGCTGCATCAGAAACAGGACAAACATCATGACTGGCTTAAGCGTCAGATGCAAAGCCTCTTGGTGGATGTCAACCGCATTCGCAATCTTGCCACCAAGAATGCCTTTGTCACTCATGAAACCTGTCGGAGGTCGTGGAAGAGTTTGACCTTACTTAGTGCTGAAGCTGATCTGCGAGACGATGGCTTCACCGAGCGGTTCAAGTTTGACTCAACTCCTCCCAGAAATGATCACTTGCGTCGGACTCCCTAATTTGAAGACTCTGACTACTCGTCCTTAGCTGCGACAGTGAATGCCAGAGTCATCGATGACCAAGATGATGCAACTTCACCTCCTCCAACTTCAGCGCGTGTCGACACTGCACCAAGTTCTTCTGCACCACCGGACCTCAACGACGACCCTGCTGCCTCACCTGCACCTCATGGGAACGAGTAGGCGCTCTATGTCTTCAAACCTTTTTGGTCCTTACTGACAAAAGGGGGAGAAGCATATGAGTTGATAGTCTTCAAGTGGGTCCATATGGGTGGTTGCTTTACTTTTTGCTACTTTTTCCAAGTGCTTACAACTCCCGTTTTCGATACATTTGGTTCTTTGAGTTGTAACACTTAAATTCGATGATCGTCTACTACTTATTTGCTATTCTGTGATGCGATGATAAATTCTGCATGTGCAATGATAAATTCCGCACTTAGATCATTTTGCAGACGTCCATTTTTCATTATGCATGTCATTATCTTTGTTACATCATATCATGCATGATGAATTGTCATCATAGGTTGAAGAGGATCTCCACAAATACAACCTGCCATGTGCATTTGCATTCCAAGATCAAATTACTTATATGCACATCTTCAGGGGGAGCCTTTGCAACTTATGAAGACAATACCCTATCCTTTACACTTTCACATATTTTATTCCCCGTTGAAAACTTCAACCAGTATGCCATCAATCACCAAAAAGGGGGGGATTGTAAGTGCATCTAGTGCCACCCCTAGTTGGTTTTGGAGTATTGACGACAAACCTGATTGAGGGACTAATGTGTTTGTGAGAATTGCAGGATAATACAGGTGGAAGTCCCTCATTGATTCGGTTTTCCTACCAGAGATGACCCCTAAAAATGTATGAAGACATTGAAGTCAAAGGTGGTATGTGAAGACAGTCACATTGAAGACTATGACAAGGGAAGACATCGAGTGAAGACTATGGAGCGCGAAGACTTAGTTGTTTCGTCGTTCTTTTTCTTCTTTGTTGAGTCATAGGAACCACCGTACTGTTAAGTGGGGTCCAAGTGAACCAGTCAGAATGACTGAAGTGATGCTTAACCAAAAATCCTATGTCTTCGAGCAAAGATAATGAGAGCAAATCTTATCCAGAGCTGGATAAGTCAGCTTTGCTTGTAGCCCAAGTAAAGTTGCCGTGTGTGTTTGAAATCTGACCGTTGGAACATGTGGCAGTTCCTTAGTGACCCAGGGTCATTTCAGACAAATCAGGTCTGGTTGCCTAGTGACTATAAATAGCCCACCCCCTACAACCATACACGGTTGGCTGCTCATAGTTAGTGTATGGCTTTTGTGGTTTGAGAGCAACCCACCTCGAAGCCTTTGAGAGAGAATTCCTTGCGAGGATGAAGCCCTAAACACCAAGAGCCAAAGAGTGTTAGGCATCACTTAAGTCTTCCTGTCTGTGTGATCTGAAGACTTATTACACTTGAGGACTATGAATCCTCTAGCCGGTTTGGCGTCGCGTTCTGAGCATCCAAGAGTCATTGTGGATCGCCGGTGAACGAAGTCTGTGAAGGTTTGGAAGTCTACCTTGAAGACTTACTTGAGTGATTGGGCGAGGACTGGGTGTCCTTAGCTCAAGGGGAATAAGGTGAAGACACGGTCTTCTGAGTTGAATCTCAGCCTCCCTAACCAGACGTACAGTTGTCACAGCAACTGGAACTGGTCCAACAAATCATTGTCTTCAACGAGTCACTGGTTTCATCCTTCCCATTCCTTTACTTACTGTTGGCTCTAGTGAAGTCATTGTATGATTGCATTATCTTTTGTCTTCACTGAGTGGCCGCTTGTTCTGATTGGCTTCACACTATCTTCCTACCTGATTTATACTGCCTAGCTGCTATTAGTCGTTGTGCTTTCACTTCATTGAATACTTGACTATGGCTTGCTTAGGGTAGTCTACCTTCCGGTGCATGATAATAGGTTTATTTCTATCGTTTGTCTTCGAAATTTCCATGTTTTGAAGACTTTCATAAAAATCGCCTATTCACCCCCCTCTAGTCGATCACTAGCACTTTCAACCACACCTTCACTTCACGGGTCTTGAACCCCGCTGCTGTACATGGAGATCGCAGATGGAGGACGTCGTTCACCGCCGTAGAATAGGTTTAGGGTCGGGTTTCTTTTATTTTTCTGTCCTATATTAGTTTGGAATGTAATGAAAATCTGTCGTTTTTGCATTAATCTGGGCCGGTGTATATGAACTTTCACAATAATATAGTATACTATAGGAGTACTAGCAACATGCGCGTGCGTTGCATGGAAAATCAAGATCTTGTGGGAGAAAAGGATGAACGAGGGAAGGCCTTATCTACAAATGTGGAGAGGAGTGCGGGTAAATTGTCATAGTTTCCTTCCTATCCGTTAGATATAGATTAGACGACCTATATTGTAGGATGGCAGGCACACCATCATCACCAACTCTGCTTTTATAAGAGTATATAGATATATAGATAGATAGAGATATATATATAATGATGATTGTTTTTTGTGTGTATAAACTTAGAAGGTTTGAACCGAGACAAAGCTAACATGCAAAGTAAATAAACACATAGGGTGTACATACACAATTTATCTTAGGCACTCCAATAGTACGTCCACTGCACATTCACGCATTTCACATCTTTCTACATCTACAGGAACCTACGAAAGGGTTAACGTAAATTGCCTCTCTCTCTCTCCTCCATGATTCTCATGGTGGTGGGCCCCTCCCTCCCCCCAATCTACAATCAATAGCTCACACGTTTCACATTACGTTAATTACATAACTAGGATTACGTAGGTGTAGCATTACTTGTCCTAAAAAACCCAACTAAGCCAACCTCCCAGCATATCGCGCGGGAAAAGATCCGGCCGCGCCATTTTAGTCGGGATTACCGGATTACTAGTAGTAGTATCGACGGATCGCGCGAAGCACCAAGTTTTTTTTGAGGGGGCGCAGTGCCAAGTTTAAAAGGAAAAAAGGCAGCACATTCACAGCACCCCTGTCGCGGTCGCATTGCACCCCACACACGTTCGGTCTTGCACATGGCTCACGAAAACGAACGCGCTTCGGCTTGCCTCTTCACTGACTTGTGGGACTGCACTTGGAGACACCGACCGTGCACCAAACTCCCCCCATCGACCGCGCGAAAATCCCACCCAAAAATTCCCCTAAATCCCAAATTCAACTGCCCTTCGGCCAGCTAGCCAATAATATTCCCCAAACCCCCCTCCCTTCCCGTACCCCTCCACTCCATTCGCTCCGCCAAAGCCGCCCTCCCCGCTGCGCCAATACTTCGGTGCCGCGGTTCGTCAAGGGGACGTACGGCAATCATCTCGCTCCCACTGTACGCTCTCGTAAACTGCCGTCCTCCAGTCGCGCCGCCACTGCTGGCGATGTTCTTGTGGAGACACACGGCGGTCAGCGCCACCACCGCTGGCGACGCTCGTGTGTAGACGCACGACAGTCAGCTTCTCCGATGGTACGCGCATTCTAGACTGAGGTCCCGTGCATCCTTGCCATGTTCTGCACTCAATCTTCTTAGCTAAGATGGCATGCCAAGCCCGATTAATTGCTAAAATATCCTGCCATATATTTATTGTGACTTAGAATGCCATGGTCTAGTAGCCAATCTGTTAGGTGAAATAGCTATACAGCATTTTATACTCGATCTTTGTTGTTGAGATGGCCTTCGATACTTCGACACCTGTGTGCTCGGCCTCATTGACTGCTGAAATAGCATGCATAATTTAGCACTCAAATCTGTTTGCTGAATTAGCTTTACATATATTTCGTTACTTAGATCTGCTCGTCCAGATATCTTGCCATAGCTTTAGACATCGACCTAGGTATTTTTTTGGACTTCATAAAAAAGCATATATGTTTTTCCTGTAATACGAAGTAGAAGAACTAATTTGTATGTCTAATAGATGGACATGACTTGGATAACTTCTGCTCGAAGATTCTCTGCTGCATATGTCGAGGGGATTGAAAACTTCATGAACTTTATTAGAGGGGCGTACAGTCGTCTAAAATCAGATGTGCTCTACCCGTGTAGCAGTTGTTTGAATTCAATTACAAGACCCGAGTCAACTGCGCAAAATCATCTACACTTGTATGGGTTGTCGGTCACATATACTAGGTGGGTTCATCATGGTGAACCTATGAATGTCAATGTTACTGACTATGTGGAAGCAACAGATCAACATCTTGATGTTCCTGATGCTTAGGTGGAAGAGGAAGAGGAGGTGGTGGTGGCGGAGCCAGTGAGTTTGACCAACACTGAAACAATGCTACGAAATGCTCGTGCATTTCATGAACTTTCACCTGTAGAAGAAAAAAGGTGGGCTCGCATGTTGGAACAATGCAACGTGGCTATCACCCCAGGAAATAAGCTGTCAGTATACTCAGCTATGGTCACCTTTCTTCAGGTGAAGACATCTAAGCGGATAACTAACAAATCATTCGATGTGATGTTGGATGCTTTCCGCAAATATTTCCTAGATGCGCCTGAGCTGCCACACACCTACAGTAGAATGAAGAATGTCCTTCGTGCAGTTGGAATTGGATATGATATGATCCATGTTTGTAAGAATAATTGTGTTCTGTTCCGGAAGGATTTTTCCAACTTAGGTGAATGCCCAAAATGCAAATCATCAGGATGGAAAGATGGCTATGCTGTGAAGAGGATTCCTCATAATGTTCTGAGACATTTTCCAATTATAACAAGATTGCAGAGGTTGTTTCATGATGTAGAAACAGGAGAGGACGTATTGTGGCATTCTAGGAACTAGGAGTATAGAGATCAGAATGTAATGAGCCATCCAGCTCATGGTAGTGACTATATAAACTTCAATCAGAAACACAAAATGTTTGTTGGTGACCCGAGAAACATTAGACTTCACTTAGCTTCAGATGGATTTAACCCATTTGGCCACCAAAGCACCACATATAGCATGTGGCCACTGCTTGTTATCCCTTGCAACATGCCTCGAAATGTCTGCACCAAAGAATCAAGCTATATGATTGCCTTGCTCATCCCAGATCCAAAAAGTCCAAGAAAGGATTTTGATTTGTTCATGGAGCGTCTTGTGGAGGAACTTCAACAACTATGGAGGGGTGTTCTCACTGGAGACCTATATAGCAGCCCACCAGCCGATTTCTTTCTGCGTGCTGTTATAATTTGGTGCATCCATGATTATCCAGCTTTGGGCACTATGTCAGGGCGAATAACACATGGTTACAATGCATGTGTTCGCTGTCACGGGAATCCGTTGTCATACGCAATACTTAGAGAGATTTGTTACATTGGACACCATTGTTTCCTTGCCAAGGACAATCCATGTCCTACAAAATACCAAGACATGTGTTCAATGCAAAGCATGAAACCGTGATGCGCCAAAGAGGCTCACCATCGATGAGTTGCAAGTGAAATTAGAGAAGGTCAAGCATATTACACCAGGAAATCATCCTGGTAATGGTAGCATGAAAAGGAAGCGTGGCAGGGCAAAAGAGAGATTATTTTTTACCCGCAGGTCCACTTTGTGGGACTTCGAGTATTGGAAAGATTTGGATCCGCGGCATAATCTTGATGTGATGCACATGGAGAAAAATATATGTGACAGCATTATCGGCGCACTTCATAATATTGAACGCAACACGAAAGATACCTTAAAATCTAGGACTGATTTGACACACCTGGGTATCAGAAAGGATTTGTAGGTGGAAGATGAAGGTAAACCACGCGATATGGCACCAGCTGTGTACATCTTGGACAAGGTAAAAACAAAAGAATTTTGCGAGGTCCTATCATGTGTGAGATTCCCACATGGATTTGCTGCCAACCCTAAAAGGAGAGTCAGGTTAGATGGAAACAAGGTACAAGGGCCGCCCTGACTTATACAGAGCAGCTGCATAGTTGGGACAATTCTTCAGGGAACTCTGCAGTAGAAATATCAGGATAGATGCTTTGGAGCGTCTTAGATAGAAGATACCAACTATCCTATGCAACATTGAGAAGATATATCCTCCAGCCTTCTTTGATGTGATGATGCATTTGGCTGTACTACTTAGAGGTCCAATACAGTATGGCTGGATGTACTCTATTGAAAGGTGGCTAGGCACTTTGAAGGGCTATGTTAGGAACAGACCTAGACACGAGGGTTCCATCGTAGAGGCCTACATTGCTATAGAAGCGTTGACATTCTGCTCAAAATACATTGAAATAGTTGATTAGCTTAGGAAAGAGGTGGGTGAATACAATCCCAAGATCAATGTTTTGGATTATTCTGTTCGAGTTACAGGGAAGAGTCGACAAGAGGACAAACCTAAATATTTGGACAAAATGGTTTGGTATGTGTTGAATAACTGTCCTGAGATACAACCTTATATAAACTAAGTGCTAAGTACTGAAGCTTGTACATCATAATCTACTAAACTTGCAGCACATTCTTATATATTTAGATGTTTGACGTGATCACTATGTTGTGCAGCATCTACAAAAAGGAGTTGCTACCGCAAATCCAGTAAACATTGAAAAACTGGTTACGGCAGGATTTACGAAATGGTTCAAGCGCCATGTAAGCTTTTGAATTGCACTGTCAGTTTTTTTAATATATTGAGTACATAAGATGACCAGCTTGTCTGTTTTCTAACCATAGGTTAAGAAGATACAGGAGGATGGGCAGCCAGTTGATGTTGCCCTTTATGCACTAGCAACGGGTCCTGATACTCGGATAAGACATTATGAATCTTGCGTTGTTGGAGATGTGCGCTACAACACCCTTACACGCGACGAAGGCACGAAGACACAAAACAGTGCCATCATGAGCATGGATATGTAAGGCAGAGAGACAACTGAAATGTATGCTAACATAACAGACATTATTCAATTGTAGTATATCTCTAGTTTCGAGGATCATCAGTGTGTGGTTCTGTTGTGCTGTCGTTGGTATAACCTGTTTTCTAGGATCGCAAAACCCAGACCAACGAGCTTTTTATTTTGGCAAACCAAGCGACATCAATATTTTTTTGGAAGACACATTTGCACGTAGCGATGACTGGAGAGTATTGCAAAGGTTTGAGCAGAGGAATTCGTTTAATGAAATTGCACCACAAGATGATGCTTACAGTGCTCCTAATGTACAAGATTCCACAGATGTTCCTAATATCATTGAGAACCATCACGTTAATGAGACTGGCGAAAAGATTGCCTGTCGTGCTATGGCATATAAGAGTTGATCAAGAAGAAGCCAATGTTCAAGGACATTTAGGATGAAGAAGAAGATGACACTCTGGGAATTACAATTCATACTGATACACATGGCGAAGATTTTGACGCTGCTGCTGCGGATTATGATTAGATTCCTTTTGTCGTATTTGCATGTCAGAAGACGTTTTTATCTACTATGTGAAATTGTGTTTTCTATGACAAATGAAATCTGATGAACGTGTTGTTTAGTCTTTTGCTGTGAGAACATCACTTGTTATGTATGTTGATTTGTGTTTGGTGATTGTATGACGACTAAAACATGATGACATTGTTGTTTAGTTGTACTCGTATTTGGCTGTGAAACTTGAATTTGATGACATGGTTTGCTGTTGGACTGCAATTTGCCCGACGTCTTCAAATGGGAACAAAGCTGACCCAACAGGGCCTCCGCTAATTTATTTCTTTATTTCCAAAAGGGCCTCTTCTATTTATTTATTTATTTATGAGCAAAGGGGGATAACCCCGATTTCCTTTAATAGAAATCATTAGATGTTCACAACACTACGCCTAGCCTGCTACACAGGTTTCATTCATTACTAGTTTCAGCAAAGTGCTCATGTCATACCCACTGAATACATCATGGGTGCTACATACACTGCAAATAAAGAGACAATCATCCTACAGAGCACATCAATTTTGCCCATTATCTGCACAAGCTCTGTCATCTCCTCATTGCTATCAAGGTCATTCAGCAGCTGTTGCTTCACCATGATCAGAGGCACTGCATCTTTAACCTTCTGCTCCGCATCTTCCTCTTTTGTTGTTCCTTCAGTTACCTGTCCAACACCCCAAGCTATTGGTAATGGGATTCCTCGGCTAACCAAATAATGAGCGTAGTTGCATTCCCCCACATCAGCAACTTCCTAGAAATACAAACCACACGAATTTTCCCTTTTCTACATGAATCAAATTGGAAGATCATCAACCAAACTATTAAAAAATTAGCAACTGAAAGCAGCATAACAACACTTAAACATATTATTACCCATGATTCGGGCATTTATAGAAGACTCGCCCAGGGTTGAGGATTGTGGTTGAGACGCGACTGATGACTCTGCATGATTTGTATCAGTGGGACCACAACAATGGTAGCAGGTTGCGATGAGCAATCGGCTGTGGTGCGTGCGCCGGTGGGGGTGTGATGAGACCTATAGGCGATGGTACAGGTGGTGACTTGGCGCATATCTGGTTGTTTCCTGCTGAAGAGCAGGTGGGGGAGCAGCCAGTTGACATGGTTGTTGCGGCCAGATCTTCTGATGCTAGGCAGAGTAAGTAGAGAAGAGGAGAAGCAAACATTGGATATGTTAATTTCATTACTTGCAGAGTAGCACCGCACCGTATATAGTCATAGTCTAGGTTTGGATTTGAACCAGCTATAGGAGCACGTCTCTCTTTTTTCTAAAGCTTAGCAGCATCTCTTCACTGGTACACTAGCTTGTTATGTACAGCTTCTCAAGTCTTTGATTTTCTTTCTTTTTTGCAAGGAAGGAAGGAGGACGGAATTGAGAGTTCTGGGGACTCGAACCCAAGACCTCTGGGTTGAAAACCAAGGGTGCTAGTCACTTATGTGGCTAAAGTTCCCTAGTTGGAGGATGGCAGACAAACGCATTTTCCTCGCAGTTTTAGTTGCGACAGAAGATCGAGCGGTCATAGTTTCAGGAATGTTATCAGGCGAACGAGCCCAGTTTTTCTTTTCTTCCTATACATAAAAAAGTATGCTACTTGGTGTTGGCTTAGTCAATAAACGATTGTGCCAACCTTGACCGTTGGATTGCCATTCTACGTCTGTCATGTTTCTTCAGTCTCTTCTTCCTCCATTCACCTAAGCCAAACCAGTGCCGGCGGGACCGCCTACTCCCGCCTCCCATGGCTGGTTGTCCTACCGCGCAAGCATCGTGGCCACATCGCACCCTAAAACTATGCGCATCTTCCCCGGCTCTTGTTCGTTCCCGCCCGAGGCTTCACCATCATCCTCCGCCTTTGTTCGCTTGCCGCGGTGCCGCCCTCTGGTGTTTTCAACATGGTCAACAACCGAGAGGAATAAGGAGATGACTGTACATGGTGAGGATGACAGTAGAACCCAACAGTGCACGTATTATTTTGTTTTTTTTGAGACGGAGAAGGGTATCAACTGGGTTGTGCGGGAGCTGTGGCCCGTCTAGCCCAGGCTTTTTATTTCATATGTTTACCACATGACTAGCTCAGTTTGTTTTTTCCTTTCTGAAAATGGCAAGCCCAGCTATTTTGTTTTTATAGAATAACCAACGTAGGCCTACTTGCTTTTCTACGCCCTGCTGGGCCGGAAATCTTTCAAGACGAGGAGGGATGCATTCGGGCTTGCCCTGAAAATGGGCTATAAGTAATAAGAAATAGGCAATAAGTAATAATATATGGGCTGTAAAATGAAAAAAAATACAACAAAGAGGCAATTAGTTCCAAAATACTATTTTCTTTCGAATTTTGATATTTGATATTTCATTGTTTTTGGGCGGGTAAAATTTCATTGGATTTAAATTAAGGTATGTTTAGTTTTTAAATTAATTTGAATCTGGCTAGAAATTTCGGGCTTTATGCTGTTTGGGACAGATTTGGAGGCTGGCTTGTGGGTCTACTAGGTTGACGTGTACGAAAGGCTTTGTCAACTTAGTCCACAAACGATTCTAGCAGCAGTGACTGTTAGATGTCAATCTAACGGCAATCGTGCTTCTTTAGTCTCTGACCTCTTCCTGATCCAGCCGCCCAAACTAGCACCGACAGAACCGCCTGCTCCCGCCTCCCGTGGCCGGTTGTGCTGTCGGGCTGGCCTCATGGCCCCACCAAACTCGCAACCCTGGCCTGGCTATCCCTCTACTCACCCACACCTCCTGTTATTTTCCGGCGACGGCAGCCGAACCAGTCAACCCTCATACTCCCCACCCCGTGGGCAGCCACTGCCATGTCTTCCCCGGCTCTGTGTCGTTCCCTTCGTAGGCCTCACTTTCGTCCACCGCCCTGGTGCTCTCGGCGTGGTGTGGTCAACGTGGTCAACAAACGACATCCATTGGAAGTGGACTGTACGTGGAGAGGCTGACAGTTGGGTCCATGGCCGCACACAAGGAAATGCCTCCATATTACGCGCAAAATAATGATTCCTCCACCTGACAGCTAGGACGCACCGGAAGGGCCTCTGTATTTCGCAGAAAAAACATTGCCCCCGCTGACAGCTCGAACCCACCAGCTATATCTTCGCACGTAAGGAAGTGCCTCCTTATTATGCACAAAAAAAATGAATACTCCCCTGCTAGCTGGTACCCACCATATGGGAGGCTGACTATTGGGATCCACTAGCTACAACTTCACACTCAAGGAAATGCCTGACAGTCGAGACCCACCTGGTCGAAGCGTACGTAGAATTGTCATTCTAGTCGCAAACGTGTACGTACATATGATCGGTCTATCTACAGGCTGCAGCGATGAACCGTGGCCATGTAAGGAAGGGCATGTGTCATAGTATAGGCGCGCACGTGTTGTAGTAGAGGTGCGCACATACCATGTACATGCACGTACATCCAGGGTGCAAGAGAGTAAATACGGCAAGATACATACATACGGGGGGTTCTTGAACGCCTAGTCGCACAAATGTATGGCCAGGGCTCGTGTACATGGTAGGGTCAGAACGGACAAACTATGTCATCGTGTTCATCGGGACCCAACCAGCTTGGACGGAACAGCTGATCGAAACGAGGCTTGGTGCACCGCAGAACGGAGGAAACGACCTTGTGTTCGACCGGCCACGGTCGAAACGAGATCCCGTTCATCGGGAGGGGTCTGGTGTATGGCAAAACAGTACTCCATAGATATTGTTCATCTCCACCGTTGACCTCCTCCAGCCTCCACGGGAAACTGTTCATCCACCGTCGACCTCCTCCAGCCTCCAGCCTCCACCTGCGACTGTTCATCCATGGGCTCCTCTTCATCCAGCCTCCACTGCTCCTCCACTGGCTACTGTTCAACCAGCCCTCTGCATGGGGTCTTGTTAAACCACCCCTCCACGGGCTACTATTCATCCAGCCCTCCACCGGCTGCTGTTCAACCACCCCCCACAGGGTCCTGTTCATCCAGCCCTCCATGGAGTCCTATTCATCCACCCCCAACCGGCTCGATTGGGGTCCTGTTCATCCAGCAACAACGGCCTCTACTACCATGGGGTCCTGTTCATCCACCCTAGCGATCGGGAACTGTTCATCCAACCCCCCCAACAACGCTCACTGTTCATCAAGAGGCAGCATTGATTGGCTTCGGTTAGCAGTAGTAGCGAAGGAATCACTCTTTTTCAGTTAACAACAAGGGATCGATCAGGGTTCGGTAACGTAGCTAGTGCAATCGCTCGGGTTCAGTTAAATCCCAACGCCTCGCTCGGGTTCAGTTAAAGTGCAACGCCTCACACATGCGCGAGAAACGTGCAAACCTCCGTGCATCGCTTGGCCCCGACCACCCATCATAACCAGGAACTCCCTGATATTTTCCCCGCCCTCGCTTCTACAACGGTTTTTTCCATCATGGACGGCCCAAAGAATGTCATGGAGCTGCGTCTCCGGACCGCCCAGGACGAACAACCCATTTTCTATCATGATTTTTGGTCATAGAAGTAGGAGTCCGCCACATCTATGGATGATACCTGGTTTTGTCACAATTATCGTCATAGAAGTATCATAAGCATGACTGAAAAAAATTTGTTCAGCCCAAAATGTCACGGATGTGTCTTTTTTTGTAGTGGTTCCGATTGCTGTCCTATCAATGCTATTACCATGCGTTATCGTTAACCCATTCCACGCCTAGAAGATATGCTAGATGAGCTTAGCGGAGCCGCAATTTTCTCTAAGATTGACCTTTAAAGTGGCTACTATCAAATACGCATCCAAGGAGGTGATGAATGGAAAACCTCATTTAAAACCAAATTTGGCTTATATGAATGGCTTGTTATGCCAATGGGTCTATCTAAAGCACCCACTATAGTCATGTGACTCATGCATTTTGTTCTTCGAACCTATATTGGTGTATTTGTTGTGGTCTATTTTGACAATATCCTTGTTTTTAGCAAATCTCTTACAGATCACGTTGCCCATCTTAGAACTATGTTGCAAACCCTTAGGAAAGAGTGCCTTTATGATAATATGGAAAAATTCCTTTTTGGTGTTGATAAGCTTGTTTTCTTGGGTTTCGTTGTGTCTTCTAAGGGTGTTCATGTAGATGAATCGAAGATCAATGCTATTAAAACTTGGCCCCAACCAACCAACGTGCGACAAGTGCATAGTTTCATTGGTTTAGCCAGTTTCTACCGTATATTTGTGATGGATTTTACCACCATTACTTTACCTTTACATGCTTTGAGCAAGAAGAATGCACCCTTTGTTTGGGGACCCTCGCAAGATGCCGCATTCATTGAGCTTAAGAATTTGCTTACACATGCTCCTTTGCTTGCTTTGCCCAACTTTGATAAACCTTTTGAGATACATTGTGATGCTAGCAGTTATGGCATAGGAGGTGTGTTAATGCAAGAGAAGTTCCCCATAGCGTACTTTAGTGAAAAAACTTTCTTGAGCGCAACTCAATTATTCCTTCTATGAAAAAGAGCTATATGGTTTAGTAAGTGTCTTGCATGTTTGGGAACATTATCACCCCCTCATGAGTTCATTCTTCACACCGATCATAAAACACTTAAGTATCTTAAGGGTCAAACTAAGGTGAACAAGCATCACGCTAAGTGGAGTGAATTCATCGAGTCTTTCCCTTATGTTATCAAGTACATCAAAGGTAAGGAAAATGTTGTAGCGGATGCTCTTTCCCGCATATGCATGCTTGTTACTCAACTTGAACTAAATGTCATTGGCTTTGAGCACATAAAAGACTTTTATGTGCATGATGCTACTTTTGCTATTCCTTATGCTAAATGTTTGACGCATACATCTTGGGAATGCTATTACATCAAAGATGATTATCTTATGAGAGCTAACAAACTTTGTACCCCCGAGTCTTGTCTTTGTTTGTTACTTTTGCAAGAATCTCATGGAGGAGGACTAATGGGACACTTTGGATGCAACAAGACGTACGCTACGCTCTCCAAGAACTATTTTTGGCCCAAGATGTTCCGCGACCTCTCTCTCTCTTCACCAACCTGTTCTCTAAAGCTCAATCTCATGGTCTCTATATGCCCCTTACAATACCATATCACCCATGGGAAGACATTAGCATGGATTTTGTGCTTGGTTTGCCTCGAACTAGAAATGGCAAAGATTTCGTGTTTGTTGTTGTGGACCGATTCTCTAAGATGGATCATTTCATTCCTTGCAACAAGATAGACAATGCTTCACATGTTGCAAAAAAAAATTGTAGAGAAATCTTGCGGCTCCAGGGATTACCCAAGACGATTGTCTCGGACCGTGGCGTCAAGTTCTTGAGCTACTTTTGGAAGATTCTATGTGCCATGTTCGGAATCAAGCTTTTATTCTCCTCAGCACACCATCCTCCAACCGACAGCCAAATAGAGATTACGAACCAAACACTATCTACACTACTTCGCGTGTTGATCAAGAAGAACATCAAGTAGTGGGAGGAGTGTCTACCCATCGCCGAGTACGCCTACAACCCCACAAGACATTCGACTACTAGCAAGTCCCCCTTCGAGGTCGTCTACGGTTTCAACCTGTTGTCTCGATTGGACATTCTTCCTCTTCTGCTACAAGAGCGCATCAACATGGAGCGAGTGTCCGAGTGAACTACCTCTAGAAGATGCATGAAGATACAAGGCACACCATCAAGTGCCAAGTACAACGATTCTCGACCAAGCCCAACGTCAACAAGCAACCCATGATATTCAACATCGGAGTTCTTGTGTGGCTACACCTTCGCAAGGAACGCTTCCCCAATGAACGCAAGTCCAAACTTCTACCAAAAGCCGATGGACCCTTCCAGGTGCTTGAGCGCTAAAACAACAATACCTACAAGATCGACATCCCACGCGATAAGTACTCCGTGAGTGACATATTCAATGTCAAAGATCTCTCCTTGTACCATGGTGATGAGGATTTCGATCCGAGGTCGGATCTTTACCAAGGTGGGGGGGGGGGGGCAGATGATGTGGAGCACCCACGGTCAGACCCATGGACACTACCTCAACTATCCAAGCTCCAAGTGGACCCATGACAAGAGCAGGAGCTCGTGCAATTCAACCCGAGGTGACATCACTCCTACTTGAGTTTTCCCCTCCTATGAGTGAGACATGGCTACTGCCTAAGTCCGAGACATTATGAGTGATTAGGTACAACGCACAAGCCATGAGGCCGATAGCTGAACAAGAAGAGACAGGCGTCAACTCTCTGGACAGCCTGGAACTTCCGGCCCCCGGAACCTTTGGCCGACCCGGAGCTTCCAGCTTGCAATGACCCATACCATCCCGGGCTTGACAACTCTTTGGTTAGCCCGGAAACAGCCCAGAACCTGGCCCGGACCTTCCAGTCCCCGGAACCTCTGGCCTGCCCGGACCATCGGTCCTCGGAACCTCCGGCCTGGCCGGTCCTTCCGGCCCCCGGACACCAGCCAAGCTCCCACCATGCCAAGTCTCTGGTTAGGCCGGACACTACCCGGAACCTCCGACGTGAGTAACATCTAGCCACGCCCGGAACTCCCGGCCCTGCCTGCGCGTAGTGATTAGGTACATCACACAAGCCATAGAGCCGATAGCTAAATAAGAAGAGATAGACATCAACTCTCTGGATAGCCCAAAACTTCTGGCCTGAGCCCGAAACTTGCGGCCCCCGGAACCTCCGGCCGACACGGAGCTTCCAGCCTCCGGCGATCCAGACCAGCCCGAGCGTGACAACTCTCTGGTTAGCCCGGAACCAGCCAGGAACCTGGCCCGGACCTTTCAGCCCCTGGAACCTCAGGCCTGCCCGAACCTTCCAGCCCCCGACACCAGCCAAGATCCCACCGTGCCAACTCTCTGGTTAGGTCGGACACTACCGGGAACCTCCGGCGCCCGGAACTTCTGACCACCCCCGGAACTTCTGGCCCTTCCTACGTGTAGTGACTTGTGTCGAGGCCCATGTACCCTTTCACCGTCAAGACTATATATACTCTTCTCCTACCTACGTTTTAGGGTTAACGGTGTGATAGATCATTAAAGATAGAGCCTCGCTCATCCATCTGGGTCTACGCGACCGTGATGGACCGTCGCCTCTTCGGAGAAGACCCACTTGGATTCAAGACCCCTAACGGGAAGACTTCAAGACCTCCTCACGGAGATGAATCGGTTACCCTATGTATCATCTTTTGTTGGATTTGTACCGCTGATCTCTATGTGTAATCGGATCTAGCATATGTGTGACCTAATCTCATTCGTTTGAGTGATTCTCTTGTGTTTCCCTTCATGATTTCTCCTTGTGTTCTTCCTGTTGATCGCGGGATCTGCTCCTTTCGTGAAAGATCGACCGTATAGGGTTCCACACTTCATCATTCCCCGTATACCAGAGGGCACACCAAAAAAACTTTTTCGCCACCGCAATGTGTGAGTAGTTTTCAACAGACCTACGTGTCCATAGCTATTAGCTAGATGGCTTCTTCTTTCTATTTGATGTAATCTTCTTTTGCGGTGCGTTTGTTGAGATCTGATGAATTGTGGGTTAATGATCAGATTATATATGAATATTATTTAAGTCTTCTCTGAACTCTTTTATGCATGGTTAAGATAGCTTGTATTTCTCTCCGATCTATTGATTTAGTCTAGCCAACTAGATTGATTTTTCTTGCAATGGGAGAGGTGCTTTTAATGGGTACAATCTTGTGGTCCTCAATCCTATTGAGGGAAAGGGACATGACACGTATTTGTATTGTTGCCATTAAGGATAAAAAGGTGTGGTTTATTCATATTGATTGGATCTATCACTCTACGTCATATCATATTGCTTAAGGCGCTACTCCGTTCTTGTTAATTGAATACACTAGATGAATGTTGGATACCGGTCGATGTGTGGAGTAACAGTAGTACATGCAGGCAGGATTCGGTCTACTTGTCACAGATGTGATGCCTATATTCATGATCATTTCCTTCTATGAATTTCTCAAGAGTAATTTCAAATTTGTTTACCCACCGTATGCGTTCTTTCAAGAGATAAGCCTCTAGTGAAAACTATGGCCCCCGGGCCTATTCTTATCATATTATTTTTAGATCTATAAAACTAAAAACCAAAAAATACCATGCTGCAATTTATTTACTTTTACTTTATTTTGCACTTTAATTTATCTTTTGTACCTATCTCTATCAGATCTCATCCTTGCAAGTAACCGTGAAAGGATGAACAAGCCCTTTATCATGTTGGGTGCAAGTATTTGTTTGTTTGTGTAGGTGCTATCATTGGAGACTTGTGTGTTCCTGCTACTAGATTAATCTCTTAACTAAGGGAAATACTTATCTCTACTTTGCTGCATCACCCTTTCCTCTTCAAGTTAAAAACCAATGCAGCCTCAAGAAGTAGCACACGGTAAGTCAACATGCAGATACTTGAAAAGAACACTGACTTCGAACAAAGTTTGGACGAATGATATTGTCGAGGAAGTTAGCATATATCTCATGAAGAGGCAGTTTTTTGTGTAGTGCAATTTTACTGCCAGATTTCAGTACATAAAACATAGAAATTTTTCTCAAAAGGCCCATGCCAGAATAGGAGTGACCATGTTTGTCAAGTCTTACAGAAGCAACGATTGTAAATCAATGGTTTGTGTTCAGTATGACATCCTTGCAGTCTTGAGTTATGTAAAGGGCAATATTGTGTACTACAGATGCGGCTGCATAGGAAGGGATGTGCTACAGAAATTGGTAGGATTGTTAAAAAATATGGTAACATGCAAATATGGGCGAAGTTGAAAGAACAGTACATCAGTTGAAATGAAAGGACAAAAATCTATAATTAAACAGATAGTGTAACGTATAGGCTGCATGTAGAAATAGATAGTCATGGAATTATGAGAGTAATCAAAAGAACCATACATCATTAATTCTCCTATTATAGAAAGAAGAGGAAAAAAATCCCCTTTGACGTATATGTTGCATGTGGCACCTTTTAGCCAAATGTAGCAATATATAGTATATGTTCAGGAAAGTAGGCCATGCCGACCAATGTAAGGTGAGATTGAACATACCGTGCACATCTTGAAGTCATCTGGTACGATGAGATGGAACTCCACAGATGTCTGGCCGAGGCCGCAAAGTCCTGATGTGTCCACGCACTGTACACTCTATGACTGAAAGAAAACGCGCAAATCAACTCGAATAAAAATGAATTCACGGCGATTTTGACCGGGTGATTAAAGGAGGCAGATGAACTGGGATAAGAGATGAGAGAATATCTCAGTAAATTAGTTACCTTGTTGTCCATGTGAAAAAATCCTCAATACTGCAGATTCCCCAATCAGGCAGAGCTGGGTCAACGGCGAGCAGCATTGAGAAAGTCAATGGCAATACGCGGCGGCAAGCGGAAGTGGCAAAATGCGGTGGGGGTTTGCCGGCAGCTCGGTGGCAACGATAGGCGTCGACCTAAGTGGTTGTTGCAGCATAGGAGGTGCCATACAGAGTCGCGGAGGAGCATCTGCATGTGTGAATGGGAACCGGAGGGGATGGCGGTCTGTGTGAGGGTTCTTGTGACGTGGTGATGGGGAGGGTTTTCTTTTTTCCTTTTTGAATTAGGTGGTGAGGGTTTTCTGTACCACAAAGTGTTTCAAAGGCAAGGTTTGCGAGAGCCAACCGTGTGAGATTGATGTAGTTGGGAAAATGAAAGTCATTGCACATGGTTCCAATTTGGGAAAATAACCATGTTTCAGGGTGGTTCCACTTTTCCTTCGTCGGTTCAATCTGAAATTTTTACCCATGCTAAACATTCACCTTAATATGCATAAAATTCCATCAACTGAACTGATTGCATCCATATCCCACATTTAGACATAAGCAAACACAGATTAAACATATTCGGGCATAGATAATAAGTGTACACAAGCATAGTTCAACCATATATAGTTCAACCGTCATTAAGCATACTCAAGCACATTTATAATTAAGAAACTACATGGCCATACATAGTTCAATCACACATTTCATATACCGACACGATCGTGAAGCTTCTCCAGGTACTCAGCATATGCGGTGTGCGCCACCCTGCGAGAATACTTTTACCCGAAGGAGCCAACGGCTCGACCTCTTGATGGCATGTATGAATTCCTGGCCCGTTCCAAGTCCTATTACTCTTGCTATGAATTCTTGCATAAAGCTACTTGAGGATTTGCCTCTTATACCTGCTCTGGCCATCTTCATCCTCGCTGTCGACATCGTCAGTTAGCACCTATACATATAGTAAAAAAAAGAGGCATCAAATTTGGAATACAAACTAATCTCTAGCGAACATTTGGCAGTTGCCAAAATTTGGCATCACATCAATTTATACATGCCATAAAGTAGGATTAGGAGTTTATGGAATTTATGTATATTATGGATATTATTTTAGACATATCCAAAGATTATCGTTCAATTTTTAAGCACAATCATCTATGTACAGACCAATCTTGAAAAAATGGCACAAACATATATGTACATCATTCAAAATCAATTGTCAGGACAAGGCTAGGAATTATTAGCACAAACACTAACCCTAGTCGGATTATTAGCAGAAATCATTTGTATAGATGAAACAAACAACTAATCACTTATCATTTGTACCATTCAAACAATCAATACACTACACGGATCTAACGTAAGTTACTCAGATTTCATGGATTGAGAAAACATAACCATAGGATTTCTATTCCAAAAAAGGGGAGGCATGATTTACCAGAGAAACCTAATATATATTTGACACATAAATGGGTATAGATGACTATCCGGTTGTCCGCCGAGTCAGAGTCGTCACCGAAGTGGTCATCGGAGTCGTCGCCGGAGTTGTCACTGGAGTCTGTGTGGTCCTCTAGATCCGGCTGTGGAAGATCGACGTCATTGAGGATGTCAAGGTCTAGCGAGACCTCATTGATGGCGACGAAAGCCTCTATCTCCATCTACACATTGCGCTCTGGTGCTTCCGCAGCCCCGGCATCGCCACTCCCTCTGATGGGGGCCTACAGCGGCATTGATATAACCTGACGACGGTGAGGACTGAGAGCGGCATCGAGGATGCACGCAGAGAGAGAGAGGATTTTGTGTCTGGCGAGGATGGGGGTTCGGCCACTCAGGCGCGTGATTAATATGGAGTAGTGGGAGAGAGGCAGGCGTCGGTCAAACCACTGGCTTGCCTCACGGTGATCCTGTGCAGAGGACTTCTGGCATTCCTACCGTCATTTCACACACCTACTCGCATGCCTCCCAATGACGCTGCAGAGCAAGAATGCCTCCCATAAATTTGCACACTTGGACGCACGCCTCTTGGTCTACCTGTGCGGCGGACTGCTTGCATGTGTCCCGTCAACTCATGCCTGCTCGCATAGCATACGGGACGCGTGGCGACACACATATTGTTTTTCTATTTTAATGATTAATGATGCCGCTTTATTGCTTAATTGAAGCATGACACGCATCCATTGTTGGTCTAATGCCCATGGTTCGAATACATAATCCGTTTGCGGTATTGGTTCCCAATTATTAACAATCTCCCGTTTGTACGTAAGAACATAAAAATTATATCAAAACTTGTCTCAAATTTGACAAAAAAGGACAATATCACTGTCTATTAGTGTCCATATGATAATAATATAAGTTTCATGAATTTTAAGTAAGTTTTGGATTTACAAGGTCTCAATTATTGAAATTTCATGCACGGGGACTAAACACGCACCTAGTAACACACATGTGTTTTTCCAATCCATTTAGGTGCACTGTCAGTTGTGCATGTAGCTCAAATTTGATTTTTGCGCATTATACCCCTAGAAAATCAATTAATGTACTTAAAATTCTTAATGATCTCTATTTTTTCAAAATTAAAACGTCTTATGATCTATTTACTTATATGAAATTTTTATTTTATTTTGAGTCTCCATCTTCTTTTATAAAGCACCAACTACAGAGCACTATTGTCATACTTTTTCATTGGATGTATCTAATGATGAGTGTGTTTCATGAATGGATCAATGATTGAGCATAATGGTCTAGGGATAACTTTCTTTAGTGTTGATATTTCGAAAGACATGGTTGCGTGTTAGTATGCTTGAGTATTGATGTCTTCATGTCGAATTATAGACTATTGCTTTGAATCATTCAAGTTCAAATGTCCATACCACAAATAAGAGAGTATATGATGAATATGATAGGTAGCATTCCACATCAAAAATTGTGTTTTCAATTGCTACTGTATCATGATGAGTTTTATGAGAAAGAGTTGCTATTATAGGGAAAGTGATTGCAATTATTGTTGATCAAACTTATGCACTATGCTCTCATTCACACTTCATAAATTATTTCTTTTATCATTTATCTACTCGAGGACGAGCAGTAATTAAGCTTGGGGATGCTGATATGTCTCCAACATATAAATAATTTATGAAGTATTCATGCCATGTTTACAACAATTTTATATGGGTTTGATATGATTTGAATGGAACTAACCCGGACTGGCGTTGTTTTCAGCAGAAGTACCGTGGTGTTGTTTTCTATGTAGAAATAAAAGTTCTCCAAATGCAGAGAAACTTTTTAACGATTTTTTGGAACAAAAGAGGCACTGGAAGCTTCGTGGGAGGACCAGAAGGTGAAGGAGGTGGCCATTGTCGGTGTCCTGGGAACGGGGGCCCCCAGACTTGCCTGCCTGCGTGTTAACACTCCAAAAATTTTGATTTGGTTTTATCAAATTCTTTATTTGATTTGAAGGAGGTTATTTAAATTTTTTTCTAAAAGACTATCATTTCAAAAAAAAATTCTCTTATGACAAGTAATTTTTTTGGGGTTCATCCAAATCTTGATCTTCGGTCTTGAGGGTTTTTCATCTTATATTGGCTCAACACAAATAAGGTCGGAAGGTCTTTACAATTTCATTTTAATAAAAAGAATTCCTAAATTTTGGATTTATTCTTCCCCATTCAAAAAGTGCCCTCTTGCCATGACCTATGTAAAATATTTTCTTCCAAAACCCACCTCCATACTTTGGATCAAGCCAAGCATCCAATTCCAGCAAGTTTCAACCTCTTTTAAATTGTATTTCTATTTATCTTAACCTCAAAATCATTTTCTGTCATTTATTTGGACTATGGTGGTTTATAAAGGAACTACCTAATTTCCTTTGACTCTTGATCCCAAATAAACATCTCTAGCTAGTCCTTAGTACCGTCAACCTAGATCCATCAAGATCCACTGGTCCATAGTTCAATTTTTTCAAATTTTGCTTGCTGCAACTTTGGACCATATTTGTTTTTTTGGGTGAAATTCATTCTTTTTCTTTTCCTAAAAATCTGAGATAAATTAGGCAGCCCCTAGATGCATCAAGAGACCACCTCACCAAGTCCCAGCTCCAGATTTTTTTTTCACGTGCCTAAATCATTTCATCGAACAGTTGGCGTGCACTGTTCCTGTCAAAATTCAAAGTTTGAGTGTGTTGGTTCAGTCGTCAGTGTCGTTTTCTTCAGAACTTGGCATCGATCTCGCTAGTGTGTGCATTGGCACCTTGCTCACTGCTCCCCCTTCTTATCCATCGCGCCGCACGGTTGCCTGGACGGTTGCAAGCGTCGGTGGTGAGCTGGCAGAGGTGCATCGCCCCCATGAGCGGTGGCAGCAACACTCGCTGCGGCTGCCAGAGAGGCGCAGCGTGGAACGGCGCCGTCCAGCACCGCCCACACAACCAGGCGCCTCCGCGTGGCCGTGCCCTCCCCTGTACGTGCTGTGGAGCCGTTGTCGTGGCCTGGAGAGCACATAGCGCGCTCCCTGCCGCCGACGTGCCCGTGAGGCCGCTCCGTCGAGAGCTTGGAGTATCACCCAAGTCATACCAAGTTTAGCCCTTGAACGGAACCAGTGGACCAACCCGATGATGCCCAATCACCTAAACCTCTAGCCCGACCACTGCCTCGCCGTAATCACTCGCCGGAGTTATCCCATTCTCGGCAACCGCCTTGGGCTAGCTATAAAAGGAAGCCCCGATCTCGCCTTCGACCCAGCACCACCCCTCCACCTCACCAGAGCCGCGCCCAGCCACTGGAGGATCTCCAGGAGGCCTTCTTCCCCTACTCCGGCCACCCCGATCCACTTCAGGCTCCGGCACGATTCTCTCCGGTAAAGGCACCCCCGCATCCCAAACCTTGCCAGTAGCCTCCTAGTGCTCCCACTCTTTTGACCCTACCTTCAATTTGGTGTCTGCATCCCTCCTCGGCGAAATCCACCACCGCCCGAACCACCTTCATCCGGAGTGGAGGTCACTGTCGACGTGGTGCTCGCCGACGACCAACTCCACCACCCACAGATGCGGAAGAGCTCCATGAACCCGTAGGTACTCTCCGTTTCCCCGACCTCGCCGTGGATCAACACCGGCGACCACCGCAAGCCTCAGGCGCCGGTGGACTCTGTTGTGAAATTCAAACCTGACGGGTGGGACCCCCTCGTCAGCCTCTCCTCTCTTATTCGAACCGTTTTCTGAAAACGCCTTTGGGCAAAGTACGCTTTCCCTTTTGGGTTGGCGTATTTCTAACTGAAGCGTTTTCTGTTTTTATAAACTAGCCCCTGGATAGTTTTCTGTTTGTAACAGATAAGTCCATGGACTAAAACCTTTATAAATTTTAAACAAAATATGATTTTGAGTTGATTCTTTTTCTGTCATATTTAATTTTCTGTCTAGTTTTTTTATCATATTTATTTGAAAAAAAATTATGCACACACGGTATTTACATTAGTATCCAATTTCTTTTATACCGTAGATACCGAAGGAGGTGACGGAACCGCAAACTTCGCCGAGCTAGACTCCGACTACTCCGAACCAGGCAAGCATGTTTGAGCCTTTGTTATGATGAGTTTTTTGCATGTTTGCTTGAGTAGTTTTCTCATGGCATGTTTATATAAGCATATTGTGAATGTTATATTGCATGCAAGGCAAGCTACAGGTGAGCTTCGAAGTTTGATGTGTTCATATGGTGGTGAGATAACCTGATCATGTGGTGGCATGAAAGGTTGTAAGCTGGTATTGTTGAAGCATGCCAGTCTTATGTCAACCGTGTAACTCTAGTGTTAACATGGATCAAGTCTTGTTCCCGTTCGTCCCCGTCCATGCTACCACATGTTTTCTGCAAAGAATGCAGTTTAGTAAGTTGCAAACCTCTCTCCTTGTACACACCAAGTAGAGGGGGCATGATGAGCGTTCCATGGCCCTAGACTAAAACCCGTCATCCGGTCAGGGGGCAAGGGTGTTTCCGGTTGGGACCGAGAGGGGGGCACCCCTTAGAGCGCGCGAATATAAATTTGATCCCATGCTATTCGAGGTTGTAGCCTCCTGTCGGACTAAATAGCCATGGGTAGCCCAGCCGGCTTCCCCTGGCCCTTCTGAAAAAATTACGAGCCCATCCGGCTCACAAGGATCCAGGACGTGGGCCGCCTTCCCCTTGCCGGCTGTCTCCCAGGCCGGCTATCAATAAGGCAGCCCGACTTTGGCCCTCGTGAAGAAAACCACGGGAGGGCCGGCTTCAAGAAGCTGGCCGCGAGAAGGCCGACTCCAAGAAGCCGGCTCCCACAAAGTGATCAAGACCGTACCCTCAAAGTTTGCATCCCCTTAATGGCGATGTGACCGAGCATGGCTATAGTGAAGCCTGCCACCCCCGAATACAGAAGCACGACTAGCACAGTACGTCGTACGGGTGGCCATGACTCGTTCGGCGCAGCACTGTTGCCATGTTGACCCTGATGTCATCCACGATGGACTATCAGTACGGCTCACGGGCGGTGGGCCCCTTCGGGCAGAGAGACGCCCGGAGGCGGCCGTGCATCCCCCAGTCGGCCCAAGACAAAGCCGGCTCTCCATAGCCAGCCAGACGCCCCCCTTAAGGAGACAAGACGCGGTGAGGCTATAGTGATCACCTGCCGAACGGCGGCACTGTAGCCACGCCTACCTCGATGACGCCCTCGTCACCAGGATTGAGCAACAGTAACCAGCCGGCGGGACCCACCAGCCGGCGGGCCCCAGCAGTCGGCGCAGAAGCCGGCTAGCACAGTCACAAACGGCTGGGCCCCGCGCCTAGTTGGATTACCATTGTACCCCCGGGGGGTAGGCCTATATAAACCCCCCGGGGCACCCATGCAAAGGGTTGATGCCAGCTAGTTCTAGACACCACACAAGGAGAAGAAGCAAGCGAGCCGTGCCCTTCTTCCTCCTCTCACCAAACAGCTCTAGGAGCATCATGTAGCTACTTGTTCATCTAGTGATCATGCGGAGACCCCGCAGAGCAGCAGTAGGGCTGTTATCTCCACGGAGAGCCCCGAAGCTGGGTAAGATTCGCCGGCGTGCATGTCTTCGCCTCATCCCGTTTCCAGGCACCGGCGATGTTTTACTGGCTCCCACAATGATAAGCCACCCGTTGGCATATATCGCGCCTACCACCCGACATTTGGCGCCCACCATGGGGCCAGGTGCACCGTCGTCCGGAGACCTGTTCTGGACGGGAACCCTCTTCCTCCCGAGCGAGCGTAGCCAGCCCGGCACGCCCGATGGCGCTTGCCACGACGCGCTGCAAGGCGTCACCAACATCTGCGCGGCGAGCAGCCTCGCCGATCTCCTCCACAAGACCCTCATCTCCGACGAGCTCGCCTCCGATGCGGGCACCGACCACCTCGTCAACCTCCTCGGCCAGCTCCATGTCTCCGGCGAACCTGCTGTGGACACGGAGTCGGTTGGCTCCACCGACCCGATGCCTGTCGACTCCGACACGGCTTCGCTCGACACCTTCCCCACCAATGTCAGGATCTACAACGACCCGCTTCCCGGGACCGATGGCTGCGACGCTGTCACCACCGAGGTGATGGTCATCGGCCACGGTGGCGCTACTGACGAGAGCGCCCACGATGCCTGGCACGCGGCGGTCCACTACTTGTCCATCCCGCTCCCGGCTGATGCCGACGACGAAGCATTGGAGGCGCGCCGCCTCGCTCTCCTCGCGGAGGGCCGGAGGCTGGCCTCCATAAGACGCCTCACTAAAGCCCATCAGCGCGAAGCCGACCGCGTCACTTTTGGCACGCCGTCTCCAGGCGGGCCGAGCTAGGCCAGTGTTGTCAGGCAGCGCGGCGCTGTCATCGCCGACACGCTGGGGGTCGACCGCCCAGTCTATGCCACTCGACTCGAGAACTTGCATGCCGCCCAGGCGGCCGTAGACGAGCTAGACGGATTGGGGGCCGAAGAACTTCCCCACATGACCAGACGCATCCAGTAGCTAATCGATGCGGCCGCGTGGCGGCACGAAGCCGATGCCCGCGCGGAAAGCCCTGCTCTGTGCCGAGATCACGGCGCGACATCCCGGACGCCGACTACGGGCAACACCCGCGCACAGCGCGAGAAAGAGCCGGTTGCCAGCCGAAGCCGGACCCGAATCTCCATCGAGCGAGACTAAGAAGGCCATCCCCGGGCCGTGGAGTGGCGGGGCAACCCGCCTCCGCCTCGGCCCCGTGGAGAGAGATATCCCACCCCGCCGCATGTGGCGCATCCGACTCTCAGCGGCTGACTAGGTCGCCGCGAAGGAGTCGGTGAGAACGACGCCCGCCATCGGATCGACCGCCTGGCGCGATCCCTGGCGCTGGAAGAAGAAGACGATGTCGGTCCGCCTTGTTTTGGCCCCCGCATCTGTGACGAGCCTTTCCCCAAAGGGATCTCGCTTACGAGAGACACGCCCAAGTACAACGGCTCCATGAAGCCGGAAGATTGGTTGATCGACTACTCCATGGCGGTTAGCATAGCCAACGGCAACAGGCGCGTTGCCGTGAAGTACGTGCCCCTCATGCTGCAAGGCACGTCGCGGACCTAGCTCAACAGCCTCAAGCCCTTCAGCATCAACAGCTGGCTAGATTTCGCGGAAGATTTCGTCCGCAACTTCACCAGCACCTACAAGCGGGCTCCCAAGCCCAGACAGCTCTCCTTGTGCGCACAAGGCCCCGCCGAGTCTAGTCGCGACTACCTCACGTGTTGGGCCGAGCTCTGCAACTCTTGCGAGGGGGTGCACGAGGTGCGGGCCATAGAATACTTCACCGCCGGGTGCCGAGAAGGCACCCTCCTCAAGCACAAGCTTCTCTGCGATGGGCCGACTACCCTCGACGAGCTTCTGGACATAGAGGACAAGTACGCCACCGCCGACTCCTCGATGAAGACTGAGCTCCGGGTAGACGCGTCCGGGAAGGTACTCAACCCGGCGCCCAAGACGCCGGGTGGGGAGTCCGGCCGATGCCCACACCCGAATGATCACAAGCGCAATGGCCCCGCGCCGCCTTCCGCCAGTCGGCAGGTGGCCACAGTCGAAGACGAGCCGCCCAAAGGGCGGCCCGCGCCCTAGAAACCCAAGGTCGGTCGGCCGGCTTGGTAGCCGGCCTTCTCCTACGAGCAAACTCTCGACGCCCCGTGCAAATTCCATAGCAGCGCGAAGCCGTCCAACCACACAACCCGGAAGTGCCATTGGCTCACCCAAATCTCCAAAGGCGAAGGGCTCGCACCGCCTCTGCCTGCCGGCCCGCCGCCTCCAGCTCCGCCGCCGCCTACCGCTCGGCCCGCAGTCGGAGCCGTGCATGATGAGTTCCCCGACGAGCATGCAGCCTATATCGTCTTTACAAGCCAGCCCGAAGACCGGCGCGGCAAACACTGAGAGCACCAGGAAGTCAGCATGGTCGCTGCCAGCCCCGCCGAGCGTATGCATTGGTCAGAAAAACCTATCAGCTGGAGCCGGGCCGACCACCCAGAGGTGATGCCGTCTCCCGGCTCTTATGCGCTGGTTCTGGATGCCACCCTTGCAATGGACAGATGCGCCGCCTGCTTCTCCCGTGTGTTGATAGACGGCGGGAGCAGCATCAATATCTTATACCGTGACACCCTGGAGAAGCTGAATGTCAAGACGAAGCAACTCATGCCTACTCGGACAGTGTTCCATGGCATCGTACCCGGCTTATCCTGCGCCCCCATTGGCAAGATCAAGATTGATGTACTCTTTGGGGATAAGGAGCATTTCCACCGGGAACCGATCTGGTTTGAAGTGGTGGACCTGGAGAGCCCCTACCATGCGTTGCTTGGCCGACCTGCCTTGGCTAGGTTCATGGCGGTTCCCCACTATGCATACCTCAAGATGAAGATGCCGAGCACCAAGGGCATCATCACCATAGCCGGCGATTACAAGAAGTCCTCCGAGTGCGCTGCCGCTAGCAGCCGGCTGGCCGAGTCTCTTGTGATTGCCGAAGAGAAGAAGGTGTTGGACCGGGTCGTGGCCATGGCCGGCAAGCAGCCGGTCCTGTCCCCCGACCCCAAGGAGTATGATGCCCAAGGATCTTTCTAGCCGGCCAAAGAGACGAAGAAGATACCTCTTGACCCCGAGCACCCTGAGAGGTTTGCCGTCATCGGGGTAGGCCTGAACAGCAAATAGGAAGGCGAGCTCGCCAATTTCCTCCGTGAGAATCGGGATATCTTCGCATGGTCCCCCAAGGACATGCCGGGTGTTCCGAAGGAATTCGCCGAGCACAAACTACACGTCCGAGAAGATGCAAAACCAGTCAAACAACCCCTCCGCCGACTGTCGGAAGAGAAAAGAAGGATTGTAGGAGAAGAGATAGCCCGGCTTCTGGCAGCCGGCTTCATTATGGAAGTTTTCTTTCCAGAATGGCTTGCCAACCCGGTCCTTGTGCTAAAGAAGAACAACAAGTGGCACATGTGCATAGACTACATGAGCCTCAACAAGGCCTGCCCTAAAGATCCCTTTGCCTTGCCAAGGATTGACCAAGTGATAGACTCCACGGCCGGATGCGAGCTGTTGAGTTTCTTAGATGCTTACTCAGGCTACCACCAGATAAAGTTAGATCCGGCTGACTTCCTGAAGACCGCCTTCATCACGCCCTTTGGAGCCTTCTGCTACCTGACTGTGACATTCGGCTTGAGAAATGTCGGTGCCACTTTTCAGCGTTGCATGCAGAAGTGCCTCCTCAAGCAACTGGGCAGAAATGGTCACGTCTACGTAGACGACATTGTGGTGAAGACGGAGAAGCGCGGCACCTTGTTGGAAGACCTCAAAGAAACATTTGAGAACCTGCGCCGATTTCAAATCAAGCTCAATCCCGAGAAATGCGTGTTTGGAGTGCCAGTCGGCCAGCTCCTAGGCTTCCTGGTCTCCAAACGCGGCATCGAATGCAACCCGGTAAAGATCAAGGCCATTGAGAGAATGGCGATCCCTACCAAGCTGCGGGACGTCCAGAAGTTCACTGGATGCTTGGCTTCCCTGAACCGCTTCATCAGCCGGCTCGGAGAGAAAGCTCTCCCCCTCTACCGCCTCATGAAGAAGACCACTCACTTTGAGTGGAATGACCAAGCCGACCAAGCTTTTCACGAGCTGAAGAAGACGCTGGCCACGCCGCCCGTCTTGGCGGCGCCGACTGAGAAAGAGCCCATGTTCCTCTACATTGCCGCAACCAGCCGGGTGGTCAGCACCGTCATCGTAGTCCAACGACCAGAAGAGGGCCGAGTCCAGCCGGTCCAGAGGCCGGTGTACTATCTGAGCGAGGTACTGTCCGCCTCGAAGTAGAACTACCCGCACTACCAAAAGATGTGTTATGGCGTGTACTTCACCGCCAAGAAGCTGAAGCCCTACTTTCAAGAGCATCCCATCACGGTCGTATGCACTGCCCTGCTGGCCGAGATCATAGGCAGCCGGGATGCATCCGGTCGGGTGGCGAAATGGGCCATCGAGCTGCCCCCCTACACGATCTTCTACCAACCCTGCACCGCCATCAAGTCCCAAGCACTGGCCGACTTCCTCGTCGACTGGGCCGAGACCCAGTACCTACCGCCGGCTCCTGACTCCACTCATTGGCGCATGCACTTCGACGGGTCCAAGATGCGCACCGTCTTGGGAGCCGGCGTCGTCCTCACCTCTCCCAAGGGCGACAAGCTCAGATACACGCTGCAGATTCACTTTGCCGCTTCCAACAATGTAGCCGAGTACGAGGCGCTCATACACGGGCTCCGGCTTGCCAAAGAACTCGGCATTCACTGGATCCTATGCTATGGCGACTCGGACTTGGTGGTCCAGCAATCATCCGGCGATTGGGACGCCAAGGACGCAAACATGGCAAGCTACCGTTTCCTTGTTTAGCAAATCAGTGGGTACTTCGAAGGATGCGAGTTCCTCCACATACCGCGAGCCGACAACGAGCCGGCCGATGCCCTGGCTCGAATAGGCTCCAATCGGCAAGCAATACCAAACGGTGTCTCTCTACGGCGCCTCCTCAAGCCGTCCATCAAGTCGTCTCCAGAGTCCGACTCCATCTTCGTGCCGCCTGACGCTGGCGCGGCCAGCTCCGGCTCGAAGAACCAACCAGGTGACCCGGTGACTTCAATAGTCGGCCCGGGGACTTCAGTAGCCGGCTCAGGGACTCCCACAGTTACGCCCGACCCGAGGACTGCCACACCCGGCTCGGGGACTGCGGTAGTCGGCCCGAGGACTACACCAACACAACAGCCGGCGGCCGACTCCAGCATTTCACCACACAGCCCGCCCGCCCTGGTCGCAGTAGCCACACTGGCAATAGAAGAAGTCGCAGCTCCATCATGGGCTCAGTCCATCCTCAACTTCCTAATAAACCAAGATCTACCGGCTGACGAGACAGAAGCAAGACAAGTACAACACCGAGCCGGAGCATACACAATCGTCAACGGAGAACTCGTGAAGCGCAGTGTCACTGGAGTCCTCCAGCGATGCGTCGAGCAAGAGAAAGGCATTGCAATCCTCAGAGACATCCACCAAGGAGAATGCGGCCACCATGCAGCCTCAAGATCACTCGTCGCCAAGGCCTTCCGCCATGGTTTCTTTTGGCCGACTGCTTTGGATGATGCAAAAGAGTTGGCTAAACATTGCAAAGGGTGCCAACTCTTCAGCTCTAAGCCACACATGCCGGCTTCAGCACTCAAGACCATTCCCCTAACTTGGCCCTTCGCCGTTTGGGGACTGGACATGGTGGGCCCATTCAAGACGGCGCGCGGTGGCATGACACATTTGCTCGTCGCTGTGGAAAAATTCTCCAAGTGGATTGAGGCAAAACCGATCAAGAAGCTGAATGGGCTGACTGCTGTGACATTCATTGCAGATATAACAACTCGGTACGGCATGCCACACAGCATCATCACCGACAATGGCACGAATTTTGCCAAGGGAGCCTTGGCACGTTTCTGCGCAACGCAAGGTATCCGGCTGGACTTAGCGTCCGTCGGCCTCATCCTTTCCGGCATCAAGCCCTGATTGGTCGTACCACTGGAGCGTTCAGCCGGCTATTGGCTCGATGAGCTGCCGACTGTCCTCTGGAGTCTGCGCACTACTCCAAACAAGTCAACCAGCTTCACTCCTTTCTTCCTCGTATATGGTGCCGAGGCGGTCATCCCAACCGACATCGAGTTCGACTCGCCTCGGGTAACCATGTACACGGAGGCGGAGGCCAAGGAAGCACGAGAAGACAGCGTCGACCTGCTGGAAGAGGGCCGGCTGTTGGCCCTCAGCCGGTCTGCCATCTACCAACAGGGTTTGCGCCGCTACCACAGCCGAAAGGTCAGGCCAAGATCCTTCCAAGAGGGCGACCTTGTGCTCCGGCTGATCCAGCGAACAGCCGGCCAGCACAAGCTCTCGGCCCCTTGGGAAGGCCCCTTCGTCATCAGCAGAGCTCTAGGCGATGACTCCTACTACCTAATCGACGCGCAGAAGCCCAAGGCACGCAAGAGAGACGACTCCGGCAAGGAGTCGGAACGACCATGGAACACCAACCTCCTTCGAAGATTCTACAGTTGAAATGTAGTATGTATCACGCTAACTTTTGTACTAAGTACGAGACAATAGGCCCCCCCGAGGAGAGCTCGGGGACTGCCATCTTTTATCTATGAATGAAGAACATCATGCTTATGACCTTGTCATTACTTTCACTTTTTCTTCGTCCGGCACCGGGTTCGACTAGTCAGCCCGGGGACTGGCCGCCTAGAGTTATATTAGAAGTCCTACCCGCAGTCAGACAAGTAGCGTGCTGGCACCCAAGCTTTCTCTCGACCAAAAGTCATAGTTCGAAGAACCGGCTGTACGACTGGTGAGAGTTAAAAGCGGGAAAGGATGCCCACACGAAAAATGGCTAGGGACTAACGGACTAATATAACGAAAGCCGGTTTGCCTCCTACCGCCGACCGACTACCAGAGTAGCCGGCCGGCCGGCTTCCATTCACTTCACTTCAATCCAAGAAAGCTCAAGTACTTACCTCCCCAAAAGAGAAAGGCGGCAAAGGAAAAAGCCTAAAGATAAAAAGCACACGTGAAGGGAAACCAAACATACACACGATAATATTTACATAAAAGGCCTCCAAGAGGCCAGCATTCAACATAGTTTGGATACACCCCTAGTGGGTGGAACTGCGAAAGCTTAATAAAATTGTTCAGAAGGCAACAAACAAGAAAAAACAAGGACGGCAGATTAAGCTGGCGGAGCGACCGACGAGCCGGGCTGGTCGGTGGAGACGGCTGCGCCGGCTGGAGGAGTGGCCGGCTGGCGAACCTCGGCTTGAGCACTGCCTCCCGCAGAGGGCGCGCTTGTGCGCGCCTCGTTGCTGGAGGCACGATCAGGCTAAGGCTGGTCGGCCGTTCCACCGGCCAGCTCGACGTCTTCGCCCTCCCCTTCTTCGTCATCTTCGCCTTTGTCGCTGGAGGCGATCTCCTCTACCGATTCCTCATCCGTCGCAGGGTTCAGCCTAACCACTCCTCCGGCTGGGCAACACCGTCATCATTTTTCTCAGGTGCAAAGATGCTGATGTCGGTGCACTCGGCGATTGTCGGAGCGCGATGAGCAATAGCCGGCCGCACCTCCTCCAGCTCTGCGACGGCCTCCAGCCGCTAGGTGCGCACTTGGTCCAGGTTCAGCCCCGGATACCAAGCCCGGATGAACTCCAACGCCCGCCCAGCTCCAAGCCGGGCCGCCGACGCCTTCCAGACCTCTAAGCGGCCAACCGCAACCTCCAGCCAGTCGGCTGTCCGGCTCAGGGTGCGGGGAATCGCCTCGCCGGGCCAGAGGGCGGCCAGCACCTGCGCCCCGACGCGCTGGAGGCGGCGAAGCATACGATGAGCCGGCTGCAGCCGCGCTTGGACCGCCAAGAGGTGCTCCTCAAGCGTCCGATTTGTGTCTGGCGTGATGTCGGCCCCCGCCTGACGACGCGCTTCGCGATGGGCCTTGATGGCTTGGGCGACGAAGGCAGTGTAGCCGGGGAAGTAGTCTGCACAAAGAATAAAAAGCAGCACAAGTCAGAACAAAAATCAAGCGGCAAGGGCCAGGCAAGGAGCAAGGAAGGCGGCTTACCGTCGATTAAGTCCTCAATACGGCCGAAGCCTTCATCCAGCGCTTGCCTGGTCTCAGCCCAGCCCGCCGCCTCAGTTTTGAACTCGGCCTTCAAGGCGGCTTCGCTATCCCGCGCTTTCTTCAGGGCCGCCTTGTCGCTCTCCTCCTAGTCAGCCAGCTTCTTGGCCAGGCGGTCACACTCCAGGACCAAGGCGGCGTGTTCGGTTTCCTTGACGCGAAGGGCGGCCTATGCCTCACTGAGTTGCCCCCTCAAGTCGGCATTGGCTCCTGCAAGCACGAAAGACAAAAGAAAAACCAATGAGGAAGAAGTCGTCAGGGAAGATCTGACCTGACTGCTCAGCAGTCGGCCCGAATCTCGGGGACTACACCCAGTGGGTGCGCTGACGCGCCCCCACAGGAGATGAACGAAGACAAGGACGCACTCCGGCTGTTGACCAGGTCTTCGGTTCTCCGGCCCAGCTCCTGAGCCTGGGAGTTGAATGCGGCAGCACGGAGCTTGTGATACTCCTAAAAGGACAGGCAGGAGGCGGGTATAAGATGATTGTCAGGGCCTAGTAAGTTCCGAGCCGCCTGCGCAGCAGCCGACTCGGAACTCGGGGACTACACCCAGTGGGTGTGCTAACGCGCCCCCACGGAAGAAATCAAGAAAACAAAACAAACAAGGCTGGAAGACTCACCCGGATGACGGCCTGCGTCGCGAGGAATTCTTGGGTGTACTGCTGCAGCGAGGCGGCCTGGGCCTGAAGCCGATTCCAAACCTCTTGGGCCGCCACGTTCAGCTCGCCCCTCCCCCCGCTAGGAGTCCACTCGGACGTGGCGGTGCTGGCCGCCTCCAAGGCCTCCGCCATCTGGCCGGCACCCGTAACTCGGTGCGGCTCCAGCGCGGCGGCGCTTCCCCCCGCTCGACGGCGCGTTGCCGGCTGCACCTCGAGGCCGGGGCCTGCTGCCGTTTCACCACCGGCCGGCTGCTCTGGCGCCACGATGGATTGGCCGCCTTGGCCGGCTCCAGTCGGCGCCGTCTGCAGCGTTCCTTCCATGGAGGCCACTTGGACCTCCCTCCTCTCCATCGCCAGCGGCCCTTGGTCGACTTCCTCCGACGGGGGCACTGGGATGTTGGGGGCCACGGCGCGGAGGGGAATGGCGAGCAGCAGGGGCTGGTTGTGCGAAGCCTCCGCCTCCGTCTCTGCGGCTGCCGCCTCTTCCCGGGCCTTGGCTGCTGCGTCGGCCCGCTTCTTCGCCGCCTGGGCGGCCCTTCGCTCCTCCGCCTACCGCTCCTCCCGCGCCTCACGAGCATTCCGCTCCGTGGCCTCCCTGAGGTCGGTGCGGGGGTCCACGCGGCGGGAGCCTGAAGACCCTCCAGTCGGCCCGAATACGGAGCCGCCCGGACCCCACTCAAGGGAAAGCGGCGCCCTGTCCGGCGAGCAAAGAAAGGTCTAGAAGAGTTTTTTGATCGAAAAAACAACAAAAAATGTGCGTCCAAGCATTCGACGACTTACGCTGAGATCGCTTGCGGCAGCTTCACCGCCTTGGGGAAGCGGGCCGCCTTCGCAGCCGCCTCATCTCGCTTGGTCACCACCATGGAAGCCTTGGACTTCTTTGGCCGGCTGCCGAAGAGGATCGACACGGCCCGGCGCTTCTGGCCGCTGCCGCCAGTAGCCGGCGCGGCGGACAAGCTCGCGCCTTGGTGATCAGGCGCCGGCTGGCGATGCGGGGCGGCTTCGACCTCGGCATCATCCGGCCAGTCTTCGAAGCTGTCCGTGAGCCCCGCGCCTCCGGGCTCGTCGCTTTCCCCCACGACGGCGTCTTCCATGGCGGCTGCTCCCAAGTCCGGGTCGTCGGCGTCGTCCACCGCGCGGTCGGGGACGAGCTGGCGCTCTACCCCTGCGGCTCCGGCCGTAGGCGGAAGGAGAGAGTTCTGCTAGGGGAGAACCAACTAATCAAAAGCCGGCTATCATAAGGCCGGGCACCAACAGGAGAAAAGAAGGAAAAAACTACCACGGGCAGAGGGTTGGCGCGAGAATATGGCGCCTTGCTGTATCGCCAGTCCTCGGCGAGCTTGCAGTTGGAGATGTAATTCACCATGTACGACACTTCAGCATGAGGCATTTCCCTGGTGCTCAGCCGGCATGGGTCGAAGCAGCCGCTCATCTGACAAATCATGTGAGGCCGGCTTTGAAGAGGAAGTACCTGGCGCTCCATGAAGACGACCACCAAGTCGGCTCCGGTCAGGCCTTCCGACTGGTTCATCACCCGAAGCCGGGAGACGGCGGCGTTCCCGGCCTGAGACAATGACCGGGCCCGGAAGCTCCACGAGGGTTGCCTTCCAGCCGGCGGGCCGGCTACGTAAGCCGGCAGGTTGACATAGTCGCCTTGCTAAGCGACGTTCTTCACGTAGAAGTACGACTTCTGCCAGGTCTTCACCGACTGGATCATCGGGATGGGCGGGAACAGGTTGTTCTCGTCCGACCACCTCATGGCGATATAAGCCCCGTAGGGGGCGGGCATGCCCGCGACGACAGTGCCGAGTTTGCTCTGGAAGAATTCCCCCAGAGCTCAAGCGTGGGGAGGACCCCAAGGAAACCTTCGAAGAGGGTGACGAAGGCCGACAGGAGCATCACCGCATTGGGCGTGAGGTGATGCGGCTGAAGGTTGTAGAACTCAAGGAAGGAACGGAGAAACCCGCTCGCCGGAAGGCCGAAGCCGCGCAGGAAGTGCGAGCGGAAGACAACCCGCTCGCCCTCCTCCGGTGCCGGCGAAACCTTGTTCTCCGGTGCTCAACGGGCCCGCACGAATCTCTCGCTGGGCTGGTGTCGCGTCTGGCGGAGGAACTTGACATGGTCCTCTTGGACGTTGGAGCCATCCCATGAGCTCAACAGCGCCATGGAAGCGAGGTGATGCGGCGGCGGAACGGTGCGGCGGTGGGTGGCGGCGGCGACGAGAAGAAGGAGAATGAAGGCGAAAGGGGTGGAGCGAGAGAGAGCGTGCAAAGCCTCTGCCGCTCCCCCTCCTCCCCCTACTTATAGACAGCACAGCGGAGCCGAGGAGGCGCGGCGTGGGGGAACGTGGGGATCAACTATGCCCACTCCCCCACGTCCCGCGATTATTGCTCCCTAATGGCGTAATAAAATCACCGCGGGAAGGCAAGCGGTCCGCGTGGGCCGCAGAAGATACGCGCTCGGGCCGAGGCCTAGGAAGTGGCGGGCCCGGGCCTGCAACGACATCTTGTCGCGCGCGTGCGCTGGCAGGGTTTCGCTGCCACATGGCGCATGGAAAAGCCCGCGGTCAGCTCGCGGGTCGACCGCGTTCCCGCCCGCGAGAGGCGGAGCTCCCCGAAATGGCGCACATCATCAAAGCCATCCCCTCAGGATAGGAAGCTGACCCAGCTTCTCGTCCCTTTACCAGCAGCGAAGCTCGATCAGCTTCGGGGACTACGGTCGGAGTAAATAGCCATGGGTAGCCCAGCTGGCTTCCCCTGGCCCTTCTGAAAAAATTACGAGCCCATCCGGCTCACAAGGATCCAGGACGTGGGCCGCCTTCCCCTTGCCGGCTGTCTCCCAGGCCGGCTATCGTAAGGCGGCCCGACTTTGGCCCTCGTGAAGAAAACCACGGGAGGGCCGGCTTCGAGAAGCCGGCCGCGAGAAGGCCGACTCCAGGAAGCCGGCTCCCACAAAGTGATCAAGACCGTACCCTCAAAGTATGCATCCCCTTAACGGCGTTGTGACCGGGCGTGGCTACAGTAAAGCCTGCCACCCCTGAATCCAGCAGCACGACTGGCACAGTGTGCCGTACGGGTGGCCATGACCCGCCCGGCATGGCACTATTGCCATGTTGACCCTGATGTCATCCATGATGGACTACTAGTACGGCTCACAGGCGATGGGCCCCTTCGGGCAGAGAGATGCCCGGAGGCGGCCGTGCATCCCCCAGTCGGCCCAAGACAAAGCCGGCTCTCCATAGCCAGCCAGATGCCCCCCCCCCTTATGGAGACAAGACGTGGTGAGGCTGCAGTGGTCACCTGCCGGATGGCGGCACTGTAGCCACGCCTACCTCGACGATGCCCTCGTCACCAGGATTGAGCAACAGTAACCAGCCGGCGGGACCCACCAGCCGGCGGGCCCAGCAGTCGGCGCAGAAGCCGGCGAGCGCAGTCACAAACGGCTGGGCCCCGCGCCTAGTCGGATTACCATTGTACCCCCGGGGGGTAGGCCTATATAAACCCCCTGGGGCACTCATGCAAAGGGTTGATCCCAGCTAGTTCTAGACACCACACAAGGGGAAGAAGCAAGCGAGCCGTGCCCTTCTTCCTCCTCTCACCAAACAGCTCTAGGAGCATCGTGTAGCTACTTCTTCATCTAGTGATCATGCGGAGACCCCGCAGAGAAGCAGTAGGGGTGTTATCTCCACAGAGAGCCCCGAAGCTGGGTAAGATTCGTCGGCGTGCATGTCTTCGCCTCATCCCGTTTCCAGGCACCGGCGACGTTTTATTGGCTCCCACAATGATAAGCCACCCGTTGGCATATGTCGCACCTACCACCCGACACCTCCCTGTCTTAGAGTTTTTCTTGAACGTTGCCTAGGGTGATCCCTGGCAGCAAAATGTGGAATGGGTGTGTACAGGTTAGATGTGTTTCTTCTAAAATACCGTCAACGGAACTAGTCCTTTATGACTACCGAAATCCATTGGCTGTGGATTAACAGTGCAAACTCTGCAGAGTCATAACCATTCGAGTAACCATGTCCATGGTCAAGGACCTTGAACAACATATCAGTGTCAGTCTCCATGTCTGTCTCAGTATCCGTCTCAGTGACAGTCTCCGAGAATGAGCATGAAACCGAGAAGGGTAAACCCGGCTGAATCTTCTTCCGATAGATGGGCTAACCGGTTTATTATAATGTACTAAGTATTTCCTTGGGATGATTTAAATTCATGAGCTACTTAAATTCGAATGACGAAATATAAGCCCTTTATGTGATGTCGCTCAGACGTCGGACTGCGGCATTCTTGTTATTTACTTTTGATATAATCCCTTTATGTGATGTCGCTCAGACATCCGACAGCGGCATTCTTGTTATTTACTTTTGATATAAGCCCTTTATGTGATGTTGCTCAGACGTCCGACTGTGGCATTCTTGTTATTTACTTTTGATATAAGCCCTTTATGTGATGTCACTCAGACGTCCGACTGTGGCATCCTTGTTATTTACTTTTGATATAAGACCTTTATGTGATCTCGCTTAGACGTCCGACTGTGGCATCCTGATTATTTACTTTCATTATAAGCCCTTTTCGAGATGTCGCTTAGACGTCCGACTGCGGCACGTACTGTCATTTACGTTTTAGTATAAGACCTTTATGTGGTGTCGCCCTAACGCCCGACTGCGGCATGTTAATTTATTTTTACCTTTTGAGGCGTCGCTTTAGACACCCGATCGGTCTTCAGCTATTTTATTGGGATTTCGGGAGGACTACCGCCTGACGTCCTTTTATTTATCGTGTAGTGCAAATTTATTACCTGGGTGTGCATTACTAATCTGCTCATGTGCATCATGTTTCCATTTGTTATATCTTATGTCCAAACTATCTTGCGAGTACATTCAATGTACTCACCTGGCTTGTTGATTTGGCCAGATGTTGACGAAGGTGATCTTATGGATGAAGAGTTCGGTAGCGAGTCCGACACCTAGAGGAGTCCCAGTTACTCCCGTGCGATCCTGGAGTTGGTCACTTGTATTATATACGCTTTCGCTACCCAAATAAAATCATCAAGCCTCACTCCGGTGCTTGATGAGTTGTAAGATTTTGGAGTCATGTCACCCACTTCATTGTGACATATCCACCCCCACTTTTATTACGAGTCAGTAGTTATTCCACCATACTCCTTTGTTTCATATCCACCCTTATGTATAATATCGGCGTGCTTGTAATAATAATGTTGAGCAGCCTCAGCTCAACCTTGTATAATATTTAGTATTTCCGGATTCTGTATCAAGGATTTGTCTGCGAGTAAGGAGGATTCTTCTGTACTAGTCAATACAAGGGTCGACTTTTCAATAAATGTTTTATTGGAAAACCGGTCCTGACAACCTTGGTATCAGAGCCAGGCTGACTGTAGGAAGCCACTAGGTGCGATCGCTAATCCGTTATTAGCGTAATAAGTGCCATTTTTTAACACTCTACAATGGTAGCAATTTTCTGTTAGTCATCATAAATTTATGAATTGACTATCTGGAATTTTGTCTACTTTTGTAGATGGCTGGTAGCGACTGTGAGTCACAGGTGTTCACCAATGTACCTGAGGGGCTTATCAAGCTTCTCATCTCCATCACCAAGGTCGCGATCGGGCCATCAACTCGTCCGGAGTTCACACTCTACCAGCACAAGATCAGGGACATCGTGTCTATGTACCAGGCCGCGGTGCAATTCAAGGGAGAACATTCTAAGACACGCCGCTTCCCATTTGTGAGAAGGGCCATGTCTATGGAGAGGCATGCCATGCAGATGGCTGCCCGTGAGGCGAGAGCTCGTCTCCGGGATGCTCTTCCTTCGATGAAGACTCGTCGCTACCGCTACCTCCCATGCCACGTACCATGCACTTGTCACTATGCATTTGCTTGCGCTAGGGGAGAGAAAGATGAGGCTATTGAAATGTTGGTTGAATATCTCAAAGCTCCTAAGGCAGCTTTTGACAACCTCGTGGATGACCTTGTGGCTGCTCATATGGACTTTGTTCAGGGCTGTTCCGCCAACAGGAGGGAGCTCCTCCATACAACACCACCACTGACTTACGTCTCATCCTTAGCCTCATATGCACCTGCCATCTTAGCCACTGCTCTCCGCCTGCCTACTACCGAGGAGTTTGACAAGTCATTGCCCCTACTCCAGTCCGTGCTGCACCACCATCCGCACATGCACCAGCTCCTCAAACCAGTACTTCACGCCTGGAGCCTATTAGTGAGGAGGAGGTTGAGTCTCCAGCATCACTGGGTCTTACCCTCGGCAGACAGAAGGAAGTGTTTACCATCTCCGACTGAGTGCGCCTGGCAGCCGTGCAATGTACCAGCTTGTATGATATGTGTAGTTGTATATAGGTTTGGTCAGAAGTATTTTGTGTGCGCATCATGTAGGAACTCGGAGAAGTGCACTAGCCTAAATAACATGTCAGGAATGTGTACGCACATCCTGAGTGGTGTATTGTATAATTATTGCTTGCGTGTAAGATATGTACTGAGCGGTCCTTCTCCATGTGCAACCAAGTATTTTCTTGAAAAAAAATTGGAGTTCTTAAAATTTCCGCCTTTGCAATATTATTTATTTTTGCCACTCGTTTTTTCTCATGAATTCTGCAAAAATACCCCAGAGTGGAAAATGCCTTGTCTCTGGACTCGTTCTATGCCATGTCCGCCAGAGGAAAATTATGGAACCCAGACAAGTAACAATTTCACACAGGGACAGTCAAGTCAGCAAGGCAGTGAAATAACATTTTCTCAAGTATGCCGCCTTTATGAGCAAAGCCAGCAGCAGCATCAAGAAATGACGAACCATGTAATCAACATGGGAAATCACCGTGAACCATATCAGCAGCATTCCAAATTGTCTAAACTACAAAAGACACGTCCCCCAATGTTCTCTCACACTAATAGACCTCTTAAGGCCGATGATTGGCTTCGAGACATTGAAAGGAAGTTAATTATTGCACAGTGTTTGGACCGTGAGAAGGTACTTTATGCACCTCACTACCTCACGGGAGCAGCTGCATCATGGTGGGAAAATTTCCTACACATGCACCCCAATGAAAATAATATCACCTGGGAAGAATTTAAAGAAGGTTTTCATGGGGCGCACATTCCCAGAAGTATTATGAAGATCAAGAAAAGGGAGTTTGATGACCTCAAGCAGAGAAGCATGACAGTGACTGAGTACAATAGTCAGTTTACTCAATTATCTCGTTATGCCGCCGAAGAGCATATGACTGAAAATAAAAAGATGGAAAAATTTCTAGATGGTCTGGCACCAGCACTTAAATGCCAGCTGGTCATACACACCTTTCCGGATTTCAAAACACTTGTGGACAAAGCTATTACATTGGAAAATGAGCGCCGTAGCTTGGAGGATTTTCGCAAGCGCAAAAGGGACAATACTACTCATGCTCGCAACAACCGGAACAAGACTGATCTTCAGAAAATTGGAGCGAACAAACCCCCAACCAGTGCTCCACGCCCGAACAAAAATTTTCTTGCAAGAGACAAGCATTTTACATATTGCCCAGGCATTACTTGCTACGCTTGTGAAGAGGAAGGACACTATGCCAAAAAGTTCCCAAAGCCAAGAAACACGGCCCCCAAGCCCAACAACAATCGGAATAATTCAAAACCCAAGTGTAACAACTTCAACCCCAATAACAATCACAGGATGGGTCACTTGAACCATGTGACCAAGGAGGAAGCCCAGAATGCCCCGGATATCATACTGGGTACGTTCCCTATCAACACAATACCTGCCACAGTTTTGTTTGATTCTGGAGCTTCTCACTCGGTCATTTCAAAGAAATTTGCTTTGCAACATGATTTTTTGATGCTTCCCTTGGAAAAATTCATGACCATCAAGTCCCCCGGGGTTAAGAAAATCACTCAGAGTTACTGCCAAGGTGTGGTTATTTAGATTGAGAGACTAAAGTTTTAGGCAAACCTCATTGTATTGGAAAATAAGGGACTGGATGTTATCCTTGGAATGGACTGGTTAACCACCAACAAAGGATTTATCGACTGCTTCAATCGGACTATAATTCTTACTCACCATCACGGGAAGACGATAAAAGTTGCAGCTCAAGAAAGACCAATATCACGACAACCAAAGTTGAACAAGGTGGACATTTTAGAGTTAAGAAAAGTTCTAGTGGTATGTGAGTTCCCTGACGTATTTCCCGAAGAACTACCAGGCATGCCACCAGATCGGGAAATAGAGTTCATCATTGAACTAGTGCCTAGAACCACCTGCATTTACAAGAAACCTTATAGAATGGCACCCTCCGAGTTGGTAGAATTAAAGAAGCAAATAAAAGAATTACTAGACAAAGGGTTTATACGGGCCAGCTCCTCACCTTGGGGTTCACCGGTATTATTTGCCAAGAATAAGGATGGAACACTGAGATTATGTATAGACTATCGAGCCCTCAACATGGTCACCATCAAAAACAAATATCCGATGCCATGGATAAATGATTTATTTGACCAGGTCGCACAAGCCAGGGTCTTCTCAAAAAATGATTTAAGGTCGGGGTATCATCAATTAAAAGTACGGATAGAAGATATCCCTAAGACAGCATTCACCTCCAGAAACGGATTATATGAATTTATAGTAATGCCGTTTGGACTGACAAATGCCCCCGCATATTTTGTCCATCTCATGAACAAATTGTTTATGAAATTTATGGAGAATTTTTTTGTGGTGTTCATTGATGATATTCTGGTGTACTCTAAGACACCAAAAGAGCATGCTAAACATCTCAGAATTGTACTAAGAGAATTAATGAAACATCAATTATACGCCAAATTCAGTAAATGTGAATTTAGGTTAAGACAGGTTGGTTTTCTAGGCCACGTATTGACTCAAGAAGGTGTCGCCGTGGACCGAGAAAAAGTCAAGGCCATACTTGGCTGGAAACCACCAGCAAACGTAACAGATGTACGAAGTTTCCTAGGGATGGCTGGATATTACCGAAGGTTTATTGAGGGGTTTTCCACCATAGCAAAACCAATGACACAGCTACTCAAGAAGGATAAGAAATTTGTATGGACTGAAGCTTGCGAGAAAAGTTTCCAAGAACTCAAAAGGAAGTTAACAACATCACCAGTATTGGTTGTACCAGACATACACAAAAGTTTTGAAGTATATTGTGACGCATCCCGGAAGGGCCTCGGATGCGTACTAATGGAAGAAGGAAAGGTAGTCGCATACGCTTCCAGGTAACTACGAAAGCATGAAGAAAATTATCCCACTCATGACCTGGAATTTGCAGCAGTCATTCATGCACTCAAGGAGTGGAGACACTTTTTGCTTTGAAATCGTTGTGAAATATATACGAACCATAAAAGTCTCAAATATATTTTCACACAGCCAGAACTCAATTTGCGGCAAAGGCGCTGGTTGGAATTAGTGAAAGATTATGATGTTGGCATTCACTACCATCCAGGAAAGGCAAATGTAGTGGCAGATGCTCCCAGTCGAAACCCCAGCTCAGGCAACGACAACCTACAGAACTTGAGACCTGAATTTCAGCAGGAGTTCGCCAAACTTAACTTGGTGATAGTCACTGAAGGCAATGTGTCAAATTTGGAAATACAGCCCACCCTAATGGAACAAATTTAGAAGGCTCAGCCTGGACACCCTAGCATCGAAGGCATAAAAAGAAAAGTGAGTCTGGGCAAGGCTTTAGAATTTGTCGTAGACGATAAGTGGATATTATGGTACGGAGACAGACTATGTGTACCAAATATAGCCGACCTCAAACAGCAAATTCTAGCCGAAGGCTACACCACTCCATATTGAATCCACCCTGGAGGAACCAAAATGTACAAGGACACTCAGGAAAAATTTTGGCGGCACGGCATGAAGAGGGATATAGCCACATTCATTGCATGTTGTGATTCATGTCAGCGCATTATAGCTGAGCACCAAAAACCAGCAGGACTATTACAACCAAACAGGATACCTGAGTTGAAATGGGACGTAATTGGAATGGATTTTATTGTCGGACTACCTCGGTCACGACATGGGAATGGTGCCATATGGGTCATCATGGATAGATTAACTAAGGTGGCACATTTCATCCCAGTAAAGACAACCCACACCACTCAGAAGCTTGCCAAGCTTTATCTCTCCCGCATAGTTTGTCTGCATGGAATTCCAAAGACTATAATATCCGACAAAGGCACTCAATTCGTCTCTAAATTTTGGGATCAGTTACAACAAGCTCTGGGGACTCAGGTAGTATTCAGTACAGCATACTAGCCCCAGACTGGAGGACAAACTGAACGTGTGAACCAAATTCTAGAGGACATGCTAAGAGCATGCGTTCTCACGTATGGAACCAGTTGGGAAGAAAGCTTATTGTATGTCGAGTTCGCATACAACAACAGTTACCAAGCCAGTCTACAAATGGCACATTTTGAAGCCTTGTATGGGCGAAGATACCGTACCCCATTGAACTGGTCAGAAACAGGTGACAACCGTATCTTCGGCCCAGACATGCTGAAGGAAGCTGAGGAGAAAGTTAAACTAATCAGAGATCGACTCAAGACAGCCCAGAGCCGACAAAAGAGTTACTACGATCAAAAACATCGTGAGGTCAGTTTTGAACCCGGTGAATATGTGTACCTGCGAGTATCTCCTATGAGGGGTCTGCAACGATTCAAAGTTACAGGAAAGCTGGCACCACGATTTATCGGACCCTTCTGTGTGGTTGCACGAAGAGGCACAGTGGCCTACCAGCTAGAGCTACCCAAAGAACTGTCAGATGTCCACGACGTGTTCCACGTCTCACAGTTGAGGAAATGTGTAAGCAACCCGGAAAAACATGTATCTCACGAGAACATTGACATGAAACCAGACCTCACCTACATGGAACGTCCAATAAAAATATTGGAGGAGTCTGAAAGAAGGACCCATCAGAAAACAATTAAGTTTTTCAAGATTCAGTGGAGCAATCACACCGAGGATGAAGCAACATGGGAAAGATAGGATTTCCTTCGGGCAGAATACCCACACCTATTTGAGGATCAGCTGAAATCTCGGGGACGACATCTTTCCTAAGGGGGTAGGTGTTGTAACACTCCAAAAATTTTGATTTGGTTTTATCAAATTCCCTATTTGATTTGAAGGAGGTTATTTAAAAAATTTCTAAAAGACTCTCCTTTTCAAAAAAAAATCTCTTATGACAAGTATTTTTTTTGGGTTCATCCAAATCTTGATCTTCGGTCTTGAGGGTTTTTCATCTTATATTGGCTCAACACAAATAAGGTTGGAAGGTCTTTACAATTTCTTTTTAATAAAAAGAATTCCTAAATTTTGGATTTATTCTTCCCCATTCAAAAAGTGCCCTCTTGCCATGACCTATGTAAAATATTTTCTTCCAAAACCCACCTCCATACTTCGGATCAAGCCAAGCATCCAATTCCAGCAAGTTTCAACCTCTTTTAAATTGTATTTCTATTTATCTTAACCTCAAAATCATTTTATGTCGTTTATTTGGACTATGGTGGTTTACAAAGGAACTACGTAATTTCCTTTAACTCTTGATCCCAAATAAACTTCTCTGGCTAGTCCTTAGTACCCTCAACCTAGATCCATCAAGATCCACTGGTCCACAGTTCAAAATTTTCAAATTTTGCTTGCTGCAAGTTTGGACCAGATTTTCTTTTTTTGGTGAAATTTATTCTTTTTCTTTTCCTAAAAATATGAGATAAATTAGGCAGCCCCTAGATGCATCAAGAGACCACCTGACCAAGTCCCAGCTCCAGAAAAAAAAATTCACGTGCCTAAATCATTTTGTCGAACAGTTGGCGTGCACTATTCTTGTCAAAATTCAGAGTTTCAGTGTTTTGGTTCAGTCGTCAGTGTCGTTTTCTTCAGAACTAGGCGTCGATCTCGCTAGTGCGAGCGTTGGCACCATGTTCACTTCTCCCCCTTCATATCCATCACGCCGCACAGTTGCCTGGACGATTGCGAGCGTCGGCGGTGAGCTGGCAGAGGTGCATCGCCCCCGTGTGCGGCGGCAGCAACACTCGCTGCGGCTGCCAGAGAGGCGCAGCGTGGAACGGCGCCGTCCAGCACTGCCCACACCACCAGGCGCCTCCGCATGGCCATCCCCTCCCATGTACGTGCTGCAGAGCCGTTGTCGTGGCCTCGAGAGCACAAAGCGCGCTCCCGGCCGCCGACGTGCCCGTGAGGCCGTTCCGTCGAGAGCTTGGAGTATCACCCAAGTCATACCAAGTTTAGCCCTTGAACGGAACCAGTGGACCAACCCGATGATGCCCAATCACCTAAACCTCCAGCCCGACCACTGACTCACCGTAATCGCTCGCCGGAGTTATCTCGTTCTCGGCAACCGCCTCGGGCCGGCTATAAAAGGAGGCCCCGAGCTCGCCTTCGACCTAGCACCACCCCTCCACCTCACTAGAGCCGCGCCCAGCCACTAGGAAGACCTCGAGGAGGCCTTCTTCCCCGACTCCGGCCGCCCTGATCCGCTTCGGGCTCCGGCACGATTCTCTCCGATAAGGGCACCACCGCCTCCCAAACCTTGCCAGTAGCGTCCTAGTGCTCCCACTCTTCTGACCCTAGCCTCAATTTGGTGTCTGCAGCCCTCCTCGGCGAAATCCACCACTGCCCGAACCACCGTCCGCCGGAGTGGTGGCCGCTGTCGACGTGGTGCTCGCCGATGACCAACTCCACCACCCACAGACGCGGAAGAGCTCCATGAACCCATAGGTACTCTCTGTTTCCCCTACCTCGTCGTGGATCGACGCCGGCAACCACCGCAAGCCTCGGGCGCCTGTGGACTCTGTTTTCAAATGCAAACCTGACGGGTGGGACCCCCTCGTCAGCCTCTCCTCTCTTATTCGAACCGTTTTCTGAAAACGCCTTTGGGCAAAGTACGCTTTCCCATTTGGGTTGCCATATTTCTAACTGAAGCATTTTCTGTCTTTATAAACTAGCCCCTGGATAGTTTTCTGTTTGTAACATATTAGTCCCTGGACTAAAACCTTTATTACTTTTAAACAGAAGATGATTTTGAGTTGATTTTTTCTGTCATCTTTATTTTTCTGTCTAGTTTTTTTATCATATTTATTTTAAAAATATTTGAAAACAATTTTATGCACACACGGTATTTACGTTAGTACCCAATTTCTCTTATACCGTACCGAAGGAGGTGACGGAACCGCAAACTTCGCCGAGCTAGACTCCGACTACTCCAAACCAGGCAAGCATGGTTGAGCCTTTGATATGATGAGTGTTTTGCATGTTTGCTTGAGTAGTTTTCTCATGGCATGTTTATATAAGTAGATTGTGAATGTTATATTGCATGCAAGGCAAGCTACAGGTGAGCTTTGAAGTTTGATGTGTTCATAAGGTGGTGAGGTAACCTGATCATGTGGTGTCATGAAAGGTTGTAAGCTGGTATTGTTGAAGCATGACAGTCTTATGTCAACCGTGTAACTCCAGTGTTAACGTGGATCAAGTCTTGTTCCCGTTTGTCCCCGTCCATGCTACCACATGTTTTCTGCAAAGAATGCGATTTAGTAAGTTGCAAACCTATCTCCTTGTACACACCAATTAGAGGGGCCATGATGAGGGTTCCATGGCCCTGGATTAAAGCCCGTCATCCGGTTAGGGGACATGGGCGTTTCCAGTTGGGACCGAGAGGGCGGCACCCCTTAGAGCGCGCGAATATAAATTTGATCCCATGCTATTCGAGGTTGTAGCCTCCCCGTCTCAGAGTTTTTCTTGAACGTTCCCTAGGGTGATCCCTGGCAGCAGAATGTGGAATGGGTGTGTACTGGTTAGATGTGTTTCTTCTAAAATACCATAAACGGAACTAGTCCTTTGTGACTACTGAAATCCATTGGCTGTGGATTAATGTGCAAAGTCTGCAGAGTCATAACCATTCGAGTAACCGTGTCCATGGTCAAGGACCTTGGTCAACATATCAGTGTCAGTCTCCGTGTCTGTCTCAGTATCCGTCTCAGTGACATTCTCCAAGAATGAGCATGAAACCGAGAAGGGTAAACCCAGCTGAATGTTATTCCGGTAGATGGACTAACCGGTTTATTATTATGTACTAAGTATTTCCATGGGATGATTTAAATTCATGAGCTACTTAAATTCGAATGACAAAATATAAGCCCTTTATGTGATGTCGCTCAGACGTCCGACTACGGCATTCTTGTTATTTACTTTTGATATGAGCCCTTTATTTGATGTCACTCAGACATCCGACTACGGCATTCTTGTTATTTACTTTTGACATAAGCCCTTTATGTGATGTCTCTCGGACGTCCGACTGTGGCATTCTTGTTATTTACTTTTGATATAAGCCCTTTATGTGATGTCGCTCAGACGCCCAACTGTGGCATCCTTGTTATTTACTTTTGATATAAGCCCTTTATGTGATGTCGCTCAGACGTCCGACTCTGGCATCCTGATTATTTACTTTCACTATAATCCCTTTTCGAGATGTCACTTAGACGTCCGACTGCGGCACATACTGTCATTTACATTTCAGTATAAGCCCTTTATGTGGTGTCGCCCTAACGCCCGACTGCGGCATGTTAATTTATTTTTACCTTTCAAGGCGTCGCTTCAGACACCCAATCGGTCTTCAGCTATTTTATTGGAATTTCGGGAGGACTACCGCCTGAATTCCTTTTATTTATCATGCAGTGCAAATTTATTACCTGAGTGTGCATTACTAATGTGCTCATGTGCATCATGTTTGCATTTGTTATATCTTATGTCCAAACTGTCTTGCGAGTACATTCAAAGTACTCACCTGGCTTGTTGATTTGGCCAGATGTTGACGAAGGCGATCTTATGGATGAAGAGTTCGATAGCGAGTCCGACGCCTAGAGGAGTCCCAGTCAGTCCCGTGCACTCCTGGAGTTGGTCACTTGTATTATATACGCTTCCGCTACCCAAATAAAATCATCAAGCCTCACTCTGGCGCTTGATGAGTTGTAAGATTTTGGAGTCATGCCACCCACTTCACTATGACATATCCACCCCCACTTTTATTACGAGTCAGTAGTTATGCCACCATACTCCTTTGTTTCATATCCACCTTTATGTATAATATCGGCGTGCTTGTAATAAAAATGTTGAGCAGCCTCATCTCAACCTTGTATAATATTTAGTACTTCTAGATTTCTGTATAAAGGTTTGTTTGCCAGTAAGGAGGATTCTTCTATACTGGTCAATACAAGGGTCGGCTTTTCAATGAATGTTTCATTAGAAAACCGATCCTGACACTGCAGCCCACGGCATGGCTCCGCCAGGGGCCCCGTACGGCCCATCTTAATTAGAGAACACTCAAGACCCTCGTGAGGGACCAAGCCTCATGAGGCTGACGACACAAGGTCTCCTCAGGGGCGGCCTCACCAGGCTAGCTCGCGAGGGGCAGAGAGATCAAGGTGAGGGGCACCTCGCGAGGTCCCTGTGACGCAAGCCATGACGACCAAGGCCAGGCGGGCACCGGCGCGCGCAGCGTACTCGTTTCCTCTTTGTGCTAAATAGGCAAGCGTAGGCGAGGAATCCCGAGGCATCAGGCAAATGTTTCCATATCAGTGCAACAAGACCAAGACAAGCAGGATGGCAGGACAAAGGTCACAATGGAGGCCAGGACGGTGTCACCACCACATCCTTTGGTAGGCGAAGACCACCTTTTGTTAGGATAACTTGTACTAGTTGTCTCCCTTAGAATTTGGCCGTTGTTGGATCCCTTCCCGCCATCATTTGGGAAGAGGACTAGGGCCTCTATAAATAGGACTAACCACCACAGTAGGAGGCAACTAGACGGATAGGGAGAGAGACCATTCAGATCATCCTCAACAACACCATCTCTCTAAGCTCAAGGACGCCTCTCCTCAGGAGGTTGTTCTTCCCTTGTACTTGTTCATCCTCAGCCCAAGAGGCAATCCACCACACCACACTAGAGTAGGGTATTACACCACATAGGTGGCCCGAACCACTATAAATCCCGTGTCCCTTGTTCTGCGAGTTCGACATGCTGAGCTTTGAGATTGTGGTGAGAGCGTGAGCTAGGGGGTGCTCCGAAGCCTCTCTTCCACCAGCAGACCCGCCAATGCTCTGCGGTGCCGATGTCCGGCAACTTGAGGGCCGACGCTGACCACTAGGCAGCTTGGCCAGCCTGGGCGGCATCGTCCGCCCAACAAGACCTCAACTCCGCGCTCCAGGCAGCACGCCCACTGCCAAACACCGCGGGGCGCTGGCGGCGTGGTTCGACACCTTCCACCCTTACCCCATGACGCGCGCGGGCCGTCGCAAGGGCCTCAAGATATGTCGGGTTGACGGCACCGCACACCCGACGGGAACAAGTGAACATGAGGGCCGCAATCACAATGGCGCGGGAGCTGCTATGGTGTCGACTGATGGAGAGCGGCCAAGATGCATTGCTGGGGTGTCTTGCTGAGCTATTGGACGCCGCAGCCAGGGGTACCCTGCCTTTCTGCTCCTTTCTTATGCCTCAGGGTGCGGCCGGATCACACGGTGGGCCTTTTCGCGCCCCCGCGCCCCCGGGCGCACCAGGAAGTTTCGTCGGCACCGGCGCAACCAGGGGCGTCGGACACCCAACTACACATGTGCCTCCCCGATGGGCGTAGGCATAAGCATTGCCACCCATGGCCCCGGCAAGATGCCGCTCTACCATCCTTAGAGCGGCGCACCGGCCCGGGCGATGTGGAGTGGGGACACTTCAGCGAGGTTTTCGAGGCGACGACTCCGAAGGCCTATGTGCCCCGCATGATGGACCAGGAGTACACGCCGGAAGATGACCCCGGCTCGTTCCTAGAGCCGGGATGGGAAGAGGAGACGCTGGAAATTGATGCCTTCCAGGAGCCACCCGAGAGCCTCGCCGACCACGGCGGCGACAACAGCTATAGGGTACCACTAATCTCTCAGGAGCAGGCTTATGCTAACCATGGGTCGCAAGTGAATCAGGTCACAGTGGTGGACGACGGCCCCAGCATGGCACCCCCTTCCACCAGGGGAAGCGCACTGGGGCTGCATGGGAGGAGCCGGGAGCTAGGCCTCTCCCCGTGTCGCATGGAGCAAGGCGTCGCCCGGAGGTAGGTCCTCTTCTAGGGAGGCACTCGCGAGCCTTCCCCCCGACAGAGGGCCCGTGGTCGCCGAGGGTGACGCTAGCGTCCCCTTTGCACCTTGGCATCGTCCTATGTTCCGTACGCCCCAACGGTGGTTGAGGGTGGCGCAAGGTGGGGCCCTCGCCTGGCGATATGAAGCAAGGCTCACGCCTATTAAGGTCTCCTCTCGTGACACTCTCACGTCATAATGAGTGGAGCTATACATGCCCCAGAGTCTCCGGAGTGTCGCCCTCGGGCCTCGGGGGCTCCCGCCCACGTCCTAGTGGAAGGACCACGCTCCGCGCTGGCCGTCGACAGTGTCCCCCAATCACTATGATCAAAGCCAGTGAAAGCACTTTAGCTCCACGCTGGTGCGAAGACAAGAAGACTAGCTAGGTGCCGGACGCGACCATTTTCTTTTGACCTATTTTATGTAGCTCGGACTTGCAGCTTTTGATCTTCAATTTGAAGTAGCATTTTCCAGTGGCAATCGTGGGGGCATCATTTGTCATTCGCGTCGATTTCATGAGTTTCTGGATTCGTGTTTTGTTTGAGATTTGCATCACCTATCTCCCCCACCTTCCGAAAACTTCGCGAGCGGGGCTGGCAACGGCGTACATGCACTACGCGTGCACCTTGCCATTGCTGGTGCTCGCTTCTCGCGAGACCCTCTTGGGTCGACCAGTGGACCCCTCAGGAAACCAAAACCTCGCGAGCTCGTGAGGGGCTCCTCTAAGAAGGAATGCACATCCGCAGCTGCCAAATCGGTTTGAAGACCGACTAAACCAGTGTAAGTTACGGCAGCAAGCCTGCAAGGGGTGTCGCGAGCACCCAAAAGCACGCTTTAAGCCTAGCCTAAGGAATAAAGTGGTAGTCTATTTACATGAGGGGCTTCCCCTCCCCAAAATGCTCTTATATTGTGAGGGGACATACCCAAGCTTTTGCGCGCAGGTTCAAAATAATGGAGCGCAGGCTCAGCCCGACATATCGGTCGCCTCGTCTCCCGAATCGCTTCCGCACAGGCTGCTAGCACCGTCGCTTTCACTGTTTTCACCACCATCAACCACACCACCATCAACCACGCCGTCATCAACCATGTCGCCCTCATCCTCCGCGACCACCACCGCGTCGTCATCACAAGCAAAGGCCCTAACTAGAGCGTCCACATTGTCGTCCACCCAGTGCGCTAGGTTGTCCCGGATGACCTCCAGCACTGGGGCAATGGCGGTGTCAAAATCAAAGTCGGCATTAGTGTTCTGGAGATGGCTGAAGACGCAGGAGAATGCGCGCCCGAGGAGGCCCCGGCTCTTTTCGTCCACAAGCTCACGAGCCCTCTCAGCTCGGTTTTCCAAGCGTGTCATGACGTTGTCGAAGAAGCGAAGATGGCTGGCGTAGTTCTCGGCGTGAGGATGGGGAGCGTGCTCATCACAAATGGTACCAAGTGCCTGATTGGCCCTCATCTTGAGGTCCCAAAGCATGGGAACATGCTCGCTTAGTAGCGTCTGCCGGTGAAGCACCTCCTCCCTGCTCTGCTACATGAAGGACTAAGCGCTGGCAACCCGCTGCTGAAAAGAGGGCAGCCAGGCATGGGCGGTGGCTAGCTCATCTTGCACCGAAATCATGGAGGCTGCGGCGGCTTTCTCGCGCTGTTCTGCCTCAGCCAGCCCTGACCTGAGGGCAGCGGTCCTGCCCACCGCTTCGGCTTCCACGAGCTTCAGCTTCAGATCGTACCTGCCAGCAAGATCCGCGCGAGCCTCGGCCACCCTGCGGTCAACCTCCTCCTGGGCCCTGGCCTCACGCGCGCCGATAGCATCCTCTGTTTGGGCGACTTGGCGCTCCCTCGTCTTCAACCGCTCAAGCTCCAGGCTACGCTTCATGGCCTCCAGCAACAGTGCTTCCTCGCGCCTCGAAATCTCCTCCTCATCGGGTAGTGCGCCCTTCATCGACGCCAAGGCAAATCTGCGTGCCTCCACCCGCTCCTCCAGGGAGGCGTTCAAGTCCTGGAGCTCCCGCCTGCGCTCGTTAGTGGCCGCGTGGTGATTGTCCGCCTCCCTGGCCTCCTGCAAGGCCCGGGCGCTGCCTCCCACGAGGTTGCCAGGGATTCCTCGGCCTTCGCATTGGCGTGCTCACGCTGGAGGTTCCCGAGGTTGATAGCCACCTTCAGTTGATGCCACTCCTCCGGCAGCCGGAGACCCTCGGCTTCAAGGCGAGCATCAACATCCACGAGATCCCAGCCAAGTCGGCTCAGCGCGCCCATTGCCTCCCGAAAGAGCTCGCGGTGGATGACACCCCGCTCGCACGCAAACTTGAGCTCATGACCTGGTCCATCCCCCGCAGCAGGGGTTGCCGAAGGAATCCGAAGTGGCTCGCTCCCTCCCAGTAGGGGGCCGGAGGCCGGCTCTACCTTAGTCGCCGTCTGGGCCTCGGCGGGGGCCCGGATGGGTGAGGACCCGTTACTCGAAGAAGAAGCCAAGATCGAGGTCATCCAGCCGCCATCGACGACCAGGGGTGGAGCCCTTGGCACACACCCCGCACCCTGGACCGTCCTGTGAATGAAGGGCAGCAGGAGCGCATGATCAAAGCACCATGCCGACACACCCATCTCCCCCGCCGATCTTGCGCCAGGCGCGGTTGGATGGCGCGAGACACTCAGAGTCAATGGAGGGCCTCAGGTAGGAGGAGGTTACTCTTCCGGAGATTTCGTCACCCTGGTGAAAGGGGGACTGAGAAACCACAATCAGAAGAGAAGATGGCACCTAAGAAATTACAGGGTAAGGTACTCACTCGTCCATGGTAATATACTTCCTCTGCTTCAATGGCCGGAAGGCATCACCGCTGCAGCTTGGAGAACCCTTCCTCTTGCGGAGCGCATCGAAGTCTAGTCAGAGCCGGCCGAATCCCTAGACGCGGCCACCAACGCTGGGCGCGGCTGGTGAGGCTCCTGAGGGGACGACCTCAGGAACTCTAGGCTGAGGGGAGCCCTCGGGCCCGGCCTCAGGGTGGCCCATCGGGGCTTCATGGGCTTCGGCCTCTGGAGCAGTGGATCGTGTCGCCCCCTCAACCATCACCTCAGGGCGAAGGTCATGAGCCCTGAGAGATGGTGCCTCGAGAGCCTCGAGTGGGGTCGGCACCGCAACAGTCGCATCTCCAGCACTCGAGAGCACCCCCCCCCTCGCGCCCACTCTCGGTGCGAGCTCGGTACTGGCGGCAAGCGGGGAAACACGCAGACATGGTTCTCGCGAGGCCCTTCAAGGCCAACTGGACGCAGCTCCCACTCGTGGAAAGGGGCATTTGGCTCACAAACTCCACCCTGTTCGAGCAGCAGTGCAAAAGACAACCCTCCTGCGGAATGTCGGCTGCTGAAGGGACGCTCGTCAGGACCTCGAGTACCATTCGTCATGCCTCAGGCAGAAGCCCGGACTCGTGGAGCCTCATACGATCCTTGCTGCCAGACAAAGCCCACATCGGTCGAGAATGGCACTTGAGTGGAGCAACGCGGCGTTGGAGGAACTCCTTCATCACCATGGATGCGGTCACGCCAATATCTTTTAGCCTCTTCAACCGGAGCCAGATGAAGGCAAGGCGCGGGTTAGCGAGCCTCTCGTGGCCCCAGCCAGAGCTGGGGACGGCGGGCGCCGATGGAGGCGAGAGCAGAGCACTAAGCACGCCGACATCCACAAACACCCACCGTGTCTAAAACCCGCTCGTAGATGGTGGAGCTCAAAGTCAATCCCCGAGCCGGCCGTCGCAGCCATCGCTTGGAAGCTCACGTGTCCAAAGCATTGCCAAGGATCAGTCAGGTGTAGTGAGAAGAAATGGCACAGTAGGGCCACGGAAGGAGAAATGCCCACCATGGCCTCGCAGATGAAGTCAAAAACGGCAAGAAGGGAGACGGATTGGAGATCTAGGTGCAACATATGGATCTGATAGTGGGAAAGCACGACATTGAAGAAGGTGGAAAAGGGAGGAACTAGGCTAGCCCACAGGGCGTCAATGAAGAATTGGACCTCGGTTACTGTCTTATCAATAGAGGCGCGAGATGCAGGCTAGGCCATCGTCTTCCCCCATTCGTTGAAGCCGATGGAGAGCGCTGGGCGGACCTTGTCCATGGCCTCCTAGTTGAGCACCAACGACCGACCAACGGCGGGTTCAATGCCCGGTGGTGGCTCGGCTAAAGAATGGGACTTCTTGTTCCCCTTCACTGTTCGGCTTGGCGCCATGGCGACGGGGAGGGCCAAGCTCATGTCGAGTTGGGAGAGCAGGTTGTTGTTTTAGAAGGCGGAAGAATTGGAGAAGTGCGTCACCAGCAACGAGGAAATAACTATATATGCCATGGTGGCCGCCTAGCCAGGCAGACATCAAGGTACCATGGGGAAGCAGAGACGCCCACGTCCCATCAATTGCCACGCGTTAGCCGAGGCCGCAAGCTATTGGGGCCCATGGCTCTCCGCACTTGCCCCTTCGCTTTGCCTCAACGCAAAGTTCGAGCGCGCCTTGGGCCTGAGGGCTACTGTCGGCGTCCTAGGAATAGGGGGCCCCAGACTTGCCAGGCTGTGGCCCATAGTGTGGCTCCGCCAGCGGCCCCGGCTGACCCATCTTCATCAGCGAACACTCAACACCCTCGCGAGGGGCCAAGCCTCGCGAGGCGGTCGACACAAGACCTCCTCGGGGGCAGCCTCACAAAGCTGGCTCGCGAGGGGCGGAGAGATCGAGGCAAGGGGCACCTTGTGAGGTCCCTGTGACGCAAGCCATGACGACCAAGGCCTGGCAGGCGCCAGCGTGCGCAGCATACTCGTTTCCACTTTGGTGCTAAAGTGGCAAGCGCAGGCGAGGAGTCCCGAGGCATCAGGTAAAGGCTTCCATATCGGTGCAACAAGACAAAGACCAGCGGGACGGCGGGATAGAGGTCACCCTGGAGCCCAGGGCGGCGTCACCACCAGAGCCTTTGGCAGGCGAAGACCACCTTTTGTTAGGATAATTTATACTAGTTGTCTCCCTTTGAATTTGGCCGTTGTTTGATCTCTTCCCGCCAATATTTGGGAAGAGGACCAGGGCCTCTATAAATAGGACTAGCCACCACAATAGGAGGCAACTGGATAGATAGGGAGAGAGACCATTCAGATCATCCTCAATAACACCAGCTCTCCGATCTCAACGACGCCTCTCCTCAAGAGGTTGTTCTTCCCTTGTACTTGTTCATCCTCAGCCCAAGAAGCAATCCACTACACCACTGGAGTAGGGTATTACACCACATCGGTGGCCCGGACCAGTATAAACCCCGTGTCCCTTGTTCTGCGAGTTCGACATGCTAAGCTTTGAGATTGTGGTGAGAGCGTGAGCTAGGGGGAGGAGAGATCTTTGTGCACACCCCAGAGTTCGAACCTCAAGGGTTTTGCTGGAACCCAAAATCCGACAGCCACTACCCACCATGGCATGCCACGGGCCTTGGTTGTGTGATGGTGGGTAGTGGTCACCCTGTGGCTCATCTTAGCGTGAGACCGACACCAAAAAATCTAATAAATTGAGAAAACACCATAAATAACCCTAGAACTTCGACTCCGCTGTCACACGCCTCTGTACCTATGAAATACCATCTGGAGCCCTATTCCGGCACCCTGCCGGAGGGGGAAATCATCACCGGAGGCCATCTTCATCATCTCGACGGCCACCATGATGAGGATGTACTAGTTCACCCACGAGCCTAGGGGGTTTCACTATTATCGGATTGAATACTTTTATAGATTTGAGCTCACTTCATGTATGTCTTCCATATGAATACCCGTGGTGACAATGGGGTATTATAATGATTCACTTGATGTATATTTTGGCACTCAACTCCCGGATTCTCGAGGTGACATTGGGGTAATCTATGCATAGGGGTTGATGCACATTTTCATCCTACTTTCTCCGGTACAAATCTTAGGGCACTCTTTGACGTTCATTGTGTTGGATTGAATATTATGAATGTGAAGTTGTTTGATGCACATCATATAATTGAATCACAGATACTTGTGGTGACATTGGATTATCTTGGTGACATTAGAGTTGGTTTATGCGTATCATATGGTGTTATTTTAGTATGAACTCTAGGGCTGTTCATGACACTTATAGGAATAGCTCAATAGATTGATCCGAAAATATAACATTGAGGTGGCTTTGTACCCTACAAACAATTTCATCTTATGTTCTCCGCTAGATAAGAACTTTGGAATGATTCTTTATCGCACGTTGAGGGATTGTTACATGATTCATTTATGTTAGCACTATTGAGAGATTAAACTAGTGAAAGTGTGAACCCTAGGCCTTGTTTTCAAGCATTTCCATACCGTTTGTGCTCTGTTTTATCACTTGCAACTTTGCTGGTTTTTTTTAATTTTAGATTATGAAAACCTATATCTACTATCCATAGTACACTTATATCACCATCTCTTCGCCGAACTAGTGCATCTATACAATTTTCCTTTGTCTTGGGTGTGTTGGGGACACAAGAGATTTCTTGTATTTGGTTGACGAGTTGTTTGAAAGAGACCATCTTAATCCTACGCCTACCATGGATTGATCAGCCTTAGGTCATCCACTTGAGGGAAAATGTCTACTGTGTCGGTGCAACAAACATTCTCGCTTTTCGACCTAGATCGTGCGCAGACATACTGACGACCATACATCCAGCATTAATGCATGGCACAAGATCAAGCCAGAGAAGCTGCTCTTTGAGAGATCAAGGAGAGCATATTAGAAGAGCAAGACTATAGAATATCACCTTGGGAAAACCTCCCTTGCCGGGAAGGAGAGCCAGGTCGGCTCTGGCCGACCCAAGGCCAAGCCCAAACTCGCTCCAGGAGGCTTGTCGGGGCCACCAAGATCAAACCCCCGCCAAGCTTCTTCAATGGAGCAGCGCCAAGACGCCACCGCTCCACCGCATCGCACCCAAGTCACTTATCAGTGCGGCTTCAAGGCACTAAACAACCAAGTGGATCCTGTCAGGCAAGTGGTGGCATTCAAGAGAAGGGATTAGATTTATTGACACCCGTGCATGAGGTGTGTCAAGTTGATGAGAAGAGGCAGATAACTTGCACAGCAAGCTTGCCGAGATTCACCCTCGACATGAAATCTAGCAATGCATTTAATGCACTTTACCCTAACTGCCATAGTTAGGTAAGATAGCACCGTTAGCTATCTAATCATACCTAAATGATGGTTTTGCCACTATGGTCGCCCCTTAAACCAATAAAAGGAGACCCGAGGCAACCTGGCAAAGGGTTCGAACACTTTGACCCCCAAACACACACACATAGAGAGGGAGTTAGGTCTAGCCTTGTTCTTCTTCCTCCTCTAGAGAAACCGCTCAAGGAGCATCTTGTAGCCACTCTTGTTGAGTTAGTGATCATGCAGAGACCCGACTGAGCAGGACTACGGGTGTTATCTCCTAGGAGAGCCCCGAACGTGGGTAACATTCACCGGCGTGCATGTCTTCGCCTCATCCCGTTTCCTGGCACCGGCGACATCTTATTAGCCCCCTCCAAGATAAGCCATCCTTTGGCATATGTCGCATGACACCCTCGCCATTTGGCGCCCACCGTGGGGCTAGGTGCACCATCATTTGTAGATCTGTTCTGGACGGGAACCCTCTTCCTCCCCAGCGAGCGTAGCCAGCCTGGCACGCCTGACGGTGTTTGTGCCGACACGCTGCACAGTGCGGAGGTCGCGTGCGCAGCGAGCTGCCTCGCCGACCTTATTAGCGAGGTCCACCTTTCCGACGAGCTTGTGTCCGATGCAGGCACCGATGACCTCAAGAGCCGCCTCGTCAACCTCCTCAACCAGCTCCACATCACCAACGGGCCGGCCTTCGACTTGGAGTCGATCGGCTCCACCGACCCGATGCTTGTCGACTCCGACATGGCCTCCCTTGACGCTTTCCCCACCAATGTGGTGGTCATCGACGATCTGCTCCCACACGTGGAGAGCGGGAGTAGCACTGTCACGGAGGTTCTTGTCGTCAGCCACAATGGGGGCTTCGGAGGAGCCGGCCAGTAGCCATTGCAGGTGGCAATGCGGGATCTGTCCATGCCCATTGTTGTGGATGCGGATGCCGAGACGCTGGAAGCCTGCCGTATCTCGCTTGTGGAGAACGCCAAGAAGTTGGCTACCATGAGATGCCTCTCCGAAGCCTTCCAACGCGAGGTTGACCGCGCTGTCGGCGGCACACTGACTGCTGCTGGGCCCAGCCCAGCTGGTACGGTCAGGCAGCGAGGCGGAGCCGTCGCCAGCATGTTTGGAGTAGATCACCTGAATTACATGCCCATGGAGAACACACACGCCACCCAGGCGGCAACAGATGAGCTGGACCACATGGAGGGCGACGAGCATCACTATATGATGGAGCACGTTCAGCAGCTCATTGATGCGGCCGCTGCCCAGCAAGAAGCCGACTATCGCGCTGAAGAGCTTCACCAACAGGTTGAGAACCCACCCCCTCGCCAAGAGCATGGCACGACCTCTTAGACTCCGTGTGGTGGCGCCCGCGACAGACGAGACAAAGAGTCGGCTGCCAATCGCAGCCGGACTCGCATCACCATCGAGCGCGACCAAGACGGCCACCCTCAAGCAGTAGAACGACGGGACAATTATCCATTGCTGCCGCCTCCCCGAAGGGAGAGGCGCGCCTCCCCGCCGTCTATTGATCATCCGACTCTTAGCGACCAGCTAGGCCGCCGAGAAGGAGTCGGCGAGAACGACGCACGCCACCGGATCGACCAGCTGGCTCGATCCCTGGTGCTAGAAGAAGACGTGATGGGTCCGCCTTGTTTTGGCCCCCGCATCTGTGATAAGCCTTTTCCCAAAGGGTTCTCACTCCCAAGGGACACGCCCAAATACAACGGCTCCGTGAAGCCGGAGGATTGGCTGGTGGATTTTTCCATGGCAGTTAGCATAGCAAACGGCAACAAGCGCGTTGCCGTGAAGTACGTCCCGTTCATGCTCCAGCGAACAGCCAGGACATGGCTGAACAGCCTCAAGCCCTACAGCGTCAACAGCTGGGTAGACTTCACCGAGGTGTTTATCCGGAACTTCACCAGCACCTACAAGCGGCCTCCCAAGCCTCGCCAACTCTCGCTGTGCATCCAAGGCCCCAATGATTCCACCCATGATTACTTGACGCAGTGGGCGGAACTGCGCAACTCCTGTGAAGGAGTGCATGACGTCCAAGCTATCGAGTACTTCACCGCCAGGTGCCGAGAGGGAACCTTACTCAAGCACCGGCTTCTCTGCGACGGGCCGGTGACCCTCGACAAGCTGCTGATCATAGCAGATAAAATACGCCACGGCCGACTCCTCCATGAAGTCGGAGCTCCGGGTGGACACTTCTGGGAAGGTGCTCCCCCCGGCTCCTCGAACACCGGCTGGAGACAACAGTCGGCGCCAACAGCCGAACAACAACAAGCGCAAAGCCCCCCAGCCGGCTTCCACCATCCAGCAGGTGGCAACCATTGAAGATCAACAACCTGACGGGCAGCCACCCCCAAGTGTCAAAAAGGTGGCAAGTCGATAGCGGCGTGAGGCCGTCCAACCACATGACCCGAAAGTCTCACTGGCTTGTCCGCATCGCCAAGGGAGAAGGACTGCCTCCTCCGCCTGCTGGCCCGCCGGCTCCGCCTCCTCAGCAGCCGGCCGCCCGTCCAGTAGTTTTCCAAGTCCAAGATGATTACCCTAAAGAGCATGGCGCTTATGTCGTCTTCACCAGTATGGCCAGCGATAAGCACAGCTGGCACCAACAACACTGCGAAGTAAATGTGGTTGCTTCCACTACTCCAGAGTTCATGCATTGGTTTGAAAAGCCCATCATCTAGAGTAGGGCCGACCACCCAGAAGTAATGCCCTCCCTGGGTTCCTATGCCCTGGTTTTGCATGCCACCCTTGCAACAGGGAGGAGACCTACTCGTTTCTCCCGAATCCCGATAGATGGCAGCAGCAGTAACAACATCCTTTACCGGGATACCATGGAGAAGCTGAAGATCAAAGAGAAGCAGCTACTGCCTAGTCATACTGTGTGTCATTGGAGTGCGTGCCATGGGAGCGGACCCCACCACCAACTTGCCTTCGGCTGGTGGTTCTGGTAGGGCAGCCGGCTGGGCGCCCTGCGCGTGTGCTCTCGGTGGCGCCTCAATCGCCAGCAAGATGGCGTTGCCGCCATCCCTCTTCATGGTCGGCTGGTCACCGCCGGCTCCTCCTTCTGGCGCTATGATCCTTGATGTTGGCAGAGTAGAGCGTTGGGGGATGATAAGTTGGGGGGCTGATGATGCGCGGCGTCCGCTGCCAGCTTCTCCACTGTAGCATCGGCTTGGGCCTTAGCCGCCGCATCTGCGTCCGCCTGCGCCGCCCTGGCGGCAGCCGCCTTTTCAGCCTTCGCCTTCTTGGCGGTGGCTTCCTTCTCCTCCCGCACCTCTCGTACGTTCTGTTCCCGTGCCTCCCGGAGGTCGGTGGCCGGGTCTATACGACGGGTGTTGGAGGAGACCTCCGCCGTCCTGACTACGGAGGCTGAGGTCCACCGCTCAAGAGAGAGTGGAACCCTACTCAGAATAATAAATAAAAAAGGGAGATTCATAAGCAATCGGCGAGATAAAGAATAAAAGAAGACACAAGGACTTACGCCGAAACCATTGGAGGCTGCTTGGGGACCTTCTAGAGCCTGGCCGCTTTTGCCGCGGCCTCGCGCTGCTTGGTCGTGGAGATCTTGGCCTTTGCTGCGGCGGCCAAGTGTTTGGGCTTCTTGGGGCTGCTACCAAAAAGCAGCGTGCCTCGGCGTTTAGGCCCGCTGCCTGGTGCTGATTGTGCGGCTGAGGAACTCGGCCCCGACTTGTGGGAAGGCGGCGGACGGCGAGGCGCCTCCTCCTCCCCCTCCTCATCCTCCTCTTCATCCTCCTCCTCATCGTCATCCAGCCAGTCCTCCACGCCGCCTCTTCCTCCGGAGCCACCTGCTCCTCCACCACCTGTGGCGTCATCTTCCAGGGCGGTCGCCCCCAAGTCCGGGTCCGCCACAAAGCTCACGTCCCGGTCCGGCTGATAGACGATGTCGGCATCTGGCTAGGAGGGGAGGATCTGCATTACAGTCGATCCGGTCAGTCAGCAAACCAGAGCCCGGCAGAAAGAATAGAGAAGAATCAAGAGCTTACCATAGGTGGGGGGTTGGCGCGGGAATACAGCCACTTGCCGAATCGCCACCTCCCCTTGTCAAGTTTGAGGTCCACGATCTCGTTCCCCACTAGAGCCACCTCTACAGTCGGCATCTCCTTGGTGCACGTCCGGCACGGGTCGCGGTGCCCGCTCATCTGGCTCATTATGTGCGGCCGGCATTGGAGTGGCAGGACCCGGCACCACAAAGATGACCAGCAAGTCGGACTCCTTGAGGCCCTCCGACTCGTCATCACCTTAAGGCGGGCGATGGCGGCGGAGGCATCTTCCGACAGTGGCTTCGTCTTGAAACCGCAGTTGACGCAGGGAACGGCAGGCGGGCCTGCCACATAAGGCGGCAGGTTGATGAAGTCGTGCGCCGGGTCGATGTTCTTCATGTAGAAATACAACTTCTGCCACAGCTTCACCGATTGGATCAGCTTGATGACTGGGAAGGCGTTTCTAGTACCCGGACGCTGCACCGCGATGAAAGCTCTACACTGCGCCGCCTCCTCCCTGGCGGCAGTTCCGATCTTGCTGTAGAAGAAAGCTCCGTAGAGCTTGATGGTGGGGAGGATGCCGAGATACCCTTCGCACAAGGTGACGAAGGCCGACAGCAGCACCACCGTGTTTGGTGTGAGGTGGTGCGGCTGGAGTCGGTAGAAGGCTAAGAAGGCTCGGAGGAAGTGGCTCGCCGGCAAGCCGAAGCCGCGGAGGAAGTGCGAGCGAAAGATGACGTGCTCGCCTTCCTCCGGCACAGGAGAGATTTTCTAGGCGGGCGGCACGCGCGCCCTGACGCGGTCCGCGCCGCGCAGGCACCGTGTGTCGCGAAGGAAGGTGAGGTGGTCGCCGTGGACGTTGGAGCCGTCCCAGTTGCCGGAGCGGGCGAAGGACAGTGGCGAGTGTGCGGACTCGCGGCGGAGAAGAAGAGAGGGGTCGGCGGAGAAGAAGCTTGACGACAATGGCGAGCCGCGGTAGCACTTCAGTGAGCGTGGGGTGCAACAGCTGTGAGGAAGAAGAAAGAGTGAGGGGAGGGTGCGCATGCCTCTGCCCCTCCCCTCCCCCTACTTATATCCCTCTAGCTACGAAGCCGAGGGGGCAGGGCATGGGATCGTGGGATTTACTGCGCCCACGACCCCACGGCCGCACACTTACCACGCCGTAATGGCACGTGGTAAAAGCGCGCGGGATCCCAACCGCCCGCCTCGCCCACAGCAGATCCACGTGCGTGCCGGGCCTGCTCATGCGTCCAATCAAGCATGGGCTAGAAGGCTGGCCCGGCTAGCTAACGCCGCGTGGCGCACATGCGGCAGGCGGCTAGCCTAGGCACCTAGCTAGCACGCCGTGTGCTTCTCGTCGCGACTATTCGAATCCCACCATTCGGCCTGTCAGGCCTGGGGAGGCTCCTGATGGCCAGCACTCCAGAAGATGGACCGTACAAGCAACCAAGTCTTTACTAAGTGGGAAGCTGCTGGGGCACCCCTCCTTGTCAGCCGTGGTGACCCACCAACTTCGGGGACTACTGTCGGAGTTACTGGCGATTGGTAGTGTCACGCCCTGATTTTCATGCCACAACACTTAAGCTAATAAATCATGATAAAATGTGGTTTGACAAAAACTTTTGAGTGTTTTGAACCTTGCCTTGTTTGGATTTTGTCTGTTGTTTGCAAGTGCTCTAAAAATCAAATAAATCCTCCAACTCCTATACTTCATCTCCTTGCTCCAAACTCTTGAACCAATGATCATGCCATGTGTATAGGACATAAAAATAATTTCTTACAAAAATAATTTGGCCAAATAGTATTTTGAAAAAATTAGTTTTCCAAAAACCCATGAATTGAGGTTTGCACTGCAAGTACTTAATTAAGGGCAGTAAAAATCTTTCTAAAAATATTCTTGACTCCTATTAGATATAGGATTCCCATAAACCCCAAAAATATAATTTTAAAAGTTATTTTCCTATTTTATTTAAAAGATTTTTCTAAAGGCCAGAAATGGTCTTTAATAGGGAAAATTTATTTTATTATTTTAAAAATATTTGAGAAAATTTAGGGAAGCTCAGTGGACATATATTTTCCATATATATGAGTTTCAACACATGGTCATGATCAAAATATTGGAGAAAACCTCCCAAAACCATTTCTGCTCATTTCAAGGATTTGAAATATTTCTACAGGAAATATTTTCATAAAAATCCAAGAAAATTCTAACATGTCACATATGACATTTTTGATGATCTTGCCAAGTACCATGTCATGGAGAATAGTATAACCCCATGAAACCCTCTCAAAACCACTTCTGTCCTTTTTCAAGTTTGAACATTTTTGCACTGTCAAACATGTCCAAATGCTCTCAAACTTGGTGCACATGCTCAAATGGTGTAATAATGCATCTATACCAAATGGCACAAGTTGGAGAGAATGTTATCTTGATCAAAGTACCCCAAAACCCTTTCTGTCCAGAACCAAATTTGAACAACTCTACATTGCCAAGTGTGTCCTTTTGATCTAAATTTTTGTGGAAAATGTTCAAATCCTCAAATGATGACACTACACCAAGTGGTGCATCAAGGAGAATAGATTTGCATGACTAAATCTGGGTAAAGCCATTTCTGCTGATTTCTAGGGTTTACAAAAGTTGCATTGGCAACTTTCTTAAAATGGACTCAAACTTGGTGGTCAACCTAAATTATGTGTGACACTTGATCCTGTTAATTCTCATGTCAAGTGGAGTTTATTTTCTTGCCCAAACCAACAACAAACACCTTCTGCCATTTTCCCAAAATCATCATTTTGACCTCTTCCACTAATCTCCTTGAGCTCAATTTTTTACCACATCTCCTCCTAGTCTTCTCCTATCTCCAGTAACTCTCCCCTGGCCATTGCTCAATGGTTGAGGGGTGAAACAGCCCCATTTACCCATCTGGACAGCAGCATTCTTCTCCCTTCTCACCTCCCTCCTCATTCCAGTGGCCCTCCATGGCATCCAATGATTCCTCCCCTTTCTTTACTCCCTCCTAGAGCTACCAGACATTAGTGGCCGCGCCCACAAGGCATATAAGATGCCATGGCGTGCCATTTGGGCGCTCTGGAGTGTGCTACAGTGCGCTCCCGCACTGTAGCTGCCCCCTGCCAATCACCTCCGGCCACCTCGGGCCTCCCCAGCGCGCCCGACGATGCTCCTCGGCGTCCTCAACACGACAGCCGGTCGGCCCCATCCTCCTTCTCCCTCCTCCTGCCCCTGCTCGCACATGCGCCAGCCGCCCGAGTCCACCAGTGAGCAAGCTCACACGCGCGGTGCCCCTGCCCCCCTGCTCTCGCTGTTCTCTCCCCTAGCTCTGGACTAAATCCAGGAACGCCCCAGACACACCGCGACGAGCTCCTGTGACCCATGGTGACGGCAACGAGGTCGCCGGCGAACGAGTCCTCGGTGGACCGTCGCCCGCCTATTTAAGGGCCTCCCCGAGCCCTCCTCTCCTCACCACTCGCCCTCTCTCCCTCCCAAAGACCCACAGGACAAAGCCAAACCTCTCCTCGAGCCCTCCATCGCTCCCCATGAGGGAGTCCTGGATTAGGGGGTGTTTGGGTAGCCGGACTATACCTTCAGCAGGACTCCTGGACTATGAAGATACAAGATTGAAGACTTCGTCCTGTGTCCGGATGGGACTTTCCTTGGCGTGGAAGGCAAGCTTGGCGATGCGGATATTCAAGATCTCCTACCATTGTAACCGACTCTATGTAACCCTAACCCTATTCGGTGTCTATATAAACCGGAGGGTTCTAGTCCGTAGGACAACTTCATCAACATCATCACACAACAATCATACCATAGGCTAGCTTTTAGAGTTTAGCCTCCTCGATCTCGTGGTAGATCCACTCTTGTACTACCCATATCATCAATATTAATCAAGCATGACGTAGGGTTTTACCTCCATCGAGAGGGCCCAAACCTGGGTAAAACATCGTGTTCCCTGCCTCCTGTTACCATCCGGCCTAGATGCACAGTTCGGGACCCCCTACCCGAGATCCACCGGTTTTGACACCGACATTGGTGCTTTCATTGAGAGTTCCTCTGTGTCGTCGCCATTAGGTCTGATGGCTCCTTTGATCATCAACAACGATGCGGTCCAGGGTGAGACTTTTCTCCCCGGACAGATCTTCTCTTCGGCGGCTTCGTTCTGCGGGCCAATTCGCTTGGCCACTTGGAGCAGATCGAAAACTACGCCCCTGGCCATCAAGTCAGGTTTGGAAGCTTAAACTACACGGCTGACATCCGCGGAGACTTGATCTTCGACGGGTTCGAGCTATGGCCAAGGGCGCCGCACCATCTCGAGGGGCATGATCTAGCTCTGCCTCCGGATAGTGTCCTGGAGGTCGCACACGCATCGGTTCCGACCTCTAACTCGGAGCCTATTGCACCAATCAAGGACAAGCGGTTGGACGCCACCTTGGGGGCCGCGATCTCAAACGCGATCGAGCCGAACGCTAGCCCTGCACTCTGCATAACCCGTGACTCCGAGGATCCGGACTCCTCCCCGGACTCCGAACCCCCCGCGCCCCTGCCGATCGAATCTGATTGGGCGCCGATAATGGAGTTCACCGCCACAGGCATCTTTCAGCACTCGCCTTTTGGCGTCATTCTGAATTCTCTTAAGTCTCTCTCTTTATCAAGAGAGTCCTGGCCAGATTAAGGTCAGCGAGGATGGGATACAGACGACGAAGAAATTCAAAGCCCACCCACCGCCCACTTGGTAGCCACTGTCAACAATTTAAACAACGTGCTCAACTTCGACTCCGGAGACATCGACACCATGGATGACGATGCAGGAGATACCGACCAACCAACGCCCACAGGGCATTAGATAGGCACCTCACCACACGATGTATACATGGTGGATACCCCTAAAGGAAGCGACAACGAGGAAAGAGGGGATGGAACGGGAGTTCGACCCCCCGAAAAGGAATCAAAGCGTCGGCGTAAATGCCGACCCAAGCCCCGCCTCAATAAAAACCCAGCCATAGAGCAGGACGAGCCGGTAGACGACGAGCAGGCCTTAGAGCAACCGTCCGAATAGGGCAGCACAGATAGAGAAACCGAACATCCCTCCTCTGGCAAAAACCGGATTCCGGACGACCTCACGCCGGACAAACCTATGGAGCAGAAGAATCTCCACGAGAGGCTCGTTGCAACTGCACGCAGCCTGAAAAAGCAGAAGCGGAAGCTAAAAACAGCGGAAGATGCACTCCGGATTAGATGGAGCAAAGTAATCAATACCGCAGATAAATACGGCGACAGTCGCCGCACTAATAGCTATCCGAAAAGAAAGCTACTGCCTGAATTCGACGAAGAGGCCCTAGAGCCCTCGCATTCAAAAATGAGAAAGCCACATGGTCGGATAGACGATCCCATAAAGCGGCAAGCAGCGCCGCACTTAAATCGGCATGCGACCCACTTAAGGATTCGCACCATGGCCTAGTCAGGTCCATTTATGGGCCAAGAAAGCAAGCTCTCGCAAGCAATGTAATAAAGCCATCATCAGAATCCGGCACACCCAAATACAAGGGCGCCGCACACCCTCTATGTTTCACCGATGAGGTCCTGGACTATGAATTTCCAGAGGGATTCAAACCCGTAAACATAGAGGCATATGATGGAACAATAGACCCTGGAGTCTGGATCGAGGATTATATCCTCCACATACACATGGCTAGATGAGATGATCTCCATGCCATAAAATATTTACCCCTTAAGCTTAAAGGGCCAGCCCGGCATTGGCTCAAAATCCTTCCTGAAAACACAATTGGAAGTTGGGAAGAGCTCGAGGATGCTTTCCGAGCAAATTTTCAAGGGACCTATGTCCACCCTCCGGATGCAGACGATCTTAGTCACATAACTCAACAACCCGGAGAATCAGCTCGGCAGTTCTAGAATAGATTCCTCACTAAAAAGAATCAGATAGTCGATTGTATGGACGCCGAAGCCTTAGCAGCTTTCAGGCATAACGTCCGAGATGAATGGCTCGCCAGACACCTCGGCCAAGAAAAGCCAAGAACAATGGCCGCACTAACATACCTCATGACCTGCTTTTGTGCAGGGGAGGACAGCTGGTTGGCAAGGTGCAGCCCCAGCGACCCAAGTACATCCGAAACTAGGGATGGAAACGGAAAACCGCGACGCAACAAGGACCATTGCCGAACTAAGGACAAAAGTCCGAAGAGCACGATAGTCAATGCCGGATTCAAAGGCTCATGACAAAATTAGGCAAAATTGCCCCCCCAGGATAACAGGGACGATCCATCCAACCTAAATAAAATCTTGGACAGGATATGTTAGATAAACAGTACTCCCGAGAAGCCTGCTCACCATACCCACAGAGACTGTTGGGTTTTCAAACAATCCGGCAGACTCAATGCCGAACACAAGGGGCTCGACACACCAAGCGAAGACGAGGACGAACCCCAAAAGCAGAGCACCAGGAAACAAAAGAACTTCCCAGAAGAAGTAAAAACAGTGAACTTACTTCACATAACAAAACGTGCGGCGCCCGTAAATGTACGCACCACACGGCCCATCCCCAAAGGGTCCTGCCACTGGTTGTCAAAACCGATCATCTTCGATCAGCTAGATTATTCTAGAAATATCAAGAACGCAGGCTGGACTGCCTTGATAGTCGATCCAATAATTGGCGGACTCCAGTTTTCAAATGTCCTTATGGACGGCGGCAGTGGACTAAACCTGATATATCAGGATACAATCCAGCACATGGGGATAAACCCAGCAAGAATCCGCCGCAGCGAAACCTCCTTTCAAGGGGTAATACCTGGTCCGGACACCCATTGTATGGGTTTTCTCCGGCTCGAAGTCATATTCGGCTCTGCCGATAACTTCCGCCGCGAAAAGCTGACCTTCCATATCGTACCATTCTCAAGTCGCTATCAAGCACTACTGGTATGCGAAGCTTTCGCTCGCTTTAACGCAATACCACATTATGCATCTCTTATGCTTAAGATGCCCGGTCCACAAGGCATCATCTCTTTGAAGGTAAAGCACTAAAGTGCGCCTCCCCAAGCGGAGGACTGTGTGGCCGCTTTGACAGCCCCACAGCAAAATGGCCTCACCGGCCAAAAAAACTTCGAAATAGGTCATTCAAGACCACAAACGCGGATAGACGAGTTCGGTGCAAAATCATCATTGATGCAGGCTTAGTGGCCATATACCCCCGCACTAGGGGCTCCACGCATATACAATACGAGACAATAAAGCTCAATCTTATATTTTTTACTCTATACTTTGTTTATTTTAAACTTTTTCGGCACGACCCGTTTTCAACTCAGTTGCTCTCTTTTATAGATGAACGTCGTGCGGCGCCCATCCAGGATACAGCACAACGGAGACACAGGCGCAGACGTGCAGTAGGGACCCGTCCTAAAGGATTCTTTTTAGATTAAGACCCTGCGTAAACCTTTTTTACTATCTCATGTTGCTATACATCCCCTGGTTTTTTCTGATATAACCAAGGAGGAGGCTGGCATCTTGGCATGTGGCCACGTCAGAATTTTTGCACGTACCTGGACACTAGGGGCTTTTTTAATAAAGAGTGTTGTTTCGCCCACACTCATAAAGACCGAATACCTTAGGGAATGTTCGGCGTTGCGAGTTTTGGCATTATATGCATCAGCTCCGAATCATGTCTTTAGTCAAATGTTGGGTTGCCCGGCTGCTGAGTTCGGCTACCTTACATTCCGCTCTATCGGCTAAGGTAGCACCAGGAGAATTACTGCGATTGTGCCCCGGTTTGGCCGGGCAAGCACCTCAGTAGAGAAAGCCGAAAACTGACTGTCATGATGTAGCGTGAGACTGGTCAGCCACTCGATGACCTATCGGAATCTATCGAATTCCTCCGCTTTAACGAAGGGCCGCTTCCCGGTCAGGCACATACGCGCCCCGAACTCGGATGAGCGCAGTTGCCACAAAGGAGCTACCTAAATAGTCTCACTGTCAAGCTCCTATGGCTAAGTAAAAGTGTTAAAGCATTATAGTCCGGTTGCCTGGTCCGCTGCGCTATCACCTCCTTTGTAGGACCAAGACATTGGGTTGAGTGTGAAAATGCGTCTTCTGTGAGCACCCCTGCACTATGTGCGTGGGGGGCTGAAGCCAACGACTGCCGTCTTTCAGATTTTATATATATTAAAACGGCCGCACAGGAGGTGTTCCCAATACTTGAAGGCACAAGTATAAAAAGGCACAATTTATAAAATATTACTCTATAATTACATATGCTATCATAACATAGCATCTTTCGAGCACTGCGTCTCTATTACACGAGCGCCTTCAAGGACTTCCTGAAAATAGTGCTCGGAGGGTACTCGGCTTTTGTCCGAATCTCGGGACGCAACAACGGTGGTCTCCATCTCCGCCCAGTATGTCTTAACACGGGCAAGAGCCATCCTAGCGCCCTCTATGCATTCTGACCTCTTCATTGCATTTATACGCGGCACCGCGTCAAGGAATTGCTGCAACAAGCTGAAATAACTCTCCGGCTCCGATCTCCCCGGCCACAGGTAACCCATGACGTACTTCATGGCGAGTCCGGACAACCTATTCAGTTTGGCCCATTGAGCCAAACGATCGTCCACCACCAGTGGACGCTCTGGATTGTGAAACTGCGACCAGAAAAGCTTTTCCACTTCGCGATCTTTCTGATCTCGAAAGTGTTCGGTCGCATCAGCAGCACTCGCTGCCAAGTCCAGATAGGTATCCTCCACACTCCACGTCCGGTCCAATGGAGCAAACTTCGGATCGCAAAATTTCCTTCTCAGCATAAAGGGCTTTCCAGCCGCAATCTGTTCGGCCTGACGCAGCTCCTCCCTTGCAGCTCTCATCGCAGAGCGCGCGTCCTTGGCATTGGCAACGCCCTTCTCTAAGTCTGTCTGTTTCGCCTGGTCTTATTTTTCAAGAAGTTTGCAACGGTCTGTAGTGCTTTTTAACTTTTTGGCCATCTCAGCCATCTCTTCCTTGCTTCGGCAATGAGCAGCCTGTTCGGCTCTCAGCTCTTCAAGGGCTTTCTTGGCGGCCGCATCACTTTCGCTGGCTTGTTCTTTAGCTCGGGCAAGTTCTGCCCTAAGACTCTCCACGGCGGCCGCACCATCTGCGTCAAGCACACACATCGTAAGACACAGGCATAAAACTGTTCTTACCCAATGTCGCCCGAGGAATTACATACCTTGAGCCTCATCCAGTCGCTTATTGACAAGCGTGATGTCGGCATCTGCCACGTCTAGTTGCCGCTTTAGTTTGGCAAAATCGTCAGTTCGGCTCGATTCCGGACACCCTGCCGCCCACATTAAAAGGCGACATCTTAGACCTGGGATTATGATCCTCCGCGTGCCGTCATTTCTTGACGACGCGCAGAGTCTCAGGGGCTACTATCTACACAGGGCGCATCTTATTCATGCGCAACTGACAAAAGTATACATTATCTAATGTACCTCGAAACCCATCAGTAAGCTTTTGACGGCCTCATGCAGTCCGCTCTCTGTGGATGAAATCCTTTCAATCACCGTGCCCATCAATGCACGGTGCTCCTCTGAGATACAAGCTCGCCCCAGCAGAATCTTCAGCTCCTCCGACCAAGCACCAGACGGTGCCGGGCTCATCCCATGACCTCTTTCGAAGGCCGGACGCGGAGAACCTCGGGGGGGCACATATCTACCTTCCGCCCCTGACGGATTCGAAGAAACCCTCCGCGACGACAACTCAGGATCGCGCGCCTCGCTAGGCGGCATGGCAAGGGGAGGCGTCTCGCTCTCCATCATCTCCGGAAGGAGATCCCCCGAAGACGAGCTCTGCTGAGAAGGGCTGAGGTCCGAGCTACAAGGTAAAGGTTTGGTTAATCTTCTCAGATATAAATCAAGGATTTCCCTCATCCCTCAAAAGGAAAATATTTCTCCACTTACGGCTCGCTGGAGGGCTGATCCCCTTGAGGGCGTAGTCCGGCCGAGGAACTACCCGGCGTCGGACCCTCTGACGAGGATTTTCTCCCCCGCTTCAAGGCCATGGTTTCCAGGTCGTCAGAGGCGGCTCTCTTCTTCCCCTTAGGAGAGGAATTGTCGGTTCCTCCCTTCGGAGCACCCTCCTTCGAGGAGGCCATAGCTTCCTTGTCCTCCCCCTCCAAAGGCATTACCTCCAGCATCCTGACCAGCACGGGATCCGGCCTGGTTTCAGGTAGGGGAGTCGGACACCTGATTAGTTTTGCCTTCGCTATCCACTCCTGTTTAGAAGGACGGCTCTTTGAGGGGCAATTTTATTATACGGATAGAAGGTCCGGGCACAAGGTTGCTTACTTGAGTATCCGGGCGATTGCGGCTTAGGCCTGCGTCCTCGGTTAAATCTGGACACATTTCTTGTGATTCGGAGAACAGCTTATACATCTCCGCGGGCGTTGCGCCCATGAAATTCTGGCGAGCTCGCGGTCCCTCTTGATTAAACTCCCACAGGCGAAGGGGGCGATGTTTGCCGGGCAATATTCGGCGAATCAGCATGACCTGCGTCACCTTGACCAGGCTGAGGTCTCCTTTCAACAGATCCTTAATTCGGCCCTATAACAAGGGCACGTCTTTGGGCGAACCCCAATCTAACCCTCTGTTGACCCATGATGCTAGCCGTGGTGGGGGACCCAAGGGCTCAGGAGGTGCGACCCATTTGGTACTCCGGGGAGCGGTGATATAAAACCACTCTCATTGCCACAAGCCCAGCTCCTCTTGAAAAGAGCCCTCGGGCCATGGAGCATCAGCATTTTTGCTTATAACATCGCCTCCGCACTCTGCGTGCCATCCCTTGATCATCTTCGGCTCCACTTTGAAGGTCTTGAGCCATAATCCAAAGTGAGGGGTAACACGGAGGAACGGTTCACACACGACAATAAACGAGGAGATATGGAGGATGGACTCTGGAGCTAAGTCATGGAATTCCAGCCCGTAATAAAAGAGCAGTCCCCTCACAAAGGGATCCATTGGGAGGCCCAACCCCCGAAGGAAGTAAGACATGAACACCACGCTCTCACCGGGCTGGGGACTGGGGATGACCTGCCCTTGAGCAGGCAACCTATGCCAAATTTTGCCGGTTAGGAACTTAGCCTCTCTCAACTTTAGCACGTCCTCCTCCATGACGGAAGAGGGCATCCATCGGCCTTGAAGGTCGGAACCGGACATTGTCGAAGGTCCGAGGCGCCCGGAATCTGGAGCCTAGGGTGTTGGAACTCGAGGCAACAGGCGAACTTGTTTTGGATTGGAAAAAAGATAAGGCCCTGGTCTCTTCATAACAGGCTGAATACCAGGAGCCCTCCCCGTAACTGTTTGGGACTCGCCTTTAATTGAGAAAATATGCTAACGGGCACGATTGGGTTACCCACGTCCGTATTGATGAGAATCTCGTAAAAGGGGGGTACACGATCTCTGCTTTGATAAGACGTGCCAAGGAAACCGCTTCGCAAAACACGCTGAGGTGGAAAAGTGAAAACAATTCGAGTAAGGGACTTGGCCGTAGTGTGATGTCACGCTGCGGAATACGTCAACAGATTTGATTTGTGTTAATATTATTCTCTCTATGGCAATATGTGGAAGCTTATTTTGCAGTGCCGGACACTATTCTTAGTGCTTACAATCTTCTATCAAGGACTTGGAGGAGGAACCCGCCTTGCAATGCCGAAGACAATTTGCGCGCCGGACTCGTCGTCATTGAAGCCTGGTTCTGGGGCTACTGAGGGAGTCCTGGATTAGGGGGTGTTCGGGTAGCCGGACTATACCTTCAGCCGGACTCCTGGACTATGAAGATACAAGATTGAAGACTTCGTCCCGTGTCCGGATGGGACTTTCCTTGGCGTGGAAGGCAAGCTTGGCGATGCGGATATTCAAGATCTCCTACCATTGTAACCGACTCTATGTGACCCTAACCCTATCCGGTGTCTATATAAACCGGAGGGTTCTAGTCCATAGGCTAGCATTTAGGGTTTAGCCTCCTCGATCTCGTGGTAGATCCACTCTTGTACTACCCATATCATCAATATTAATCAAGCAGGACGTAGGGTTTTACCTCCATCGAGAGGGCCCGAACCTGGGTAAACCATCGTGTTTCTTGCCTCCTGTTACCATCCGGCCTAGACGCACAGTTCGGGACCCCCTACCCGAGATCCGCCGGTTTTGACACCGACACTCTCCCCGAGCCCTCCATCGCTCACCATGGCCGGAGCCGAGCCGCAGGACTCCACCTAAATTCGTGCCCACCTATCCTCCTCCTTCCCTCTGGACCGCACTAGAGCACCACCACCATCACCGCGAGCCCCTCCCGTGCTTCTCCTCTCCTCCCCGTGGCTATTCCATGGAGTTCCATCACCACTGCCAGCTTCGCCTGCCACGGCTGATGGTGCGCTCGCATCCGACCATCCCTGCAGACATCGCGCACCTCGGCGGATGCGTCTTGGCCTCCTGAACCCGCCGGTGTGCTGGGCATCGCCGGAGATGGCCGGTGACGCTGGGGAGAACGCCGGCACCCGCTCGGCCTCGCCTCTCCTGCCTCTGCTCTGTTCGAGCCGGAGGTAGGAGACGTCCTAAGCACCGGGCCCCTCTTGTCAGCGACCCGGTGGGTGGGCCCCCTGTTTAAGTGGAGACGGGCCGGGAGCAAACCCGCTTCACGCGCGGTGAAGGCGTACTCCGCCCGGGGCGCCTTCGATGTTGCCCCTGCCACCCGCGCAGCTGAGCCGCTGGGCCGGCCCGCTGCCTATCCCTTGCCCAGTGCGCAGGATAAGGGTAAAACCCTTCCCCTTTTCTTTTTCTTTTTCTGTAAACTTGTAAAATCCACAAATAATTCAAATGATATCCAAATTTGATGATCCAAATTTCTAGGGGATCCACAAATCATGATCTATCACATGGTGCTATTTGCACATTTTTCCAAAAACTTTCTCCTCAGAAATATTTATCAAAATCCTATTTTTTCCATTTCTGTGATAAACTTTAGAAAATCACAGAGAGCCCATTTTTGATCCAAATTCCATGATTCAAAATCCTAGATGTCTATAAGTTCAAAACTTAGTTTTTGAACATTTTTACTAATACTTTCTGTATCACCTCAAATAGTGGTCTATTCCTTCATATATAGCCAACTTTGCAATTCATAGAGAAATCATTTGAACTCCAAATCCAGTGAAACCAACTCCCAGATGCTTCTAAAATCATGGTTTGTCAAATGGGTGCCTTTGCTCATTTTTCAAAAATATATTTCTGTACACCTCTTGCAAATCCATAAACCCCTTGATTCCATCATATCAAAATGTTCAGGAATATCCACTAACCTAATCCCAATGAAACCACTCTGGTTAGTTCTGATATAACCAGAGATGTCCTAGAAAAGTCAAATTAATATTTTTAGAGCACTTTCATTTCCTGCCTTGTTGTGTTGCTTATTATGGTTGCTTTCGACGATAGTTGACGAAGTAGGAGAAATGCTTGGAGTTGGACCAGAGATATTTGAAGACCTCGAAGACTTTGTTAAAACGGGCAAGCAGCCCTTTGACCATGTCTATGAAACCCTTTTTATGCATTTCATATAGCACTTTATTATTGGTGCATCGGAACCATGATGAGATGGTAGCCAGTTTGGTGGGTTGCCTCCATATCCTCCTTGTTGATACTTGCATTGTGCATGACCCTACCTTCTTATGAGGGTTATGATGGTGGGAGTAGATAGGATGCTAAATTAGTTGCTACACAAAAAGGGACGGGAATATGCATGGTGATGGAGACAAAGTATTTTCAAGGACTTTTCGAAAACCCCGTCGGGTGCCACTTATGCCCGAGGGAGATAATGAGATGGGTAACCACTTGATGACAAAGTGGTGTACCGAGGCAAGGGTGTGTGTTGTTTTCGAAAACGGATTAGATTTAAGATTTTTCGACTGTCCCAACCTTACATGCGCAACCACTCTACCCTTATATGGGAAAGGGCATTATTGATTACCTAGGTCGATACTAGTTTGGAGCTCACATTACTAGTGACGGGAGAGTTGTTGGTGCGCTCTCTCGGGACGGGGTCGTGCCAGGTAAGGCGACCATGACTGTTTTCACAGGGCACCGGATACACCGTTGTGTTCCCTCTCGGATGCTACGATCTCGAGTGTGTCTCGTATGATGTATATCGTGAGGATACGGAACAGCGAGTGGACTCCTTGTTAGTGTCGTCTAGGGAAAGATAGTGATCGGGTGCTTACCCCGGGTACTTGAGGTACCGCGGGTCATGGATGACACGGAAGTTCCCCGGATCTTGTGGGTAAAGTGTGCAACATCTGCAGAGTGTAAAGCTATTCGAATAGCCGTGTCCACAGTCAAGGACAGTTGGGCAGTGCTGCTTAAACTACGTCCACATGTTTACAAACCAGTGTGTGTGTTTGGATAAGTGGGGAGAACTACTTGGGTCAAGTCAAAGGACTTGACATAATTGAGTTGGGTTGGTGCCCACTCTTTTTATGTTGATATCTGTAACCTATCCTCATGGTTAATTGAATTCTCCTGATGCATGTCTTACAAGTTGTTGAACATGTCATTGCACTCAAAACTAGCTTTCCACAAAAATTTACCTATATCATGCATTGTTGTATCTTGAACCAAGACATGGGTTGCTTGCGAGTACATTCAAAGTACTCATTGGCTTGCCACTAGTTATTTTCTTGGTCAGGCATGAAAGAACATGATATGAAGAAGAATACTTCGGTGACGAACATGTGAGCTAGGATGCTTCCTACTCAGAATGCATGTAGGGTTAAGGCAGATGGCATGGGTCCAAGTTATCGACGAAGATTTCCGCTGCAAAGTTATAGTCAAGACTGGACCATAATGGTCATAATTTATGTAAGACGGTATGTATGGATGTAAGACTCTTGTTATTCAGCTTCTATGTGTTCAGTAAGCATTGATCTCTGGGATCACTGTACATGTGCATTCGGTGATCACGACTTATGAGTCGGGGTCCCTAGAGGTAGCCTCATCCGCTCCCCATGGCCTTTAAAGACAACAGGGCCGACTACGCCCCTTTGGCCTCAAAGATCGATCGTTGCCTTCTTGTGGTCGGTTGGTCCAAGTGGCCGGCTGCGGGAGGGGCCGACTCTTAGTAGGCAGCCCCCAGAGTGGTCGACTTCTAGCAGGCAACCCCAAACGACCTCAAAGTTTGAGCCACCATGAATGTGATGAGACAAGGCGTGGCAACAAAGAAGCCTGCCACTCTCAAATCAAGGGCGGGTCATGGCTACAGTGTGCCATACTAGCTGGTGATCTCCCGCACGTCGCAGCACTGTGGCCCTTCCGCCCATGACATCACCCAAGATAGAAGGGGCCTAGTTCCCACAACTGGCTGTCGGTACGGCTCGCAGGTGGCGGGCCCTACCTTCTTGTGGATAGCCAGAAGGCGGCAAGCTAGGACAGCGGCATGGGGAGAAGCCGGCTTCTAGCAAGCGGCCCACCCCTCTTAAGAGTTTATGCACCATCAGCCGGACGAAATACGAAATGGCTACAGTGAACGGCCTGCTAGCGGCGGGACTGTAACCATGCCTCCCTCGACAAAGCAAGCATCATTAGAAGCACGACTACAGTGATGAGCCGCCAGGAAGGCCCGCAAGCGGCAGGCGTGGCCTGTCGGCCAAGTACAAGACAGCCGGTGGGGCCCACCCATCGGCGGCCCCGACTGTCAGCAAAGAAGCCGACCACAAGAGACATTGACGGCCTGGGCCTACACGCAGCCCGATTACCATTGTACCCCTGGGGGTAGGCCTATATAAACCCCCCAGGGCACCCATGCAAAGGGTTCAGATTCCTAGAGAAACACAAACACATAGAGAGGAAGTTAGGGCTAGCCTTGTTTTCTTCCTCCTCTAGAGAAACAGCTCAAGGAGCATCTTGTAGCCACTCTTGTTGAGTTAGCGATCATGCGGAGACCCCGAAGAGCAGGACTAGGGGTGTTATCTCCTAGGAGAGCCCCGAACCTGGTAAGATTCACCGGCGTGCATGTCTTCGCCTCATCCCGTTTCCTGGCACCGGCAACGTCTTATTAGCCCCCTCCATGATAAGCCATCCTTTGGCATATGTCGCATGACACCCCCGACAATACACCTACAGCCTACGACAGGACCTGGACAATAGAGCAAGCCAACAGATCAATCCATGGATCAAGGGGACATGCCCCAACGCAAGAAGACGGCCATCACACCTGGCGTGATAGGCACAACCTCACCCGGGCCGAAAATTGCATACGGACGTCATCTGAACTCCGTCGTAATGTTGCCCGATACAGAGGCAACGCACACCCCTTATGCTTCACCAATGAGGTAATGCAGCACCAGTTCCTAGAAGGGGTTAAACCCATAAATATTGAATCATAGGACAGCATGACGGCTCGCGGGGATGATCTCCATGCCATCAAATATCTCCCCTTAAAACTGAAAGGGACAGTGCGGCACTGGTTAAACAGCCTCCCATAGAACTCCATTGGTTGCTGGGAAGATTTGGAAGATGCCTTTAGAGACCTTAGTCATCTAGTCCAGCAACCTGGAGAGTCAGCCCGAAAACTCTAGACTAGGTTCTTAATTAAAAAGAACCAAATTTTCAATTGTCCGGATGCCGAAGCTATCGCGGCCTTTAAACACAGTGTCCGTGACAAATGGCTCGCCCGACACCTCGGCCAAGAAAAACCGAAGTCGATGGAAGCTCTCACCGCACTTATGACCCACTTTTGCATGGGAGAAGACAACTGTTAGCTTGTAGAAGCAGTAGTACGAGCGATGCTGGCACGTCCGAAGCCAGAGATGGCAACGGTGGGCCACGATGCAACAAACAAAAGCTTCAAAGCAACAATGACGATACTCAAGACACGGCAGTCAATGCCGGATTTAGCAGCTCTAAACCCGGTCAGCGGGAGATGCCATTCAAAGGAAAGAATGATGGTCCATCTAGTTTGGACAAAATACTCGATCGACCATGCCAGATTCATGGCACCCCTGACAATCCTGCCAATCATTCCAACAGAAACTGCTGGGTCTTCAAACAGGCTAGTAAGTTAAATACCGAACATAAGGGGAAGGAGCCGCCTAGCGAGGATGACGATGAGCCTCGCCCACCGAACATAGGGTGGTAGAAGAAATCCCCCCCCCCCCCAGTAGTAAATCAGTGAATATGATCTACACCACTCATATCCCTAAGAGGGAGCAGAAGTGTGAACTAAGGCACGTCTACACCATAGAGCCAGTCGCCCCAAAATTAAACCCATGGTCTACTTGTCTGATCACTGTTGATCGCAGGGACCATTCGACTAGTATCTGTCATGGAGGTTCAGCAACATTGGTCCTCAATCCAATCACCGACGGATTCCATCTCACGCGAGTCCTCATGGACGGCGGGAGCAGTCTTAACCTACTTTATCAGGACACTGTCTGTAAAATGGGTATCAATCCGCCAAGGATCAAGCCTACTAAAACCACCTTTAAAGGAGTAATACCCGACATGGAGGCCCGCTGCACAGGGTTAATAACGCTGGAAGTAGTCTTCAGCTCACCGAATAATTTCCGAAGCGAAGATTTGATCTTCGACATCGTCCCCTTCTGCAGTGGTTATCACTCACTTCTCGGACGAACCGCTTTTGCCTGTTCCAATGCAGTCCCACACTATGCTTATCTAAAGCTCAAGATGCCTGGACCACACGGAGTTATAACAGTCAATGGAAATATGGAGCACTCCCTCCGTACTGAGGAGCATATCACGGCTCTCGCAGTCGAGGTACAAGGCAGCCTCATCAAGCCGAATACTTCATCGGCCATCAAGTCCCTCAGACACTGTCAAACAAGTTTGGTCTACCCTATAGAACGATAGTTCGGCTCATCTAGAGCTGGACTAGCAAATTGTCCTCCGTCAAAACCCCATCTAATCATGGGATACGTACCGACGTGCATAACTACGCACTAAAAATACCTTGGGGAAGGACGGAGGCACACTAAGGACAAGGTCCACTATACAGCTCGGCCCTATTTAGACCTTAATCTTCTTCCTTTTTCTATTTTCTCTTTTCTCTCTTATTTCAGGTTCTTTAAGACCTAAATCACTTTTCAGTGGTACAAAGGGCCCTTTCCCAGGACCCTTTTGTATACATGATCGTTGATCCTCTCAAAGGATCCACCAAGGTGAAAAGCGGCGTAGACGTGTGGCAGGGTGTCCAAAGGATCTTTAAGACCACCTTTTTTAGGACATGTATAGCTTTCCCTTACTCACAAATTTTTGGCATGTACAATAGCCTTGATGCTTATGGCATTCTCTATCAGAGCACATTTTGACGTACTAATCAGACTATAATGGAAACAGTTTTGTCCAACCCTATTCGGTATTGGCTTATTTCATAATCTGTATTCCCTCTTCACGTGAGATTCACATAGAAACCTCGACATGACTTAAAAGGCCAGGGGCTCTCTTCGGCCACATATAACTTTCAAAAACAAAAAAGTTCGAACACTTTCATAGTATACTTCGGCGTCCCGAATACTGCATTATATGCATCGGCTCCGGATCATGTCTTTGGTCAATAGTTGGGTTGCCCGACTCCTGTGTTGACCACCTTACGTTCCACTTGTTCGGGTAAGGTAGTAAAGGGAGAACTACTGAAATTGTGTTTCTGGTTCGTCCGGTTAAACACCTCATTAGAGAAAGCAAAAACTGACTGTCATGATATAGCGAGAGCTGGTCAGCGGTTCGGCGACTTGCTAAATATTTTCCGATTTTTCCTGTATTGTACAAAGGACTAGCCTTCACGCAGTCATGCGCCTAAGGCATCCAAGCCCGGATAGCCGCATAGGCACTAGGAACTAGCCTATAAGTCCCATTGTCAAACTCCTATGGCTAAGTGAGAGTGATAAAGCTGCATAGTCTGATTGCCTAGTTCGCTGCATAGACACCTCCTTTACGGACCAAGACGTTGGGTCAAGCGTGGTCATGTGTTATTTCGAACACCCCCATAGTATCTACGTGGGGGCTGAAGCCGACAACTGTATAACTTTCAGACATACAAAACGGCCGCACAGGAGGAAAACTATTTCAGATAACAGGCATAAATATATTACAACACCTTCGTTCATAAAACAAAAGTCTGAGAAGCTGAGATGAATTCATTCAAACATGACATCCTTTGAGCATTGACCCTCTATTAAACGAGCACCCTCTATGACATCTTTGAAATATCGCTCCGGCTTGCGGTGGTCCTTGCCTTCAGGTGGGCCCTCTGCTGCCACGACAGCGACCTTCGTCTTTGCCCAGTGCATCTTGACACGGGCAAAGGCCATCAGTGCACCCTCTATGCACACCGAGCGCTTCACAGCTTCAACTCGGGGAAGGGCGTCACCGAGGCGCTTGACTAGGCCGAAGTAGCTGCTAGGAATAGATCCGGCTGGCCATAGCCGTACTATGATGTCCTTCATGGCCAAACCGGACATCCTATGCAGCTTCGCCAGCTGCATCATCTAGTTGTTCAGCAGCGCTGGCCGCTCCGACGCCACGTACTACGACCAGAAGAGCTTCTCCATCGTGTTCCCTTCTTGGGCCCGGAAATATTGTGAGGCGTTGGCATCACTCCTTGGAAAGTCCACAAAGGTGTTTGGAGAACTCCATAGTTGTTTAAGCAAGCCATATCTCCGACCGCCAAATATAGTCTGTAAAAGAAAGGGCTTACCATCCGCTATCTGTTCGGCCTGCTTGATCTCCTCGTGAGCCGCCCAGGACTTGGTCCGTGCCTCCTTGGCCTCCTAAAGAGCCTTTGTGAGATTGACCGCTTGGGCCTTATTCTTCTCTTCCAAGGCCTCGCACTTGTTGGCGGCATCCTTAAGCTCCTGCTCCATTTCAGTCACCCGCTCCTCATACTTAGGGCGGGTGACCTAATCAGCCTCTAAATCCATAGCCGCTTTGTCAGCGGCCGCTTGGCTCACCCGCGCCTGCTCCTTTGCTTAGGCGAGGGCACTCTTTAGGGTCTCGACTGCGGCTGCACTACCTGCAAATATGATGAGGACAAGAAAGGAGATTAGACTCCGCATTGGCATATTACTTCAGCTGTGTAAGCACTTTTTCAAACCATACCCTGCGCCTCATCAAGCCGTTTCTTGATGCAGACGAGATCTTCATCGGCCAGCTCCAGCGCCCGCTTGAGTCCGGATACTTCGGCGGCTTGGGCGCTCGCCTCTAATGGTGACGCATGTTTATCAAAATAGACAAGTATGTTATCTCCTGCGAATATTACTTGATCATCTGTTTGGCCTTTTTTCCAAAAGCCGAACAGAGTCTCAGGGGCTACTATCTATACACATGCATATTTTTTGCATATGCAAAGCGTCTAAGTGTATTACACCACATACCTCAAAGCCTGTTAATAGGCTGGTGAAAGCTTCATTCAGCACGATTTTGGCAGACAGAACCTTCTCAACCACCGTACCCATCAGGGTACAATTCTCCTGCATGACAGAGGCACGTCGAAGTAGTAGCGCCAGAAAATAGCCTTGATGACCCACAAGTACATGGGGTCAATTGTAGCTCTTTTCGATAAGTAAGAGTGTCGAACCCAATGAGGAGCAGAAGGAAATGACAGGTGGTTTTCAGCAAGGTAATGTGTGCAAGTGCTGAAATTGTAAATAACAGAGTAGTTTGATAGCAAGATAATTTGTAATGAGCAAGTAATGATAGTAGTAACAAAAGTGCTTCAAGATAGCCCAATTATTTCGAGGCAAAGGATAGACCAAAACAGTCTCTTATAGTAAGCAAAGCATTCTTGAGGGTACACGGGAATTTCATCTAGTCACTTTCATCATGTTGATTCGATTCCTGTTCGCTACTTGGATAATTTGATATGTTGGTGGATTAGTGCTTAGGTGTTGTTCTTACTTGAACAAACCTCCTACTTATGATTAACCCCCTCGCAAGCATTCACAACTATGAGAAAAGTATTAAGAATAAATTCTAACCATAGCATTAAACTTTTGGATCTAATCGGTCCCTTACGGAATAGCGCATAAACTAGGGTTTAAGCTTTCGTCACTCTCGCAACCCATCATCGAATAACTACTCCACAATGCATTCCCTTAGGCCCAAATATGGTGAAGTTTCATCTAGTCGACAATCACAACATACATACTATCAAAATACCGAACACATACCAAGTTCACATGATTACTTGCAACATGCTTTCTCTCGTGACCACAAGAACAAAAGTAACTACTCACAAATGATAATCATGCTTAAGATCAGAGGGGTATTAAATAGAATAATGGATCTGAACATATAATCTTCCACCAAATAAACCATATAGTAATCAACTACAAGATGTAATCAACACTACTACTCACCCACAAGCACCAATCTATAGTTCCGGTACAAAGATTGAACACAAGAGATGAACAAAGGTTTGAGATGAGATGCTGTCGTTGAAGATGTTGATGGAGGTTGCCCTCCCCAAGATGGGAGAATTGTTAGTGATGATGATGACGATGATTTACCCCTCTAGGAGGGAAGTTCACCCGGCGGAATCGCTTCGCCGGAGGGCAAAAGTGCTCCTGCCCAAGTTCCGCCTCGAGACGGCGCGCTCCATCCCGAAAGTCCTCTCCTTTTTTTCTAGATCAAAATGACTTATATACCAGAAGATGGGCAACGGAGGTGGGCCGAGGGGAGCACAACCCACCAGGGCGCGCTTGGGCTCCCTAGCACTCCCAAGTGGGTTGTGCCCACCTGGTGGGCGCCTCTAGTACTTATTGTCTCCAATATTCCTCATATATTCCATAAAAAATCTTCATAAAGTTGCAGGTTGTTTGGAGTTGTGCAGAATAGGTGGCCTGACATAGCTTTTATAGGTCCAGATTTCCAGCTGCCAGAATTTCCCTCTTTGTGTGTACCTTGCATATTATAAGAGAAAATGCATTAGAATTACTCCAAAAAACATTATTATTCATAAAAACATCATAAATAACAGTAGGAAAACATGTTGCAAAATAGAATTATCAATGGCGCCCTTCTCATCACAGGTGATCTAGATGATGCCGTAGCTCCCTGGCATCTAGAGGATGGTGTAGCCGTGGTGAGTCACCACCATGAACTTCACGACGGCAGGGTACCCAAGGATGGTGTTGTACGGGAGGCGAATGTGGGCGACATCGATGTCAATGAGCTTGGTGCGGTAATTGTCGAACTTTCCAAAGGTGACAGGGAGGTGAATCTGCCGTAGGGGGATGGTGGAGCCGTAGGTCACCCCTGAGAAGGGCTTGGTGTGGAGGAGCTGGTCGTAGGGAACTTGGAGCCGCTCGAATGTCTTAGCAGAGAGGACATTAAGTCCTGCACCTCCGTCAATGAGTGTCTTCGTAACAAGAACGTTCCTGATGGTCGGTGAGCAGAACATTGGGAGATGTCGGGGAAAACAAGCAGGGGCTCCTATTTTCCTCTGTCTCGTGCATGGACAAGCCAAGGTCGTGCCAAGATGTAAGAAATAAAGATATTCAATGAGCCAACATGCAGATCAAGAGTACCAAGACCAAGCCAGAGAAACAAGATACCACCAGGAGAAAAGCCTCCCTTGCCGGGCAGGCGAGCTCGGCAAGGATGGGGTTACCCCTGGAAGAAGACGTCCAAGACGTCCCGGCAAGTCATGTCGGGGGTCATGAAGGCAGAACCACCTCAACCAACCGCTTCGCCACGACCCATGTCATCAATCACTGGGTCTCAAGCCGCAAAGTGATTATGTGACAGCCATTCGCCACATGGCGGCCTCTCTCTACGAAAATGCTGACAGATGACACCCATCCTACGACGTGTCAAGCGAGCATGCATGAAACTAGCAACATCAGTCCGACAAGGATTGCCGCTGTAGGATTTCGGGTTCCCGCAGACCCTTGAGGTTCGAACACTAGGGTGCACGCGGAGATTTCGCCTTCTACCTACCTGCACCCCTCCGCCTCGCTAAGATCTAAGCTTTGGAAAGAACAGCATAAGAGACACAGGGTTTATACTGGTTCGGGCCACAGTTGTGGTGTAATACCCTACTCCAGTATGTGGTGTGGTGGATTGCCTCTTGGGCTGATGATGATGGGCAATACAAGGAAGAACAGCCTCGCGAGGGTCTGTTCTTGCCAGGGGGGATGAACTGCTAGGAGGAGTTTAGTCACCCTTCTCTCTCCCTATGTGTGATGCTACTCGATCCGATCCTAGCTTGTTTCTCTCTTGGCTTCTAGATTCTCCCTTCTTGATTCTCTCCCCGATTTAGATCCCTCTACCTTGAGGGTGGCTAGTCCTATTTATAGGCAAAGGCCTTGGGCCTCTTCCCAAATATTGAGCGGGAAGGGCGCCAACAATTGGCCATTTTGAAGGGGAACATCTGGTACACTTATCCTGACTAAAGTTGGTCCTCGCGTGCCAAAGGCTCTGGTGGTGACGCTGGCTTGGGCTCCACAATGACTTCCTCCCTGCCGTTGGACTGGTCTTGGTCTCGTTGCACCAAAACGGGTGCCTTTGCTTGATGCTCTCGCCTGCGCTTGCTCCCTTTGCACCAAATAGGAAAGGAGGACACTGCGCGGGCTGGCGCCCGCCTGGCACCCTTGGTCGTCATGGCTTGTGTCACGGGCACCCCATGAGGTACCCCGCCTTGATCTCTCCGCCTCCTCGCGAGCCAGCCTGATGCGGCCGTGCCTGAGGAAGCTCCGTGTCGTCCGCCCCGCGAGGCTTGGCCCCTCGCGAGAGTCTTGGGTCTGTGTTGATGAAGATGGGCCATGCTGGGCCCCCTTTTGAGCCACGCCGCAGGCCGCAGGCAGGCAAGTCTTGGGACCCCCGTTCCCAGAACGCCGACAGTAGCCCCTGGGCCCAAGGCACGCCCGGACATGGCCGTGCAGGGAGGCGAAAGGGCAAGAGCGAAGCGCCGTGGGCCCTAACAGCCTGCGGCCTTGGGCGCCGCGTGGCGGTTGATTGGATGTGGGCATCTCCACTTCCCCACGGCGCCTCGGCAACTGCACGGATTGGACAAGTCCCTGCATGCAAAGCGGGTCATGATTACCTACGGTCGTGGGGGCCGACGGTTGGCCCTCACTGGCTATAAGTACGGATTGGCGCGCGCCCTTCCAGTTCATCCCCCCTTGCTTCTCCTTCTTCTTCATGGCCCCGTCGAGGAGGTTCTCGGCCGCAGAGAAGGGGAAGGCTCACCAGGTTGAGCCTGCCTCTCCCCCGCCCAAGCGCGGCCGAGGGCGCCCTCGCAAACATCCTGTGGCCCCCACGGCAGTTCCCCGCGGCCGTGGAGACGATTTCCAGCACGGTGATAGGCAGACTGCTGCGGCCAGGGGCGCGCTTCGGTCGCGCGTTCCCCTAGGCCACGCTTTCGTGCTGCAGAGGTGCTGATGGAGTTCGTTGTGTGGTCGGCGGAGCCGACTAGCACCTGGCTTCAACTTCCTTGCTTCCTCCTGGGCAAGCTCCCGGCCGGCGCCCCAGGCGGCCTCTGGCTTCGGGCGGACGGTTGCTGCAGCTGGGCCTCATGGTCTTCACTGGAGGTCTCCACAGCCGGGAGCCTGGCCTTGACCCGCGGTTGGCAGACGTTTGCCCGTGCGCGTGGCCTGAGCCGTCGGTGCACCCTGCACTTCAAGTTTGACGGCGTTGCCACCCTCTATGTCAGGGTGTTTGGGGAAGATGGTCGCCGCGTAGGGTGCTGCCCTGAGGACGACGACCGCGGCCGGGAACTCAGCCCCGGCGATCACGGAGAGGACAGCGCTCGCGTGATTGGCGGCGCTCAGGGTTCCCCAAGCTTCATCGGTTCTTCTTCAGGCGGCGACTCTTCTAGCGGTGGCCGCGGTCAGCCTCCATGCCGTCATACCTGCTTGGGAGGTGGTAGCGTGTCTGCCCACCGTCGTGCCTCAGTGAAGCGCGAGAGGGAGTCTTCCTGAGCCCCGGAGGCAGCTCGAGTCTTCCCTGCAGGCCGGTGTGAGGCGAGTTGCGCCTGATTTGTTCTTTCTTTTCCCTTTTCCTGCGTAAAAAGAAAGTAGCATGGAGCCCCGCGGGGGCGTGTTTGGGTTATTGCTGTTAATCATTGCTTTGCTTCCGTTATCGTGCCTTCCGGCTACGTTCCCGCGCGTGGATAGTTCCCGGCCCCAGCCGTGGGGGGGGGGTGACCGACCCAGGCCCTGTGTTCGTGTCGCGGTGCCCGTGGGTCACGGACTGGAGGGGTGCTCCTATAATGGACCTAGGTCGCGAAAGCTTTGAATGACTAGGATAGGAACACTCGCGAGTGCGCTCGACTGTCCCCCTCGCGAGGCCTTGCATAAGAGAAATCGAGGCAGGAGAGTGAAAAGTCGAAGAACCACAAGCCAAAGACGGCAACAGCTTCAATAAAACTTCGAATGACAATGAACAAGCCAACTGCAGAAAGCAAATGAAAAAGCCATGTCCGGCACCTAATCTAGTCTTCGACGTCTTCTCACCAGCGCGGAGCTAAGTGCTGCCACTGGGCGTGGGAGGGAGCCCCAGGGCCTGAGGCCGGCGCTCCTGAGACTCCGGGGCGTGTACAGCCCCAACTCATTATTACTTGAGAGTGTCATGGGCGGCGAGCTTCACAGGCGTTGGCCTTCTTCACAGGCTCCGGGCCTTTCTTGGGGGAAGCAGGCTTCACGGGCATTTGCCCTCTTCACAGGCTCCGGGCCCTTTCCAAAACCCGACAGCTTCACAGGCATTCGCCTTCTTCACAGGCTCTGGGCCTTTTCCAAAAAGGATAATCTTCACAGGCATTCGCCTTCTTCACAGGCTCTGGGCCTTTTCCAAAAAGGATAATCTTCACAGGCATTCGCCTTCTTCACAGGCTCTGGGCCTTTTCCAAAAAGGATAATCTTCACATGCATTCGCCTTCTTCACAGGCTCTGGGCCTTTTCCAAAAAGGATAATCTTCACAGGCATTCGCCTTCTTCACAGGCTCTGGACCGGCAGCCCCTCCTGAGTCTCCAAGCGCGTGGAGCCGGGCCTGGGAACATGACCAACCTTGAACGGGCCCTCCCACATGGGAGAGAGCTTGTTCAGTCCCTCCCTGGAGAGAACCCGCTTGGGCACGAGGTCTCCTACCTCAAGAGTTCTAGGGCGGATGTTGTGCCAGTGATATCGTCGCAGTGCTTGTTGGTACCTCGCCGCTTGCAGCGCGGCTTCTCGGCGACGTTCCTCCCCCAGCACGAGGTCCATCCCCCGCATGGCGTCCTGTTGCGCCTCGTCGAACGCCAGGACCCGCGCGGAGCGACGTCTGACCTCGTGAGGGAGGACTGCTTCGGCTCTGTATGCCAGGAAGAACGGGGTCTCTCCAGTCGGCTTGGTCGCTGTTGTGCGGATGGACCACAACACGGACTGAAGCTCGTCGTACCAACCTCTCCCACAGGCCTCCAGCTTCTTCTTGAACGTCCTGGTCTTGAGGCCCCTCAGGACCTCTGCGTTGGCTCGCTCGGCCTGGCCGTTGCTTCGAGGTGTGCCACCGAAGCGTAGCATATCGGCGTTCCAAGGTTAGCACAGTATGTTTTGAAGAGGTTACTGGTGAACTGCGAACCGTTGTCTGTGATGATGCGGTTCGGCACCCCGAACTGGCTCACGATGCCCCTGATGAACTTGACTGTGGAACCCGCGGGGATGGTGCGGACGGCCTCTACTTCAGCCCACTTGGTGAACTTGTCCACGGCGACGTAGAGGTAGTGGTAGCCCCCTGCCGCCCGAGGAAACGGGCCCAGGATGTCCAGCCCCCAGACTGCGAATGGCCACGAAAGAGGTATAGTCTGCAGGCCTCCTGTCGGCTGATGGATCTGCTTGGCGTGGAACTGGCAGGCCTCACAAGCTTTCACCAGTTCGACGGTGTCATTGAGTGCGGTGGGCCAATAAAACCCACTACAGAACGCCTTGCCGACGAGGGTCCGTGATGATGAATGATGTCCACAGTCTCCGCCGTGTATATCTTCCAGCAGTTCCTTTCCTTGCTCCCTGGAGATGCAGCGCAGGGATACATCGTTTGGTCGCTTCCGGTAGAGCTCTCCATCCTGGATGCAGTATGCCGTGGCCTGCCGTGCCACACGCTCCGCTTCCTCCTCCTTCTCCGGCAGGGTCCCTTGTCTTAAGTAACTCCGGAGCTCCGTGATCCAGCACCCCTCCTGAGGTTCCATCGTCAGGAGCAGGCATGCTCCTTAGGCCGGGCCACAGACCGGGGCTCCTGAGGCAGGTGGCTGGGGGAGCTCCTCCCGAGGCTGAGCCGTGTTTGACAATGACGGCAGGGTTGAGGGCTTGAAGAGTTGCTCCTCGAAGACGCCAGGCTCCTAAGGTAACCGCCTGTACGCCCGTTTGGCGATGTCGTCGGCCTCCTGATTGGTGCCATGGGGCACATGCTGCAACTCCAACCCCCAGAACTGCTTCTCCATCCTGCGGACCTCCGTAAGGTAGGCTTCCATGTGCTCATCTTTCGGCTCGTACACCTTGTTGGAGAAATTGACAAGGAGCTGCGAATCACCCTTGATGGTGAGGCATTTCACCCCCAGGGCAGCTGCGGCCTTCAAGCCTGCTATTAAACGTTCATACTCCGCTATGTTGTTGGAGACCTTTTCACCTTGCTGGAAACAGAGTTGTACTGCGTAGTAGAGCTTCTCCTGAGTGGGAGATATAAGCACCGCCCCAGCCCCAGCGCCATGCCTGGAGAACGCCCCATCGAAGTACATGACCCAGCCTTCTGGCGCCTTGCTTCCTGGGGAGAGGGACCGATCCTCGTCGGCCTGGAGGCCTGGTGCCTCCGTCCATTCTGCCACAAAATCCGCTAATGCTGCTCCCTTGATGACTCTGGTCGTGCTGAATTCGAGCTGAAACGCTTGCAGTTCTATGTTCCACTCAGCGACCCTTCCAGCTGAGTTAGGGCTCCTAAGCACTCTCTCCAGGGGGTATGACGAGACGACCTTGATGGGGTGACCCTGAAATAGTGCCGCAGCTTGCGCGAGGCCACCAGTAGCGCGAGGAGGAGCTTCTGAGGCATGGGGTACCGTGCCCTCGCGTCCCGCAACACCGTGTTGACAAAAGTACACTGGGTGCTCAACGAGGTTGGGTGCGTCAGTGCTGGTGGCGCCCTCCGGAGACCATGGTGCCTCCTAAGGCGATGAGGCCTCCTGAGGCTGGCCATCTGGGAGAGGGGCCTCTTCCGCCTCCGGTGCACTCCTCTGCGGTGGCTGATCCTCCTCAGCCGCGGTGGCGGTTTCTGTGGGCCTTCCTTGTTCCTGTTTTGCCTTGTCCCAGGCTGGTGCTGTGGTTTTGATTCGACGCTCCTCCCTAACCGCCACCAGGGCTGCGCTGGCGGAGTAGGGAGTGGCGGGGAGGTAAAGCACCGGGGGCTCTTGAGGGCGCGGAGCCACCAGGACCGGAGGGCTGGTTAGGTATCTCTTGAGATCCTGGAACGCCTTGTCGGCCTCTTCAGTCCATTCAAAGGGCCCCTTTTTCTTCATTAGCTGGAAGAAGGGCAGCGTTCGCTCCCCCAACTTGGAGATGAAGCGCCCTAGCGTGGTCACACGCCCAGTGAGCTTCTGCATTTCTCTAAGGGTCTTTGGCGGGCTCATGTCCTCGACCGCCTTGACCTTTTCCGGGTTAGCCTCGATGCCTCGGTGGGACACGAGGAAACCCAAGAGCTTGCCCGAGGGGACTCCGAACACACACTTCTCTGGGTTGAGCCGCAGGTTCACTGAGTTGAGGCTCGCGAAGGTTTCCTCCAGGTCTTGTATCAGGGTCCTGGCCTCCCAAGACTTCACCACAATGTCATCGACGTAAGCCTCAACATTCTTCCCGAGCTGCGGGCCCAAGGTGATGTGCATCAGCCGCTGAAAGGTTTCCCCTGCGTTACGCAGCCCGAATGGCATGCATGTGTAGCAGTACACCCCACACGGGGTTAGGAAGGCTGTATTTTCAATATCTTCTACCGCCATCTTGATCTGGTGATACCCAGAGAAGGCATCCAAGAAGCATAGCAGGTCGCATTCTGCGGTGGAATCGATGACCTGGTCGATGCCGGGGAGCGGGAACGGATCTTGCGGGCATGCCTTGTTGAGGTTGGTGAAGTCGACACACATGCACTCCTTCCCTCCCTTCTTGGGCACAACGACAGGGTTGGCCAACCAATCCGGGTATCGGACTTCGCGAATGACCCCAGCGGCTTCTAGTTTGCGAGTCTCTTGGATGATGAAGGCCTGCTTTTCTATGGACTGCCGCCTTGCCTTCGGCTTCACAAGGCGCACGTTGGGGCACACGTTGAGGTGATGCTCAATTACGCTCCTAGGGATCCCCGCCAATTGGTCAGGCTCCCAAGCGAATACCTTCTTGTTTGCGCGTAGGAATCTGACCAGGGCCTCCTCCTCCTCGGGCTCGAGGTTGGCGCCTATGGTGAAAGTGGCATTGGTGGACCCGTCCTCATCGATGGGTATCTGCTTGGTTTCTGCCTTGTCTTGGGTGAACAACTATTTCTTCTTGGCGGGTGCAGCCCCCTTGGGCTCGGGGGTCTCCGAGTCGGCGGGCTGTGCCGACGCCGCCGTCTTGAAGGCGAGTTTGAGCACTCGCAGCGCGTCTCCGGTGTCCCCGTGGACGGTGAGGACACCGCTGCTCCCGGGCATCTTCATGAGTTTGTACATTGGGTGCGCCGCGGCCATGAACTGGGCCAGCGCTGGGTAGCCGAGGATGGCGTTGTAGGGGAGGCCGATGGGGGCGATGTCGAAGTCGACAAGCTCCGTGCGGAAGTTGTTGTAGGTGCCGAAGGTTACTGAGAGCCGGATCTGTCCAAAGGAGCTGGATGATCCACCCCCAACGCCTAAGAAGGGCCGGCTGGGTTGCAGCCGTTCCAGGGGTATGCAGAGGAGATTGAAGGCCTCAACCGAGAGCACGCTGAGGCCCGCACCGCGATCGATGAGAGTTCTAGTGACGGCCACCTGGCAGATGGTGGGGGTGCACAGCATGGGGAGCGCACCCGAGCAGGCCGAGTTGGAGGGGTGGTCCTCCGAGCTGAAGGTCAGGCCGGCCTTGGGCGCAGCCCGGTCCGGGAGAGCCCCCAGCCGCGTGGAAGCGGCGCTGACCCGACAGATGAACGGCTTGACGTGGTGACTTGTGGGCGGCGCCTGCGAGCCGCCCAGGAGGGCCACAACAACCTGGGGTGTTGGTGTAGCGTGGTGGGCGGGGAAGAGGCGGCGGAGCTCTTCCCAAGAGGCCACGGAGGCTGCCGACAGGTGGAGCAGCCATGCGCGCGGAGCGCCGGTGAGGGCCATGGGGAGCCAGTTGGCCATGACCCTATCGTCACCTCCAACTTCGAGGATGGCCTCCTCGTACGCCAGCAAGAAGGCCAGCGGATCAGTCGCGCCGCTGTAGCACGGTGGCGTCGTTGGCATGAACTTGTTTGGCCACCGTACCCATTGTAGGGCTGGGCCAGGGCTCGGAGCCCCATGGCCCCCGTGATGGCGCTGGCGGCCGGAGCGGGAGACACGCTACTCATCGCGAGGAAGGTCGTGGTGGTGGCGGAAGGGAAAACTCCGGTGCTCCCCTACCTGGCGCGCCAAATGTCAGATTTCTGGTTCCGGCAGACCCTTGAGGTTCGAACACCGGGGTGCGCGCGGAGATTTCGCCTTCTACCTACCTGCACCCCTCCGCCTCGCTAAGATCTAAGCTATGGAAAGAACAGCATAAGAGACACAGGGTTTATACTGGTTCGGGCCACCGTTGTGGTGTAATACCCTACTCCATTGTGTGGTGTGGTGGATTGCCTCTTGGGCTGATGATGATGAGCAATACAAGGAAGAACAGCCTCGCGAGGGTCTGTTCTTGGCTGGGGGGATGAACTGCTAGGAGGAGTTCAGTCGCCCTTCTCTCTCTCTCTCTCTCTCTCTCTCTCTCTCTGTGATGCTACTCGATCCGATCCTAGCTTGTTTCTCTCTTGGCTTCTAGATTTTCCCTTCTTGATGCTCTCCCTGATTTCGATCCCTCTACCCTATGGGTGGCTAGTCCTATTTATAGGCAAAGGCCCTGGGCCTCTTCCCAAATATTGAGCGGGAAGGGCGCCAACAATTGGCCATTTTGAAGGGGAACATCTGGTACACTTATCCTGACTAAAGTTTGTCCTCGCCTGCCAAAGGCTCTGGTGGTGATGCTGGCTTGGGCTCCACAATGACTCCCTCCCTGCCGTTGGACTGGTCTTGGTCTCGTTGCACCAAAATGGGTGCCTTTGCTTGATGCTCTCGCTTGCGCTTGCTCCCTTTGCACCAAAGAGGAAAGGAGGACACTGCGCGGGCTGGCGCCCACCTGGCACCCTTGGTCATCATGGCTTGCGTCACGGGCACCTCGTGAGGTGCCCCGCCTTGATCTCCCCGCCTCCTCGCAAGCCAGCCTGATGAGGCCGTGCCTGAGGAAGCTCCGTGTCATCCGCCCCACGAGGCTTGGCCCCTCGCGAGGGTCTTGGGTCTGTGTTGATGAAGATGGGCCGTGTTGGGCCCCCTTTTGAGCCACGCCGCAGGCAGGCAAGTCTGGGGACCCCCGTTCCCAGAACACTGACAGCCGGGCAACCAATGACGTGACGTAAAGTGGAGCATTTAATGCGCTCTGTTAGCCTGCAAAGTTAGGTATGATAGCACTAATTGCTATCTTATCAGTGCATAATGACTGATTTTCCATTGTGGTGACCCGTAATATATAAAAGGAGGCCCACGACAACCGCAGAGGGGGTGGAAAGTTGGATAACACACACATACACACACACCCATACGCGTGTAGCCACTGTCACCCTGAGGCAACCCCTGCCGGGCATTGTAGTATGCCTCACCATTATTCTTCCACCATCAATCCACGACAACAGGAGTAGGGTTTTATGCCTCACGGCAGCCCAAACCTGGGTAAAATTGCATGTGTGATTGCTACCATGCTGCCGCACGTTCTTCTGCTCTTTGTCCAACGCGACATCCCCCTGCCGAACCAGCAACGGGCCCTGGGCCCCATAGGTGGCTGTTGTTTCCCACGACATCTTTGGCACGCCAGGTAGGGGGCCGCTTGCGCGAACCTAAAAACGTGAGCAGCACGCTCCATCCATGATAACCCGCTCGAAGCCTCTAGCGTGTGCGGTGAACACGAAGATACAGAGACTAAGTGGGGCCATCCCCGAGTCACATTGTTTGTCTCCATGCCTCGCCGTGGTCACGGTTGTGGCGAAGACAACAGCTGGTGACAATATGCTCCTCCCGGAGACCCGGGCAGTGCGCCCGCCGCTCAGGCGTCATTCGGGAAAAGGAGGCGGGCCGCTCGGGCACAAGGTCCCTCTTTTCCATTCCTTCCATTCAAAACAGCAATCGAGTTGTTTTGGCCCAAGCGTCGCTGATGTCGATGACTACCGTGTGATACTCGGTCTAGTATTTACCCTAGTTTGGGAAATCCTGAGTGAAGCGCTGGTACGAATCCGTTGGTTGATGCCCCGGCGAGCGTGCTCTAGCAAGGCCATCTGCGTTGGTATATTCCACGCGATAGCTACCGCGAGGATGCTTCGAAGAAAGGTGGGGGAAAAGGAGGGGGACCGGGATAGCCCGGCACCATATCATGATGCCCGATAGCAATACAAGATGCATGTCGATCCCTGCTAGGAACAAAATAGCTGCCCGGTTTCAACCCTGATGGACTTCTCCACCAGGGTGTTCGACCATTGAAGCTCTTCATCAAGAGAGGGTGGTCGCTAATCCACTAACACCCCATGGGCATTGCAATCCGGCATCCATTTCAGTATCTGGTCCCAGGCAGAATTGATGTTCATGGGGATGACAGTTGCCAGGAGTTTGAACAACTCGAAGTGACCGAACAATTGGTCGCACAACCAGCCATGACCATACACTGACCAGTTGTTAGCCAATCCTAGGGGCAACCTAATCCTATCATCAACATCCCATACAGCCAGGCAGGTATGTCCCTCTCCTGCACTGGCGAGATGCGGCGGAGAAGAAAATATGCCCCCACATGATCAATGGTTAGCCCGGCAGCCTTCAAACGGGTGATCATGTTGATTGCTAGGCGCGACCTATCTTAATTAAGGCCTTTAGTGCTCCATTCCTTGCTGCGCTCAACACATTCCTTCCATGCTTCACAAATCTCAGGGGCTTCCTCATCTTGAATATAGCACCAATCCCCTCTCCACTCATCCCACATCTCGCGCTAGTTCCCACGGATATAATCCTAGAGCTTCCTCGCCACCCGCGGCAATCACCTAACATTTCTGGAGTGGTGACCCTTATTCTCCAACCGCAGAATGAAGTAATGCTGGAACAGATCCACAATGGGTTTGACTCTGATGAATTTTTTGCACAAATGCGCGAAAATGGCCATGGTCGCCATTGCATTTGGCATGAAAATCAAGGAGGTGGAATCCATAGATGGTCATGATCGCCTCAAAGAATTCAGAGCAGGGGGGACAGAGGCCACAACTAAAATAAGCGCAGAAGAATCAATATGAGTCCAGCGGATCTTCCTTCCCCTCTGCAAAAACTTTGGGCGCTCCATGTCCTTTTAGGACGGGCTGCCCCCACAAATACCCGAGACTCGCCTGAAGAATTGGACCGCTCAAGGTGTATGGGACAAAGATGACTTCTCCCCTCCGCTTCTTGTTCATCTTCGCATCCCTCTTGTTTCCCTCAGCGGCAACTTCGTTTGCCGCAGCCGTCTACTTTCCCTTCTCTGAGGTTTTCTTCCCCATTTCCTTGGTGGCAATGCGGAAGGAGAGAGGATTCAGTGGGAAGGGCGGCCGCGGATAGGAGAGAGGAAGGGGGAACCGTCATGTGGCTTGCGGAAGAAGATGATGGGGGAGCGAGGCGAGTAACAGGTAGACTGTGCCGCTCCGCTTTTCGCTATTTTTAAGGGGGGGTGCGGAATAGAGGTGCAACGCATCAGAAAGTTACCTTTTTACCTCAAGCGCAACGGTCCCATGGCCCCACGGCGCATAGTAATGGCGTGAAGGGGACGTTGGATTGAGTAGTCACCTTGGCAAACCGGCATGCGCAGTCCTGTCCTGCCACGTGTCCGTGTACTGTTTGGGGCCTAACCCAATGTGCTGCACCTACACGTATAGCTCAGGCCCGGGGGCTTATGTTGGGGAAAACAAACAGGGGTTGCAAATTTTTCAAGACAAGGAGGGATGCATTTCAGCCTGGCTTAAGAGGATGGTCAATGTCTGTTAAAAGTAATATCAAAAGGGGTTGAAAACTCCAAAAAAATTATAGCAAATGGGATATAAGTTTCTTTTTTTTGTTTTTGTTCTTCACTGATATCTATACGTATTTCATTGGATTTAACATGACATAGTACTAATTTATTTTTAAATTTGTTTTAGTATGGCTATTAATTTTTGGATTACGAATATTTCGTTCCCCAGCAAAAAATTGCAAATTTTCAAAATTTCCCACATATTTAGTTAGTTTTTTGACCCTGGTACTGACCAGAAAATGGCCAGCAATTCTACAAATGGAAAACGGCTGCAATAAATTCCATATGAATTAGAAAATGAGTAAAAATTATAAAAATAATAGCAAATGGGATGTACACGCCACAAATTTCGAGGTTGACTTGTTTACGCAAGGCTTTGTTAGTGAACACATGATTCTAGCAGTAGTTAGTGTTGGATGTCCATCCAACGGCCGACGTGCTTCTTCAATCTGTGCTTCCTGCTCCAGCCGCCTAAACTAGCGCCGGCGGGACTGCCTGATCCCTCCTCTTGTGGCCCACTGTGATGCCGCGTAGGCTTCCCCGGCCCACCCTACTCCCTCCGCTGGTCTTGCCGCATGCAATGAACTGCCTCCTTATTACGCGAAAAAAACTGATTCCTCCCACTGACATTTGGGGCGCACCGGTTGGGAGGCTGACCTGTGGGCCTACTAAGTTGACGCGTACGCAGGGCTTGTCAACTTAGTCAATAAACGATTCTAGCAGCAGTAACCATTGGATTTGAATCGAACGGTCATGCTGCTTCTTCAATCGCTGCTCTTCTTGCACCAGCCGCCCAAACCAGCGCCGGGGAGACCGCCCGCTCCTGCCTCCAGTGGCCGGCTGTGCTGACGATGAGGCCTCATCGCCCCCTACTACTCCCACCGCTAGCCAGGCCCTGCGATGACGGCAGCCTCACACTGCAGCCGAACCAGTGAACCCTCGTACTCCTCTCCGCGTGGGCATCCACTGTCGCGTCTTCCCCGGCTCCACGTCGTCCCCTTCCTGGGCCTCGCCATTGTCCACCGCCTTGGTGCTCTCGGCGCGGCGTGATCAACGTGGTCAACGACATTCCATCAGAAGAGTACTGTACGTGGAGAGGCTGACAGCTGGGTCCACGGCCACAGCCCAGTTTTTTGTGATTTGCCAAGTAAGTTGCTTTGTCAGGCCTGTTGGGCTGCAAATCTTTCAAGATGAGGAGAGCTTTCAGTCGGCTGGCCGAGAAAATGGCCCATCAGTAATGAGAAATGGGATGTACATTTTTAAAACACATCAAACCGGCAATTAGTTTCAAATATCTTTTTTTTCATTTCGAGATTTGAAATTACATTAATTTTTATGCGTGGAGAATTTGTCAGATTTCATATTGATATACATTTATTTTTAAAATCAGTTTGAATGTGAGTCGAAATTTCGGGATTAAAAACAGTTCGGACCGCACCGAAATATGCAAAATTTCGTATAGTTTTTAACCATGGCGACAATATGGGCTGTAATGCTAACAAAAAGAATATGGGCTCTAGAAAAAACCTTAATAATTAGCAAATTGGCTGTAAATTATTAGAAATAATGGCAGATGGGTTGTATGTTGTTTTCCACAGATTTGAGGCTTTCCTAAAAAAGGTCGACGCACAAGCAGTGACTGTTGGATGGCCATCCAACGGTCGTCGTGCTTCTTCAATCTTTGCTCTTCCTACTCCAGCCGCTCAAACAGGCGCCGACGGGACTGCCTGCTCCCTCCTCCCTGCGGCCGGCTCTGCTGCCGCGCAGGCCTCACTGCCCCACCGTACTCCCATCATGGGCCTAGCCATCCCTCTACTCACCCACACCTTATGTTATTCTCTGGCGATGACAGACGAACCAGTAAACCCTCATACAGTCGTACTCCCCTCCGCATGGGAAACAACTGCCGAGTCTTCCCTGCCTCCGTGTTGTTCCCTTCCTAGGCCTCGCTGTTGTCCACCGCCCTGGTGCTCTCGGCGGGGCCTGGTCAACATGGTCAACGACCGACATGCATCTGAAGTGGACTTTACGTGGAGAGGCCGACAGCTGGGTCCGTGGCCGCACACAAGGAAATGCCTCCTTATTACGCGCAAAATAATGATTCCTCCACCTGACATCAAGGACCCACCGAAAGGGCCTCTGTATTTCGCAAAAAAAACGTTACCGCCGCTGACAGCTCAGACCCACCAGCTATATCTTCGCACGCAAGGAAGTGCCTTCTTATTACGCACAAAAAAATGAATATTCCCCTTGTTAGCTGGGACCCAGTATAGTGGCAAGCTGACTTGTGGGCCTACTAAGTTGACGGGGACAGAGGTCGTTGTCAACTTAGTCAATATGCACGATTCTAGCTCCAGTGACCGTATGATGTCCATCCAATGTCCGTAGTGCTTCTTCAACCTCTGGTCTTCTTGCTCCAGCCGCCCAAACCAGCGCTGGCCGTGCCTCATGCTCCTGCCTTCCGTGACCGGCTGCGATGCGGCGGAGGCCTCACCGCCCCCTACTACTCCCACCGCGGGCCAGGCCATCCCTCTACTCACCCACACCCCCTGTTATTCTGCGGCGACGGCAGCCTCACACCATAGCGAACTAGTGAACCCTCGTACTCCTCTAAGCGTGGGCATCCACTGCCGCGTCTTCCCCGGCAATGCGTCGTGCCCTTCCTAGGCCTCGTCGTCGTCCACCGCCCTGGTGCTCTCGGCGCGGCATGGTCAACGTGGTCAAGGAACGACTTGCATCGGACGTGGACTGTACATGGAGAGGCTGACAGCTGGGTCCACGGCCGCAGCAAGGAAGTGCCTCCTTATGACATGCAAAATAATTAGTCCTCCACCGGACAGCGGGGACCCACCGGATGGGCCACCGTATTTCGCCCCCCTGACTGCTGGGACTAACTAGCTACATCTTCGCATGCAAGGAAGTGCGTGATAGTCGGGACCCACCTGGTCGAAGCGTACGTAGCGTTGTCATTCTGGTCGCGAACGTGTACGTACATATATACTGGTGGATGTAGAGGAGCGCATGTGTCATAGTAGAGGCGTCCAGGGTGCAAGAAAGAAAATACGGCCACGTATGTATACATACAGGCGGAGTCTCGAATGCCTACTCGCGCATACGTACGACCAGGGCTCGTGTACATGGCTGGGTCGGAACAGAGAAACAGCGTCGTCGTCGTGTTCATGGGGAGGCAACGGAATGCATCATGTTCATGGGGAGCACCGGAATGCCTCATGTTTACGGGGAGGCAACAAAATGCGTCGTGTTCATCGGGAGGGCTTGGACGGAATAGGCGATGGAAAGGAGGCCTGGCGTACCGCAGAACAGAGCAAACGGCCTTGTGTTCGACCGGCCACGTTCGAAACGGGATCCTGTACATCGGGAGGGGTCTGGCGTACCGCAAAACGGAGGAAACGGACCTCCTACGGTCAAAATGGGGGTCTTGTTGATCGGGAGGGGTGTGGCGTACCGCAAAACGGACGAAACAGACTTGTGTTGGACGCTACGGTCGAAACGGGAGGGGTGTGGCGCACCACAAAACGGGACTCCACGGGATACTGTTCATCTCCACCGTCGACCCCCTCCAGCCTCCACGAGCTACTGTTCATCCACCATCGACCTCATCCAGCCTCCACCCGCGACTGTTCATCCACGGGCTCCTGTTCATCCAGCCTCCACCGCGCGCTACTCCACCGGCTACTGTTCAACCAGCCCTCTCCACGGGCTCCTGTTCAACCACCCCTCCACGAGCTACTGTTCATCCTGCCCTCCACCGTCTACTATTTCGTCCTGCCCTCCACGGGGTGGTCCTATTCATCAAGCCCTCCACGGGGTCCTATTCATCCAGCCCCAACCGGCTCGATCGATCAGGGTCCTGTTAATCCAGAGGCCACACCACGGGGTCCTGTTCATCCACCCCCACCGGCAACTGTTCATCCAAACCCCCTGCAACGCTCACTGTTCATCCAGAGGCAGCATCGATCGGCTTCAGTTAGCAGCAGTAGCGAAGGAATCGCTCGATCAGGTTCAGTTAACAGCCATCGATCGATCACTCGGGTTCAGTAACGCGTAGCCTGCAGTGCAACCGCTCGGGCTCAGTTAGAGCCCAACGCCTTGCTTGGGTTCAGTTAGAGCCAACGCCTCACACACACGCGCGTACGTGTACGAGATAAGCGCGCATCACTCAGCCCCCGACCTCCCACCGTAACTGGGAACTCCCCGAAATTTTCCTCGCCCTCGCTTCTACCACGGTTTTTTCCATCATGGACGGCCCAAAGAATGTCCTACAGCTGCATCTCCGGCCCGCCCAGGACGAAAAGCCCATTTTCTGTAATGATTTTTTGTCATATAAGTAGGAGCCCACCATATCTATGAAGATACCGGGTTTTGTCACAATTATCGTCATAGAAGTGTCATATGTATGATAGAAAAAAAATTCGTTCGGCCCAAAATGTCACGGATGTGTCTTTTTTGTAGTGTCTGTGGCCACATCATTTCGGGCATAGCGAGCTAACTTCCTAAACTCATCCACGTACTGCCCCACAGTACGATTTCCCTAGCGAAAGTTGTGAAACTCACGCTTCTTCATACTCATTGCTCCAGTTGAGACATGGGTTGTACCGAAAGCTTGCTGAAACTGATCCCATGTGACATTGGCTATGGGAAAATGGCTTTGTAATTCTCCCAACATGAGGTTGCGGGTCCATTCAATTGATGTGCGACAAAATGCACCTTCTCAGCATCGGTGCAACCTGCGGTGGTCAGCTCCCTTCCAATCCTGCGGAGCCAGCCATCAGCAACAATCGGCTTGGTGCTACATGAAAACACCGGTGGCTTAAACCTCAGAAAATGGGCTAAGTTGTCAACTAGAGGTGGTGGCGGTGGATGGTTGTTGTTATTGGTGTTGTTGTTGCCTTGGTTCTGGACTAGTAGCTGCATCAAAGCTTTCTGCTATTGGATCAACTGAATGAGCTCCGTTGGGAAGAAAAATCTGGGGTCAGGTCTCGGAGGCATCTAATAGGTTTAGAGGGGAGAGATTAGAATAGAGTGAGGTCTAAGGAGAAAATCACTACCCATATGCACATGAGACAAACACATTCAAATCACACCACTCTATTCAAACTAGGGCATAAAATCGATATAGCTACCGTTACAAAATACTCGGACTACTACTATATACATGGGGGAATACTACTGATAATATGGTGGTCGACTAAATATATTGATCGGCCGAAGACTCCATGATATCTTTTCCAGCTTCGTCTTCATAATCAGAATCATTGTCGGGGTCGGAGTCGGTGCCGTTGATGATGATGTAGTCTTCGGGATGGTCGTCACCTCCTGGCGCAGGGTCTCCCATGAATATTCCTAGCTTCTTCTTCAGGTCTTCATTCTTCTCTAGTAGTACTGCAATTTCATCTTCATATCCATCGCGTGTAGACTTGAGTTCCTCTTCTAGTTCAATGTTCCTGGTCATCAACTTCTTCAGGTCTATCATGCTGGCGCACATCTGGTTCCCCTAACGACGAATGTGTTGGTTCAACTTCTAGATCTAGGCTGCAATGGACTTGTCCCTCCTGGTGCAAATCTTCTCCCATTGCTCATCTCGGTGTCCACATATCTGGTAGATGGTGTCCTTAAGATCCTTGTGGTAAACTTCGCCAATGCGTCCCATGGCGATGCGAGCCGCCATGCTCTTTCCTAAACTCTAGGTTGGTGCATCAAAGGAAAACTCTATGGGCTCAGTAACTGGTGTGAATGTCCTTCCTGGAACGTGTACTCGAATTGTCCAGTGCTCTTCTTCCGGTAGAGTGGCAGTGTAGGTCCCGGTGAAGATTGGTATTCCGATGTTCAGATATCTAGTGGCCTCCTTCAAGTGTCGTCCAAAAGGGGTGTCTTCATCCGACTGAGCAGACTTGTTCCTTGGGTCCGCCATCTATAGAGTAGAAGGTGGAGAAGAGTCAGAAATGAGTGGAGAAGTGTGTCCTATGGTTAACCTTAGTGGCCGTGTCCTGCAGTCAGCGTGTGCTCTGATACCATCCTGTAGCGATCCGACCTAAAATGGTCAAATCTTTGTGTATAAGTGCCATCACTAGATCAGTAATGCTGACACACATAGTACTTGAAGCATTTATAATAGAGTTCAATCACACACTTATTACATCAAAGGTCTCAAAAGAGAGAACTTATTAGAATAATATGGCTTAAGGCCATCTAAATAAGATAACTGAAGAAGCTTCGAAGGTAAAATGAGTCCATCAACTCCAACGGCATAGCTGAGTGCATGACAACGACCTAGCGCACCTTACTCTTCGTCTGAAAACTCTGCAACATAATACGTTGCAGCCTGTGTAGGTCAGCACATGGAATATGCTGGCAAAATAACACTGTAGAGCAATAAACATGTAACAACTATAACTATATGCATATTTGGCTGGTGGAGGCTCTATGGTTATTTTTGCAGAAAGCTATTTTTTCCTACAACAAAGGAATATATTTTATTTAACTACAAGTTTGTCGAAAACATTGTGAAGGTCCCTCCAACTCAAATCCGAAATTAAATAATCATCAACCGAACAAATTAATCAAATAGAGTGATGAGATCAGATCAATAATTCAAGTACCAGATACTCAAGATGTCCATAACCGGGGACACGGCTGACCATGATTAGTTTATACACTATGCAGAGGTTTGCGCACTTTTCCCCCACAAGACTCGATGTTCTCTGTTGGATTTCTCGCACTACATGGCGTTTGAGAGACGGATGACCAAGACACTGTCTTTCAGAAGCATTAACTCTTTACTTTGGGTAGACAGTACCACCTACATCCCCTACATATGCTAGCCTACCAATGAAAGAGGTCAAACAACATACTCAACTATGCCAGAGCCCATAATGGCGTGTGGCTGCACACAGGTAATCCGGGATATCCCAGGACAACACTAGATTTCTCCAGGTGCCCAGACAACCACTGGGTGCTCCAGGGTGCCTCAACCAATCCACCCTGATCTGTATTAAAGAAGCCACCTTAAGTTTAACCATTAATCAAAACTCTCACATTTGTCATGGATTACTCAAACCCAAACCATGTCTATGAGCATAGCATAGCAATAAGCATAACGTAGAAGTAACTCCCAGGGTTTGAAATAAAGACAATAGGTTCTACCTCATCAACTACTTCCTAGTACCCACATGTTATACAGATCCAACTCATGCAATGTTTGAGGATTGAAACTAATGCATAAAACTGGGTAATAAAAGGGTATGATCAAAGTGTTACTTGCCTTGCTGACGATCGAAAAACCTTAGTGACTCGTAGTAGCATGGTTCGCACTCCGGAAACTCTATCATGAACAAACAATAGCATACATAAGAACTCAAGCATAATATGCCAGGGTAAAACTCAAATAAAAAGATCCAAATTGAAAGTTCTACTGAAGAGCTTTGATTTGCAAAAAGAATCAACCAAATTGAAGCAACAAAACACAAACTACAATCAAAAGAGTTTGAAAACAAAACTGCTTGAAAACTAATGTTAAATTATCCAAACCATGTTCAAGTTGCTTATCTGGAAAGAGGGGAACAAGACGAAGATTTTTGCGTTGGTTTCACTGGATTTGGACAAGCGAGCAAAAAGTTGCGAGGGTTTGAAGATCAGAGACTAATCTGTGAGAAAAGTATTCGCGGATAGGTCCCTGCCGATATATAAAAGAAAAAGGCTAACGACTGAACGCTCGCTATAAAGACCTAACGAACGAATGCATTCGCTAAAACGAACTATACATAAAACGTTCGCTAACTAGGAACCCGAAAAAAATAAAACCGATCTAAACCATTGAACCGAAAAGAAAACTGACAAAACCCTAAAAACCCGATCTAGGTTTTATACCTAAAACTGGTGAAAAACTGGCAGGCGGCGGCGGTTTCCGGTGAACGGTGGCTACGGCAAACGGCGGCGGCGCGGCTGCGGGGCAGGGCGGCGCAGCGTCGGGCGGCTTGCTGGTTGCAGCGTGGCAGGAAGGGGCGGCGACGGCAAACGCGGGCAGCGGCAGCTAGCGGCGGCTCGGCAACGGCGGCTTCAGGTTGGAGTGGGGGAGGAGGTGGCGCGGTGGGGTGGTATATAAAGGGTGAGGGGGCGGCGGTGCCTTGCGGGAGGGGCAGTGGCGGCTCGTGTCCGAGCCGGACACGGCGGCGGCGGAGTTCGGGACTCTAGTCGGGCGGGAAATTTTTTTTAAAATAATTTTCGCCCGAAGAAAATCCTAATAAAATATAAAAAATTCTAAAAATACCAGAAATAATTTTCACTGTCTGAACCTATTATTTAGAACAAATTGAACATATTTCTGGCCTAAAATGCAATTTTCAAATATGCATATTTTTCTAATTCAAATAAAATAGCAAATAAATTCCAAATACAATATCAATTGATTTTAAAGTTTTCTTCTCAAATATTCCTTTCTTTTGAAGAAGTCATATTATCTTCTCTCTTTTATTTTGAATATTGGAAGTAATTGGAGAGAAAAATACTAAAATCAAATTGATCCTCTTTTCAAATTGGAGAAAATTCAAATATGAAAATTTGTGAAACCTCCAACTCTCTCCTTGGGTCCTTGAGTTGCTTAAGATTTCTAGGATCACAACCAAAACGCAAATAAAAATATGGTATGCATATGATGACCTATGTATAGCATCCAAATTGAAAATTGGGATGTTACACCGCCGATACATAGGATACTGGTTTTTGGAGTGGGAATTTGTGTCCCTCTTCCTCTCGTTCGACGACGAGCACAACACTCACTACCTGGTGAGTTGCTGATATGTACAGTAGCATAGGTTCGCCGACGTTTGGTGCGGCAAGGATTGGGTTGTTTGCTAATAGGGTTTTTATGTCATCCAACCTAGCTGTTGTCGGATCCGTCCACTCAAAGTGGTCGGTACATCGGAGCGGGCAATAAAGCGGTAGTGCTTTTTCTCCCAATCTAGAGAAAAAGCGGCTCAAGGCTTCCACGCACCCAGCTAGTTTTTGGACCTGCTTTAGGTATCTTGGCGTTGCCAATTGTGACAAGGCTTGGATTTTAGCTCGATTTGCTTCGATTCCTCTATTGGAAACAATGAACCCAAGCAGCTTTCCGCCCGGGACGCCGAAAACGCATTTTTCCGGCTTGATCTGTATGTCATATGTTCGGAGGTTGTCGAATGTAAGGTGCAAGTCGTCCACCAATGATTCGACATGTTTAGTTTTGACGACTACATCATCTACATATGCCTCCACAATCTTGCCAATTTGTTTTTCTAGGCATTCTTGAATCATGCGTTGGTAGGTGGCACCGACTGTTTTTTAGTCCGAAAGGCATAGTATTGAAGGAGAAAGGCCCATACAGAGTGATGAATGCCGTTGCAACCTGATCTGATTCCTTCATCTTAATTTGATGGTATCCGGAGTATGCATCGAGGAAGCACAGTGAATTGTGTCCTGCAGTTGCATCAATGATTTAGTCCATGCGTGGCAGTGGGACGGGGTCCTTAGGGCATGCCTTTTTGAGGTCTTTGAAATCGACACAAAGGCGCCATGATTTGTTCTTCTTTGGCACCATGACTAATTTGCTAACCAATCCGGGTGTTTGATCTCTCTGATGAACCCGGCTTCAAGTAGTTTGGCTAGCTCCTCCTGAAGGAAATATGCCCTAGAGGAAATAATAAAGTTTTGTCAGGACACCGATCCTAAGTCACACCGATCTAGCATGTAACACTTCATATCACCTTGCGGCCTCACGCACGGTATTCCCACGGGTGCCACCTTACCTGGCCCGGGACCGTTTGCGCCTTTTGGCTCACATATATGATAGTGTCGCTAGCATCCATATGACAGAGAACCCGGGCCAACATGACTAGTTGTGAACCCAAAGTAGCACTAACTTACAGGGACAGGCATACATGAATCAACCTCGAGCATGTCGGTCAACCGCGTATGAATCCGGGCTGTAGCACTGGGCTAACAAGACTCCGGGAACCCGGGCTGTAGCGGGCTAGGCAGGACTTCGGATGTCACCGCGTGACATTTCCCCGAAGGGACAGACACAGGAACAAAGTGAATCACATGCCAGCCAGTCAAGTGTTCCGGAGCAATAGTGCTGGGCTAGCAGGACTCCGGTGAACCGGGCTGTAGCGGACTACTATGGCTCATGGAAGCACAAGACTACATTTCCCCATAAGAGAGGCTACCAGAGGTAAACAACTAGGTTGTCGGATCCCACACATAGCAATACACATTACACGTACGCATGACATGCAGGTATGTGCGGTACAACATGGCATCACAACATAACTCAAACTCATATAGATAAAGGCCCAGAAGAGCCACATAGTATTCAATACAAACAGGGGTCTCATGACCCATCATTCAGAGCATACAAGCAACGGAAGTATTACATGTCTGAGTACAGACAACTACAAAAGGAAAAGACTAAGAAGCCTGACTATACACGACCCTCCCAAGGGTACAAGATCGTAGCTGGGATACAAGCTACTCATCGAAGTCACTAGTGTAACCAACTGCAAAACATAAATAAGCAAACGTGAGTATGAAGGTACTCAGCAAGTCTTACATCAGAACTATCTACATATGCAACATTATCAACAAAGGGGGCTGGTGGAGTTTTAACAGAAGCAAGCCAGCTTTGACTCAGTGGCTAACCTGTACTACGAGTATCACAAACTTCTTTGAGGTGAGAAAATGCACACGAGTCCACATATTCACCATATCAATACTCCACTACGGATCCGTTCCCGTCTCCCTACGAGAAGGCCATCCATAGCACTCACGCTTATCTTGCGGATTTTAGAGTATCCACTTCAAGTTGTCTATGTACTACATAAGTCCTCCAAGTTTCCATATCCGAGGAAAACGGCTATTCGAATAGATAATATTGACCCTGCAGGGGTGTACTTCTTCACACACACTCTCGCCACTTATAGCCCTGTACACGTCATGTACCTCGGCAACCTTCAAGAGGAAGCCGGGCGAGGGTGTCGCCCACGACCTGACTAACCACACAAGTCTCTCGTCCAGGTTTATCGCCTATTTGGGTTCCATCCGCAAGGAGATCCGGCCGGGGTGTCGCTCATGGCCCCAAACGATGTGTGCAGGGTTCCCAAGCCCACCATCCGGGTGCCACTTGGTACACCGTGCCATGGTGCCTAGTCTGTCCCAATCCCGTCCCGTCGGACACCACCTGGTAGACAAGTAGCACTACCTACAAACGCCAGAAACTAGTTGCAACTCCTGGATAGAGATCAAGTGGATTAATAAGCCGAGAGGGGCCGGATAACCGGAACCCAATGTGTGGTAGTAACTGGACTTGGATAACATACACAGAACTCAGTGCTTAAGGACGGTTCCAATGAGACAACCCACCATGTACTCCTACATGGCCTCTCATCGCTACCTTTACCAAAACGTGTTCACACACTTAGCCTTTACCGGTAGGACATGTTCACCACTCTGATTCATTCCCGATGAATCAGACCTGACACAACTCTAAGCATAGCTGGCATAAAGATATCAAGCATGGATGAGTAGGCACATCAAGGCTCAAGCAACTCCTACTCATGCTAGTGGGTTTCAACTATTTACTGTGGCAATGACAGGTCATGCAGAGGAATGGGTTCAACTACCGCAGCAGAAAGGTAGCAGTTGAATCGTTGTTGTCCTAATGCAGTATAAGGAGCAGGAGCGAGAGAGTGGGATTTATCGAAATGCTCAAGGGGTGGTTGCTTGCCTGATAGATCCACGAAAAAACACTGCTCCTCAGGCAGGTACTCGGGACACCTTCCAGAGTAGAACCTATCGAGAAAGGATGGTACCGGCAATCAATAAACAACCATATGCAACAATATGATGCATGAAGATGACATTTCAAAGATGCTATGATTTGCCCTAATGCATCTAGCATAAATTTGGTTGAAGTCCATATGAACCAAGGGTTCATATGCAAACCCCAAATTAAGTATATAACATGCCATTATTATGTTTTCATTTATACAGCAAGTATAAGTTGGTTTTTCATGCATGAAACTGGCATAAATGGATTCCTTGCATTTTTCTGATGATTTTTCATATATAAATTATTTCATTCTGAGCTGCGTTTAATTTCTTTGATTTTTAGAAGTTGTAACTATTTTCTGGAATTCTCTGGATTATTTAAAATCTAGAAAACAATTACTGCGTCAGCGTGACATCACAGATGCGTTAGCAGGGCTGACCAGGTCAAACCTGATGTGTGGGGGCCACACGTCAGTGACACTGGGGTTAACCCCGGGTCAAACCCGCACTGACCAGGGTTTGACTTGGCTCCTGGGCCCACTGTCAATGGCTAGTGGGGTGGCTAATGGTGGGGATTAGCCCTAATGACCATGCCACGTTGGCAGTCGTCGGAGTTTGGCCGGCGACGACCAAAACCGGGCCGGACACTCGCCGGAAACGCTGCTCCGGCGTCCATTCGACGCGCGGATGGGTGCTAAGGGTGGCTGGCTGTAACGCCCCAGATATACCTTTCCCAATTTGTACTCCAACTCTTGCCGTTTCCGGCATTAAGTTATATTTATCTCTCGGGTTCGGGTCTTTGTCTCCGTGTGTTGTTTTCTTTTTCGTGCATCTCATATCATGTCATCACGTGCATTGCATTTGCATACATGTTCATTTCATGCATTCGAGCATTTTCCCCGTTGTCCGTTTTGCATTCCGGCGCTTCGTTCTCCTCCGGTGGCCATTTCTAGCTTTCTTTCCTATGTGGGGATTAAACATTTCCGGATTGGACCGAGACATGCCATGCGGCCTTGGTTTACTACCGTTAGACCGCCTGTCAAGTTTCGGGTCATTTGGACTTCGTTTGATACTCCAACGGTTAACCGAGGGACCGAAAAGGCCTCGTGTGTGTTGCAGCCGAACACCCCTCCAATTTGGCCCAAAACCCACCAAACTCTGCTCCATCGTCTCAGCCGTTCGATCATGATCGCGTGGGTGAAAACCGCACCTCATTTGGACTCTCCTAGCTCCACTTATGCCTATATATACACCCCCATTCCAAATCTCGGTTCTTCCCCTCCAACCCTAGTTAAAAAAAATCCAGATCCGCCGCCGGACGTGTCTGCCCGGCGCCGGACGTGTCCGCCCCACCTCCCCGCGAATCGCGCGCCGCCACGTGGCGGGCGGACCACTTCGCCGCCGCCGTTCCCACCGGCCCGCCGGGGCCCAGGAGGGGCCCTCCCGGCCCGTAGCCGCGCGCCTGTCCTCCGCGCCGCCTCCGCCTCGTCTTCTCCGCAGCCAGTGGCCGATTCCACCTCGTCGTGCCGCCGCTGCACCTGCAGGTGAGGGCGCCGCCGCCCCGAAGCTCCTCGCCGCCCTGCGCCTCGCCCGGCGGCCACGCCACCCGAGCCGGCCCCGCGCCACCGGCGACCGGCCTCCCCTTCCTCCTCTTCGACCGGCCGGATCCGGCGACGTCCCCATCTCCGGTGAGCTACAGGAAAACCGGCGAACTTCGAAGTCCGTTCCCGATCTAGATCTCAGATCCAAAATCCTCGGTTGACTTTTGTCTCCTAACCCTAGTTTTTTATGCTATGTTTGACTGGTCATATCTCCACATCCGTAGCTCCATTTTGGACATATGATATATCAAAATCTTCGTCTCGACGAGTACATCATTTCATTCCATTGCATCATTTGCATTTGAGTTCATCTTGATGCCCAAAATGCTATTAGAAGGAGGCATCATGAGTTAAATTGCAGATCTGTTAGCTCATCATTGACTTTTGTCATTTTTGCCATGATTATTCTGTCCATGATATGCCTGTGACCCTTTGGGATGAATTGTTAAGCTTTTAGTCTTCTTTCCAGATGTGCCACCCATGCATTTTTAGGATGTGTGTGGTGTCTTGTGCAAGCTTGCAAAGAGGGGTACCTGAGATTGCTGATTTCACGGACTTAGTGATTTTCAATAAGTCTGGGATGTTTTAGTTCATGATGCCATATGTTCAGCTTGTCTCCTAGTGATCCGTGCCTCTTTTGAGGATGATCAGTAAGAGTGATTTGTTAATCTTGTTATGCTCTATCCATCCATGTCTTTGCTTGTTATGTTGGAGCACCCTAGGTTGAGTCAATCGAGCTCAACTTTTGCATAGTTGTGTATTTGGGCAGATCGTGAACTCTTTTGCGATTTTGCCGGTGCTATTGCTAGTGATCCATGCATGCTATGCCATTGTTCGTGCCATGTCTAGCTAGAATTTTGTGCCTTCTTTATGGATATATGCTTGCCTTGCCATGACTTGCACCGTAGTGAGTGCATCGAGCTCGTTTACATGCCTCCGTGAGTTATGATTTCAGCATGTCTTAGTTTTCACTAAGTCTGAAAACTGATTGTGTTTCATCTATGTTCGTGTGCTCGGTAGAGTATTTTGTGAAATCTTTTGGCCCCAGGTCATTTTGGGTGTTTTGTTAAGCTTGTTGAGTAGCTCCATGCCATGCTCTTACTTGTCATGTTCAGGTTATGTTTCATGTTGTTTTGCTGCTCCGAAGAGAGCATCGTGGTCTGAAATTTCAGACTAGTGTTAATTTCACTAAGTCTGAAATCTGTTTTTCTTATTTAGTTTTGCCATGCTTGTTTGAACCCCTCAATGGATGAATTTGCATGTTGCTCAGTACTAGTAATTTGTTAAGCATCTTGTGTACATCCCTGCCATGTAATTTGTTTTCATGTTTGGTGGCTGTAGCATGTTCATTTCGTTGCATTTAGGAGCCTACTTGCTGTTAATCGCAGATCGGTTCGTTTCGTGAAACGCTTGCCATTTCCAAACCGTAGCTCCGATTCCTATGATCTTTATATCGTTTTCAGGGGATTTCTTCCCCTCTATCCAGTGGCATACTTGGTTATCCAAGTTGAGGCCAGGTTCATGCATTTCCTGTCACGTCTTGCATTTTGCATCCCGCATAGCATACCATCTTTGTATATTATTGGTTGCCCTTGCACGTGGTTGATTGTATCCTTGTTGCCTGTTTGTGTTGTTGGGTAGAGCCGGGAGACGAGTTCGCTAACGAGGAGCCCGTTGAGTTTGCTTTTGAGGATCCAGTCAACTCTGACAACTGTGCAGGCAAGATGATCATACCCTCGAAATCACTACTATCTTTGCTATGCTAGTTTGCTCGCTCTTTTGCTTTGTCAATGCTACGATGCCTACCACTTCCTTGTCAGCCTCCCAATTGCCATGATTCAGCCTCTAACCCACCATTGTCCTAGCAAACCGTTGATTGGCTATGTTACCGCTTTGCTCAGCCCCTTCTTATAGCGTTGCTAGTTGCAGGTGAAGATTGGAGCCGTTCCTTGTTGGAACATTTATTTACTTGTTGGGATATCATTATATTGCTATGTTATCTTAATGCATCTATATACTTGGTAAAGGGTGGAAGGATCGGCCTCTCGCCTAGTGTTTTCTTCCACTCTTGCCGCCCTAGTTTCCGTCATATCGGTGTTATGTTCCCGGATTGTTGCGTCCCTTACGCGGTTGGGCTATAATGGGAACCCCTTGATAGTTCGCCTTGATTAAAGCTTTTCCAGCAATGCCCAACATTGGTTTTACCATTTGCCACCTACCCCTTTTTCCCTTGGGTTTCCGGAGCCCGAGGGTCATCTTTATTTTAGCCCCCCACGGGCCAGTGCTCCTCTGAGTGTTGGTCCGAACTAGAGTCCTGTGTAGCGCCCCCTCGGGGAAACTCGAGGTTTGGTTTTAGTTGTATGGAGCGCTCATCTGAGTGTGACCTGAGAAAGAGATATGTGCAGCTCCTATCGGGATTTGTCGGCACATTCGGGCGGTGTTGCTGGTCTTGTTTTAACCTGTCGAATCATCTTGTTGTACCGAGATACCGAGTCTGATCGGTGTGTCTTGGGTGGAGGTCTATTCCTTCGTTGACTGTGAGAGCTTGTTATGGGCTAAGTTGGGACCCCCCTACAGGGATTGATCTTTCGAAAGCCATGCCCGCGGTTATGGGCAGATGGGAATTTGTTAATGTCCGGTTGTAGATAACTTGAATCTTAATTAATTAAAATGAATCAACTGAGTGTGTTGCCGTGGTGGCCTCTTCTCGGCGGAGTCCGGGAAGTGGACACGGTGTTGGAGTTATGTTTGCGCAGGTTGCTCTCTAGTTTCTCGCTCGTGCTTTGCCTCCTCTTCTCGCTCTCTTTTGCGAATAAGTTAGCCACCATATATGCTAGTCGCTTGCTGCAGCTCCACTTATACATTACCCCTTCCTACCTATTAAGCTTAAATAGTCCTGATCGCAAGGGTGCGAGATTGCTGAGTCCCTGTGGCTCACAGATTACTATTACACCAGATGCAGGGACAGATGATACAGCTCCAGATGGCGCGCTCGAGCTCAAGTGGGAGTACGACGAGGACTCTCAGCGTTACTATGTGTCTTTTCCTGATGATCAGTAGTGGTGCCTATTCGGGGTTAGATTCAGGGCCTTGTCGCATGTTGGGGGTCTTTTCTATTTTGGCGCCGTAGTCGGGCCATGAGTGATTGTATGATGGATGTTATTCATGTACTTTGTTGTGACGTGGCGAGTGTAAGCCAACTATGTTATTCCCCTTTATATTATTTATGTACATGGGATGTGTAATGATTTCCCGACTTGCGACATATGCCTTCAATGCGATTATGCCTCTAAGTCGTTCCTCAACACGTGGGAGATATAGTCGCATCGAGGGTGTTACAAGTTGGTAATCAGAGCCTTCCCCAACCTTAGGAGCCCCCATTGCTTGATCGTTTTTAGCAGCCGAGTTGTGTCTAGAAAAAATGTTTTGAGTCCTTAGGGATTATATATCGGAGACCTTAGGAATTCTTTTTACTTCACAGTCTCCTCATCGCTCTGGTAAGGCATCCTGACGTAGAGTTTTGACTCTTCTCTTCTCAAATTTCACTAAAAAAAATTTAGGATCACGCGAGTATCTTGGATTTGTTCCGATGGCTTATGATGAGAATACTGTCTTGGTGCCTCCTATCAGGGGTTTAGTGGAAGTGTCTCGGGGAGTTGAGCTCTGAGGTGTTGTCATCATAATTCTATCGTTGCAATTCTGGTATACTTGAGATATGTGCGCGACATCGAAAATCTCCTTTATGCAGTTCGTTGGTGAGATAACCTCGACGCCACCCAGTACTGGGGCGGGAGTTCGGGAGTATCGCCATAACTTGTATAACGGATGCTTTTCGAAGGTTGAGGTAGATGGTTTCCGAAGGTTTCTTGGTTATGTGTTGAAGGATGGATACAGCTGGATGTAGGATTTGCTAGCTTGGGTGAGATATTATGCTTCCCCTGTATCCCCAACACCTGATTGCATAACCGAAAAGTTTCGGGAGTTTCATAGGTGGGAATTCTAGTAGCTCTTAGGATATCTTTCCAACAGAGGTATGATATGAAATTGGGGTTCGACGTCTAGTGGTTCGCCTATTCACGGTCGATTTTACAGTGGTCTTGTTGTGTCTTAAAGAGTCCTTGGCTATGCTGACTCGGGGACGTGCACTGCCTTGTACATGATGGTGCTGTACGATCGAGCCCGTGTAGGTCCCACCACGAAAACGTCGGACGAAATTTCTATCATATGTTTGTTCCGGCTTATTCCGCAAGCCAAGCCTTGGTTTTATTTTCAGTTGTGGTATTCGAGTTCCTTCGACGTCATATGTTGATTCCATCCCTCGTTGATGTACCCCTTCTACCTGATTCTTCGTGGCTTCGCAATTTAGGAAGATGTGACCACTTCAAGAGAAGTGCATTCGTTCATTTTGTTCGGATGTGAAGACTTTATGTTGCAATTTTCATTCCGTTGGATTCACCTTCAATATTTGTCTATTTGTGTGCTAATGGTGGTCAACCTGTTCAGGATGGCTCCTCCAACGCGCACGACTCCGAACCCTGATCCGCCACCACCTCCACCGCCTCCGGAGGCTTGGCAAGCTGTGATGGCCGCTACTAATGCAAATACACAGTTGATCATGCAAATCCTCCAAGAGCGGAATCAAGGCAGTCAAGGGAATCAAGGCAACAACCAGAACCATTTTGCAACTCTGAACCAGTTCCTCGCAAATGGTCCAAAGACGTTCAGCAATTGTGTTGAGGCTACCGATGCTGACGATTGGCTAGTGGATCTGCGCAAGCATTTTGAATGCAGCAACGTTAGGCCTGAAGATTTCGTCAAGTTCGCTTCTTTTCAGCTCAAAGATCAGGCCGCAGAGTGGTTCCAGCAGTACAAGGATTCCAGAGGTGGACGTTTGATCACTTGGGATGATTTCCGTCGTGATTTCCAAGCTCATCACATCCCTCAGAGTGTGACTGAAAGCAAACGTGAGGAATTCCGCAATCTGAAGCAAGGCTCTTTGTCTGTCTATGACTACAACAAGTTGTTCCAGAAGCTCGCCCGTTTTGCCAAGCAGGATATTCCTGATGAGAAGAGCATGATCTATCAGTTCAGGGGTGGTCTCCGTGAAGAAATTCAGCTCGCTCTTGTCCTCTTCGAGCCGTTGAGATACGATGAGTTCTACAACATGGCACTGAAGCAAGATGCTGCTCAGTTGAGGTGTGATGCTTCCAGGAAGCGAGTCAGAGACACTACGCCTTCTTCCTCTACTCAAGTGGCCAAGCAGCAGAAGTATTAGCTTCCTCCTCCTCCGTTCCGTCAGCCGTATCAGCAGAAGAGCAAAGGTGGCAGTGGTTCATCCCACCCACCCAACCCAGGCTTTCAGAACAAGACTTCGTCTCAAGCTCCAAGATCGAGTGCTCCGTACCACCGTCCGCTTTCTGAGGTCACGTGCAACAAGTGCCAACAGAAGGGGCACTACGCCAACAAGTGTTTCAACCAGAGGCGTCTTCCTCCTCCTCCTCCTGTCAGATCGGCAATTACAAATGTGGTCAAGCATAATCCCAAGTCCACCAAGGTTAACTTGATGAACGCAGCTCAGGCAGAGGATTCTTCAGATGTCATCATGGGTAACCTTCCTGTTAATGATATTCCTGCAAAAGTTCTTTTTGACATGGGTGCATCGCATTGTTTCATTTCCAAACCTTTTGCATCAAAGTATGAGTGTGACTATCAGTATCTGCAAAGTGCCTTGCAAATTGTGTCACCGGGCAAGCAGATGACAGCTAACACCTGCGTTCCGGAGGTTACTATCACTTTGGGCGACTACAAGTTCCTTTCTTCCCCAATTGTTCTTGGCGATTCCGATATTGATCTTATTCTTGGGATGGACTGGCTCTCTAAACACAAGGCTCACCTCGATTGTGCAGCCAGGCAGATTCAACGGACTCATTCGTCTGAGGATGTAATTGTCTTTGCTGCTCGGGATAATACCATCCGGTTGTTTTCTCTCAATGAGAAGGGTGAATTGGATGCTATTTCGCAGATTCCGGTTGTTTGTGAGTATCAAGACGTCTTCCTAGAAGAACTCCCAGGAATGCCTCCGCACCGGCCGGTTGAATTTGTTATTGAACTTGAGCCCGGTACGGAACCTGTGTGCAACGTCCCTACAAGCTCGGCCCCGAAGAGTTGAAGGAGTTGAAGAAACAACTCGATGTTCAAGAAAGAATGGGTCTCATTCAGCCTAGTACTTCCCCGTGGGGTTGTGGTGTTCTTTTTGTGAAGAAGAAGGATGGAACGGACCGACTTTGTGTTGATTATCGTCCATTGAACAAGAAGACCATCAAGAACAAATACCCACTTCCCAACATCAATGAGCTGTTCGAACAACTCAAGGGTGCCCAAGTATTCTCCAAGCTTGATCTTCGTATGGGTTATCATCAGATTCGCATTCGTGAGCAAGATATTCCCAAGACGGCCTTCAGAACAAGCTATGGGTCATATGAATACACTGTCATGTCTTTTGGCCTCACCAACGCTCCTCCGACGTTCTCTCGCATCATGAACTTCATCTTCAATCCCTACACCAATGACTTCGCTTTGGTCTATCTCGACGACATTCTGGTTTTCTCGAAGAACAAGGAAGATCATGCCAAGAACTTGCGTTTGGTTCTTGACAAGCTCAGGGAACATCAGTTCTACACCAAGTTCTCCAAGTGTGAATTTTGGCTCGATGAGGTTCTTTATCTTGGCCATATCATCTCTGCCAAGGGCATTTCCGTGGATCCTGAGAAGGTGTCTGCAATTGTTAATTGGGAACCTCCTCAGAATGTGAAGCAACTCCGTAGCTTCCTCGGTCTCGCAAGCTATTGCCGAAGATTCATTGAAAACTTTTCCAAGATCGCAAAGCCTCTCTCAAATCTTCTTCATAAGCACGTCAAGTACGTTTGGTCTCCGGAGTTTGATATTGCTTTGAACGCTTTGAAAGAGAAATTGATCACTACTCCAGTTCTGACTCCGCCCGATGAAACCAAGCCGTACGAGGTCTTTTGTGATGCCTCTCTCCAAGGTCTAGGTGCTGTACTGATGCAAGGGAAGAAAGTTGTTGCTTATACCTCTCGCCAGTTGAAGCCTAATGGGAAGAACTACCCCACTCATGATCTCGAGTTGGCAGCAGTTGTGCATGCATTGTTGACTTGGAGACATCTTGTATTGGGAAGGAAAGTGGACATTTTCACTGAGCACAAGAGTCTCAAGTACATCTTCACCCAGCCTAATGTCAACCTCAGGCAGACTCGATGGGTCGAAATGATTCAAGAGTACAATCCGAGTATTGAGTATACTCTAGGCAAGGCTAATGTGATTGCTGACGCTTTGAGCGGAAAAGCATATTGCAACAGTCTAATTCTGAAGCCTTATCAACCCGAGCTTTGTGAAGCTTTCCGCAAACTTAATCTGCAAATTGTTCCTCAAGGTTTCCTCGCCAACCTTCAAGTCTCTCCTACCTTGGAAGACCAGATTCGCCATGCCCAGCTTCTTGATGCTATGGTGAAAAAGGTGAAGATTGGTATTGCAAAGAGTCAGTCCAAGTACAAGTGCTACCGACTTGATGACAAGGACACTCTCTTCTTCGAGGATCAAATTGTTGTGCCCAAAGGTGACCTTTGTAAAGTGATCATGAACGAGGCTCACAACTCTCTCCTCTCCATCCACCCTGGTAGCACGAAGATGTATCAAGATCTGAAGCAAACTTATTGGTGGACTCGAATGAAGCGCGAGATCGCTCAACTCGCGAATGAATGTGATGTCTGCAGAAGAGTGAAGGCAGAACACCAAAGGCCAGCAGGTCTCCTCCGACCTCTTGCCATTCCACAATGGAAGTTTGACCACATTGAAATGGACTTCGTGACTGGGTTTCCAAAGTCCAAGCATGGCAATGATGCTATATTCGTTGTCATCGACAAGCTCACCAAAGTGGCTCACTTTCTGCCTATCAAAGAGTCAATCACTTCAGCTCAATTGGCAGAACTCTACACCTCTTGAATTTTCTCTCTACACGGTATTCCTCAAGTGATATCTTCAGACCGTGGCAGCATCTTTACCTCCAAGTTTTGGGATTCTTTTCAGAAGGCCATGGGCACCAACATCCGCTTCAGCACTGCTTTCCATCCGCAAACAAGCGGTCAAGTCGAGCGTGTCAACCAGATTCTTGAAGATATGCTCAGGGCTTGTGTTATCTCCTTCGGCATGAAGTGGGAGGATTGTCTTCCTTATGTTGAATTCTCGTACAACAACAGTTTTCAAGCAAGTTCGGGCAAGGCCCCATTCGAAATTCTGTATGGTAGGAAGTGCCGTACACCTCTTAACTGGTCTGAAACCGGTGAACGTCAGCTGCTGGGTAATGACTTAATCACAGAGGCAGAAGAAATGTGCAAGGTCATTCGTGATAACCTCAAAGCAGCCCAATCCCGCCAGAAGAGCTACTATGATAGCAAGCACCGTGATTTGGCTTTCGAGATCAGAGATCTTGTCTACCTCCGCGTCTCTCCTATGAAAGGGACTCGTCGCTTCGGTATCAAAGGGAAGCTTGCCCCTAGATACGTCGGACCTTTCAAGATTGTCCACAAGAGAGGCGACCTCGCCTATCAACTCGAGCTTCCTTCAAACTTTGCTAATGTTCATGATGTGTTCCATGTCTCCCAACTCCGAAAGTGCTTCAAGACGCCTAAACGCACCGTCAACTTTGAGGACATTGAGCTCCAAGAAGATCTCTCCTATCGTGAGCACCCAGTTGCAATCCTTGAAGAGACTGAACGCAGGACCCGCAACAAGTCAATCAAATTTCTCAAAGTCAAGTGGTCACACCATTCCGACCGTGAAGCTACATGGGAACGCGAGGATCACCTCCGTTCTAAGTACCCGGAGTTCTTTCAGTCCTAGATCTCGGGACGAGATCTTTTCGTAGTGGTGGAGTGTTGTAACGCCCCAGATATACCTTTCCCAATTTGTACTCCAACTCTTGTTGTTTCCGGCATTAAGTTATATTTATCTCTCGGGTTCGGGTCTTTGTCTCCGTGTGCTGTTTTCTTTTTTGTGCATCTCATATCATGTCATCACGTGCATTGCATTTGCATACATGTTCATTTCATGCATTCGAGCATTTTCCCCGTTGTCCGTTTTGCATTCCGGCGCTTCGTTTTGCTCCGGTGGCCATTTCTAGCTTTGTTTCGTGTGTGGGGATTAAACATTTCCGGATTGGACCGAGACTTGCCATGCGGCCTTGGTTTACTACCGGTAGACCGCCTGTCAAGTTTCGGGTCATTTGGACTTCGTTTGATACTCCAACGGTTAACCGAGGGACCGAAAAGGCCTCGTGCGTGTTGCAGCCCAACACCCCTCCAATTTGGCCCAAAACCCACCAAACTCTGCTCCATCGTCTCGGTCGTTCGATCACGATCGCGTGGGCGAAAACCGCACCTCATTTGGACTCTCCTAGCTCCACTTATGCCTATATATACACCCCCCATTCCAAATCTCGGTTCTTCCCCTCCAACCCTAGTTAAAAAAAATTCCAGATCCGCCGCCGGACGTGTCCGCCCGGCGCCGGACGTGTCCGCCCGGCGCCGGACGTGTCCGCCCCGCCTCCCCGCGAATCGCGCGCCGCCACATGGCGGGCGGACCACTTCGCCGCCGCCGTTCCCACCGGCCAGCCGGGGCCCAGGAGGGGCCCTCCCGGCCCGTAGCCGCGAGCCCGTCCTGCGCGCCGCCTCCGCCTCGTCTTCTCCGCGGCCGGTGGCCGAGTCCACCTCGCCGTGCCGCCGCTGCACCTGCCGGCGAGGGCGCCGCCGCCCCAAAGCCCCTCGCCGCCCCGCGCCTCGCCCGGCGGCCACGCCACCCGAGCCGGCCCCGCGCCACCGGCGACCGGCCTCCCCTTCCTCCTCTCCGACCGGCCGGATCCAGCGACGTCCCCATCTCCGGCGAGCTTCAGTAAAACCGGTGAACTTCGAAGTCCGTGCCCGATCTGGATCTCCGATCCAAAATCCTCGGTTGACTTTTGTCTTCTAACCCTAGTTTTTTATGCTATGTTTGACTGCTCATATCTCCGCATCCGTAGATCCGTTCTGGACATATGATATATCGAAATCTTCGTCTCGACGAGGACATCATTTCATTCCATTGCATAATTTTCATTTGAGTTCATCTTGATGCCCAAAATGCTGTTAGAAGGAGGCATCATGAGTTAAATTGCAGATCCGTTAGCTCATCATTGACTTTTGTCATTTTTGCCATGATTATTGTGTGCATGATATGCCTGTGACCCTTTGGAATGAATTGTTAAGCTTTTAGTCTTCTTTCCAGAGGTGCCACCCATGCATTTTTAGGATGTGTGTGGTGTATTGTGCAAGCTTGCAAAGAGGGGTACCTGAGATTGCTGATTTCAGGGACTTAGTGATTTTCACTAAGTCTGGGATGTTTTAGTTCATGATGCCATATATTCAGCTTGTTTCCTAGTTATCCGTGCCTCTTTTGAGGATGATCAGTAAGAGTGATTTGTTAATCTTGTTATGCTCTATCCATCCATGTCTTTACTTGTTATGTTGGAGCACCCTAGGTTGAGTCAATCGAGCTCAACGTTTGCATAGTTGTGTATTTTGGCAGATCGTGAACTCTTTTACGATTTTGCCGGTGCTATTGCTAATGATCCGTGCATGCTATGCCATTGTTCTTGCCATGTCTAGCGAGCATTTTTGCCTTCTTTATGGTTATATGCTTGCCTTGCCATGACTTGCACCGTAGTGAGTGCATCGAGCTCGTTTACATGCCTCCGTGAGTTATGATTTCAGCATGTCTCAGTTTTCACTAAGTCTGAAAACTGATTGTGTTTCATCTATGTTCGTGTGCTCGGTAGAGTATTTTGTGAACCCTTTTGGCCCCAGGTCATTTTGGGTGTTTTGTTAAGCTTGTTGAGTAACTCCATGCCATGCTCTTACTTGTCATGTTCAGGTTATGTTTCATGTTGGTTTGCTGCTCCGAAGAGAGCATCGTGGTCTGAAATTTCAGACTAGTGTTAATTTCACTAAGTCTGAAATCTGCTTTGCTTATTTAGTTTTGCCATGCTTGTTTGAACCCATCAATGGATGAATTTGCATGTGGCTCAGTCCTAGTGATTTGTTAAGCATCTTGTGTACATCCCTGCCATGTAATTTGTTTTCATGTTTGGTGGCTGTAGCATGTTCATTTCGTTGCACTTAGGAGCCTACTTGCTGTTAATCGCAGATCGGTTCGTTTCGTGAAACGCTTGCCATTTCCAAACCGTAGGTCCGATTCCTATGATCTTTATATCGTTTTCAGGGGATTTCTTTCCCTCTATCCAGTGGAACACTTGGTTATCCAAGTTGAGGCCAGGTTCATGCATTTCCTGTCACGTCTTGCATTTTGCATCCCACATCGCATCCCGCATAGCATACCATCTTTGTATATTATTGGTTGCCCTTGCACGTGGTTGATTGTATCCTTGTTGCCTGTTTGTGTTGTTGGGTAGAGCCGGGAGACGATTTCGCTAACGAGGAGCCCGTTGAGTTTGCTTTTGAGGATCCAATCAACTCTGACAACTGTGCAGGCAAGATGATCATACTCTCGAAATCACTACTATCTTTGCTATGCTAGTTTGCTCGCTTTTTGCTTTGCCAATGCTACGATGCCTACCACTTGCTTGTCAGCCTCCCAATTGCCATGATTCAGCCTCTAACCCACCATTGTCCTAGGAAACCGTTGATTGGCTATGTTACCGCTTTGCTCAGCCCCTTCTTATAGCGTTGCTAGTTGCAGGTGAAGATTGGAGCCGTTCCTTGTTGGAACTTTTATTTACTTGTTGGGATATCATTATATTGCTATGTTATCTTAATGCATCTATATACTTGGTAAAGGGTGGAAGGCTCGGCCTCTCGTCTAGTGTTTTGTTCCACTCTTGCCGCCCTAGTTTCCGTCATATCGGTGTTATGTTCCCGGATTGTTGCGTCCCTTACGCGGTTGGGCTATAATGGGAACCCCTTGATAGTTTGCCTTGATTAAAGCTTTTCTAGCAATGCCCAACATTGGTTTTACCCTTTGCCACCTACCACTTTTTCCCTTGGGTTTCTGGGGCCCGAGGGTCATCTTTATTTTAGCCCCCCACGGGCCAGTGCTCCTCTGAGTGTTGGTCCAAACTAGAGTCCTGTGCAGCGCCCCCTCGGGGAAACTCGAGGTTTGGTTTTAGTTGTATGGAGCGCTCATCTGAGTGTGCCCTGAGAAAGAGATATGTGCAGCTCCTATCGAGATTTGTCGACACATTCGGGCGGTGTTGCTGGTCTTGTTTTAACCTGTCGAATCATCTTGTTGTACCGAGATACCGAGTCTGATCGGTGTGTCTTGGGTGGAGGTCTATTCCTTCGTTGACCGTGAGAGCTTGTTATGGGCTAAGTTGGGACCCCCCTGCAGGGATTGATCTTTTGAAAGCCGTGCCCGCGGTTATGGGCAGATGGGAATTTGTTAATGTTCGGTTGTAGATAACTTGAATCTTAATTAATTAAAATGAATCAACTGAGTGTGTTGCCGTGGTGGCCTCTTCTCGGCGGAGTCCGGGAAGTGGACACGGTGTTGGAGTTATGTTTGCGCAGGTTGCTCTCTAGTTTCTCACTCGTGCTTTGCCTCCTCTTCTCGCTCTCTTTTGCGAATATGTTAGCCACCATATATGCTAGTCGCTTGCTGCAGCTCCACTTATACATTACCCCTTCCTACCTATTAAGCTTAAATAGTCTTCATCGCGAGGGTGCGAGATTGCTGAGTCCCTGTGGCTCACAGATTACTATTACACCAGATGCAGGGACAGATGATACAGCTCCAGATGGCGCGCTCGAGCTCAAGTGGGAGTACGACGAGGACTCTCAGTGTTACTATGTGTCTTTTCCTGATGATCAGTAGTGGTGCCTATTCGGGGTTAGATTCAGGGCCTTGTCGCATGTTGGGGGTCTTTTCTATTTTGGCGCCGTAGTCGGGCCGTGAGTGATTGTATGATGGATGTTATTCATGTACTTTGTTGTGACGTGGCGAGTGTAAGCCAACTATGTTATTCCCCTTTATATTATTTATGTACATGGGATGTGTAATGATTTCCCGACTTGCGACATATGCCTTCAATGCGATTATGCCTCTAAGTCGTGCCTCGACACGTGGGAGATATAGTCGCATCGAGGGTGTTACACTGGCGCTCGCGCGCATCTAACGCAGCAGGTGGGAGGCCGTGCGTTGGACGGAGCTCACCGGAGCAGGGCTCGCGGCGGCGGCCGGAGCTCGGTTGATGCGGGGTTGCAGCTGCAACATGAGGCGAGCGAACGGGGGGGGGTGCTAGGCAGCACCTAATGGGCAACAGGAGCCCGCTGGAGCAACTAGAAGTAGAGGAGGGGCTCAGGGGCACGGAGCTCGCCGGCCATGGAGGACGGCGGCTTCGGGTGCTCGCGGGGCAGCGGCTACGGGGCAAAAACGACGACATGGTTAAGGGGGAATAGACCGGGAGCTCACGGGGATCACGCAGAGCAGGCCAGCGGGTTCGGGGAAGGCCCGGAGCGAGCGGAGCAACAAGGAGGATCTCCGGCGGCCGGCGATGGAAACAAAGACGGTGGCATCAATGCAGAGCTTCCCGGGTCGCATGGCTCGTTGAGGACGTAGCAGCCGGCGAGGCGGAGCTCTGGGGCACGTCTGTGAAGCTAGGGCAGGCCGGTGGCCGTGGTGGCAGCGATCGGCGGCGACCGTTGTGTTCGGCTGCGGGGAAGAGAGCGAAACAGGGAAGGGGAGAGGAGGTGTGGGGGATCCATACGGCTCCAGGGGGTCGCGTGGCATCTCCAGAGTGTCGAGGCCACGGCGGGAAGCAGGAGGTGGCCAAGCGTGCGCCGGCGCACGTCGGGCACGCCCTTGGCGTCCTCCTAGCGGGAGGAAGAAGACCTCCCTACCCCTGGTGGGCTGGGCCAGCCAGACGGGCTGCCAGGTGAGCGCCAGGTAAGTCTTTTCTTATCTCTTGTTTTCTTTTTCTATTTCTAACATTTGTTTTTACTCTAAAAGAAATGTTAAAACATTTCCATAAATGCTGAAAATATTTGTGGCATCTAGATATAATATTCCAGAGGCCCTCACCAATTCCCAACATTTTTGGAGCCATAAAATATTTATATAATTTGAACAGCTCCAAATCAAATATTTATGCATTGATCCAAAAATCCAAAATGTGTAGCAAAAATGTGCATCACCTCTGGTTGTTGTTCCCAACATTATCCAAAGAGAATGAACATTTTGAAGAGCATTTTGGGTTCATTGAAAATCCATTTTAAAGTTGATCCTATTGGAAAAAAAACTTTGGTGCTAGGGTTTGCAAGTTTTCCCATTTCAAATTTATTTGAAATTTAAACATGATGCACAAGCAAGCCTAGGATCATACCAGAACTAGGGATGTGACAAGTTGTTATTTATATTTCCTTATATCATGATAAATGTTTATTATTCATGCTAGATTTGTATTAACCGTAAACTTAGTACATGTGTGAATACATAGACAAACAAAGTGTCCCTAGTATATCTCTACTAGTCTAGCTCGTTAATCAAAGATGGTTATGTTTCCTGACCATAGACATGTGTTGTCATTTGATGAACGGGATACATCATTAGAGAATGATGTGATGGACAAGACCCATCCGTTAGCTTAGCATAATGATCAATTAATTTTATTGCTATTGCTTTCTTCATGACTTATACGTGTTCCTCTGACTATGAGATTATGCAACTCCCGAATACTGGAGGAACACCTTGTGTCCTATCAAACATCACAACGTAACTGGGTGATTATAAAGATGCTCGACAGGTGTCTCCGATGGTGTTTGTTGAGTTGGCATTGATCGAGATAAGGATTTGTCACTCCGTGTATCGGAGTGGTATGTCTGGGCCCTCTCAGCAATGCACATCACTATGAGCCTTGCAAGCAATGTGACTAATGAGTTAGTCATGGGATGATGCATTACGGAACGAGTAAAGAGACTTGTCGGTAACGAGATTGATCTAGGTATGGTGATACCGACAATCGAATCTTGGGCAATTAACATACCAATGACAAAGGGAACAACGTATGTTGTTATGCGGTTTGACTGATAAAGATCTTCTTTGAATACGTAGGAGCCAATATGAGCATCCAGGTTCCGCTATTGGTTATTGACCGGAAATGTGTCTCGGTCATGTCTACATAGTTCTCGAACCCGTAGGGTCCGCAAGCTTAATGTTCGATGATGATTTGTATTATGAGTTATCATATTTGATGACTGAAGTTTGTTCAGAGTCCCGGATGAGATCATGGACATGACAAGGAGTCTCGAAATGTTCAAGACATAAAGATTGATATATTCGACGATGTTATTCGGAGACCGGATGAGTTCCGATAGGTATCGGGTAATTATCGGAGTGCCGGAGGGTTATCGGAACCCCCCGGGGGAACTAATGGGCCTTCATGGGCCTTAGTTGGGAGAGAGAGGGGCCACAAGGGGCTCTTCGTGCCCCCCATTGGGTCCGAATAGGAATAGGGGTAGGGGTGGCTCCCGCCTTTCCTTCCCCTCTACCTCTCCCTTCCTTCTTCCCCCTTCCTCCTAGTGGAATCCTACTAGGACTTGGAGTCCTAGTAGGACTCCTCTCACCTGGCGCGCATTACAGGGGCTGGCCGGCTTCCCCCTCCCCTCCTTTATATACAGGGGTAGGTGGCACCCTAGAACACACAAGATCAATTGTCTTAGCCGTGTGCGGTGCCCCCCTCCACAGTTTACCACCTCGGTCATATCGCCTTAGTTCTTAGGCGAAGCCCTGCAACGGTAACTTCATCATCACCTTTGCCACGCCGTCGTGCTGATGAAACTCTCCCTCGTCCTCAACTGGATCAAGAGCTCGAGGGATGTCATCGAGCGGAACATGTGCTGAACACGGAGGTGTCGTACGTTCGACTACATCAACCGCGTTACTAGACGCTTCTGCTTTCGGTCTATGAGGGTACGTGGACACACTCTCCCCTCTCATTGCTATGCTTCTCCTAGATAGATCTTGCGTGATCGTAGGAATTTTTTTGAAATACTGCGTTCCCCAACAATGGTATCCGATCCAGGTCTATGCGTAGATGTTATATGCATGAGTAGAACACAATGATTTGTGGGCGATAATAGTCATACTGCTTACCGGCAACGTCTTACTTTGATTCGGCGGTATCGTTGGATGAAGCAGCCCGGACCGACATTACATGACCGCGTTCATGAGACTGGTTCTACTGATGTGCTTTGCACACAGGTGGCTAGCGGGTGTCTGTTTCTCCAATTTTAGTTGAATCGAGTTTGACGACGCGCGATCCTTGTTGAAGGTCAAAACATTACACTTGACGAAAAATCGTTGTGGTTTTGATGCGTAGGTAAGAACGGTTCTTGCTAGAAGCCCATAGCAGCCACGTAAAACTTGCAACAACAAAGTAGAGGCCGTCTAACTTGTTTTTGCACGGCATGTTGTGATGTGATATGGTCAAGACGTGATGATATATAAATTGTTGTATGAGATGATCATGTTTTGTATAAGTTATCGGCAACTGGCAGGAGCCTTATGGTTGTCACTTTATTGTGTGAAATGCAATCGCCATGTAATTGCTTTACTTTATCACTAAGTGGTAGTGCTAGTCATAGAAGCAATAGTTGGCGAGACGACAACAATGCTACGATGGAGATCAAGGTGTGAAGCCGGTGATGATGGGTGATCATGACGGTGCTTTGGAGATGGAGATCGAAGGCACAAGATGATGATGGCCATATCATATCACTTATTTTGATTGCATGTGATGTTTGTTCTTTATGCATCTTATTTTGCTTAGTACGGCGGTAGCATTATAAGATGATATCTCACTAAATTTCAAGGTATAAGTGTTCTTCCTCAGTATGCACCGTTTCCATAGTTCGTCGTGCTGAGACACCATGTGATGATTGGGTGTGATAAGCTCTACGTTCACATACAACGGGTGCAAGCCAGTTTTGCACACGCAGAATACTTAGGTTAAACTTGACGAGCCTAGCATATGCAGATATGGCCTCAAAACACTGAGACCGAAAGGTCGAACGTGAATCATATAGTAGATATGATCAACATAGTGATGTTCACCATTGAAAACTACTCCATCTCATGTGATGATCGGACATGGTTTAGTTGGTATGGATCACGTGATCATTCAGATGACTAGAGAGATGTCTATCTAAGTGGGAGTTCTTAAGTAATATGATTAATTGTACTTTAATTTATCATGAACTTAGTACCTGGTAGTATGGTGCATGTCTATGTTTTTGTAGATCAATGGCCCGTGCTACCATTCCCTTGAATTTTAATGCATTCCTAGAGAAAGCTAAGTTGAAAGATGATGGTAGCAACTACATGGACTGGGTCCATAATTTGAGGATTATCCTCATTGATGCATAGAAGAATTACATCCTGGAAGCACCACTAGGTGTAAAACCCGCTGCAGGAGCAACTCCGGATGTTATGAACGTTTGGCAGAGCAAAGCTGATGACTACTCGATAGTTCAGTGTGCCATGCTTTATGGATTAGAACCAGGAGTTCAACAAAGTTTTGAATGTCAAGGAGCATATGAGATGTTCCAGGATTTGAAGTTAATATTTCCAGCAAATGCCCAGATTGAGAGATATGAAGTCTCGAATAAGTTCTATAGCTGCAAGATGGAGGAAAATAGTTCTGTTAATGAACATATACTCAGAATGTCTGGGTACCACAACCACTTGACTCAGCTGGGAGTTAATCTTCCTAATGATTGTGTCATTGACAGAGTTCTTCAATCACTGCCACCAAGCTATAAAAGCTTCACGATGAACTATAATATGCAAGGGATGGATAAGACAATTTCCGAGCTCTTCGCGATGCTAAAGGCTGCGGAGGCAGAAATCAAGAAGGAGCATCAAGTGTTGATGGTTAACAAGACCACTAGTTTCAAGAAAAAGGGCAAAGGGAAGAAGGGGAACTTCAAGAAGAACAGCAAGCAAGTTCCTGCTCAAGTGAAAAAGCCCAAGTCTGGACCTAAGCCTGAGACTGAGTGCTTCTCCTGCAAAGGGACTGGTCACTGGAAGCGGAAGTGCCCCAAGTATTTGGCGGATGAGAAGGATGGCAAAGTGATAGGTATATTTGATATACATGTTACTGATGTGTACCTTACTAATGCTCGTAGTAGCGCCTGGGTATTTGATATTGGTTCTGTTGCTCATATTTGCAACTCGAAACAGGGGCTACAGATTAAACGAAGATTGGCTAAGGACGAGGTGACGATGCGCGTGGGAAATGGTTCCAAATTCGATGTGATCGCCGTCGGCATGCTACCTGTACATCTATCGTCGGGATTAGTTTTAGACCTAAATAATTGTTATTTGGTGACAGTGTTGAGCATGAACATTATATCTGGATCTTTTTTGATGCGAGACGATTATTCATTTAAATTAGAGAATAATGGTTGTTCAATTTATATGAGTAATATCTTTTATGTTCATGCACCCTTGATGAGGGCTCTATTCTTGTTGAATCTCGTTGTAGTGATACACGTATTCATAATATTGAAGCCAGAAGATGCAAGGTTAATAATGATAGTGCAACTTATTTGTGGCACTGCCGTTTAGGTTATATTGGTTTAAAACGCATGAAGAAACTCCATGCTAATGGACTTTTGGAATCACTTGATTATGAATCAATTGATGCTTGCAAACCATGCCTCATGGGCAAAATGACTAAGACTCCGTTCTCCGGAACAATGGAGCGAGCAACAGACTTGTTGGAAATAATACATACTGTTGTATGTGGTCCGATGAGTGTTGAGGCTCGCGGCGGGTATTGTTAGTTTCTGACCTTCATAGATGATTTGAGCAGATATGGGTATATCTCCTTGATGAAACATAAGTCTGAAACATTTGAAAAGTTCAAAGAATTTTAGAGTGAAGTAGAAAATCTTCGTAAAAAGAAAATAAAGTTTCTATGAACTGATCGTGGAGGTGAATATTTGAGTTATGAGTTTGGTCTTCATTTGAAACAATGCAGAATAGTTTCACAACTCACGCCACCTGGAATACCACAGCGTAATGGTGTGTCCGAACGTCGAAACCGCACTTTATTAGATATGGTGCGATCTATGATGTCTCTTACTGATTTACCGCTATCGTTTTGGGGTTATGCTTTAGAGACGACTGCATTCACGTTAAATAGGGCAGCATCTAAATCCGTTGAGACGACACCATATGAACTGTGGTTTGGCAAGAAACCGAAGTTGTCATTTCTTAAAGTTTGGGGCTACGATGCTTATGTAAAAAATCTTCAACCCAATAAGCTCGAACCCAAATCTGAGAAATGTGTCTTCATAGGATACCCAAAGGAGACTGTTGGGTACACCTTCTATCACATATCTGAAGGCAAGATATTCATTGTTAAGAATGGATATTTTCTGGAGAAGGAGTTTCTCTCGAAAGAAGTGAGTGGGAGGAAATTAGAACTTGATGAGGTAATTGTACCTTCTCCCGAATTGGGAAGTAGTTCTTCACAGAAATCAATTCCAGTGATTCCTGCACCAATTAGTGAGGAAGCTAATGATGATGATCATGAAACTTCAGATCAAGTTACTACTGAACCTCGTAGGTCAAACAGAGTAAGGTCCACACAAAGTGGTACAGTAATCCTGTTCTGGAGGTCATGTTACTTGACCATGAGGAACCTACAAACTATGAGGAAGCGATGATGAGCCCAGATTCCGCGAAATGGCTTGAGGCCATGAAATCTGAGATGAGATCCATGTATGAGAACAAAGTGTGGACTTTGGTTAACTTGCCCGATGATCAGCAAGCCATAGATAATAAATGGATCTTCAAGAACAAGACTGACACTGACGGTAATGTTACTGTCTACAAAGCTAGACTTGTTGCGAAAGGTTTTCGACAAGTTCAAGGAGTTGACTATGATGAGACCTTCTCACCTGTAGCGATGCTTAAGTCTGTCTGAATCATGTTAGCAATTGCCGCATTTTATGACTATGAAATCTAGCAATGGATGTCAAAACTGCATTCCTTAATGGATATCTTAAAGAAGAGTTGTATATGATGCAACCAGAAGGTTTTGTTGATCCTAAAGGTGCTAACAAAGTGTGCATGCTCCAGCGATCCATTTATGGACTGGCACTGGTCCGTGTCGGTCCTAAACAAATGGTTTTTAACCCCTTTCCGTGACGGCATTTGGGACCGTCGCCAAGTGAGTGTGTGCAATTGGGTGTCGTTCCCACACGACCCAGAAACCGTCGGGGATATGGAGCAGTGATCTAGAGGCCTTCCAAAATGTAATCGTGTGCGATGTAGTACACACTAAATTCTTTAGCACGTGTGGTATCGGTGATTAAGAGTTTCTAATGACGTAGTGAAACCATACGGTCTGTCGTAACATACCGTTCGGGAAACCGTATGTAAGGCACACGGGGCAACATATGAACGGTGTGTGATTTGTGCCCCATCGCACACGAGTTTTCTACGTAACCCGTCTGCCATGCTAGACTCCATCGCACACATTTTCCAATAATTACCATCTGGGATAATGTTCTATCACAAATGGTTCAGGAGTCCCTTCACACACATTCAAGTGATGCAGACCATTTGTGATTTGTTAGGTATCACCGATGGTTGCCACAAGAGTGACATTTCCTTTTCGTTTGGGATCCCACACGTTTCCTGAAAAAAATTACGACTGGGATTATATTTTGCATTGGGCACGATTTACTCCCAGTTCTCGTGTGCGAGAACGCAATATCACAAGCGGTTCCGGAGAACCTATGCACACGTAGTAGCGCTGCAAATCATTTGCGATCTGCTGTGTATCACCGACGGTTCTGCTATGATTGACGTATGCTTTCCGATGTGGATTGCACACAACTCGTTTTGTTGAACCGTGTGCAGAGGAATTGCCAGGTTAAAACGAAAATATCCCATTTTGAATCGGCACGCAAGAAGAAAATTCGCCACAATATTCAATTGAACAAATAAACAAAAATATCCCATTTTGAATCGGGATGCAAAAATGCAAATTTGCCACAATATTCAATTGAACAAATAGTGTCCATAGGAAGAACATGCATCAGATTTTGCAACTGCAATTGAACATATGGTAGCTAAATTCCAATGATTTGTCCACACATATATGCATTACATAATTAATCATAGTGTATGAAATACGAAGACCTCATTAGATGGAAAACAAGGGATCCATGCGTTTTATGTATAGCGGCTAACTCTTACTCAATGTTTCAGGAGAACACATGCTGAAATCTTCATTATCAACAGTGGGATTGATGTAGTGATCCAGGAAGAAGTCACTGATAAATCTCCAAACCATCAGCAATTCACCAGCTGGGAGTGGTTCAGGTGTCCTCGGTTTTAAGATGAGCTGCAGTATTTTTAAGATCATTATGCGCCATATGAGTGGAGTATAATATATTAATTAAGATAGACTTACTGGCACTAATTTGCGAGGACCGTCACAACTATCAGCAAATTTGCAGATGGAGATCATGTGTGTGCAAATATAGTATCCACAAAGGTTGGTCCCTGCTTCTTGCTGAGGACACTGAAATTTTTTGTACAAAATTAGTCATGTATTTGTCCTGTTAGGAACAACCTAACCCGTGTTAGATGTATTATTTTTTCTTTGGAAAAAAATAGAAAGAGTTTTATATAGAAGCTTGAACATTTGACTAGCATAAGGAAAGGTATTTGCAGACTGTTGGATCAATTTTTTGGAAATAATGGATTTCGTTGTGTTACCGGAGAAACGATCTCGTGCTGCACGGGTTGTTCCGTCTTGAACAGGTTCCCTGGTTTAGTTTTCCACAATGCGAGCACACTGCAAATGATGATGAATTTTTACAACATCAATTATTGAACCAGATATGAATGCAAATTAATTTCAACATCATAGAATTCAATACCTATCCAAGAATTGCCGAACATGCGTCAGATCCTGAGCGTTTGTTGACTCTTTGAGATAATCGATGTAGTAAACTGTGTTCTTGTTTGGAATAATGAATACCAATATCTAGTGATTGCTACATATTCAGAAACCCATGAACTTACGAATGATGTCGAAATCTGAAAGCCAATCAGTGTATCCGTGGTTGTTTACTTGACATACCGTTCATGATATGGCCAGAGAAATGATTCTGCATGGGACGTGTTTTCGAAGATACGGAGGACCGTGTTAACGGACCAGTCCCATCGATCCTTACCATCTAATGTTGTGCCATTTGCTAATGCGGGATCTATGAAATACACATTCTCCCTTTTTCTTCTCCGCGCGTTCAATCCCCTGAGAGGAATAAAATGAAGTTAGTTGTTTAACATTTACAACTTTGTATGGAGAAGTTGATCAGAGTTGTTAAGTACTTGCAAAATAAGGCATCTAACAAGAGTGGAATCGAGCACGTTGAACTTGAAGAATATATGTAAGTCCTCGAAACTCACATTGATGGAACCAGCATCGTGTCAGAAATGATCTCTATTGTAGTGGACTAGCAAAGCATGATGACTTGTTGACATTTGATCCATGCAATATTCATCAAAGTATTCACCAACAACAAATGGCTGGCCATGGACCTAATTGCATGCTTCAAGTATGTCTGCTTTACTTTTAGCAAGCAACAATTCTACTTCTTCATCATCCATGGCGTCAGAAAAAATATTACTCCCCGATTCAAACAAGTTGCTATTAATTTGGTTCTAGGCGATGAGTGCATTAAGTAAGAGGCAATCATTCTCTTTCCTCTTCACTCTCTCGCTGCCCTTCGTCGTGGTCATGGGTGTAGACTTTTTGGCCACTTCCTTCTTGGTACTTGAAGCATTTCTGGCAAAACGTCTGGTTGCCTGCAAGGTAGACTGCCGAGCAGATGGTGAAGCATGGATGGACTTCTTAGCAGACGGTTTATCTATGCCAGACCACGGAGCTGGTGGTGCTGTTGCGATGGACTGCTGGGCTGTGGGAGCAGAGGCATCGGACTACTGACCATGCATTGAAGCTATGTCGGGTTTCTGCGCAGGTGGTGCCAACTTGTCGGTGTGCGGAGGAGGTCGTGCCAACGTGTTGGTTTGCTGAGCAGGAAGTGCTGACAGATTCGTATGCTGATCACGCGCGTGTGGACCGATGGACTGATGAATAGTCGGTTCTGGACCTACAGACTGCTTAGCAGGTGGTTCCGAAGCATCAGACTGGTTAGTAGTCTGTTCCACCATGTTGGTTTGCCGAGCATGTGCTGCAGCTGGGTCTCCCCCCGCTGCTTCAGCGCCCGACATCTGAACCGGTGGTGCGTCATCAGCAATTGTAGGCCATGCCACTAGCTGCTTTGGGGCGGAGGATGACATGGTGTGTACGCCACAAAGTTGGGCCAGCTGATCACAGGTTGATGCATCAGCCCGCCAGAGCTGTTGTGGCAAGGAGAGCATCACTGGTTGAGGGATGATAGTGGTTGCTCTTGGCGGAGCTTCAGGAATCTCATCGATGAACTCTATTTCCTTTCCTGGCCACTGGATGTGATGTAATAGTGTTTCTCCCAAGGTCATTTGCTCATTGAAGTCTCCTAGGGCATTCTTCAGGGCAAATTCATTGAATCCAGGCTTTACTTCAGTTATGTAGCACTTCACACAGCCCGGCTTCAATGGCACATTGTCCAAGAAGAGGCCATCTTCCAAGAAGGGTGGGCAAACCCAGGCTGTTGCACATTTTAATGTACCTTCATAATGTGTAAGCATGCCCTTCAGTCTGTCTTTCATTCTAGATATATCAGATATAGCATCATCACGAGCAGCTGCAGTCTCAGTGTCGCTAGGGTCAGCTGATGCACAGCTACTCTTGTGCAGTGTTGTCGCGCAATAAGCAGCATGATCCATGCCCGCCTCCCCTCCCATCTGCTGGCTATCTGTCAGTGTTAGAGTCTTCTGCATCATCATTGACTCCTCAGCATCGTTTCGAACAGTCGGATAAATCTCCTTCTTCAACTTTTCAAACAATGCATTCTGCTTCATTTCACTCCTCGTTTTTTTCATGCTGAGCCTCTCTTCTTTGATGAGTGTCAAATCCCTCTTGTGTGGGACATTAACACCTATACACCTTGCATGGTCAGGGGACTCTTTTGTATCCAGAGCAATGGACAGAATGTCACATGGCCTTGAGTTCCTGTAGAACCTTCTAGGAATCTTGGAAGCCTCTACCATCACTTCATATAGTTTGGCGTCATGTGCACTTTCAAAGTAATAAGTTCTATCATCATGCCTCTTTACACGTGCCCGCAAGTAGTCTCTGGCATGTTTGCCCCTGATTTCACTAAAGGTCGTACTCCTACCCGCTACTACTACTTCTTTGTCCTCTTGTTCCCATATCAGCTTCATGTCGTAGTATCCTACCACACCCATATGGTGGGGGGGGGTATGTTCTTCTTCTGATGTTCCGATTGCTTGAAACTCTTCTCAGCAAACTCTGGAGTTGCCCTGACACTTTTGAATTCTACCTAGTATGCCTTTGTAATTTGGGGGTATGCGGGGATTGGATCCTTGCCTTCACTCAAGTACTTCTGGTACAACACGTGCTTCCAATTTCTCCAAGCATCCCTAGCCTTCTTTAGTGTAGCGTGTTCCACCTGCATTCTCCTCTGCTCTGGAATGTTTAAGTGATTCATGATCTCCCGGAAAACCCTTCACCGTGTTTCTGTGTCACCCTTCCAAAACCCCGGCAGATTAATGTTGAGCCTTGCCCTGCCAATATATCCACACACACTCCTGAACCTCATGCGTGCTTTATCTAGTTTAGTTGGAGACCAGGAATTTAAATCAATCTCGGTTACTTCATATACACCTTTAGGCTGGTGTGTGGGATTCCTTGGAGCATTCCTCCATGTCCTGACCGGAATGGTAATTTCTGAAGCTAAATCCCGTTCAAGACTACTTGATCCCTCACAATCTTCTGATGACCTAGGGTTGTCCGAATCAGATGAACATACATGGCTTGAATGAGTGTTGTCCCTGCTACTCGACATCTACAGAGAACACATGCAAAAGTCAGGAAAGGAGGATAAGCATAAAACTAACAACTTTGGTATCAAGCTTTCTCCACATGCCATGCAATAATTTAGAAAATGTACAGCTAACTTGTTAAGTTTGTGTGACTCGGGCGCCCGCGATGTGTAAATAGGGAGTAACTTATTGGAACAAATACAACTTATATGTAGTAAGGAAGGTAGATAAAGAACATATATACACTCTCCATTATTTTATAGCCAATTTGGGAACATACAAAATGAAATTGGAAGAGGGATTGTGAGGAAATATGCCTCACCGCAATGGAGAGCAATAACTAATAGGCTTCTTAATGCGAACCCGGCCAGATCACAGGAGAGGCGAGGGGTACTACATCGATATGCTTGAGGGAGGCTGGCGAGAAAACGAAGACGGCGAGGCACGGGCCGTGGCGTGTTGGGAACGGCAGTGGAGGTAGGCTTGATGCCAAAGAGCGGACACACGTTCGAGGTGAGCACGGCGGCGCTGGAGAGGGTTCTGCTGCGGATCTGATGGGAGTGGGGAGCTAGCAAAGGAGATTGGGTGGGCAAGTTGAGTGAAACGCGGGCGGACGGTGGTGGTTGTTGGGGACTCCGGGTGTTGGCGGCCTAAGTGAAAAGGGTGAAAAATATCCCCGGTCACCGTGTGCGCGGGAATGCCTATGCAAACAGTTGCCTCTAAGCGCTCATGTGCACAAACAGAATAATTTCATTTGAAATGAAGACGTGAGTTCCTCATTTCGCCTCTAAATTTTTCCAACGTAAAGCAATCACAATTATACCACAGGTTTGATTTTTTTGGCGCATTTTAGGTCTTGTTGTGGAAGTGTCACGATAGATGTCATAGTGTGAGGACATTGTAATGAGGACAACACATCTATGTGGTAGCTTGAAAGGGGTTGAGTGGGATGAGAGACACGAGGTTTTACCCAGGTTCGGCCCCTCACGTAAAAGCCTACATCCTGCTTCATTGATATTTATGATCATGATCATGATTAGAAGGGGGCTCTATCTCGAGAGCTATTGACTTGTCTGTCTAAACCTAACTTGTCAAACTTGTGTAACTTGTCTCTCTTGGGGTGCCCTGCCCCTCCTTATATAAGTTGAAGTGGCGGCTTACATGGCTAGTCCTAATAGGATTAGTATTACTCTATTACAAGTGGAGTCCTAGTCTTGCTTCCTTTGTAAGGGAATATTCCTTATGCTTTCATCTTAAGGCGACCCACCATAACACGAGCCGTCCTTCCTTGAACTCCCTACTGGGCCTCCGGGTCTTGTCGCTCCTCTGACCCGCCGGCCAGGTCACCAATGAGTCACCTGGCTTGGCTGGGTCATCAATGAGTGGGGAGATCCGGGTGGGTCACTTAGTGAGTCGCCAAGTCAAGGCGGGTCACCTATGAATCACCGAGTCCGGCCGGGTCATACCGCAGGGTATATCCCCAACATTAACCCCCAGTTTAATTTGGATTTGTCCATGTTAAACTAATCCTGCAAAATAAACACACGAACAAATTTGATAGGTTGTGCTCTGGGTTAAAAATTCTTGTAAGCCGGCACCTAATCATCCTTGTCATTTTCCTCTTCTGGAAAGTCCGGGTCGATAGAGCAACTTCCTAGTCAATTTGGTGTTATTGTATTTTTCCAGAAAATGATTATAAAGAATAATCAAATTTGACAAAAAATATTGGTCTTGAAATACTCATTTGATTTTTAGCTTGTTTGAAGATGTAGAGCTTGCCGGTTTATTCTTGCCACAATTGCCGGTTTGTTAATATTGATAGGACCGGGTAGTAATTGTTGCTAACATCAAGCTTGAAAATGTACCTATTATATGCATATCACTTGTAGCCCCCAAGTCTTAAGAAGGGAGCATAGTAACATCTTAAGACTTGCTTCAATATAAATGTTGCAACCTTAAAGAAATCGAGGTTGTTCATCTCAATCACTACTCAAATTGAATATTCCACATATGTAGCCCCCAAGTGTCGGGTTGTCATGCTTGCAGGAACCTGGGACTTGTAATTTCCTTATACTCATGAAAACTTCAACCAGTGTGGCCCCCAAGGGCCGGGTCATTATGCAATAACGAGTAGGGACTTTGTAGACATGATCATGTAAACTTGAGCAGCAACATGCAGCCCCCAAGGGCCGGCTCAGTAAGATAATACTGAGCTGGGCCTTTATATATATTTCATTGAAAATAAGATCATATGATGTAACCCTCACCATGGGTCTCGAACCCACGTCCACAAGGTTAAGAGATTTGTAGTCTACCAACTGAGTAGTGGACCTTTCAATATAATGGATTAAGGCTTGTGTACCTTGAATTTTTTACATCAGCAATTGGTACCCCTCAAGGGCCAGTTCATTACAATGTGATGAGTCGGGTCTTCAATAAGGCAAGCAAGAAATGACCTTGCATTAGCCCCCAAATGCCATGGCGCATGGTGGCAGTGACATGGGACTTGCATATTTGATGTAATCTCAGTCTGAATAATGTAGCCCCGAAGTGCCGGGTCGTAAGCCTGCAGTGACTCGGGACTATTCCTTCCATTGTAGAATAAATCATATCCATTGATAAAATAATAGCCGTTGCGCTGAAGTGACTTTGAAAACCTCAATCATAATATTGGTTATTGATAACCGTATTAAAAATCCAGCCATGTTGGCTATTTACAAATTTGAATAATATAACCTTGTTAGTTTACAAGTAAATTCGGAGTTTAAATACTTGGCGGCTCTTGGCCTATGGCGACTTAATGCGCATTAATTGTAAGCTGGAATTTTTATAACCCAACGGCTTATAGCCTTTGAGAAAATCCAGAAAGGATTACCCTTTTGAAAGATCATTTTTGATGATGAGCTTGAACTTAATCGTTTATATAAATCATAGTTCTATAAAATCCTGCATAGAGTTTAAGCAACATACGCCCTGGCGACTTAACGTCAAAAGCCAGGGCAGGTTATCAAACCTCGCATATTCATATAACAGGAAAACATACCTGTAGGATTTATTTATGTTGGCTGTAGATTAATACCATGGTGATGCCTTGATAATTATAGTCCGGGGCTAGTATCAACCTGGAGTCATGAAATTGAAGGAAATATGCCCTAGAGGCAATAATAAAGTTATTATTTATTTCCTTATATCATGATAAATGTTTATTATTCATGCTAGAATTTTATTAACCGGAAACATAATACATGTGTGAATACATAGACAAACAGAGTGTCACTAGTATGCCTCTACTTGACTAGCTCGTTAATCAAAGATGGTTATGTTTCCTAACCATGGACAAAAGAGTTGTTATTTGATTAACGAGATCACATCATTAGTTGAATGATCTGATTGACATGACCCATTCCATTAGCTTAGCAAACGATCGTTTAGTATGTTGCAATTGCTTTCTTCATGACTTATACATGTTCCTATGACTATAAGATTATGCAACTCCCGTTTGCCGGAGGAACACTTTGGGTACTACCAAACGTCACAACATAACTGGGTGATTATAAAGGAGTACTGCAGGTGGCTCCGAAGGTAGATGTTGGGTTGGCGTATTTCCAGATTAGGATTTGTCACTCCGATTGTCGGAGAGGTATCTCTGGGCCCTCTCGGTAATGCACATCACTTAAGCCTTGCAAGCATTGCAACTAATGAGTTAGTTGCGGCATGATGTATTACGGAACGAGTAAAGAGACTTGCCGGTAACGAGATTGAACTAGGTATTGGATACCGACGATCGAATCTCGGGCAAGTAACATACCGATGACAAAGGGAACAACGTATGTTGTTATGCGGTCTGACCGATAAAGATCTTCGTAGAATATGTAGGAGCCAATATGGGCATCCAGGTTCTGCTATTGGTTATTGACCGGAGACGTGTCTCGGTCATGTCTACATTGTTCTCGAACCGTAGGGTCCGCACGCTTAACGTTACGATGACAGTTATTATGAGTTTATGCATTTTGATGTACCGAAGGTTGTTCGGAGTCCCGGATGTGATCGCGGACATGACGAGGAGTCTCAAAATGGTCGAGACGTAAAGATTGATATATTGGAAGGCTATGTTTGGACATCGGAAGTGTTCCGGGTGAAATCGGGATTTTACCGGATTACCGGGAGGGTTACCGGAACCCCCCGGGAGCCAAATGGGCCAACATGGGCCTTAGTGGAAAGGTGAGAGGGCTGCCCACATAGGACTGCGCCTCCCCCCTCTCCCTAGTCCTATTAGGACTAGGAGAGGGGCCGGCCACCTCTCTCTCCCTCTCCCCCTTAAGGAATCCTATTAGGAATAGGATTGGGGGGGGAGTCCTACTCCCGGTAGGAGTAGGACTCCTCCTGCGCCTCCCTCCTTTGGCCGGCCAGCCTCCCCCCTTCATCCTTTATATACGGGGGCAGGGGACACCCCAAGACACACAAGTTGATCCTTGAGATCGTTCCTTAGCCGTGTGCGGTGCCCCCTGCCACCAAATTCCACCTCGATCATACCGTTGTAGTGCTTAGGCGAAGCCCTGCGTCGGTAGTACATCAAGATCGTCACCACGCCGTCGTGCTGACGGAACTCCTCCCCGAAGCTTTGCTGGATCGGAGCCTGGGGATCGTCATCGAGCTGTACGTGTGCTAAGAACTCGGAGGTGCCGGAGTAACGGTGCTTGGATCGGTCGGATCGGGAAGAAGACGTACGACTACTTCCTCTACGTTGTGTGATCGCTTCCGCAATTGGTCTGCGTTGGTACGTAGACAACACTCTCCCCTCTCGTTGCTATGCATCACCATGATATTGCGTGTGCGTAGGAAAATTTTGAAATTACTACGTTCCCCAACAGTGGCACCCGAGCCTAGGTTTTATGGTTTGATGTTATTTGCACGAGTAGAACACAAGTGAGTTGTGGGCGATACAAGTCATACTGCCTACCAGCATGTCATACTTTGGTTCGGCGGTATTGTTGGACGAGACGACCCGGACCAACCTTACGCGTACGCTTACGCGAGACCGGTTCCCTCGACGTGCTTTGCACATAGATGGCTTGCGGGCGACTGTCTCTCCAACTTTAGTTGAACCGAGTGTGGCTACGCCCGGTCCTTGAGAAGGTTAAAACAGAGTCTATTTGACGAACTATCGTTGTGGTTTTGATGCGTAGGTGAGATGAGTTCTTACTTAAGCCCGTAGCAGCCACATAAAACTTGCAACAACAAAGTAGAAGACGTCTAACTTGTTTTTGCAGGGCATGTTGTGATGTGATATGGTCAAGGCATGATGCTGATTTTATTGTATGAGATGATCATGTTTTGTAACCAAGTTATCGGCAACTGGCAAGAGCCATATGGTTGTCGCTTTATTGTATGCAATGCAATCGCGATGTAATGCTTTACTTTATTACTAAGCGGTAGTGATAGTCGTGGAAGCATAAGATTGGCGAGACAACAACGCTGCTACGATGGAGATCAAGGTGTCGCGCCGGTGACGATGGTGATCATGACGGTGCTTCGGAGATGGAGATCACAAGCACAAGATGATGATGACCATATCATATCACTTATATTGATTGCATGTGATGTTTATCTTTTATGCATCTTATCTTGCTTTGCTTGACGCTAGCATTATAAGATGATCTCTCACTAAATTATCAAGAAGTGTTCTCCCTAAGTATGCACCGTTGCAAAAGTTCTTCGTGCTGAGACACCACGTGATGATCGGGTGTGATAGGCTCTATGTTCAAATACAACGGGTGCAAAACAGTTGCACACGCGGAATAGTCAAGTTATACTTGACGAGCCAAGCATATACAGATATGGCCTCGGAACACGGAGACCGAAAGGTCGAGCGTGAATCATATAGTAGATATGATCAACATAAAGATGTTCACCATTGAAAACTACTCCATCTCATGTGATGGTCGGTTATGGTTTAGTTGATTTGGATCACGTGATCACTTAGAGGATTAGAGGGATGTCCATCTAAGTGGGAGTTCTTAAGTAATATGATTAATTGAACTAAAATTTATCATGAACTTAGTCCTTCTAGTATTTTGCAAATTATGTTGTAGATCAATAGCTCGCGTTGTTGCTTCCCTGTGTTTATTTTGATATGTTCCTAGAGAAAATTGTGTTGAAAGATGTTAGTAGCAATGATGCGGATTGGATCCGTGATCTGAGGTTTATCCTCATTGCTGCATAGAAGAATTATGTCCTTGATGCACTGCCAGGTGACAGACCTATTGCAGGAGCAGATGCAGACGTTATGAACGTTTGGCTAGCTCAATATGATGACTACTTGATAGTTTAGTGCACCATGCTTAATAGCTTAGAATCGGGACTTCAAAGACATTTTGAACGTCATGGAACATATGAGATGTTCCAGGAGTTGAAGTTAATATTTCAAGCAAATACCCGAGTTGAGAGATATGAAGTCTCCAACAAGTTCTATAGCTAAAAGATGGAGGAGAATCGCTCAACTAGTGAGCATGTGCCCAGATTGTCTGAGTACTACAATCGCTTGAATCAAGTGGGAGTTAATCTTCCAGATAAGATAGTGATTGACAGAATTCTCTAGTCACCATCACCAAGTTAGTAGAACTTTGTGATGAACTATAAAATGCAAGGGATGACAAAAGTAATTCCTAAGCTCTTCAAGATGCTGAAATCAATGAAGGTAGAAATCAAGAAAAACATCAAGTGTTGATGGTTGACAAGACCACTAGTTTCAAGAAAAGGGCAAAGGGAAGAAGGGGAACTTCAAGAAGAACGGCAAGCAAGTTGCTGCTCAAGTGAAGAAGCCCAAGTCTGATCCTAAGCCTGAGACTAAGTGCTTATACTGCAAAGGGACTGATCACTGGAAGCGGAACTGCCCCAAGTGATTGGCAGATAAGAAGGATGGCAAAGTGAACATAAGTATATTTGATATACATGTTATTGATGTGTACTTTACTAGTGTTTATAGCAAACCCTTAGTATTTGATACTAGTTCAGTTGCTAAGTTTAGTAACTCGAAACGGGAGTTGCAGAATAAACAGAGACTAGTTAAGGGTGAAGTGACGATGTGTGTTGGAAGTAGTTCCAAGATTGATATGATCATCATCGCACACTCCCCTATACTTTCGGGATTAGTGTTGAACCTAAATAAGTGTTATTTGGTGTTTGTGTTGAGCATGAATATGATTTGATCATGTTTATTGTAATATGGTTATTCATTTAAGTAAAAGAATAAATTGTTGTTCTGTTTACATGAATAAAACTTTATATGGTTACACACCCAATGAAAAAGGTTCATTGGATCTCGATCTTAATAATACACATATTCATAATATTGAAACCAAAAGATGCAAAGTTAATAATGATAGTGCAACTTATTTGTGGCACTGCTGTTTAGGTCATATTGGTATAAAGCGCATGAAGAAACTCCATGCTGATGGGCTTTCAGAATCACTTGATTATGAATCACTTGATGCTTGCGAACCATGCCTTTAGGGCAAGATGACTAAAACGCCGTTCTCCGGAACAATGGAGCGAGAAAAGATTTGTTGGAAATCATATATACTGATGTATGTGGTCCGATGAATATTGAGACTCGCGACAGGTATCATTATTTTCTGATCTTCACAAATGATTTGAGCAGATATGAGTATATCTACTTGATGAAACATAAGTCTGAAACATTTGAAAAGTTCAAAGAATTTCAGAGTGAAGTGAAAAACATCGTGACAAGAAAATGAAGTTTCTACGATCTGATTGCGGAGACAAATATTTGAGTTACGAGTTTGGTCTTCAGTTAAAACAATGTGAAATAGTTTCACTACTCACGCCATCTGGAACACCACATCATAATGGTGTGTCCGAACGTCATAACCGTACTTTATTGGATATAGTGCAATCTATGATGTCTCTTACCGATTTACCACTATTGTTTTTTGGGGTCATGCATTAGAGATAGCTGCATTCATGTTAAAAAGGGGCACCATCTATATCCGTCGAGACGACGCCTTATGAACTATGGTTTGGCAAGAAACCAAAGTTGTCGTTTCTTAAAGTTCGGGGTTGCGATGCTTATATGAAAAAGTTTCATCCTAATAAGCTCAAAACTCAAATCGGAGAAGTGCATCTTCATAGGATATCCAAAGGAAACTATTGGATACACCTTCTATCACAGATCCGAAGGCAAGACTTTTGTTGCTAAATTCGGAAACTTTCTGGAGAAGGAGTTTCTCTCGAAAGAAGTGAGTGGGAGGGAAGTAGAACTTGACGAGGTAACTGTACCTACTCCCTTATTGGAAAGTAGTACATCACAGAAAAATGTTTCTGTGACACCTACACCAGTTAGTGAGGAAGCTAATGATGATGATCATGAAACTTCAGAACAAGACACTACTAAACCTCGTAGATCAACTAGAGTAAGATCCGCGCCAGAGTGGTACGGTAATCCTGTTCTGGAAGTCATGCTACTAGATCATGATGATCCTACGAACTATGAAGAAGCGATGGTGAGCCCAGATTCCGCAAAGTGGCTTGAAGCCATGAAATCTGAGATATGATCCATGTATGAGAACAAAGTATGGACTTTGGTTGACTTGCCCGATGATCGGCAAGCCATAGAAAATAAATGGATCTTCAAGAGGAAGACGGACGCTGATAGTAGTGTTGCTATCTACGAAGCTAGAATTGTCGCAAAAGGTTTTCGACAAGTTCAAGGTGTTGACTACGATGAGAGCTTCTCACTCGTATCTATGCTTGAGTCTGTCTGAATCATGTTAGTAATTGCCGCATTTTATGAAATCTGGCAAATGGATAAACAAAACTGCATTCCTTAATGGATTTATTAAAGAAGAGTTGTACATGATGCAACAGAAGGTTTTGTCAATCCGAAAGGTGCTAACAAAATGTGCAAGCTCCAGCGATTCATCTATGGACTGGTGCAAGCATCTCAGAGTTGGAATACACGCTTTGATAAGTTGATCAAAGCATATAGTTTTATACAGACTTGCGGTGAAGCCTGTATTTACAAGAAAGTGAGTGGGAGCACTACAGCATTTCTGATAAAGTATATGTGAATGACATATTGTTGATCAGAAATAATGTAGAATTATTCTGTAAAGCATAAAGGAGTGTTTGAAAGGAGTTTTTCAAAGAAAGACTTCGGTGAAGCTGCTTACATATTGAGCATCAAGATCTATAGAGATAGATCAAGACGCTTGATAAGTTTTTTCAATGAGTACATACCTTGACAAGATTTTGAAGTAGTTCAAAATGAAACAGTCAAAGAAAGAGTTCTTGCCTATGTCATAAGGTGTGAAGTTGAGTAAGACTCAAAGCCCAACCACGGCAGAAGATAGAAAGAGAATGGAAGTCATTCCCTATGCCTTGGCCATAGGTTCTATAAAGTATGTCATGATGTATACCAGATCTATTGTATACCCTGCACTGATTTGGCAAGGGAGTACGATAGTGATCTAGGAGTAGATCACTGGACAGCGGTCAGAATTATCCTTAGTGAAATAAGGATATGTTTCTCGATTATGGACGTGACAAAAAGGTTCATCGTAAAGGGTTACGTCGATTCAAGTTTTTTGACACTGATCCAGATGAATCTAAAGTCTCAATCTGGATACATATTGAAAGTGGGAGCAGTTAGCTAGAGTAGCTCCGTGCAGAGCATTATAGACATAGAATTTTGCAAAATACTTACGGATCTGAATGTGACAGACCCGTTGACTAAAATTATCTCACAAGCAAAACATGATCACATCTTAGTACTCTTTGGGTGTTAATCACATAGAGATGTGAACTAGATTACTGACTCTAGTAAACCCTTTGAGTGTTGGTCACATGACGATGTGAACTATGGGTGTTAATCACATGGTGATGTGAACTATTGCTGCTAAATCACATGGCGATGTGAACTAGATTATTGACTCTAGTGCAAGTGGGAGACTGAAGGAAATATGCCCTAGAGGCAATAATAAAGTTATTATTTATTTCCTTATATCATGATAAATGTTTATTATTCATGCTAGAATTGTATTAACCGGAAACATAATACATGTGTGAATACATAGACAAACAGAGTGTCACTAGTATGCCTCTACTTGACTAGCTCGTTAATCAAAGATGGTTATGTTTCCTAACCATGGACAAAAGAGTTGTTATTTGATTAACGAGATCACATCATTAGTTGAATGATCTGATTGACATGACCCATTCCATTAGGTTAGCACACGATCGTTTAGTATGTTGCTATTGCTTTCTTCATGACTTATACATGTTCCTATGACTATAAGATTATGCAACTCCCGTTTGCCGGAGGAACACTTTGGGTACTACCAAACGTCACAACGTAACTTGGTGATTATAAAGGAGTACTGCAGGTGGCTCCAAAGGTAGATGTTGGGTTGGCGTATTTCGAGATTAGGATTTGTCACTCCGATTTTCGGAGAGGTATCTCTAGGCCCTCTCGGTAATGCACATCACTTAAGCCTTGCAAGCATTGCAACTAATAAGTTAGTTGCGGGATGATGTATTACGGAACGAGTAAAGAGACTTTCCGGTAACGAGATTGAACTAGGTATTGGATACCGACGATCGAATCTCGGGCAAGTAACATACCGATGACAAAGGGAACAACGTATGTTGTTATGCGGTCTGACCGATAAAGATCTTCCTAGAATATGTAGGAGCCAATATGGGCATCTAGGTCCCGCTATTTGTTATTGACCGGAGACGTGTCTCGGTCATGTCTACATTGTTCTCGAACCGTAGGGTCCGCACGCTTAACGTTGCGATGACAGTTATTATGAGTTTATGCATTTTGATGTACCGAAGGTTGTTCGGAGTCCCGGATGTGATCACGGACATGACGAGGAGTCTCAAAATGGTCGAGACGTAAAGATTGATATATTGGAAGCCTATGTTTGGACATCGGAAGTGTTCCGGGTGAAATCGGGATTTTACCGGATTACTGGGAGGGTTACCGGAACCCCCCGGGAGCCAAATGGGCCAACATGGGCCTTAGTGGAAAGGTGAGAGGGCTGCCCACATAGGGCTGCGCCTCCCCCCCTCTCCCTAGTCCTATTAGGACTAGGAGAGGGGTCGGCCACCTCTCTCTCCCTCTCCCCCTTAAGGAATCCTATTAGGAATAGGATTGGGGGGGAGTCCTACTCCCGGTAGGAGTAGGACTCCTCCTGCGCCTCCCTCCTTTGGCCGGCCAGCCTCCCCCCTTCATCCTTTATATACGGGGGCAGGGGACACCCCAAGACACACAAGTTGATCCTTGAGATCGTTCCTTAGCCGTGTGCGGTGCCCCCTGCCACCAAATTCCACCTCGATCATACCATTGTAGTGCTTAGGCGAAGCCCTGCGTCGGTAGTACATCAAGATCGTCACCACGCCGTCGTGCTGACGGAACTCCTCCCCGAAGCTTTGCTGGATCGGAGCCCGGGGATCGTCTTCGAGCTGTACGTGTGCTAAGAACTCGGAGGTGCCGGAGTAACGGTGCTTGGATCGGTCGGATCGGGAAGAAGACGTACGACTACTTCCTCTACGTTGTGTGATCGCTTCCGCAGTCGGTCTGCGTTGGTACATAGATAACACTCTGCCCTCTCGTTGCTATGCATCACCATGATCTTGCGTGTGCGTAGGAAAATTTTGAAATTACTACGTTCCCCAACAGAAATATCATCATTTTCCCTGCTCAAGGAAAAATATCCACGCCATACGTAGCAAGGGTAATATCCCAAAGACTTAGAGTGCAGAGCTCCAAGCATATAATCGAATCATAAGGGCCCTGGCGGTTTACCACGGGACGGGTCATAATACCCATATAAAACCACTGGTGATAAAACAGTGCATAACCTATGTCGGTTCAATCATAAGTAGATATAATCAAAAAATATCATACCTATGATATGTGATTAAATTATCGGCTTACCATACCAATGCATTAAGGGTGGTAACCCAAAACTTAGAAGGCAATACGTCCAAATACTTAATATCATCCTATGGCGTCGGTTCATTACATACCTATGTCTGAGTTGTGTTGTGCAACAGAGCCTCTTTGGTCTTTGTTACCCGGTCATTGAGCCTCCAAATAGGTCAGAGCTATACTCATATGAAGTTATAATACTAGTTTGATAGCCGAAATCCCAAGGTAAGCAGAGTTGTGCTGTTATGAAATTATCACATTGGCTTGATAGACGAATTACCAAGGTAATCAGAGTTGTGCTCTTATGAAATTATCATATTGGCTTGATAACCGAATCAAGAGGGTAGTAATGCTATGTTCTCTTTGGTGAATACACCTATGTTTGAACAAGAAGCCCCCAAGTGATTTGTGGCATTGCGCCGATCAAGAGGGATATTCACATCTGTCCTTGATGAGAAGGAAGCCCCCAAGTGACCATCATAAGATGAGCCCATAAGGCAGGATACCCATGTTTGAACCGTGCATCATGGACACAAGTTCTCTTTGGCAACCTTTAATTTTTCCTGAGAACTCAAACTTTGCGAGAGATAATTCTTCTTGAACCGGGATCTTAAACCGGATATTGAGAGCTTTCAAAACTTTGTAGGAGATAGATTTCCCTTGAGCCGGATTTTGAACTAGAATTCTTTCATTTTGAGCCGTAAATTTTCTGACGGCCTTTAAATTTACTGAGTCATGTTGTCGTAACCCCCGAGTCTCAAGGCGACTCAAGGAGTTGGCTTGAGACTCTCCATACTTGACCGTGATATGAACCGGCATATAGTTGAACAGCGGAACGCTGATATTTATGTAAACTGGAGGTTTGAAGCGAATTGAAAATCTTCGCAACATTCATTACCCACTTCCAATATGAGTTATTCAATAAACCGCCGTGACATGATGGCCACTTTTCTAGTAGAAAGTTTGTCCCGCATCAAAAAGCCTCACAAAACAAAGTAATTACTCTTTCAAAGAAAACAATATATAGTATACAAATATAACGGATGGATTTCACCTGATTTGTCAGGCCAGTAATTATCCACCGCAGAGTTGATGATCACCATGGTGAAGACGGAATCAACCACGGCCGGGTCAGCCGCAGGAACAGATAGATGAGTCGGTCGTGGTGTTGTAAGCCGGGGCGAGTCAATCGTGCGCACGAGTGAGGACAAAGTGCGCAGAAAAGACTAGTATTGATCAGTGGGGCCAGTCTAGATCCCGCCAGGAGTAACGACCACCGGCGGGTGTGTCCGGGGCGTTACAAAGTGGTGTCGATCATTGGATCCAGTTGTGCTCCAATGGCTGCTGTGTTATTAGGATTCATTGGTTGTACTTGAAATTTGACTATTTTTTCTGCTATCTTAAAGGAAGTGGATTTGGACCTCTTGTCGAGGATTACATCGTCCTTTTCCATTATGGAGCGTAGAGTGGTTAATTCCCCGGCCACAAGGGCCTCAGACAGCGCCTCGAGGGCCAGGGATGCAATTTTTTTCGCTGTCGAGTGCTATATCCGGATCACTAGTGATAGTGATAACTCCGTTGGGCCCTGGCATTTTGAGCTTCATGTACCCGTAATGTGGTATGGCTTGAAAGTGTATGAATGTGTCTCGCCCTAACAGGGCGTGATATCTGTTGTTGAAAGGTGCCACGTGGAAGAGAAATTCTTTGGACCTATAGTTCTCGGGCATGCCGAATACGCCGTCAAGTTTGATCTTCCCCGAGCTTCATGCTTCTTGATTGGGGATGATGCCTCAGAAAGTGGTGCCGCTTTGCTCAATGTGACTTTTGTCGATCTGCATTTTCTGGAGCGTATCTTCGTCGATGAGGTTCAATCCTCTACCGCCATCCATGAGCACTTTGGTCAGCCGAAAGCCATCCACTATTGGGTTTAAGACGAAAGCGGCTAGTGCTCGGACTGATCTAGCCCTTGGCTCATCATCGGCTGTGAAGGTTATCGCCATGTCATTCCAAGGATTTATTGTGGCTACCTAGTTGACTTTGGCAAGGTCGTGTAATGCCCTTTGTCGCCGGTTGTTGGAAGTAAAGGTCTCAAAGATCGTAAAAATGTTGAGATTGGCATCCTCCAAAGAGTGCCTCTCTAGAGTAATGTTGGTGAGGATGGCATTGCTAGTCTTAGCCACTTGTCGGCGTTCCCAACAAGCCTGAAGGCTATGTGTTGGTTCGGTATTCGGCGTCGTATGTATATGCCAGGCTTTGTCTAGTAGGTCGTCAAGGACAGTTCTGTGTCCTGTAAAGGGCTTCACTTTTTTGTCCATGAGATGATGGTGAGGTGCCCCGTAAGGGGGCATCCTTTTTGTCCGTCTGGTGGGCTGCTTGAAGGTAGGAGCTGTCTGGGCCTTCCAGGTGCTTTCCGTTGCACTGTACTTCTGTACGATGTGTGCCAAATATGCAAAGTACAGTATGCTGCGGCAGTTGAGGGCGTTGAGGATTCCCTTGTCCATACAGTTGCGGCGAAATACCGAAACTGCGTCATCGTCACAGCAATCTTGGATCTTGTTTTTAACAAGGAGGACTCTGGCCCAAAAGTGGTGGACCAATTTCTCAGGTTGCTACCATACATACATTACGTCGCATACATCTGGAGGACCTGAATTTCTTGGGGAATATTGCTTGTGGTGGGTGGGCAGGTTAAAATCCGAACCCTGGCCCATTATTGCATCCGGAGTTTGAAGAATTTTCGAGATCATTGACCCATGGTCCGGAGTGTCCTGGCGGCTTTTGGGCTCAACGCCCGGTTCTATGTTCGGAGGACATGAGGTATCTTCCCGAAGATGGGTATTCGGCTCGCAGGACTCGGAATCCGAACATACCTTGCTCGCAGGACTCGGCTTGTTCCTCCATGATTGCTACCAGATGGGTGATCGGTGGGGACCTGATTTCCATCTGATCAGGTTTAAGCCCAATCCGATTGTAGTATGTTGCAACTCCCAGGGCAGCGATCCGATCAAGTAGCTCGTTTAAGGACGATACATCTGATGGATCCATCTTTTCGGGGTGTTCAAGGCTGACGCGAAGATAATGTTTAGCGATCTCGAGGGCTGCCTTTGGCTTAACGGCCGCACGGATGCCCATGGTGAAACCGCCGAGTTGGAGGAGCTGTCTTGGAGCTAGGGCCTCTCCAGATGTACTGTTGTCATTAATGACCAGGCGAGCCATCGATCCCGCCGTCGACGTCATAGTGGAACTCTCAATGATAGCACCAATGTCGGTGTTAAAACCGGCTGATCTCGGGTAGGGGGTCCCAAACTTTGGGTCTGAGGATTGAATGTAACAGGAGATAAGGGGACACGATGTTTACCCAGGTTCGGGCCCTCTTAATGGAGGTAATAACCTACTTGTTGCTTGATTAACTTTGATGAGTATAGGGGTTACAAGAGTCGATCTACCCCGAGATCGTAATGGCTAAACCCTAGATGTCTAGCCTCTATGAATTGTGATGATCTTTAAAGACTAAACCCTTCGGTTTATATAGACACCGGAGGGGCCTAGTGTTGTACAGAGTTGGTTTATAGAGAAAGGAAACCACACATCCGGATGTTAAGCTTGCCATCCACGTAAAGGAGAGTCCCACCCGGACACGGGGGAAGGCCTTCTATCTTGTATCTTCATGGCCCATCAGTCCGGCCCATGCTACATAGCCCGGACACCCGAGACCCCATAATCCAGGACTCCCTCACTCACGTTGCTGCTCTCGCTCTTGCTCTTGCTTGCGCTGCTACTCTCGCCCTTGCTCTTGCTTGCGATGCTGCTCCAATTTACCTACACTTGAGTCGACTGAATCGACTTTTTGGTCAGGGGTGGGGGGGGCTCGCCGGAGTTAAGGAAGAACCAGCTGTAGCGGGGAGGGGGGGCTCGTAGGATAGGTACCTCACTATCTATCTTAGGGTTCTGGGTAGGGGCGGTGGTCGCCTGCGGCGATGGGGTGGTGGCATGGGGATCGCCAAAGAAAAAGCTCAGCATGGGGGGGGGGGGCTACAGAGATGGCCGGGGCGGCGGCCGACCGACGGTGGGGAGTGGTTTCGGGGCGGGCGGAGCGGCGTGCCGGCGGTTTGGCCGGTGGTGGCTAGCGGCTCAGGGGGGTGGAGGTTGAAGATGAACTGCAGGCCCTTGATTTCGTATCCAATGGCTGGAAAATCGACTGACCAGAGATGGAAAAGTCAGTCGGAAAAGTCAATCGACTGATGTGTAGCCTCACCCTGATGCTCCTACACGACCAGCTGCCCAGCTCTCGCACGTGCTGCTGCTCCAGGCGCTGCTGTTGCTGCTACTGCTACTAGTGCGTTCAGTTTCAACAGTAAAATTCAATTTCGGCAGAAAAATCTGTTTTGATAGTTAAGTTCAGTTTCAACAGTTAAATTCAGTTTTGATAGTTAAGCTCAGAGATGAGTGGCTCATGTATTTTACATCTAGCACTTTTTGGTTATTTATTTTACATCATCTATTGGAGATGCTATTAGAATTCCACTTAGGTTAACGTTGTCTCTCTTGTCCTACTTCAGCGTCGCCATCGTACAACTCACAGGAGCTGCTCCGACGATGAAACCCTGCATCACAGTGGAACAGCACCCCGGGCTCCATCTCCAGACGCCTAAGATCTTCTTCCCCATCTCCGGCAACAAAGTCAGCCGGAGCATCCTCATTGGCCAAAGAGGTTGTAAACTTGTTGCATCTATTTTTCACTCTACATGGTGTATATATATAGTCCACTGAGCACACGTAGTAACATGAAATACGATTAGTTTCTACTACTATATGACAAGCAGTGAGGTACCAGGCAACTTAGCTATCCGTGATGGACTCTCTTGAACGCCATCATTATTTATCTCTGCGCGTTAGAGCTGTGCATTTGTCGATGGGCCTGGGAGTTGAGCTAGTCGGGCAATGGACTGGGTCCAAAGTAGTAGAAGTAGCACAAATACATTTATTGAGTGTAGGCTTTTCCCTGCTCAAGCCTGCCTACTAGAATCGCCAGTGCTTGAAAGGAAAATTGAAGGAAAAACATAGGAATTGGAAAGTTTCCTATGGTACTACTATTCATGCATTAGGTTCAAAGGAATGGAGAAAAGGAAAACTATAGGATTTGTTCCTTTAGTATCTCCTTGAAAAAAAACGTAGGAATTTTATCCACTTGTCCTCCTTTTCAAATTCCTATTCATAAAGAACAAGACTAAGAGATGGTAGCATAATAGCATTATAACTGTACATCTTCTTGTGGTTTGACTTAATCTCACCAAGCTTCTTTGCATCCTGTGATCTTCCAATTCTTGTGAACCAAACAGCCAGATTGGCAGAAATCCTATGTTTTTAAATTCTCTGTTTTGCATGTGCATTCCTGTCCTATTCATGTGTATTTCCTATCTCTGCATTGTAAGAATCCTCAAATTCAAACAAGCCCTTACACAATTACTTCTGTTACAGATATGTGACAAAGAAAACCTTGTGTGGTTTGTCCCGCTCCTATTGCGTTTTGTTCCACCCCAGCTCAGCTGCTCCAATGATGGAAGGGTTCAGCACAACAGGGATCCACTCTCCAGGCTATCTTTTGCCGCCTCAGATCTTCTTCCCCGCCGCCGGCAGCCACGAAAACTGCATTACCATCATCAATTGAGCAGATAACCTTGAGGACTACACGGGTCCGCAAGAGTGGTCGCACTCTTTCGTGTATGCTTATGTTATGCATCGCTTAATATGATGACATGCTACTTTATCATCCTGTTCACCTATTAGACTCCGAGTCACATCCAAATTAATGCTAAAACTCGAGTTTTTAAATGGTTGTGGGGTACATATTCGGGCAGCAATCAGTACTATATGTCTACTATCTGGTTGATCTGGGGTGTCTACTATGAGTTTCATGTTGGGTGCACACAAAAATTAAAGAAGCCACTATCTGTATTTTTTAACTAAAGCTATTATATGCCTGCTATCATTAGTTTTGGGTCTATCCATAGTTCGCTACCATCACTCTGGATTTGTGTATGCACTCCTTACACAATGTCACTATGTTTTATCCCTATGCATGTCAGTTATTGTACACAATGGAACTGAACATGCAGAGCAAAAGAGACGAGCCTTGTGTGGCAATAAAATTTCATGCAGAAGTCGCTCCATGGTTGGTGCAAAGGCAGCCCCCCTTGTCGGTGTCAAAACAGGCGGATGTCGGGTAGGGGTCCCGAACTGTGCGTCTAAGGTTGATGGTAACACGAGATAGGGGACACGGATTTTTACCCAGGTTTGGGCCCTCTCGATGGAGGTAATACCCTACGTCCTACTTGATTGATATTGATGAGTATGAGGGTTACAAGAGTTGGTCTACCACGATATCATATTGGCTAAAACCCTCAAAGTCTAGCCTGTATGATTATGATTACCTTTATGGACTAAACCCTCTGGTTTATATAGACACCGGAGGGGGCTAGGGTTGTACAAAGTTGGTTACAGAGAAAGGAATCTTCATATCCGAACGCCAGGCTTGCCATCCATGCCAAGGAGGGTCCCATCCGGACACGGGAAAGAGTCTTTTGTCTTGTATCTTCACAGCCCATCAGTCCGGCCCATGTCCAAGAGGTTGGACGCCCGAGGACCCCTTAATCCAGGACTTCCTCAGTAGCCCCTGAACCAGGCTTCAATGACAAGGTGTCTGGCACACAGATTGTCTTCGGCATTACAAGGCGGGTTCCTCCTCCGAATACTCCAAAACAGTCTTTAAACATGAAAAACGTGTCCGGCTCTGCAAAATGAGTATCACACACATATGTAGAGAGTATAATATTTTATGAGTCCAACCCACTGACAACTTTTGTAGCGTGACATCACGTCACAGCCCGGTCATTATTTCGAACCATTTTTTAGCCTCCCGCTCCATGTTTCAAGATGCGGTTTTATTGGCACGTCTTGTCAAATCAGAGATTGTGTCTCCTTATTGCAGGATTCTCATCAATACGGGCGTGGGTAATCCAAACGCGCCGTTTGCATGACCCTTGGGGAATAAGCGAGTTTTAAGGAGAGTGCGGAGGTGCTTTATATTCACTGCCTTTATAAAGGGATAAGGATTCACCTCTTTCACCCACGCCTTCCTTCTCTCTGCCCATCCATTCTCGAGCTCCAGCGCCCAAGCTTCCATCCTTTCTTCCTCAAGAAAAAGCACTCCAGCCATGTCCGGATCCCGAGCGCAAGGCAAATGGATGGTTTCCCCCGTCAAGGAGAAGGACATCACCAAGCTCCGGGAGGCCAGGTATTTGGCCAAGGAAATCGCCCACCGGCTTACGGCCAAGGGACAGATCGTCCCCACTCCGGAGCCCCATGAGAGGGTCGTGTTCATCCCCCACTTCATCCGTGGGCTGGGATTTCCTCTCCATCCATTCGTCCGCAAACTCATGTTCTACTACGTGCTGGATTTCCACGATCTGGCCCCCAACTCCTTCCTCAATATCTCGGCATTTATTGTCATGTGCGAGGCCTTCTTCCGTATCCCACCTCACTTCAGACTATAGTTGAAGATCTTCAACGTGAAGCTGAAGGTGGTGGATGGCCAACATGCAGATTGCAGAGGTGCCATGGTGAGCAAGCTGCCCAATGTCACATGGCCCAAAGGTACTTTCCTGGAGACCGTCAAAGGGTGGCAACAGAAGTGGTCATACGTCACAGAGCCTCGCGACGCCACTGGGGCCACGGCTCCTGAATTCCAGTCTGGTGCCCTGATGCGGCTCACCTCCTGGCTAGAGAAGGGCCTGGACTAGTCTTCATCAGACGAGCTGGCGGCACTTCAGACGCGCATCAAGCACATGGTGGACAAGAACGTCAAGCTTGTCAATGTGATCCAGGTGATGCTCGCTCGCCGGATCCTGCCGTGCCAAAGCCGGACTTGCCACCTGTGGGAGTTTGATCCGCCCAAGCACCAGACCTTGCAACAGTTCTTCGGCACTACGCATGAAGACATCTGGAAGGTGCTCTTCAAGGCCAACAAGACATGGCCGACGACATCCGAGGACCATGGGCACGACCTGGCCCATCCCGCTAGTGCGGTAAGTTTTCTGTATTTCAAGGTGTATTGTTTACTTGCATATTCAAGGAAGATGTCTAAGCTTCCCTATTTGTTTTTTCAGGGCTGGACAAAGAAGGCGGAGCAGATTCAGTGTCCGGATCCGCTGCCTAAAGAACGAGCTATCCCGCTTCTGAGGAAGATGCTGGTTCCGGCGCCCTATCAAGCGCCAGAGAAAAAGGCCAAGAAGAAGGCCAAGGGTACCAGGGGTGGTCTCTGCCATAAGGGCACTTCGGATGTGACGTCCGAAGACGCCGAAACCCACTCCCCTCCCGCTACCCACGGTGAGGAGGAGGAGGAAAGCAATTCTCCCCCTGACGGGGGAAGGAAGTAAAGGGCGGCCACCACGCATCTGGAGGCAGAGTCGTCCAAGAAGGGGAAGGCCTCCGTCGCGGACAACCCCGCGTGGGACATTGACAGCAGCTCTGAGTGGCGCCCCAGGGATAAGCCCCTAGACGAATCGTAAGTACTCAAAGACGCACACAAATATCTGGCTTCTTTACTTCATAGTTTTAACATGTTGAATCATGCACTTGCAGTCTGGCTTGCACCGAGCTCGAGCGATCCTCGTCTACGTGAAACTCACTGGATCCGAAGGTGATGGACAGCGGGTCTCTTCCGGCAGCCTCCTCTCCCAAGACTTTGCAAGACGTTGAAGTGTTGTCCGGAAGGACACTCCCAGCTCAGGGGGATGCACAAGAGGCCGTTATGGTGGCTCAAGAGGATAAAACCTCGGCCGTCGGACACATGAGGGAGCAGATCCCCATGGAGACTTGCGATGGGGGCCATCTCCAATTCGGCCCCCAGCCGAATATGATCCTGGACACTTATAGAGCTCCGGAATCTGGCAGGTAGCCTCCTTTGAAAGAAGGAGGTGCGCCAATTCCACCGGAGAGCTCTGTCCATCCAGAGGCACCGGATGCTCTAATGGAAGCGCTGTGATGTGCTTCCATTGTTGAGGAATACCATACCCTCATGGGTACGGTTGTTGAGAGGATTCAGTCCACAAAGAGCGGACTGACCGAAGCCTGTGCAAGCCTTCTAACAGGAAAGAATGTCATAGTATAGACAATAGCCCCTGAGACTCTGGCTGGTGTTCGGAAAGAAAAGCTGGACAGAGGATCAAGTAATTTTCGCAAGAGACTAACCAAATATGTCTCACGTGAATTAGCAGGCATCGTTGCTGGCTGCAACCTCTCATGCTGCTGAGGTCTCCGGAATAAAGAAAAGTCTGGAGAGGGCCGAGGAAGAGCTCAGCCATGTAAAAAGGCAGCTCGAAGACAAGCAAGGTATGCAATGACCTTTTGTATATCCGGAAAGGATGAATGATTTGTGCTGACTATAGTGCCGTGATATTTGTTAGGAGCAGCGACCGAGGTGGAGGCCCTCAAGAAGGCGCTGGTCGAAGCTCCGGAGAGAGCGGCGGAGGAACAAGCCACTCGTGAGAAACACGAGGCCAGGGTTGGTGAGGTCCAGCAGGAGCTCCAGGACACTGTGCAGAAATGCGAGTCCTTGGAGCACAATATTGTGGATCAAGAGTCCGAACTTGCAAAGGCCCGCCAGAGCGCACACGATGCCCGGATTGAAGCGCAGGGAGCCCTCCAGGAAATCCTGGAGGCCGGAAAAATCGTGGCGGGTAAGGCCTTTATTATGCAGAGCAAGTATGTGAAGAGAAGATTTCTCTTACTGACCCAGATTTGGAGTTCTCTAGGAGCGTTTGCGGATCTGCCGCGCAGCGTTGCCGATGCTGCGGAGTTCTTTGGAGCCGAAGAGGGGAGCTCGACAGAGAAGATGTTCTGGTCGCAATACCTTGGGCCAGAACATACGGTGCCCTTTAGCGATCAGCTAAAACAGCTGGTGGAACTGCATAGGGTGGACGAACTAGCCATGAAGAATTTAATAACCCGGCTATGGCCTGCCGAAGTCATACCTAGCAGCTACTTCGGGCTTGTGAAGCGGCTGATCAATGCATGTCCCTGGCTTGACGTCATCAAGCGGTCGGTCTGTATCGAAGGTGCGCGGATAGCCTTCGCCCGTGTCAAGATATAGTGGGCGAAGATGGACGCCATCAAGCTCGTGACCGAGGGGTCGCCTGCTGGGAAGGAGCACCGCACGCCGGAGCAGTATTTTGATGATGTCCTCAAGGGATCCCGCATTGTAGAGGGACAGTGTTCAAAAGACATTATCTTTGAATGAGTACCTTCATGTTATCCTGCCCTGTATGATGAGAACTAGACTGATATGTAGTATAATGCTTATTTATTTTTAAAAAATTCCTCCTGTGCGGCTGTTTTTATTAAATCTGAGAGCTGGCCAGTCGTCGGCTTCAGCCCCCACATAGGTAGTACGGGGGTGTTCGGGATGGAATCTAAACACTCTTGATCCAAGAATTTCGTCCTTGAAGGAGGTGTTTAGTGCAACGAATAAGGCAATTGGACTATGTGGCGTTATCACCCTCACTTAGCCATAGGAGTTTGACAATAAAAATTTAGGTGCATCACCTAGTTAGCATTTAATCTGGACTAGGGTGATGTAAACACCTGATCGGATGAAGGCCAATTCATCGCATAATGTGGAAAAATCACAAAAGATTTTTAACCTCCGAAGAGCTGACCGGCTCACGCCACATCATGACAGTCTGTTTTTGGCTTTCTCCATTGAGGTGCTCATCTCGATAAACCAGGATACAATCACAGTAGTTCTCCCTTTACTACCCTAGCCGATAGAGCGGAACATAAGGTAGTAAGCACAGGAGTCGGCCAACCCAACTATTGACCAAAGACATGATTCAGAGCCGATGCATATAATGCTAAATTCGGGGGCCGAACTATATTGTAAAAGTGTCCAGACTTGTTGCCGTAGTATGGAGCGCAATAAAGCCCCTGGCGAACTACAACATACCAAAGTGTACACATCCAATAGATAAGAATAGCGAAATAAAATGAAGTAGTGAGCTAGTGCCACATAAGTTGGGCCGCAAACTATTTCCGTTATAATTTTGATTAATACGTCAAAGCGTATTCGTACCATCAGTGCGATAAGCAACAATGGCTATTTAACATACCAAGACCAAGCGGGAGCTGCGTGCGGGTCCTGAAAATAGGTAGAACGATCATTAAGAAGAACATCTAGAGATTCCCCCACACGTCTATGCTACTTACCACATTGGTATATCCGTCCTTCGAAAGGACCGATTATCAGGCCGTCGAGAGGGGCCTGTGAAAAGAAACCTGAAAAGGATAAAAAGAAAAGTAAAAGTATGTGTGTCCTGGGAAGGTCGAGCCGTATTGTGGACCACAGTCTGGTTATGCCTCCGTCTCTGCACATGGTATTCTTAGTGCATAATTATGTACGCGTGGTATGTATGCTGCCACTTGGTCGGGACTGAGACGGAGGTTGAATTGCTAGTCTATCTCCTGACGAGCCTGACTGTCATGCTGCGGTGTAGTCTAGACTCGTTTGAGAATGTCCAGGATCTTGGCCACTGAATTAAAGTTCTTACTTAAAAGGCCGCTCTGTACTTCCGCTGCCAGGGCCGTGGGTGTTCCATAGTACGGAGGGAGCGCTCCGTGTTTCCATTGATTGTTATGACACCGCGTGGTCCGGGTATCATGAGCTTGAAATAAGCATAGTGCGGCACCGCATTGAATCGAGCAAATGGGGTTCGTCCGAGTAGTGCGTGATAGCCACTACAGAAGGGGACGATATCGAAGATCAAGTTCTCGCTTCGGAAGTTGTCCGGAGATCCGAAGGTGACTTCCAATGTAATTGAGCATGTGAAGTGGGCCTCAACACCTCGTACTACTACTTTAAAGGTAGTTTCTGTGGGCTTGGTTCTTGACAAATCGATGCCCATTTTGCGCACTGTATCCTGATAGAGCAGGTTGAGGGTACTGCCACCGTCCATGAGGACTCGTGTGAGGTGGAATCCATCAATTATTGGGTCGAGAACCAATGCGGCTGAATCGCCGTGAGTGATACTAGTCGGATGGTCCCTGCGATCAAAGGTGATCGGGCAGGACGGCCATGGGTTGCATTTTGGGGCAACTGGCTCTTTCGCATAGACGTCCCTGAGCGCACTTGCGCTCCCTCTTGGGGATATGGGTAGTGTATATCATGTTCACTGTTTTGACCTGAGGGGGAAACTTCTTCTGTCTCCCTGTGTTCGATGAAAAGGGTTCCTCGTCGTCATTCTTGTTTTGCGATCCCTTCTCCTTATCTTCAGCGTTTAACTTGCTGGCCTGTTTCAAAACCCAACAACTTTGGTGGGTGTGATTGGCTGGTTTATCAGAGGTGCCATGGATCTGACATGGACGTTCGAGTATGCGGTCCAGACTGGAAGGGCCCGAATTGTTGATACGTCTCCAACGTATCTATAATTTTTGATTGCTCCATGCTATATTATCTACTGTTTTGGACTATATTGGGCTTTATTTTCTGCTTTTATATTATTTTTGGGACTAACGTATTAACCGGAGGCCCAGCCCAGAATTGTTGTTTTTTGCCTATTTCAGTGTTTCGAAGAAACAGAATATCAAACAGAGTCCAAACGGAATAAACCTTTCTGGAACGTGATTTTCTTCCCGAATGTGACCGAGGAGACTTGGACCCTACACTAAGGAAGCTTCGAGGTGGGCACGAGGTAGGGGGGCGCCCTATACCCCCAGGCGTGCCCCCCACCCTCGTGGGCCCACCGAAGCTCAACCAACGTACTTCTTCCTCCTATATATACCTACGTACCCCCGAACAAACAGATATGGAGCCAAAAACCTAATTCCACCGCTGCAACTTTCTGTATCCACGAGATCCCATCTTGGGGCCTGTTCCGGAGCTCCGCCGGAGAGGGCCATCATCACGGGGGGCTTCTACATCATCATAGTCTCTCCGATGAAGTGTGAGTAGTTTACCTTAGACCTTCGGTCCATAGTTATTAGCTAGATGGCTTCTTCTCTCTTTTTGGATCTCAATACAAAGTTCTCCCCCTCTCTTGTGGAGATCTATTCGATGTAATCTTCTTCTTTTTTGCGGTGTGTTTATTGAGACCGATGAATTGTGGGTTTATGATGGAGTCTATCTATGAATAATATTTGAATCTTCTATCAATTCTTTTATGTATGATTGGTTATCTTTGCAAGTCTCTTCGAATTATCAGTTTGGTTTGGCCTACTAGATTGGTTTTTCTTGCCATGGGTGAAGTGCTTAGCTTTCGGTTCGATCTTGCGGTGTCCTTTCCCAGTGACAGAAGGGGCAGCAAGGCACGTATTGCATCGTTGCCATCGAGGATAACAAGATGGGGTTTATTTCATATTGCATGAATTTATCTCTCTACATCATGTCATATTGCTTAAAGCGTTACTCTGTTTTTAACTTAATACTCTAGATTCATGCTGGATAGCGGTCGATGAGTGGAGTAATAGAAGTAGATGCAGAATCATTTCGGTCTATTTGTTACGGACGTGATGCCTATATACATGATCATGCCTAGATATTCTCATAACTATGCTCAATTCTGTCAATTGCTCAACAATAATTTGTTCACCCACCGTAGAATACTTATGCTCTTGAGAGAAGCCACTAGTGAAACCTATGGCCCCCGGGTCTATTCTCATCATATCAATCTCCATCACTTTAATCTTGCTTTGCTTTTTTTACTTTGCCTTTTACTTTTCACTTTGCATATCTATACCAAAAATACCAAAAAATATTATATCTATCAAATCTCACTCTCGTAAGTGACCGTTAAGGGATTGACAACCCCTAATCGTGTTGGTTGCGAGTAGCTATCGTTTTGTGCAAGTACGAGCGACTTGAGCGTGGCCTCCTATTGGATTGATACCTTGGTTCTCAAAAAATGAGGGAAATACATACGCTACTATGCTGCATCATCCTTTCCTCTTCGGGGAAATCCAACGCAAGCTCAAGAGGTAGCAAGAAGAATTTTTGGCGCCGTTGCCGGGGAGTCTACGCAAAAAGTCAACATACCAAGTACCCATCACAATCCCTATCTCTCGCATTACATTAGTTGCCATTTGCCTCTCGTTTTCCTCTCCCCCACTTCACCCTTGCCGTTTTATTCGCCCTCTCTTTCTCTTGCTTGTTTGTCGCGATGGCTCAGGAGACTACCAAATTGTGTGACTTCACCAATACCAATAATAATGATTTCCTTAGCACTCCGATTGCTCCTCTTGCAAATACTGAATCTTGTGAAATCAATACTGCTTTGTTGAATCTTGTTATGAAAGATCAATTCGCTGGCCATCCTAGTGAAGATGCCGCTACTCATCTGAATAGCTTCTTTGATTTATGTGATATGCAAAAGAAAAAAGATGTCGATAATGATGTCATTAAATTGAATCTATTTCCTTTTTCGCTTAGAAATCGTGCTAAAGTTTGGTTTTCGTCTTTGCCTAAAAATAGTATTGATTCTTGGAACAAGTGCAAAGATGCTTTTATCTCTAAGTATTTCCCTCCCGCTAAGATCATCTCTCTTAGAAACGATATTATGAACTTTAAGCAACTTGATCATGAACATGTTGCACAAGCTTTGGAGAGAATGAAATTAATGATACGTAATTGCCCTACTCATGGTTTGAATTTGTGGATGATTATACAAAAAAATTATGCCGGATTGAATTTTGCTTCTACAAATCTTTTAGATTCGGCCGCGGGAGGCACTTTTACGAAAATCACTTTAGGAGATGCTACTAAACTCCAAGATAATATTATGGTTAATTATTCTCAATGGCATACTGAAAGATCTTCTAAGAAAAAAGTGCATGCGATAGAAGAAATCAATGTTTTGAGTGGAAAGATGGACGAACTTATGAAATTATTTGCTACTAAGAGTGTTTCTTCTGATCCTACTGATATGCCTTTGTCTACTTTGATTGAGAATAACAATGAATCTATGGATGTGAATTTTGTTGGTAGGAATAATTTTGGTACAACACTTATAGTGGGAATTTTAATCCTAGGCCATATCCTAGTAATCCTTCTAATAATTATGGGAATTTCTACAACAACTCTTATGGAAATTATAATAAGATGCCCTCTGAATTTGAGAATAGTGTTAAAGAGTTTATGAATTCACAAAAGAATTTTGATGCTTTGCTTGAAGAGAAATTGCTTAGAGTTGACGATTTGGCTAGGAACATTGATATAATTTCTTTTGAGGTTGATTCTTTAAAGCTTAGATCTATTCCTCCTAAGCATGATATCAATGAGTCTCTCAAAACCATGAGAATTTCCATTGATGAGTGCAAGGAAATAACCGCTACGATGCGTGCTTCCAAAGATGCCTTTATTAAAGCGTGTTCTTCCAATTCCTATGAAAATGAAGATGAAGATCTAGAAGTTATTGATGTGTCTCCTATCAAATCTTTGTTTTGCAATATGAATCTTGATGAAACTGAATATGATCTTCCTTTACCTAGAAGCCGTTCTAAAAATTCAGAGTATTTAGATCTTTATGATGAAATTGATGAAAGTGGGATTGAAAGAAATACAAATCTAGATGTTGCTAAACCCACTATATTGGATTTCAAGGAATTTAATTATGAAAGTTGCTCTTTAATTCATTGTATTTCCTTGTTGCAATCTGTGCTAAATTCTCCACATGCTTATAGTCAAAAGAAAGCCTTCACCGAACATATTGTTGATGCCTTGATGCAATCTTATGAAGAAAAACTTGAGTTGAAAGTTTCTATCCCTAGAAAACTCTATGATGAGTGGTAACCAACTATTAAAATTAAAATTAAAGATCATGAGTTTTATGCTTTGTGTGATTTGGGTGCTAGTGTCTCCACTATCCCCAAAACTTTGTGTGATTTGCTAGATTTCCGCGATTTTGATGATTGCTCTCTAAAGTTGCATCTTGCGGATTATACTATTAAGAAACCTATGGGAAGGATTAATGATGTTCTTATTGTTGCAAATAGGAATTATGTGCCCGTAGATTTCATTGTTCTTGATATAGATTGCAATCCTTCTTGCCCTATTATTCTTGGTAGACCTTTCCTTAGAAGGGCTGGTGCGATTATTGATATGACGGAAGGGAATATTAGATTTCAATTTCCATTAAAAAAAGAGAATGGAACACTTTCCAAGAAAGAAAATAAAATTTCCATATGAAACTATCATGAGAGCCACTTATGGATTGCCTACCAAAGATGGCAATACCTATCTATCCTCACTTTTATGCCTAGCTAGGGGCGTTAAACGATAGCGCTTGTTGGGAGGCAACCCAATTTTATTGTTAGTTTTTTTGTGTTTTTCTTCTGTTAGGGAATAAATAACCCATCTACCTTCTGTTTGGATGTGGTTTTGTGTTTTAATTAGTGTTTGTGCCAAGTTAGACCTACTGGATCTTCTTGGATGATAGTTATTTGATCTTGCTGTAATTTCCAGAAACTTCGCGTTCAGTGGACGAATTGTTAAAAATCACCAGGATGTGATAAAATACTGATTCCAACTGCTTATTATCAATAAACAAATTGTCTAGGTCTTCCAATTTTGGTAGAGTGTTTGGAGTTGCAGAAGTTTGCGTTAGTTGCAGATTACTACAGACTGTTCTGTTTTTGACAGATTCTGTTTTTCGTGTGTTGTTTGCTTATTTTGATGAATCTATGGTTAATAAAATAGTTTATAATCCATATAGAAGTTGGAATACAGTAGGTTTAACACCAATATAAATAAATAATGAGTTCATTACAGTACCTTGAAGTGGTCTTTTGTTTTCTTTCTCTAACGGAGCTCACGAGATTTCTATTGAGTTTTGTGTTGTGAAGTTTTCAAGTTTTGGGTGAATTCTTGTGATGGATTATGGAACAAGGAGTGGCAAGAGCCTAAGCTTGGGGATGCCCATGGCACCCCCAAGATAATCCAAGGACACCAAAAAGTCAAAGCTTGGGGATGCCCCAGAAGGCATCCCCTCTTTCGTCGACTTCCATCGGTAATTTACTTGGAGCTATATTTTTATTCACCAACATGATATGTGTTTTGCTTGGAGCATCTTGTATTATTTGTGCCACAATCATCCTTGCTGTACACACCTTTTGAGAGAGCCATACATGAATTAGAATTTGATAGAATACTCTATGTGCTTCACTTATATCTTTTTGAGCTAAGTAGTTTTGCTCTATCTGCTTCACTTATATCTTTTGAGCGTTATAATTTTGCTCTATGTACTTCACTTAGATCTTTTAGAGCACGGTGGTGGATTTGTTTTAAAGAAACTATTGCTCTCTCATGCTTCACTTAAATTATTTTGAGAGTCTTAATAGCATGCTAATTTGCTTAATAATAACATGCTTGGTATTCAAGATTTGTGAAACTTTATTTTGAGTGTGTTGAATACTAAGAAAAGTTGGATGCTTGATAATTGTTTTGAGATATGGAGGTAGTAATATCAAAGTCATGCTAGTAGAGTAATTGTGAATTTGAGAAGTTCTTGAGCTAAAGTTTGCAAGTCCCGTAGCATGCACGTATGGAAAACGTGATGCAACAAAAACATGAGGTGTTATTTGATTGTCCTCCTTATGAGTGGCGGTCGGGGACGAGCGATGGTCTTTTCCTACGAATCTATCCCCCTAGGAGAATGCGCGTAATACTTTGGTTTTTGATGGCTAGTAGATTTTTGCAATAAGTATATGAGTTCTTTATGACTAATGTTGAGTCCATGGATTATACGCACTCTCACCCTTCCATCATTGCTAGCCTCTAGGGTACCGTGCATTGCCCTTTCTCACATCGAGAGTTGGTGCAAACTTCGCTGGTGCATCCAAACCCCGTGATATGATACGCTCTTTCACACATAAACCTCCTTATATCTTCCCCAAAACAGCCACCATGCCTACCTATTATGGCATTTCCATAACCATTCCGAGATATATTGCCATGCAACTTTCCACCATCCAATTTATCATGACACATTCATCATTGTCATATTTCTTAGCATGATCATGTAGTTGACATAGTATTTGTGGCAAAGCTACCATTCATAATTTTTTCATACTTGTCACTCTTGATTCATTGCATATCCCGGTACACCGCCGGAGGCATCCAGAGAGAGTCATACTTTGTTCTAGTATTGAGTTGTAAATAAATAGAAGTGTGATGATCATCATTCAATTGAGCATTGTCCCCCAAAAGAAGAGAAAGGCTAAAGAAAAAAAGAAGGCCCAAAAATAGAAAATAAATAAAAAGGGGCAATGTTACTATCCTTTTTTCCACACTTGTGCTTCAAAGTAGCACCATGTTCTTCATATAGAGAGTCTCTTGAGTTATCACTTTCATATACTAGTGGGAATTTTCATTATAGAACTTCGCTTGTATATTCCAACAGTGGGCCTCCTCAAGTGCCCTAGGTCTTCATGAGCAAGCAAGTTGGATGCACACCCACTTAGTTTCTTTTGTTGAGCTTTCATACATTCATAGCTCTAGTGCATCCGTTGCATGGCAATCCCTACTCCTTGCATTAACATCAATCGATGGGCATCTCCATAGCCCATTGATTAGCCTCGTTGATGTGAGACTTTCTCCTTTTTGTCTTCTCCACATAACCCCCGTCATTATATTCTATTCCACCCATAGTGTTATATCCATGGCTCACGCTCATGTATTGCGTGAAAGTTTATGAGTTGAAATTATTAAGGTATGAAACAATTGCTTGGCTTGTCATCGGGGTTGCGCATGGTGAGAGCATTCTTGTGTGACGAAAATGGAGCATGACTAAACAATATGATTTTGTAGGGATGAACTTTCTTTGGCCATGTTACTTTAAGAAAACATAATTGCTTTGTTGGTTTGCTTGAAGTATTATTATTCTCTATGTCAATATGAACTTTTGTCTTGAATGTTCCTAATCTGAATATTCATACCAAAATTAAGAAGATTTGCATTGAAATTATGCTAAGTAGCACTCCGCATCAAAAATTCTCTTTTTATCATTTACCTACTCGAGGACAAGCAGGAATTAAGCTTGGGGATGCCTGATACGTCTCCAACGTATCTATAATTTTTGATTGCTCCATGCTATATTATCTATTGTTTTGGACTATATTGGGCTTTATTTTCCACTTTTATATTATACTAGTACAAATGCCCGTGCGTTGCACCGGGCAAAAAATTAAATATAACATGCTTTACCTGTCATTATGTAACACTTTTTTAATCTAATTTTTCCCAAACGTCAAAAATTAGGTTACACTGAGTATTTCTTTTTGGACAATGAAATTTGGACGTATCCTAACAATGCTCGTCCTGACCTATTTCAGCTCCGCACTTTCATTTCATCTGATGATAGAGTACTTGTGTATGGAATAGTCTTTTGAGCCATTTTTATTTTTTGTTGTCCAGAAAAACATGAATTACTTTTTTTGTTTGAGAAGGTGTTTTTTAATTTTAGTTCTGTCTATTCGATCCAAAACATCAACTTTGCTACGGGGTAAAAATATATTATTTTCATATCCTTAGCTCAAAGCACTCATATGTGCATGGATCATATAGTCAAGTGATATTATCAAGATTTGTCATAGCTAAAAAGTTCATTAAGCTTAATCCACTTTTTGTTAAAGCATCATACATGCAACCATGTTTCGCTATGAAGCCGACATTCTTGAAAAAGGATGACACTGTAGGCGAAGTATTTTTCTAATTTTTATTTGCGAATGCAGGCCAAGTAATTTAGCTGATGTTCCATTGAAAGGTTAAAACATGCATGAATCACATGGTTCCAGGATAATAAAAACATACACATACCCTTTTTAAAGTGTTGTATTATTAGAAGAAAAGCAGGTAAATGGATCTCACTGCCTAAAAGTCATTTTTCTACGGCCAGGCCGGCCCAACTCTCCTTTCTCTTTTTTTTCCACAGCAGCCTCCAGGCCCAACAGCCTGCCCACCTCCACTGAGAAGCCCGAGCAAAAATCCTCCCCTAACCCTAACCGGTCGAGCAACTCCAATCGACCCCTCGTCTCGTCTCTCCCTTCCCACGCTCAATCCCCTCTCACCGCTGCCTCTCACACGCGCACACACGTGCCACCAGAGATGCCCTGGATCCCCTGGACGCCTCCCCGTCACCTGCTCTCTCCGTCCGGCCATGTCCTCGCGCGGGCGCCTTCCATGGAGGCGCTGGAAACACGGTACAGAGAGCACGTGCTGATGGCATCGGCGTTCAGAGATAGGAACAATGCAGTGACGCTGGCAGCACTTCTGACCGCCATCGAGAAGCGTGCGGCATCCTCCCCTCCGAGGTTGGCATCGATGTCTTGTGCCCCTACACGACCTATAGCTATCATTCTCGACACAGGAGCAGTGCACCCGTGTTATAGAGGCATTCATGAAGTTCAAGTGTTGGCTCTGGCTAGTTTGGTGTTGTGTAGTAAATTTGTGAGCTGTGTCTTGTTTGTTGACTGAATTTGGACGCGAGCTGCTGAATGTGTAGTGAGCTTCATTGTTGAGTGAGCTTGTGGGTGTTGAAATTATGTGTAATTTGAAATTTTCTATCTAAGTTGATGTGTACTGAACTTCAGTACAATTGAAGTGCAATGTGCTATCAAGTTGTTGTGGAATCACATGGTGAAAGGTGGTTGAATGAACAATATTTTGACAATAGATTGAATTCTCAGAGAGGAACATATAAACTGCTATTCTAACTAAATTTGGCCACACATCTGACAAAATTTGGCATATATTGACAACATTTTGATAGAGAGGAACATATAGCTACAACTCCGGCACACATCTGACTAAATATGGGCACATTTTGACAGCACTTCTCTGAATTCACAGAACTGAGACAACATATAATTGAAAATGCTTGAAAGATAGCACTGTTTAATGGAAGATAACAGAAAACACATCTAACTGAATTTTCTTTGACTGAACAACTTATATGTATGACTTGATCTGCATGAAACACAACACATATCAACTGACAATTCATGAAACACATCATATATCAACAGAACTACATATTGTACGTTGGTGCAGCCACTTCATCTAGCTGTCGTATCGGGGCACCCATCTGCACCACAAACCGCCACCCGCGGTTGCATCTGAAGCCGATTCCTTACTTCGCCATCCCCGGGGCACCCGGTAACCTCGCCTGCCGGTGATGATCACACCACCGCCTCCATAGTGTAGCGGCTCTGCTTCAAGCATGCACACAAAAACTCCACGAATAGTGGGGCGGAGGGCGCATGAGATAGCTCTTTAGAAACGCCAGGGAGGCGAACGAAAAAGACAATCTAGTCGCACGATCCACACTAGTTGCCCTCGAATCTTTTGTTTTTTCCTCTGCTGGCGTGGCGGTCCTGGTGTATGCAATTTGTACACGGAGACGTATCCCAGGACCTATTGCCCAAGTTTGAGGATCATATTGCCGTTCTATTTCCAACTTATTGTCACGACTGAATTGACACCATTCGCGAGTTCTAGGATGGTTGTGGACATTGCCACCAACTTGCAGGACCATAAGTGATTGTGTTTTAACGCACGCATAAAATATTATGATGATTCCATTGGTTGGGTTTCTAGAGAAATAACATTGCACTAATTAAATTCTGGTACAACAGTATGTGGTTATGCTTGGAAATTCTAGGGGTAACATTTTGGAATGACCATATTGATCAATTCAAGAAACCAGTCTATAAACACTAAAGCCGAAGTCATTCAGATGTAAATCAAGCTATAAGCTTGCAAAGAGAAGCATGACCATTCGACAATGTTTCTAGATTATTATCATCCTTAAAAAGTCTAATGGAAAAATGAGATAAAAATAGAGAAAGAGGTCAGCACTGAGTAATGAAATGAAGGACAAATCTGTCCAACTGAGAACCTCTCCCTCATGTAGTCAGTGGCCTTGAAGGGGATCTGCATATCGTAGGATCAACTGGGGATTTGTTAAAACAGAGCTATGTGTATCCAAATAAAGAGAGTGCTGGAATAAGTAGGTTACAGTTTGGTTTAACCTAATAGGCTTGCATAAACACTGCATATAATTTCAAATGAATAAAATATTTTTTGTAGGATCAAGGAGAACATAGTTAGTTAATCTTCAGAGTAAGTTTCAGCTACAGTAATTTGAAGGACCATGAAAAACTAATTGTTGTGGTAAGTAACTAAAGAGGTGTAACTGTAGTTAAATTCATCAGATAATAATGGCATTCATGATAGCATAATTTTCAGCTATAATTAAATTTAGCTCGTGCTTCCCGCTGTCATAGTTGGTAATTAAATTCTAGCTGCTTACCATGCCCACAACTCATGCCTCTCGATGTCTAGATCTTTTTCGCGACACTACTCCTCTACAATTGGGTTCTCCCAGCTGGCCAAATGTCAGTCTGTTGTTGTAGCTCGTACAGGCGTGCAGCTGCCCCTCCGCCTCTAGCACCATCTGTAAGACCGGCGTCATTGCCACACCAGTCATTAACGCATACCATATGGAGACGTCCGCTCGACGATGGAGAACACGGAGGCTATGTAGAGATTCATACAGTCGGAGGTTTAAATGGTAGATAACTGATACTTCGTGACCTTTCCAAAACCTACTAACTAAAGTTGTGTCGTCAAGAAAATGTTGTGTTAGAAAATCAATATCAGTCACCCGTGAGATAATTTGATTGCATGGGAAACAGAGCATCGTTTTTGTAGACGGAAGGAGGAAATACCAAATCCAATCTTTACTAAAATTGGGCATGCACTTTCAGTATGAAAAAACTAAAGCAGAATATGAAAGCTAGCGAATCTCAGTTCCTAACACAAACATCCATTGCTAAAATATGTAAAAAAAACACAGAAGTTATACGACATAACCAACAGTGCGCAAAGAGATATACTACAGATATGATGTTCGTCAGTCAAGTAGGAATAGTACTTGCCTGAATATAAGAGGATTCTCATTGTGGTTGTTTCCTTCTGTGAGCAACTGATGGGCTATCTCATCTGTATCATCCCAAACAAAAGAAACTAAGAAAGAAACTTCTTGTTGATGTTGTTCAATCCATCAAAAAAGAACCGATGTTGTTCAACCTTTACGGTTGTAACTTGTAAGTTCATATATGATCAAAACTAAAATGCAACCCCAGCCCATGAGTGCAAGGAAAGTGGCGGACGCCTGAGCTGTAATCTGTCAGGTGATTATAAGTGTTTTCCATGTCTTGTTGGTTTCCTGCTCCACCAGAAATACAGTTACAATTACTGCAAAAATGTGGAAAATGCAGAAGCATGTAGTCGATACACATGCAAGTGTAGCATGTGAAATACCACTACAGCTTACCTCGCCGGATTGAACTATGATCTAGAGACCTTGACAGAAGTGCTTGGATTCTAATTAAGATCTCAGCTATTGACTAATTCAATCGATTCAAGTTACGACGCATCACGAGACAATCACCAGACACACTTGGCTTATCACCAGACAATCCATCGAAGTATTAGCACAGAATGTGGAACTACAAATCACCATCTCCACTCCACCAGTAGTTCAAAATCTCTCGGGACTTTTAACCTGACACAACATATGCTAATATACCTATACATGTATAAGTTGTAATTTTAGCTAGCTAGGAGCAGAGGTAATTAGGAAGCAAAGCTTGTTATTGTTGTACCTGGAACTAAGGCCAGATGAGAACCACCGCAGCAGCTGTTCCAATTTTGTTTTCTCTGTTCAGAGAACAACACTATCTGAAAGAATTGCTGACAGTTCCAGCACTTCGTTCAACAGACCAACCACACAACATGGGTGTCTACAATCACAAGAAGGCAACAATATCGAAACTGACATACTTCGCAACAATTAGAAGGTACACAGAGAAACAGGGGACAGAAAAATAACTCAAAACAGTGGCCAAGGGGATACACATCTCTGCTGTAGCCGACGCAGGCGACATTGGACAGCTGGACGGCTGTTCTTCTACCTTCGGCGAACTCGGCGCTTCTTCTACGTCCAGCGAACTCGGCGCTTCTTCCTGCGGCGAACTCGGTGTCGACATTGGATGCTTCGTCCAAAATTGACCTGATGGAGATTCGAGCCGAGGACCCTCCCTTCTTATAGAAGCCAACAACAATCTGGGCCGACAGCTCCATTGATTTGCGTTGGACAAGGAGACGGACTGGAATCCATCCAAATCGATTTGTGTTGGACAAGGAGACTGCAATTCCATCCAAATCATACACGGGAGCAGATGCAGAGGTTGAGAAGGTTACGTCGGGGGAGGTGGGAGAGGACTGGCTATGGCGGACAGGTCACAGCGGAGCGTGCTCGCCACCGGCGCTGGCCGATGGCGTACCCCACCTTGGCTGTGCCCCCTTCGCAGCGCCAACGAGGTCTAGCGCCCTTCTCGCGCGCAAGCACGGCAGCCGCCTTCTTCGCCAAATTTGTGAGCACAGCACCGCACAGCGGCACAGGGACAGGTGCCGGCACCGGAGCAGCAGAACGCATGCGACCCACGGTGATGATGCAGGGGGGCTGCAACAGCTGGTCCAGCGTAGCCACAAGCTCATCACCAAAACTATTCTTTGCCCGCCGTGCCGCGCCTGAACATCTTCTCGGCCATCTTCTCCTGCTCCGTTGCGCTGCCCCTTCTGCTCCGTCACGCCGCCTCTTCTGCCACAGCTCCGCCCTTCATTTGTCCGCTGAGCGTTTGGATAAAACGTATTTTTTTAACAAAACGTAGAGACGTAGCGGTCAGAATAGAGAGATGGACCAAGGCCCAACTGGATCGCAGCCCAGCTAAACGAGAATGTACCGGTCAATCGAGTTGCAGAGACAAAATTTAGTACCACCTCGAATATGTTTTTAAAATTCAAAATGAAAACGTAAAATCATGGGAAAAGGCGCATTGTGACGGTGAACCCACGGAGTCAATCCGTGCTTTATTATTAGGGAGAGATTTGGGACTAACCTATTAACTAGAGGCCTAGCCCAGAATTGCTATTTTTTGCCTATTCAGTGTTTCAAAGAAACAGAATATCAAACGGATTCCAAACGGAATAAACCTTTCTGGAACATGATTTTTTTCCCGAATATGACCCAAGAGACTTGGACCCTACGCCAAGGAAGCTTCGAGGTGGGCACGAGGTAGGGGGCGCGCCCTATACCCCCAGGCGCGCGCCCCACCCTCGTGGGCCCACCGAAGCTCCACCGACGTACTTCTTCCTCCTATATATACCTACGTACCCCCAAACGAACAGATACGGAGCCAAAAATCTAATTCCACCGCAGCAACTTTCTGTATCCACGAGATCCCATCTTGGGGCCTGTTCCGGAGCTCCGCCGGAGAGGGTCGTCATCACGGAGGGCTTCTACATCATCATAGCCTCTCCGATGAAGTTTGAGTAGTTTACCTCAGACCTTCGGGTCCATAGTTATTAGCTTGATGGCTTCTTCTCTCTTTTTGGATCTCAATACAAAGTTCTCCCCCTCTCTTGTGGAGATCTATTCGATGTAATCTTCTTCTTTTTTGCGGTGTGTTTGTTGAGACCGATGAATTGTGGGTTTATGATCAAGTCTATCGATGAATAATATTTGAATCTCCTTTGAATTATTTTATGTATGATTGGTTATATTTGCAAGTCTCTTCAAATTATCAATTTGGTTTGGCCTACTAGATTGGTTTTTCTTGCCATGGGAGAAGTGCTTAGATTTGGGTTCGATCTTGTGGTGTCCTTTCCCAGTGACAGAAGGGGCAGCAAGGCACGTATTGCATCGTTGCCTTCAAGGATAACAAGATGGGGTTTATTTCATATTGCATGAATTTATTTCTCTACATCAGGTCATCTTGCTTAAAGTGTTACTCTATTTTTAACTTAATACTCTGGATACATGCTGGATAGCGGTCGATGAGTGGAGTAATAGTAGTAGATGAAGAATCGTTTCGGTCTACTTGTCACAGAAGTGATGCCTATATACATGATCATGCCTAGATATTCTCATAACTATGCTCAATTCTGTAAATTGCTCAACAGTAATTTGTTCACCCACCGTAGAATACTTATGCTCTTGAGAGAAGCCACTAGTAAAACCTATGGCCCCCGGATCTATTCTCATCATATCAATCTCCATCACTTTAATCTTGCTTTGATTTTTACTTTTCCTTTTACTTTTCACTTTGCATCTCTATACCAAAAATACCAAAAAATATTATATCTATCAGATCTCACTCTCGTAAGTGACTGTGAAGGGATTGACAACCCCTAATCGCGTTGGTTGCGAGTAGCTATTGTTTTGTGCAGGTACGAGGGACTTGAGCGTGGCCTCCTACTGGATTGATACCTTGGTTCTCAAAAACTGAGGGAAATACTTACGCTACTCTGCATCATCCTTTCCTCTTCGGGGAAATCCAACGCAAGCTCAAGAGGTAGCAATTGTTCCTTTTATATGGCTTCTTCTGCTGACCGGACTTAGAGGCACTAAATCCGGCGTTGACTGCCATGTCATCGGTGTCATTATCGTTGTTTCGACGCTTGTGTCTGTTGCGTCGGGGCTTGCCATTGCTATTTCTGGCTTCAGAGGTGCTAGGCTCACTTGCATTGTTATTGCTACAGGCTAGCTAGGTGTCTTCGCCCGCGCAAAAGCGGGTCATGAGTGCCATGAGGGCTGCCATGGACTTCGGCTTTTCTTGGCCGAGGTGTCGGGTGAGCCATTCATCATGGATGCTATGCTTAAAGGCCGCTAGGGCTTCGGCATCCGGGCAGTCGATGATCTGATCCTTTTTAGTTAAGAACCTGGTCCAGAATTTCCTGGCTGACTCTCCGGGCTGTTGAACTATGTGACTTAAGTCATCGGCATCCGGAGGTATGATGTATGTGCCTTGGAAGTTGTCACGGAAGGCGTCTTCTAGGTTTTCCCAGCTGCCAATAGAGCTTTCATGCAGGGTGTTCAGCCAGTGTCGGGCTGGCCCCTTGAGTTTTAGGGGGAGGTATTTGATGGCATGAAGATCATCGCCGTGGGCCATATGAATATGGAGAATAATGTCTTCAATCCATACTACGGGACCTGTGGTTCCATCATATGATTCAATATTCGCGGGTTTGAACCCTTCTAGGAATTCATGTTCCATTACTTCATCAGTGAAGTAGAGGGGGTGTGCGGCGCCTCTATATCGGGCTAGATCGTGACATAGTTCGGATGAAGTCCGTCTACAGTTTTTGGCCCGGACGTGATTGTGCTTGCCGTGATCGGCTTGATAGACGTCGTCGCGCATCGGGGCACTCCCCTCGATCCGTAGACGGACCTGGCGGGACCTGCTTTATTCTTCAGGTCCTGCGGCAGGTCATATGTGTATCCCCGAGCTGTTTTATCTCTGCCTTTACGGCAAGGTAGGACGGGCTGGTGTTCGGCTTGATTTGCCATTTTGTCCCAGCCACGTGGTGGTTGATCAGCCGCATTACGCACTGATGGTACGGGCTCAAGTGCCTCGTCATCGAATTGAGGTAGCAGTTTACGCTTCGGGTAAATTTTGGTTGGGCACTCGAGGTCATATTCCTCTGCTGCCAGGACGTTAGTCCATCTATCGTTGAGAAGATCTTGACCAGGTTGAAGCTGCCGCTGCTTCTTTTTCAGGCTCCCTATAGTGGCTATTAGTCGTTGCTTAAAGCGCCCCTGCTGGAGAGGTTCCTCAGGCACGATAAAGTCTTCATCGCCGAGGCTCACCTCATCCTCGGAGGATGCAAGGTAATTACTATCCTCCGAGTCTTCGTTGTGGCCTGTTCATTAGGGCCTACTTGCCCATCCTCCCGATCATCTTATTCGGAGTTTTGCTCGACAGGGTTTTCTTGGTCTTCGGCATCATCCGGAGTATTGTTGTCTCTTGTGCCGGTATTGCTGTGCTTGTTGTGGCATGATTTAGAACGGTACCGTCGGCGCTTTTGTTATATATCGGGAGGTTTATCCTCTACTGGATTTTTCTCATTATCGTTGTTACCCTCCTTGCGTGTATCCACCATGTACACGTCATATGAAGAGGTGGCCGTCCAACATCCTGTAAACGACGGGTTTTCGGCTTGCTCCTCTCCGGCATCGTGGTCCATACCGTCGATGTCTTCGGAGCCGTAATCCAGCATGCCAGTTAAGTCCTCAACTGTGGCGATGAAGTGGGTGGTGTGTGGGACGTAAAATTCCCCGCTCTCACCCCTAGTCTGGGCTGGGCATAGTCCGGACGTTGCTCCTCTGTAATCACGAGGGATCACATCAAGTCCAGAGCCTTGCTTAAAGGCGAGGTTTGTTGAGGGAGAAAAGAATCCGTGCAGTATGGCGGGAAGGGAATTCCTCGCCCGAGCTCACACGATGCTGACTCCGAGAGTTCGGAGCAAGTATCCGGGGAAGGGTCCGACTTTGTGATGGTTGCTGTCAACATTTCTTCCTCTGGCTCTCCCGTACTGGGCCTAGTGGCCACAAATAGTCCGGCGGGTCTAGAAATCCCGTTTTCGGTCCTGATGAGGCGCTCCGGCTCTAAGGCCAGAGAGAAGGTTGGGGTCGTGAATCCTTGGAAGATCAAGTCTCCTCGGATATCAGTGACATAATCCAGGTTTCAAAAACTAATCTGGTGACCTGGGGTGTAGCTGTCGATCTGCTCTAGATGTCCAACCGAGTTGTCCCGCAGTGCAAAGCCGCTGATTACGAAGATCTGGCCGGGGAGAAAACCCTCCCCTGGCGTAGCATCGCTGTTGATGATGGATGGAGCCATTGAACCTTTTGACGGTGACATAGTGGAACTCTCAATGAAAGCACCAATGTCGGTCTCAAAACCGGCGGATCTCGGGTAGGGGGTCCCGAACTTTGCGTCTAAGGTTGATGGTAACAGGAGACAGGGGATATGAAGTTTACCCAGGTTGAGGCCCTCTCGATGGAGGTAATACCCTACGCCCCGCTTGATTGATATTGATGAGTATGAGGGTTACAAGAGTTGATCTAAAACCCTAAAAGTCTAGCCTGTATCATTATGATTGCCTCTACGGACTAAACTCTCCAGTTTATATAGACACCGGAGGGGGCTAGGGTTGTACAAAGTCGGTTACAGAGAAAGGAATCTTCATATCCGAACGCTATGCTTGCCATCCACGCCAAGGAGAGTCCCATCCGGACACGGGAGAGAGTTTTATGCCTTCTATCTTCATGGCCCATCAGTCCGGCCCATGTCCAATAGGTCGGACGCCTGAGGACCCCTTAATCCAGGACTCCCTCACCCCTCCACCCATTTCGGATTGTAATCAAGAGGAAGATAACTGTTCTGAGGGGGATTCGGAAGGAGAAGACAAGTCCTATTTACCCCCTGAGGTAGTCTCTCTAACTTGGCATGCTGATGTTGGTAATATTATGCGTATGGTGCCTTGCATTGCTTACTTTATACATCAAATATGGCATATGCTTAGTTTAGACATGCTTTGTGTGAATGCCATATGTTTAATATCTTTATCGTATATGTGAATCATGTAATGCCATCTTGTTTAGCCAGGCATCATGTATGTAAATTTTGCAATGCAACCCTGGTTAGCCAGTCCTCTTATATATATATGAATTATATCATGCCATCATTTTTTATTACATATTAAATCTTTCAACAATTTTAGTACATTCAATTTCTCTTCCTGTGCATCAACCATTCGACACGGTCATGGAAAAAATCTGGAGTGGAAACAAGGTCTTCAGAGCAGACAATGCTATCTGACAAATCACATGTCTTGCTAGTTACGGATAGCTCCGCAGAGGAGGATTCAGAGACAGATGACCAGTCCTATCCCCACCCCGAGGTGCATGCTCTAACATGGCAGGGTTATGTTGCTCATATCATGCGTATGGTGTCTTGCATTGCTATGCCATTTGCTTAGTTTAGACATGCTTTGTGTGAATGCCACATGGTTAGTGTCTAATTAAAATATATGTGAGTTATGCAATGTTGTTGTAACGCCCCGTATGTAACTTGCCATATTTGTATTCCAACTCTTGCCATTTTCGGCTCTAAGTTATGATATTCCCTCGTGGTTGCGTTTTGTCTTCGGCTTGCATTTTGTTCATGTCATGCATCTCGTATCATGTCATCATGTGCATCGCATTTGCATACATGTTCGTCTCATGCATCCGAGCATTTTCCCCATTGTCCGTTTTGCATTCCGGCACTCCTACGTCCTCCGGCGCCCCCTTTTGCCTCTTTTCGTGTGCGGGTGTTAATCGTTCTCGGATTGGACCGAGACTTGCCAAGCGGCCTTGGTACACTACCGGTAGACCTCCTGTCAAGTTTCGTGCCATTTGGAGTTCGTTCGATACTCCAACGGTTAACCGAGGAATCGTAAAGGCCTCGTGTGTGTTGCAGCCCAACACCCCTCCAAAGTGGCCCAAAACCCATCCAAACCCCCCTCCATCCTCTCGGTCGTTTGATCACGATTGCGTGGCCGAGAACCGCACCTCATTTGGACTCTCCTAGCCCGCTCTAGCTGTAAATAGGTCTTCCCGTTCAAAATCGCAGGCGAAACCCTAGCTTTCTTCCACCCCGCGCCACCGGACACATTCGGATCGGGCCGGACGTGTCCGCCGCCACGCCCCAGCCACTCACAGGCCGCCGCGTGGCACCGCCAAGCCACCCACCACCGCCGGCCCACCAGGCCCGCACGGGGCCCTCCTCGGCCCGCGCGCCCGCCGCCACCTGTCGCCAGCACCCGCGCCTCGCACCGCCCGGGTCCTCGCCATGCTGCCGCCCTCCACGTGTCGAACCCGCCTGTCTCCGCCTCCCCGCGCCCTCCCGGGGCCAGATCCGGTCACCCTCTGCTGTAGTCCGGCCGATCCCCAACCTCCCCGCCGCCTTCGAGCCTCGTCGTTTCCGGAGCCGGCACGATCCAACCTCGCCGCGCCGCCGTTGACTTTTGTCTTGGAGAGGTCGTTTTTCCACTAAGTCCTATCCCTGTCTCACATTTTAGTGCTCCCTTCATCATGGCATAACTCTGTCTCGTAGCTCCGTTTCGTGCGTGTGGCATATCTAAATGTTTTTTAGGATGTCCTCTTCATTTTGTTCCATTGCTCCATGCTCGTTTGAGTCCATCTTGATGCCTAAAGTGCTGTTGCAGGAGTCCTATAAAATGTTAGTTCCTGATTCTTATCAGTTTATGAGCAATTGTCATTTTTGCAATGATTATTGTGTGCTACATATGAACTTGAGCCCTACATGTGTTTTGGGATATGCCATGCCATCTTTACAGGGGTGTATGCCATGTAGTTTTGTGATCAATGTGGTGACTATGTTGATACAGAGCGATCTATGCCTCTTCTGAGTATGTTCAGTAAGGATGTTTTGAGCATATGGTTGTGCTCTATCCATCCATGTCCCTATTTGCATTTATGGAGTGTCCTATCATGACTCTATCTTGCTCTGCTTTTGCTATAAAATGTTCCTGGCAGATTGCTTACGTGTTAACCAATTTTGCCAAGGTTGTTGTAGGTGATCCATGCACGCTATGAGATTGTTCTTGCCATGTTTAGCTTCTTGATCATGTCTTCTTTCTGGGTGTATGTTTAGTTTGTCATGAAATGCCTTGTATTGAGTGCATCGAGCTCGCAAACATGCCTACGTAACTCTGTTTTTGCCATGTCCAGTTTTCTGCTAAGTCTGAATCTGTTAACGAAACTTGCTATGTTTACATGGGCGCCATCATGTTTTATGTGCCCTTTTGGCTTATGGTCAGTAAGGGACTTTTTTTATATGCTTTGAGTAGATTCATGCCATGCCTTGTGTTGCTTTGTTCTGATCCTGTGGCATGTTGTTATATTGCTATAAACATTGCTTCCTGATGTTATATTGCACTTTTGCCATGCTTGTTTGAACCTGCTATTGTGTGATTTAGCCATAGCTTAGTGTTCATCTTTTGTCAAGCATCTTGAGTAGATCCGAGCCATGTGCTTTATTGCTATGTTAGAGTGGAGTAGCCTAGATTCTTGTTGCATTTTAGACGGCCTCGTGCTGTTAGTCGCAGAATTGTGCCATTATTATTTTGCTTGCCATTTGCAAACCGTGCATCCGATTCCGGTGATCTTTATATCAATTTTGACCGAAATCAACTCATCTTTCCAGCAGCGCTCTTGGTTGGCCAATTTGATGCCTGGTTCAATATTTCCTTTCTGAAGCACGCATATGCATTGCATATCACATCCTGCATATCATGCCATGTTTTGCATCATGTTGCTTGGGCATTGCATCGTGGTTGATTGTGGTTTCCTTTGCTTGTGTTCTTGCTTTGGGTAGAGCGGGGAGACGAGTTCGTGATCGAGGAACCCGTTGAGTACGCTTACGAGGATCAAGCTTACGTCAACTCGGAGAACTTTGCAGGCAAGATGACCATACCCTCGAAATCACTTCTATCTTTGCTTGCTAGTTGCTCGCTCTATTGCTATGCCTATGCCGCGATACCTACCACTTGCTTTATCATGCCTCCCATATTGCCATGTCAAGCCTCTAACCCACCTTGTCCTAGCAAACCGTTGTTTGGCTATGATACCGCTTTGCTCAACCCCTCTTATAGCGTTGCTAGTTTCAGGTGAAGATTGGAGTTTGTTCCTTGTTTGGAACATGTTTATTGTTGGGATATCATTATTATATATATCTTGTTTACTTTAATGCATCTATATACTTGGTAAAGGGTGGAAGGCTCGGCCTTATGCCTGGTGTTTTGTTCCACTCTTGCCACCCTAGTTTCCGTCATACCGTGTTATGTTCCTTGATTTTGCGTTCCTTACGCGGTTGGGTTATAATGGGAACCCCTTGACAGTTCGCCTTGAATAAAACTCCTCTAGCAAGGACCAACCTTGGTTTTACTTTTGCCTAACAACCTATAACCTTCCCTTGGGTTTTCGCGAGCCCGAGGGTCATTTTTATTTTAAACCCCCCCGTGCCAGTGCTCCTCTGAGTGTTGGTCCGAAACGAGAAGACTACGAGGCCACCTCGAGGCAACATGAGGGTTGGTTTTACTCGTAGGATGTCTCATCCGGTGTGCCCTGAGAACGTGATACGTGCGACTCCTATCGGGATTTGTCGGCACATCGGGCGGCTTTGCTGGTCTTGTTTTACCATTGTTGAGATGTCTTGTAACCGGGATTCCGAGTCTGATCGGGTCATCCTTGGAGAAGGAATATCCTTCGTTGACCGTGAGAGCTTGTGATTGGCTAAGTTCGGACACCACTGCAGGGTTTTGAACTTCCGAAAGCCATGCCCACGGTTATGGGCAGATGGGAATTTGTTAATGTCCGGTTGTAGAAAACTTGACACTTAACTTAATAAAAATGCATCAACTACGTGTGTGGCCGTGATGGTCTATTTTCGGCGGAGTCCGGGAAGAGAACACGATCTCGTGTTATGCTTGACCGTAAGTAGTTCTAGGATCACTTCTGGATCATAGATTATCGACCATGCCTTGATCCTCTTCTCTCTCTCATTTGCGTATGTTAGCCACCATATATGCTATTGCTTGCTGCAGCTCCACCTCACTACCTTTTCCTACCCATGAGCTTAAATAGTCTTGATCGCGAGGGTGTGAGATTGCTGAGTCCCCGTGACTCACACATTACTTCCAAAACCAGATGTAGGTGCCGATGATGCCATTCCAGGGAATGCGACCGAACTCAAGTGGGGGTTCGACGAGGACTCATGACGTTACTATGTTTCCTTTCCATACGATCAGTAGTGGAGCCCAGTTGGGGCGATCGGGGATCTTATGCATTTGGGGTTGTCTTTATTTATGTATTGTGTGAAGTGGCAATTGTAAGCCAACTCTTTATCTCTATCTTATTCAGTACATGGGATGTGTAAAGATTACCCCTCTTGCGACATGCCTACAATGCGGTTATGCCTCTAAGTCATGCTCTGACACGTGGGAGGTATAGCTGCATCGTGGGTGTTACAAGTTGGTAATCAGAACGTTCCCCGAGATAGGAGCCCCCTACTTGATCTTGTTGGCGTTGTTGAGTCTAGAAAAATGTTTTGAGTCTTATAGGATTATATATATATATATATCTGAAAGTAGGATTATTTTTACTCCTCAGTCCCTTCGTCGCTCTGGTGAGGCCTCCTGACGTAGAGTTTTGACTCTTCTCTCCTAAGATTTCACGATTTTTTTAGGATCACGCGGGTATCTTGGAATCGTTCCGATGGTTTTGTGATGAGAACATTGTTCTTTGTGCCTCCTAACATTTAGGGGTTGTGGCAGTGTCCCGGGGAGTTGAGCTCCGAGGTGTTGTCGTCACAATTTTATCATTGCAGTTCTGGAATACCTGAGTTTCGCCGACATCGAAAATCTCTTTGATGTAGTTGTTTGTGAGATAACCTCGACGCCACCCAGTACTGGGGCCGGAGTTCAGGAGTATTGCCATAACTCGTATAATGGATGCTTTTTGAAGGTTGAGGTAAATGATTTCCGAAGGTTTCTTGGTTATGTGTTGAAGGATGGATACAACTGGATGTAGGATTTGCTAGTTTTGGGTGAGATATTATGCTTCCCCTGTATCCCCAACACCTGATTGCATAACCGGAAAGTTTCGGGAGTTTCATAGGTGGGAATTCTTGTAGCTCTAGTATTTCTTCCCGTAGATATTTGGTTTGTGATTGGGTAATCCTTACCAATTATTTGTTCATATCCGTACCTTGTTGCTTTATTCATCTACCTCTATCTAAGTGCCTTCTCAATTTATGGAAGTGTGATCATTTAATTTGGAATTCATTCGTTCATTTCGTTCGAATGTTCAGGCTATATCTTGCAATTTCGATCCATTTGATTCAGCTTGAATATATGTCTTTCAAGATGCTAACGGATGTCACCCTCTTCAGGATGGCTCCTCCAACGTGTCAGAATCCGGAACCACCGCCACCACCTCCACCTCCGGAGGCATGTCAAGCTGTGATGGCATCTACCAACGCCAACACGCAGATGCTTTTGCAAATCTTGCAAGAGTGCAACCAAGGAAATCAAGGCCATGGCAACAATCAATCTCAGTCTGCTACCCTCAACTAGTTCCTCGCAAACCAGCCGAAGTCCTTCAGTAACTGTGTCGAGGCCACTGACGCTGACGATTGGCTCGTGGATATCTGCAAACATTTTGAGTGTAGCAACATCAGGCCTGATGATTTTGTCAAGTTTGCTTCATTCCAACTCAAAGACCAAGCTGCTGAGTGGTATCAACAATACAAAGATTCCAGAGGAGGTCGTGTGATTACCTGGGATGATTGCCGCCAAGACTTCAAAGCTAACCACATTCCTCAGAGTGTTGTTGAGAGTAAGCATGAGGAGTTCCGTAATCTGAAGCAAGGCAGCTTGTCTATTTACCAACACAACATCCTGTTCCAGAGGCTCGCTCGCTTCGCTAAACAAGACATCCCTAACGAGAAGAGCATGATTTATCAATTCAGAGGTGGCCTCAAAGAAGATCTGTAGCTAGCTCTCATGCTTTTTGAGCCGAAAAAGTATTATGAGTTCTACAACATGGCACTAAAGCAAGAGACTGCTCAAGTGCGATGCTTCCAAGAAGAGAGTCAGGGATGCTACTCCTTCTTCTTCTTCAACTCAAGTGGCAGCTAAGCAGCAAAAGTATTGGTTGCCTCCTCCTCCTTCGTTCCATCAGCCTTATCAGCAGAAGAGTAAAGGTGGCAATGGATCTTCCCACCCACCCAACCCAGGCATTCAGAACAAACCACAGTCTCATGCTCCAAGGTCAAGTGCTCCGTATCACCGGCCGCTCTCAGAGGTTACGTGCAACAAGTGTCAGCAGAAGGGTCACTATGCGAACAAATGCTTCAACCAGAGGCGTCTTCCGCCTCCTCCTCCTGTGAGATCTACTACCAATGCAGTGGTCAAGCATAATCCCAAGCATGCCAAGGTCAACATGATGAACACAACTCAGGCAGAGGACTCTTCAGAAGTGATCATGGGTAACCTTCCTGTTAATGATATTCCTGGAAGAGTTCTTTTTGATACTAGTGCATCGCATTCTTTCATGTCATTCCCATTTGCATCCAAGCACAATGTTGACACAGAGGTTTTGTCCAAAGTCATGCAAGTTGTTTCTCCCAGATAGCTTATGACTTCTAGTTTGGTTGCTCCCGATGTCTCTGTCTAGTTTGGAGACTATAAATTTCTGTCATCTCCAATGGTTCTTGGTAACTCGGATATTGATCTAATTCTTGGCATGGACTGGCTTTCTAAGCACAAGGCTCAACTTGATTGTGCTGCCAGGCAAATTCAATTGACACACTCGTCTGAGGATGTGATCGTCTTTGCCGCTCGTGATGATACCATTCGACTGTTTTCTCTCAATGAGAAGGGCGAGTTGAATGCCATCTCTCAGATTCCAGTCGTTTGTGCATATCAAGACGTATTTCTAGAAGAGCTTCCAGGAATGCCTCCTCACCGGCCAGTTGAATTCGTCATTGATCTTGAGCCTGGCACGGAACCTGTTTGCAAACGTCCTTACAAGCTTGGACCAGAAGAGTTGAAGGAGCTGAAGAAGCAACTCGATATACAAGAACGTATGGGTCTTATCCGACCAAGTTCTTCTCCATGGGGTTGTGGTGTTCTTTTTGTCAAGAAGAAGGATGGCACGGACCGACTCTGCGTCGACTACCGTCCATTGAAGAAGAAGACCATAAAGAACAAGTACCCACTTCCCAACATCAATGAGCTTTTCGAGCAATTCAAAGGTGCTCAAGTATTGTCCAAGCTTGACCTCCGTATGGGCTATCATCAGATTCACATTTGTGAACAAGACATCCCCAAGACAGCATTCAGAACAAGCTATAGTTCCTATGAATACACTGTCATGTCTTTTGGCCTTGTCAACGCCCCTCCAACATTCTCTCGCATGATGAACTTCATCTTCAACCCCTACACAAATGACTTCGTCTTGGTCTATCTCGATGACATTTTGGTCTTTTCCAAGAACAAAGAGGATCATGCCAAGCATTTGAGATTAGTGCTAGACAAACTCAGAGAGCATCAGTTCTACACGAAGTTTTCAAAGTTCGAGTTTTGGCTCGATGAGGTTCTCTACCTTGGGCATATCATCTCTGCCATGGGCATAGATGTTAATCCTGAGAAGGTGCCTGCAATTGTGAATTGGGAACCGCCTCAGAATTTGAAGCAGCTCCGCAGCTTTCTTGGGCTTGCAAGCTATTGTCGAAGATTCGTTGAGAATTTCTCTAAGATAGCGAAGCCTCTTTCCAACCTCCTCCAGAAGCATGTGAAGTATGTCTGGACGCCTAAATGTGACATTGCTTTCAACACCCTCAAAGAGAAGTTAGTCACAGCTCCAGTTCTGACTCCTCCTGATGAATCCAAACCATTTGAGATTTTTTGTGATGCTTCCCTGCAAGGTCTCGGTGCTGTGTTAATGCAAGAGAAGAAAGTTGTGGCCTATACCTCTCGCCAGTTTAAGCCCAACAAAAAGAACTACCCCACTCATGACCTAGAGTTGGCGGCAGTTGTCCATGCTCTTTTAACATGGGACATCTCTTGTTGGGAAGGAAAGTGGACATCTTCACTGATCATAAGAGTCTCAAGTACATCTTCACTCAGCCCAACCTCAACTTCAGGTAGACTCATTGGGTCGAAATGATTCAAGAGTATAATCTGAGTATCGAATATACTCCAGGCAAGACCAATGTCATTGCTTACGCTTTGAGCAGGAAGGCTTGCTGCAATAGTTTGATTCTCAAGCCCTTCCAACCGAACCTTTGTGAAGCTTTCCACAAACTTAATCTCCAAGTTGTTCCTCAAGGATTCCTTCCCAACCTCCAAGTCTCTCCTACTTTGGAAGATCAGATTCATGAGGCTCAACTTCTTGATGCAATGGTGAAGAAGGTGAAGATTGGGATTGCCAAGAGCCAACCCAAGAACAAGTGCTATCGCCTTGATGACGAAGATACTCTATTCTTCGAGGATCGCATTGTTGTTCCTAAAGGTGACCTTCGTAAATTCATTATGAACGAGGCTCACAATTCACTCCTATCTATTCATCCTGGAAGTACTAAGATGTACCATGACCTCAAGAATTCGTATTGGTGGACTCGAATGAAGCGAGAGATTGCTCAGTTCGTGAATGAATGTGATGTTTGCAGAAGAGTGAAAGAAGAACACCAACAGCCAGCTGGTCTCCTCCTACCTCTTGCCATTCCAGAATGGAAGTTTGATCATATTGAGATGGACTTCGTGATGGGATTTCCCAGGTCCAATCGTGGCACTGATGCTATCTTTGTTGTCATCGACAAGCTCACTAAAGTGGCTCATTTTCCTCCTATCAAAGAATCTATCACAGCAGCTCAGTTGGCAGAGCTATATACCTCCAGGATTGTCTCTTTGCACGCCATTCCGTAGTTGATATCTTTAGATCGTGGAAGAATATTTACCTCTAAGTTCTGGGATTCCTTCCATAAGGCCATGGGCACCAGCATTCGCTTCAGCACAACCTTTCATCCTCAAACTAGTGGACAGGTCGAGCAGGTAAATCAAATTCTTGAATATATGCTCACGGCTTGTGTCATTTCCTTCGGTATGAAGTGGGAAGATTTTCTTCCATATGCTGAGTTCTCCTACAACAACAACTTCCAAGCGAGTTCGGGAAAGGCCCCATTCGAGATTCTCTATGGCAGAAAGTGACGTACTCCTCTTAATTGGTCAGAGACTGGTGAACGCCAACTTCTTGGAAATGACTTAATCACAGAGGCTGAAGAAATGTGCAAAGTCATTCATGAAAATCTCAAAGCCGCCGAATCGCGCCAGAAGAGTTACTATGATAGCAAGCATCATGACTTGGCTTTCGAAATCGGAGACCATGTCTATCTCCGCATCTCTCCAATGAAAGGTACTCGTCGCTTTGGTATCAAAGGGAAGCTTGCCCCTAGATACGTGGGTCCTTTCAAGATCATTGGCAAAAGAGGCGATCTCCCCTATCAACTTGAGCTTCCATCCAACTTTGCAAACATGCACGACGTGTTTCACGTGTCTCAGCTTCGCAAGTGTTTCAAGACTCCTGACCGCACCATCAACTTCGAAGAGATTGATCTCCAAGAAGACATGTCTTATCATGAGCATCCCGTTGCTATTCTTGAAGAAACCGAGCGCAATACTCGCAATAAGTCTATCAAATTCCTGAAAGTGAAGTGGTCACATCATTCCGATCGAGAGGCCACATGGGAATGCGAGGACCACCTTCGATCTGAATATCCAAAGTTTTCCAGTCCTAGATCTCGGGACGAGATCCTTTCGTAGTGGTATACTATGTAACACCCCGTATGTAACTTGCCATATTTGTATTCCAACTCTTGCCATTTTCAGCTCTAAGTTATGATATTCCCTCGTGGTTGGGTTTTGTCTTCGGTTTGCATTTTGTTCATGTCATTCATCTCATATCATGTCATCATGTGCATCGCATTTGCATACGTGTTCGTCTCATGCATCCGAGCATTTTCCCTGTTGTCCGTTTTGCATTCCGGCACTCCTACGTCCTCCAGTGCCCCCTTTTGCCTCTTTTCGTGTGTGGGTGTTAAACGTTCTCGGATTGGACCTAGACTTGCCAAGCGGCCTTCGTACACTACCGGTAGACCGCCTGTCAAGTTCCGTGCCATTTGGAGTTCGTTTGATACTCCAATGGTTAACCGAGGAACCGTAAAGGCCTCGTTTGTGTTGCAGCAAAAGACCCCTCCAAAGTGGCCCAAAACCTATCCAAACCCCCTCCATCCTCTCGACCGTTCGATCACGATCGCGTGGCCGAAAACCGCACCTCATTTGGACTCTCCTAGCCCCCTCTAGCTATAAATAGGTCTTCCTCGTTCAAAATCGCAGGCGAAACCCTAGCTTTCTTCCACCCCGCGTCGCCGGACACGTCCAGATCGGGCCGGTCGCGTCCACCACCACGCCACCCACCACCGCTAGCCCGCCAGGCCCGCGCGGGGCCCTCCCCGGCCTGTGCGCCCACCGCCGCCTGTCGCCCGCACCCGCGCCTCGCGCCACCTGGGTCCTCGCCCCGCCGCCGCCCTCCGCCGCGAGACCTCATCACGCCGCCCGCGCCTACCTCGCTCTGGTCGCCGCCGATCTACAGCGCCGCCGCCTTCCTCAGCTCCGGCTTTGCCGTCCTCCACTCCGGCGCCGACCCCGCCTGTCTCCGCCGCCCCGCGCCATCCCGAGCCTAGATTCGGTCGCCCTCCGCCGGAGTCCGGCCGATCCCCGGTCTCCCCGCCGCCTTCGAGCCTCGCCGTTGTCGGAGCTGGCACGATCCAACCTCGCCACGCCGCCGTTGACTTTTGCCTCAGAGAGGTTGTTTTTCCACTAAGTCCTATCCCTCTCTCACATTTTAGTGCTCCCTTCATCATGCCATAACTCTGTCATCGTAGCTCCCTTTCGTGCGTGTGGCATATCAAAATGTTCGTTAGGATATCCTATTCATTTTGTTCCGTTGCACCATGCTTGTTTGAGTCCATCTTGATGCGTAAATGCTGTTGCAAGTGTCCTATAAAATGTTAGTTCCTGATTCTTATCAGTTTATGACCATTTGTCATTTTTGACATGATTATTGTGTGCTGCATATGAACTTGAGCCCTACATGTGTTTTGGGGTATGCCATGTCATCTTTACAGGTGTGTATGCCATGTATTTTTGTGATCAATGTGGTTACTAGCACAAGCATGCAAAGTAGCTCTCGTGATGTTGCTGATTTCAGGCACTTAGAATTCTACTAAGTCATTTCCCTGATGTTATTTTTATGCCATGTATTCATGTTCATACAGATCGATCTATGCCTCTTTTGAGTATGTTTAGTAAGGATGATTTGAGCATATGGTTGTGCTCTATCCATCCATGTCCCTGTTTGCATTTATGGAGTGTCCTAACATGACTCTATCTTGCTTTGCTTTTGCTATAAAATGTTCCTGGCAGATTGCTTATGTGTTAATCAATTTTGCCAAGGTTGTTGTAGTTGATACATGCATGCTATGAGATTGTTCTTGCCATGTTTAGCTTCTTGATCATGTCTTCTTGCTGGGTGTATGCTTAGTTTGTCATGAAATGTCTTATGTTGAGTGCATCGAGCTCGCAAACATGCCTACTGTTTTTGCCATGTCCAGTTTTCTGCTAAGTCTGAATCTGTTAACGAAACTTGCTATGTTTACATGGGTGCCATCATGTTTTCTGTGCCCTTTGGGCTTATGGTCAGTAAGGAACTTTTGTTATATGATTTGAGTAGATTCATGCCATGCCTTGTGTTGCTATGTTCTGATCCTGTAGCATGTTGTTATCTTGCTCTAAACATTGCTTCCTGATGTTAAATCCTGACATGTTATTTTCACAGTCTGTGAAGCTGATATCTTTTGCACTTTTGCCATGCTTGTTTGAACTTGCTATTGTGTGATTTAGCCGTAGCTTAGTGTTCATCTTTTGTCAAGCATCTTGAGTAGATCCCAGCCATGTGCTTTGTTGCTATGTTAGAGTGCAGTAGCTTAGTTTCTTGTTGCATTTTAGATGGCATCGTGCTGTTAATCGCAGAATCGTGCCATTATTGTTTTGCTTGCCATTTGCAAACCGTGCATCCGATTCCGGTGATCTTTATATCGATTTCAACCGAAATCAACTCATCTTTCCAGCGGCGCTCTTGGTTTACCAAGTTGATGCCTGGTTCAATCTTTCCTTTCCGAAGCATGCATATGCATTGCATATCACATCCCGCATATCATGCCATGTTTTGCATCATGTTGCTTGCGCATTGCACCGTGGTTGATTGTGGTTTCCTTTGCTTGTGTTCTTGATTTGGGTAGAGCCGGGAGACGAGTTCATGATTGAGGAACCCGTTGAGTACGCTTACGAGGATCAACCTTATGTCAACTCGGAGAACTTTGCAGGCAAGATGACCATACCCTCGAAATCACTTCTATCTTTGCTTGCTAGTTGCTCGCTCTATTGCTATGCCTATGCTGCGATACCTACCACTTGCTTTATCATGCCTCCCATATTGCCATGTCAAGCCTCTAACCCACCTTGCCCTAGCAAACCATTGTTTGGCTATGTTACCGCTTAGCTCAGCCCCTCTTATAGCGTTGCTAGTTTCAGGTGAAGATCGGAGTTTGTTCCTTGTTTGGAACATGTTTATTATTGGGATATCATTATTATATATATCTTGTTTACTTTAATGCATCTATATACTTGGTAAACGGTGGAAGGCTCGGCCTTATGCCTGGTGTTTTGTTCCACTCTTGCCACCCTACTTTCTGTCATACCGGTGTTATGTTCCTTGATTTTGCGTTCCTTACGCGGTTGGGTTATAATGGGAACCCCTTGACAGTTCGCCTTGAATAAAACTCCTCCAGCAAGGCCCAACCTTGGTTTTACTTTTGCCTAACCACCTATAACCTTCCCTTGGGTTTTCGTGAGCCCGAGGGTCATCTTTATTTTAACCCCCCCCCCCCCCCGGGCCAGTGCTCCTCTGAGTGTTGGTCCGAAACGAGTAGACTACGGGGCCACCTCGAGGCAACTTGAGGGTTGGTTTTACTCGTAGGATGTCTCATCCGGTGTGCCCTGAGAACGAGATACGTGCGACTCCTATCGGGATTTGTCGGCACATCGGGCGACTTTGCTGGACTTCTTTTACCATTGTCGAGATGTCTTGTAACCGGGATTCCGAGTCTGATCTGGTTATCCTGGGGGAAGGAATATCCTTCGTTGACCGTGAGAGCTAGTGATGGGCTAAGTTGGGACACCCCTGCAGGGTTTTGAACTTTCGAAAGCCATGCCCGTGGTTATCGGCAGATGGAAATTTGTTAATGTCCGGTTGTAGAAAACTTGACACTTAACTTAGCAAAAATGCATCAACCGCATGTGTGGCCGTGATGGTCTCTTTTCGGCGGAGTCCGGGAAGAGAACATGGTCTCGTGTTATGCTTGAACGTAAGTAGTTCTAGGATCACTTCTTGATCATAGATTATCGACCGTGCCTTGCTCCTCTTCTCGCTCTCATTTGCGTATGTTAGCCACCATATATGCCAGTGCTTGCTGCAGCTCCACCTCACTACCTTTTCCTACCCCATGAGCTTAAATATTCTTGATCGTGAGGGTGTGAGATTGCTGAGTCCCCGTGACACACATATTACTTACAAAACCAGATGCAGGTGCCGATGATGCCATTCCACGGAATGCGACTGAACTCAAGTGGGAGTTCGACGAGCACTCTGGACGTTACTATGTTTCCTTTCCAGACGATCAGTAGTGGAGCCCTGTCGGGGCGATCGGGGATCTTATGAATCTGGGGTTGTCTTTATTTTGGTTGTGTAGTCAGACCTTGATTGTATTCTGGATGATGTAATGCTATATTTACGTATTGTGTGAAGTGGCGATTGTAAGCCAACTCTTTATCTATATCTTATTCAGTACATGGGATGTGTAAAGATTACCCCTCTTGCGACATGCCTACAATGCGGTTATGCCTCTCAGTCGTGCTCCGACACGTGGGAGATATAGCCGCATTGTGGGCGTTACAGCTATCTTGTTGCAAGACATTATATATGTGAATTATGCAATGTTATCTTGTTGCAAGGAATTATATATGTGAATTATGCAATGCCATGCTGTTTAACCAAGCGTCATATATGTGAATTATATGATGCCGTCCTTTTTTTATTTCTCATTGCATTTGTCAACAATGTTTGTATATTCAACTGCTCTTCCTGTGCATCAGCCATTTGAATTGGTGATGGAGAAATCTTGAGTAAAAACGAGGTCTTCAGAGCAGACAATGCTACCTGCTGAAGAAGATAACTTGCTGGTTATAGACAGCTCCTCCAAGGAGGATTCAGAGGCAGATGACCAGTACTATTATCCACCTGAGGTGTATGCTCGAACTTGGTAGGGTTATATTACTCATATCATGCATATGTTGTATTTCAATTCTTAGATTTTACATCATATACACAATATTGAATGCCATCTCCTTAGTTGACACATCAGATATGTGATTGCCCTCTCCACACTTGCTTAGTATATAAATCATATATTTGAATTATATCATGCCATGATGTTTATATAGACATCATGTATCTGAATTATGGCATGCCAACCCATTTTCTAAAGACATAATATAGTTATATTATCTCATCCTATTTACATAGTCATTATATTTTGAATCATGTCATTCTATCCATGAATTATATCATGCCATCATCTTTCCATCGACGACATGTTTGTGAATTATGGCATGACAACCACATTAATAGACACATTTTATAGTTATATCATGTCATCCTATTTACATAGTCATCATATTTTGAAGTATATCATTCTATCCTATTTAGTTAGCCATCATACATGTGAAATTGTGTCATGCTATCCTGTTTAATTAGCTTTCAGATGTGTGAAATTATGCCATGCTATTCTGTTTGGTTAGACAACATAAATGTGAATTATTTCATGCCCGGTTTTCTTCCCTACTATCCATTGCACCTTTGTATCTTACAATATCCTATTTAATTACTTTTCTTATTTATCGGCCATTTGAATTGGACGGGTGATGGTAGTATCTGTGGGAGTAAAAACACGTTCTTCATAAAAGAACGTGCTACATGTCGATGCAGATAGAACCATGGTTGTACTTGCCCAAGAACTAGCCCCACCACAAATAACCCAGACTCACGCAGATTGCACCCCTACCCAGTTGGACAGAGAGCCAGCTACATCCCTTCTAACCCCAACCCCAGCAGATAGTAACCCAGTTCCAGTTGACAGATCACTGTCTCCACCACAGAGCACCCAAACACGAGCAGTTAGTAAGGGAACTGCAGTGCCCAAAGCACAAGGACCACCACTCTGAACCCCAAGTCAACGCTTAAAGCAGAGGAGGAATTGTTCTCAGGTTAGGTTCTATAGCTATGGTTCGTACTCCTTCGCTCTTGCATCACTGTATTTACTCATACCAACTAATCTCAAATTTGAAGGATGCAATTGAAACTCCAATGGCGCAACAAGTATCTTTTAAACCTATTTCTTTAATGTGTTTGCTATGGTAACTTGCTCTATGTTGATTTCAGTTTCAATTGAATAAACAGTTATGTTCTCATGCCATGCACATTACAAGTGTTGTTATTTTTGTGTAGTTTCCCACACTTATATTCTTTCTATGCTACTTTGTCTTAAATAGATATGATTTGAACTGTCTCTATATTGATTTGGCAACATAAACTAGAATGATATAGACCATACAGTGACCATACTACATAGATATATGTTTGTTTCATGTTGTTATCCTGTCCACCTTACTACTGAACTAGTTTACCAAAATGAGTTTCATTTACAGCATGGTAAACCTGGGATGTGTTTGTTTGTTTCTCTTTTAGAATGCGGATAAAATATTAGAGAAGATTACCCCATTATGCGATGGTAAAGGAAGTAATGCAGATAAGGTTCAAGATAGTGAGACATCCCTGTTGGTCTACAAGAAAGCTGATAAAAACTATATTGAAGACACAGAGACAACCCCAAAGTCCTGTCTTGATGTAGTGTTTGAGTTACTGGCTACTACTGGTGGCACCAGCTCTTCGAACTCACTGCCAGAATCAGTTCGGCTTCTTGAGTCTCAACTTCAAATTGAAAGACATCGATCAGATGTAATGCTAAAGGAAGTCGAAGGACTAAGTAATTCCTTGCAGAATTCAGATGCATACTTTCTGGTGCAATAATAAGTGCTAGAGGATTTAAGCGCCAAACAAGAGAAAGTTAATAAACTTGCTAATCATCTTGCCAGCATTATGGGTACCCAGGATATTATTTCTTGAGCTCTTCCAAAGTGGTTTCAGTTCTGGACTTGTTTTGCTGCGGTGTTTATATGCACTGGTCGCCAACTTTGACAACCAGTGTATGTGATATGCTGCTTTGTTCCCTATATTTGCACTGGTGGCGAACTTTGATGCCTAGTGGATGTAATATGTGAAATAGTCGTGATAGCCTAGCGTAAGTTGCTTGCTTATTTATTTCCTTGTTGTCTTGTTTATTTGTTTTCTTGTAGTCAGCGCAGTTCTTTTTCCGTGGTTTGCTAGTGGCCGCAATAACCTATTTTTCAAAACTAGGCCACAATAACCATGGGCTACATATTTACTATAGTGACCCTGGGCCTCCTACGGGCCGTAGAAACAATGGGCCTTCTAAGGGCCGTAGAAATAATGGGCCTTCTATGGGCCATAGAAACAATGGGCCTTCTATGGGCCATAGCAACAATGGTCCTTCTACGGGCCGTATGATCGATCGGCCAAACATGGGCCAATGACACACCCCATTATGGGTTGTAAACAAGCTAGAGTTGGAATCGCCCGTTCATGGGCCGACCATAACAGGCCGTTGTTAATCGGCCATATTTGATGACGCTATGAAAATGGCCCAACGGATTAACGTTCCACAAACGGGCCTATTGTAACCACGGGCTGAATTTGGCCCACAAGTAGAAAAGGCCAGTAACGGGCCGTAAGTAACAGAACGTTGGAAATGAGCCCAAGAATAAATGGGCCCTGAGAAGGCCTAAAGATAACACAGGTTGGAAACGGCCCAATGGAATAATGGGCCGTTAATGGGTATAAAGCGGGGCACTATTCATTTAGGGCCAGTTTCATCGTGGGTCGTTAATGGGCCAAGAGTTAGAAAGGGCCTCATATGGGCCAAAAGACATCATGGGCCATACATGGGTCGGAAGTTACAACGGGCTAGAATCGTATTGGATGGCCCAGATGAACCTACTAGGCTTAATTCCGATAGGCCGTAACGGGCCATGAGTTAGTGGGCCATAAATGGGCTATATACAGATAGGACGTTAAAAGGCTTTCCATGGGCCGGCCCGTTAACTTTTGACAAGTCAAACGGGTCGGCCTTTTCACCGGAATGGGCCTCTGTTGGGCCGTGCCATGTGTCGATGTATCATAGGCGCCTCATGTCCAATGAGTGGATGACTTATGTCCCAACAGTGAGCCAACACGTGTTTCCTCTGGCCAATGAGAATTTTACACATGGAAAATCGCCATTGGTCCGGGCTGTTAACGGGTTATCGGATCCAAAAACGGACCCAATAGCTTAACGGCGACCCATTATGGTGGATGCCACATGTCGGTTACCATGACGAAAACACTTCCATGACACGCCATTTATCCATGGAAGTGGACACTTCCGTGATGATAATTTTGGTAATGTCATGGAACACTTCTACAACAGCACAGGTATGACTATCTTGATTCTGTCATAAAATGGTCATGGATGTACATGCATGACAGAAAATGTGACCTACTGTGACAAACACGTATCATCACGGAAGTGTATTTTTTGTAGTGCATGTTCTTACATGAAAGTACTCTTCTTCTGTATCCCACATCAGTCACTTATGATGGGTCACCTTTAAGTTGGCACTGTCATATTGGTTTGCGTCTTGAATATGATTTCTAGCGTGTAGTGCTTCTAGTTTGATGAATGCCACCTATGACGAGACAGTTTTAACTTGGTAGAGTGATATTGATTGCACCTTCCATATGGTGTCTAGCTTGCAGTGCTTCTAATTTGTTGAAGTGCCTTCTGCTTAGTTACCACATCATAGGTGTGAATATGTCAAGCCGTCCAGTTTTCCATACATATTCATCCTCTTATCATGACTTTGCCTTTCATCACAGTAGTGTTTGTCAGTATCGTGCATGAATGAGTTATGAAGAGTGAATTTTATTCCTTTTTCTAGTCGGTTTGACCTCACAATGCAAAATCAACATAGCGGAAGGAAATTGGTAAGGCATTGGATGATGGTGGTCCTTCCGAGCAACTAAAGTGGGGGGTCTCTATAGATTCTACTCCGCCATAATCCCAATAAGGTGCACAAGACAACGCATGGCTAGACAGTCAATTTAGCTGTGTAGATGATGAGCACATCTCCCCAACTCCACATTTTCTCTAACTTGGCACTATTATATGTGGTTGCATGTTGCGTATAATGTCTAGCTTGTATTGCTTCTAACTTTATTGAATTGCATCTGCTTACTTTACACATGATGCTTTTGAATATGACACATGTTCCTCTTTCTAGAACATACTATATCTGATCACACCATGTTCTTACATCAGACTACAGTTCTTGCATGTCCCGCATCAGTCACTTATGATAAGGCACCTTTAAGTCACCATTGTGATATTGGTTGCGTCTTGCATATGATTTCTATCATGTACTGCTTCTAATTTGTTGAAACGCCAGACAGTTTAAACTTGGCAGAGTGATATTGGTTACATCTTTCATATGGTGTCTAGCTTGCAGTGCTTCTAATTTTTTGAAATGCCTTCTTCTTAGTTACCACATCATAGGTGTGAATATGTCATGCCATCCTATTTTTCGTACATATTCCATCCTTGTATCATCTGTTTGCCTTTCATCCGAGTAGTGCTCATCCATATCATGCATGAATGAGTTCTGAAGAGCGAATTTTATTACTTTTTCTTCTCGGTTTGACTTACAATTAGTACGGCAGTGGATGATGGTGGTCCTTCGGAGCAACTCAAACAGAGGGTCTCTACAGATTCTACTCCGCCATCCTCCCAACAAGATTCACAAGACAACACAAGGCTGGACAGTCAACGTAGCTATGTAGATGACACATCTCCCCTACTCCACCATCACATGTGCTTCCTCTAACTTGGAACTATTATATGTGGTTGCATGTTTCGTATGATGTCTAGTTTGTATTGCTTCTAATTTTGTTGAATTTCATCAGCGCAGCTTACAACTTATACCTGCAGCAGTCACTTACCCATAAGACAAATTTAACTTGGGAGTGTGATGTAGGTTGCATCTTGCATTGTCTTCTAGCTTGTAGTTCTTCTAATTTCTTGAAATGGCACTTACGACGAGACACTTTTTACCTGATAGAGTGATATTGGTTGCATCTTCATATGGTGCCTAGCTTTCATTTCTTCTAATTTTGTTGAAATGCCTTCTTATTACTGTTTTTCATACATATTCCATCCTCCTATTGTACGTGTGAATACGCAATGCTATCTTTTTTCGTATATATTCCATCCTCCTATCCTGCGCGTGCCTTACATCAAAGTAGTGTTCGTCTTTATCATGCATCAACCAGTTATGCAGAGCTAATTTTATTCATCTTCTTGTGCTTTTGACTTCATAAGGCAATATCAGAAAAGAGGAAGGAAAAGAGTAAGTTAGGGGTGTTGGTGCTCCTTCGGAGCGACGCAAACAGAGACTCTCTAGATTTGCCACAGCTACTACTAATGCAGTCGAAGTCCCAAGTCTACATGATGAGTTCATCTCCCGTACTCCACCATCACATGTGCTTGCTCTAAGTTGACAGTGTGATAATTGTTTTCATGTTGCATATGTTGTCTAGCATGTATTTCTTCTATTTTGATTAAATTGCACCTGCTGAGTATATACATTATACCTGTGCATATGACATGCCTTTCTGTATCTAGAATACACTACATCTATCTATCATACCATGTTCTTACATCAAAGTATTGTCGTTGTGTATCCTGCATCAGTCACTCATGATCGGATGCTTCTAACATGGCAGTTTGATAGTGGTGCATCTTGCACTGATTTCTAGGTTGTACTGCTTCTAAGTTTTCGAAATGCCACTTATGACAAGACACTTTTAACTTGGCAGAGTGATATTGGTTGCATCTTTCATATGGTGTCTAGCTTGCATTACTTCTTTTTTCTTGAAAATCCTTCTGCTTAGTTTACTCATCGTAGTTGTGAATATGTCACGCCGTCCTATTTTTCTTACATATTCCATCCTTATATGGTTGGGTTACATCAAAGTATTGCTTGTCTGTATCATGCATCAATGAGTTCTGAAGAGCGATTTTATTCTTTTGTGTTGTTGGTATGGCTTGACATGGCAAACTCTAAAAAAGAGCAAGTAAAAGAATATAGTAGCAAATGGTGTTACTCGTCGGGTGCAACAGAAAAGGATCTGCCCTTGAGATTCTGCTGGTACTTATAGTGCAATAGAAGGTCCAAGTCCACCGGCTAAATCTACAAACACAGTATCACTTGCTCCACCAGCTGCAACATCCGCTTCAACTATACCAGCATATCAAAGAGTTACTCATTCGTTTGCTCCACAATTGGCTAGTTTCCCAAGCTGCCTTCACACCTAACACTACTTCTGAAGCACTACTAACACAATAGGACTTGGCAAGATCAGATGAACCTCATGAGCATCAACACCAAGACGGTACCTGACCCAGTCATGTTGCAGTTGCATGCTCCTTTATATGCACTCTCGCAGTTTGATGTGCACTAACACTTTCCATATTCGTTGTTGAACTAGCACTACGGCACAAGCAGAAACAGACATCAGGGATAATGCTTGATAGATTAACAAAATCTAAAGGAGGAAGAATGGAGATCTGAAGGAAATATGCCCTGGAGGAAATATTAAAGTCGTTATTTTATATTTAAGGTTTATTATTCATGCTAGAATTGTATTGAACGGAAACTTAAATACATGTGTGAATAATAAACAAACACTGTGTCCCTAGTGAGCATTTACTAGACTAGCTCGTTGATCAAAGATGGTTAAGGTTTCGTCACCATGGAAATGAGTTGTCGTTTGATAACGGGATCACATCATTAGGAGAATGATGTGATGGACAAGACCCTTCCGTTAGCTTAGCATAATGATTGTTCAGTTTTATTGCTATTGCATTTTTCATCTCAAATACTTATTCCTTCTACTATGAGATAATGCAACTCCCGAATGCTGGAGAAATTCCTTGTGTTCTATCAAATGTCACAGCATAACTAGGTGATTATAAAGATGCTCTATAGTTATCTCCAAAGGTGTTTTTTGAGTTGGCATAGATCGAGATTAGGATTTGTCACTCCGAGTATCGGAGAGGTATATTCGGGCCCTGTCGGTAATACACATCATAAAGGTTGCAAGCAAACAACTAAGGAGTTGGTCACGAGGTGATGTATTACGGAACGAGTAAAGATACTTTCGGTAACGAGATTGGACTAGGTATGAAGATACCGACGATCGAATCTCGTGCAAGTAACATACCGATGGACAAAGGGAATTACGTATGTTGTCATAACGGTTCAAACAATAATGATCTTCGTAGAATACGTAGGAGCCAATATGAGCATCCAGGTTCCATAATTGGTTACTGACCGGAGAGGTGTCTCGGTCATATCTACGTAGTTCTCGAACTCGTAGGGTATGCACGCTTAGCGTTCGATGTTGATATGTGATTTGGTGAACGAATGTTCTTCAGAGTCCCGGATGATATCACAGACATGACGAGGAGTCTCGAAATGGTCAAGAGGTAAATACTGATATATAGGATGATGGTATTCGGACACCGGAAGTGTTCCGGAGGGTACTGGGTACTTATCGGGTCACCGGAAAGGAGTTTCAAGCACCCCAGTAAAGATATGGGCCTTATGGGCCAAGTGAGGGAACACACCAAACCTGGTGCACCCCTATAGAGGCCAGCCTGTAACAGCTTGGTATTTGGCCCTTTCCTGTTTCTTTTTGATTTATTGGTTTTTGCTCTGTTTTTCTTTTTGGAGTGGTTCTATGGCCTTGCCACCTGGGAATTCATCCTCATTCCCCCTCCCAAGTGGCTCATCATCCTAAAAGCCTTGCCAAGATCATGTCACTTCACTACTTGACCAAACCCTAATTTCTTTTTTCTCAGGAATATTCCTTTTTCTATAAAAGGAATAACCTCATCTGCCCCTAGGTTGTGAAGCAACCTATATTTCTGTCACTCCCATAATTCCCATATAATTCTCATAATTTATTTGGGTCATATATTTCTCAAATATGCCCAAACTTTCCTGTCCTAGCCCAAGAATAATTCCTCAATAATTATTCTTCCTTTCTGTCCAGAGTGGCACTTTGTGAAGGAAGTGTCATTTATCTTATCTTGTTTGCTCCCAAACTTGTTGGGTATTCTTTTATGTCCAAATAATTGTCACATGCCAAAATTCAACTTTATTTGCCTAGCCAATCTTCCTCAGTAATTTTTCAAAGTTTTTGTCAAACAGAAGCCACTTTGAAGGAAGTACTAGCTAGGAGAATCCAAATGAGTTGAAATTTTGCATGCCTCTTCTTGTGCTCATATTATCTCACTCCTACAAATTTTATCCCCAGACAATCATCTATGTGAGCACAGGACCAAATCTTTGCTTCTGTTGTGAAGCAAGTGCATTTTATCCTCATAAATTACCAGACTGTTATCCTACCCAAATAACTTCTGTCCACCAAATTTGGCACCTGTCATGGTTTTGTCACGGTAGATGTCCTCGAGAAAGGACTTAGTCGTGGAGCCATCGCTACAGGTTAGCTTAAAGGGGTTTAAAGCGGACAAAGGACGCAAGAGTTTATACTGGTTCGGCCCCTTACGATGAAGGTAAAAGCCTACTACAGTTGTGATGGAATTGCTAGGGTTTCGATGACCAGGGAGAGAATCCGCTTTGCCTGGCTCTCGAGTTGTTGTCTGTTATCCCTAAACTGCCGCCGGGTCGCCCTTTATATACATAGGTCGACACCCATCGCTTTACAGAGTCCCAAGGCCGAGTCATAAACGTGTCCTGCTCGGTCTCTACTCCTATCTTACAATACAAGTTATATATCAATGTAGGTTTATGTCTACATGCCTTATCCCGCCATTGGGCCTTGGGCCTTCACGAAGCGCCACCATACTTGTCTTCATGGGCTTCAAATAAAGTAATTGTCATGGGGATAAACCGTCCTCTCCTGGCCGGTTTATGTCCAGTAGTAACATCCCCAACATTAGGCCCCAGATTGATTTAAACTTTTTCATGTCAATCTTCAACACTTAGGAAAATTCCTCCCTTTGCACCTTCGCATAAATCTTGTAAACCACCGTGACGTCATCCTCCATATTTTTAGTAAACCGCCATCACGTCACCTATTCATTAAATCGAAGATACCCTTTATTAATGAGCATCCAACAATCGAGGCAACAACCTCGGTATATATCCATTGTTTGGGCTCCTCGATTCCTGCGCCTGTCGCTTATCTCTTTGCCCTTATAAATAGGGCTGAGGATCCCTTTCATTTTCCTCCCGTTGCCTCTTCGTCTCTTCTTCCTGCTCACGACGCCTCTGCACCCGAGCGTCGCCGCCGTCGTCGAGCTTCGCCTCTGCCTCACCATCGGCTGCTGCATCAACCTGATCGTGCCAGAGAAACATGGCGCACCTCCACTGCTTCAACAACTGCATTAAGTCTTTCCCTCTTTCCTCCGTAGATCCACTTAGGGTTCATACGGGTTCATGGTGTTCTTCTCTTGTTCTTCGTTAGTCCATAGACAGCAGATCTTAAGCTTGATGTGTTCCGTGCGGTAGCTATAGTAGTCCTTATATCGGCTATCAAACCAAGCCTTATACACATAAAAACTTGATTTGGACCTTTGTGAACTGCTCCAGGACCAACTTTTTTAGGTATAAATCTTTTTCTTTTCCTGACTTGTGGTAGATCTAAAATACCAATGTGATCTTGTGAAACCTGTTTTTCCTCCCTTAGTCATTTTTTGCCTCAGATCTGTACCTTCCTTATCTGCGTAGGCGGTTTATCCTTGTAGAAAATAATCTGTCATATGCCATTGGTCCCCTTGTAAATCGCTCGTCTCTTTACCATTTATAACTGCATCAGTCTCCGGTTTAATAATTTTACATGCTTGAATTCCTTTTTCTTAACCTGTTGTGCTTTATTCCTTGTCAATCATGAATTGTAAACAAGCAGTAATATTTTCCAGCTCTTCACTTGCAATGGCCAAACAATTCTATGTCTGTAATTGGGCCCCTTCCCGGGTTACTGAAGAGCAACTGGATGGATGTGTCAAGATTGACACTTTGCCGAAGCGGAGTGAAATCCAACGGCAAGTTCCCGGTCCTGAAAACCCTCCTACCCCCAGAGATGGCGAAGTAGTAGTGTTTGCTGATCACATGGGTCGTGGTTTTAAACCGCCTGGATCCAAGTTTTTCCATGATGTACTTGCCAGCTTTCAGATCCACCCTCAAGATATTGGACCCAACTTTGTGTCCAATATTTGCAACTTTTAGGTGTTTTGTGAAGCCTATCTACAAGAAGAACTGACTATCGAGCTGTTCCGGGATTTCTTCCATTTAAACCGTCATCCTGAATTCGTAGACGGGCCCAATACTGAACTTCGTGGCGTCTCCATTGGGAAAGGGAAAGGTGTTAGCTTCCCTCACACCAAACTTCATAGTCACCCTAAGGATTGGAAACAGACTTGGTTCTATTGTAAGGATACTTCCCCTGAAGATGAGAACCCTCTGTCGTCTTACTGTGCTCATCGGCTTACCAACAGACATCCACTTCCGCAACGACTAACTGCCAAGGAACGAGCATCTTATGCACCACAACTCGCCAAGCTTAGAGCTTTCATGGCCAACGGTTTGACAGGTGTGGACTTTGTTCATGGCTGGATATCCTGGAGTATTTTGCCGTTAAGTCGCCGCTCCGGTCTAATGTGCGAGTATACTGGTGACTCAAAAGACTCTCAACATCATATTGACATTCAGCTAACAGATGATGAAGTTACCGAGTCTGTCAAGAAAATGCTATATGAACCAGAAGCTGTCTGTAGTAAGACCGGGTTAAGCCCCTTTTACACACGGAACAAACCGCCCACTATAAGAATTGTCTTGCTCCCGCTTTATATCTGATATTCTTAACTGTGCAACTTTCTAATACCCTCTGGACATCTTTTAAACAGGGTGATGACTCATTCTGGAAAAAGAAACCACAGGAGAAAACAGTTAAGGCCCCTCTACCTAAGATGAAGGTTGTCAAGAGACCTGCCAAGAGGAAGGCAACTGAACCCATTGGTTTAGACCTTGATGACGACCCTGATGAACTGGACGTAGAGGTAGAACTTGATTCTCTTGGTTCATTTTTCATACACCTCATTGGCAATGATATTTATCAGGATGACGCTGAGGGAAGCCAAGCTGATGACGCAGAGGTAATTATCCTTTCCTCCGGTTCAGACCCTCTGCCAACACAAAAAATCCGTCAAGCAGTCCGGAAAGTAAGATTTTCTCACCCCCTAGCTCACTTGGACCCAAACTTTCATTTGAAGAAGCAGCAACACGAAGCTCGCCGCACAACCCGACATAGCGGCCAAGTAGGCACTTCAACCGGTCTACCAAATACGCCGGTTTGGAAGCATCAATCCGAGGTCTCAAATACTTCCAATACTTCTTACCCCAAGGTGGGTTATTTCCGATAGCCTCTTAATCCATCCGGTTCAAATTATCAGGGAACGCCACCTTCATCATCTGGCGAGTCAACTGCCACACAACTTCCGCCCCTCAAGACCGTCCCTGGGTAAATGCCTTAAGCTTTCTCTTTTTGACGCTTTATACTTATGTGCTATACTGATATGTGTATCTTTCTCTTTTAGAGCAAAGGCCAGACCCAGCAAGAATGGTCGTGTAGATAAACCGTCTAACGACCATGTGATTGTTGAACCAGAGAGAGCAAATGATGACGCCACGCTTGATGACCTGCCACCCCCAGATCATGTCTTTACTGAACAAGTAGCAGCTGATACAGCAGTTCAGGCTGATAAACCGGCAAGTCCAGTCCATACTAATGATGGATTGTTTAGCCCGGTTAAAGCTACTGATATTCCGCCAACTCCAGTGAATATTGTTGGTGACAAGGAAGATGATGTTATCATTACTAGTGTTGGCCACAACTCCCCTGGTCATCCTGTTGCATTAGCAAAACATAGTGCCAACGAGGAGCGTTCTGCTATGGAAAAAGGCAAAGGGAGCACCGATTTATCAAGCTATGCCCACCTCAATGCCCAGGAACTCCATTTTGGTTTTTTAAACCGCATGTACACAGACCGTGACTATGAAGCCGGTTTAGTGAACCTGGTGAAGGAGCGTTATGAGGTAATTTCTTAACCTTTTCTCTCTTAAGTCCAATTGTAAGTACCAACTCTGGTAGCCCCCAAGGGCCGATTTATGATGGCATTCAAAAAATGGGACTTTGTAATTTCTCACTCTGCATACTTATCCCCCAAGGGTCGGTTGATCCTTTAAAAATGAGTTGGTACTTTAGCATTGTAATCCTGTAACTTTCGCCTGTGTAATCCCCAAGGGCCAGTTTATCTTTCCAAGGTGAACCGGGACTTTAACCACGGTTACTTTGAGCAGATGTACATTAGCCCCCATGTGCCAAGAATAATGCTTGCATTACACTTGGGACTTGAAATAATTTTCTAGAACGAAGCGAGTAGGCATTAGCCCCCAAGTGCAAAGTGCATAACTTGTTATGTGCTTTGTACTTCAAATATATACAGCCCACTGATGATATGTCTTTCCTCTATAGGCTGAGCTGAGCAAAAAAGACGCCCAAACCGCTGATCTTCAAGAGAACATTAAATCTCAGCAAGCGGAGGCTTCTAAAGCCAAGGAGGAACTGACCAATGTCTTAACAGCCATGGAGAAGCTGAAGGAAACCTTTAAGAAGGAACGGGCATATTGGGACACAGACAAGGCTGCTTTAGCAAAGAGGGCCGAAGATGCAGAAGCAGCCCTTAAACCGGTGGTCGAAGAACTGACCGGTTTAAAGCGGCAAATAAACGTTGTGACTTTTGCTGTATTTGGTAAGTATCCTCATCTGATGTTTTTCAAGTCATTTTATCTTATCATTTACAGGTTTACTGATGCTTGCAATGTCACAAGGACTCGCATTACCCATCTGGGCTCTGACATGCGGATGAAGCCTCAGGCTGCCTATACCTTGATCGAACAGTTATATTCTGGAGCCCAACGGGCTATTTGCACTGCTGCTCATAATAGGCCTCCTCCAACATTGACAAAAGAAGCTATTGAGAAGCTATCAATGTTGCCTGGTCAGTTGGATGAACTTAAAAATCAGCTGCAAGGTGAGGCGCGCTGACTGCGCTAATCCGGGCCAAGGCATGGATTTCTGATCTTGAACCGTCAGATATTGGCAAAGGCTATCCCGGCATGAAGGAAGATGGTTCAGAATTTAACAATGATGATCTTCGAAGGCTAGCAAGGGAAATGCAACCCATAGCAAGCAAATTGGCGGAAGAAACGAATATGTCTCATTATTAGCCGGTTTACGATGCTGATCAGAAAAGATATCCTGCGCCAACACAAGATGTAGAAGATCTTGTTCCGCCATTCATAAGCAGACTTATGGCCCTAACATTGATCCTTCCAACCTTATTAGTGAAGAAGCCGTGTTCCAAGCCTTAACTGGAATCGATTGGGCAACCATTGATTTCCAGCCACTGGGTAGGGAGGAGGAGGATGCACCGGCTCAAGATGACCCTCAATCTTCAAGTTGTCCCGATGATGAATCCTAAACCGGGGGCCGGTTTAGCCTGTCACAGCCTGCCACTCTTTACTGAAACAACTATTTTGTGTGGGCATTACAGCGCCTTGTAATAGGCTAGTTCAAACACTTGTCTGTTATGCCATCCATCATACTTATTTTGTTTGATACTGATAACTCGCCATGCTTTTGGGATCTATTATATGCATAATCCGCAGTGGCTGTATTTTAACTTGTTCCTGCATACAAGAGATTGAAAGTGTCCTGGCGGTTTACCGCTGGACAGGTCATGATGCCCAAATATATAGCCTAGGTGTAGAGCCAAGGCTATTATTTTAAAAACGACCAGATATAAAGTAGATAATACATGTTACCTCGTTGTTTGACCAACAATTGTTATACTAAGGGTGATAACACCAATCTGGAGTATTGAAGACTCCTTCCAGGTTTGCCGGTATATGATAAAACCATACCGAGTTATGATAAACACCGGTTTTATCCATATAATACTGGTGACTTGTAGTCAAAACCAGACCGGGGCAATAAACGCCGGATTATAGCTGATTATGTACTGACAACATAGCATTGTAAGCCATGCCGGGTTGTAATAAACGCCGGTTTATCAGAAAATACTTATGAATCTTATCAAAAGAGAAAAAAACTTTGCAAAAAACACAAGAAGAATATACAAGGCTTTTCATGGGCTGCTAGGCCACTGAGTTAAACCGTTTTCAAAGCCTTTTAAGATGGACCTCAATCTTTAACCAATCATTGTTTTAACTTTGACAAGTTCAGGGTCTATGAGATTGACATGTCAAACGTTCAACGGGTCATACCAGGTTTACCTGGATGGAGTGGCTTACTTAAAGAGGCAGGATAACCCGGGGTTTTGGGTGAATACACCTGGCTTCCAAACCTGGCTTGATAGCCTATTGCGAGGGTGCAGACTCTTTGTTCTTTGAGAAGCAAAGAACCCCCAAGCAACATTTGAGCTGTGCTCGGTGGGTGCCTATGTTTGAGTTGTTCTGGTGCAACACTCTCTTTGGCCCCACATAATTTCCTTTTGGCCTGAAGCCTATCAAGAGGTGTAGCTATTGTGTGAATACAACCAAGCCCCCTAGTGATTTCCCTTTGGCTTTAAGCCGATCAAGAGGCGGAGCTAAGGTTCGGACACGACCAAGCCCCCTAGTGATTTCCTTTTATATGTGTGTCTTTATATGCCGGATCAGCAGAACTCCGCTTTATGAACAGAAGACCCCATGTAAACACACATGATGTAAAAACAATAGAGACCCCGCTTTAGCTGAGGCTCCGGGTTATTATATTGATCATAATATATACACTGTGATAATTATGTACATAAAAAGAGCCTATGGCTCAAGTATAGTAAGGCCGAAAATGAGCTATATTCCACGGGCGTTGGGTCTCCTCCTCTGATTTACATGAGTCTTTGTGCTCTCAAACATCGATAAGGTAGTATGATCCATCATGCAAATTTTTGCTGACCACAAAAGGCCCTTCCCAAGGTGGGGACAACTTGTGCATACCAGTCTGATCCTGGATGAGCCTGGGCACCAGATCGCCTTCTTGAACCGTTCTGGTTTTAACCCAGCGGCTGTGATAACGTCGCAGATCTTGTTGATAAATAGCCGCACGTGCCGTCGCAAGATCACGCTCCTCGTCTAACAGGTCTAGTCAGTCCTGACATACTTTCTCATTATCAGCTTCAACATAAGCCGACAAATGGGGCGAGTCATGACGGATGTCACTAGGGAGAACTACCTCTGCTCCGTAAACCATGAAGAAAGGCATGTAACCCGTAGATCTGTTCGGTGTGGTGTTGATACTCCATAACATGGAAGGTAACTCCTCCACCCAACAACCCGGCGTCCGCTTTAAAGGAACCATAAGCCGGGGTTTGATACCTCTCAAAATTTCTTGATTGGTCCTCTCTGCTTGACCATTAGATTGGGGGTGAGCCACTGATGCCACGTCAAGCCGGATGTGCTCACGTTGACAAAATTCTTCCATAGCACCCTTGGACAGATTAGTACCACTATCAGTTATAATGTTGTGTGGAAAACCAAACCGTAATATCACGTTTTTGATGAATTGTGCCGTCGTGGCCGCATCACACTTACTGACTGTCTCTGCCTCTACCCACTTGGTAAACTTATCAACCGCCGCCAGCAGGTGGGTCTTCTTGTCCTTGGACCTCTTAAAAGGTCCAAGCATATCTAGCCCCCAAGTTGCAAATGGCCAAATGATTGGAATCATTCTTAATTCTTGAGCCGGAACATGAGCGCGGCGTGCAAACTTCTGACAACCGTCACACCTCTTTACCAAATCCTCAGCATCAACATGAGCCGTCAACCAATAGAAGCCGTGACGAAAGGCCTTAGCCACCAAGGATTTTGAACCGGCGTGGTGACCACAATCTCCTTCGTGGATCTCACGTAAAATCTCACATCCTTCTTGAGGGGACACACAACGCTGAAACGCTCATGTGATGCTGCAATGATGTAGCTCCCCATTGACAATGGTCATTGACTTGGATCAGCGGATTATCTGCCGGGCCAAGGTTTCATCGTTTGGTAACTCGCCCCGGTTCATGTATGCCATGTATGGGACCGTCCAATCGGGAATAACATGAAGAGCCGCCAACAATTGAGCCTCTGGGTCAGATACAGCCAAATCCTCCTCCATAGGTATCTTGACTGACGGATTATGCAGCACATCTAGAAAGGTATTGGGTGGCGCCGGTTTATGTTGAGAGCCTAAGCGACTTAAAGCATCGGTCGCTTCATTCTTTCGCTGGTCTATATGGTCAACCTAATAGCCCTTGAAATGACCAGCCACTGTATCCACCTCTCGTCTATATGCCGCCATGAGTGGATCCTTGGAATCCCAGGTGCCAGATACCTGTTGAGCCACCAGGTCCGAGTCACGAAGGCATTTAACCCGGCTTAAATTCATTTCCTTAGCCATCCGAAGACCATGGAGCAAGGCCTCATACTCAGCTACATTGTTAGTACAAGGGAACATTAAACAGAGAACATAACAAAACTTATCACCTCGTGGGGAAGTTAATATGACTCCAGCCCCCGAGCCCTCCAATTGTCGGGACCCATCAAAATGAATAGTCCAATAAGTGTTGTATGGCTTTTCCTCCGGTGCTTGCAACTCTATCCAATCAATGATGAAGTCCACAAGTGCTTGCGATTTGATTGCTGTGCGAGGCGTACACTTTAACCCGTGAGGTCCAAGCTCAATAGCCCATTTAGCAATCCAGGCAGTTGCTTCTCTGTTTTGGATGATATCTCCCAAGGGGGCTGAACAGACCACTGTGATAAGATGACCCTGAAAATAATGCTTGAGCTTCCGACTTTCCATAAAAAACCCGATACACCAGCTTCTGCCAATGTGGGTATCTCTGTTTGGACTCAATAAGCACCTCACTGATATAATAAACCAGCCGTTGAACCGGATACTCTTTGCCGGCCTCCTTGCGCTCTACCATAATTGCCACATATAACAATAAGTGCTCTTTATCAACCAGAGCCGCAAGGACAGGTGGTTTGCCTAACTGTCTCTTCAAATCCTCAAGCGCTTTATCAGCAGCATCACTCCAAACGAAGTGATCCATATTTTCTAGCATCTGATACAAAGGGATAGCCTTCTCTCCAAGGTGACTGATAAACCGGCTCAAGGCTGCAATCCGGCCCGCCAAACGCTGAACATCGTTGATACACGCCAGTTTAGCCAGAGATGTGATAGCTGTGATCTTCTCCGGATTAACTTCAATGCCCCTGTTAGACAACAGAAAACCGCCACCCGTCGGGTTATGGCCACGGGGCGGATTATGATTCCGCGCACTACTTGATACGGCCGGTTCATCGATATGCCTGTTGTAGCTCCGGCTCGGGCGGGGGGTAGAATGAATCCTTTCGCGGCTATATGAATAAGCCTACTACTGAGTCAAGGCTTCCTGAAGGAGCACCCTAGCCTGTCGTGTTTCAACTGCTACTGGGGACTCGCCATCAATCGGGAGAGCTGCCAATCATGAAGCAGCGACAACGATGTTATCCAACGGGTTAGAGTAATGGCCCGGAGGTGTTGAGACGTGTCGTGTTGGGACATCGTTCTAACAAGGCTGAGGCGGCAGATCCATCGCGTGCGGCTGGACTGGTGCCCCGGTCCCAGGTGCCTCCGCCCGGTTTACCACTGGTTGGTTGCTGGTGCCTGCCCCTGGCGTGTTAAAGAGATTTCTAGCCTCAAAAACTGGCAGAAGGTGCGAGCGGTATCTTCTCCTCATGACATCATCTGACGCACTCTGATCCAGCATAAGCCGATAAGCTTGAGCCTCTAACTCGGCCCGCTCTGTAGTCGTCCTGGTGTTCTCCGCTGCCAGGTCCGCTTTAGCCTGAGTTATCTAATCCTTCACCTTTGCAATCTCCGCATTGTGCTGATCCTGGTTTGCCGCGTCCACCTCTGCTTCCAGCAACGTTGCCAACGCGTCGAACAAATCAAACAAAACCTGTGCCCGAGGAGGCGTAGAGCCCCCTGCTCCTGCTAGTGTTGCTGCTGCTGAATCAGAGATCATTGTTGCTGCGGTAGAAGAGTGCTGTGCTGATTGTATACCGGCCATGAAGACCGCGACCCAACTCGGCGGATCAAAGGGGTCCAGAATACGGTCGCCATCAGAACCACCACTAACCCGGCCATCCTGCAGCTGATACAGCGAATCGGTCTCTCCAATTGAAGACTCATCATCAGAATAGACAACAGTTTCGCCACCAGATGCCGATCTATCCTCATATTCCGCTCCATGGATGACACCTACGAAGGCACGCTTTATGGCGGGCTGAACCTGGGTGGATCTTGCATGCTGAGCCGTCTTGATGATGTCGGTGCAGATGTCCGGCTCAGGGCCCAGATTGCCGATCTTGCCGATGAAGACGTGAATTCCACCAAAGGGGACACGTACCCATACTCAACTGAGCCGGCCACGGGACTCCATCCTGCATGGTCGATGTAGAGCTTGCCACGGCGACTTTTAGTCATCCGGTCCACAGCGTATCCCTTGAGTCCTTTGAAGCTGCCCTTCAAGAACTCGAAACCATCGTGCGATAGCCCCACGGTGAGCGCCAACTGTCGTGGTTTTGTCACGGTAGATGTCCTCGTGAATGGACTTATTCATGGATCCATCTCTACGGGTTAGCTTAAAGGGGTTTAAAGCGGACAAAGGATGCAAGACTTTATATTGGTTTGGCCCCTTACGATGAAGGTAAAAAAGCCTACTCAAGTTGTGATGGAATTGCTTGGGCTTCGATGACCAGGGAGCGAATTTGCTTTGCCTGGCTCTTGAGTTGTTGTCTGTTGCCCCTAAGCCGCCATCGGGTTGCCCCTTTATCATAAACGTGTCCGGCTCGGTCTCTTCTCCTATCTTACAATACAAGTTATAGGTCAATGTCAGTTTAGGTCTACAGGCCTTAACCAGCCATTGGGCCTTGGGCCTTCATGAAGCGACACCATCCTTGTCTTCATGGGCTTCAAATAAAGTAATCATCATGGGGATAACCCGGCCTCTCCTTGCTGGTTTATGTCCAGGAGTAACATCCCCAACAACAACAGTTCACCTAGCCAGTATTTCTCTAGAATTATTGCAAGATTCTGGTAAGTGAAGATAGCTATGAAGGAAGTACCATTTTGGTGAATCCAATTGGTATGAGATTTTTATAGCTTCTTACTATGACCAAATCACTAAGCCTTGCCAAATTTGAGCTCAATTTGACACTCCATGTGAGTGCACCTTCCTGATCTTGATTCTGGACTAAATATGCACTTGTGAAGCAACTATGGTGCATCTTGGTCCTAATCTTCTCAATGTTACCAGGGTGAAAGTCCTTCTTTACCTAAACCTCGCACACAACCCCATTCCTCCCAATAATCTTCCTGTTCATCACCAGAGCTCACCCAAGTTTACCGCAATAAACTTTAGAGGGTGATTACCATTTAACCATCGTAGTTTTCACCGAACTACCACCGTAGTTGAGACCTACCCTGAAAGGACATACCCATAGACAACAATTTCCATCACATCTTCCCCGCTACATGCCAGTGCATACAGTGACCGCGTTAATGGCATCAGTGTGCGCGTGCTCTGTGTGCAGTGGCCGTGTCCAGTGGTCGTTTGTGCTGCGGCACCTCGTCCTCTCATCGCCTTCGCGCGCGTGACCGTGCCCATTGTCTTCCTCTTGTCGTCGCCGTTCCCCTGGATCCCTCTCCCCCTCCGTCTATTTCCTCGCCGATGCTCGCCCACGGGTGCACCGTGCTCCCTTTGGCTCTAAGCTCGTTTCGGCCTCTTCCTCTACTCTCCGGCGTCGCCTACCCCTCCGTGAGCTCTGAATCAATAGCTCGTCGTGTTCCCACGCCCTCCCGTGCTCGCTGGCCGTCGCCAGAGCCTCAGCCGGACGTGCCTGGCGGCACCCGAGCCATCCCTCTCGCCCGCCTATATATAGGCCTCCCTCGAGCCGTTCGAGCACACCAGCAGCCTCGCCTCACTCTCTCAGCCCTCCCCAACCCCTCCGTCGAGCCCTGGAGCACTCCCTGCCCTCCTTGGCCGTCATGGCTGCCTCTGGTCTCCACCTAAATTCAGGCAACGTCGAGCCCCTCCATATCTCCTACCACCACCCTTCAACTCACTGAGCTCTAGCGGTTTCCCCCATCCACTTCCCTCGCTGCCGGAGCAACCTCAGCGCCATACCCATCGGTGGCCGAACATGCCGTCCGCCATGTTCAACATCTCGTTCCTTCCAGTGCTCTACGACGAGCGTGACCCCTCCAGTCGGGTGCCACTCTGCGTCGTTCATCTCGATGGTCTGAGCTCCGCCCGAGGTGGACCGAGCCACTAGGACGGGCACTGGCGTCCCCTCCTCTCCTTTGCGCGCGGGGTCGAGGAAAGAAGAAGGAGGATCGGGAGGAGGGAGTTGACCACACATGGACCCCGCAGCCCTACGCGTTAGTGGCTCGGTAAGCCGGGCCCTCCTTTGCCACGCTGGATAAGTGGAGGCATAATCCACTTGATTACGTCTTCGCTTATCGAAAGCGTATTACCCTTCTAGTTCAGCCCAGAGTGTGCTTTCGCTTCTAGAAAACGTATTTCCTTCTAACACGCTTTCTATTTTTCTGTCCAGGCCCTATTTGAAAATATTTTCATTACAGATAGGTCCCTGGCAGAAAACACTTCATATCTTTTTACTCACAACTCCAAATGAGGTGAATCCAAAGCCCACTTCTTCGTTTCGTCGAGACCGTTCTGTTGGTATGATTTTCATTATGTTTCAACATTCTAAAAATGACCTTTTTGCCCTTGCACATAAACAGCCCCTCTGAGAGAGAACTATTTCCGACAAATCTTTCCGTGAGCTTCTCGCACTTTCTCCCGGTGATTTCTTCCACCCCAGGCAAGCCACACCCTCCATTTGCATGATTGCAATGTAGTAACATGGTTTAAATTATTTGAACTTGTTTAAAATATTGCTTAGCTACTTGTGATTTGTTCATGGCATTTCTCGGAGTATTGTTTTGATGTTGATGTTGCCATGATATTGCTTGGAGTTCTAGGACTTGTGTGTTTGATGATTATGTGGATGACATGTGCCTTTGGATTCTTAGTGGCTATTATGATTACTTTCATGATGGTATCTTCTATTATTTTGGAGTATTACTTTGGATATCATGTTGCCTTTGGATTATTAGTGGCTAGTGTTATTTTCATCATGATGCTAGATGATATTAGGTTTTTGAGTATGATGTTGGAGATGATGATTGCATATGGATCATAGTGGGATAGTTAGTTCTTGATATTTGAGTAGTAGTCTTATCGTTCTTGGATTCATCACGATAGTAGTGTTATGTTGTCCTCGGAGTATTTTGGTAAGACGATGTTAAGCATTGGATTATTTGTTGGCTATTACTATGACTTGGATTATAGGATGATAGATGATATCGGAGTATCAGTTAATATTTTTATATTTTGGGGATAAATTCCATCATTAAGTTGGTCAGGTGCCACCGAACCGAGCTTTTCCAGTGCAACCACGCTTACCTTTATGGGGAGGTCCTAACTTGGTCTATTGTCGTGCCTCTCGCCGGTGCCTCCAATGAGGGAAGGTTATGGGCGCGCGCTACCCTGATCAGGTAGGCGGACATAAGCCTTGTGTGCCCGTTGTTATTGTTGTACCCGGGTTGTCCCTGTTTCTGACGGTTTATATTTGGCCACGACGGTGCCTGTTGGTGCCTTTGGTAGCCATGGGGCCACCCAGGACTTAGTGTCACACCCTGATTTTCATGCCACAGCACTTAAGCTAACAATCATGATAAAATGTGGTTTGACAAAAACTTTTGAGTGTTTTGGACCTTGCCTTGATTGGATTTTTGTTTGTTGTTTGCAAGTGCTCTAAAAATCAAATAAATCCTCCAACTCCTATACTTCATCTCCTTGCTCCAAACTCTTGAACCAATGATCATGACATGTGTATAGGACATAAAAATAATTTCTTGCAAAAATAATTTGGCCAAATAGTATTTTCTAAAATTAGTTTTCCAAAACCCCTCAATTGAGGTTTGCACTGCAAGTACTTGATTTGTGATGTGAAAAATCTTTCAAAAGGTATATTTGAATCCTATTAGATATAGGACTCCCATAAACCACAAAAATATAATTTTAAAAGTTATTTTCCTATTTTATTTAAAAGCTTTTTCTTAAGGCCATAAATGGTCTTTAATAGGGAAAAATATTTTATTGTTTCAAAAATATTTGACAAAAATCAGGGAAACTAAATGGACATATATTGTCCATATATAAGAGTTTCAACACATGGTCATGTTCAAAATATTGGTCAAATCCCTCAAAAACCATTTCTACCCATTTCAAGGATTTGAAATATTTCCCAACAATTCCAAGAAAATTCTAGAATGTCACATATGACATGTTTGATGAACTTGCCAAGTATCATGTCATGGAGAATAGTATAACCCCATGAAATCTCCTCAAAACCATTTATGTCCATTTTGAAGTTTGAGCAACTTTACATTGCCAAACATGTCCAAATGTTCTCAAACCTTGTGAACATGCTCAAATGGTCTAATTATTCATCTAGACCAAATGGCACAAGTTGGAGAGAATGTTATCTTGCTCAATGTACCCCGAAACCCTTCCTGTTTAGAACCAAATTTGAACAACTCTACATTGGCAACTTTCTCATTTTGATCTCAACTATTGTGGACATGTTTAGAACCTCAAATGATTACACTACACTAAGTGGTGCATCAAGGAGAATAGATTTGCATGACTAAATCTTGGAAAGTCCATTTCTGTTGATTTCTAGGGTTTGCCAAAGTTACATTGGCAACTTTGCCAAAATGAGCTCAAACTTGGTGAAACACCCTATTTCTATTGTCCATTTTGTCCTATTAAGTCTCATGCTAAATGGAATCCTTTTCCTTGCCCAAACAAGCAACAAACACCTTCTGCAAAATTTCCAAAACCACCCTTTTGACCACTTCCACTAATCTCCATGACTCTATCTTTTTACCACAGCCGCCCCAGGTCACCTCCTACCTCCAGTGACTCTCCTCCTTCAATAGCTCAATTATTTGGGGGTAAAACCCATCTCTTTCTCTCTCTGTTTACTCATGGGAACTCCTCCGCTCTCCCCCATTTCTATATGCCAGCATCCCACCTAGCATGTCCCCACCCCAGGGCATCCAAGGAAACCCCGAGGCACAAAGGGACATGCCCTGGCCCTTTAAAAATGGCCATGCCAGCCATTTGCATGCTCCACAGCGCACTACAGTGTGCCCAGGCACTGTAGCCACCCTCTGCCCGACGCCTGCGACCACCTCGGCTCTCCCCAACACGCCCGACGATGCGCCTCGGTGTTTGAGACTCGGCAACTGGTCGGCCCCCTCCAGAATCTCTCTCCTCTCCCCTCTGCGAGCTCACCCGAGCGCGTCCATGGGCGCTGTCCACGGTGCACTGCGGCCGTGCCCATATAAGCCCCCCGTGACCTCTTTTCTGGCCTCTCCCCGCTCTCCCTCTCCCCCAGCAACCTCTCGGACACTCCCTCTCTCCCCCTCGCGGTCTCCTGCCCCTTCGATGGCTGGGTTGCCGCCGCTGTGCCCCGGACCAACCCGAGCCTTCACTGCTTCCCCCGCTCCCTCTGATCGCTCTCGAGGACCCCCACGGCCTCCAATAACCTCCCCGCCCTTGATTCCTTCTTCACCATGGCCGAATTTCTCGGCTCCACCCTCACATTTGACTCCCTCCGCCCGGCCAACAGAGTGCTCACTGTCAACCTCGCCGGCAGCCCTCTCGACCGCCATCGGACGCGGTAGGACCACCTGAGCTCTCCGGCGCCCGCGGCCATGTCAGGGACGGTCCGTGTCGCCGGCGCGGGGCAACGCCCGAGCCTCTGCCTCCCCAGCCGTCGCCCACACGCGAGGAAGAAGACGACGCAGGGCGAGGGGGATGGCCCTGCAGCTGGGTCCCATGAGTCAGCAACCCACCGGCGGCCATGTCATTTAATTAGAGGCAGGTTCGCGGGCTGGCGCCTCCCCCACACCGTTGGCGTATTCCAAAAGTGCGCCATCGACGTCGCCTGGGCGCCTGGCGCGGCAGAGCAACTGGGCCGGCCCAAGGCTATATCTCGCCATGCGCGCACGATGAGGGTAAAAGTTTTTCCCTTTTTCTTTTTCCGGTAGAACTTCAGAAATTCATAAATAATTCAAATGGAGTCCAAATTTGATGTTTCAAATTTCTAATAGCTCCACAAATCATGATCTATCACATGGTGCTATTTGCACATTTTTCCACAAGTATCTATTTCACAAATAATTATCAAATCTCATTTTTCCATTTCTGTCATAAACTTTAGAAAAATCACAAAGAGCCCATTTTTGATCCAAATGCCATGATTCAAATTCCTAGATGCTTCTAAGTTCATAACTTAGCTTATGAACATTTTTATTAATACTTTCTGTCCCACATAAAATAATGAGCCATTTCTTCATATTTGTCAACTTTGCAAATTCATAGGAAATTCATTTGAACTCCAAATCCAGTGAAACCAACTCCCAGATGCTTCTAAAATCATGATTTGTTAAATGGGTGCCTTTTCTCATTTTTCAAAAATATGTTTCCGTACACCTCTTGCAAATCCATAAACCCCTTGATTCCATCATATCCAAATGTTTAGAAATATCCACTGACCCAATTCCAATGAAACCACTCTAGTTAATTTTCATATAACCAGAGATGTCCTAGAAAAGTCAAATCAATATTTCTAGAGCACTTTTATTTTCTGCCTTGTTGTGTTGCTTATTATGGTCGCTTTCGACGATAGTTGACGAAGTAGACGAAATTCTCGGAGTTGGACCAGAGATATTTGAAGACATCGAAGACTTTGTTAAAATAGGCAAGAAGCCCTTTGACCATGATGAACCATTTTACATCATGATGGCATTTTCGTTGCTTCACTGAGTGCATGATATACCTTGAATGGCAACCTTGCTAGGCTTGCCTCCATTGCATACTCCATCGATACTTGCATTGTTCATGACTCTACCCTTGCTTAGAGTTGTGTTGGTGGGTTGTAGAAATATGCTATAGTAAATGGCTACGCAAAGTGGGTCAGGGTTATGCATGGAAAGAAACAAGTGTGGTTTGACATACTTGCAAACAGCCCAGTGGGTGCCACTAATGCCCCTGGGAGATGATGATGAACTAGGTCACTACTTGGTGGAGAGGCAGTGTACCGAGGCTCGATAAAAGTGTTGTTTACAGAGACGGATTAGATTTATGATTTGTCGACTGTCCCAACCTTACATGCGCAACCACTCTACCCTTGTATGGGAAAGGGCATTATTGATTACCTAGGCCGATACTAGCTTGGAGCCCGCATTACTAGTGACGGGAGAGTTGTTCATGCGCTCTCTCGGGACGGGGTTGTGCCAGGTAGGGCGGCCATGACTGTCTTCACAGGGCACCGGACACACCGTTGGTACCCCGTGCTTGTGGTATGTGATGAAAATGGGAGCGAGGCTCCACAATTTTAAGATGTGAAATGTTGGGCACGGGGGTTACTGCCAATCGAGTGGACTCTATGTTAGTGTCGTCTAGGGAAAGATAGTGATCGGGTGCTTACCCCGGGTACTTGAGGTACCGCAGGTCGTGGATGACACGGAAGTTCCCCGGATCTTGTGGGTAAAGTGTGCAACCTCTGCAGAGTGTAAAACTATTCGAATAGCCGTGTCCACGGTCAAGGACAGTTGGGTGGTGCTGCTTAGACTATGTCCATATGTTTCTGACAAACAACATGGTTTGGTAAATCTATTGACTTGATTCGTGAGGAAGTCACGATGAACTTGAGCATGAGTTGTTCATAACTCTCTCTCGATGTTGATGTCTGTAACCTCCTGATACTTGCTGCAGACGCATTCATATCCTCGATAAATGTTGATCATACTTGCATGAGAAAAACTAGCTTTCCGCAAAAATGCCAAATTAGCAGTAGTGCCTTGCATAATTATTCTGTTATCACCCTTGGGATGCTTGCGAGTACATTCGAAGTACTCATTGGCTTGCCACTGGTTATTTTATTGGCCAGGCATGAAAGAGCATGATATGAAGAAGAGTACTTCGGTGACGAGCATGCGAGCTAGGACGCTTCCCAGTCAGAATGACTGTAGGGTTAAGGCAGATGGCATGGGTCCAAGTTATCGACGAAGATTTCTGCTGCGATGTTATACTCAAGACTTGACCATAATGGTCCTACTTGTGTAATACGGTATGTATGGATGTAAGACTCTTGTTATTCAGCTTCTATGTGTTCAGTGAGCATTGATCTCTGGGATCACTTTACACGTGCATTCGGTGATCACGACTTATGATTCGGGGTCCCCACACTTAGCCCAAAGGGGAGTTGGTCGGAGTGGCCGGGAGAGTGTCATGGCAGTAGCTCGGTTTTGTCGGAACGCCATTGGTCCACCCAAATGGGAGTTCGAGGACATGGGTTCCGTGGTGTGGGTAAAGTGCCCTACCTCTGCAGAGTTTGTTTGTTTAAACTATCGATAGCCGCGTCCTTGGTGATGGGCATGGGTTCATACTAGGTCACACCGTTCGATCAACACTCACATGACAGAATGACTTATAGGTGATTTATATGTTGCTATTTTGAGCAGTACAGATTGGCGGGGTGTTGATGATGATGTTGGAGACCAAGTGTTGGTCATGGTAGTGATCACCGGAAAGATCACTGTTTGAGACCAAGTGTTGTTCATGGTGGTGATCGCCGGAAAGATCACCGTTTGAGACCAAGTGTGGGTCATGGTTGTGATCGCCGGAAAGATCACCGTTTGGTTTTGATCACGAGGTGATCGAGATGGTATATTGCTTGGCCGGTTAGCCAAGAGAGATATGGTTATGGAGATCTAAGATGGTGATTTATCAATATTGTATCAGTTTCATACCATGCTTAGTAGTTTCTTCATCATGGTAGTTGTTAATTAACCTGTTAATGCTATGTTATTGTCTTGCCTTGATGTTTATGGTTGTTGTGAGCTTGCAAGTACATTCAATGTACTGACCTAGCGTGTCATGCCAGATTGCAGGTGATGCCATGATTCCTTGATTGCTTGTCGAGGTTGCCGTGCATGCATGCTAGACCGTGTCCCAGCGAGAGTCCCCGCGGAGTGGAGTTCACCACCTTCGTCGTTGTTCCACTGCTAGAAGTACTCCACTGCTATGAGTTGTTTCGTTGCTAGCATACAGTAAGTGTAGTATGGGAGGCATAGTGTCATCGTGCTGATGTGATTCTTTGTAACATCAGACCCTTGTATTATTATTATTGTAGTAAGAGCTGATTTGTTTTATGTCAAGCAGTGTCGTATTCCAGAGACTTCTCCTCGATCTCTGGGCTAGAATACGAGGTGTTCCAGTTTCTCTGAGCCGGGGTGCCACAACGCTTGGTATCAGAGCAGGTCTGGCTATAGGACACCCTAGTCAGTTCGAGCGGTAGAAACCGGTAGTTTAAAATTTGGCTTGTTTATTGCATTTGGTTGTTGCATTTGTTTGTTGCACAGCATGCATATAGCCTTAGTATTTGTTGCTAACGGTTTATCTGGTGAGTGTAGCTGGCATCGGCTTGGATCCACTATAGCTCAGCCTTTGCATTTCTCCAGTTTTATTTTCTTGCTTGTTCTTCAGTGTTTGGTGTCATTTCTATCCCAGCAGAGTGATGCCAAGTGATCCCGACACTGTTTGCAAAAATGGTGCTTAGGTATCTCACCGAATTCCTTCCTTCAGCCCCATTTTGTTTCGGTGGTAAGCATGCTTCTACCCCGGATCGTCCTGTTTCTTGTCATGTTGGCAACCCTAAATGGTCTTAGTCATCAAGAAAGGGCAATGCTAGCAGACTCAGTTTCCCCGCTATCCTTATTTCTTGGACGAGTACGGATATTTTCCATCCGCTTGATAACAATGTGGCAACGACATTTGTGTCCTGCTACCTGGTTACCAAGTACGTCCTCGCCTCCGAGCTAGTCCAGGTTGCTACCTGGCTAAGCTAGCACTTGGTGTAGCACTGTTGACACCAATTCTTCCACATATTTATTCGTCCTCGTGCACATCGTCACATCATGCTATATCATAGAACCAGACCCCGCGTGATTTGTGGGCTTAAGTAGGCATGCATATTGTGTGACTAGCAGTAATACATGACACTGATTGTCTGTGAATTGATTGTTGTTGTGTACTTTTGTTTAGTTGAGTTTTCTTTTGCTTCTTTCTTTTGGGCCCCGGTGTTACATTATTTATCCCCTATAAAGAGCTGCTCATCAACCGACACCGGATCTGAAGAATCAGCAAGGAGTTCAAATATTTGGAAACTCAGCCAAATAGAATGGAATTCTCAGCCAACTACAGTGAAATGGGGAATATCTGATTTTGAGGCTGATAATAAATTTTGCATTAGTGTGCACTCCTCACAACAGTACTGATAAATCATGTCCCCATCAGTACCAAATACTCACAACAGTAATGATCATGTCAGCAGCAGGACAAGTCATGTACAAGCTCAACGGTATACTTTCAGTCAAAGGTATGATCATCTACAAAATTTTGGCTCAGCGATGCATGATGCTTGAAATATGTTATCATCCGAAATAAAGTCAGCATCTGATATTCTCAAGGAAGACAGCCGAACAAATTTTTTCATGCAAATAATCAGCCACAGAATATTATGGGTGGTTGTGTAGACTTCAGTCTGCATATTAGTATGAAGCTTTGGATGTAAGAAACTCAGTATTCTTTCACACGCTGTCAGAAGAAATTTATGATGCAAGGCTCCATGATTTTCGTCAGCCTGATATGTGCACAATTTCTGGTCCAAGATACTAGGTCTTACACAGCAAGATATCTCGATAAAAGCTTCTGACAGACGAAAATGAATCTTCCTCAACAAGCAACCCGAGGAGAAACTTCTCAAGTACGGAAACTCCGCATCTCCTGCACAATACTCATGTCAAGCTTCGTGTGTATGCTATCGAGGCTTCGTCTGCACTCTACTCAGACAAAAGCTTTGAGCAGAAGCTAATGGGCCTTCCTCGGCAAGTGACAAGAATGGCTTTTCTCTCCAATTTAATGATTAGATTTGCAATAATTTTGCCAGAAGTACAATGCAGTCAAAACATATGCCTGCCGCAAGGATCGAGTGTTCGGTGGCACATTCTTCTTCTTATATATATATATATATATGGTGAGCATGCATCCCCAACCATATTAGTCACTCATACGAGTACGACAAGGATCCAATAGATATACCTAAAGGAAAGTACGGATCCCAGAGCCTCATGAATCATGCAAATGAAGATGAACAAAGATACCTTTCATATAATACAAGGATTGACAAGATCTCGAGATGACATCACAGAATCAACAGCCTTGACAATGGTCATCAAGGTCATTATTCCCGCAATTGACAAGGAGATGCCTTAAAACCTTGTCACTTTCTTGTATGATTGGCCTCAACAACGAGCTCTGTACAGCTACAAGTCCAGATTATATGTCATATACGTGCAAAACCCAAGCACAAGGAATAATGGCAAAAAGAAATATTGGAGTAAGCACAACAATGGTCATATGAAACAACAAGGACAGGTGTGGTCTAGTTATTTCAGTAAGGTATCCTAACAAAGAAAATCATGACCGTTAAAGGGTGAGGCTGACAACAAAGGTATGATGATTTTTGGACGACCATCAGGGTCTGGATACCCAAATCAGTTGGAGGCCATAATTCCATAAGGATCCACAAAGTCATACTCTCAGCGGCCTACTCTGTTTGACAAGGATCTCATATCCCACTGACCCACTGGGAATGGTTAAAATGGAAGATCCAAATAGGTATACCGACAAAATGATAAAGTCAAAAGCCGAACAATCAGCTCAGACCCGATATACTCACCGACAGAATCAAGTACACGGTCAGGAAAAGCATTTGTCCATCAGCCCCCTGTCGGGCCAGTCTCAAGATGTAAATATTTGAGGTATGACACAGCTATAACTCCATACACCGTTATATTGCTCCTGACAAAAGGCACTCAGATCTTTGGTACATATGTCATGCTCGAGCCAAAGAAATAAATCAAAATCAGTACAACCTATGAGCAGTCAGATCCTGTCAGAAGATGGCCATGATCAATTCTCAGCATTTATTGAAACCAGAAGGCCGACATTTATTTGAAGCAACCCCATGACATAAGTATTAAGCTTTTCATGACAAAAGGAAATTCATGCTCAGATCCATTGGATATCACCGCAGGTATGAAAGAATCAACGTCAGCAAAAGGATTTGGTATGTGAGCAAAAACACGTCAGAATTTGGGGAAAAGGTAAAGCAAACCACCCCGAGTAAAGGTAATCAATTCATATAAAATTATTGGGGGAACAATAACTAAAGAAAAAAGGATACCCGAGCCGGAAACGGTGTCCTCAAGTCATACTTGTTCCCTGAGCAACTAAATCTCGAGGACGAGATTTCTTTAAGGGCGTAAGAGTTGTAACAACCTGGTTTTTTGGCCCTTTTCTTTTTCTTTTTGATTTATTGGTTATTGCTCTGTTTTTTTTGGAGTGGTTCTTTGGCCTTGCCACCTGGGAAATCATCCTCATTCCCCCTCCCAAGTGGCTCATCATCCTAAAAGCCTTTCCAAGATCATGTCACTTCACTACTTGACCAAACCCCAATTTCTTTTTTCTCAGGAATATTCCTTATTCTATAAGAGGAATAACCTCATCTGCCCTAGGTTGTGAAGCAACCTATATTTCTGTCACTCCCAAAATTCCCATATAATTCTCATAATTTCTTTGGGCATATATTGCTCAGATATGCCCAAACTTTCCTGTCCTAGCCCAAGAATAATTCCTCAATAATTATTCTTCCTTTCTGTCCAGAGTGGCACTTTGTGAAGGAAGTGTCATTTATCTTATCTTGTTTGCGCCCAAACTTTTTGGGCATTCTTTTATGTCCAAATAATTGCCACATGACAAAATTCAACTTTATTTGCATAGCCAATCTTCCTCAGTGATTTTTCAAAGTTTCTGTCAAACAAAAGCCACTACGAAGGAAGTACTAGCTAGGAGAACCCAAATGAGTAGCAATTTTGCATGCCTCTTCTTGTGCTCATATTATCTCACTCCTACAAATTTCAGCCACATACAATCATCTATGTGAGCACAGGACCAAATCTTTGCTTCTCATAAAATTTTCAAGTTGTGAAGCAAGTGCATTTTATATTGCATCAAAAATCCTTCTAAATTACCAGACCGTTCTCCTACCCAAATAACTTCCCTCCAACAAATTTGGCACTAGTTCACCTAGCCAATAGTTCTCTAGAATTATTGCAAGATTATGGTCAGTGAAGATAGTTGTGAAGGAGGTACCATTTTGGTGAATCCAATTGGCATGAGATTTTTACAGATTCTTACTATGACCAAATCACTAAGCCCTGCCAAATTTGAGATCAATTTGACACTCCATGTGAGTGCACCTTCCTGATCTTGATTGTGGACTAAATATGCACTTGTGAAGCAAGTAGGGTGCATCTTGCTCCTAATCTTCTCATAGTTACCAGGGTGAAAGTACTTCTTTACCTAAACCTCGCAGACAACTCAATTGCTCCCAATCATCTTCCTGTTGATCACCAGTGCTCACCCAAGTTTACTCCAGTAAACTTCAGAGGGTGATTACCATTTAACCATAGCAGTTTTCACCGAACTACCACTGTAGTTGAGACCTACCCTGGAAGAACTTACCCATAGACAAAAATTTCCAGCCCATCTTCCCCGCTACATGCCAGTGCACGCGGTGACCGCGTTAATGGCATAACTGTGCGCGCGCTCTGTGTGAAGTGGGCGCGTCCAGTGGCCATTTGTGTTGTGGCACCTTGTCCTCTCATGGCCTTTCCGCGCGTGACCGTGTCCATTGTCTTCCTCTTGTCATCGCCGTTCCCCTGGACCCCTCTCCCCCTCCGTCGGTTTCCTCACCGACGCTCGCCCACGGGTGCACTGTGCTCCGTTTGGCTCCGAGCTAATGTTGGCCTCTTCCTCTGCTCTCCGGCGTCGCCTACCCCTCCGTGAGCTCTGAATCAATAGCTCGTCATGTTCCCGCGCCCCCCCGTGCTCGCTGGTCGTCGACAGAGCCTCGGCCGGACGTGCTAGGCGGCACCCGAGCCCATCCCTCTCGCCCGCCTATATATAGGCCTCCCCCGAGCCGTTCGAGCACACCAGCAGCCTCGCCTCAGTCTCTTAGCCCTCCCCAACCCCTCCGTGGAGCCCTGGAGTGCTCCCTGCCTGCCATCGCCGCCATGGCCGCCTCTGGTCTCCGCCTAAATTCAGGCAACGTCGAGATCCTCCCTCTCTCCTACCACCACCCTTCAACTCACTAAGCTCCGGCGATTTCCCCCATCCACTTCCCTCGCTGCCGGAGCAACCTTAGTGCCGTACTCATCGGTGGCCGAACCTGCCGTCCGCCACGTTCAACATCCCGTTCCTTCCAGTGCTCTCCGACGAGTGTGACCCCTCGAGTCAGGTGCGCCCACTCCGCGCCGTTCATCTCGGTGGTCGGAGCTGCGCCTGAGGTGGACCGAGCCACCGAGACGGGCGCCGGCGCCGGCGACCCCTCCTTTGCCCTGCGCGCGGCCTCGGGGAAAGAAGAAGGAGGATCGGGATGAGGGAGTTTACCACGCGTGGACCCCGTGACCCACGTGTCAGTGGCTCGGTAAGCCGGCCCCGTCTTTGCCACACTGGATAAGTGGAGGCATAATCTACTGGATTACGTCTTCGCTTATCGAAAGCGTATTACCCTTCTAGTTCAGCCCAGAGTGCATTTTCGCTTCTAGAAAACATATTTCCTTCTAATACGCTTTCTGTTTTTCTGTCTAGGCCCTGTTTGAAAATATTTTCATTACAGATAGGTCCCTGGCACAAGACACTTCATATCTTTTTACTCACAACTCCAAATGAGGTGAATCCAAAGCCCACTTCTTCATTTCGTCGAGCCCATTCTATTGGTACCATTTTCATTATGTTTCAACATTCTGAAAATAACCTTTTTTCCCTTGCACGTAAACAGCCCCTCCGAGAGAGAATTGTTGCCGGCAAATCTTTCCGCGAGCTTCTCGCACTTTCTCCCGGTGATTTCTTCCACCCAAGCAAGCCACACCCTCCATTTGCATGATTGCAATGTAGTGACGTTGTTTAAATTACTTGAACTTATTTAAAATATTTCTTAGATACTTGTGATTTGTTCATGGCATTTCTCAGACTATTGTTTTCATGTTGATGTTGCCATGATATTGCTTGGAGTTCTAGGGCTTGTGTTTTTATGATTATGTAAATGACATGTGCCTTTAGATTATTAGTGGCTAATATGATTACTTTCATGATGGTATCTGGTATTATTTTGGAGTATTACTTTGGATATCATGTTGCCTTTGGATTATTAGTGGCTAGTGTATTTTTCATCATGATGCTAGATGATATTTTGTTTTGGAGTATGATGTTGGAGATGAAGCTTGCATATGGATCATAGTGGGATAGTTAGTTCTTGATATTTGAGTAGTAGTCTTATCATTCTTGGATTCATCACGATAGTAGTGTTATGTTGTCCTCGAAGTTTTTTAGTAAGACTATGCTAAGCTTTGGATTATTTGTTGGCTATTTCTATGACTTGGATTATAGGTTGATAGATGATATCGGAGTATCAATTAATACTATTATAGTTTGGGGATAAATTCCGTCATTAAGTTGGTCAGGTGCCACCGAACCGGGCTTTTCCAGTGCAACCACGCTTACCTTTATGGGGAGGTCCTAACTGGGTCTATTGTCATGCCTCTCACCGGTGCCTCCAACGAGGGAAGGTTATGGGTGCGTGCTACCGGTTGTTGTTGTACCCATTGTTGTTGTTGTACCCGGGTTGTCCTTGTTTGGGACTGTTTATGTTTGGCCACGACGGTGGTCGTTGGTGCCTCTGGTACGCAAGGGGCCATCCAGGACTTAGCCCAAAGGGGAGTTGGTCGGAGTGGCCGGGAGAGTGTCATGGCGGTTTTGTCGGAACGCCGTTGGTCCACCCGAATGGGAGTGCAAGGCCATGGGTTCCGTGGTGTGGGTAAAGTGCACTAACTCTGCAAAGTGTGTTTGTTTAAACTATCGATTGCAGGCATGGGTTCGTACTAGGTCACATCGTTCGATCAACACTCACACGACGGAATGACTAATAAGTGATTTATATGTTGATATTTTGAATAGTACAGATTGGCAGGATGTTGATGATGATGTTGGAGACCAAGTGTTGGTCATGGTAGTGATCGCCGGAAAGATCACCGTTTGAGACCAAGTGTTGGTCATGGTAGTGATCGCCGGAAAGATAACCGTTTGAGACCAAGTGTGGATCATGGTTGTGATCGCCGGAAAGATCATCGTTTAGTCTTGATCACGAGGTGATCGAGATGGTATATTGCTTGGCCGGTTAGCCAAGAGAGATATGGTTATGGAGATCTGAGATGGTGATTTATCAATATTGTATAAGTTTCATACCATGCTTAGTAGTTGCTTCATCATGGTAGTTGTTAATTAACCTATTAATGATATGTTATTGTCTTGCCTTGATGTTTATGGTTGTTGTGAGCTTGCAAGTACATTCAATGTACTGACCTGGCGTGTCATGCCAGATTGCAGGTGAAGCCATGATTTCTTGCTTGCTTGTCGAGGTTGTCGTGTGTGCGCGCTAGATCGTGTCCCTGTCAGAGTCCCTGCAGAGTGGAGTTCACCACCTTCGTCGTTGTTCCGCTGCTAGAAGTATTCCGCTACTATGAGTTGTTTCGCTGCTAGCATAGAGCAAGTGTAGTATCACAGGCATAGTATCGTCGTGCTGATGTGCTTCTTTGTAACATCAGACCCTTGTATTATTATTATTGTAATAAGAGTTGATTTGTTCTATGTCAAGCAGTGCCGTACTCCAAAGACTTCTCCTCGATCTCTAGGCTGGAATACAGGGCGTTCCGGTTTCTCTAAGCCGAGGTGCCACATAGCCCTATGAGGAGGAGAAGAAAATAGGGGAGGGCAAGGAAAGTGTGGATTAGGATTCCTACTTATTTCCCTCTCCCCCCTCTTTCCTTCCACCTCGGTTATAGCAAGGGGCGCGTGGCTTGGGAGGGACTCCAAGTAGGATTCCTCCTACTTGGGTGCCTCCTATGGCTTCTCCTCCCTCCCTCCCACCTATATATATGAGGAGGGGGCGCCTAGAACACAGAACATCAATTGTTAGCCGTGTGTGGCGCCCACCTCTACAGCTTACACCCTCGGTCATATCTTCGTGCTGCTTAGGCGAAGCCCTGCGAGGATCACTTCACCATCACCGTCACCACACCGTCGTGCTGACGGAACTCATCTACTACCTCAACGTCTTGTTGGATCAAGAAGGCGAGGGACGTCACCGAGATGAACATGTGCAAAACTCGGAGGTGTCGTACGTTCGGTACTCGATTGATGGAATGTGAAGAAAGTTCGACTACATCAACCGCGTTGTGAAACGCTTCCTCTTAATGTCTATGAGGGTATGTAGATACACTCCCCACCCCTCATTGCTATGCATCTCCATGGATAGATCATTGCGTGTGCATAGAATTTTTTTGTTTTCCATGCAACGATTCCCAACAGTGGCATCCGAGCCAGGTCTATGCATAGATGATATGCACGAGTAGAACACAAAGAGTTGTGGGTGGTGATAGTCATACTACTTACCACCAACATCTTATTTTGATTCGGCGGTATTGTGGGATGTAACGGCGTAGACCTACCTTAAATGTCCACGCACATGAGACCGGTTCCACCAATAGACATGCAACTTGTTTTGCATAAAGGTGGCTGGCGGGTGTCTATTTCTCCTACTTTAGTTGAATCGAATTTGACTGTGGCCGGTCCTTGTTGAAAGTGAAAACAGCAAACTTTATAAATCACCGTTGTGGTTATGATGCGTAGGTAAGAACGGTTCTTGCTAGAAGCCCATAGCAGCCACATAAAACTTGCAACAAGAAAGTAGAGGATGTCTAACTTGTTTTTGCAGGTCATGTTGTGATGTGATATGGTCAAGACATGATGTGATATATGTTATTGTATGAGAGGATCATGTTTTGTATTAGTTATCGGCAACCGGCAGGAGCCTTATGGTTGTCTCTTTATTGTATGAAATGCAAACACCATGTAATTGCTTTACTTTATCACTATGCATTAGAGATAGTTGTATAAGCTACGATGGAGATCAAGGTGTCGAGCCGGTGACGATGGAGATCATGACGATGCTTTGGATATGGAGATCAAAAGCATGAGATGATGATGGCCATATCATGTCACATATTTTGATTTCATGTGATGTTTATCTTTTTAGCATCTTATTTTGCTTAGTACGGCGGTAGCATTATGAGATATACCTTCACTACATTTCAAGTTAAAAGTGTTCTCCCTGAGTGTGCACCATTGCTACAGTTTGTTGTGTTGAGACACCACGTGATATTCGGGTGTGATAGGCTCTACGTTCATATAGAATGGGTGTAAGACAGTTTTTGCACACGTGGAATACTTGGGTTAAACTTGATGAGCCTAGCATGTACAGACATGGCCTCAGAACACTGGATACTGAAAGGTCAAACATGAGTCATAAAGTAGATATGATCAACATTGATATATTCACCATTGCTGACTACCCCATCTCACGTGATGATCGGACATGGGTTAGTTGATATGGATCATGTATCACTTAGACAACTTGAGGGATGTTGATTTAAGTGGGAGTTCATTAGTAATTTGATTAATTGAACTTAATTTGTCATGAACTTAGTCCTAATAGTATTTGCAAATCTATGTTGTAGATCAATAGCTCGCGATGTAGTTCCCCTATTTTTTGATATTTTCCTAGAGAAAACTAAGTTGAAAGATGATGGTAGCAATGATGCAGATTGGATCTGTGATATGAGGATTATCCTCATTGCTGCACTATAGAATTATGTCCTTGATGCACCGCTAGGTGATAGACCTATTGCGGGAGCAGATGCAGACGTTATGAATATTTGGCAAGCTCGATGTGATGACTACTTAATAGTTTAGTGCGCCATGCTTTACGGCTAAGAACCGGGACTTCAAAACTATTTTAAACACCATGGAGCATATGAGATGTTCCAAGAGCTGAAACTGGTATTTCAGACTCATGCCCGTGTCGAGAGGTATGAGACCTCTGACAAGTACATTGCCTACAAGATGGAGGATAATAGCTCAACCGGTGAACATGTGCTCAGAATGTCTGGGTACTACAATGACATGAATCAAGTGGGAGTTAATTGTAACATCCCAATTTTTAATTTGGATGTTATTTAGATCATTCATATGCATTCATAATTTATGCATTTTGGATTTGTTTTATTTGAATCTTTCATCCTAGAAACCTTAAGAAACTCAAGGACCAATTGAGAGAGTTGGAGGTTTTCTCAAAATATCCATTTTTGAATTTCCAAAATTTGCAAACTGGATCAAAGTCATTTATTCAAAATATTTTTCCAATATTTGCAAATAAATAAAATAATGGAAGAATATAATATGACTTCTTCAAAAACAGCAAAGAAATATTGGAAATTTAATTTTGAATCAAATTAAAATTTATTTGATTTTATTTGCGTGTTTAATTATTTTTTAGTGCTGAAATGTTTATTTTTCTTTTAGGAATTTAGGTCCAGAAAAATGTTCACCTAAGCCCATTTAATAGGAGGGGACGGTGAAAATTGTTTCTAGAATTTTTAGGATTTTATTTTATTTCGATTTTTTCGCTGTGCTGTTTGAAAAAAATAAGTCAACCGAAGCCAAACTGGGCCGGCCCAGGCGCGCCGCCGTCGCCTTCCCTGAGTCTGGCCAGGACACGGGAGGAACTGCCGCCGCCTGGGACTCCGCCTCTTGAGGCCGCCCCCCTTTATAAGCTGCGCCCCGGGGCCCCTGGACCCCATCCGCCACCGCCTCCCACCGCAACCCCGCTGCCGGAGCCAGCCACCGTCTTCCGCTTTGCGTCGCGCCGCCAACGCCGCACCACGCCTCCACATCCTCCGCTGCCGATTTTGCTGCCGGAGCCGCCACTGTTGGCCGCCGGAGTTCGTCACCGGTTCTCGTCATAAAAAAAGATAAAACCCTAGATCAGTTTTTTTCGGTTTTCCCGGTTTTCATTTCGGTTCGTTTCATTTTTTCGGTTCGATCTATCTAGCGAACGTTCATTCGTTTAGATCTGTTAACGAATGGTTTCATTTGTTTGTCTCCCGTAGCGGATGTTCGTCCGATAGATTTTTCTTTTTATTTCATTTTTCGGCCAGGGACCCATTTGTGAATATTTTCTTTGCAGATTAGTCCCTGTTCTTCAAACTGTCACAATGTTTTGCTCGTTTATCCAAATCCAATGAAACCAACGCCAAATTCTTTGTTATGATCTCGTCTATCCAGATAATCAACATAAACGTATTTCCAAAAGTTTAAAATTTGTTTTCAAACAGATTTGAATTTCAACTTCTTTTGATCGTAACTTGAGTTTCGTAATTCTGATTTAGTTGATTCTTTTTGCAAATAAAAGTTCTTGACCTAAACTTTCTGTTAAGATCATTTTCTTCAGTTTTCTTTGCATCTTCATGCTTGAGTGCTTATGTATGCTATTGTTTGTCTATGATAGATTTTCCGGAGTGCGAAGCTTGCTTCTATGAATCCCTAGGGTTTACCGATCGACATCAAGGCTAGTTACACTTTGATCATACTTTTCCTATACCCAGTTTTACTTGTATTAGATACACCCCTCAAATGTTGGATTGTACATTTGGGAACATGTGGTTATTACTATGTAGTTGTTGAGGTAGGAACTTAATACCTTTCATCACCCCAGGAATATACGTTATGCTCATATTGCTTAGCCATGCTCGTAGACGGGGATTGGTATGTGAGAATCATGCAAGTTGTGAGAGATAATGACTAAGGGAAACTTAAGGTGGCTACTTTAATACACATCTGGGTGGATTGGTTGTGGGCACCTAGGGAATCTAATGTTCTCCTAGAAGATCCCGGGGTACACATGTGATCATCCTATGGAATGCCACCCAGGATCAAAGGGATCATAAGATTATTCGTGCTAGAAACTTTCATGTGTAGCCACAAGCCATTGTGGGCTCTGGCATAGTTAAGTAAGTTGTGGGAAACCTTTCCATGATGGGCTAGCAGATGTAGGGGAATTGTAGGTGTACCGGCCTATCTATCGGTTAAGGGCACCTCTTTAGGAAGGCTATGTCTCGATCTTCCGATCATGGATGCGGTCGTGTCTTATGGGGAAAAGTGTGCAATCCTCTGCTGATTGTATAAACAAATCATGATTTGCCATATCCCCGGTTATGGACATTTTGAGTATCTGGTATTTGAATTGTTGGTTCATCTTATCACTTTACTTACACTACTACAGGATGCTGCTAACGTGACACTACGATCAAAGACCCTTCGACGACACTGTGTGCGATGCCATAATCGCAAACTATGGTGTAAAACACCATCAAAAAAGGTGCAAAACATTTGCGGTGGAGGATGCGTCCAACACGGTTCATATTTTAGTTGCGTGTGTGATGCAAGGCATATGGTTCAGCTTGATTAAATGTTTGCGATGAGGACGAACAAAAGAAACGGGCAGCCAGATGAAGGTGTGTGCAATGTACAACATACAGTTCACTCGGATGATCTGTTTGTGATTAGGCAACACAAAAGAAATGGTTAGCCAAATCAAAGGTGTGTGCGATATACGGCATGCGGTTCACTCAGATGAACTATTTGCGTTGAGACATGAGAACAGAAATAGTTCAAATGAACAAGATGTGTGTGATACGAAGCAAACAGCTATGTAATCGGAAACATGTGTGAAGACCAATAACAACACAGACGATTACTGCTAACAAGTCATGTGTGTTGTGAGCAAATGATTGCTAGTATAAAATTGTGAGTTATTGATGAAAACATCACCGACAGGTTCCATTTTTTAGTCCGTGTGCGATGTGATTTTCTTTGTCTACAGAGCATCAACATATATACTTAAAAGACAGCATTGCATAACCAAATTAAGCATACAATTACACAAGTGACTACACGCATAACATTTACACACACCAAAGTAAGCAATTACATGCATGCTATAGTAGGAGAAATGAGGATCTACTCATCTACTTATTGTTTCGACGACAATTGCCATTGCTCTGCTTTTGGTTGGATCCCTGGCCGTTTTGGGGAAGGAGGCACTTCATCATGTCAATGATCCACCTGTACATGTCGTAGATCATGTACGCCTCCTTGGCTGCATACACAACATCAGCTTTGTTTAGTTTCTCCATCCAGGCCGAGTGCCAAACATGCTTGTCCTTGTTGCACGAATCCTTCATGTCTTTGTAGTAGGGGTCGATGATGGCCTCAGCGAGGTGAACCAGTGAGTCCTTCTCATGCTCCTTGCTGCCCCAGATCTTGTATTAGCCCTGGATGTTGACAAGATTCTGGCAGGCGATGCCCGAATTTTGGAGCACCTTTACATCATTGGTGATGTCCACCATAGCGAACATGTACTGGGGGTTGTTGAAAAACCTGGCCACATGCTCGCAAGGCCTTGAGGCCATGCAGTAGGTGGTAGACGAGGACGTTGTGGCGCACGTACATCTAGGCAATGGAGACCTTGGGACGAGACCCGGCACGAGCGCGGGTGTACTCGAGGTCGGACCCGACCACCTTGTACTTCTCCCTAGCAAGCAACAGCTCCATGATGTGGATGGAGTGCTCCAACCAGACTGGGTCGTTGGTGTACACCTCCGAGAATTCCATGAACCTTCTATGGGTGTCCACCATGGCACGCATAGTGAACTACTGCTCGTCGTCGGCAGCCGCTCAGAGCGCCATTGGAGCCGTGTAGGATACACTCTAAGAGTTTCTCGTGGTGGGTGTGCTTCTTGCAATGGTGGGGCGTGATCGAAAGGTTGAAGAGACACAAGGGTTAAATGGCCGTTGTAATAAATGGGGGCCGGGTGGCCTGTAATCGTCACGTCTTGTCACGGCGTTCATAGCGGAGGATTCCAGTGCACGCTTTACAACACTGCACCGCATGCATGTGCTCGAAGAGGTGCCAAATGTATCATCAGTGAGCCCGTTCCCGCACTACCGCACTGTTTACCGCGCAAGCTTCCTACCCTGCTAGTTTGGCCACGCGTCGGCTAGAAGAGGGAAAAATCATGGGCATTTATTGGAAAAAAGCTTTGTAAAAAAAGTGCGTGGAATGACTTCGATCATAAGTTTACCTATGGGTGATGTGGTCAAAGTTACACAGAAGGGTGATCATGGACACTCGAGTGTGATAATTAATTCTGCGCTCTATATTGCACACGGTGGAAGAAACCAACTATATGCAATAATGTCGAAGATCACAGTCGAGTTAGCTATACAGATTGTGTGCTGTGAGATCGACAAGGTAAACTGATTCGAGATTGGTTAAAATCTAAGACCATTGCATATTAAGGTCAAAATAGTGCTAGCAATATACGAGTCTCATGTGATGCCATTTCAACTATTGTACCACAAAATCTAGAAATGTTACAAGGTTCAAATTCTAGAGTAATATGGCTCAAATTCGAAGATTACAAGGTTCAAACTGATATTAGAAATGAAATTCAGCTGATCAGCTCCAAGCGCTTGCGCTGATCTGCTGAACATGGATATCAGAGAGGTTCAAACTAATATCACCGCTTCTAAGTCTGGTTTTGAAACCTCACAATTTTTGCAAAGGGGTTAGCCACTGAGAAGTCATGTATGGGGTTGACATGATGACTTCCGATTACTCTGTCATCTGAAGTTCCAAAATGAAATTTTGCACTTTTGGAGCCTACTCCATTTTGCCTCAGGAGTCGGCGCTGATCAACAAACCATTCATTTTTCTGAAATAAATGTAGGGCGAACCTCATTTTCTTCAGCACCCTTGCTCTGAGAACAAAGAACCTGGCGAACATAATATCTGGTAAGGTCCCTTGATAGGAGTTCGAAGTAATTTCTGAAAGATGCAGATCTAGGCATTCGACGTGATTGTTATATTGTATCACATTATCCACCATTGGGCCTAATCTTATCTGCAAAAGAAGAAAATGTGTTAGTGCCTACATGCGGTTTTGAACATTACTACAGGTGTATTTGGTTTGCTGGATTTGTAAAATGCACTAACATGCCATCTTCGATCTGAATGGTTAACATGGGCATTTGATTACAAGAGGTTGGAGTGGATGAAAAGTTCCCTAAGAAAACTAGTACAGATGAATCCAAAGGAGAAATTTTTATTGATTGTAACCATATGGATCAAGAAACCAATATGGGGGGCATGTATGTACTGAAATCCTCCAAAAGAACCTTCAAAAATCGTAGTACATTGTCATTGTAAACTTGGGAAAAGGTGTCACAAATTGAACTCCCTTATGGTTAACATTTAATAGGAAAGGAACATCACCTTGATATATAGCTTCTCTAGGCACGGAAAGCATCTCAGGAAACTGATAAACTTGCTCCAGGTTGGGGTCGATAGATTCTAGTGCCAAGACCTTCACTGTGCGCTGTTTCGGAGTCAAGCTTGTCGGAATCATTTTCTGAATGACAGACGAACAAACATCTTCAAAATTAGAAATAATGTTAATTTGTAGAAGGAGAGGTAGAAGGAGGCTATTGTACCTGAACGGGTGTGGATCCAATAACTAGTTCGGCGTATTTGTCAGAAGAGTAGCCCACAACTGTCAATTTCGGCGCATAAATGACATTGATTCTCGTTGGACCTTCTTGATCAACTACAAGAATGTCTCAAGTGCAGGTGTGTCCTCAATTACCATACCATGGTACACATCTTGTGATGTCTTCCTGCCGCACCAGAAACACACATAAATAGTTCAGAGAGTCATGGAGGTGATGTGGAAGGTACTCACCCATTGATCGCCTGACGATGAAGGTACTCGAGTGCAGTACAACCATGGAGCAGGCACTCCATGTCACCGTTTGAGAGGCAGACGGCGACGAGCTCGAGGTGCTTTAGTCGTGGTAGAATAAGAGTGGGCGCATCATTAAAGGGGGATGGTAGTTCCTGAACTTGGTTACGTGCAGCGTGGGAGCGAGGCGGAGTGTGGACGTTGGCAGCAACCGCATATGCCCATCATCAAAAGTGAGCTCCTCGAGCTGATCTAGGGCGGGGGATTGGAACCAGTCGTTAAGCTTGGCTTGGTCCTTGCCGTTGGAACTGCTGAGGATCATGGAGAATGCAACCAAGCTTTTGTGATAGCCATGGAAGAGCTCGTGGGTGTCGATGAGGTCGAGAGGGTTGGAGTTCCATGGGTGATGCCACTGCCGGGAAAGGAGGGTTGTCCGCGCCCTATATTTGATTGGGAGGAGGGAGATGATTGTCGGTGTCAAAGCCGGCGGATCTCGGGTAGGGGGTCCCGAACTATGCGTCTAAGGTTGATCGTAACAGGAGGCAGGGGATACGATGTTTTACCCAGGTTCGGTCCCTCTTGATGGAGGTAACACCCTATGTCCTGCTTCATTGATATTGATGAGTATGAGGATTACAAGAGTTGATCTACCACGAGATCGTGGTGGCTAAACCCTAGAAGTCTAGCCTGTATGATTGTGATTGCCTCTACGTACTAAACCCTCCGGTTTATATAGACACCGGAGGGGCCTAGGGTTGTACAGAGTTGGTTTACATAGGAAGGAATCTACATATCCGAATGCTAAGCCTGCCATCCATGCAAAGGAGAGTCCCATCCGGACACGGGAAGAAGTCTTCTATCTTATATCTTCGTAGCCCATTAGTCTGGCCCATTTTACATAGTACGGACGCCTGAGGACCCCTTAATCCAGGACTCCCTCAGTATCCCCAGAACCAGGCTTCAATGATGATGTGTTCGGCGTGCAGATTCTCTTCGGCATTGCAAGGTGGGTTCCTCCTCTGAATACTCCGAGTTCCGGCTCTATAGATCAAACACTACACACAACCGCAAAGAACATAATTGTCGGATCACGGGTTCCGGCAAACCCTTGAGGTTCAAACACCGGGGTGCGTGCGAAGGTTTTCTCCCTATCGATCCACGCCCTAGCTCTCTAAGATCACGCAGAAGAACTCAACCAACTCATAACATAGAAAGACACAAGATTTATACTGGTTTGGGGCACCGTTGTGGTATAATACCCTACTCCAGTGTGGTGGTGTTGTATTGCCTCTTGGGCTAAAGAAGAACAGTTACAAGGGGAAGAACACCCTCCTGAGGTTGGGGTGTTCTTGTGCTTGGTGAACTTGTGTGGGTGAGATGATCTTGGATCTGCTCAGGTCCCCTCTCCTCTCGTCTGTCTCGTCTGTCCCCCCTTCGTCTGTCTCTCTCTCTCTTGTAGTGGCTAGTTCTACTTATATAGGCTCTGGTCCTCTCCCCAAATATTGAGCGGGAAGGGAGCCAACAGCGTCCAATTCAAAAGGGGACAGCTAGTACAAGTTATCCTAACGAAAGGTGGTCTTCCCTGCCAAAGGCTCTGGTGATGACGCCGTCTTGGGCTCCATGGTGACCTCCGTCCTGCCGTCCTTCTGTTCTTGGTCTCGTTGCACCAATCTGGAAACCTTTTCTTGATGCCTCGGTACTCTGCGCATGCGCTTGCCCCCTTGGCACCAGAAAGGAAACAAGGACACTGCGCATGCTGGCGCCCGCCTAGCCTCGATCATCATGGCTCAGGTCACGCGGACCTCGTGAGGTTTGCCTTGCCTTGATCTCTCCGCCCCTCGTGAGCCTGCCTGGCGAGGCCGCTCCTGAGGAGGTCTTGCGCCGTCCGCCTCGCGAGGCTTGGCCCCTCGCAAGGCTCTTGAATGCCTTGTCGATGAAGATGGGCCGTACAGACCTCCCGGCCCAGCCACACCGTGGGCCACAGGCAGGCAAGTCTGGGGACCCCCGTTCCTAGGACGTCGACAGTAGCCCCTGGGCCCAAGGTGCGCTCAGGCCTGGCTTTGAGGTGAAGCCAAAGGGTCAAGCGCAGAGCGCCGCGGGCCCCCGTAGCTTGCAGCCTCGGTTGACGCGTAGCGGTTTATTGGACGTGGGTGTCTCCGCTTCCCCACGCTGCCTTGGCAACTACCCAACTTGACAAGTCCCTGCGACATGCAAGGAAAGCCATCATTACATGTGATGGTGGGGGTACTAGTTGGCCTTCTCCTGATATAAATGTGGAGGGGGCATAGCCCCCTTCGCTCAACTTCTCCCCTTCCACTCGCTCCTTCTTCCTTCGTTCCACTGCCAGTAGCAGCTTCAATGGCGCCGATCCGTAGGTTTTCTACTAATGAGAAGGGAAAGGTTCCTATCGACGTGTCGGCGCTGCTCCCGCTAAAGAAGAGGTCGATCTACCGCCGCGACGCCGCGGAGATGCAGGTGGTGACAAGGCCTTGGTGCGAGCGGCCTCCTCCTGGGTATCCACTGCCTTTGTACGCCCAAGCCGGGGGCTCGAGAGGAAGAAGCGACGGTCATCGGCGCATGCACCGCAGCCAAGGTCGACACGCCGTGGCGACGATGGCCAGCGCTCCTGGAGTCCATGCCGCGGACTCCTCACGTGAGCTCGTGTTGTGGGCGGTGATGCCCCCAAGCTCCTGGATCCACTTCCTGTGCTTCTTCTCTGATGTGATGCCACCGAGGGGGCCTCTCGAGCTCTGGTTGCAGCATGCTGACTGCGACGCTCCGGCGACTGGAGCAGAGGTTGAAGCAGTCTCCACAAACAAGATCTTCATGACCCATGGCTGGTGTAACACCCACGATGAGGCTATATCTCCCACGTTTCGGAGAATGACTTAGAGGCATAACCGCATAGTAGGCATGTCGCAAGAGGGGTAATCTTTACTCATCCCTTGTACTGAATAAGAAAGGGATAAAGAGTTGGCTTACAATCGGCACTTCACACAATACATAAATATAGCATACATCATCCAGAATACAATCAATGTCCGACTACAGAACCAACATAAATAAAGGCAACCCCAAATGCTAGATCTCCGATCGCCCCAACTGGTCTCCTCTACTGATCATCCGGAAAAGACACATAGTAACATCCCGAATCCTCGTTGAACTCCCACTTGAGTTCATAGCATCCCCGGCACTGGCACCATCGACACCTGCATCTGTTTCATAAGTATCTGTGAGTCACAGGGACTCAGCAATCTCACACCCTCGCGATCAAAACTATTTAAGCTTATAGGTAGGAAAGGTAGTGAGCTGGAGCTGCAGCAAGCACTAGCATATATGGTGGCTAACTTACGCAAAAGAGAGCGAGAAGAGAAGCAAAGCATGGTCGAGAAGCTAAAATGATCAAGAAGTGATCCTGAAACTGCTTATGTTCAAGCATAACACGAGACCGTGTTCTCTTCCCGGACTCCGCCGAAAAGAGACCATCACAGCTACACACGTAGTTGATTCATTTTAATTAAATTAAGTGTCAGGTTTTCTACAACTGGATATTAACAAATTCCCATCTACCCATAATCGCGGGCACGGCTTTCGAAAGATCATAACCCTGCAGGGGTTTCCCAACTTAGACCATCACAAGCTCTCACGGTCAACGAAGGATATTCCTTCTCCGAGGAAGACCCGATCAGACTCAGAATCATGGTTACAAGACATTTCGACAATGGTAAAACAACACCAGCAGAGCCGCCCGAATGTGCCGACAAATCCCGATAGGAGCTGCATATATGTCGTTCTCAGGGCACACCGGATGAGTCAGACTCCGGGTTGGCATAGACCCTGGTTGCCTAGGGAGCCCCGGACATCGCTCAGGTTGGACCAACACTTAGAGAAGCAATGGCCCAGGGGTTTAAAATAATGGTGACCCTTGAGTCCGCGAAACCACAGGGAAAAAGGCTTAGGTGGTAATTGGTAAAACCAAGGTTGGGCCTTGCTGGAGGATTTTTTTCAAGGCGAACTGTCAGGGGCTTCCCATAACACCCAACCGTGTAAGGAACGCAAAATAAAGGAACATAACACCGGTATGACGGAAACTAGGGCGGCAAGAGTGGAACAAAACACCAGGCATAAGGCCGAGCCTTCCACCCTTTACCAAGTATATAGGTGCATTAAAGTAAACAAGATATAATAATGATATCCCAACAAATATCCATGTTCCAACAAGGAACAAACTCCATCTTCACCTGCAACTAGCAACGCTATATGAGGGCTGAGCAAAGCGGTAACATAGCCAAACAACAGTTTGCTAGGAAAGGTGGGTTAGAGGCTTGACATGGCAATATGGTAGGCATGATATAGCAAGTGGTAGGTATCACGTCATAGCAATAGAGCGAAGAACTAGCAAGCAAAGATAGAAGTGATTTCGAGGGTATGGTCATCTTGCCTGCAAAGTTCTCCGAGTTGACAAAAGCTTGATCCTAGTAAGCATACTCAACGGGTTCCTTGATCACGCACTTGTCTCCCGGCTCTACCCAAGGCAATAACACAAGCAAAGGAAACAACAATCAACCACGGTGCAATGCGCAAGCAACATGATGCAAAACATGGCATGATATGCGGGATGTGATATGCAATGCATATGCATCCTCTGGAAGGAAAAGATTGATCAAGGCACCAACTTGGCAAACCAAGAGTCCCGCTAGAAAGATGAGATGATTTCGGTCAAAATCGATATAAAGATCACCGGAATCGCATGCACGGTTTGCAAATGGCAAGCAAAACAATAATGTCACAATTATGCGATTAACAGCACGATGCCATCTAGAATGCAACAAGAAACTAATCTACTACATTCCAACATAACAACAAATCACATGGGAGTGATCTACTCAAGATGCTTGACAAAAGATGAACACTGAGCTATGGCTAAATTACACAAGAGCAGGTTCAAACAAGCATGGCAAAAGTGAAAAAGATATCAGCTTCATAGACTTGGTGAAAATAATAACATGCTAGGAATTAACATCAGGAAGCCATGTTTAGAGAAAGCAGACAACATGCTACAGAAACAGATCATAGCAAAACAAGGCATGGCATGTATCTACTCAAAGCATAGAACAAAAGACCCTTACTGATCATGAGCCAGAAAGGCACAGAAGATATGATGGCACCCATGTAAACATAGCAAGTTTTATTAATAGATTTAGACTTAGTAGAAAAACTGAGCATGGCATAAATAGAATTTTGAAGGCATCTTTGCGAGCTCGATTCACTCAACACAAGGCATTGCATGACAAGATAAGCATAGCATCAGCAAGATGGCATGTTCATGAAGCTAACCAATGCAAGAGAAAGTCCATAGCATGCATGGATCAACTACAACAACCATGGCCAAATTGATTAACATGTAAACAATCTGCCAAGAACATTTTATAGCGAAAGAAGAGCAATATTTAGACATGATAGGGCAGTCCATAATTGCAAACATGGGCATAGATGGATAGAGCATAACCATATGTACAAATCATCCTTATTGAAGCAACTCAAATAAAGCATGTATCTCACTATAGCAACATGGTTACTTGGCATCAAAATAACAGCAGACAAAATACTTAGCCAAAATCCTGAGATCCTGAAATCAGCAATATCACGAGAGCTACTTTGCATGGTTGTACTAGTCACCACATTGATCACAAAAATACATGGCATACACCCCTGTAAAGATGGCGTGGCATAGCCCAAAATACATGTAGAGGTCATGCCCACATGCAGCACACAACAAATGTAGCAAAAATGAAAAATTCTCATACTCTGTTAAGAATCAGCACCTAACATTTTATGGCACTCTTGCATCAACGATTTGGGCATCAAGATGGACTCAAACTAGCAGGTCACAATGGAACAAAATGAAGAGCACATCATGATGAACATTTTTATATATTGCACGCACAAAACGGAGCGTCACACAATACGATACGACATGATGAACAGGGGTTGAAAAAGCTAGGGGAAAAGACTTAGAGATGAAATAGACCTCCGGATCTAGGGTTCTTCATGGCACGCGAATCGAGGATGAATGGAGGCTCGCCGCGGGGTCGCTGGAGGAGGTGCGGCTAGGAACTTGGGGCGGCGCCTGCTGGGCACGACGGCGGCGGACGAGGCATGGCGGCTGAGGGCGGCGGCAGGAGCAGGCGGCGAACGAGGCGAGGAGGCGGGCGACGGACGGAGCGAGGGGGCGGGGTCGCCGAAGTTCCGCCGGCGTTGGCGGCGAGCGAGGCGAGGCGGCGAGGACCGGTGGCGGCGAAGCAAGGGCGCGGGCGGCGTGCGGATCTGAGTGGCGGCGGGGAGCCTCGGGCCCGGGCGGGCCTCGCGCGGGCTCCGCGGGCCGCGGCGGGGTGGAAGGATGGCGCGGACAAGTGGCGGCCCCTGAGTGGGCGCGGGAGGCGGCGGAGGTGATGTGGCGACGTTGGTTGGCCGAAGGGATGTGGAGGCGGCGGCGGACATGTCCGGGCGGTGGGAAGTTTTGTCCGGCGACGCGAGGTGGAAGGAGGTTAAGGTTTGACTGTGCGAAAAATCCGGAGGGAGCACCTATTTATATGTAGGAGGAGGTAGGAGTGTCCAAATGGAGTGTAGTTTTCGACCAAACGATCGTGATCCGACAACGGAGGACGTGGGACTGGTTTAGATGGGTTATTGGGCCGTTTTGGAGGGGTGTTGGGCTGCAACACACAAGAGGCTTTTGCAGTTCCCTGGTTAACCGTTGGAGTATCAAACGGACTTCAAATGGCACGAAACTTGACAGGCGTTCTACCGGTGGTGTACCAAGGCCGCTTGGAAAATCTCGGTCCATTTCGAGAAAGTCTAACACCCGCTCACGAAAAGAGACAAAAGGGGGCGCTGGAGGACGTAGGAGTGTCAGATTGCAAAACGGACAACGGGGGAAATGCTCGGATGCACGAGACGAACACGTATGCAAATGCGATGCACATGATGACATGATATGAAATGCGTAACATGGACAAAATGCAAAACAAAGACAAAACCCAACCACAAAGAGAATCTCATAACTTAAGGCTGAAAATGGCAAGAGTCGGAGTACAAATATGGCAAGTTACATCCGGGGTGTTACAACACTCCCCCACTACGAAAGGATCTCGTCCCGAGATCTAGGATGGCACCGGAGGGAAAACGAAAGAGGAAGATAAGAGGTAAAACTAAGTTGCTTCTTTGACAAACGAGTGAAACCAAAGAAACTTGAAAGGTTAAACCAATTTTGAGAAAACAATACAACGGAGATGAACAAAGTTGAAAACACTCCGTTATAATAGAGGAACAAAGAAGAACAAATTCAGACAGCACTCCGGTTGAAAAGAGATGCAAGACTTGAGAAGATGAAAAGAACTTGAAGAGATGACACAACACTCCGGTTGAGAAGGGAGGTAAAACTTGACAAAATGTGAAGAACATGAAAAGAGGGCACGACACTCCGGTTAAATGGATAAGCAAAGGAAAGAACATGATCCTCATACTTCGAGATCATGAGTGAAGAGAGCAACATTACAATGGCTCCGGAAGAGAGAATAGAAGATAGATCATTGGAATGAAAGAATGGAGAAGAAAAAGCCAACTTCTGCCACAAAAGAGCTTGGAGAGCACCCTTCCAAAAAGGTTATAACGAAGTTGTTGTAAAACCAACAACAAAATGAATAAACTTGTAGTGGGCTTATGGAAAACTAATTGAGGTGAAATTCTGCCACTACGGAAACAAAAGATTGGATTGATATGAACAAGGAGACAAGAAACTTATTTCACCAGGAGGATAAATGAAGAGCTTGGGTCATTCATAAGCACCATAATTAGCAACAATCCTTAGGGAAAGCTTTAGGTGAAATATAACCCAAGATAACTCCAATGAAGAGATTAGTGGGTTTACATATCTCATTCCTAACTACTTGCGAATCATGAAAACACGAAGGAAAATTGTCAAGAATGACATAACACCACCTCAAAAGATAAGATAGGAAGAACTGCACTTCGGAATGCAAGATGAAGAACACTTGAGCTCCTCTGAAAAGAATATCGATGCACACTTCGAGAAGGAATTTAAATCCTTGATGAACCACCATGTAGAGCCTCCATGAAGAACTCCGGTAATAAAAGGATGATCAAACAAAATGAAGGATGAAAATAATAAGATTGAAGCCTTGCAATGATTGGATGGAGCTTTGCGACGAGATAAAGTGGAAACTTGGAACTCCGGAAGAAGAAATAAAGCATCTCGAATCAAGAATCTTGAAGAACCTCCGGAATAAGGAGTTGAATATACTCGATGAAACAAGAATAAGAATTACATTATGCTTATCCTTCACCAATTTAAATTGATGACAGGCAACGGATTTGGCATACTACTTATTCTCATTGGAAATGATAAAGGAGAGATATAGCGCAAACTTGAATAAGGTCTTGATGGAACCACAGGTGGGATTTGGAAACAACGAATGAATTGATATGATAACGAAGGAAGAGAAAATCTTTGAAAGAACCACCATAATAATTGAAAACGATCAAAGGAAAGATAGCGAAACACCGGGAAGAATTAGCAAATGGACAAAGATGCTTGAGAGAATTTAGATGCAAGAGAACGAAGAGATCATGAACTGATTAGAGAATACTTGAATGATGCACCGGTAAGATTTGGAGAACGAGATGAAAGATGGAATGAATAATATTTGAAAAGATGGCCTTCAGAGGAAGGTGGAAACAACACGTGAAATGTTCCGAACAGGTGAAAAGAATTCTCACAATCGAAAACAATTATGAGAGGATGGCAACACACTTGAACTACACATCTTCAAGCGAATGGAGCAAGATTTAAGAGAAACTCTTCTTCGGTCTTCAAAATCCGAGAACGACAATGAGAAACACCACCATGAATTGTTGAGATACTCCGGGATGAAGACTAGAAAGGTTGAACCAATGATGAAGAATTTGAAAGATCTTGGAGAAAGACATTTAACTGGTGATAACTCATTCTTACGTCAAACTTGGAGAAGAATTTGGGAGTAACTCCGGGAAAGAAAAGAGTCAGGTAAGATCCTGGGAAAAGACCTGTGGGTTAGGGCCCACTCAAAAGAAACACCATTGAAATGATTTGAAGAGAGACTGCACCGGTTTAATTAAATGGCTTGAATAAGATAACAACCTCGAGATATCTTGAACGGATCAAGAATGGAAACGTGAATCTTCTAAGATATCTTGAACACTCCGGAACAACTGAATAGCTAGAGGTGAGCGATTAAGAAGTGCACCGACATGGGAAAACTATTGGAAACAATGAAAGGAATATGATCAACACCAAAACTTGAATTGAATCAATCGGAGAAGAAAGAGAATGAAGAATGATGAACTTGAAGCTCCATTAGTAACTTCCTGATGATCACCGGATAAGGATATTGACGGAAAAGAATGGGGATACTTCCCATCAATAAGATGGATACTCGATTAAGAAATCTGAGTCCTTGAAGAAAAAGGGTGGGAGGGCGGGAAAAACAAAGGCGACTTGAGACAAATGAAACAAATAACGTTGAGAATACTTTGAGTTGGTCTTGCGGATGTTTAAAATGACCGGATCCACTAGAATAGAAACACGCCGGTTGAAAAGGATTGACATGACAATCTCGATTATCATGAAGGATTAGTATTAACATAGAAATATGAGAACACCGTTTAGGAAAGGTATGGCATCAACACTTGACATCGAAGCTACTCGAATACCACAAATCAAAATAAAACAAAGGATTGGCTTGCAGAATAAGTCGGAACAAACATATGATAGATCCCATATCGTATCATGTGTCTGTTGGAAAGATATCCTACGATATACTTGACTTCACACTTATAAACTCCCGAAACTTTCTGGTTATGCAATCAGGTGTTGGGGATACAGGGGAAGCATAATATCTCACCCAAAACTAGCAAATCCTACATTCGGTTGTATCCATCCTTCAACACATAACCAAGAAACCTTTGGAAACCATTTACCTCAACCTTCGAAAAGCATCTATTATACGAGTTATGGCAATACTCCCGAACTCCCGCCCCAGTACTGGGTGGCGTCGAGGTTATCTCACCAACAACTGCATAAAAGAGATTTTCGATGTCGGCGAACTCTGGTATTCCAGAACCGCAATGATAAAATTATGACGACAACACCTCGGGGCTCAACCCCCCAGGACACTGCCACAACCCCTAAATGTCAGGAGGCACCAAGAACAATGTTCTCATCACAAAACCATCAGAATGATTCCAAGATACCCGCGTGATCCTAAAAAAAATTCATGAAATTTGAGGAGAGAAGAGTCAAAACTTCTATGTCAGGAGGCCTCACCAGAGCGACAAATGGACCGAGGAGTAAAAAGAATCCTTCTCTCCGATATATATAATACTATGAGACTCAAAACTATTTTCTAGACTCAACAACGTCGATGATTCGATCAAGCAGGGGGCTCCTAAGTTGGGGAAGGCTCTGATTACCAACTTGTAACACCCACGATGCGGCTATATCTCCCACGTGTCGGAGCACAACTTAGAGGCATAACCACATAGTAGGCATGTCGCAAAGGGGTAATCTTTACACATCCCATGTAGTGATAAAGAAAGGGATAAATTGTTGGCTTACAATCACCACTTCACACAATACATAAATATAGCATACATCATCCAGAATACAATAAAGGTCCGACTACGGAACCAACATAAATAAAGACAACCCCAAATGCCAGATCCCTGATCACCCCAACTGGGCTCCTCTACTGATCATCCGGAAAAGACACATAGTAATGTCCCGAATCCTCATCGTACTCCCACTTGAGTTCGATAGCGTCCCCTACACTGGCATCATCGGCACCTGCATCTGTTTTGGAAGTATCTGTGAGTCACGGGGACTCAGCAATCTCACACCCTCGTGATCAAAACTATTTATGCTTATAGGTAGGGAAGGTAGTGAGGTGGAGCTCCAGCAAGCACTAGCATATATGGTGGCTAACTTATGCAAAAGAGAGCGAGAAGAGAAGGAAAGCACGGTCGAGAAGATAAAATGATCAAGAAGTGATCCTGAAACTACTTACGTTCAAGCATAAACGGTGTTCTATTCCCGGACTCCGCCGAAAGAGACCATCACAGCTACACACGTAGTTGATTCATTTTAATTAAATTAAGTGTCAGGTTTTCTACAACCAGATATTAACAAATTCCCATCTGCCCATAACCGCGGGCATGCCTTTCGAAAGTTCATAACCCTGCAGGGGTGTCCCAACTTAGCCCATCACAAGCTCTCACGGTCAACTAAGGATATTCATTCTCCCAGGAAGACCCGATCAGACACGGAATCCCGGTTATAAGACATTTCAACAATGGTAAAACAAGACCAGCAAAGATGCCTGAATGTGCTGACAAATCCCGATAGGAGCTGCACATATCTCGTTCTCAGGGCACACCGGATGAGCCAAACGTCGGGTTGGCATAGACCCTGGTTGCCAGGAGGCGCCGAACATCGCTCTGGTTGGACCAACACTTAGAGAAGCACTGGCCCAAGGGTTTAAAATAAAGATGACCCTTGAGTCCGCGAAACCCAAGGGCAAAAGGCTTAGGTGGCAAATGGTAAAACCAAGGTTGGGACTTGCTAGAAGAGTTTTATTCAAGGTGAATTGTCAAGGGGTTCCCATAACACCCAACCGTGTAAGGAACGCAAAATCAAGGAACATAACACCGGTATGACTGAAACTAGGGCGGCAAGAGTGGAACAAAACACCAGGCATAAGGCCGAGCCTTCCACCCTTTACCAAGTATATATGTGCATTAAAGTAAACAAGGTATAATAATGATATCCCAACAAATATCCATGTTCCAATAAGGAACAAACTCCATCTTCACCTGCAACTAGAAACGTTATAAGAGGGGCTAAGCAAAGCGGTAACATAGCCAAACAACGGTTTGCTAGGAAAGGTGGGTTTGCGGCTTGACATGGCAATATGGGAGGCATGATATAGCAAGTGGTAGGTATCGCGGCATAGCAATAGAGCGAAGAACTAGAAAGCAAAGATAGAATTGATTTCGAGGGTATGGTCATCTTGCCTGCAAAGTTCTCCGAGTTGACGAAAGCTTGATCCTCGTAAGTGTACTTGTCGGTGTCAAAACCGGCGGATCTCGGGTAGGGGGTCCCGAACTGTGCGTCTAAGGAGGATGGTAACAGGAGGCAGGGGACATGATGTTTTACCCAGGTTCGGGCCCTCTTGATGGAGGTAAAACCCTACGTCCTTCTTGATGATATGGGAAGTACAAGAGTAGATCTACCACCAGATCGGAGAGGCTCAACCCTAGAAGATAGCCTATGGTCTGACTGTCTGTTGTCCTATGGACTAAAACCCTCCGGTTTATATAGACACCGGAGAGGGCTAGGGTTACACAAGGTCGGTTACAAAGGAGGAGATATACATATCGGTATTTCCTACCTTGCCTTCCACGCTAAGTAGAGTCCCATCCATACACGAGACGAAGTCTTCAATCTTGTATCTTCATAGTCCAACAGTCCGGCCAAAGGATATAGTCCGGCTGTTCGGAGACCCCCTAATCTAGGACTCCCTCAGTACCCAACAGGTTCCTCGATCACGCACTCGTCTCCCGGTTCTACCCAAGGCAAGAACACAAGCAAAGGAAACAACAATCAACCACGGTGCAATGCGCAAGCAACATGATGCAAAACATGGCATGATATGCGGGATGTGATATGCAATGCTTATGCGTGCTCCAGAAGGAAAAATTGTTCATGACACCAACTTGGCAAACCAAGAGTGCCACTGGAAAGATGAGATGATTTCGGTCGAAATCGATATAAAGATCACCAGAATTGGATGCACGATTTGCAAATGGCAAGCAAAACAATAATGGCACAATTCTGCGATTAACAACACAATGCCATCTAGAATGCAACAAGAAACTAAGCTATTGTACTCCAACATAAAAAAAGCACATGGAAGTGATATACTCAAGATGCTTAACAAAAGATGAACGCTGAGCTACGGCTAAATCACACAAGAGCAGGTTCAAACAAGCATGGCAAAAGTGAAAATACTAACATGCCAGGAATTAACATCAGGAAGCCATGTTTAGAGCAAGCAAACAACATGCTACAGAAATAGATCATAGCAAAACAAGGCATGGCATGAATCTAATCAAAGCATAGAACAAGAGACACTTACTGATCATGAGCCAAAAAGACACAGAAGATATGATGGCACCCATGTAAACATAGCAAGTTTTATTAACAGATTCAGACATAGCAGAAAACCGAGCATGGCATAAACAGAATTATGAAGGCATCTTTGCGAGCTCGATTCACTCAACACAAGGCATTGCATGACAAGATAAGCATAGCATCAGCAAGATGGCATGTTCATGAAGCTAACCAAGGAAAGAGCAAGTCCATAGCATGCATGGATCAACTACAACTACCATGGCAAAATTGATTAACATGTAAACAATCTGCCAGGAACATTTTATAGCGAAAGTAGAGCAAGATTTAGATATGCTAGGGCAGTCCATAATTGCAAACAGGGGCATGGATGGATAGATCATAACCATGTGTACAAATCATCGTTACTTAAGCAACTCAAATAAAGCATGTTTCTCACTGTAGCAACATGGTTACATGGCATCAATATAACAGCAGACAAAAGACTTAGAGAAAATCCTGAGATCCTGAAATCAGCAATATCACGAGAGCTACTTTGCATGCTTTTGCTAGTCACCAGATTGATCACAAAAATACATGGCATACACCCCTATAAAGATGGCGTGGCATAGCCCGAAACACATGTAGAGCTCATGCCCATTTGCAGCACACATCAAATGTAGCAAAAATGACAAATGATCATACTCTGCTAAGAATCAGCACCTAACATTTTATAGCACTCTTGCATCAACGATTTGGGCATCAAGATGGATGCAAGTAAGAAGGTCATAATGGAACAAAATGAAGAGCACATCATGATGAACATATTGCTATATTGCACGCACAAACAGAGCATCACACAATAAGTTACGACATGATTAACAGGGGTTGAAAAAGCTAGTGGGGAAAGACTTAGAGATGAAATAGACCTCCAGATCTAGGGTTCTTCGTGGCACACGAATCGAGGATGAACGGAGCCTCGCCGCAGGGTCGCCGGAGGAGATGCGGTGAGAAGCTTGGGGCAGCGCCGGTCAGGCACGGTGGCGGCGGATGAGGCAAGGCGGCGGAGGGCGGCGGCCGGAGCAGGCGGCGGACTAAGCGAGGCGGCGGGCGACGACCGGAGGGAGGCGCAAGAGTCGCCGGAGTTCCGCCGGCATTGGCGGCGAGCGAGGCGGGCCGGTTAGGACCGGTGGCGGCGATGCAAGGGCACGGGAGGCGTGCGGATCTGAGTTGTGGAGGGGAGCCTCGGGCCTAGGCGGGCCTCGCGGGGGCTCCGCTGGCTGCGGCGGGGTGGAAGGACGGCGGGGACAAGTGGCAGCCCCTGAGTGGGCACGGGAGGCGGTGGAGGTGATGTTGTGATGCTGGATTGGCCGAAGGGATGTGGAGGCGGCGGCGGACATGTCCGGGCGGTGGGAAGTTTTGTCCGGCGGCGTGAGGTGGAAGGAGGTTAGGGTTTGACTGTGCGAAAAATCCGGAGGGAGCACCTATTTATATGTAGCAGGAGGTAGGAGTGTCCAAATGGAGTGTAGTTTTCGACCACGCGATCGTGATCCGACGACGGAGGACATGGGAGTGGTTTAGACGGGTTATTGGGCCGTTTTTGAGGGGTGTTGGGCTGCAACACACAAGAGGCCTTTGAGGTTCCCCGGTTAACCGTTTGAGTATCAAACGGACTCCAAATGGCACAAAACTTGACAGGCGGTCTATCGGTGGTGTACCAAGGCCGCATGGAAAATCTCGGTCCATTCTGAGAAAGTTTAGCACCCGCTCACGAAAAGAGACAAAAGGGGGCGCCTAAGGACGTAGGAGTGTCGGGTTGCAAAACGGACAACGGGGAAAATGCTCGGATGCATGAGACGAACACGTATGCAAATGCGATGCACATGATGACATGATATGAAATGCATGACATGGACAAAATGCAAAACGAAGACAAAACCCAACCACGAAGGGAATCTCATAACTTAAGGCCGAAAATGGCAAGAGTCAGAGTACAAATATGGCAAGTTACATCCGGGGTGTTACAGCTGGGGCAAGGTCACGCAGGTTTGCCGTGTGGAGGGCGCCCTCGCGATCCATTTGGAGTACGACGGTGCCTCCACGCTGTTCTTCAAGGTTTTCGACGCGGAGGGTCGCCGCTTGGAGTGCTGCCCCGAAGGAGAGCACCAGGATGAGGCGCACCCTGCTCGGGGTTGCTCCAGCAGCAGTGACTCTTAGGGGACCAGCAGTTCTCCTGAGCTCTACGAGACTCCGGAGACGAGTGACGACAGCTACGTGCCCTCGAGCTCTCGCCGCACTCGGAGCAAGGCTGCAACGTCCAGTCGCCACGTCGCTGATCTGGATGGGGTTGGCGCTGGCCTCACGCAGCCCACTGTTGATGATGGCGTCGGCCGCGGGGGTGTGTAGATAGGATTCTCCTAGTTTCGCGTCTTTTGTTCCCTGCAAGGAATCAAGAAGTACCCCGTAGGGGTGTGTAAAGGGTTTGCAATGCCTTTGTTGATGTTATCCCAATTAAGGAAGCCTTGTTAGCGCAAGTCCTGTTTAGGCTCGGTCTTCCCTTTCCAACCTCGCGACAGCTTGTTGCTCTACGCTGACAAGTCCCGGTCCCCAGGCAAGCTTCAGCCGTCGCTGGTATGCCAGGTCGTGCGTCGTGGTCAAGGCAGGAGGTGAGCGGCCCGATGTCCAGTAAGAGCCTCTAAGGCACGATGCTCAGGGGGTCCCCATTAGCGCTCAAGCAGCTGTGGTAGGATAAGAAAGGGAGGCGATGTTGCCATAACAGGGCCGTGGCGAGCGTGTCCCCTAGGTCCCAATGATTGGCTGATCTGAGCTTGGGACTTATCTTGGCGGTCCGGGGTCGATTCTTTGTGAAGTGCCAGACCGGTGCGCGATCATCCGCAACGTAGCTAGGACAGGACCATATGAGTCCTCTCCCTTCAATGCTCTCCTTTGTGCTCTAAGTCCTCAGGTCCCGGCCCTTGAGCAAGCTCAGCCGCCGCTGGTATGTCAGGTTGCGTGCCGTGGTCAAGTCCAGGGGGTGAGGGCTGGAGAGCCAGTAAGAGCTCCTGAGTCGCGATGCTCAGGAGCCCCCCTTTTAACGTGCAAGCGCATTACTTGGAAGAGGTGGGAGCTCGCGGTGCCGCCTGGTGCTATCCTCGTGAGATTCCTGTGAGCCAGCACAAGGAAGAACACGATCTGCCGTTATGGTTGCCAGCCTGCCGCTGGTTGCTCCACGAGGGGGTGAAGGCACCGAGGGCCTGGTGAGGTGACGTGCGCGGGGCGTGCCGCGAGCCAGAGCTCGACCGCTCAGGTTTATCTATGTGGTAGGGACGGACCCATGCACCAGCGTCGTGCCTGGGTGCTGAGGCCCCGAGGGAGGCAACGATTGAGCATGTAGTAATCATAGGTAGATCGAACATGAGAGTAGCAGGCTTAAACAAGTGCATGAGAGATACGTGCCACTGGGTCAGGTCCGAGCGACTTGGGGATGATGCAGCCCGAGGGGCGCCCCCAACAAGGTAAGCTAAAGACATAAGAAAAGGGATACATGCCACAAGGACGGGCGCACGCGGCCTGGGCATGATGCGGCCCAAGGGGCACTCCCAATTGAATGAACTTGAAAAGATGTCACCTGGTCATGTTGACGAAGGAGAGTTGAGGCAGCTGAAGGTGCACGTCGAAAGGGTTGCTCCTCACGAGCCTCCGGAGCTTTGAGCCTCGGGAGGCTCTGGTGCTCAGGTGGTTCTTTGAGGACCATCTCCATCTCCATCAGGTCGGCGTGGTGCCTTGCCTCCTGAGCCGCTAGGTGGGCGGACGATACACTTGGCAGGCCAAAGGGCATGCGACCGTAGCTGTGCGGTGGGCCCTCGCAGCGTCCCACGCGCGAAGGCCAGAAAAGCTCCAGAGAAGCGGCCTTGTTGAGCCCTAGAACATCGATGCAAACAAGCAGCTCGGCATCCTCGCCTGGATGGGAAGCTGCGTCTCGTGATGAGCTCCAGAGAAGCGGTCGCCGCGCATGGCCCTTGCGTCTTGCAACTCCTGGGTGGTCTTGGTGATGAACTCCTGAATGGTGGGCGATCCTTGCCCTGTGCCCTCCTGAGGGAACCGTGCCACGAAGCACACCTCCAAGTGGTGCCCGAGCGCCTCCCTCGTGATGTGGGCAAAGTCTGAGGCCTTCCAGAAGAAAGCCCCCGAGCCCTTCCCAAGAAGGGCGCCGGGCGCGCCTTCCTATGCGATGGAGGGAGGCGCCCCTGGAGCGGGCGCTGATCCTGACGAAGCTCCGGTTGCAGCGCCACCCTCCTGAGGTCCTACGCGGTGCAGCTATTTCTTCTTCTTGGGGATGGCCTCAGGACGGCCCTCGCCCTTGCTGTCGGGGTCGTCGATTGCTGCATCTTGGAAGGCACGCTTGTCGGTGTCAAAACCGGCGGATCTCGGGTAGGGGGGTCCCGAACTGTGCATCTAGGCCGGATGGTAATAGGAGGCAAGGGATACGAAGTTTTACCCAGGTTCGGGCCCTCTTGATGGAGGTAAAACCCTACGTCCTGCTTGATTAATATTGATGATATGGGTAGTACAAGAGTAGATCTACCATGAGATCGGAGAGGCTAAACCCTAGAAGCTAGCCTATGGTATGATTGTTGTTCTATATGTTGTCCTACGGACTAAAACCCTCCTGTTTATATAGACACCGGAGAGGGTTAGGGTTACACAAAGTCAGTTACAATGGTAGGAGATCTACATATCCGTATCACCAAGCTTGCCTTCCACGCCAAGGAAAGTCCCTTCCGGACACGGGACGAAGTCTTCAATCTTGTATCTTCATAGTCCAGGAGTCCGGCTGAAGGTATAGTCCGGCCATCCGGACACCCCCTAATCCAGGACTCCCTCAACGCTCAAGGGAGCACACTGCATCTCTTTCTTCACATGGGACCATGATAATTCCGCTGCTTCCCGGCATCTTGATGACATTGTAGCCATGATGGGTCACTGCCATGAACTTGGCAAGGGCTGCATACCCAAGGATGGCGTTGTACAGCAAACGGACGTGCGCGACGTCTAAGTCGATGATACCGGTGCAGTAGTTCATGCGTTCCCCGAAGGTGACAGGGTGGCGGACCTGCCCTATCGGCGTGGTAGAACCGTCGGTAACTCCTGAGAAAGGCTTGGTGGGCTGAAGCTGGTCATACGGCACCTGGAGGCTGTCGAACGTGTCGACGGACAGGACGTTGAGCCCTGCGCCGCCATCGATGAGGGTCTTGGTAACTTGCACGTTGGTGATGACTGGGGAGCAGAGCATCGGGAGGGTGCCAGCGGTAGCTGCGCACTTGAGCTGGTCTGCCGAATTGAATGTAATGGGGCACTTGGACCATTTGAGCGGGCGCGTGGCCTCGAGCTTGGGGAGGATTGCGTTCACTTCGCGAGCAAACTGCTTGAAGATACACTGCGAGGCTAGGGCCTGGGCTCCGCCCAAGATGCAGGCGATAGCACGTGGTTCCTGGAAGCACACAGCCCCCTCGTCCTGATGGTGTTCATCATTCCTTCTTGGCGGTGGTGGCAGCGGAGGGATCCCGGCGTTGCCTTAAGGATGATCCTCACAAGGCTGATCCCTCCAGGCGCCCTCGCGAGGCTGATCCTACCAGCGGTCCTCACGAGGCCGATTGTGCCACTCCTGGCGCGGGCTACAGTCGTCCCAGCGTCCGCCACCACGTCCTCCTGCTCGGTCGTAGCCCCGGTCGCCGCGCTCGAGGCATCGACCGAAGCGCCCTTCGCGAATGGCTCTTAGCTCTTGACAGTCGCTGGTGTTGTGGGTGTTCAGGCTGTAGAAGGCGTGGAATGGACGACTGCCCTTGGATGACTCTGGTTGGTGTCTGCCATGCTTGGTGTCTGGTTCCGCTGCGAGCACGGCTGCTCCCTTGCACTTTACGTCCTTGGCCTTAGCCTTCTTCTCCTCTAGGTCAGCACTAGGGAGCTCGAGGAGGGAGAGGCGCTCCTCCTCAGCTCTAGCACACTTGGTCGTGATGTTGAACAGCTCCAGGGTCGTGCACAACTCTTCATGGATGGCGAGCTCCTGCTCATCCTGACGTCACGGACGCCATCGGAGAACGTAGAGATAATGGCCTCATCGGTCATCTTGGGGATCTAGATCCGTGCGCTATTGAAGCGCTGAATGTACTTTTGCAGGGTCTCTCCTGGCTGTTGCTTGATTCGGTGCAGGTCGCCCGCGACCGGGGGGCGGTCGCGAGTACCCTGGAAGTTGGCGATGAAGTACGTGCGCATTTTGTCCCAGGAGGAGATTGAGCCCGGGGGCAGGTTCAGGAGCCAGGAGCGGGCGCCTTCCTTGAGAGCCATGGGGAACTAGTTCTCCATGACCTTCTTGTCGCCGTTGGCCGCTTCGATGCTCATCTCGTAGAGTTGCAAGAACTAATTGGGGTCAGGGGTGCCGTCGTAGCGAGGAGGCAGATCCGGCTTGAACTTGCCTGGCCAAGCGACGCTACGCAGCTCGGGGGTGAAGACGCGGCAGCTAGCTGTGGTCACCGGGACCCGCCTTAGGGGTGGAGCTTGGTCTTGATGGGGTCCATGCCCTGCCGGTACAGGTAGCACGCGGACTTGCTGCAGCAGCCGGTCCTAGCGCGGTGGCGCGAGGAGCGGCGGAGCATTTTGTTGCGGTCGAGGAACTTCTTGACAACTTCTCTCTTCACGCACGGGCGCGGCACGCGGCGGGTCGCGTCGTGGAGCCGCGCGTCTTGGCACCAGGGTGCCGTCTTGGGGTTGAGGTGGTGGAGGCGCTCCATGAGCTACGTCGCCCGTAGCTGGCGGAGGGCGAGGTGGAGAGAGGGACGGCGCAGGGGAGCCCCCTGTGGCGCGAACAAGCTCGGCGATGCGGTCGAGCCAGTCCTCGTAGAGGTCGTCGACTGAACGGTAACGTAGGAGCTCGTGCGCCATGAGGAGCGCTGCCTGCGCATCCATGGGAGGGCGACGTGCAAGGGAAGAAGATCCAGCCGGGGTCAGCGATGGAGTGGCCGTGCGGCCGTCCTGCCGCACCAAGGGGTGCAGCGAGGATGCTTGCTGCTCGTTCCCCACCGGGCCGGTGGCGGCGTTGACGGCAGGCAACGGGGAACGATGAGGCAGCCTGCCGACGGGAGCCATCTGAGCAACGTGGGCGGCGAGGGCAGCCCGGCGCTTGGCATGAGCGCGGCACACGTCTGCCATGGAGACGAAGAAGCAACAGAGCGCAGAGCGACGGAAGGAAGCTTTGGTGCACCCCTACCTGGCGTGCCAAATGTCGGATCACGGGTTCCGGCAAACCCTTGAGGTTCAAACAATGGGGTGCGCGCGAATGTTTTCTCCCTATCGATCCATGCCCTAGCTCTCTAAGATCACGCAGAAGAACTCAACCAACTCATAACACAGAAAGACACAAGATTTATACTGGTTCGGGCCACCATTGTGGTGTAATACCCTACTCCAGTGTAGTGGTGGTGGATATTCTCTTGGGCTGATGAAGAACAGTTACAAGGGGAAGAGCAGCCTCCTGAGGTTGGGGTGTTCTTGTGCTTGGTGAACTTGTGTGGGTGAGATGATCTTGGATCTGCTCAGGTCCCCTCTCCTCTCATCTGTCTCGTCTGCCCCCCCCCCCCTTCGTCTATCTCTCTCCTGTAATGGCTAGTTCTACTTATATAGGCCCTGGTCCTCTACCCAAATATTGAGCGGGAAGGGAGCCAACAACGGCGAATTCGAAAGGGGACAGCTAGTACAAGTTATCCTGACAAAAGGGGGTCTTCGCCTGGCAAAGGCTCTGGTGATGATGCCGTCTTGGGCTCCATGGTGACCTCCGTCCTGCCGTCCTTCTGGTCTTGGTCTTGTTGCACCAATATGGAAACCTTTGCTTGATGCCTCAGTACTCCGCGCCTACGCTTGCCCCCTTGGCACCAAAGAGGAACCAAGGACACTACGTGCGCGGGCGCCCGCCTGGTGCCCGCCTAGTCTCAATCATCATGGCTCATGGCACGCGGACCTCGCGAGGTTTGCCTTGCCTTGATCTCTCTGCCCCTCGTGAGCCTGCCTGGCGAGGCCGCTCCTGAGGAGGTCTTGCGACATCTACCTCGCGAGGCTTGGCCCCTTGCGAGGGTCTGGAATGCCTTGTCGATGAAGATGGGCCGTACAGACCTGCCAGCCCAGCCACACCGTGGGCCGCGGGCAGGAAAGTTTGGGGACCCCCGTTCCCATGACGCCGACAATAATATTTCACGAGTCCAATCTACTGACAACTTTGGCAACGTGACATCTCGTCCCTGCCCGGTCCTTATTTTGAACCATTTTTTAGCCTCCCGCTCCACATTCCAAGATGTGTTTTAATTGGCATGTCTTGTCAAAGCAGAGATCATGTCCCCTTATTATGGGATTTTCATCAATACGGGCATGGGTAATCCAACCACCCTGTTGGTACGATTCCTTGGGAATAGGCAAGTTTTAAGGCTCATGAGGACGTGTTCAATATTCATCAACTTTATAAAGGGGCACAAACCCATCTTTCTCCTCCACGCTTACCTCTCCCTCAACTTTTCCAACCTCAAACACCCAGTACCCAGGATTCAACTTAATCGCTCCAAGCCTCCCAGTCATGTCCGGGCCCAGCCTTCAAGGTCGGTGGGTGGCCTCCTCTGTTACAGAGGACGATATTGCGAAGCTTCGGGCGGCAAGGTACCTGACCGCGGAAATCCCCCACAGGCTCCCTCCTAAGGGGCGGGTTACTCCTGCACCCAGATCCGGCGAGAGGGTCGCATTCATCTCCCACTTCCTCCGGGGGTTAGGGTTCACTCTCCACCTATTCGCTCGTGGCCTAATGTTCTATTACGCGCTAGATTTTCACTATCTAGCTCCAGACTCCTTTCTCCACATCTCGGCGTTCATTGTCATGTGCGAGGCCTTTCTCCGCATTCCCCCACACTTCGGCTTGTGGCTCAAGACCTTTAATGTGAAGTCAAAGGTAGTCGATGGGGAGCAAGTGGATTGTGGCAGTGCTATGGTGAGCAAGCTCGCCAACAATCTTTGACCAAAGGGCTCCTTCACCAAAATTTCCAACCTATGGCAGTGGGAGTGGTTTTACATCACTCAACCCCGCGGTACCAAGTGTGCAGCTACACCTGCGTTCCAATCTGGCCATCCGTTACGACTTGCCTCATGGATTAATAAAGGGCTGGACTAGGGATCCATTGATGAAGTGCAGATGCTACAAAGCCGTATCTGGAGTGTCCTTGAAAAGGACACCGGCGTCATCAATGTGATCCAGGTAATGCTAGTCCGCCGGGTCCTGCCATGCCAATGGCGGCCTCTCCGCCTGTGGGATTTCAATCCAGAAGGACCAAGGACCCTTCAGCACTTCTTAGGCACAACGCACAGAGGGAGGTGGAAGTTATTCTTCGGAACCCGAAAGCAGTTGTCGTATACGACTGAGGACATCGGCCTTGACTCCAGCCATCTGGATACCTCGGTAAGCACTGCACTCCTGAACATAGTTTAGTTAATTACCCCGTATCAATATACTAAGAAACTGTCTTCGACCAGGGATGGACAAAGAAGGAGAACGAATTAGGTGTTCGGCCCCACTTCCCGAAGACTCAGCTGACCCTGTATTAACAAGGATGCTAGCCCCGGCGCCGTATTAAGTGTCGGCGAAGGAGGACAAAGAGGAGAGCAAAAAGGCTAGAGCTGGTTCCCACTCTAAAGGTACACCGGGTGCTATGTCCGGGGAGACCAGAACTCCTCTTCTGAAGACGAAGGGGAAGAAGAAGATGATATCCCTTCTCCCCATGGGAAGAAAATGACCGCCTCCAAAGATTTGAAGGTAGAGGCTCCCAAGAGAGGGAAAATGTCCCTGTCAGACGGTTCGTCTTCGGAAGACGAGGTTGCCACGCAGTTCCTTCATAAGGAAAAGCCTTTCGCTGAATCGTAACTGAACAACAGTATTCTAGACATATCCTATTCCTTTCAGGTCACAAGGGTAACATCTTAAATATATGTTTGCTGTCCGGCCCATAGTCTTCCTTAAAAGTCCTCCTCCTCGGGTGACCTGCATTCAGAGATGATGGAAAGCAAGACTCCTCCACATACTTCCTCGCCCCTTAGGGCAGACGACTTCGAGGTGTCATGCTGGAGGGTCTCCCCCGATCATCAAGTGGCATCAGGGGTAGTGAAGGCAACGCCCGGAGGTGATACTTCGGTCGCCTAGGGACTGGGGTGTGCAACCCCTACGGGGACCAACAATAAAGGTCCTGGTGTCGTGGATCTAAGACTGACACTAGATTGGGGGGTAGGTATGAGGAGGCAAGATCCTAGCTATGGAGTAGTTGTACACATGAGTTTTACAAGTTCAGGCCCTTCTCAGAGGAAGTAACAGCCCTACGTCTCAGTGCCCTGAGGTGGTCGACTGGATTATATGTGTGTGTGTGTGTGTGTGTGTTTACAAAAGATGCAAACCCTTGTCCCAGAGGAGGGGGGTGGCTTATATAGAGTGCGCCAGGACCCCAGCTCTCCTCCATTACACAGGGTTCGATGTTCATAAAGGAGGAGCGTTACTGGTAATGTCCAAAGTAAAGTGCTATAAATGTCCATAAAGCTATGGTTTAAACCCAGACCATTGTGGAGTGAAGGGCTTCTCATCTTCTGGTGATCGATTGAACACATCTTCATGGTCGAGTGGATGATGGTTTCTCTTCGACTGCTTCTGATTCTTTGTAGTGATGTCCTTGGGGTGGGTATGTTGGACAGATCCATGACCCTACCCTAGGTACATAGCTTCATCATTAGCCCCCGAATGGATCAGGGTTTGAGTGAGGAAGGAGTTGGGGAACACTTACGACTCATTCTTTGTGCTATGAGCATATCTTGTTCTGGAACAATGAACCGGGGAGATGACGTCGACTCCTTTTTCAGTCGCCTTGGTCCATTCTTGGTTTTTGTCGAGTACATGCAGAATGTGCCTATCTATAGGTAGTAGCCCCTGAGACTCTGGTCGGCTTCCACAGGGAGGCAATTAGAGGATCAAAAAGGTATGCTCAGGAAATGGCATGATTAATTTGAAAACAGGCTTGTATGTCAACAACGACTGCCCATGCTGCGGAAGTTGCAGATTTAAAGCAGAAACTTGAGTCAGCGGATGATGACATTACTCTTATTAACAGGCGGCTTGATGAGGCACAAGGTATGTTTTGGGGCCGTTGTATACTAATATTAGCACGAAGCTAAAAATTATATACTGGGACATGCGTAATTGCTGATGGTGCTGCTTCGGTTGAGACCCTTCGGGCTGAACTTGCCCAGGCCAAGGAGCAAGCCAGAGTGAGCAATGCAGCTGTCAAGAAGGCAGCTGCTAAGTTAAAGGCTGAACAAGCCGCTCGGCGCCAGTGCAAGGACAGAATATCTACCATAGCGCGAGAGCTGGAGGATGCCACAAGCCAATGCGAATCACTTGAGAAGGATAACAAAGCCAAGGCAGCCGAACTCAGCAAGGCTTTGCAAGAGGCGTGAGAGGCACGGTCTGAGTCTAGAGCGGCTCGGGAGGAGATCCGGCAAGCTGGGGAGATAGCGGCTGATAAGCCCTTTCTATTACAGACTAAATTCGGCGACCCGAACTATGCACTGCTTGATCAATTGTGAAGTTCTCCAGACTCATTCTTGGACCTGCCGAAGAGTGTCGCCGATGCGGCGTGTTTTATCAAGGGCAAGACGGACGTGCAGAGGAGAAACTTTTCTGGTCATAGTTCAACTTGCCAAAGCATCCGTTGCTGAACGAACAAATGGCCCAGTGGGAGCTCCACGAGGTGTCTAGAGATGCCATGAAGGAAGTCACGGTCCGGCTATGGCCAAGTGAGCCAATTCCGAATAGTTATTTCGGTTTGGTGCAGCAACTTGTTCATGCGGTGCCGCATATCGATGACATAAAACGGTCGGCATGCATTGAAGGTGCATGGATGGCCTTTGCCTGCGTCAAGACATACTGGGCAAAAATGAAGGCCGCCGATGTTGCAGCAAACAGTCCATCCAAGGGCAAGCACCATCGCACGCCAAAGCATTATTTTGAAGATGTCCTAGAGCGGGCCCGCTTGATAGAGGGTCAGTGCTCAAAAAATAGTATGTTCGCGTGAATGTATCGGAATTGTGATAACAATATTATGATATATTAAGGCTATGTTATATTTATGCCTTTTTCCTGAAAGGCATTTCCTCCTGTGCGGCCATTTTTTTATAATTTGAAGGTTTGGCAGTCGTCGGCTTCAGCCCCCTCGCATATAATGCGGGGGTGTTCAGAATAGCATCTAACTACACTTGACCCAATGCCTTTGTCCATGAAGGGGGTGTCAATGCGGCGAACTAGGCAATCGGACTATAGGGCTTCAACACCTTCACTTAGCCATAGGAGTTTGACGGTGGGTCTACGCATATAGCCCCTTGTATATGGTGCATGTGGCACCTTTTATCCAAATGTAGCAATATTTAGAATATGTCCAGGAAAGAAGGCCATGCCAAACGACTTAGGGTGAGATTGAACATATCGAGTGCATCCTCAAGTTATCTGGTACGGTGAGATGGAATCTCTAGCGGAGGTCGCAAATCCTGAAGTGTCAGCGCACTGTACATTATATGAATGAAAGAAAACCCTCAAATTAGCTCGAATAAAAATGAATTCACGGCGATTTCCGCTGGGTGATTAAAGGAGGCAGATGAACTGGGATAAGAGATGAGATAATATCTCATTAAATTAGTTACATTGTCGTCCATGAGAAAGAACCCTTAGTACGGCAGATTCCCCAACCGAGCGGAGCTGGATCGACCGCGAGCAGCGTCGAGCAAGTCGATGGCAATAGGCGGTGGCAAGCAGAAGTGGCGAAATGCGGCGGGCTTTGCCGATAGCCTGGCGGCGGCAGGCGTCAAGATAAGTGTTTACCGCCGCGATAGGAGCTTATGTAGGTGTGGGCGAGGAACTTACCGGAGGGGTGGCGGGAGGGTGAGGGTTTTTCTGACATGGGGATGGTGATGGTTTTCTTTTTTCTTTTTTGAATTGGGTGGTGAGGGTTTTCTATCCCACAAGGAATTTTGGGGGCGACGGTTTGCTAGAGCGAACCATGTGTGATTGACGCAACAGGTAAAATGAAAGTCATTGCACACGGTTCCAATTTTGGGAACCATGTGAGATTGACGTACTACCTCCGTCCTGGTTTATTGGTCCACCTTTGTAATTTTTACCAAATTTAGACCAAATATTTCGATCACAAGTACATAGATAGTAAGAGTCCACGTACATAAGCATGGTTCAACCACAAGTACATAGTTCAACCGTCATTAAGCATACTCAAGTGTACATAGTTCGATCCATCCCACATCTCATCTCACATGCCGGCACGATCCTGAAGCTTCTCCAAGTACTCGGCGTACGCGCCGTGCGCCGCCCTGCGAGAATACTTGTGCTTGAAGGAGCCAACGGCCCGTCCTCTTGCATGCGCCAGAACACTTGGATACGTGTCATGAAGCTTTTGGTTGCAAAATGGGCATCCATAGTCGCCGTTCTACGTCCTAATACGCCAGTTATGCATTCCCGCATAAAGCTCCCTCAAGATTTGCCTCTTGTACCTCCTTTGGCCATATTCATCCTCGCTGTCCACATCGTCAGACAACACCTATACAAATAGTAAAACAAATTTGGCATCAAATCAATGATTACATGCCATGAAGTAGGATTAGGAATTTATGGCTATTTATTTATACATATCCAAAGATTATGGTTCGATTTTTAAGCACGATCGTCCATGTACAGACCAATCTTGAAGAAAATAATGGCACCAACATATGTAGGTCATTCAAAATCAATTGTCAAGTCCTGGCTAGGAATTATTAGCACGAACACTAACCCTAGTCGGATTACTAGCAGAAATCATTTGCATAGATGAAACAACTAATCACTTATCACTTGTACCATTCAAACAATCAATACGCTACACGGATCTAACGAAACTTACTCAAATTTCATGGCTTCGGAGAACATAACCATAGGATTTCTATTGCAAAAAGGGGGAGGTAGAAGTAACTAGAGAAACCCTATGATCTATTTAACACATAAATCGGTATAGATGACTAACCAGCTGTCCGTCATCGTCAGAATCATCACCAGAGTGGTCGTCGGAGTCATCGCCGGAATGGTCATCGGAGTCCATGTGGAACTCCGCTTCCGGCTGTGGAAGCTCGACGCCGTCGACCGCATTAGGCTGCAGCAATAATTTGCCGGTGATGACGGTAACCACTGTCTCCATCTCCACACCGTGCTCCGGTGCTTTAGCAGCCCCGACGTCGCCACTCCCTCCAATGGGAAACTTCAGCGGCATCCTCATACACTGACGGCGTTGATGACTGAGAGTGGCGTCAAGGATGCAAGCAGAGAGAGAGGATTGTGTGTGTGTGGCGAGGATGGGGGCTGCGGCCACTCGGGCACACCATTAATATGGAGTAGTGGGAGTTGTGGGAGAGAGGCGGGCGGTGGTCAAACCGAAGGCTCGCCTCCCGGTGAGCCTGCGCACCGGACTGCTGGCATGCCTACCAAAGTTTCACACAGCTACTCTCACGCCTACCGATGACACTACGCAGCGAGAACGCCTCCGTCAATTCACACACCTGCATGCATGCCTCCCCGTTTGCCTGCGCGGCAGACTGCTCACATGCGTCCCGTCAAATCATGCATGCTCGCACGGCACACGGGTTGTGCACCGGCACGTATATTGTTTTTCTATTTTAATGATTAATGCTGCCACTTTTAGGAATAGGCATTTGGTTCCCCCAAACCGATCGGTGCGGTTCTTCGGTCTCTGTAAGAGTTCGGTTTTGAGAAATCACTGACCGATTAACTAATAGAAAAATGCCAAACCGACGATCCGGTGCACCGAGAAATCAGTTCGGTCATCGGGTGTGACCAATCAGCACCGATATATATATATATTTATATAATAGAAAGGGCCAGCAGCAGTAGGAATCTCTGTGACTGGCAGAGTGACAGTACTGTCAGTAACAGTACTGCCTGTCTGTTAAAAGCTAGCCTCCACAGCTAGCCAACTCACATCCCCCTTCGTACACAAAATTTTAATAAAGAGATAAAGGATAGAATATGAGTTAGGGAGAGAGATCCCTTTTGGCATCTCAGGGTACTTACCAAATTCCCCCATAAGCAGTAACAACAAACAAGTGAGAAAGCTACTAACAGGCTGCGGTTTAAGAAGCAGAACAAACATAAGCATACCAAGTTTGACTAAAAATATAGCATCCAAACAATAGTTAGCAGACGAACCAAACTCATGTCTCAAGACATGACAATAACAGTAAAGTTCGACGACATATGACACTTATCCCTCAAGAATTAATTTGGAAATAGGAAATATATAGTAGCAGCCTGCTACAAGCAGGCAACATATCGCAACTTCTAAACTTGGAGGTTCACTTTTGCTTCAGCCTTCATGAACAAATTATCCCAAACTTCTGTTGCAGCCTTCATCAACAAGTTATCCAGAACTGCAACCAATAATGCAATTGAGTGGTTCGTACGAACAGATACACTTGTAAATAAGTTTATTTTTTGCATTTGAAATCTCACCAATTCTTAAGAAGTAGGCTTTGCGGGGATGGTGGACTTGGCATTGCTTTGGAGCTTTGCTTTCTCTTTATGTTCCATAATTAATTCTGAAAACAATAATGGTTGAAACAAGCATTATATTTCCATATTACATGATGAGGCCATACTACATGATGCAATAGTAATTATTTGACTTACCTTGTTCAAGCTTGGTCAGCTCTTCGATGTCCTCAGCTATGCTGGGAGGAGTGCCATGTCGAAGCCAATCTTGCGTGCATATAAGAGCTACTACCATAAAAGGAGTAAGAGAACTTCTTAACTCATCAAGAATGCACCCACTAGTGGAGAATGCAGACTCTGATACAACTATTGAAATGGGGATTGCCAAAGCATCACGAGCCAAGCATGCCAGTATAGGAAACCTGGATGAATTGATCTTCCACCATAGTAAAATGTCAATTTTTGGTCCATCATCTTTAGTTTCCTCAACAAGGGACTTGTCCAGCTCAGACTTGCTACTACTGCTACCACCATTGTTCAACCTCATTTCTTTGGCAATCAAAGACTTCATCGTGCTTGTGTGCCCTCCACTTGCAAATTCAGCTTCCGAGAAGCACTACTTTGAGTCGACGCAATTTCTGTAGCATACATCACCCTATATTCTTCAAACAAATCTCTGCGACAAGTATTGACTGCAGCCCACACCTTAGGCCCTTTTTCATCCCCATACATCTCCAAAATTGCGAGATGTGTGTATTCTACAAGCTTGTACCTGAGATTCAACAATAGATTAATTTAAGATGCTCACCTAATGAAGAAAAACATATTACAATACTTGAATTGTTTTACCTTGGATCAAGTGTTGTTGCAATGAAAATCAACAAGTTCATTTTCTGCTTTTCCTTCCCCTTCTTGTTGGGATCGGGCACATGCCAATTACCCCAGTATTTGTCATACTTATCCTTGATCCTCTCTGCCATTGCAATTTTCAAACCATCCCTCCTATCCATCCATTTTCTCACTAGTATATTCACCTCACCAATCTCATGAAAAATAATGTGAGCAGTCACATGTAGTGAGGCAGAAACATGAGTTGTTAGATTAGCAAAATGTGCAAGAAATTCTGCCAACTTATTGACATTCTCCCAATCCTGCTCTTCTGGAACTCCAGGGCTCTTTTCATTACCTTTATCCCTAAGTAGATCAATTGCATAGTACAGATCCTCATCAGCATACCTTGCAAAAACTTTCTCATAGGTAGCAGCAGCCTTCAACATATAATATGTAGAGTTCCACCTAGTGCTTACATCAAGGATTAAGAAACCTTTAGTGTTAACCTTCTCTAGGTCAGCACATTCTTTGAACTTAGTCAACCTACTTGGGCTATTCCTCACATATCTAACAACTGCACGCACACGCTTGACTGAAGTATCAACTTCTTTTAGACCATCCATAACTATTAACTTGACAATCTGGGAAGCACACCTCATGTGGAGATATTTGCCTTCAGATATGCAAGTCTTAGCTTTACTCAGTTCCTTTTGCATGTAACCAATTCCACCATCATTATTACTAGCATTATCAATAGTAATGGTCATGACCTTCTCTATCCCCCAATCGATTAAGGTTTTATGCCAGTGTTTCCCAATACCATCTCCTTTATGACTCTTAATGTTGAAAAACACAATCACTTTCTTATGAAGTTTCCAGTCCTTACAAATGAAGTGGGCAGTAATAGTCATGTAGCTATCTTTTTGCTGAGAAGTCCAACAATCGGTGTTCAGACACACTCTTTCACAATTTTCTCTAATGAGAAGTTTCAGTTTAGCCTTCTCTTCAAAATATTTGCCAACAATGTCCCTAGTGCATGTTCTCCTAGATGGAACTAGGAAACATGGGCATGCTACGGACATAAACTTCTTGAACCCGGATTTTTCACAAAATGCAAACGGCAGTTCATCCTCTATTGTCATTTCAACAAAAGCAGCCCTAATAGCATTAGGATCATATTTCCAAGTACTAACACTGTCACCCTAATTATATTGCAACACTACTTGTTTATCATCACCAATATTTCTATGAGGATTACGCTTCCAAATATTAAAATGCTTGCGCAAAGCAGATGTACAATTAATTGTAGTATGGGCATTGATATCACTCTTGCAGTAGTTGCATTTTCCCTTCTGCAAAACACCATTGATCATGACCTTCTCAAAGTGGTTCCACATCTTTGATCTTGAGGCCATCTGCTTCTGGGTGTCTTTCTTATCATTGTCATCCCCCTTCACAGCTTTTGCCTTCCCAGTCCCTTGTTTGTCATCCTCCTTTCCTGCTTCTGCTACTTGCACCATCTCAATAGGTGCTCACTGGCAACGGCCTTCTCGACGTCCATAGGTACTACACCAGCTGCTGCTAGAGCTGAAGAAGGCACAATAGTGTCTGTCCCCACGATATCTTGAACCTCGGATGACATCTACCGTCAAACTAAGTTTCATTGTCAACAAGTATTCCATATAAAGAAATCAAAGCAGATGGTTGGCAATGGATAGTACAAAATCTCGTATTCATCAGCATACTTCGCTGGATGAAATTACAAAGCAGTTGGTTGGCAATGGATAGTACAAAGCAGATTGACATAAATATTATATTCTTTAATGGCAGGTTAACAATACTATAGTTCAGCAATTAGCCTACGTATTCGTCAACAGTTCAATAAAAGAATGATTTCTCTAACTAGACTGACATCAGATGCAATAATATAGGCACTATGGTCTATAGGAGTTTTAGATTTTTAGATGGGGAAAAAAGATGAACACAAGATCGAAACAGGGGGCTTACGTTGCAGGCTTGCAGAATCGTCTTGTGGGTTATGGTTGTGGCCTGTGGAAATAGATCCGCAGTTCCGTCGGAGGGTGGCGCGACCAGCGCGGATGGCTAGCCTCCGTCTCCAGTGAGCCGGCTAGGGTTCGGAGCTCCTCATCCCCGCCTCTCCGATGATGGACTCGCCATCCAGTGGCCGTCACAGTATAAAAGTACGGGGCTGAGCATCGGGAATGCTAGGAAGGTGAAGCATCTGCCAATAAACTCAACGCGGGAAGCAAGGAGGCAGCGAATGTAATTGGAGAGGTCAGCCGGCGGTGGCTCGCTCACTGCTTCGGTATCGCGGCCTCACGCGTGCGGTACGGGTGCGGCTGCACGGGATTAGGGATGACATATGGGCCGGCTGGCTGGGCCTGTATTTTAGTCGATGTTCGGTCAGTTCGGTTAACCGAGGTCAAAACCCGAAATTACCGAACTAAATTCGTTTTTTCCAAATCTACTAACCGATCATCCTACCGAATCTTTCGGTTTGGGTGTATTCAGCTTCGGTACCGGTTATTTCGGCTCGGTACATCAGTTTTTGGATTATATGCCCAGCCCTAGCCGCTTTATTGCTTAACCGAAGCATGGCACATATCCATTGTTGGTCTAACGCTCACGGTTTGAATAAATAATCCATTTGGAACATTGGTTCCCAATTACTAATAATCTCCCATCTGTAATTAGATAAAGATTACATCAAAACTGGTCTCAAATTTGACAAAAAAAGTACAATGCCACTTTGTATTGGTGTCCATATGACAACACGATAAGTTTCATGAACTTCAAATAAGTTTTGGATGTACTAGAATTTAAAAAACAAGATTCTCAATGTTTGAAATTTGTTGCGCGGGGAGTAAACATGCAATGAGTGAGACACATGTGTTTATGCAATCCATTTAGGTGCACTGTCACGTGTGCATGTAGCTCAAATTTGATTTTTGCACATTATACCTGTAGAAAATCAATCAATTAACGTACTAAAACGTCTTAATGATCTTCGTGATTTTTTTCAAATTAAAACATTGCTCCTTTGGTAACATATATGTTCACCGCGGGATAATTAATTTAACATGTATCATAGTTGCGGTGGATTCGCGGTGTCTGCATGGGTGTGTGCGTCTAGGGTTGGCGGGTGGCACACAGTACACTACGAGTTGTGAGCCACCGTGTGGGTTGGCCATTTTGTTAGGCAGGCCGGTGCCACATCAGTGTCAGGAAATTGTTATTTGAAACATTACACAACCCTTTCATACATACATGTTTTGGCAACATGTAGTCGGTGGTTGTCCTACACGACACTCCATACTCACATGTGACGCTTTCTGTGGTCCCACAAGGTCGTCATCCATCACTTTGACGAACAGTTGGCAGTGAAGTTAATTTGACTAGCAAGGTAGAATCTTTTTGTTTTTGTTATGGTGGTATATAGTACGCGTCGAAGAGGTGGGAGGGGACTAGCATATATACTATACGTACGCGTCTGTGAACAAGTACACCTCACTCGGTGTTGGCACTTTTTGGTTTCCGAGGCACGTGCCACATCAAAGTTGTGAAATTGGCTATTCAAACATCAAACAACATGTTTTTGGGCCACATGCATATCCTAGCTAGGACACTCACGTGTGACGCTTCCATATGTGGGCCCATGAGGCCATCGTCGATGCATGCATGCATCACTTTGACCTACATCGGGAGAGGTTAATTAATTTCACCATCGATGAGGATTCTTTTGGGTTGTACATATATTACGGCAGGAGCATATAGTATACGATGAAGAGGGGGGAAGGGGACCATCATATGTAGTACGCTTTATGAACCTCGCTCTATGTGGGTGCATGGTTTACAGTTTTTGAGGCATGTGGCACATCAAAGTTATGCATTTTTGGTATTCAACATATATATGTTTGGCCCACATGCAAAGTGGTGGTAGTTGTCCTCTCGCACCAACTTAAGAGGTTATCAGCGATATCCATGCTTTCCAGCTGTGGGCCCGCTTGGTCCATCACTAATTTTTGCCTGACAACAAGAGAGGTTAATTTGACTTAGGAGGCCATTATTATTTTTGCTCTGGGATGACATGGACGATACAGTTTGAGCACACACGCATGCATGTGTACGCATGAATCCCTCCCGTCGAGTCTAAGTGGCTAGTACAACGACACATCATGAACCGATCTCGCTCTGTGTGGGGAGCTAGAGTGTATGATTTTTTACGCACGCGGCACATCAATGTTGTGTATTCAAACATGCATGAACGCATCACCTCCATGCATATGCATGTAGTGGTTGCCTTCGAACGGTACACTCCCTCGCGTGGTTATCGGCGACAATCCTATATATTCATGGGCCCGCGTGGACATCCATGATCACCTTGACCAACAACAAGATAGGTTACTATGGAGGATTCTTCATTTGGTTTGTGTTATCATATTATAGATCATGGTGAGATTCATACCTTAAGTTTGAGCGCAGAGGGAGTCCTGGATTAGGGTGTCTCCAGACAGCCGGACTATATCCTTTGGCCGGACTGTTGGACTATGAAGATGCAAGATTGAAGACTTCGTCCCGTGTCCGGATGGGACTTTCCTTGGCATGGAAGGAAAGCTAGGCAATACGGATATGTAGATCTCCTCCCTTGTAACCGACTCTGTGTAACCCTAGCCCCCTCCGGTGTCTATATAAACCGGAGGGTTCAGTCCGTAGGACAACAAACAATCATACCATAGGCTAGCATCTAGGGTTTAGCCTCTACGATCTCATGGTAGATCAACTCTTGTAATACTCATATCATCAAGAACAATCAAGCAGGACGTAGGGTATTACCTCCATCAAGAGGGCCCGAACCTGGGTAAACATCGTGTCCCCTACCTCCTGTTACCATCCGCCTTAGACGCACAGTTCGGGACACCCTACCTGAGATCCGCCGGTTTTGACACCGACATTGGTGCTTTCATTGAGAGTTCCACCGTGTCGTCACCATAAGGCTTGATGGCTCCTTCGATCATCGGTAACGATGCGGTCCAGGTTGAGGTTTTCCTCCCCGGACAGATCTTCGTATTCGGCGGCTTCGCACTGCGGGCCAATTTGCTTGGCCATGTGGAGCAGATCGAAAGCTATGCCCCTGGCCATCAGGTCAGGTTCGGAAACTTAAACTACACTGCCGACATCCGTGGAGACTTGATCTTTGATGGATTCGAGCCCATGTCAGGTGTGCCGCTCAGTCACGACGAACACGACGTAACTCTACCGTCGGACAATATTCGGGAGATCGCATATGCAATTACTCCGGCTGTCAATCCGGAGCAAATCGCGCCATCCGAAAGCGGAGGGATAGACCCCGCCATGGAGGCCGCACCCTCAGTGGCGATAGAGCCGGATACTGACTTCACCCTTACGAGAGTTGTGTCGCCGAACCACTGGATTCATCTTCGGCCACGGACTCCGAGCCGCTTACATCCATGCCCATCGAATCTGACTAGGCGCCGATCATGGAGTTCACCTCCCCGGATATCTTTCAGCACTCGCCTTGCGGCGATGGGCTAAATTCATTAAGGTCTCTCTCCTTGTGTGGAGAACCTTGGCCGAACTATGTTCGGCTAGAATGGGATGCGGACAACAAAGAAATTTGCTGCCCACCCACCACCCACTTAGTAGCCACTGTCGACGATTTAACCGACATGCTCGACTTCGTCTCCGAAGACATCAACGGTATGGACGACGATGCAGGAGACGAACAGGAACCACCGCCCATAGGGCGCTGGACCGCCACCTCCTCATATGATATATACATTGTGGACACCCCCAAAGAAAGCAATGGCGACGAGACAGCGGAGGATGACCCCTCCAAGAAGCAACCCAAGCGCCGACGTCAGCGGCGCCGCTCTAAGTCCCGCCACAGCAAAAGTGGTGATACCGGCACAGGAGACAATAACACTCCGGATAGTGCCGAAGACAACCACAATCCCCTCCAGCACGATGTAGAGCCGGAGGATGAACAAGCTAGCCCTCTAGAGCAGGCAGCAGATGGAGACCCAGAGGAGGACAATTACATGCCTCTCTCCGAAGACGAGGCAAGCCTCAGCGACGAAGAATTTATCGTGCGAGAGGATCCCGTCAAGCAGGAGCGCTTCAAGCGCCGGCTTATGGCCAAAGAAAATAGCCTGAAGAAAAAGCAACAACAGCTTCAAGTTGATCAAGACTTGCTAGCAGACAAATGGACCGAAGTCCTTGAGGCCGAGGAATTCGAACTCAAGCGCCCCTCCAAGAGTTACACAAAACGCAGTTTGCTACTTCACCTCGAGAAGGAAGCATTAAAACCTCTATCACCAGTGTATGACGCGGCTGACCGGCCACGGCGTGGCCGAGCCGGAGAGGTGTTTCAGCCCGAAGTTCAGCCCGCACCCCACTGTCACTCAGCCAAAAATACCAAAGCCCGGGGCAACACAGGGGACCTGCGAGACATATTGGACAATAAGGCACAACTCGCAAGGTCAATATACGGGTCACGGGTGCGTGCGCCAACGCGGGGCGACAATCGTCGCGCCGGATACACCAAAGGTAAATCCGGCTGGGCTGAATACAGCAGGCAAGACTCATATGAACTGCGTCATGATATAGCCCGGCACAGAGGTGCCACACACCCCCTATGCTTCACTGATGAAGTTATGGATCACGAATTCCCGGAGGGTTTTAGACCCATAAATATCGAATCGTATGATGGTACAACAGATCCTGCTGTATGGATTGAGGATTTCCTCCTTCACATCCACATGGCTCGAGGCGATGATCTACATGCCATCAAGTACCTCCCACTAAAACTCAAAGGACCAGCTTGGCATTGGCTGAATAGCTTGCCAGCAGACTCCGTCAGCAGTTGGGAGGATCTGGAAGATGGATTCCTTGACAACTTCCAGGGCACTTATGTGCGACCACCGGATGCTGATGACTTGAGCCATATAACTCAGCAGCTAGGGGAATCGGCCAGACAATTCTGGACACGGTTCCTAACTAAGAAAAACCAAATTGTCGACTGTCCGGATGCAGAGGCCCTAGCGTCATTCAAGCATAACATCCGTGATGAGAGGCTAGCCTGGCACCTCGGCCAGGAGAAGCCGAAGTCTATTGCAGCCCTCATGACACTCATGACCCGCTTTTGCGCAGGCGAGCATAGCTGGCTGGCTCGCAGCAACAACACATCAAGGAATCCGGACACTTCGGATACCAAAGATGCCAACGGCAGACCACGTCTTAATAGACCAAAGCGCCGCAATAACGACAATAACACGAAGGATACGGCAGTCCATGCCGGATTCAGAGGCTCTAGATGCGGTCAGCGGAAAAATCCATTCAAAAGAAGTACTCTGGCTCCGTATAGTTTGGATCGCATACTGGATCGCTCGTGTCAAATCCACGGCACCCCCGACAAGCCAGCCAACCACACCAACAGAGAATGCTGGGTGTTCAAGCAGGCCGGCAAGTTAAATGCCGACAACAAGGACAAGGGGCTGCATAGTGATGATGAGGAGGAGTCCCGGCCGCCGACCGTAGGAGGACAAAAGGGGTTCCCCCCACAAGTGAAGATGGTGAACATGATATACGCAACCCACATTCCCAAAAGGGAACAAAAGCATGCACTAAGGGACGTCTATGCGATGGAGCCCGTCGCCCCAAAGTTCAACCCATGGTCCGCTTGCCCGATCACCTTCGATTACAGGGACCACCCCACTAGTATCCATTATGGCGGATCAGCCGCACTGGTCCTAGACCCCATCATTGATGGATTTCACCTCACTCGAGTCCTTATGGACGGCGGCAGCGCCTGAACCTGCTCTATCAGGATACAGTGCGAAAAATGGGTATCGATCCCTCGAGGATCAAACCCACCAAAACCACCTTTAAGGGTGTCGTCCCAGGTGTAAAGGCCCATTGCACGGGCTCAATCACACTAGAAGTGGTCTTCGGATCACCAGACAACTTCCGAAGCGAGGAATTAATCTTTGACATCGTCCCATTTCGCAGTGGCTATCACGCACTGCTCGGACGAACTGCATTTGCAAAATTCAATGTAGTACCGCATTACGCATACCTCAAGCTCAAGATGCCAGGACCTAGGGGGTCATAACAATGAATGGAAACACAGAACGCTCGCTCCGCACGGAAGAGCACACTACAGCCCTTGCAGCAGAAGCACAAAGCAGCCTTTTGAGGCAAACCACTAGTTCGGCGCTACAGCCCCCGGACACCTTCAAGCGAGTCCGGAGTAAACTGCAACAGGATCGCCTGGCACGTTCAGAGCTCGCCTAGCAATTCGGCCCCCATCCCAGTCCCAGTCAAGCGACGAAATCCGTGCCGCATGTACATAACTACGCACTGAAAATACCATGGACATATGCGGGGGCACGATCAAGGCACATCCCACAATGCGGCTTAACCGCCCTAGGGGATGTAAAGCTTTATCATTTCTTCTCTTTCAGGACCTAACTCTTTGGAAGCCTTGTCCGGCAGTACGATGGACGGACACACTACAGGAAGGAAAAACCAAGGGGGCAAGAAGCTAAGATGTACACGGGAACCCTTAGGTGGTCTCTAATAATAATCGATATACCCGCTTTCTACTATCTATACGCAGCTTGCCCTTGGATAGGCCATGTCAAATATTCCTACTGTTTGCTTATTGCACCACTTGTACCAATACGCTTCGACGTATTATTTAAATAACAATGCATAGCATTAGTCTATTATTGCATTATTCATCCTTTTTTCTCATATGTTCATTTATGATAGTCCGTACCCGTACATTTGGGTCTGGTTAGTACGCCGGGGGCTTTTCGTTTACCCCATAATACGGCGCGAGAAGTCCGAACACTTTCGACAGTGCGGCACCCCGAACTTATAGCATTATATGGATCAGCTCCGAATCATGTCTTGGGTCCATAGTTGGGTTTGCCCGGCTCCCATGCTTTAGTACCTTACATTCCGCTATATCGGCTAAGGTAGAGGTGGGAGAACTACTGCGATTGTGTCCCGGTTCTCCCAGATGAACACCTCAGTAGATAAAGCCGAAAACTGACTGTCATGATAAGGCGAGAGACTGGTCGCTGTTTGAGAGGTCTCAAGTCCTTAAAGACTTTTTCCGCTTCGGGTGAGGAGTCGGCCTTGTCCGGCTTAGGCGTGTATAGCGCCCCAAATTTAAAATACTAGGGGCTTCGCCAAAATTTAAAATTGTAGACTTCTATGGCTAAGTGAGAGTGATAAAGCCTTATAGTCCGATTGCCTGGTTCGTTGCGCTGAACACCTCCCTTGACGGACCCAAAATTTGGAAAAGAGTGCTCAGGTTTATCCCGAACACCCCAGTACTAGTTACATGGGGGCAGAAGCCGACGACTGGCCAACTCTCAGATTTTATAAACGGCCACCAAGAAGGTAATATTTTAAATTAAAAAAGTGTCACATGGCGCAAATGAAATCGTTTCATATTACAGGATCACATGAGCATGTTCATTCAAAAATTACATCCTTGGCACATTCATCCGCCACACGGCGGGAACCCTTCATGACACTCTCATAATACATTTCGGGGCAGCGATGCCCCTTGCCCTCCAGCGGCCCCTCCTTCACCAGCTTCACAGCGTCCAGCTTCGCCCAGTGCACCTTCGCCCGGGCAAAAGCCCTGTGCGCACCCTCGATGCAGACGGACCGCTTGATGACTTCAAGTCGTGGGCAGGCATCCACAAGCCGCCTCACCAGACCGAAGTAGCTGCCAGGCAGGGGCTCGCCAGGCCACATCCGGACTATAAGGTCCCTCATGGCCTGTTCGGCCGCCTTGTGAAGTTCGACCAATTGCTTCAGCTGGTCTCTCAAGGGCACGGGGTGTTCAGACCTAGTATACTGAGACCGGAGCAACTTCTCCATCGAGCTCCCCTCCTGAGCTCGGTAAAATTCCGCTGCATACAGTACACTGCGGGGAAGATGTGCGAACGCCCCTAGAGAACTCTGAACTCGGGTAAGTAAAAGAAAGTTTCCTCCACATGCTTGCTTTGCATAATGAATGCCTTACCCGATGCTATCTTCTTCACCGCATCCATCTCCTGGAGGGCCTTGTGGGCTTCAGCCTTGGCGCTTCGGACGCTTTCAAGCGCCTGCACGAGCTCAGACTCATGCTTTTTGGTGAGAGCCTCGAGATCTTGCTGCACCTCGCCCACTCGGGCTTCTTGCTTCTCCCGCTCAATGTGCTCCTTGGCCGCTTTGTCTTCGGCCTTGGACATCGCCTTCCTCAGGGTTGCCACTTCGGTCGTGGCCTCTGGCAAAACCATGATGATCCTATTACTTTACACCTGAACTTCTTTTTAAATACATATACAAGGGTATTGCTTACCTTTGTTCTCCTCGAGCTGCCTCTTGGTAAGGCCAAGCTCGTCCTCAGACCATTCTAGGTCCTGCTTCAGCGCAGAGACCTCCGCAGTACGTGCAGCAGCGGCCAGCAGTGAAGCCTGCACATACACATAGACATTTTTCTGATTAGACTCCTGAGTTATCACTTGATCCTCTATTCGGCCTTCCTTTCCGAACGCCGAACAGAACATCAGGGGCTATTGTCCATGTGGTCATATTTTCCTACATCTTCATTGCTTACCACAAAGCCTGTTAGGAGGCTGGCGCAAGCTTCGGTCAGTCCGTTCTTGGCGGACTGAACTTTCACGATCACTGCACTCATGATAGTGCGGTGCTCTTCATTGATGAAAGTGTTGCGAAGCGCTTCCAGCAACTTGTCCGGCGCCTCTGGCTAGACAGAGGCCACCGGCACGGGTGGCTTGCCCCTCTTAACGGGGGGTCGCCTGCTAGAGTCCGGAACCATCGAAGGTTCCGGCGCCGTGTTCGACTGGGGGGCGAACTTGGAGCCCGTGGGTATTTTGCTCCCTTTGCGCCCAGGGTCCGGAAGGTTGCCTCGAGGCTCCCCCAGGACTACCTCCCCTTGGCCCGGTGCCTGTTGTGACAACACTTCGACGTTGTCCGCACGGCAAGGGGTGGAGGCAGTCGGAAGTGAATCGCTATTCATATCCGACGAGTCCAAAGAACCGTCCGGCGAAGATACGTCGATACTGTATCAGGACGGGCTGCATAATCATATTCGTCATAATTAGAAGCAGTGCAATAAAACATACCATGAATTACTATGGTATCCAGATACTTATGACTTCGCTAGGGGCTTGTCCCTGGGGAACCACTCGTCGTCGCTGCGGGCGGCCGTAGTGGAGCAGTCCGGATGGAGGGTCCTTCCCTTCTTGGACCGTTCGGCCTCCCCGGTTGGGTCGGCCTTCCTTTTCTTGTCTCCCCGACCGGGGGGGAGAACCTTCCTCTTCCTCCTCCTCGTCTTCATGGGAGGAGTGAGCGTCGGAGTCATCGGACGATGAGTCCGATACAAGCTTGCACCGGAGACCCTTTCGGGTCCCCACGGCCTTCTTCTTGGTCTTCTTCACCGGCACCTCGTAAGGTGCCGGAGTCAATATCTCCGTTAGGAGAGCGTATGCAGGATCTTCGGGAAGGGGGCTGGGCAATCAAGCTGCTCTGTTGTCTTTATCCAGTCCTGTTAATGACATAGAAGCTTAGATCCTACATATGACTAAACCGGGGAAAATAAATACCCTGTGAGATATAAAAACTTACCCGATTGGTGCGGTGCTTTGCGCTGAGTCCGCGATCCTCGGTGAGGGAAGGAGGTACCTCGGCGCCCTTGAACAGCACCCTCCATACGTCTTCGTGCGTCGTGTCATAGAGCTCTCGCAGCATCTGGTGCTTGCCAAGTCGAACTCCCACAAGTCGAATGCCCGTCGTTGACACGGGAGGATCCGGCGGAAGAGCATGACCTGGACCATGTTGACGAGCTTGATTTTCTTGCTCGTCATGTTCCGAATGCAGGTCCAGAGTCCGGTCAGCTCTACCGAAGAACCCCAGGACAGGCCCTTCTCTTTCCAGGAGGTGAGCCGCGTGGGGATTCCGGATCAAAATTCGGGGGCCGCCACCCAGTTGGAGTCGCGCGGCTCAGTGATGTAGAACCACCCCAATTGCCACCCCTTTATGGTATCCACATAGGTGCCCTCGAGCCAGGTGACGTTAGGCATCTTGCCCACCATGGCTCCTCCGCACTCTACTTGCTGGCCACTCACCACCTTCGGTTTAACATTGAAGGTTTTCAGTCATAGGCCGAAGTGGGGCCTGATGCGGAGGAAGGCCTCGTACACGATGATAAACGCCAAAATGTTGAGGATGAAATTGGGGGCCAGATCATGAAAATCCAGCCCATAGTAAACATGAGCCCACGGACAAACGGGTGGAGGGGAAATCCCGGTCCGCGGACAAAATGGGTAAGAAAAACTACCCTCTCATGGGGTTCGGACGTAGGGACGATCTGCCCTACGTTCGGCAGCCAGTGCGCGATATCCACAGCCAGGTATCCGGCTGCTCATAACTTTGCGATGTTCTCCTCCGTGATAGAGGAGACCATCCACTTGCCTCCTGCTCCGGACATGCTTGGAGTGGTTTGAGAAGAAGAACCCGAGCTTGGGCGCTGGAGCTCGAGTGTGTGAGAATGGATAAGCGAGGAGGTAGAAGGCATGGTAAAAGGGGGTAAATCCTTGTCCCTTTATAAGGGCGAATGAGGCGATGCGTCTCCCCACTTGCCTGGTAAAACCGCTTATTCCCCCGGCGCCGTAATTGATGGCGCGGTTGGGTTACCCATGTCCGTATTGATGAGAATCCTGTAATACGGGGGACACGATCTCTGCTTTGACAAGACGTGTCAAGAAAACCGCCCCATGTTATGTGCGGTGCTGGTTGAGAAAAACGCTTCGAATAATGACCGAGCCATAACATGACATCGTGCTGTCAGAATGCATCAGCGGATTAGATTTGTGGAAATATTATTCTCTCTGCGGTAGTATGTGGAACTTGTTTTGCAGAGCCAGACACTATTCTGGTGTTCAAAACCTTCTATGGAGTATTTGGCGGAGGAACCTGCCTTGCAATGCCGAAGACAATACTGCGCGCCGGACTCATCATCATTAAAGCCTAGTTTAGGGGCTACTGAGGGAGTCCTGGATTAGGGGGTCTCCGGACAATCGGACTATATCCTTTGGCCGGACTGTTGGACTATGAAGATACAAGATTGAAGACTTCGTCCTGTGTCCGGATGGGACTTTCCTTGGCGTGGAAACCAAGCTAGGCAATACGGATATGTAGATCTCCTCCCTTGTAACCGACTCTGTGTAACCCTAGCCCCCTCCGGTGTCTATATAAACCAGAGGGTTTAGTCCGTAGGACAACAAACAATCATACCATAGGCTAGCTTCTAGGGTTTAGTGTAACGCCCCAAGACCGGAGCTTCCGATGCCTTCCATGTGTTCCGGGTTTCGCCACGTGTTTCATTTGTGCCCGCCCTTTCATTTGTGCATTGCATCATGTCATCATGTCATCATGTCATAAGTCTTTTGCATCTCACTAAATAAATTGCATGGATTTCGGTCCATTTAAATCGAGGGAATTCACATGGTGATTCTCTTTATAACATATCCTCCCGATATTAGGGAGCTATATTAAATATTTCATTTATTGGAATTAACGGGAACACACTTGCAAAATAAATCTCAATGCCTTTGTTATCACAAACTCTTGGCCTCTAACTTTGCCTATATACCCTTTCGTCATTTTCCGGAGCTTCACCTAAATTCTCAACATTTTTGGACACTTCCAAAACCTAGTCCTAGTTCAAACCCATTTGAACTAAATTCAAATGAGTTTGAATTCAACTTCTCGCGTGTGACCATTTCTATTTTTCCAGGATCAAGCACTTTTTCGTGAGTCCGGGAAAATTATCCGCGTGTCCAATTTCTTCCCCAACACCTCCTTTCTTCTCCTTTTCTTCTATGTTATTTTCTGTTTCTAGAGAATAAGAGAGAGGGAGAAGAGAGCCCAGCAGACTAGCCAGGCAGCCCATCTGCGCCTAGGCCCAACCCTAGCGCCTATCTAACCCTAGGCCCGATCCCCTCCTCCCTCTCCTCTCCCCTCGCGTCGCCAGGGAGCCTGACTCCCCCATCTTGCTCGATCCCATCTCATCCCCTCGTTCCCTTGCGCCATATCTCTCTCCCTCGATCCCCTCCTGCTTCGCCTCGCTCGAAACCAACACCACGCGTGCATCGGGACAGGGAGAGGAGCTCCCCTCGATGACCGATCCCCTCGCCGCCTCGGACCGCGACCACAGGAGCAGGAGCAGGAGTTCCTCGGCTCGCGCACCTATGCCGCGTCCCTGGAGGTCTCCTTCCTCTCGTGATCGATCTTGCCTCGATCTCTGATGCCGTAGGAGCCCTGCACCGCCCCGCCGCCGGCGCCCCGCAGCCGCCGCCGCTCTGCCGCCATGCTGCGCCCCACCTCCATGGCCATTGCGCCCCTGCCGAACCTCCCGGTGACCCGCATCTTGTCCGGTGGCTCCGGCGTGCCTACGCCACCTCGAGCGCCCAGCAGGAGCCTCGCGCCGCTCGCTCCCTTCGTCATCTGCATTGCCGGAGTTCGCCGGAGCCCCAGCATCGATCCCCAGCGTCGTCACCTTCCTGGCTCCATGGCTGGCCTCTCCAAGAGCTTGGCAGGAACCGCTTTCTTCTACCCCAATGGCGCCCAAGGCTCCATGTCGCCATGGCCTTTGCTAGTGTTATGTTGCTGCTCCACATGCCCCTGCTAGCTGCTTCGACTCTCTGCCTGAGCTCCATTTTTTGTCATGGACGTGGGGTAGCTATTGAACCTCGCCACGGTTCTGTTCAACGCCGCAAGTCCGACGCCAAGACCACCTCAAGTTCGGCTACATGAGAACGCCAAGTACCCCTACGAACCGTGTACGACTACCGGTGCCGAAGTCCGCGAGTACCACTATGTTTGCGATGTACATCTACACCAAGACTGGACCGACAAGTACCGCGAGAACATTTGTACCTCTACCATCGTCGTGGATCCGACAAGTACCCCTACAACAAGTGTACCTCTACCTCGTCTTCGGAATTGCTAAGAACGTCAAGTACCCCTTCGAGATGACGAGTTCAGCAAGTTCGAATGACCCCAAGTACCTCTTCGAAATGACCGAGTACTATTACCATTGGGCGCTTGAACGACTACTTCCTCTACTTCCCACGACGACCCGTGAACAACTACTTCCCCTTTGACAAGTGTACCCCTACCACCGAACTCGATCCATTCCGATAATGCACGCTTCAAAGGTATAGCCCCGAGACGATGCCCGTAAATGAATGCATGTTGTATGAGATGCACCCTTGTTCGATAACGGCGCCCCTCTTTTGCCTTGCCACCGACATGTGGGAACTCGGTATTCAAGAGCACCCCACATTCTATTGCATGTCATGCTCCCATCGCATTTTCTTTTGCACCGGGATCTCAATCGAGTTGCCGGATCCGATATGTTGCCGTGGCATCATTTTCGGATTCATTGCCGTGGCACCCCTTTTCCTTCCACCACGGTGACAAATGCTTCATAATGCTCTTCTAAACATTTTCTTAAAAAAACTTGCATAAACTTGTTCATGTCATCTGCATCATGATAACAACAGTTAAAACGTTTAAATAGTTGTTTGCATTAATTTACTAATGCATATGGGGATTTACCGGATTTGTTGTTTGCTATATCCGGCCCCATTTAAATTGTTTAGATAGTATAGTTTTGTTATGCTTCACCCCTTGCCACGTCTAAAACAACATTTAATATTGTTGAGTACCTAACCGGGAGAAAACTAAATAATTAATGTGGTGTTCCGTCAATATGCAACTCGTTGCATATTGGGCTCCACTTAATTTGTAGGGTTGTTTGTGCTCTTTTGCCATGCCTCATTAAACCGGACATGCATCATACTTGGTTGTGCATCATGCCATGTTTATGTGTTGGTTGTTTACTATGTTGTGTGTTTCTTTCCGGTGTTGCTTCTTCGGGTTGGTTCCGATAACGTCGTGATTGTGAGGATCCATTCGACTACGTCCGTTTGTCTTCTTCATAGACTCGTTCTTCTTCCTTGCGGGATTTCAGGCAAGATGACCATACCCTCGAAATCACTTCTATCTTTTCTTTGCTAGATGCTCGCTCTTTTGCTATGCCTGTGCTGCGATACCTACCACTTGCTTATCATGCCTCCCATATTGTGAACCAAGCCTCTAACCCACCTTGTCCTAGCAAACCATTGATTGGCTATGTTACCGCTTTGCTCAACCCCTCTTATAGCATTGTTAGTTGCAGGTGAAGATTGAAGATTGTTCCTTGTTGGAACATGGAGATGTTGTTCCTTGTTGGAACATGTTTACTTGTTGGGATATCACAATATATCTTATTTAATTAATGCATCTATATACTTGGTAAAGGGTGGAAGGCTCGGCCTTATGCCTGGTGTTTTGTTCCACTCTTGCCGCCCTAGTTTCCATCATATCGGTGTTTTGTTCCCGGATTTTGCGTTCCTTACGCGGTTGGGTTATAATGGGAACCCCTTGACAGTTCGCTTTGAATAAAACTCCTCCAGCAAGGCCCAACCTTGGTTTTACCATTTGCCACCTAGCATTTTTCCCTTGGGAGTCGTACATCCCGAGGGTCATCTTTATTTTAACCCCCCCCCCCCGGCCAGTGCTTGTCTAAGTGTTGGTCCAAACTAGAGCCACTTGCGGCGCCACCTCGGGGAAACTTGAGGGCTGGTTTTTAGCTGTACGTAGTGTTCATTTGGTGTTGCCCTGAGAACGAGATATGTGCAGCTCCTATCAGGATGTCGGCGCATCGGGCAGTCTTGCTGGACTTGTTTTACCATTGTCGAGGATGTCTTGGATTACCGGGATACCGAGTCTGATCGGAATGTCTCGGGAGGAGGTCTATTCCTTCATTGACCGTGAGAGCTTGTCATGGGCTAAGTTGGGACACCCCTGCAGGGATTTGAACTTTTGAAAGCCGTGCCCGCGGTTATGGGCAGATGGGAATTTGTTAACGTCCGGTTGTAGAAAACCTGAAGTTGACCTTAATTAAAATGCATCAACCGCGTGTGTAACCGTGATGGTCTCTTTTTGGCGGAGTCCGGGAAGTGAACATGGTTGTTGGAGTTATGCTTGACGTAGGTTGTTTTAGGATCACTTCTTGATCATACTTTCACGACCGTGCTTTGCCTTCTCTTCTCGCTCTCATTTGCGTATGTTAGCCACCATATATGCTAGTCGCTTGTTGCAGCTCCACCTCATACTTTTACCTTACCCATAAGCTTAAGTAGTCTTGATCGCGAGGGTGCGAGATTGCTGAGTCCCCGTGGCTCACAGATACTTCCAAAACCAGTTTGCAGGTGCCGATGAGTCCATGCAGATGACGCTATCAAGCTCAGGAGGAGCTCGATGAAGATCATGTTCTTTATGTTGTTTCGTTCTAGTTGATCAGTAGTGGAGCCCAGTTGGGGTCGATCGGGGACCTTTGTCGCATTTGGGGTTCTTCTTTTATTTTGGTTCCGTAGTCGGACCTTGATTGTATTTGGATGATGTAATGCTTTATTTATGTATTGTGTGAAGTGGCGATTGTAAGCCAACTTTGTATCTCTATTCCCTTATTGTATTACATGGGTTGTGTGAAGATTACCTCACTTGCGACATTGCTTTCAATGCGGTTATGCCTCTAAGTCGTGCTTCGACACGTAGGATATATAGCCGCATCGAGGGCGTTACAAGTTGGTAATTAGAGCCTTCCCCGACCTTAGGAGCCCCCACTGATTGATTGTTTTTAGCGGCTGAGTTGTGTCTAGAAAAATGTTTTGAGTCATTTAGGAATTATATATCGGAGAGTTTAGGAATTCTTTTTACTCCCCAGTCTCCTCATCGCTCTAGTAAGGCATCCTGACGTAGAGTTTTGACTCTTCTCTTCTCAAAATTTCACTAAATTTTTTTTTAGGATCACGCGGGTATCTTGGAATCGTTCCGATGGTTTTATGATGAGAACATTGTCTTGGTGCCTCCTGTCAGGGGTTTTGTGGAAGTGTCCCGGGGAGTTGAGCTCTGAGGTGTTGTCGTCATAATTTTATCGTTGCAGTTCTGGAATACCTGAGTTTAGTACGCCGACATCGAAAATCTCTTTTATGCAGTTCGTTGGTGAGATAACCTCGACGCCACCCAGTACTGGGGCGGGAGTTCGGGAGTATTGCCATAACTTGTATAACGGATGATTTTCGAAGGTTGAGGTAGACGATTTCCGAAGGTTTCTTGGTTATGTGTTGAAGGATGGATACAGCTGGATGTAGGATTTGCTAGATTTGGGTGAGATATTATGCTTCCCCTGTATCCCCAACACCTGATTGCATAACCGGAAAATTTCGGGAGTTTATAAGTGGGAATTCAAGTAGCTCTTAGGATATCTTTTCGACAGATGTATGACATGAAATTGGGGTTCGACGTCTAGTGGTTCGCCTATCGACGGTCGGTTTTACAGTGGTCTCATTGTGTCTTAAAGAGTCCTTGGCTATGCCGACTCGGGGACGCTTCGTATGTCATGTGCACTGCCTTGTACATGATGGTGCTGTACGATCGAGCCAGTGTAGGCCCCACCACGAAAACTTCGGATGAAATCTCTATCATATGTTTGTTCTGGCTTATTTTGCAAGCCAATCCTTTGTTTTGTTTTGAGTTGTGGTATCCGAGTTGCTTCGAAGTCAAATGTTGATTCCATACCTTCTCTAAACGGTGTTCTCATATTCCTATGTGAATACTAATACTTCTTGATCATCAAGATTGTCTTTCCAATCCTTTTCAACCGGCATGTTTTCTCTTCTAGTGGATCCGACCAGTTCAACTTCCGCAAGATCAATTATCAGTTATTCTCAACGGTGTTTGTTCCATCCGTCTCCAAGTTGCCTTTGTTTTTCCCTCCCACCCACCCTTTTTCATCAAGGATTCAGATTTCTTATTCAAGTATCCATCTTATTAATGGGAGGCTTCTCCATTCCTTTTCCGTCAATATTCTTATCCGGTGATTCTCATGAAGATCCTAACGGAGCTTCAAGTTATCATTCTTTGTTTCTTCTCTTCTCCGGTGTTCTCAATTCAAGCTTTCGGTGTTGATCATATTCTTTTCTGTATTTCATTGCCTTCTCATACCGGTGCACCTCTTAATCATCTACTCCTCGCTATTCATTTGTTACGGAGTGTTGAAGATATCTTGAAGATTCTTGTTTCCACTCTGCATTCGTTCAAGCTCTTTCGGGGATGTTTTCTCATTCAAGCCATTTAATTCAACTGGTGCATTCTCCCTTACAAGTAATCATTCAACGGTGTTTCTTTTGAGTGGGCCCTAACCCACAGGTCTTTCCCAGGATCTTACCTGACTCTTCTTATTTTCCCGGAGTTACTCTCAAATTCCTTTTAAAGTTTGACGTAAGAATGAATTTATCATCAGTCAAATGTATTTCTCCAAGATCTTTCAAATTGTTTCCATCGCTGGCTCAACCTCTTCACTTTTGATTCTTCCGGAGTATCTCAACTATTCATGGTGGTGTTTCTCGTCGTCATTCTCGGATTTTGAAGACCGAAGAAGAGTTTTTCCTCCATATCTTGCTTCATTCTCTTCAAGATTCGTGATTCTAGCTTGTTGTCATCCTCTCATAATTATTTGCGATTGGGAGATATTCTTTTCAACCATCCGGAGTAATTCAGAAGTCTTTTCAGTTTGATTCTCCGAAGGCCATTATTTTGGGATTATTCATTCTCAGCTTTCAGTTATCATTCTCCAATTTTACCGGTGCATCAAGTGATCTCTAATCAGCTCGTGATCTCTTCGCTCTCATGTATCTAAATTCTCTCAAGCATCTTCGTTCATTTTCTTAATTCTTTACGGTGTGTCTTCATGTTTTAATCGTTCTTTTCAATTCTTACGGTGGTTCATTCAAGAGTTTTTCTTCCTTCGTGTATCATATCTATGCATTCATGCTTTTCAAATTCTACCGGTGGATCGTTGAAGACTTTCTCAAGTTGCGCTATATCCATCTTAATCCTTTCTATGAGAATAAGTAGTATGCCAAATCCGTTGCTTGTCATCAATTAAATTGGTGAAGGATAAGCATAATGTAATTCTTATTCTTGTTTCATCGAGTTGATTCAATTCCTTATTCCGGAGTGGTTCATCATACATATTCTTGGGTTCAAGTCCTCATCCTTCTTTCCCGGAGTTCCAACCTCTTTCAATTATATTATCACGGAGATCTCTATCTAAATCATTGCGAGGCTTCAATCTTATTCTTTTCATCATTCAATTAGTTTGGATTATTCTTCTATTACCGGAGTTCTTCATGAAGGTTCTACATAATGGTCCATCAAGGATTTAATGCCTTCTCCAACTTTTCATCGAGATTCTTTTCTAAGAAGCTCAAGCTTTCTTCATATTGTAATCCGGAGTGCAATTCTTTCTTCCGTATCATTGGAGGTAGTATTATGTCATTCTTGATAATTTGAGATCATGCTTCTCGATTCACATATTGTTAAGAATGAGGTATTTTAAATCCATCAATCTTGTCATTGGAGTTTTCTTGGGGTACACTTCACCTAAAGCCATCCCTAAGGACTGTTGCTATCTAGGGTGCTTATAAATGACCCAAGTTCTTCACTTATCCTCCCGGTGAAATAAGTTTCTCGTCTCTTTGTTCTTATCAATCCAATTCTTCTTGCCGTGAGTGCCAGGTTGTCACCTCAGTTTTGAGATGTTTTCCATAAGACCATATCAAGATTATTCCTTTCGTTGTTGGTTTGTCAACAACTCCGTTCGACCATTCTCCTAAGGATGCCTTTTCAAGCTCAATTGTGGCACAACTTGGCATTTTCTTCCCCATTCATTTATTTCAATTATCTATCCTCTATTCTTTTGTTCTGGAGGCATTATGATGTTGCTCTTTTCAACCCATCATCTCGTTTTGTCAAGATCATGTTCTTTTCATGCCTATCCATTTAACCAGAGTGTTTTCAATATATATATTGCCCATCAACCTCAAGGTTTCTCGCAGTGTTCCTTGCCCCTCTTTTCTAACGGAGTGTTTTTCGACCTTGTTCACCTTCGTTGTATCCTTTTCTCGAATTTGTTCAACCTCGCAAGGTTCTTTGGTTTCACTCGTTTGTCAAAGGAGCAACTTAGTTTACCTCTTCTTTATCTCTTCCGTTGTCCCTCCGGTGTCATTCTAGATCTCGGGACGAGATCCTCTCGTAGTGGTGGAGTGTTGTAACGCCCCAAGACTGGAGCTTCCGATGCCTTCCATGTGTTCCGGGTTTCGCCGCGTGTTTCATTTGTGCCCGCCCTTTCATTTGTGCATTGCATCATGTCATCATGTCATCATGTCATAAGTCTTTTGCATCTCACTAAATAAATTGCATGGATTTCGGTCCATTTAAATCGAGGGAATTCACATGGTGATTCTCTTTATAACATATCCTCCCGATATTAGGGAGCTATATTAAATATTTCATTTATTGGAATTAATGGGAACACACTTGCAAAATAAATCTCAATGCCTTTGTTATCACAAACTCTTGGCCTCTAACTTTGCCTATATACCCTTTCGTCATTTTCCGGAGCTTCACCTAAATTCTCAACATTTTTGGACACTTCCAAAACCTAGTCCTAGTTCAAACCCATTTGAACTAAATTCAAATGAGTTTGAATTCAACTTCTCGCGTGTGACCATTTCTATTTTTCCAGGATCAAGCACTTTTTCGTGAGTCCGGGAAAATTATCCGCGTGTCCAATTTCTTCCCCAACACCTCCTTTCTTCTCCTTTTCTTCTATGTTATTTTCTGTTTCTAGAGAATAAGAGAGAGGGAGAAGAGAGCCCAGTAGACTAGCCAGGCAGCCCATCTGCGCCTAGGCCCAACCCTAGCGCCTATCTAACCCTAGGCCCGATCCCCTCCTCCCTCTCCTCTCCCCTCGCGCCGCCAAGGAGCCCGACTCCCCCATCTTGCTCGATCCCATCTCATCCCCTCGTTCCCTTGCGCCACCTCTCTCTCCCTCGATCCCCTCCTGCTTCGCCTCGCTCGAACCCAACACCACGCGTGCATTGGGACAGGGAGAGGAGCTCCCCTCGACGACCGATCCCCTCGCCGCCTCGGACCGCGACCACAGGAGCAGGAGCAGGAGCTCCTCGGCTCGCACACCTATGCCGCGTCCCTGGAGGTCTCCTTCCTCTCGTCATCGAGCTTGCCTCGATCTCTGATGCCGCAGGAACCCTGCACCGCCCCGCCACCGGTGCCCCGCAGCCGCCGCCGCTCTGCCGCCATGCTGCGCCACACCTCCATGGCCATCGCGCCCCTGCCGAACCTCCCGGTGATCCGTATCTTGTCCGGTGGCTCCGGCGTGCTTGCGCCACCTCGAGCGCCCAGCAGGAGCCTCACGCTGCTCGCTCCCTTCGTCATTTGCATTGCCGGAGTTTTCCGGAGCCCCAGCATTGATCCCCAGTGTCGTCACCTTCCTGCCTCCATGGCCGGCCTCTCCGAGAGCTTGGCAGGAACCGCATCCTTCTACCCCGATGGCGCCCAAGGCTCCATGTCGCCATGGCCTTTGCTAGTGTTATGTTGCTGCTCCACATGCCCCTGCTAGCTGCTGCGACTCTCTGCCCGAGCTCCGTTTTTCGTCATGGACGTGGGGTAGCTGTTGAACCTCGCCACGGTTCTGTTCAACGCCGCAAGTCCGACGCCAAGACCACCTCAAGTTCGGCTACATGAGAACACCAAGTACCCCTACGAACCGTGTACGACTACCGGCGCCGAAGTCCGCGAGTACCACTACGTTTGCGATGTACATCTACACCAAGACTGGACCGACAAGTACCGCGAGAACATTTGTACCTCTACCATCGCCGTGGATCCGACAAGTACCAATACAACAAGTGTACCTCTACCTCGTCTTCGGAATCACTAAGAACGTCAAGTACCCCTTCGAGATGACGAGTTCGGCAAGTTCGAATGACCCCAAGTACCTCTTCGAAACGACCGAGTACTATTACCATTGGACGCTTGAACGACTACTTCCTCTAATTCCCACGACGACCCATGAACAACTACTTCCCCATCGACTAGTGTACCCCTACCACCGAACTCGGTCCGTTCCGATAAGCACGCTTCAAAGGTATAACCCCGAGACGATGCCCGTAAATGAATGCATGTTGTATGAGATACACCCTTGTTCGATAACGGCGCCCCTCTTTTGCCTTGCCACCGACATGTGGGAACTCGGTATTCGAGAGCACCCCACGTTCTATCGCATGTCGCGCTCCCGTCGCATTTTCTTTTGCACCGGGATCTCAATCGAGTTGCCGGAACCGATATGTTGCCGTGGCATCATTTTCGGATTCGTTGCCGTGGCACCCCTTTTCTTTCCACCACAGTGACAAATGATTCATAATGCTCTTATCAACATTTTCTTAAAAAGAACTTGCATAAACTTGTTCATGTCATCCGCATCATGTTTAAAACAATTAAAATGTTTAAATAGTTGTTTGCATTAATTTACTAATGCATATGGGGATTTACCGGATTTGTTGTTTGCTATATTATAGTTTAAATTGTTTAGATATTATAGTTTTGTTATGCTTCACCTCCTGCCACGTCTAAAACAACATTTAATATTGTTGAGTACCTAACCGGGAGAGAACTAAATAATTAATGTGGTGTTCCGTCAATATGCAACTCGTTGCATATTGGGTTCCACTTAATTTGTAGGGTTGTTTGTGCTCTTTTGCCACGCCTCATTAAACCGGACATGCATCATACTTGGTTGTGCATCATGCCATGTTTATGTGTTGGTTGTTTACTATGTTGTGTGTTTCTTTCCGGTGTTGCTTCTTCGGGTTGGTTCCGGTAATGTCGTGATTGTGAGGATCCATTCGACTACGTCCGTTTGTCTTCTTCATGGACTCGTTCTTCTTCCTTGCGGGATTTCAGGCAAGATGACCATACCCTCGAAATCACTTCTATCTTTGCTTTGCTAGATGCTCGCTCTTTTGCTATGCCTGTGCTGCGATACCTACCACTTGCTTATCATGCCTCCCATATTGTGAACCAAGCCTCTAACCCACCTTGTCCTAGCAAACTGTTGATTGGCTATGTTACCGCTTTGCTCAGCCCCTCTTATAGCGTTGTTAGTAGCAGGTGAAGATTGAAGATTGTTCCTTGTTGGAACATGGAGATGTTGTTCCTTGTTGGAACATGTTTACTTGTTGGGATATCACAATATATCTTATCTAATTAATGCATCTATATACTTGGTAAAGGGTGGAAGGCTCGGCCTTATGCCTGGTGTTTTGTTCCACTCTTGCCGCCCTAGTTTCCGTCATATCGGTGTTATGTTCCCGGATTTTGCGTTCCTTACGCGGTTGGGTTATAATGGGAACCCCTTGACAGTTCGCTTTGAATAAAACTCCTCCAGCAAGGCCCAACCTTGGTTTTACCATTTGCCACCTAGCCTTTTACCCTTGGGAGTCGCCCATCCCGAGGGTCATCTTTATTTTAACCCCCCCCCCCCGGGCCAGTGCTTGTCTAAGTGTTGGTCCAAACTAGAGCCACTTGCGGCGCCACCTCGGGGAAACTTGAGGGTTGGTTTTTAGCTGTACGTAGTGTTCATCCGGTGTTTTCCTGAGAACGAGATATGTGCAGCTCCTATCAGGATGTCGGCGCATCGGGCGGTCTTGTTGGACTTGTTTTACCATTCTCGGGGATGTCTTCGAGTACCGGGATACCGAGTCTGATCGGAATGTCTCGGGAGGAGGTCTATTCCTTCGTTGACCGTGAGAGCTTGTCATGGGCTAAGTTGGGACACCCCTGCAGGGATTTGAACTTTCGAAAGCCGTGCCCGCAGTTATGGGCAGATGGGAATTTTTTAACGTCCGGTTGTAGAAAACCTGAAGTTGACCTTAATTAAAATGCATCAACCGCGTGTGTAACCGTGATGGTCTCTTTCTGGCGGAGTCCGGGAAGTGAACACGGTTGTTGGAGTTATGCTTGACGTAGGTTGTTTTAGGATCACTTCTTGATCATACTTTCACGACTGGGCTTTGCCTTCTCTTCTCGCTCTCATTTGCGTATGTTAGCCACCATATATGCTAGTCGCTTGCTGCAGCTCCACCTCATACTTTTACCTTACCCATAAGCTTAAATAGTCTTGATCGCGAGGGTGCGAGATTGCTGAGTCCCCGTGGCTCACAGATACTTCCAAAACCAGTTTGCAGGTGCCGATGAGTCCATGCAGATGACGCTACCAAGCTCAGGAGGAGCTCGATGAAGATCATGTTCTTTATGTTGTTTCGTTCTAGTTGATCAGTAGTGGAGCCCAGTTGGGGTCGATCGGGGACCTTTGTCGCATTTGGGGTTCTTCTTTTATTTTGGTTCCGTAGTCGGACCTTGATTGTATTTGGATGATGTAATGCTTTATTTATGTATTGTGTGAAGTGGCGATTGTAAGCCAACTATGTATCTCTATTCCCTTATTGTATTACATGGGTTATGTGAAGATTACCTCACTTGCGACATTGCTTTCAATGCGGTTATGCCTCTAAGTCGTGCTTCGACACGTAGGAGATATAGCCGCATCGAGGGCTTTACATTTAGCATCCACGATCTCGTGGTAGATCAACTCTTGTAATACTCATATCATCAAGAACAATCAAGTAGGACGTAGGGTATTACCTCTATCGAGAGGGCCCGAACCTGGGTAAACATCGTGCCCCCTGCCTCCTGTTACCATCTGCCTTAGACGCACATTTCGGGACCCCCTACCCGAGATTCGCCGGTTTTGACACCTACAAGCGCATATACTATGCACGCATACATGCATGACTCCCCGTCGTTGGTTTGAAGTGTGGTGTAACATACATATGCATCGTCAACCTAACCCTCACTTAGTGTGGGGATTTCTAGTTTGAAATCACGATGCCACATCAATTTTTTCCATCGTTACTCAAAAACACACCTCTCCATACATATGTTCGGGGACTAGCTACTTGTGTGATTATTGGCGAGCTAGCCCATCTCCAGGGTCGCATGGACGGCCATCACTTTGACCAACAACAAGAGAGGGGTTGTACGACCAAGGTGCATTATTCTTGGTCCGTTTTACGATCCATCTTGGTGAGATATGCCTCTCTGGCCTGCCGACTGAAAGTGTGTGTGGGGGGGTGCTACTTCGCACTTTGACGGTTGAACCTCAGTTGGGGGGGGCATGCATTCATAGCTTAGGATTCCCTTCGTGGCGACATGAGGGGGGCTGCTAGCTACTTCGCACTTTGCTAGGTGAACCTCAATTGGGGGGAGGGGCATGCATTCATAGCTTAGGATTCCCTTCGTGCCGACACAAGGGAGGCTGCTAGCTACTTCACACTTTGCAAGGTGAACCTCGGTTGGGGGCAGGGGGCATGCATTCATTGCTTAGGATTCCCTTCGTGCCAACATGAGGGGAGGCTGCTAGCTACTTCGCACTTTGCTAGGGTGAACCTCGGTTGGGGAAGGGGCATGCATTCATATCTTAGGATTCCCTTTGTGTCGACACGAGGGAGGGGGATGCTAGCTACTTTGCACTTTGCTAGGTGAACCTCGGTTGGGGGGGCATGCATTCATAGCTTAGGATTCCCTTCGTGCCGACATGAGGGAGGGGGGTTGCTGGCTAGCTACTTCGCACTTTGCTAGGGTGAACCTCGGTTGGGGGGCATTGATACGTCTCCAACGTATCTATAATTTTTGATTGTTCCATGCTATATTATATTTTGTTTCGGACATTATTGGGCTTTATTATACACTTTTATATTATTTTTGGGACTAACCTATTAACCGGAGGCCCAGCCCAAAATTGCTATTTTTTGCCTATTTTAGGGTTTCGCAGAAAAAGAATTTCAAATGGAGTCCAAACGGAATGAAACCTTCGGGAACGTGGTTTTCGGAACGAACATGATCCAGAAGACTTGGACCCTACGTCAAGCAATCAACGAGGAAGGCACGAGGTAGGGGGCGCACCAACCCCCTCCCCCCCTCGGCGCGCCCTCCACCCTCGTGGGTCCCCTGTTGCTCCATCGACGTACTCCTTCCACCTATCTATACCTACGTACCCGCAAACTACCATATACGGAGCCAAAACCCTAATTCCACCGCCGTAACTTTCTTTATCCACGAGATCCCATCTTGGGGCCTTTTCCGGAGCTCCGCCGGAGGAGGCATCGATCATGGAGGGCTTCTACATCAACACCATCGCCTCTCCGATGAAGAGTGAGTAGTTTACTTCAGACCTACGAGTCCATAGTTATTAGCTAGATGGCTTCTTCTCTCTTTTTGGATCTCAATAGAAAGTTCTCCCCCTCTCTTGTGGAGATATATTCGATGTAATCTTCTTTTGCGGTGTTTTTGTTGAGACTGATGAATTGTGGGTTTATGATCAACTTTATCTATAAACAATATTTGAATCTTCTCTGAATTCTTTTATGTATGATTGGTTATCTTTTCAAGTCTCTTCGATTTATCAGTTTGGTTTGGCCTACTAGATTGATCTTTCTTACAGTGGGAGAAGTGCTTAGCTTTGGGTCCAAGTGACAGTAGGGGCAGCAAGGCACGTATTGTATTGTTTCCATCAAGGATAACAAGATGGGGTTTATATCATATTGCATGAGTTTATCCCTCTAAATCATGTCATCTTGCTTAAAGCGTTACTCTGTTCTCTTGAACTTAATACTCTAGATGCATGCTGGATAGTGGTCGATGTGTGGAGTAATAGTAGTAGATGCAGGCAGGAGTCGGTCTACTTGTTTCGGACGTGATGCCTATATACATGATCATACCAAGATATTCTCATAACTATGCTCAATTCTGTCAATTGCTCAACAGTAATTTGTTCACCCACCATAAATATTTATGCTCTTGAGAGAAGCCACTAGTGAAACCTATGGCCCCCGGGTCTATCTTCCATCATATTAATCTTCCAATACTTAGTTATTTCCTTTTCCATTTGTTTTATTTGCATCTTTTATTTCTCTTTATCATAAAAATATCAAAAATACTATCCTATCATATCTATCAGATCTCACTCTCGTAAGTGACCGTGTAGGGATTGACAACCCCTTATCGCATTGGTTGCAAGGATTTATTTGTTTGTGTAGGTGCGAGGGACTCGTGTGTGGCCTCCTACTGGATTGATACCTTCGTTCTCAAAAACTGAGGAAAATACTTACGCTACTTTGTTGCATCACCCTTTCCTCTTCAAGGGAAAACCAACGCAGTGCTCAAGAGGTAGCAAGAACAATTTCTGGCACCGTTGTCGGGGAGGTTCGCGCAAGACAAGTCAAGATTTGACTCCCGACAACGAGTCACTTGTGGCGCCGTTGCAAGTCAAGACATACCAAGTACCCATCACAAGCCCTTATCTCCCGCATTACATTATTTGCCATTTACCTCTCGTTTTCCTCTCCCCCACTTCACCCTTGCCGTTTTATTTGCCCTCTCTCTCCGTCCTCCTTCTCTTTCCCTATTTGCCTCTTCTTTTGTTTGCCTTCTTCCCGTATGTATCCTTGTTTGTGTTTCCATGTGCCTTCTATTTGCTTGCATCTTTGCTTGCTAAAAATCTATTTATATGGATCCACTTAAAGTGTTCTACTTAGATAGTCTTCGATACTTATGCGCTCGTGCTGATACCCCAACTAGCCTATTTGATGGGAAATCTTTAGATGAGCATGCTCATTTTGTGCATCACCGTCTGTCTAAAAAAGGGAGACTCTTATGGAATCAAATAAACAGATTGTTGTGTAATGCTTGGAATCTTTGTGAAATTTGTGATTTTACTTGTTGCTCTTAGAACCCTAAAAAACACCTCCCCTACCTATGTGAGTTTAATGATATTGAAATCTTATCTTCTTATGCAAAGGGTGTTTATAGTTACTACGATATCGAACGAATTGAAGAATTTGTTGTTTTTAAGGGTTCTTATGAAGTTGCTTCTTTGATTGAAAAATATGATATTACTCTCTACGAATCTGAAAATTTTGACATACTTAAATATTGCTATGAAAACTATGCTCATAATGTCTATGTCAAAGAATTTATTGAAAGAATGACCGTTGCTTCGGAATAAAATAATGATATGCATGAATCTATAGATAATTATGATTCCGGTGATTTGATTGAAATATCCCTTGATGAACATGATGCTTGCTATTCTTGTGGCCATGATGCCAACATTTATGAAGATGAATTTGCTATAGTTCCTTATGTTAAACATGAGATCGTTGCTATTGCACCCATACTTAATAGTTCCTTCGATGAAAAGCAGGATTGCAATGATGTTATTATAAATTCTCTTAATGTCAATTGTGTTAATTATATGCAAAACCCTAACCTTGGGGATGCTAGTTTTGCTATGACTACTATTTGTTGCAATGATCATGATTGGGGTGAATCTTCTTTTGATCTTGAATTTTTTTAAGCCCCATGATGAATATGAGATTGATAATAGTGTTTGCAATATTATTGAAAGTGGGTTTGGAAGAGTGTCAACTTGAGATCCCACATATTTGGAGAATGTTCAATCTTATGAAGTTTTTCATAAAAGCGGGTTTGGAGAGGTCATGACTTTAGTTAATGTTAATCCCACTATTTTGGAAGAGTGTCAACTTTGCATACATGTGGATTGTGTTGAAAATATTTTATGTGATAGATATTTTGTTGAATTTGCTTATGATCCTACATGTAATTATTATGAGAGAGCAAAATATGGTGGTAGAAATTTTCATGTTACTAAATTACCTCTTGTTATGTTGAGATTGCTATTGTTTCTTTCCTCTTCCTTGCATATGCTAGTTTTTGCTTTTCTTGATAATTTGTTTGCCTATAAGATGCCTATGCATAGGAAGTATGTTAGACTTAGATGTGTTTGCCACGTGTTTTATGATGCTCTCTTTGTGTTTCAATTCTTGTCTTTCATGTGAGCATCATTGAAATATTATGCCTAGCTAGGGGCGTTAAACGACAGCGCTTGTTGGGAGGCAACCCAATTTTATTTTTATTCCTTGATTTTTGATCCTGTTTAGTAATAAATAATTTATCTAGCCTCTGTTTTGGTTGTGTTTTTGTGTTTAATTAGTGTTCGTGCCAAGTAGAACCGTTGGAAAGCCTTGGGGAAAGTCTTTTTAATCGTCCTGTAAAAAACAAAAACTTTAGCGCTCACGAGAAATTGCTGCCATTTTTATTTGGAAAGTTATATTTAGTTAATTCTTTTTGCAGATGATTAATAGATAAATTCCTCACGTCCAGAAATTTATTTTAGAATTTTTGGGGTTCCAGAGCTTGCGTTAGCTACAGATTACTACAGACAGTTCTGTTTTTGACAGATTCTGTTTTTCGTGTGTTGTTTGCTTATTTTAATGAATCTATGGCTAGTAAAATAGTTTATAAACCATAGATAAGTTGGAATACAGTAGGTTTAACACCAATATAAATAACGAATGAGTTCATTACAGTACCTTGAAGTTGTGTTTTGTTTTCTTTCGCTAACGGAGCTCACGAGATTTTCTACTTTAAGTTTTGTGTTGTGATGTTTTCAAGTTTTGGGTAAAAGATTTGACGGATTATGGAACAAGGAGTGGAAAGATCCTAAGCTTGGGGATGCCCATGGCACCACAATATATTATAAGGACACCTAAAAGCCAAAGCTTGGGGATGCCCCGGAAGGCATCCCCTCTTTCGTCTACTTCCATCGGTATCTTTACTTGGAGCTATATTTTTATTTACCACATGATATGTGTTTTGCTTGGAGCATCTTGTATTATTTGAGTCTTTATTTGTTAGTTTTCCACAATCATCCTTGCTGTACACACATTTTGAGAGACACACACATGATTCGTAAATTGTTAGAATACTATATGTGCTTCACTTATATCTTTTGAGTTATATAGTTTTTGCTCTAGTGCTTCACTTATATCTTTTAGAGCACGTCGGTGGATTTGTTTTATAGAAACTATTGTTCTCTCATGCTTCAATTAGATTATTTTTAGAGTCCTACAAAACATCATGGTAATTTGCTTTAATTATGTTAGGCATTCAAGATTAATAAAAAATTTCTTATGAGTGTGTTGAATACTATGAGAAGTTTGATACATGATAATTGTTTTGAGATATGGAGATGGTAATATTAGAGTCATGCTAGTCTAGTAGTTTTGAATTTGAGAAATACTTGTGTTAAAATTTGTGATTGGGTAGCATGTACGTATGGTGAACCGTTATGTGATGAAGTCGGAGCATGATTTATTTATTGATTGTCTTCCTTATGAGTGGCGGTCGGGGACGAGCGATGGTCTTTTCCTACCAATCTATCCCCCTAGGAGCATGCGCGTAATAAATTGCTTTGATAACTTGTAGATTTTTGCAATAAGTATATGAGTTCTTTATGACTAATGTTGAGTCCATGGATCATACGCACTTTTCTTCCTTCCACCATTGCTAGCCTCTCTAATATCGCGCACCTTTCACCGGTATCATACACCCACCATATACCTTCCTCAAAACAGCCACCAAACCTACCTATGATGGCATTTCCATAGCCATTCCGAGATATATTGCCATGCAAATCTCCACCATTCCGTTTACTATGACACGCTCCATCATTGTCATATTGCTTTGCATGATCATGTAGTTGACATTGTATTTGTGGCAAAGCCACCATTCATAATTCTTTCATACATGTCACTCTTGATTCATTGCATATCCCAGTACACCGCCGGAGGCATTCACATAGAGTCATATTTTGTTCTAAGTATCGAGTTGTAATTGTTGAGTTGTAAGTAAATAAAAGTGTGATGATCATCATTTTTAGATCATTGTCCCAGTGAGGAAAGGATTATGGAGACTATGATTCCCCCACAAGTCGTTATGAGACTCCGGACGAAAAAAAAGAGGCCAAAGAAGCCTAAAAAAGAGGCCATAAAAAAAGGAGAAGGCCCAAATAAAAAAATATATGAGAGAAAAAGAGAGAAGGGACAATGCTACTATCCTTTTACCACACTTGTTCTTCAAAGTAGCACCATGATCTTCATCATAGAGAGTCTCCTATGTTATCACTTTCATATACTAGTGGAAAATTTTCATTATAGAGCTTGGCTTGTATATTCCAATGATGGGCTTCCTCAAATGCCCTAGGTCTTCGTGAGCAAGCGAGTTGGATGCACACCCACTTAGTTCCTTTTGTTGAGCTTTCATATACTTATAGCTCTAGTGCATCCGTTGCATGGCAATCCCTACTCACTCACATTGATATCTATTGATGGGCATCTCCATAGCCCGTTGATACGCCTAGTTGATGTGAGACTATCTTCCCCTTTTTTTGTCTCCTCCACAACCACCATTCTATTCCACCTAAAGTGCTATGTCCATGGCTCATGCTCACGTATTGCGTGAAGATTCAAAAAAGTTTGAGAACACCAAAAGTATGAAACAATTGCTGGGCTTGTCATCGGGGTTGTGCATGATTTAAATACTTTGTGTGGTGAAGATAGAGCATAGCTAGACTATATGATTTAGTGGGGATAACTTTCTTTGTCCATGTTATTTTGAAGAGACATAATTGCTTAGTTAGTATGCTTGAAGTATTATTATTTCTATGTCAATATTGAACTTTTGTCTTGAATCTTTCGGATCTGAATATTCATACCACAATTAAGAAGAATTACATTGAAATTATGCCTAGTAGCAGTCCACATCAAAAATTCTGTTTTTATCATTTACCTACTCGAGGACGAGCAGGAATTAAGCTTGGGGATGCTTGATATGTCTCCAACGTATCTATAATTTTTTATTGTTCCATGCTATATTATATTCTGTTTTGGACATTATTGGACTTTATTATACACTTTTATATTATTTTTGGGACTAACCTATTAACCGGAGGCCCAGCCAAAATTGCTGTTTTTTTGCCTATTTTAGGGTTTCGGAGAAAAAGAATATCAAACAGAGTCCAAACGGAATGAAACCTTCGGGAACGTGATTTTCGGAACGAACATGATCCACAGGACTTGGACCCTACGTCAAGCAATCAACGAGGAAGGCACGAGGTAGGGGGCGCGCCTACCCCCCACCCCTAGGCGCGCCCTCCACCCCCGTGGGCCCCCTGTTGCTCCATCGACGTACTCCTTCCTCCTATATATACCTACGTACCCCCAAACTACAAGATACGGAGCCAAAACCCTAATTCCACTGCCATAACTTTTTGTATCCACGAGATCCCATCTTGGGGCCTTTTCCGGAGCTCCGCTGGAGGGGGCATCGATCACGGAGGGCTTCTACATCAACACCATAGCTTCTCTGATGAAGTGTGAGTAGTTTACCTCAGACCTACGGGTCCATAGTTATTAGCTAGATGGCTTCTTCTCTCTTTTTGGATCTCAATAGAAAGTTCTCCCCCTCTCTTGTGGAGATCTATTCGATGCAATCTTCTTTTGCGGTGTGTTTGTTGAGATCGATGAATTGTGGGTTTATGATCAAGTTTATCTATGAACAATATTTGAATCTTCTCTGAATTCTTTTATGTATGATTGGTTATCTTTTCAAGTCTCTTCGAATTATCAGTTTGGTTTGGCCTACTAGATTGATCTTTCTTGCAATGGAAGAAGTGCTTAGCTTTGGGTTCAATCTTGCGGTGTCCTTTCCCAGTGATAGTGGGGGCAGCAAGGCACGTATTGTATTGTTTCCATCGAGGATAACAAGATGGGGTTTATATCATATTCCCTGAGTTTATCCCTCTACATCATGTCATCTTGCTTAAAGCGTTACTCTGTTCTCTTGAACTTAATACTCTAGATGCATGCTGGATAGCGGTCGATGTGTGGAGTAATAGTAGTAGATGCAGGCAGGAGTCAGTCTACTTGTTTCGGACGTGATCCCTACATACATGATCACACCTAGATATTCTCATAACTATGCTCAATTCTGTCAATTGATCAACAGTAATTTGTTCACCCACCGTAAATACTTATGCTCTTGAAAGAAGCCAGTAGTGAAACCTATGGCCCCTGGGTCTATCTTCCATCATATTAATCTTCCAATACTTAGTTATTTCCTTTGCCATTTATTTTAGTTGCATCTTTTATTTCTCTTTATCATACAAACACCACAAATATTATCCTATCATACCTATCAGATCTCACTCTCATAAGTGACCGTGTAGGGATTGACAACCCCTTATCGCGTTGGTTGCGCAGATTTATTTTTTTGTGTAGGTGCAAGGGCCTCGTGCGCGGCCTCCTACTGGATTGATACCTTGGTTCTCAAAAACTGAGGGAAATACTTACGCTACTTTGCTGCATCACCCTTTCCTCTTTAAGCAAAAACCAACGCAGTGCTCAAGAGGTAGCAGGCATGCATTCATAGCTGATTCCCTTCGTGCCCACATGAGGGAGGGGGGCTGCTAGCTACTTCGCACTTTGCTAGGGTGAACCTCGGTTCGGGGGGCATGCATTCATAGCTTAGGATTCCCTTCGTGCGGACACGAGGGAGGGGGCTACTAGCTACTTTGCACTTTGCTAGGTGAATGAACCTCGGTTGGGGGGCATGCATTCATAGCTTATGATTCCCTTCGTGCCAACAGGAGGGAACCCTGCCATCCAAACAACTCTTTGGATGGAGTTAGTTCAGGGTTAGTAATGAGCTAGAAACTAACTGTAACCTCGAGCTAAGTTGAGTATCCAAACAAGGCCGTGTTGTTGTTGCTGCTGCTGCTGCTCTTCTACGTATATCTAGACATCATTAGAACATTAATGTGACACTGTTCCTTGTTGCTATGTAGCCTAGAATTGCACATTTAGACATTAAGTACAGTGCATGTTGTTATGCAGCCTCATATATATTACATATGGCCTTATTTAACCTAACGATAAATGGGTTGCACATATATTTAGTTAGAAGTCCGATTCACCGATTAGTCCCTTGTCAGCCGCTGGCCTATATGGTACCAGCTACTGATATCCTAAACAGTGAGCAGATATAAGCCATGAGATGAAACTAACCTCGATGGAAAACAACATTCGTTCCCAAAATTGTCCTATGTAGGTAAATCAAGAAGCATGTTAAGCACAACTGGCTAAACATTAACCAATATTATCCATGGCAGACAAAATAATCTCCAAAAGATAGGTTCAGTGTGCAGGTTTAAGCATGCTAGCAAAGCAAAACAAGTGGAAAGGTGTGCTAACAGCAATAGGCCTAACATTTAACCACAAGCAAACATAGTCATTCAAACTGGTATTGTGCCGGTCTAAGTACAATGGTTATTGTTGAATAAAAATGGAAAGGCATGTTAAGTACATGATGCAGCAACTAAATGTAGTCATTCATAGTGGTATTGTTGAAACTAGTACTGATGAAATTGAATTGCACAGTTCATACTTGCACATATAGAACATCACATTGTGAATAACTGGAATAAACAAGGCATACTACGAGCAACGAAAGATAGCATTTCAAACTGGACATATGCTAACTACAAACAAGCGACCAATCAAAAAACTTTAAAAGAGGCATATGCTAGCTATAACAGGCTTAATAGCAAGCAAATATATGCATTCCTATCGGTATGTTTAAAACTGGACTGATGAAATGTACTGCACAGTAAATAATTGCACATATAGAGCATCACATTGTGAACAACTAAAATAAACAAGGCATACTGCAAACAACTAGATATAGCAATTAAAATTGGACATATTCTCATTACACTACAAAAGGGACTCGACAAAACAAATCATGGGTTTCCCCCTGTGAAGAGGCACGACAAAACAAATCATGGGTTTCCTCACTTGTCATAGATGGGCTCGTTCCCATGGGAAGAGCATGGACCCTAGATGCGCTCCATGTTGTCGCAGATAGGCTCCTTTCCCTTGGAAGAGCATGGTTGTAGGGTGCCCTCCCGGATGTCGCAGACGGGCGCTTTCCCCTCGGAAGATCAGATGGGCTCTTTCCCCTTGGAAGAGACGGAGAGGGTGCCCTCCTCGTGGTCGCCGTCGGTGAGGTCTGACTTGGAACCTGTGGATCCCAAGCTAGGGTCACAGAACGTGTCCTTCCAAAATGACAAAAGGGGCTTAATGGCGATGTAGAATGGCAAATTGTTGAAAACGAGCCTGAGCAGATCAGCGTCGGGGCCATGGATGACATCGACGGCGGTTGAACCCGATGGGTTGGGGGTGGGCCACTTAACCTGTGACATAGCCCGCCTCAGGCCATCGCTGTCGATGACCTTGATGTCGTAGCCGGCAGCCGAGACATGCCCGCATACTCTAGCCCGCTGCTTGTGTGCCTGCCGCCAGTAATGGTCGTCAGCGTCCTCGGTGATGTCGGGCGAAGAGACCTCTATACACCTCTTTTGGGCCAGTCGCTCCTCGAGCTCCACGGGAAGCGTAGCCGTGCTTAGGTTGCGACGCTCTATAACAGGGGATGGGGATCTGTGGGAAAGGGGCGTTTGGTAGGCGTCATCTAAGAAACTCATGGCGCCATGGGTATGGAGATCGGTGGGTAAGCTGCACGGGCAAATCGGCAGATGTTGACAATGGAGGCCCTGCAGCAGCGGCTGCGGCAACAGCAACGGGGATCGTGCTAGGGTTTCGAGCGAGTGAGGGTGTGTGTGTGTGCGCGCGCACGCCCGAGGAGGTTTTGGTGTGTGTGCATGTTGTGTGTGTGGAGGGGCGCGGGGTGTTTGAGGAAATGACGTGGGTACTAAAAAATTTACTACGCGGGAGTCAAACACAGGAGTGAAATGCCGGGCTATTGAAAATTTTGATGATAGTGCATCGCACACGGTCCGGAGATAACAACCATGTGTTATGAAATAGAAAAACCCTCGACACGGGCAGATATTTTCTAGGGATGCAGGCGGGATTGGGAACAAGAAACATCGCACATGGTCCAAAGATGACAACTGTGTGTTATGAAACAGAAAAACCCTCGAGGCGAGTAGATATTTTCTAGGGATGCATGCGGGATTGGGAACAAGAAACATCACACACGGTCCGAAGATAACAATTGTGTGTTATGAAACATAAAAACCCTCTAGGCGGGCAGATATTTTTGAGAGGGGGAGCCTCATGGAGCCCAATGTACTGTGGGGATGTGTGCGTGACAGGGGCACCGGCGTTGCACATGGTTAGTTTGAGTGAACCGTGTCTGTTGTGTCATCCGACTTGTCTAATGTTCATAAATTTGGCGAAAAATGATGAGGGAGAGGGTCAGAACACGAACATACTTCCATGTGGACCAAATTTATGTATCAAAAGGGTGGTTTGATTTTCAAATACCAAATGCAACATCGATGTGGCACCTCTCTCGCAAAGCGCACGGTATTGCTTGCCCATACCCCCCCTCTTGTTGGCATGAAGGGAATCCTAAGCTATGAATGCATCCCCCTGCCCCCCAACCGAGGTTCACCTAGCAAAGTGCGAAGTAGCTAGCAGCCCCCTTAGATTGACAATAAATGCACTAGGAGAACTAGCTCCAATTAGCACCTCTTGGGTTGGATAGTTTTTTTGGGTCGGTTATAGATGCAACTAGCTCAAACTAGCCCTCATGTTTAGATATACTTTAGGGCTATTTGAGCGTGAACTAGCTCAAACTAATTGTAACCCATGGATACAACAACAATTAATCAGCCGATAATTTGTAAGAATGCACTAAACTCCTTCCAGCCCATAATATAAGATGTTAATTCATCAAATATGTGAGTATATTGGATGTCATAAGATACTCCCTCTGTTCCTAAATATTTGTCTTTTTAGAGATTTCAAATGGACTACCACATACGGATGTATATATAGACATATTATAAACTAGTGTTGTACTACATCATTGTGCAATTGTTGTTTAGCTTCTAATGTTGACTTGGTGCTTTTAGGTACATATGTCATTGGTAAAGATCCGCGCTTCGACCCTTTCTGTGTATGGGGCAATGAGATATCGATGAACCAGCATCAAGTGAGGAAGCTGATAAAGATTGTTAGTAAAATGGGTCTAAATATGGCAATTAAATTATTTTTTTACACTTTATCCAAGACAATAGCGAACTGCAGGGTGGTATGTGTAAGTGCATCTAGTGCCACCCCTAGTTGGTTTTGGAGTATTGACGACAAGCCTAGTTGAGGGACTAATGTGTTTGTGAGAATTGCAGGATAACACAGGTAGAAGTCCCTCATTGATTCGGTTTTACTACCAGAGATGACCCCTAAAAATGTATGAAGACATTGATGTCAAAGGTGGTATATGAAGATATTCACATTAAAGACTATGACAAGAGAAGACGCCGCATGAAGCCTATGGAGCTCGAAGACTTAGATCTTTCGTAGTTCTCTTTCATTTGTGTTGAGTCATAGGAACCACCGTACTGCTAAGTGGGGTCCAAGAGAACCAGTCAGAACGACTGAAGTGATGCCTAAACAAAAAAACCTATGTCTTCGAGTGAAGACTATGAGAGCAAATCTTGTCCAGAGTCGGACAAGTCAGCTTTGCTTGTAGCCCAAGTAAAGTTGTCGTGTGAGTTTGAATTCTGACCGTTGGAACACGTGTCAGTTCCTTAGTGACCCAGGGTCATTTCAGACAAATCAGGTCGGGTTGCCAAGTGGCTATAAATAGCCCACCCCCTACAACCATAAACGGTTGGCTGCTCAGATTTAGTGCACGGCTTTTGTCGTTTGAGAGCAACCCACCTCGAAGCCTTTGAGAAAGAGAACACCTAGCGAGGATAAAGCCCTAACCACCCAGAGCCAGAGATAATTGGGCATCACTTAAGTCTTCTTGTCTGAGTGATCTGAAGACTTATTACACTTGAGGACTGTGCATCCTTCAGTCGATTAGGCGTCGCGTTCTGAGCATCCAAGAGACATTGTGGATTACCGATGAACGAAGTCTGTGAAGGTTTGGGAGTCTACCTTGAAGACTTACTAGAGTGATTGGGCGAGGTCTGTGTGACCTTAGCTCAAGGATAATACGGTGAGGACTGGGTGTCCTGAGCTGCGTGTTCAGGACTGGGTGTCCGGGACTGTGTGTCCTAAGGTTTAAATACCTAGCCGCTCCAACCATACGTACAGTTGTCACAGTAACTGGAATTGGTCCAACAAATCATTGTCTTCAACGAGTCACTGGTTTCATCTTCACTTCCTTTTACTTACTGATTACTCATTGCGAAGTCATTGCATGTCTGTTCTATCTTTTGTCTTCACAATGTGAGTGTATGATCTGTTTGGCTTCATAATATCTTCCTACCTGATCCTTATTACACTGCAGCTATTTGTCACTGTGCTTTCACTCTGTTGATACTTGACCATGGCTTGCCTAGTGTAGTCTACCTTCCGCTGCATAGTAATAGGCATATCTCTACTATTTGTCTTCATAACTTCCACGTTTTGAAGACTTTCATAAAAATCGCCTATTCACCCCCCCCCCTCTAGTCAATATAACGCACTTTCAATTGGTATCAGAGCAAGGTGCTCCCTTGTTCTGTGTGATTCGGTTTAACCACCTGGAGTTTTAGCTATGTCGACTCCAGGGATAATTAAAGTCTCCGCTGCATGCCCCGTCTTCGATGGAACTGAATATCCCTACTGGAAGAATAAGATGCGCATGCATCTTGAAGCCATTGATGTCGACCTATGGTATGTCGTCGAGAACGGCGTTCCCAAGGCTAGAGAAGGTGTCACTGCTGCTGATGTCAAGAAATTCGTTCAATTGGACTCTACTGCCAAGAATATCATCTGTGGTCATCTGACCAAAGGACAGTATGGCCGTGTGAGTGCTTTGAAGACATCCAAGCTGGTCTGGGACTGGCTCTCCAAGGTCAATGAAGGCATCTCAACCCAAAGAGATCAGAGAATCAGTGTTCTTCGCAACCTCTTCAACCGCTTCAAGCGAAATGACAATGAGAATGTCCAACACACATTTGACTGACTCAATGACATCACAAATGAGCTTCAAGCCCTCAGCGCTACTGAGATCACCAAACATGAAGTCGTCAAGACGCTGCTGAGATCACTTGATAGTTCGTTTGACATCCTAGCCCTGATGATTCAAGAACGTCCTGATTTCAAGACACTCGATCCGTCTGACATACTCGAGAGGCTCAACACACATGAGTTTCAGCTTTTTGAGAAAAGAGATATCTGCGGTCCAAACTATGGGCGAACTCGTGCCTTGAAGGCAAAAGCTGTTTCCTCATTTGAAGAAGAATCTGATAGCAGTTCTGAAGATCCTGAAGACATTGGAAGGGAACTTGCAATGCTTGTGAAGAAGTTCCAAAAATTCACCAAGAATAAAGGCTTCAGAAAGTCTTCACGATCAAGCTCAAGGAATGATGAAGCTTCTGCTCATGACTACAAGAAGAAAACATGCCACAAGTGCAAGAAAACTGGACACATCATCTCTGAGTGTCCAAAGTGGGACAATGAGAAAAGAAAGAAGAAGAGCAAGGAATATGACTCTGACGACAAGAAGAAGAAGAAATACTCAAAGTCTTCTTCCAAGTCTTCCTCAAAGTCTTCATCACACAAGAAGAGCTCATCTGTCAAGGCACGTGCGTTTGTTGGCAAGGAAATGGATTCAGAGGAGGAGTCCGCTTCTGAGGAGGCAGAGGTGGAATCTGAGGAGGAGTCTGATTCTGGCATTGCAAGTCTGGCTACAGCATACGTCGCCAAGTCCATCTTCAACACTGAAGACAATGACTTCATCACCGACACCGATGCAAATGACAAGGACTACTCCGCTCCTACCTACTGCTTCATGGCACGCGGTGCCAAGGTAAACACACGCACTACTCACTATCAAACATCTAGCAATGATGACTCTGATTGTGGTTCGAAACCCAGATACAAAACACTTGCTAAAATTGCAACTGAACAACAGAAAGCTATGGAACATATTCAAAAACTGTTAGACAGAAGCGATGATCTGTTGGGTGCTGAAATGACTCGATCTGAATCCTTAATTGAAGACATAGAAAATCTTCACGTTAAGTATCAGGAACTTGAAAGTCGTCATGATACTCTCTCAACAACTCATGAAAACCTTTCCTATGATTATCTTCAAAGGAAGCAAGATCTTGAGAAATTGAGAGCGGCTCATGAAGATCTTCAAAAGGAAAACGAGTCACTTCGCGCCAAACAGATCAGTTCCGCTCAGGAAGGATTTGAACCACCATGTCTCAAATGCATTGAGCGTGATAATGCTACTTCTGTTGCTGAATGTTCCACTGCTACTGCTGTTACAATATCTTCAACTGTTGATGTGGTAACTAACCCCTTTGCTGAGGATACCACCGCTATTGCTGATGAGAATGCTAGGTTGAAGACATTGCTTGAAACAAGGATGTACAAAAGTCTTAAAGGGCATCAGACATTATGTGATGTCCTCAAGAAGCAGATTCTGAACCGAAACCCTAGGAAAGAGGGTGTTGGGTTCGTAAGGAAAATGAATGCAGATGGCTCTTACTGGAAACCTGAGTAGTACCCCAAAACCATGTGGGTTGCTGCAAAGGAACCTTCAGCAAATCCATCCAATCTATCTGGCTTCACTTGTGCTAACCCCATTATCATTGATGAATCCTTTGATGCAAACTATGTACTGTTTAAGAATCAGAATGGTGAAGTGTTTGCCAGGTACATTGGAACTAACTGCAGGAATGGACCGCCCATGAAGAAGATCTGGGTTCCGAAAAGGTGTCTGGAAAATCTTCCTGTGAATGTCTTCATGACACCTCACATGAAGAAGACAAACCTCAGACCAAAGGTCTCATACGGTCCTAAGGCTTCATACAGACAGGGGACTCACCTGAGTCGCACTAACGCAAATGTTTTGCAGGGAAACCATACTCGGGCATATGAATATGAGAGCGCTACATCAAACCGCCATGTTCATATGACCAAGAACTATTCTGCCTATTCTTATGAGTACTATTGTCCGCCTACTAGACTGTTTGCTAGGGCTCCAAAGCCAAAATTCTCAGATGCTGCACTTAGACTTATTGCTTCTAAGCCACCCTTGAAGATGTGGGTGGCTAAGAAATCTTAACTCTCTCTTGCAAGGAAAGGTCTCCGGCAGAAAACCAAAATCTTCTGTCGCCATTGCTGGGGACCTTAAACATCTTGTAGGGCGCAAGATCAAATGCCCGAATGGCATTACTATGTACTTCGTTCCTGAATCGCATGCTACTCTCCCTATTAGTCCTAATCTGGATCTAAGTTTTCATAACCCACTGGTTCGTCAAATGTTTTTGCTTCACAATTCTCTTCGTGAAGCCTATCCCCCTAACTGCACTGTAGGGAACGACACCAGTGTCTTTAGAATGGATTATTGACAGTGGGTGTACAAATCACATGACCGGCAAAAGAAGCCTTCTCATGGACTCAACCTTACGTCCATCCGACAAGAGCCTCATCACATTCGCTGACACTGGTAAAAGTAAGGTATTGGGTCTAGGTAGAGTTGCAATCTCAAGGGATCAGCACATGGATAAATTCATGCTTGTTGAATCCCTTGGCTTCAACTTAATGTCTGTCTCAATGCTTTGCGATTGGAACATGATCATAATATTTGGAAAATATCATTGCCTGGTACTAATGGAATCTGACAAATCTCTACTGTTTGAAGGGTATCGGAAAGATGATTTGTACGAAGTAGATTTCTCAGCAGGGCCACAGCTTGTAGTATGTCTTCTAGCAAAAGCCTCAGAATGTTGGCTTTGGCATCGGAGACTTGGGCATGCTGGCATGAGGAACCTCCATGCCCTTGCGAAGAAGAAGCATGTCATAGGCATCGAGGGCGTCAAGTTCAAGAAAGATCACTTATGTGGTGCTTGTGAAGCAGGGAAGATGACGAGGGCCAAACATCCCTCGAAGACAATCATGACCACTACTCGACCCTTCGAACTGCTACACATGGATCTTTTTGGTCCCACTCACTACTCAACTTTTACCACTACTGCTTGCCTATATGGCTTTGTCATTGTTGATCATTACTCTAGATATACTTGGGTGCACATAATCCTTTACAAGATTCAAGTGCAGGATGTCTTCAGACGCTTCGTCAATCGAGCAATGAACAACTATGGCGCCAAGATAAAGCACATCAGAAGTGACAATGGCTGAATTCAAGAACACTGGCCTTGATACTTATCTTGATACCTTGGGCATCACACATGAATTCACAGCCCTGTACACGCCACAGCCGAATGGCGTCGTCGAACGCAAGAACAGAACACTCATTGAGATGGCCAGAATGATGCTAGATGAATACAAGACTCCAAGAAAATTCTGGCCTGAAGCCATTGACACTGCATGCCATACAATCAACCGTGTTTATCTTCACAAGCTTCTTAACAAGACATCTTATGAACTCCTAACTGGCAAGAAGCCAAATGTCAGTTACTTCAGAGTATTTGGCGCAAGATGCTGGATTAAGGACCCACGTCACACCTCAAAGTTTGCACCAAAAGCACATGAGGGTTTCATGCTTGGATATGGAAAGGATTCGCACTCCTACAGAGTCTTCAATCTCTTTCATTACAAAGTGGTTGAAACAGTGGATGTGCGGTTCGATGAGACCAATGGTTCACAAAGAGAGCACCTGCCAAATGTGCTAGATGAAGTTCCATCCAGCGAATCAATCAAGCTAATGGGAACTGGAGAAATCATACCTTCTGAAGCTCATCCTGAAGAGGAACTCATCATCTCCGCACCAGATCAACCTGAAGACAATGCTCAACCTGAAGACAATCCCTCCAACAACGACAATGATCAGCAAGAGCAAAGTCTTCGCCCTGTAAATCCACGCGTTGCCAATGAAGTGCAGATTGAAAGAATAATTGACAGCATCAATGCACCCGGTCCACTCACTCGTTCAAGGGCAACTCAGCTGGCAAATTTCTGTGGGCACTTCGCATTCGTCTCAATTACAGAACCCAAGAAAGTTGAAGAAGCCTTCATGGAACCTGAATGGATTCAAGCTATGCAAGAAGAGCTTCAACAGTTTGAGCTGAACAATGTATGGGAACTGGTTAAGCGTCCTAATCCACGGAAACACAATATAATAGGCACCAAATGGATATACCACAACAAGCAAGATGAGCATGGTAAAATTGTCAGAAACAAAGCTCGTCTCATTGCTCAAGGATATACTCAAGTGGAAGGCATTGATTTCGATGAAACATTTGCTCCTGTGGCTAGACTTGAAGCCATACGTATACTGCTGGCCTATGCAAATCATCATAACATACTTCTATATCAAATGGATGTGAAGAGTGCCTTTCTCAATGGCAAGATTGAAGAAGAAGTGTATGTTGCACAGCCGCCTGGGTTTGAAGATCCAAAACATCCTGACATGGTATACAAGCTCAACAAGGCACTGTATGGCCTCAAACAAGCCCCTCGGGCCTGGTATGACACACTCAAATATTTCCTGAAGAGCAAAGGCTTCATACCTGGTTCCCTAGACCCCACTCTCTTCATGAAGACATATGATGGTGAACTGTTTGTGTGCCAAATATATGTGGATGACATTATCTTCGGCTGCACCAATCAGAAGTACAGTGAAGAGTTTGGCTATATGATGCAAGAGCAATATCAGATGTCTATGATGGGGGAGCTGAAGTTCTTCCTCGGTCTTCAAATCCGACAACAACGCAACGGGATCTTCATATCTCAAGAGAAGTATCTCAAAGAGTGCCTGAAGAAGTTTGGTATGCAAGACTGCAAAGGCTTCACAACACCAATGCCAGCCAAACATTATCTGGGTCCCGACGACAATGGTAAAGAGTTCGATCAAAAGGTATACCGCTCCATGATTGGTTCTTTGCTTTATTTATGTGCATCTAGGCCAGATATTATGCTTAGTGTTTGCATGTGTGCTCGATTTCAAGCGGCACCAAAGGAGTCGCATCACTTAGCTGTGAAGCGAATTCTTCGATATTTGGCTCACACCCCAACTCTCGGATTATGGTATCCAAAGGGCTCAGAGTTTGATCTGGCTGGATTCTCGAATGCTGATTATGCTGGTGACAAGGTTGATCGGAAGTCTACATCAAGCACATGCCACTTTCTGGGACGATCACTTGTATGTTGGTCTTCAAAGAAGCAGAACTGTGTGTCCCTCTCCACTGCTGAATCTGAATACATTGCTATTGGATCTTGCTGCGCTCAGCTTCTGTGGATGAAGCAAACTCTCAAGGACTATGGCATTCATCTGAAGCAAGTGCCACTTTACTGCGACAACGAAAGCGCCATCAAGATTGCCAACAACCCAGTTCAGCACTCGAAGACAAAGCACATAGAAATTCGTCATCACTTTCTCAGAGATCATGTTGTGAAGAAAGATATTGATATCATACACATCAACACTGAAGAGCAATTGGCAGATATCTTCACCAAGCCCTTGGATGAGAAGAGATTTTGCAAGTTACGGTGTGAGCTAAATATCCTGCAATCCTCAAATGTCCTGTGATTAGGCACACATCCTAACACTTATGCATATTGATGACTTAGATGTGCAACACACAAAGTAACGTATATCTTCAATCAATGAAGACATACAGTCTGAGTGTGAATACATTAATGTGGAATTTGACTTTGGAGCGCCACGATAATTGTGCGCCGTGTCTGGGTCTAATACTTCCTATACGGTGGGTAACGCCACCATCAAACGTTCTATTTTGAAGTGTTTCACTCATGGCGTTACCTTGCAATGTCTTCACATTTGGTTTGGCTTCAATCTCAACATGTCTTCATGATTATCTTCAATATGTTGATTGTATAGATATATATATATATATACTAGTGTTCTGTCCTCTGCAGCATTCACTTATAGCTATGGCTTCTTGTTTGAATCTTTTGAACAAAGTGAATGTGATCGGACCCTAACCTCTCTATGCTTTCTATCTCAAATTCTATCTCTCCAAGTCATATGCATTCCATTGAAACTATCGAATGTCTTCTCTGCGCCCTTCAGCAGACGACACAGAGACAACCTTTAAGTCCATTTTCAATGCTCATTCATCCACATGAAATCCGGAGAAGTAGGAACGACCACCCGACAATCCAGACGTGCGTGGGACGTGGAACAACCCCCAAAATTCCGCATGATGGCCACGTGTCACTCAGATGCGAATCGCCAGGGGCACCTGTGTAATAGCATAGTGCCGCCCCTGTACCTATAATACACACTTCACAGCGGTCATTATCTCTTCTTCCACTCTCGCACGAACCCTAGCGCCACCGCTAGCCCACGACGACGCCAGCGACGAAGCGCTTCGCTGCCGCAACATCTTCGACGTCGTCTTCACGCCGATTGCGGACATCGTCCTCTCCGCCGTCACCGTAGGTGTCCTCCGTCGCCAAGTTAGGGCACGGAAGATTGAACTGCTCGGCCTCATCTCCCACTCCGTCTAGCAGTTCCCAGTGTGGTAAATAAAACTTCTTTTTACGGCCCCTTTTGATCCTATGGCTTTGTCACTTTCTACCATAAGAAGTTTCTATTCACACAAGTTAGATCTCTCTCATACTGCATCTCATAACATGCCTATTATATTCACTTGTGCTTCACAAAGTAGTTAGATTCCTCACTTGTACTGATCTGTGGGTTCGTACAAATCTGGAACCAACTTCTTATCTATGAGTGAATGTCTTCGCACAATGAGGTCAATGTCTTCTAAACTGATTTATCTTAAAAAATCTTCTGAGAATGCATATGACCTCTTCCCCTTCCCTCGCACCTTAATGCTGTCACAGGTACATGTCCGTGGGAGAATCCTTTGGTTCTCATAGTCTGCATTCATTTGCAGAATTCTTACAGCATCACATAAATTCTCCTAAAGCCAGTTCATGTTGGTCCAGCAAGAGAAAGCCTTTGAAGCCTTTGAACGTATTGAAGCCTTTCAAGTTAAAGTTTATGGCTTCAGAGAAAGCAGCAAGGAAGGGGGCAGAAAACGTCGTGGCGGAACATCCAGAGATCTGCCTGATGAACTCGCAGAAATGTATAAGACAGATCCTGAAGAGGATTATAGTCAGCGCAAGACCCGAATCCAATGGATTCGACGCTATTGGGCAGAACAATGGTTCAAATACCGCTTCACAACCCAAGAGTATGCTGAGAAAAGTGCAATCAAAAGACCGTGGGGAGACATCTTATACAAGAATCTTCTACCCAGGTCCAGATATGAAGCTATTGCCCAAAGCTTCTATCCATGCATGGTCCGTGGGCCACAGCCTGATGATGCACATCCGTCGTCACTACTCTGGTGTCGTGACGACAATCTGTTCAAGCGCAACTTCCAGTTTGCCCAAACTCAACGAAGCAGAACAAGAAGAAATTTGGGTTAGACTTCAACCCTGGCCCCTCAGCACCAAGGGCAGATGGCACACGAGAAGCAGAACCCAATGTCATCGGTCCTTATGCCAACCTTGAAGGCCTCATCACCCGCATCTTAGTTCAAGGGACCGCAGTGAATGAGCCTCCAGCTGACTCTGAATCAGAAGAAGCTCCTGCAGTGCTGAAGCCAAAGAAGATGAAGAAGCCTAAAGCTTCAAAGCCTGCCTCTTCACCGAAAATCTCAAGGGCGAAGCCACTTGAAACTGCACCTCCTGAAGACAGTGTGCAGTCTGAAGACGTATCCCTCATCTCCAAGCCCCAGAAGAGCAAGATGCCTCAGCCACACACCGGCCAAGAGCTCACAGCTGCTGCTATTCTGCGCAATGATGACATTGACCTGTCAAGTGATGAAGACCTGGTAGATGACGCCCTTGAGCAACTCATCAAGAGCAAAGAAGAAGCAGAAATCTTCAATGATATGCCACTCTTTGATGTCACCATCATCCACAACTTCATTGACGAGTGGTTTGACACGCCCAACATCAGCTTCGATGATCTACAGCTACCCATTGGCCTCAGTGTCGCCTTCCATGGCGCCATTCCTTCAGAACTAGCCATCGCCCAGCGCGTTGTTGAGCTAAAGCAGAAGATTGACTATGAAAAGGCTCAGTTCAAAAAGCATATGGCCAAGCTCAGTGTGCAAGATGTGAAGAACTTCAAGATCATGCTGCACGAGCTCAAGGAAGCCTTTCTGAAGAAACGTGCAGAAGCTCAGGGTTCGCGTGAGCGCATGAAGACTCTGGCTGACAGATGTGTGCAAGCCTACAATGAGGCTGAGAAGCGCAAGGCACTTGGGCGTCCTGGCATCGACCCTAGGATGGCCGCAAAGAAGAAGAAGAAGCCTGTTACAGCTGAACCCGATGCACCAAGGCAGGAAGCAGTTCTGGTTGTCTTCCCCACAAGAATGACTGGCTCGAAGCCAAAAAGCTGGTCAACATCTTCAGAGCTCAAGAAGACGAGGACTGCTGAGGCTGAAGCAAGGAAAAGGAAATATCCTGAAGCCTCTCCTACTGCCCCCTCCAAGAAAAAGAGAAAGACCAAGAAAGATAGGGCTGCTCCCACAGATCCCTTGGTTGTTGAACCCATTTCCATGGTTCACCCCGACACCAATCCACAAGAACGCCAACTGACCATCCATGTGCCTGCTTTCATAGAGGCTCATGGAGCTGAAGACATTCCAGCAGCTGATCCCATCGCTGCTGAAGACATTGGTCAACATCACAATGAAGAAGATGATGCAGTCCTTCCTCAGCAAGACAACAGCGAACTCATCAGCATTGGTCGCCCATTGACGCCAATTGCCCAGGATGCCTCATGGGCGGATCGCCCACAAGAGGAAGAAGACAATGAGGCCCAGCCCACTCAAACTCCACAGGCGTCGCCCGTGTTGCGCAAGCTTCGCAAAGGTCCAAGGCCTCACGTCTCTACTGAAGACATTCCGGCTGCATCAGCCAAAGATGATGAAATACCCCAAGTCCCCCCGTCTCACCAAGAAGCAGTTCTTACGAAGAACATGCTTGTGTCCGACCCTCCAGCTCGTCAAGTGGAGGATGAAAATCGTGAGGCTGCCACAACTAACAGTGAAGCTAATGTGGAGCCCTCCCCACCAAAAGCATCAGTAGAAAGCGAAGCCACTGATCCAGACACTTCTGTTCCTGAGTCTGCTGCAGGTCCCCAGTTCGACTATCATGTTGAGCACAGGCCTCAGGTACAGAAGCCAATCCCAAGAGTGCCAAGGTTCCCAGGTCCTACATCAGCACCTGGCTCCTTCAACATCAATGGCTTCAGGGCAGACAATACATTCTTCAATAGCTCCAAGAACCCCTACTCAAGGGAAAGGATTTCATCAGATCGGTTCTGGAGCTATCCTTAGCGAAGCTACTACTCATGCATACTGTACAACCAAGGTCGCATCTTCCCACATAAGCGCCTTGATGTTGAAGCTATAGCTGGTCTGCCCTGCCTAGAAGAAGCGTTGGATTGTTTCAAGCAAGTGGGACTGCTGCCATTCATAACTGACCAAGAGCATTGGAATGAAGAGCTGCTGCTCCAATTCTATGCCACACTCCACATCCGTGGGTACAACGTAGATCCGAAGACTTGGGTCTTGGAGTGGATGACCGGCAATGTTCATCACGAGGCCAATGCATTTGACATCATTGAACTCACTCGCTTGCCCACTCCTGGCGATCTCTTCGAGCAAGGCTGTCAGCTGCATACTGAAGCTATTGAAAGCATCTTTCAGAGGCCTGAACCTAATATGAGTCAGATGCTCAGCATGATGAAGCCATTGCCCCAAGATGCTGCTTATCCCACAGAGTTCTTCGTTGAAGACCTTGAGTATCTGCCAAGAACCATCTATCACATCATCAGCCGGACTCTCTGGCCCATTAAAGGACACTCTCCAAATGCCAAGATTGAGGGTGCAATGAAGACTTTCATATTCTATATCCTTCATGGCAAATGCTTCAATGCACAGGACTTTTTCATATGCCAACTTGCTGCATCAGGCTCTGATCTGTTTGGTTTGAAGTTCTACGCCCCTTGGGTAATGCGGCTGATCAAACTTCACTCTGCTATCTTGTATCAGTGTCAGGACCCCGATCCTAAGCCACATCGATCTAGCATGTAACACATCATATCACTTTGCGGCCTCACGCACGGTATTCCCACGGGTGCCACCTTACCTGGCCCGGGACCGTTTGCGCCTTTTGGCTCATGTATATGATAGTGTCGCTAGCATCCATATGACAGAGAACCCGGGCCGACATGACTAGTCGTGAACCCAAAGTGGCACTAACTCATGGGAACAGGCATACATGAATCACATCGAGCATGTCGGTCAGCAGCGTGTGAATCCGGGTTGTAGCACTGGGCTAACAGGACTCCGGGAATCCGGGCTGTAGCAGGCTAGACAGGAGTCCGGATGTCACCGCGTGACATTTCCCCGAAGGGACAAACACAGGAACGAAGTGAAACACATGCCAGCCAGTCAAGTGTCCTGAGCAGTAGTGCTGGCCTAGCAGGACTCCGGTGAACCAGGCTGTAGCGGACTACTATGGCTCATGGAAGCACAAGACTACATTTCCCCATAAGAGAGGCTACCAAGGATAAACAACTAGGTTGTCGGATCCCACACATACCAAGCATTTCAATCATACACACAATATGCTCGATATGTGTAATTACAACATGGCATCACAACATAACTCTACGACTCAAGTATTTATTCATTAGGCTCAAAGGAGTGAGATATTACAAACAAGGGTCTCATGACCCAACATTCAAAGCATACAAGTCATAGCACATGCGGAAGCTTAACATGCCTGAGTACAGACATCTACAAATGAAAAAGGCTGAGAAGCCTGACTATCTACCAGATCCTGCCGAGGGGACAAGATCGTAGCTGAGGTAACAAGCTAAACGTCGAAGTCCATGCGGAACTACTAGCGAGACTGACGTCTCTCTGCAAAACATAAAATAGGCAAACGTGAGTACAAATGTACCCAGCAAGACTTACATCAGAACTAGCTACATATGCATCAGTATCAATAAAGGGGGGTGGTGGAGTTTGACTGCAGCAAGCCATCTTTGACTCGATGGCTATCCTGAACTACGACTACAAGTAACTCTTTTGAGGTGGCGCACACGAGTCCACATATTCACCATATCAATACACCACTATGGATCCGCTCCCGTATCCCTAAGAGAACACCATCCATAGCACTCACGCTTATCTTGTGCATTTTAGAGTATCCACTTTCACTTGTCTATGAACTATGCGAGGGGTCCAAGTTTCCATATCCGAGGAATCCGGCTATTCGAATAGATAATGATAACCCTGCAGGGGTGTACTTCTTCACACACGCTCTCGCCACTTATCGCCATGTACACGTCATGTACCTCGGCAACCTTCAAGCGGAAGCCGGGCGAGGGAGTCGGCCACAACCTGACTAACCAACAAGTCTCTAGTCCAGGTTTATCGCCTATTCAGGTTCCATCCGCAAGGAGATCAGGCCGGGGTATCGCTCACGGCCCCAAATGATGTGAGCAGGGTTCCCAAGCCCACCATCCGGGTGCCACTTGGTACACCGTGCCATGGTGCCTAGTCTGTCCCAAGCCCACCTATACCGGGTGCCACTTGGTAGACTACTAACACTACCTACAAACACCAGAAACTAGTTGCAACTCCTGGACACAGATCGAGTTCATTAATAAGCCGAGAGGGGCCGAGTTACCGGAACCCAATGTGTGGTAGTAACTATTCATGGATCACAAACACAGGACTCAGTTCCTGAGGACGGCTGCAATGAGACAACCCACCATTACTCCTACATGGCCTCTCACCGCTACCTTTACCAAATTGTGTTCACACACTTAGCTCTCAACGGTAGGACATGTTCACCACGTTCCAATTCATTCCCGATGAATCAGACTGAACTCAACTCTAAGCAGTGGCAGGCATGACAACAAACATGAATGAGTAGGCACATCAGGGCTCAAACAATTCCTACTCATGCTAGTGGGTTTCATCTATTTACTGTGGCAATGACAGGTCATGCAGAGGAAAGGGGTTCAGCTACCGCAGCATGTAACAGTTGAAACGGTGTTGTCGTAATGCAGTAAAAGAGAGCAGGAGCAAGAGAGTGGGATTGTATCGGAATGAACAAGGGGGTTTTGCTTGCCTGGCACTTCCGAAGATAATATAGTTCTTCATCGGTGTCATCGATCAATCGTCGGAACCACGTCTATCGGGGGGGGGGGGGGGCAATCACCGGCAAACACAGAAAGAATACAATCAATGTAATGCAACAATATGATGCATGATCATGACATGGCAATATGATGTGAGTTGAGCTAATGCAACTAGTAGCAGAAAGGCTTGGGTTGATTTGAACTCAAGGTTCAAATTCAAATTCAATCTACGAATTCAAATAGTGCAATATCATGTTTTGGACTAAAGAGTGAGGTTAACTTGCTCAAACATGCATGAAAATGGTGCAGATGGATTCCTTGAATTTTTCTGATAATTTTTCATATATGAATTATTTCATTTGGAGTTACGGTTAAATTTCTATGATTTTTCAAAGTTTTGGATAATTTCTGAAATAAATAAATTAATTAAGATTTATTTAAATCCCAGAAAAGGATTACTGCGTCAGCATGATGTCACTGTGACGTCAGCAAGTCAACTATGACTAACCAGGTCAAACCTGACTAGTGAGGTCCACTGGTCAGTGACCCTAGCTGGTTTGGGTGGATGACAAGTGGGACCAGTCAACGTTGACTTGACCAAGTCAAAGCTGACATGTGGGGTCCACAGGTTTAGCACTAATCTAATCTATTTTAGTTAGCCAGTTAATTGGGCGGTGGGGCCCGGTTGTCATTGACTCCAGGGGGTAATTAGTAGGGTGCTTAGGCCCTAATGATGGTGCCACGTCACCAGCCACCGGAGTTAGACACCGGCGACCAAACCCGACGGCGGAGGATCGCCGGAGTTGCTTGAAACGGCGCTACAGGGGTTGGCTCGACGCGCTGGAGGCACCAGAGGGATGCCCATCCTCGTGCGCAACCAGGGGATCACGCGGGAGGCTGCGGGGTGGCCGGAGACGATGGCCACGGCAACCATGGCGGTGGCCGGAGCTACGGGAACGGCGCGTTCGGCGCTACGGAGCTCGGGAGGGGAAGCCGTTGGTGGCTACGGGCTCGTGGAGGGACGCTGAGCACGTTCCAGTCCTTGGACACAAGCGGCGGCGGCAGTGGCCACGACGGCATTGAGGCCAGCGGCGAGGAGCTCACGGCTCCGGCGGTTGGCGCGGTTAGAGGAAGAAAAATACGGCGGGGCTAGGGGGAGAGGAGTCAGGAGCTCACAGGGAGGCCGCACAGTAGGTCAGTGGGCTCGGGGACGTCCTTGATGGTGCGAATCGACGGCAAGGGGCTCGGGTGCCCGAGGTTGAAGATGACCACGATGGCGATGAGGCAGGGCCTCCTGGCATCTCCTAGCTCGATTGGGAGGACGAGGAGGCTTTGGAGGTGCTTCTGTACTCGGTGGAAGGGTGAGGGCTGCACGATGGCCGCGGTGGTGCTCATCGGCGCGTTCGGGTGGACGCGCGCGAGAGAGACAGAGGAGGGAGGGCACTCGAGGGAGAGAGGGGAAAGTGGCAGGGGACCGAGGAGGGTCGCGTGGCGATGCTAGAAGGGCCGAGGCATCGCGGTGGAAGCAGGAGGTGGTCGGGCGTGCGCCGGCGCGCGGCGAGCACGCGCCCTGCGTCCGACTGGCGCGAGGTGGAAGACGCCTCTGCCCCTAGTGGGCTGGGCTGTCTTACCAGGCCGCCAGCTGGCCAGGTAAGTGGGCTGCCAGGTAAGTTTTGTTATGTTTTAATTTTTGTTCTGTTTTCTTTTATTTAATCATTTTTCCACTGATTCAAATTCAAAAGAATTTCAAAACAGTGACAAAACCCTTTGAGTAATTTTATGTTGCTAGATGGACTTTTCCAACAGCACATAAAACATTTCAAAGTTAATTGAAAATATATCCCATATATTATGAATATAATTCCAAATTCAAATACAGTAATGATTTAAATTCAGTGCCAAAATAATTCCTTAAAAATGTTCAATATTTTTGGTTTGGATACAAACCCTTGCCAAAATTATCAAACATTAATGAACGCCATTTTGGTTTCACTGAATGCAAGCTTAAGGCTTCTTGCCCCTTTTTTTATTTAAGTTTTTGAGGCTTCCACTTTCCTCAATTCAAGTTTCAGAAATTTAGACATGATGCAGGATGCTTATGAAACTAATTGCAATCAAATTCTAGGGCTGTGACAACTCACCCCCACTAAACAAGAATCTCGGCCCGAGATTCGAGACGTGAGGTAAGAAGACAGAGGGGACACAAATCTTCATGATCCAATTGCCCTTCTCGGAGACATTGATTCATTGCTTCATATTGATTTTGATGTCTTTGCCTTCGAGATCTTGATCCAACACGATGACTACAGAAGGGAACTCTATAGAAAACGATCTCCTCGAAGATCGAGCACTCGAGATCAACTCATGGAGTGAGACATTGAGGCATCTCTTGAATTGGAACACCAAATATACATCAAGAGGGATGGATAGTAACAGATAATGAAGTTCGATTTGGTAGGCAACAATTCCACACTAAAGTAGATGGTGGATGTGTTTCAACGTAGTTAGGACTGAATTGCCGTGATTCCATAACGGGACATCTTAGAAGAGGTGACTCCTAGAATTATTTCCTTAAGTGGCAAAAGAATTACTTTTGATACTGAGATCATTGGAACTCTTTATACCAGCCTAAGGCAATCACAAATGATCATTTCAAGGAGTTCGAAAGAATGACATACTCAGACCAGAATGGATGATGTGGACTACCTTGTTGAAGACAGCGCAATGAGTGATTTTTGCTTATCACCGGAAATGGAAGGGACCCATGGTAAGTCCACTTTTGAAGATGATCCTGAACAACAACTACTGAGGTGCAAGCTGGGAACAAAATGCAAATGTTGGGAATGATTCTGGTAACTGGGGAAGAACTCAACAGTCGAGAGTGAGTCCATTGTTTGAAAAGGTTATAACATAACCGAGGAAACTGGAAGCAAATCTCAGTTAACGCCAACGGTAAAACCTAGTGCTTGCGCGTGCTCTCAAGAACTTGAGCATCTCCATATTCATCAAGGTTTTACCAATATCCGTGTCAAGGATCCTGGCAACACAACATACCACCATGATAAATGGTGATGGATGATGCAGATGCGAAGGAAGATAACACTTTCTTAGATTTCACCTTAGCGAGGCCAAGGGAACAAAATCTGGATGATCGACCGAGAGACATATAGCACTCCGCTTCTAATGCTCTCCTTGATGTGCTAGTGTATCCCATTCATAGATATGGTTTGATATATAGAACATCAAGTAAAAGGTCAGACTTCGGGAGCACAAGAATCCGTAAGGATTAACTATGGAGGTAAATCCTATGAAATCCTTATGGGGAGGTGGCCAACTTCCTCAATCAAGATACTACAATAATAGGTCTTCCGGCTGGGTGTGTTGGCCACGACATCCACTTTACTGGTTACAGAGAGACCAATATTATAGTTCTTGGAGTGTGTTCCAACCATCATATCTGCCTGAGGTTCAGATCTGGTTGGTGTCAGGATATTCCAGACTCATCACGTCTAGAAAGAAAAATGAAAGTTTGCAACACAAATCGACGAGATGACGTTGCGAGACTCTCGGGGGAATGAACTACGGTAGTAAGCTCCAAAACATGAGCTGGTTCTGCTACACACATGTGAACATGTTGTCCAAGACAAGCATGACCATAAAGTAGTCTTACAATAAAATACTACCGAGTTCAGGTGGGAAACCATCATTGCGGATAACGAAGTCCTTGATTAAGCCCGGGTTAGCTCTTAAAAAGGAACTTCTTCTCCTTGAACAAATCAATCAGTGGCTTGGTGTGCTAGGGACACATATAGAATGAAGGTTGCAAGTCTCCAAACCACAGAATACTTCGCACATATGCATGAATGATTTGGGATGATTCCAGAGGAGGCAAAACAAACTTTCTCTAATTCACGGCGGCAACTTGCATCAAATGCACATGAATTAAAGGAAGTCACTTCTTTCATCCGAATATATGCTTCATGAACGGAACACGAAGATAATGCTTATAAAGTTTCCAATACTAGCTGGAGGTTCAACATGAATCATGGGGGAGACAAAATGCTGCTGATGGGCTCAACAACAACTCATTGGAATTTCCATATCACTGGACTTCCACCATCATGTGAACACGGTGATAGCATTGGTCAGACCAAAAGATATAATGGTGTATGCTCGAGGGATCAACCACGAGTAAGACAACATTACGAACATCGTTGGTTCTCATTTGACTTGACGATAGCCCATACTCAAGTCTAAGTTTTGACAAGGCAATAGATCCAACAACTGATCACGAGGACCAATCAATGGAGATATCATCTTTCTTCAACACACACACACACACAATAAAAGATATCCCTTAACGTGAACTAAGTCAGACAAGCTTTTATCTTCCAACTCTCCAAGTTGTTGTTTAGCTTAACCAACTAGCTCAGGGATATCCAACACGGATTCTTGGAGAAGGGCGTGGTTACAAGAAACCAACTTGATCACGAACTCAACATAGCGGTCAGGTGACAACCTGGTAACACTTCCGAGAAGATATTCAGAAAATCACGAACCACCGATATGTTACTAAGCTCAAGAACAATCTTGCTTTTCAAGGCAAGACGATGTGATCAAGAGAGTGATGGATTGACACAATCCTATCTCATTGATCGAGGAGTGCACCAGGAAAAATGGACTAGGTAGCACGATCAATCTTAGAATGATAATTCAATAACCAACATGCTAAGAATGAGATTGTTGTCCATTAACTACCAAGCAACGTGGTTGCTAGGAGTATTGATTTCACACATCACGATTCACTTGTCGGCATTCTGGTTGCGGCAACACGACACCGAGGAATGAATAATGATGGCGAGAAGTATCACTGTGTCAAGAATTCATAAGATGGTGTGCAATTCCCATGACATTCTTGACATAAGACGGTAATACTTCAGGATAGAACAGAATCAAAAGCTGGATTGGCCTTTTGATCTGCGAAATACAACTACTTTGACCCAATCCTAGATATGGATGAGGTGCTGGAGTTTGTTTCTCCTAGTCATTCCGGAATAGAATGGCTTGACGGACCATAAGAATAAAAGGGCATTGATGAACACAAATGCACACATACTCTTGGCTATCAACTGATTGAGGATGGTCGGAATACAACTGAAGGGGAACAACTCAGGGAACATATAATTTTCTGAGTTGTGGATGCATAGATTAGTATGTCGAGCAAAGCTCAACATTTCTTCCGGACAACCCATGCAGAAGGGTAGGAGTGGAAGATTCACAATGCAGAATGGAGAATTCATCAAGAGCACTCTAGTTGTGATCTTTTGGTTCAAAGAACTTCTACCATAAGCGGTTCGTAGTATTTGGAAGAAGGAACTACCATGGACCTCGAGGACTAATGCAAAGGTTACTAATATCCTAAAGGAACTAGCAAACACTATTGACATGAGGTAAGTAGGGTGAATCTCGGGTTCAGAACCCAAGAATAGAATACCTACTACTAAATGGCATCACGGAATGCTTTCGAGAATGGTGGCCAGAATCATCACACCGAAACACAAAACACGGCTAGATTACTAGGTGACTCCCTAAAACACCTAGGGTCATAATACTAACTCCAACATATATGTCGAGGCAATAGAGTACCTCCACTCACCGATTAGTGTGCTTAATCTGGCCCAAAAGGACATGAGGAACGGAAAGAAAGGATTTGCAATTGCATCAGACTATGTAGAGACCTGGGATGACTCGGACAGCATAACGGTTGTACATGCTCAAAATGATTTGAGACATCCTGCAAAATGGTGGCATGACCACCCAATATCACAATATCAAGGTTCCGAGATCAACTGTCAACATACGGAAGTAGTAGGAACTGAACTGAGGCTTGAACTCAACAATCCTAGTCAACTACGGTTTAGTAACACGTCATCCTGTGAGATAGAAGAGAAGCCTAGTTCTTAACCCCTGTAGAAAAGAAGAGGATGACCCAGATCAGAGGCATGAGGTATAAGGAGTAAAAAGAGCCTTACGTTCCCTTCCACAATCAATCCCCTTATATAACTAAATCATTTCTAGACACGACTTTGACCAACTTGGCTTGGTAATCCTACGGGCAGTCAGGCTTTGATACCAAAGCTGTCAGGACCCCGATCCTAAGCCACATCGATCTAGCATGTAACACATCATATCACTTTGCGGCCTCACGCACAGTATTCCCACGGGTGCCACCTTACCTGGCCCGGGACCGTTTGCGCCTTTTGGCTCACGTATATGATAGTGTCGCTAGCATCCATATGACAGAGAAACCGAGCCGACACGACTAGTCATGAACCCAAAGTGGCACTAATTCATGGGAACAGGCATACATGAATCACATCGAGCATGTTGGTCAGCAGCGTGTGAATCCAGGTTGTAGCACTGGGCTAACAGGACTCCGGGAACCCGAGCTATAGCAGGCTAGACAGGAGTCCGGATGTCACCGCGTGACATTTCCCCGAAGGGACAGACACAGGAACAAAGTGAAACACATGCCGGCCAGTCAAGTGTCCGGGGCAGTAGTGCTGGGCTAGCAGGACTCCGGTGAACTAGGCTATAGCGGACTACTATGGCTCATGGAAGCACAAGACTACATTTCCCCATAAGAGAGGCTACCAAGGATAAACAACTAGGTTGTCGGATCCCACACATACCAAGCATTTCAATCATACACACAATATGCTCGATATGTGTAATTACAACATGGCATCACAACATAACTCTACGACTCAAGTATTTATTCATTAGGCTCCGAGGAGCGAGATATTACAAACAAGGGTCTCATGACCCAACATTCAGAGCATACAAGTCATAGCACATGCGGAAGCTTAACATGCCTGAGTACAGACATCTACAAATGAAAAAGGCTGAGAAGCCTGACTATCTACCAGATCCTGCCGAGGGCACAAGATCGTAGCTGAGGTAACAAGCTAAACGTCGAAGTCCACGCGGAACTACTAGCGAGACTGACATCTCTCTGCAAAACATAAAATTGGCAAACATGAGTACAAATGTACCCAGCAAGACTTGCATCAGAACTAGCTACATATGCATCAGTATCAATAAAGGGGGTGGTGGAGTTTGACTGCAGCAAGCTAGCTTTGACTCGGTGGCAATCCTGAACTACGACTGCAAGTAACTCTTTTGAGGTGGCGCACACGAGTCCACATATTCACCATATCAATACACCACTATGGATCCGCTCCCGTCTCCCTACGAGAACACCATCCATAGCACTCACGCTTATCTTGCGCATTTTAGAGTATCCACTTTCACTAGTCTATGAACTATGCGAGGGGTCCAAGTTTCCATATCCGAGGAATCCGGCTATTCGAATAGATAATGATAACCCTGTAGGGGTGTATTTCTTCACACACGCTCTCGCCAATTATCGCCCTGTACACGTCATGTACCTCGGAAACCTTCAAGCGGAAGACGGGCGAGGGAGTCGGCCACGACCTGACTAACCAACAAGTCTCTAGTCCAGGTTTATCGCCTATTCGGGTTCCATCCGCAAGGAGATCCGGCCGGGGTGTCGCTCACGGCCCCAAACGATGTGAGCAGGGTACCCAAGCCCACCATCCGGGTGCCACTTGGTACACCGTGCCACGGTGCCTAGTCTGTCCCAAGCCCACCTGCACCGGGTGCCACTTGGTAGACTACTAACACTACCTACAAACACCAGAAACTAGTTGCAACTCCTGGACAGAGATCGAGTTCATTAATAAGCCGAGAGGGGCCGAGTTACCGGAACACAATGTGTGGTAGTAACTATTCATGGATCACAAACACAGGCCTCAGTTCCTGAGGACGGCTGCAATGAGACAACCCACCATGTACTCCTACATGGCCTCTCACCGCTACCTTTACCAAAACGTGTTCACACACTTAGCTCTCAACGGTAGGACATGTTCACCATGTTCCAATTCATTCCCGATGAATCAGAGTGAACTCAACTCTAAGCAATAGCAGGCATGACAACAAACATGAATGAGTAGGCACATCAGGGCTCAAACAATTCCTACTCATGCTAGTGGGTTTCATCTATTTACTATGGCAATGACAGGTCATGCGGAGGAAAGGGGTTCAGCTACCGCAGCATGTAACAGTTGAAACGGTGTTGTCCTAATGCAGTAAAAGAGAGCAGGAGCGAGAGAGTGGGATTGTATCGGAATGAACAAGGGGGTTTTGCTTGCCTGGCACTTCCGAAGATAATATAGTTCTTCATCGGTGTCATCGATCAATCGTCGGAACCACGTCTATCGGGGGGAACAATCACCGGCAAACACAGAAAGAATACAATCAATGTAATGCAACAATATGATGCATGATCATGACATGGCAATATGATGTGAGTTGAGCTAATGCAACTAGTAGCAGAAAGGCTTGGGTTGATTTGAACTCAAGGTTCAAATTCAAATTCAATCTATGAATTCAAATAGTGCATTATCATGTTTTGGACTAAACAGTGAGGTTAACTTGCTCAAACATGCATGAAAATGGTACAGATGGATTCCTTGAATTTTTCTGATAATTTTTCATATATAAATTATTTCATTTGGAGTTACGGTTTAATTTCTATGATTTTTCAAAGTTTTGGATAATTTCTGAAATAAATAAATCATTTAAGATTTATTTAAATCCTAGAAAAGGATTACTGCGTCAGCATGATGTCACTGTGACGTCAGCAAGTCAACTGTGACTGACCAGGTCAAACCTGACTAGTGGGATCCACTGGTCAGTGACCCTAGCTGGTTTGGGTGGATGACAAGTGGGACCAGTCAACATTGACTTGACCAAGTCAAAGCTGACACATGGGGTCCACAGGGTTAGCACTAATCTAATCTATTTTAGTTAGCCGGTTAATTAGGCGGTGGGGCCCGGTTGTCATTAACTCCAGGGGGTAATCAGTAGGGTGCTTAGGCCCTAATGATGGTGCCACGTCACCAGCCACCGGAGTTAGACGCCGGCGACCAAACCCGACGGTGGAGGATCGCCGGAGTTGCTCGGAATGGTGCTACAGGGGTCGGCTCGACGCGCTGGAGGCACCAGAGGGATGCCCATCCTTGCACGCATCCAGGGGATCACGCGGGAGGCTGCGGGGTGGCCAAAGATGATGGCCACGGCAACCATGGCGGTGGCCGGAGCTACGGGAACGGCGGGTTCGGCGCTACGGAGCTCGGGAGGGGAAGCCATTGGTGGCTACGGGCTCGTGGAGGGACGCTGAGCACGTTCCAGTGCTTGGACGCAAGCGGCGGCGGCAGTGGCCACGACGGCATCGAGGCCAGCGGCGAGGAGCTCACGGCTCCGGCAGTTGGCGCGGTTAGAGGAAGAAAAATACGGCGGGGCTAGGGGGAGAGGAGTCAGGAGCTCACAGGGAGGCGGCACAGTAGGTCAGTGGGCTCGGGGACGTCCTTGACGGCGCGAATCGACGGCAAGGGGCTCGGGTGCCCGAGGTTGAAGATGACCACGATGGCGATGAGGCAGGGCCTCCTGGCGTCTCCTAGCTCGATTGGGAGGACGAGGAGGCTTCGGGGGTGCTTCTGTACTCTGCGGAAGGATGAGGGGTGCACGATGGCCGCGGTGGTGCTCATCGGCGTGACGGGCGCGTTCGGGTGGACGCGCGCGAGAGAGACAGAGGAGGGAGGGCGCTCGAGGGAGAGAGGGGAAAGTGACAGGGGACCGAGGAGGGTCGCGTGGCGATGCTAGAAGGGCCGAGACATCACGGTGGAAGCAGGAGGTGGCCGGGCGTGCGCCAGCGCGCGGGGAGCACGCGCCCTGCGTCCGACTGGCGCGAGGTGGAAGACGCCTCTGTCCCTAGTGGGCTGGGCTGTCTTACCGGGCCGCCAGCTGGCCAGGTAAGTGGGCTGCCAGGTAAGTTCTGTTCTGTTTTAATTTTTGTTCTATTTTCTTTTATTTAATCATTTTGCCACTGATTCAAATTCAAAAGAATTTCAAAACAGTGACAAAACCCTTTGAGTAATTTTATGTTGCTAGATGGACTTTTCCAACAGCACATAAAACATTTCAAAGTTAATTGAAAATATATCCCATATATTATGAATATAATTCCAAATTCAAATACAATAATGATTTAAATTCAGTGCCAAAATAATTCCTTAAAAATGTTCAATATTTTTGGTTTGGATACAAACCCTTGCCAAAATTATCAAACATTAATGAAGGCCATTTTGGTTTCACTGAATGCAAGCTTAAGGGTTCTTGCCCCTTTTTTTTATTTAAGTTTTTGAGGCTTCCACTTTCCTCAATTCAAGTTTCAGAAATTTAGACATGATGCAGGATGCTTATGAAACTAATTGCAATCAAATTCTAGGGTTGTGACAACTAGCCCTCTGCCCGCAACCATCGTATCTTCTTGCCAGATGTGGATACCTCTGCTGGAGCCATCTATCCTGAACCTGCCAAGCAACCTCTAAGTCTTCAGAATGCAGAACACCAGAGCTTCACTCAAAACTTTGAAGGAATTGAAGCAGTCTCTCGGGTGTATCCGTTGGCTGGCACTACACGTGCACCACGCCCTGCTTCCACTGAAGCCACTGACAGCACAACTGCTCCAAGACCCAAGAAGCGCACTCGTGTTCTCAATAACCGAGAGCTTCTTGTGGCCCTTCATCAAAAACAGGATAGGCATCATGAATGGCTAAAGCGTCAGATGAAAAGCCTCTTGGTGGATGTTAATCGCATTCAAAATCTTGCCACCAAGAATGCTTTCGTTACCCATGAAACCTGTCGCCGTACATGGAAAGGGCTAACGATGATGTGTTTTGAAGCTGATCTTCAAGAGGATGGCTTCACTGAGCGATTCAAGTTTGACTCCACACCTCCTCAAAGGGCTGTGCTGCGAGGAACACCATCACTTGAAGACTCTGAAATCTCTTCCTCTGCTGCAACAGTGACTGCCCGAGTTATCGAGGATGAAGACGATGCTACTTCACCACCACCCTCTTCAGCACCGCCAAACACCACCAACGACCCTGCTGCTCATGGGAACGAGTAGACACTCTATGTCTTCAAACCTTTTTGGTCCTTACTGACAAAAGGGGGAGAAGCTTATGGGGTTGATAGTCTTCAAGCGGTTCCATATGGGCGGGTGCTTTATATTTTGCTATATTTTGCTTCGTGCTTACAACTCTCGTTTTGCTACATTTGGTCCTTTGAGTTGTAACACTTAAACTCGATGGTCGTCTGCTACTTGTTTGCCACCTTGCTTTGCGAAGATAAATTCCGCATGTGCGACGATAAATTCCGCACTTAGATCATTCTGCAGACGTCCATTTTCCATTATGCATGACATTATCTTCATATACTTTTACATGCATAGTGGATTGTCATCATAAGTTGAAGTGGATCTCCACAAGTACAACCTGCCATGTGCATTTGCATTCCAAAAGCAAATTACATATATGCACATCTTCAGGGGGAGCCCTTGCAACTTATGAAGACAATTCCCTATCTTTTACAAATTTCACAGATTATATTCCCCGTTGAAAACTTCAACTAGTTTGTCATCAATCACCAAAAAGGGGGAGATTGTAAGTGCATGTAGTGCCGCCCCTAGTTGGTTTTGGAGTATTGACGACAAACCTAGTTGAGGGACTAATGTGTTTGTGAGAATTGCAGGATAACACAGGTAGAAGTCCCTCATTGATTCGGTTTTACTACCAGAGATGACCCCTAAAAATGTATGAAGACACTGATGTCAAAGGTGGTATATGAAGATATTCACATTAAAGACTATGACAAGAGAAGACACCGCATGAAGCCTATGGAGCTCGAAGACTTAGATCTTTCGTAGTTCTCTTTCATTTGTGTTGAGTCATAGGAACCACCGTACTGCTAAATGGGGTCCAAGAGAACCAGTCAGAACGACTGAAGTGATGCCTAAACAAAAAAACATATGTCTTCGAGTGAAGACTATGAGAGCAAATCTTGTCCAGAGTCGGACAAGTCAGCTTTGCTTGTAGCCCAAGTAAAGTTGCTGTGTGAGTTTGAAATCTGACCATTGGAACATGTGTCAGTTCCTTAGTGACCCAGGGTCATTTCGGACAAATCAGGTCGGGTTGCCAAGTGGCTATAAATAGCCCACCCCCTACAACCATACATGGTTGGCTGTTCAGATTTAGTGCACGGCTTTTGTCGTTTGAGAGCAACCCACCTCGAAGCCTTTGAGAAAGAGAACACCTAGCGAGGATAAAGCCCTAACCACCCAGAGCCAGAGATAATTGGGCATCACTTAAGTCTTCTTGTCTGAGTGATCTGAAGACTTATTACACTTGAGGACTATGCATCCTCCAGCCGGTTAGGCGTCGCGTTCTGAGCATCCAAGAGACATTGTGGATTGTCGGTGAATGAAGTCTGTGAAGGTTTGGGAGTCTACCTTGAAGACTTACCAGAGTGATTGGGCGAGGTCTGTGTGACCTTAGCTCAAGGAGAATACGGTGAGGACTGGGTGTCCTGAGCTGCGTCTTCAGGACTGGGTGTCCGGGACTGTGTGTCCTAAGGTTTAAATACCTAGCTGCTCCAACTAGACGTACAGTTGTCACAGCAACTGGAACTAGTCCAGCAAATCATTGTCTTCAATGAGTCACTGGTTTCATCTTCACTTCCTTTTACTTACTGATTACTCATTGCGAAGTCATTGCATGTCTGTTCTATCTTTTGTCTTCACAACGTGAGTGTATGATCTATTTGGCTTCATAATATCTTCCTACCTGATCCTTATTACACTGCAGCTATTTGTCACTGTGCTTTCACTCTGTTGATACTTGACCATGGCTTGCCTAGTGTAGTCTACCTTCCGCTGCATAGTAATAGGCATATCTCTACTGTTTGTCTTCATAACTTCCATGTTTTGAAGACTTTCATAAAAATCGCCTATTCACCCCCCTCTAGTCGATATAACGCACTTTCAGTATGTAAGAACTCTGCAACCTTATTTTTACGTCCCATAATGAGTTGTGTTAGATGACAATGTCTGAATCTTTTTCCTTTGTAGTGGTTGCCAAAGCAGTTTACTCAAGATTACCTCTCAAACTACATGATTGGTGGGCGTGCAAAGGTTAAAGTATTTCTAACAGAACATGATGATTATCTAGAAGTTTTCATGAAGACCGTGAAGGATGGGCGGTCGGCCATCACAAGGGGTTGGACTAGAGTCGTGCATGCCTTCTGCATGGAGGAGGGCACAATATGGGCATTCCGCTTCACCTTGTTCAACAACCAGAATATATTTCGCCCCTTTCTTTACCGTCTTTAATTGTACAAGTATTCAACAGTGGTTCATCATTCTTTATTTGTTCTTATGTAATTCTTGAACATGTGTACCTATTAATCAAATAATGCATTGGTTGTTTGAACCTGATGGATATGAATAAAGCTATAGCGTACATTCAAATTCAAATTCAAATCCGATACAATTAGAAATAGCAATTAAATTACAGTGAAATTAAGCTCTCCAGGTTGTTACGGCACACACGGTTGGTAACCATAATCCGACACGGTTCACAAAGAGGGAACGTGTGCAAGCTTGCACACAGTTGCCATTTTCAAAGCGTGTGCAATATCAGATAATATCACAAACGATGCTGGCAAACTAAACATTTTTGTTAGTTGCCTTATCATACATGATTCGCAACCATGAACTATTTCTGATGAAGTATGCATCGTAAATGTTGCACCACATAATAGCGTGTGTGATAGTTGTCGTGTATGACGATGTTACGACGGTCCGACGTTTCGTAATCATGTCCGACACTCGTATGATGATTAGCTAATCTTCTTAACAGTGAACTGTTTGTGATGGGCCGCGCATCATACACGTACTATAATAGTGAACCGTTTGTGATGGGCCGCGCATTGTAAATGTAGCACCACAGAATATCGACTGCGATGGCAATGCAAGCATAAACGAGTAGGAGTATTGTAGGGGCCCTATCCCCGACGGTTTCTGGGTCATGTGGGAAGGACCCCCCTACCGCCCACACTCACTTGGCGACTGTTCCAAATGTCATCGTGGAAAGGGGTTGAAAAATTTGTATAGCACTAACGCGCACTAGTGTTAATGAATTTGTTTGGTTATTATTATTATTATTGATACTTGATAATTTTGGGATTGAGTTGGGGAAACCTTCTCAATCATGGCATAAACTTGGTAGTAAATAAAATCTATTCCTTCGTTGTAGGAAAAAAATTGGCTTTATGCAAATGTTAAACTTAGAGCCTCCATCAGCCAAATATGCATGTAGTGATAGCTATTATTCATCATTGCTCTATAGTGAGATCTTGCCAGCATCTTCTAGGTGCTGACGTACACGGCTGCAACGTCTCATGTTGCAGAATTTTCAGACAAGGAGTAAGGTGCAATAGGTCGTTGTCTTGCACTCATTTTTGTAGTGGAGTTCGATGGACTCATTTATCTTCAAAGCTTCTGCAGTTATTTTATTTTAGATGGCCTTCGTCCATATTTATGTAATAAGTACTCTTTATGAGACCCTCGATGTAATAAGTGTGTGACTGAACTCTGTTATAAATCCTTGAGTACTGTGTGTGTCAGCATACTGATCCAGGGATGACACTTAAGCATAGAGAATTCAATCAATTGGGATCGGGTTGCTACAAGATGGTATCAGAGCACACGCTGATAGTAGGACGCGACCACTAGGAAAAGCCACATGATACTCTTCTCTACTAATTTCTAATTATTCTCTATTTCTACTCTATAGATGTAGGACCCCAGGAACAAGTTCACTCGGCCGGATGACAACACCCCTTTCAGACGACACTTGAAGGAAGTCACTAAGTACTTGAACATCGGCATACCAAGCTTCACCGAAACCTTCACTGCAACTTTACCAGAAGAGGAGCACTGGACGGTTCAAGTTCGTGTTCATGGAAGGACTTTTGCACCAATTACGGGGCCCATCAAGTTTTCCTTTGATGCACCAACCTGGAGCTTAGGAAAGAACATGGACGCCCACATCACCATTGGATGCATAGGCGAGGTGTACAACGAGGATCTTAAAGACACCATCTACCAGATATGTGGACGCCGGGATGAGAAATGGGAGATGATTCGCACCAGGAAGGATGGATCTATTGCAGCCTACATACAGGAGATGAACCAGCACATTTGTCGATATGAGAATCATATGTGTGCTAACGTTATAGATACCAAGAAGGTGATGACCCGGAATATGGAGCTAGAAGAGGAACTCAAGGCAACTCGCGATTGATACAAAGAGGAAATTGTTGTGCTACTGGAGCAGAATGAAGACCCGAGGAAGAAGATAGGAATATTTGTGGTGAAACTAGCACCTGAAGTGGACATTCATTCTGAAGACTACATCATACTTGGTGACAAAGACACCGACAGTGATGATGATGAAGACAATGATGATTTTGACGACGAAGCTGGAGCTGATATTATGGAGTCTTCCACCGATCAAAATTTCTAGTCGACCACCATATTAATATTAGAGTCCTTCCATGTAGTTAGAACTCGTTCGCGAGGTTTTGTAATAGTAGCTTAGATCGATTGTAAGAATCTTGTTTGAAATTGAGGGGTGTGAATTGAATATGTTTGTCTCATGTGCATATGGGTAGTGAAATCTCTCATTAGACCCTATTCTATTCTGTTCCCACCTCTCCAACCTATCAGATGACTCCGTGACGTGACCACGGATTCACTTTCCTGCCGGAACTCACCCAGTTGATCCAAGAGCAGAATGCCTTGATGTAGTTGCTCGTCCTGAACCAAGGCAACAACAACAACAACCCACCACCACCCCCCCCCCCCCAGTTGACAACCTAGCCCGTTTTCTAAGGTGGAATCCGCCGGTGTTCTCTAGCAACACCGAGCCGATTGTTGCTGATGATTGTCTCTGCAAGATCGGAAGAGAGCTAACAATGGTTGGATGCATAGATGCGGAGAAGGTGCGCTTTGCCGCACATCAGCTTGATGGACCCGCAGCCTCATGGCGGGAGAACTACACCACCACGTTCCCCGTGGCCAATGTTACATGGGATCAGTTTCAGTAGGCTTTCTGCACCACACATGTCTCAGCTAGAGCCATGAGATTGAAGAAGCGTGAGTTCTGCAACTTACGACACGGGAATCATACTGTGGTGCAGTACGTGGATGAGTTCAGCAAGTTAGAAAGCTATGCCCCAGATGATGTGGCCATAGATGCCGCGAAGCAGGAGAAGTTTCTTGAAGGACTGAATGATGAGCTGAGTATGTAGTTGATGGTGGAAACTTTCATAAACTACCAGGAGCTGGTAGGCAGGGCCCTCATGATTGAAGGCAAGCAACAACAGATAGAGAACCGCAAGCAGAAGTATGGATAGGGGAAGTTCAACTCTGGAACTCAGCAGAAGCCTCACTATTCCCCGTACCCGGGAGGACACACTCATACCCATGGAGTACATAGCCATGGAGGCCATTCTCACGATGGAGGAAATTCACACAACCGCAGTGGCCCTAAGAATAGTAATGGGAGTGGAGGAAATAACAGTCATAGGTGTTCCAACCCAGCAACCCCCGCCAAGAAGGATCCGAGTCACGTTACTTGTTTCAAGTGCGGGAAGACCGGACACTATGCCAATTACTGTCCTGAGGCAAAGAATGGTAATGGCAATGGAAGTTCTGGAAAGAAGCCCAACCCTTTCACCAGGGGACAAGTGAATCATGTCAACATGGAGGAAGTTGACGAGCAGCCTGACGCAGTTATTGGTAAGTTTTTGATTAAGTCATTTATAGCCCTTATTCTTTTTGACACTGGTGCATCACATTCATACATATCAAGAGGATTTGTGGACAAGTTTAAGTTGCCAACCATAGCCTCGGGAGTGGATTATTTAGCTAGGCAGGGCTATTTTCAGTTGCCGTTGAACATAGGTAGGCACACTTTTCCCACTGACCTCATTATTCTGGAATCACAAGGATCGGATGTAATACTAGTCATGGATTGGCTATCGAACTATGGGGGAAAACATCGATTGTTCTAGTAAGTAAATTCTTCTCACCACCCCGGAGGGAAAACGGATCAAGTATGTGTCTAGGCATGCGCCAAGGAGGACTCAAGTAAATTCACTCTCGGGAGTTGTTCAGGAGGAAGTGCCAGTTGTGAAGGATTATCCCGATGTATTCCCAGAGGAACTACTGGGCATGCCGCCAGACCAAGACATAGAGTTTTTGATTGACTTATTGGCAGGCATCGGACCAATATCCAAGAGACCTTACCGGATGCCCGCAAATGATCTGGAGGAAATTAAAAAGCAGATTAAGGAGTTACTGGAGAAAAGTTATATTCGACCAAGTTCATCACCATGGGGAGCCAAGTGCTTCTAGTTGAGAAGAAGGATCCTTGAGAATGGTTGTTGATTATCATGCATTGAATGAGGTGATGATCAAGAACAAATATCCTCTACCGATGATCAATGATTTGTTTGACCAGCTACAGGGAGCTAAAGTTTTCTCCAAGATCGATCTTCGATCAGGATATTTCCAGCTGAAGATACAAGAATAGGATATACCTAAGACAGTTCAAGGTATGGGCTATATGAGTACACGATCATGTCTTTTGTATTGACTAATGCCCCTCCCTACTTTATGAGTATGATGAATAAGGTGTTCATGGAGTTCTTGGATAAGTTTGTTGTGGTGTTCATTGATGATATATTGGTGTACTCAAAGAATGAAGAAGAACACAAGGAACATTTGCGCTTGGTTCTCGAGAAGCTCAGGGAACATTAGCTGTATGACAAGTTTAGAAAATGTGACTTTTGGTTGAAGGAAGTTGGATTTATCGGACATGTTATATCAGGAGAAGGAATAGCAGTAGACCCCTCCAAGGTTCCGTCCATCACCGAATGGCTGACACCCACCTAAGTGGGAGAGATACACTGTTTCCTTGGACTCGCGGGATATTATCGGAGGTTTATTGAGAATTTTTCTAAGATCGCGAAGCACATGACGGAGTTACTAAAGAAGAACAACAAGTTTAAATGGACCAAGGATTGTGAGGCTAGTTTTCAGGAGTTGAAGAAACGTTTGGTTACAGCCTCAGTGCTAATTCTTCTAAATATATGCAAGGATTTCCAAGTATATTGTGGCACTTCTCGACAAGGACTTGGAGGCGTCCTTATGCAAGAAGGAAGAGCTGTTTCATATGCCTCACGTCAGCTTCGACCTCATGAGTTGAATTTTGCCTCGCATGATTTGGAGTTAGCAGCCATATTGCATGCGCTCAAGACCTGGAGGCATTTTCTTATCGGAAATCGTTGTGATGTTTACACAAATCATAAAAGTTTGAAGTATATCTTCATGCAGAAGGAGTTGATCCTTAGGCAGAGGATATGGTTGGAGCTCATAAAGGATTATGACATGAAACTGCATTATCATCCAGGAAAGGCCAATATCATGGCAGATGCTTTGAGCCGCAAGAGTTACGTCAATACTCTCATAACCGGAGGATTACCTCAGGAGTTAGCCGATGATCTCCGAGAACTTCGCTTGGAGATAGTTCTGAGAGGTTTTGTCGCATTGTTGGAATTTCAGTCCACTTTGTTGGGAAAGATCAGTGAAGCCCAGAAGAATGACATGGAAATTGTAGAGCTAAAAGAAAAGATGAGTAAAGTAAAGGCCAAAGGTTTTCGTGCGGATGAACACGGAACTTTATGGTTTGAGGATCACATCTATGTGCCCAATGACCCAGATATTAGGAAGTTAATACTTCAGGAGGCTCATGATTCTCCTTACCCGATTCACCCAGGCAACACCAAGATGTATTTGGATTTGAAGGAACGTTTCTATTGGATAGGTATGAAGAAGGATATCATCGAGTATGTAGCAGTATGCGACATATGTTAGAAAGTTAAGGCAAAGCATCAGATACCAGCAGGGTTACTTCAGCCTTTGCCGATACCTGAATGGAAGTGGGATAAGCTCGGCATGGATTTCATCACCGGAGTACCCAGAATTCGTTCAGGATATGACTCCATCTAAGTTGTAGTTGATCGCTTGACCAAGGTGGCCCACTTTATCCCCATGAAAACCACTTATATGAGCACAACGTTGGCCAAGATATATATATGACCAGGATCGTATGTCTGCATGGAGTTCCGAGGACCATCTTATCAGATAGAGGAACACAGTTTACTTTGAAGTTTTGGAATCAGTTACACTAAACTTTGGGTACTAGGCTAGAGTTCAGTACAGCCTTTCATCCACAGATAGATGGGCAGACCGAGAGAGTCAATCAGTTTCTAGAGGACATGTTGAGAGCTTGTGCGCTAGATTATGGATCTATTTGGGATGATAATTTGCCTTACGTAGAGTTCTCATATAACAACATCTACCAAGCTAGTTTCAAGATGGCCCCTTTCGAAGCTTTGTATGGAAGGAGATGTAGGATAGCATTGATGTGGGATGAAGTTGGAGATCGACAATTGTTCGGACCAGATTTAATCGTAGAGTGTGAGGAGAAGGTCAAGTTGATCCGTGATAGACTCAAGATAGCCCAGTCCAGGCAGAAGAGTTATGCCGATACTAAATGCAAGGAGGTAACCTATGAAGTCAGAGATAGAGCCTATCTTCGTGTGTCACCACTTCAAGGAGTTAAACGGTTTGGAGTCAAAGGGTACCGCGATTTGTGGGACCATAGAGTTATGGAACGTATGGGTGAAGTTGCCTACAAGTTGGAATTACCCAAAGGATTGTTAGGAGTTCATGATGGGTTTCATGTTTCCCAGTTGAAGAAGTGCCATGCAGAGATGGTCGATATTCCTTTGAGAGATACAGTGCCCCTGGAAGCAATTCAGTTGGAGAGTGACCTGAGTTATGAGGAGAAACCCGTCAAGATTCTCGAGTTTGCCAACCGAGTTACCCGCAACAAGGTCATCAAGTTTTACAAAGTTCAGTGGAGTCTCCATACCGAGGAGAAAGCCACCTGGGAGCGAGAAGAAGAGCTCCAGAAGGACCACCCACACCTTTTTGCTAGCCATCCCGAATCTCGAGGGCGAGATTCATCTTAAAGGGGGTGGGTTTGTAACATCCCAATTTTCAATTTGGATGTTATTTAGATCATTCATATGCATTCATCATTTATGCATTTTGGAATTTGTTTAATTTGAATCTTTGATCCTAGAAACCTTAAGCAACTCAAGGACCAATTGAGAGAGTTGGAGGTTTTCTAAAAAAAATCCATTTTTGAATTTTCCAAATTTGCAAACTAGATCAAAGTGATTTATTCAAAATATTTTTCCAATATTTGCAAATAAATAAAATAATGAGAGAAGATAATATGACTTTTTCAAAAAGAGCAAAGAAATATTGGAAATTTAATTTTGAATAAAAACATTGTACTTGATTTTATTTGCATGTTTAATAATTTTTGTTTTTGCTAAAATGTTTATTTTTATTATAGGCATTTAGGTCCAGAAAAATGTTCACCTCGGCCCATTTATTTGGAGGGGACGGTGAAAATTGTTTCTGGAATTTTTAGGACTTTATTTTATTTTGATTTTTTCCCTGCGCTATTTGAAAAAAATTGTTTCAGTTTTTCGGTTTTCTTTTTATTTCATTTTTCCGCCAAGGAACCATCCGTGAATATTTTCTTCACGGATTAGTCCCTGTTCTTCAAATGGTCACAACTTTTTGCTTGTTCATCCAAATCCAATTAAACCAATGCTAAATTCTTTGTTATGATCACCTCTATCTAGATAACCAACTTAAGACTATATTTGAAAGTTTAAAATTTGTTTTCAAACAGATTTGAATTTGAGCTTCTTTTGATCGTAACTTGAGTTTCGTAATTCCGATTTAGTTGATTCTTTTTGCAAATCGAAGTTCTTGAACTAAACTTTCCGTTAAGGTCTTTTTCTTCGGTTTTCTTTGCATCATCATTCTTGAGTTCTTATGTATGCTATTGTTTGTCTACGGCAAATTTCCCGGAGTGCGAAGCTTGCTACTATGAATCCCTAGGGTTTACCAATCCTCAACAAGGCAAGTTACACTTTGATCATACTTTTCCTATACCCAGTTTTACTTGCATTAGTTACACCCCTCAAATATTGCATGAGTAGGTTTGGTAACACTAGTTATTGCCATGTAGTTGTTGAGGTAGGAACCTAATACCTTTGATCACCCCGAGAATATACGTTATGCTCATATTGCTTAGCCATGCTCGTAGACTCGGATTGGTATGTGAGAATCATCCAAGTTGTGAGAGATCATGACTAAGGGAAACTTAAGGTGGCTACTTTAATACACATCTGGGTGGATTGGTTGTGCGCACCTGGGGAATCTAGTGTTGTCCTAGGAGATCCCGGGGTACCCGTGTGATCATCCTATGGAATGCCACCCAGGCTCAAAGGGGTCATTAGATTATTCATGCTAGAAACTTTCATGTGCAGCCACAAGCCATTATGGGCTCTGGTATAGTTAAGTTGTGGGAAACCTTTCCATGATGGGCTACCAGATGTAGGGGAATTGTAGGTGTACAGGCCTATCTATCAGTTAAGGGGACCTCTTCAGAAAGGCTATGTCTCAATTTTCCGATCATGGATGCGGTCAAGTCTTGTGGGGAAAAGTGCGCAAACCTCTGCAGAGTGTATAAACAAATCATGATTTGCCATGTCCCTGGTTATGGACATTTTGAGTATCTGGTATTTGAATTATTGGTTGATCTCATCACTTTACTTAATAAATTTGTTGCATTATTATTATTATTATTATTATTATTGATTTTAATAATTTTGGGATTGAGTTGGGGAAACGTCTCAATAATGGCATGAACTTGGTAGTAAATAAAATGTATTCCTTTGTTGCAGGAAAAAATTAGCTTTATGCAAATGTTAAACTTAGAGCCTCCACCAGCCAAATATGCATGTAGTGATAGCTATTATTCATCATTGTTGTATAGTGTGATCTTGCCAGCATATTCCATGTGCTGACCTACACGGCTGCAATGTCTCATGTTGCAGAATTTTCAGACGAGGAGTAAGGTGCGATAGGTTGTTCTTTTGCACTCAGTTTTGCCGTGGAGTTGGATGGACTCATTTATCTTTGAAGCTTCCGCACTTATTTTATTTTAGATGGCATTCATCCATATTTATGTAATAAGTACTCCTTATGAGACCCTCGACGTAATAAGTGTGTGATTGAACTCTGTTATAAATCCTCGAGTACTGTGTGTGTCAGCATACCGATCCAGGGATGACACTTAAGCACAGAGACTTCGATCAATTGAGATCGGGTCGCTACATTAATCTTCCAGATGAGATATTGATTGACAAAGTTATCTAGTCACTATCACCAAGCTAATAGAACTTTGTGATGAACTATAATATGCAAGGGATGACAAAAACATTCTTGGGCTCTTCGCGATGCTGAAATCGGCGAAGGTAGAAGTCAAGAAAGAGCATGAAGTGTTGATGGTTAACAAGACCACTAGTTTCAAGAAAAAGGGCAAGGGAAAGAAAGGGAACTTCAAGAAGAATGGCAAGCAGGTTTCCACTCCCGTGAAGAAACCCAAAGCAGGACCCAAGCCTAAAACTGAGTGCCTCTACTACCAAGGAAATGGTCACTAAAAGCGGAACTACCCCAAATACTTGGCGGATAAGAAAGGATGGCAAAGTGAGCAAGGGTATATTTGATATACATGTTATTGATGTGTACCTTACTAGTATTCATACTAGCCCCTGGGTATTTGATACTGGTTCAGTTGCTAAGATTAGTAACTCGAAAAAGGAGTTGCAGAATAAACAGAGAGTAGTTAAGGGCCAGGTGACGATGTGTGTTGGAAGTGATTCCATGGTTGATATGATCACCATCGCACACTCCCTCTACCTTCGGGATTAGTGTTGATCCTAAATAAATGTTATTTGGTGTTTGCATTAAGCATGAATATAATTTGATCATGTTTGTTGCAATACAATTACTTAGTTAAGTCAAAGAATAATTGTTGTTCTGTTTACATGCATAAAACCTTCTATGGTCATACACCCAATCTGAATGGTTTATTGAATCTCGATCGTAGTGATACACATATTCATATTATTGATGCCAAAAGATGCAAAGATGATAATGATAGTGCAACATACTTGTGGCACTGCCGTTTAGGTCATATTGGTGTAAAGAGCATGAAGAAACTCCATACAGATGGGCTTTTGGAATGACTTGAATATGAATCATTTGATACCTGCGAACAATGGAGCGAGCTAAATGCTTATTGGCAATAATACATGACGGTGTATGCGGTCCGATGAGTATTGAAGCGGGCGGTGAGTATCGTTATTTTCTGACCTTCACAGATGATTTGAGAAGATATGTGTATATCTACTTAATGAAAAACAAGTCTGAAACATTTGAAAAGTTCAAAGAATTTTAGATTGAAGTGGAGAATCATCATAACAAGAAAATAAAGTTTCTATGATCTGATCGCAGAGGCGAATATTTGAGTTACGAGTTTGGCCTTCATTTAAAACATTGTGAAATAGCTTCACAACTAACGCCGCCTGGATCATGAAATTTGGGTACACCTTCTACCATAGATCCGAAGGCAATATCTTTGTTGCTAAGAATGGAACCTTTCTAGAGAAGGAGTTTCTCTCGAAGAAGCGAGTGGGAGGAAAGTACAACTTGATGAGGTAATTGTACCTTCTGTCGAATTGGAAAGTAGCTCATCATAGAAAACCGTTCTCGTGATGCCTACACCAACTAGAGAGGAAGCCAATGATGATGATCATGAAACTTCATATCAAGTTACAACTAAACCTCGTAGGTCAACCAGAGCACGGTCGGCACCAGAGTGGTGCAGTAATCCTATTCTGGAAGTCATGTTACTAGACCATGGCGAACCTACGAACTATGAAGAAGCTATGATGAGCCCAAATTCTGATAAATTTCTTGAGACCATGAAATTTGAGATAGGATCCATGTTTGAGACCAAAGTTTGGAGTTTGGTGGACTTTCCCGATGATCAGCGAGCCATAGAGAATAAATGGATCTTCAAGAAGAAGACCGCTGATGGTAATGTTACTATCTACAAAGCTCGACTAGTTGTGAAAGGTTTTCGACAAGTTCAAGGAGTTGGGTACAATGAGACTTTCTCACCCGTAGCGATGATTAAGTCTGTCTGAATCATGTTAGCAATTGCTGCATTTTATGATTATGAATCTGGCAAATGGATGTCAAAAACTGCATTCCTAAATGGATATTAAAGAAGAGTTGTATATGATGGAACCAGAAGGTTTTGTCGATCCTAAAGGTGCTAACAAAGTGTGCAATCTCTAGCGATCCATCTATGGACTGGTGAAAGCATCTCGGAGTTGGAATATACGCTTTGATGAGGTGATCAAAGCATATGGTTTTCTATAGACTTACGGGGAAGCCTATATTTACAAGAAAGTTAGTGGGAGCTCTATAGCATTTCTGATACAATATGTGGATGCCATATTGTTGATTGGAAATGATGTAGAATTTCTCGATAGCATAAAAGGATACTTGAATATGATTTTTTTTCAATAAAAGACCTCGGTAAAGCTACTTATGTATTGGGCATCAAGATCTATAGAGATAGCTCAGGACGCTTAATAGGACTTTCACAAAACACATACCTTGACAAAGTTTTGAAGAAGTTCAAAATGGATCAGTCAAAGAAAGGGTTCTTTCCTGTATTACAATGTATGAAATTGAGTACGACTCAAAACCCGGCCACGGTAGAAGATAGAGAGAGAATGAAAGTCATTCCCTATGCCTCAGGTTCTATAAAGTATGCCATGCTGCGTACCAAACCTGTTGTGGACCTTGCCATGAGTTTGGCAAGGGGGTACAATACTGTTCCAAGAGTGGATCACTAGACAGCGGTCAAAATAATCCTTAGCCACCTAAGAGGACTAAGGAAATATTTCTCAGTTATGGAGGTGATAAAGAGTTCGTCGTAAAGGGTTATGTTGATGCAAGCTTTAAATACCGATTCAGATGACTCTAAGTATCAATCTAGATACATATTGAAAGTGGGAGCAATTAGCTAGAGTAGCTCCACGTAGAGTACTGTAGACATAGAATTTTGCAAAATTCATACGGCTCTAAATGTGGCTGACCCATTAACTAAAACTCTCTCACAAGCAAAACATGACCACACCTTAGTACACTTTGGATGTTAATCGCATGGCGCTATGAACTAGATTATTGACTCTAGTAAACCCTTTTGGTGTTGGTCACATGGTATTGTGAACTATTTGTCTTAATCACATGGAGATGTGAACTAGATTATTGACTCTAGTGCAAGTGGGAGACTGAAGGAAATATGCCCTAGATGCAATAATAAAGTTGCTATTTTATATTTCCTTATTAATGATAAATGATTATTATTCATGGTAGAATTGTATTGAATAGAAACTTAAATACATGTGTGAATACATAAACAAACACCGTGTCCCTAGTGAGCCTCTACTAGACTAGCTCGTTGAGCAAAGATGGTTAAGGTTTCCTAACCATGGTCATGAGTTGTGATTTTATAATGGGGTCACATCATCAGGAGCATGATGTGATGGACAAGACCCATCCGTTAGCTTAGCATAATGATCATTCAGTTTATTACTATTGCTTTCTTCATGTCAAATACTTATCCCTTCGACTATGAGATTATGCAACTCCCGAATACTGGAGGAATGCCTTGTGTGCTATCAAACATCACAACATAACTGAGTGATTATAAAGATGCTCTACAGTTATCTCCAAAGGTGTTTTTTGAGTTGGCATAGATCGAGATTAGGATTTGTCACTCCGAGTATTGGAGAGGTATCTCTGGGCCCTCTTGGTAATTGTGGCACCCTAGCTCAGAGAAACCAGAACTCCCCGTATTCCAGCCCAGAGATCAAGGTGAAATCTTCTGGAATACGACACTGCTTAGCATAGAACAAACCATCTCTCTATTACAACACGAATATGAATACAACATCTCCGAATTACAATGAATAACACCGGCACGGCGACACTACACCAACCATAGTTGCTCTATGCAAGCATCATAACAACTTGAGGAAGCGGAACCTCTACTAGCAGGGGAACAACAAACAATGATGATGGACTCCAATCCGCAGTGACTCTGGCTGGAACATTTGTCCTAGCTCGCGAACACAAGAACCACACCAAACAAGCAAGCAAACTAGGCATGACCTGCAAACTGGCATGACACGCCAGGTTAGTACATTGAATGTACTTGCAAGCTCACAATAACCAAAAGCAGTCAAGACAACAACATCATGGCAATTGTAGGTTAAAGCAATCATGAGCACGATACATGGCATGCACCAACTGAACATGATATGGCTAGAACAACATTAGCATGAGCATATGAACATGATGATACTACATGCAACAGGTTAACATTCCGATGCACCAACTTACTCTTGCTCGGCGGTTACCATGTAACCATCTCATGCATCAACTTACCAACCTCGGTATCCACGATACCACTGTGATCATCTCGCGATCACATAAAGATCAACCAACTTCGGTATCCAGGATACATTTGTGATCCTCTCTCGATCACAACCAACCTCTTTCCCATCATCGAACTGGGGTTATTATTAATCAGGTTATTATTATTGTTGGCTCACAGTGTGACCGACTACGAACTGGGCCCATATTCGCGGGCGCGGCTATCGATAGATTTAACACACACTCTATAGAGGTTAGTACAATGTACCCACGGAACCCATGGCCTCGCACTCCCATTCAGGTGGACCAATGGCATTCCAACAAAACAAATCTACTACCATGACACTCTCACGGCCACTCCGACCAACTCCCCTCTGGGATAAGTCATGGGTGGCCCCGATGCCTACCAAAGATATCCAATGGCCGCCGTCGTGGAAAAACAATCAACGGTCCCAAACGGGGACAAGGTATACTAATCACAACAATGGGTACACAAGGCTTATGTCCGCCTAACTGATCATGGTAGCACGCGCCCATAACCTTCCCTCGTTGGAGGCACCGGCGAGAGGCATGACAATAGACCGAGTTACGACCTTCCCATAAAATGCAAATTTGGTTGCTCTTGTGAGCTCGATTTGGTGGCACCATGAGTCAGCCAATAGTTGTTCAAGTTCATTATTATCAGGTTAAACTTGAATGCAATAAGATGAGCCACAAAAATAACATGATGCAACTATAATGCATGAGCATGATATCAACGTAAGCATGGAGGTGCAACACAGTCATCGAGCATAACAACAAGGAATCATACGTCCAAATGAGCATGGCAAACTAACAAGCATGAATATCACGAGTATAACACTACTCATAGCATAACATGACCAGTAGCATCAACAATAAATGCCGAGCAAGAATATATCGATAATACTACCTAGTAAGCATGTACCCAACTAGATGCAACGGTCATGCATAACACAGTACTGGATAACAGACCATAAGCATCCACCAGAACGAACATCACTACTACCAGCATGTACTACTACTACCAAGCATGACATATGAACATGACACTATCATGTAGCACAAGATAACAATATGCATTAGAACATAGCATGAAGGTGAACAAGAAACCACGAGCATAACTGAAACAACAACAGTAGTAGAAAACAAGTAGACATATAATGGGCAAACTTTTATTAAATATTCTAGTAGAAACCATGGCTATTGCATGGCTATCATGCAAGTGGCTGTTGTGGCTTTCCTGGGGGTGATGGAGACTCTTGGAAGAAGTGCGGTGAAGCCGCAGAATGAAACGTCAGACGGTTCTCTCTCGAAGGGGGCTGATTAGATGCAAGGGAAAAATGGTCATTTTCACCATGGGACCACCTAATAAAAATGTTACCAATAGAAAGATCTCGACTAGACATAGAAGTGAGCGTTGGTTTCACATCGATCGGAGTTACGGTTGCAGAGTTATGAGGTGATGAAGATCAGGGACCTATCAATGAATATTTTTATCACCAACAAGTCACTGGCAGTTGAAACAGAAAGCGCCTTTCAGAGAAATGCGTTTTCAGAACTAAGAAAACGTATTTTGTGCTGAAGTAGAATGAAAGTACACTTTCCAGAGAGGAAAACGTATTCTTGAGAATACATCTCCACTTAACATAGCTGGGCTAGGGGCAGGAGAGGCTTACAGGTGGGGTCCAGGTGCAGGGGGAGGGCCTGCATGGTTGTCTTCTTCCTCCCTATGTTCCCTCACGAGGGAAACAAAGGAGGAATGGACGAGGCAGGGGCAGGTTGAGGCAAGGGGGCTGGCTGGCTCCGGCGAGATCCGACCCCGGCGAGGGCACCAGCGGGACTGCGGGGCTGCGCCGCCTCCATTAAGGGGCGAAGGGAGGTGCAGGGAGGAGCGAAGAGGAGGGGAGGGCGACGCCAGGAGGAGGACAGGGACGGGCGGGCGGTGGTGCTCTCCGGCGAAGAAGGGCACCCCGACCATGGGCAAGGGGGTGGGGCAACTCGTAGAGAGGAGAGGGACTCGGTGGAGGTGGAAGGGAGGCGAGAGGAGGCTCGAGGTGGCCGAGGAGGACCTCACTCCGGTGATGGCCGAGGATGAAACCGCAAATTCCGGCGAGATTAGGCAACTCTGGTGGGGAGGAGGAACTGGGAGCGGCTTGGGAGGTGCAAAAGAACTTGGGCGCGCTATTTATAGACCGAGGGGAAAGCTCTAGAGCTCACAGGCGAGCTCAGGCTGAGCTTTAATGGAGGACAAATGTGTTTAGTAGCATGGGCGCGGAGACGGGGACCACACCACATCGATGCAGGGCAGGGCAGTGATGCAGGGTGATGTAGATGAGCATGGGCTAGCTCCTGGACATGAAAGGGACGCGAGAGGCAGAGCAAAAGGGGCTGAAATAGGGCACATAGTCGGCCAGAGCATGAGTTTGGCTGCTCGCGACCTATGGTCACCGCATCAACGTGGCAGTGACACGCAAGCTGGGTTTCTAGACTTTGTCTAGGAGGTAGACCGTTCAACACTGAATGCCAAGGAGGGGAGAAACAAGAATAGTGGCCAAGGACATGATCACAGCTAGTAGGGGATCAATTCAACAACAAGGTGTTTGATGCCTTCTATGATTCACTTGGGCGGAGTAGGACTCAGATCTTTGGCACAACATGATCAATCACTAAGATGATGCTGATTACCAAAAATCAGCTTAAGATGAGAGGTCTAGAGGGTACTTGCTGTAGAAACCACCATAATGGCCAAAATTAGAGATGATGAAGTTAAACTCACATGAATAGGAAAGTTGAGTTGAAATTGGGCATGGCCAAATGATTTGAAGATATGAAGATGCCCAAAAAATTTCATGCCATTTAGATGAACCAAACTAGCACTTGCATCACATAGCATCTCTGTGGACAAAAACATGGAAAATTGCACAGGGAAAATTGATTGATGAAATGACCCAAAACTTGGTGGAGGGAGTTGATATGGATAGGAGAATGTCCTGGTAAATTTTAAACTTAAATGAACTAATATAAAATATGGTTGGTTCACAAACTGAGAATTTGACCAGAAACCAAGATTTGGAGTTGGGCTCAGATAGATGAGCTACACGAGCTAAAATTTGGTGGAGAGTCATGATTTGATCATAAGAAAGACCTTGAAAAATTTCAACTCATTTGGATATGCCTAGCTAGTACTTCCTTCACAATGACTTCCCTCGGACAAGAACTTTGAAAAATTGCTCGGGGATATTTACTAGGAAAATAGATTTGAATTTTGGCATGGGGCAATTATATGGACAGGAAAAGATGTCCAAAAAGTTTGGGGTCAATCAAGCAAAGATAAATGACACTTCCTTCTCATACCACCACTTAGGGCAAAAACAGAAAAGGAATATTTGTGAATTATCTTTGATGATGCCAAGGAATGATTTTGACATATTTGTGGAAGATATGACCCAAATAATTTATGAGAATTATTTGAGAATTTTGGAAGTGACAGATGTATAGGTTGCTTCACAACCTAGGGCAAAAAGGATTATCCATTAATAGAAAAAGGAATATTTCTAATAAAAAGAATATTGGATTAGGTCAAGGATGAAAATGACATGATCCGGTGATGATGATGATGATGATGATGATGATGATGATGATGATGATGATGAGGATGACAAGCCGCTATAAAACCTAGGAAGACATGATCTTCCCAAGTTTCAGAACCACATAGCCACGGAAGAGCAAATTAAATCAAGAAATCCAAAGAAATCATCAGAAAAAGAAAAGGGCAAATCCAGGATTTTACATACCATCCCCCCTTAAACAAATCTTGTCCTCGAGATTTGGTTGCTCATGGATAAATAAATCTTCTGACTTGAAGAAACCATTTCCAGCTCGGGTTTCTTTTATTCATTCTCATATAATGTTCCCACAGAATTGGATTTGATTGACTGCCTTGATCTGGGGTGGTTTGTTTCACCATGTTTGACATTCTGACAGGACTTACCTCATATGTTCCTGTTCATACTGACTCCAATTTTGTCCTTCATGTCAGCTAGCTTAGCTGGGGTCCGAAAGATTATCATTAAAGACATACGTGTCCTTCTCGATATGGATCGTTGCTGGAGATGTTATTCCTGTATGGCATACTGAGAGTATTCCATGGAGTTGGGAACTCATCTTCCTGTGGAACGAAGACTCTTTTCTATCCAAGCATCATGCTGCTCGAATATATATGCATGCCTTCTGGGTTCAAAACAGTAATTTGAATCATACATGTTCTTCTAATGGATTCTGACACCTTGTAGGAGTTTCTAACTTATCTTGACTGGCTTCACAGTCTTGAGTATCCAACATGTACCAAAGGTTTGACTGTCGCTTGACGTGACTGATAGAAAAATGCACCATCTCTAGGTGAAAACATTTGCAGACTTGACTGGCGGTGATCTTGGAAAAGAATCCCGCTTACGGTAGGCTATTCTTTAATATATTCCCATATGTGACAAATAACAATCCTCAAAGTATCTGCTCTCACACTAATTCTTTATTTTTCTGGTATACTCATGGGGACAGTAGGTCTTGCGATGCTTTAGCACAGTTACTGAGGTCAATCTATTGAGTTCTCCTTGGGTCGGACTTGACAAACTCGGGTATTCAATGCTGACAGTTGTGAGCATACGGTGGACTGAGCCGGTTACCTTGCTATGAGGTCCTTACCACAATGGAGTCGACCTCTTAGGTGTATCTTCACTTGGGTTTGACGTCAAATAAGACTGTCTTGGACAGACATACCACATTTTTCACCCAATAACCGGCAAACATGTATTGTCAGTCTTGCTCATCCATTATTATTTTCTTTGTCTAGATCTGTTTGCCAACAGAACTTGGCCTCATATTCCCTTGATTATTTTTGTGACCCTGAGTAGTGCCATGGGCAATACCTTGCGATCATACCCTGGTCTTATTCATGTCTCTATTGTCGGTATATTTATCCGGCTCAAATATGTTTATATAGATCTCAAGACTGTTGTTGGTTATGCAGACAGTGACCAAATTAATAACATCACCTTGTCGGATGTGAGGGGCTGATCTTGATAATCATTGCCAAGATTGTGGCCTCAATGTTGTCTTTCTTCAAGACTTGTTGATTCTTGCATCACCCACTGGTTTTTTGTCTCTTGAATAACCAGTGCGATTGTCGGATGCGTACGGTGAAGTCTTCCTTGTGTGAAGGACGTGCATGAACTTAGCAGCATACTCATTGTATGAACAAATATCTGATTCTCGAGGCATACCTTTGTTCTAACTGATCTTTATTTCTGACTTAATTGTTGCAGACCTGCCACTTGGAAACATTTTCATATACTGACAATTCATTGCTTAATATCTTGTACTAGTGACGTACTGAAGAAGATTGGGCAGCTTGCGTTTGAAAGCCGCCGGGATATCGTGCCGAGGAATACTGGATGGCTTGTGCTCAAAGCTTTCGGCAGATATCTTGCTGAGGAAGGCCGAGTAGCGTACCTCAGAAGCTTTCCCCCTTAAAGACTTTCTAGGGAAGACTCGGTACCTTATGCCAAAAGCTTGTGCAATGTCTTACGGAAGAAGATTGGATACCTTGCACGAGAAACCATGTATACCATACTGATGCCGACTGAGGAATCTTGCCTTGTACGCTTTGTTGAGAAAGACTATGCTGCTTTTCTTTGCGAACGGGATGACATATATATATATATATATATATATATATATATATATGTGTATGTATGTATATTCTTGACATTCCGGCTATTGATTACTTGTATGACAAGAATTGTCTGACTATCCTTGCTGAATTCATTCCATATTTGGACTAACTTCTGGGTGTCGCATGCTTCAAAACTGACTCATGCAAGATTCAATCATTGTGTACAGACCATACCTTAGACTTGAAATGCACTGTTGGACTTGGATCCAAAAAAATTCTCCTGTTGGTTTAATCATTGCTGCAATAAAGATGTATCTCTGACGGGTACTTGTTACTAAAAGTCTGAGCAGAATATAACTTGTATTCAGACCTGATGTCTGCAATACAATGCTGTCAGCTGAAAATCTCATTGCTTTTAACTGAGTTCCTAGGTGTATATATGTACTTCTCACGGCTTCTTCTGATCGATAGCGGTTGATGACCAATTTTCCATAAGGGGGTAACACCGAAGATTTAAAATGAAGAAGCATGAGAAAATGATCGATTGCAACAAAGTACACGTCAAACAAGCTACAAAACTACTCCACACACGCACACACAAGAATAATACTACAGCAGATGCACATGCACTACAAGAAGGACTACACCCTACGCTTGAGCAAATGCTCGGGAACAGACAAAAAAGCTAAGGGAGTAGCGAGTGGAAATGCTAACTCCGAAACTCCGGATGGACGAGGCGGAGGGGTTGGAGAAGCTGGCGGTGACCGAGGTAGGGAAACACCAAGAAATCTCCTGGCTCGAATGGCGTCCCGGACTAATTAGGAAATAAGAAGACACTCGGTCGTCATGTAACAGGACATGGCGATTATAGCCGGGTCATCTTGAGGATTGACAGATGGGAAATGGATCCGCTTAGGATTCTCAATGATGGTGGGATAGTATTGATAAGCACGGTTCTCTTGCACCATGCTCTCTTGATGGCGAAGACCGGTGATTCCTGCCATTGCGGCAAGTTGAACGGCACGCTCAGGGGTAGCGCCGTAACCACCGTGGAAACTGTAGGTGCGCTTACCAACAGGAATCTAGGCTGACAGATGAACATGAGCATGATACTCCAGGATTCTTCCTCCGACAGAAATCTGGAGTACTTGATAATGAGGTGGATCTCCATGGGGATAAATGCTACGCCACATGTCACCAAGGAGGGTAGCAAAGCTGAGAGGTGCAGGAGTGGGACTGAACACAATAGGAACAACACCAGGAGCTCTGGGAGTGCATCAAACTCATGGAAGCTGACCACCATCTATGCAAGAAACAAGGGTTAGGGGTAACCGAATAAGACTATATGCAGGAAACAAATGCAAAAACCAAATACAGCAAGCAAGGGCAACAACCAGACCCTATACTACTATTTTCTAACATTCCAGCGGACTAGGACGCTCTATAGCCAGACCTGCTCTGTTACAAACCCCTGTGGCACCCCGACTCAAAGAAACCGGAACGCCCCGTATTCCAGCCCAGAGATCAAGGTGAAGTCTTCTGGAATACGGCACTACTTAGCATAGAACAAACCAGCTCTTTATTACATCACGAATATGAATACAAGGTCTCTGAATTACAATGAATAACACCAGCACGGCGACGCTACGCCAACCACAGTTGCTCTATGCAAGCAGCATAACAACTTGAGGCAACGGAACCTCTACTAGCAGCGGAACACTGAACAATGATGATGGACTCCAATCCATAGGGACTCTGGCTGGAATGTTTATACTAGCTCGTGAACACGGGAACCACACAAAACAAGCAAGCAAACCAGGCACGACCTGCAAACTGGCATGACAAGCCAGGTCAGTACATTGAATGTACTTGCAAACTCACAACAACCAAAAGCAGTCAAGACAACAATAGCATGGCATTAGCAGTTTAAGGCGATCATGAGCATGATACATGGCATGCAGCAACTGAACATGATATGGCTAGAACAACATTAGCATGAGCATATGGACATGATGATAATACATGCAACAGGTTAACATTCCCATGCACCAACTAACTCTTGCTCAGTGGTTACCTCGTAACCATCTCATGCATCAACTTACCAACCTCGGTATCCATGATACCACCGTGATGATCTCGCGATACATAAAGACCAACCAACTTCAGTATCCACGATACCTTTGTGATCCTCTCTCGATCACAACCAACCTCTTTCCCATCATCGAACTGGGGTTATTATTAATCAGGTTATTATTATTGTTGGCTCATAGTGTGACCGACTACGAACTAGCCCCATATCCGTGGGCGCGGCTATCGATAGATTTAACACACACACACACTACAGAGGTTAGTACACTATAGCCACACCAGGGAACCCATGGCCTCACACTCCCATTTAGGTGGACCAACGACATTTCGACAAAACTGCTCTACTGCCATGACACTCTCTTGGCCACTCTGACCAACTCCCCTCTGGGCTAAGTCATGGGTGGCCCCGATGTCTACCAAAGACATCCTATGCCCACCTTCGTGGAAAAACAATCAATGATACCAAATGGGGACAAGGTATACCAATCACAACAACAGGCACACAAGGCTTATGAACGCCTACCTGATCAGGGTAGCGCGCGCCCATAACCGTCCCTCATTGGAGGCACCGACGAGAGGCATGACAAATGTGGTTGCACTGGTCAGCTCCATTTGGTGGCACCATGACTCAGCCAACAGTTTTTCAAGTTCATTATTATCCTAGTAAACTCGAATGCAATAAGCTGAGCCATAAAAATAACATGATGCAACTATAATGCATGAGCAAGATATCAACATGAGCATGGAGGTGCAACACAATCATCGAGCATAACAACAATGAATCATATATCCAAATGAGCATGCCAGACTAACGAGCATGAATATCATGAGTATAACACTACTCATAGCATAACATGACCACTAGCATCAACAATAAATGCCAAGCAAGAACATATCAATAATACTACCAAGTAAGCATGTACCCAACTAGATGCAATGGATCATGCATAACACGGTATTGGATAACAGACCATAAGCATGCACCAGAACAACATCACTACTACCATCATGTACTACTACTACCAAGCATGACATATGAACATGATGCTAGCATGTAGCACAAGGTAACAAGATGCATCAGAACACGGCATGAAGGTGAACATGAAACCACGAGCATAACCGAAACAATGACAGTATTAGCAAACAAGCAGATAGATAACGGGCAAACTTTTATTACATATTCAAGTAGAAACCATGGCTCTTGCATGGCTATCATGCAAGTGGCTGTTGTGGCTTGCCTGGGGGTGACGGAGACTTCAGGAAGAAGTGCGGTGAAGCCGTGGAACGAAACGCCGGACGGTTCTCTCTCGAAGGGGGGTGATTAGAAGCAAGGGCAAAATGGTCATTTTCATTGTGGGACCACCTAGTGAAAATGCTACAAACATAAAGATCTCGAGGAGACAAAGAAGTGAGCATTGGTTTCACCTCGATCGGAGTTACGGTTGCGGAGTTATGAGGCGATGAAGATCGGACACGTATCTGTGAATATTTTTATCACCAGCAAGTCCCTGGTGGCTGAAACAGAAAGCGCCTTTCAGAGAAATGCGTTTTCAGAACTAAGAAAACATATTCTTTGCTGAAGTAGAATGAAAGTAAACTTTCCAGAGAGGAAAACATATTCTTGACAATAAGTCTCCACCTAATGTACCTGGGCCCGAGACGGGAGAGGCTTATAGGTGGGGTCCAGGGGCAGGGGGCCTATGTGGTCGTCTACTTCGACCCTCTATTCCCCCACGAGGGAAACAGAGGAGGAACGGACGGGGCAAGGTGGGCTGAGGCAAGGGGGCCAGTCGTCTCCAGCGAGCTCCGGCCACGATGAGGGCCTCGTCGGGACCATGGGGCTGCACCGCCTCCATTCAGGGGCGAAGGGACGCACGGGGAGGAGCGGAGAGGAGGGGAGGGCCAGCGCTAGGAGGAGGACAGTGACGGGCCAGCGATGGTGCTCTCTGGCGATGGGCAGGGGGTGGGTGACTCATAGAGAGGAGAGGGACAATCCGGAGATGGAGGAGAGGCGAGAGGAGGCTCGAGGTGGCCGGGGAGGACCCAACTCCGGTGATGGCCGAGGATGAAACGGCAAATTCCGGCGAGATTAGGCGACTCCGGTGGGGGAGAAGGAATGGGGAGCGGCTTGGGAGGTGCGGAAGAACTTGGGCACACTATTTATAGACCAAGGGGAAAGCTCTAGAGCTCACGAGCGAGATCGGACTGAGCTTTACTGGAGGACAGAGGTGTTTAGTGGCACGGGCGCGGCGACGGCGACCACACCACAATGATGCAGGGCGGAGCAGCGATGCACGGCGATGCAGACGAGCACGGGCTAGCTCCTGTATATGAAAGGGACGCAAGAGGCAGAGGGAAAAAGGGGCCGAAACAGGGCACATGGTAGGCCAGAGTACGAGTTGGCTGGTCGCGCCCCATGGTCACCGCGTGAACGTGGCAGTTACACGCACGCTGGGATGCCAAACCTTGTCTAGGAGGTAGACCGTTCAATGCTGAATGCCAAGGAGGGGAAAAATAAGAATAGTGGCCAAGGATGTGATCATAGCTAGCAGGGCATCGGATGAACAACATGGTGTTTGATGCCTTCTATGGTTCACATGAGTGGAGTTGGACTCAAATCTTTGGCACAACGTGATCAATCACTAAGATGATGCTGATTACCAAAAATTAGCTTAAGAGGAGAGGTTTAGAGGGTACTTGCTGTAGAAACCACCATAATAACTAGAATGAGAGACGATGAAGTTAAACTCACATGAAGAGGTAAGTTGAGCTGAAATTGGGCACGGCCCAATGAGTTGAAGATATGAAGATGCCCAAAAAGTTTCATGCCATTTGGAAGAACACTAGAACTTGCTTCACATAGCATCTCTTACAGAAACTTGGAAAAATTGCACAGGGTAAATGGATTGATGAAATGAGCCAAAACATGGTGGAGGGAGTTGATATGGATAGGAGAATGTCCTAGTAAATTTTCAGCTTAAATGATGCAATATAAAATATGGTTGCTTCACAAATTGAAATTTTGACCAGAAACCAAGATTTGGAGCTGGGCTCACATAGATGAGTTACATGGGCTAACATTTGGCGAAGAGCCACGATTTGATCATAAGAAGGACCTTGCAAAATTTCAACTCATTTGGATATGCCTAGCTAGTACTTCCTTCACAATGACTTCCCTCAGACAGGAACTTTGAAACATTGCTCAGGAATATTTACTAGGCAAGTTTTGTTGAATTTTGGCATTGGGAAATTATATGGACAATAAAAGATGTCCAAAAAGTTTGGGGTCAATCAAGCAAAGATAAATGACACTTCCTTCTCAAACCACCACTTAGGGAAAAATCAGAAAAGGAATATTTGTGTATTATCTTTGATGATGCCAAAGAAGGATTTTGACATATTTGTGGAAGATATTACTCAAAAAATTTATGAGATTTGTTTGGGAATTTTGGAAGTGACAGAAGTATAGGTTGCTTCACAACCTAGGGCAAAAAGGATTATCCTTTTAATAGAAAAGGAATATTCCTGATAAAAAGAATATTGGATTAGGTCAAGGATGAAAATGACATGATCTTGGTATGATGATGATGAGGATGACAAGCCACTATAAAACCTACGAAGACATGATCTTCCCAAGTTTCAGAACCACGTAGCCATGGAAGAGCTAATCAAATCAAGAAAATCCAAGAAAATCATCAAAAAAAGAAAAGGGCAAAATCCAGGATGTTACAGTAATACACATCATAAAGCTTGCAAGCGAACGACTAAGGAGTTGGTCACGAGGTGATGTATTATTGAACGAGTAAATAGACTTGCCGGTGACGAGATTGAAGTAGGTATGAAGATACCGACAATCGAATCTCGGGCAAGTAACATACCGATGGACAAAGGCAATTACGTATGTTGTCATAACGGTTGAACCGATAAAGATCTTCGTAGAATATGTAGGATCCAACATGAGCATCCAGGTTCCGCTATTGGTTATTGAACGTCAGAGGTGTATCGGTCATGTCTACATAGTTCTCGAACCCGTAGGGTCCGCACACTTAACGTTCAATGATGATATAGTAATATATGAGTTATGTGATTTGGTGACCGAATGTTGTTTTTGGAGTCCCGGATGATATCACAGACTTGATGAGGAGCCTCGAAATGGTCCTGGATGATATCACAGACAAAACGATGGTATTCGGACACCAGAAGTGTGCCGGAGGGTACCGGGTACTTATCGGGTCACCGGAAAGGAGTTTCGGGCACCCCGGGCAAAGATACGGGCCTTATGGGCCAAGTGAGGGAACACACCAGACCTGGTGCGCCCCTATAGAGGACAGCTCTATGACGAGGAGAAGGAAAGAGGGGAGGGCAAGGAAAGTGTGGATTAGGATTCGTACTTCCTTCCGTCTCCCCCCTTTCAGTCCACCTCAGTTATATATGGCAGGGGGCGCGGCTTGGGAGGGAATCCAAGTAGGATTCCTCCTACTTGGGTGCCTCCTACTCTCTCCCTCCCACCTATATATATGAGGAGGGGGCGCCTAGAACACAGAACATAAATTGTTAGCCGTGTGTGGCGCCCTCCTCCACAGTTTACACCCTCGGTCATATCTTCGTGGTGCTTAGGCGAAGCCCTGCGAGGATCACTTCACCATCACCGTCGCCATGCTATCATGCTGACGGAACTCATCTACTACCCCGATGTCTTGCTGGATCAAGAAGGCGAGCGATGTCACCGAGCTGAACGTGTGCAGAACTTGGAGGTTCCATACGTTCGGTACTCGATGGATGGAACGCGAAGAAAGTTCAACTACATCAACCCCGGTGTGAAACGCTTCCGCTTACGGTCTATGAGGGTGCATAGACACACTCTCCGCCTCGTTGCTATGCATCTCCATGGATAGGTAATTACGTGTGCGTAGAATATTTTTTGTTTTCCATGCAACGATTCCCAACAAGATCCATTTTGAGGTAGGTTTAAAAAGGACACGTGCTGCTACAGAGTCAGCCAAGTTAGTACCAGAGGTAGCCGTTACTATTAGGTGTCATGCACGTATCCTCCCAACGGGTATCCAGTACGGGAATGAGAAAGACGATACCGAGTTTAACACCTTCCTAGCCGATTTATCCGTAAGTAATGTTATTCATTGCAATTTGTAATATTGTCTTGCTTTGTCCCATACTTTCTAGCTTCCTCCTAATAAGACTCACATTCTTTTTTCAACAAATGAGGTTCAAGTTGGATCTGAAAGATATTGCAACTAAACAAGCATGCACTCATGTTTTTCAGTCTGCTCTGCAATGGTATCAGTATCACCTTAGAAAACTCACTTTGAAGGCAAGGCTAACAATGAAATCAACCAAACATCTCCAGCATAATATATTATAGATAAAGACTGGACAACCCTTGTTAAACACTGGTCTGATCCAAAGAATTAGGTAGGGTATATGTATTTGATCAGATAACATATTGAATTTGTATTTACGTATGTGCCTTACAAGTGTATCTTCTTCTAGACTAACTATTTGAAGAACAAGACCAACCGATCTAATGTGAAATTCCAACAGACAACAGGATCTCGTGGCTATATTGCACACTGTGAGGCTCGTGTAAATAGCTACTACTTCCTTCTTTTTTCCGTGCCCTATTATCGTATCTATATTGACTTGTTCCAAATACAGAGAAAAGCCCGTGCGGTCCAAAAAGAACCTGAACCGATGATACGTCTCCAACGTATCTATACTTTTTGATTGTTCCATGCTATTATATTATCTATTTTGGACGTTTAATGGGCTTTAATGTGCTCTTTTATATTATTTTTGGGACTAACCTATTAACTGGAGGCCTAGTGCCAGTTTCTGTTTTTTTTGCCTATTTCAGTGTTTCGCAAAAAAGTAATACCAAACGGAATCCAAACGGAATGAAACCTTCACGATGATCTTTCTTGGACCGAAAGCAAACCAGGAGACTTGGAGTGGAAGTCTTTAACTCCATGAGGTGGCCACGAAGCAGGAGGGCGCGCCTAGGGGGTAGGTGCACCCCCACCCTCATGGGCCCCATGGAGCTCCACCGATGAACTTCTTTCGCCTATATATACCCTTATACCCTAGAAACATCACGGGGAGCCACGAAACCACTTTTCCACCACCGCAACCTTCAGTACCCATGAGATCCCATCTTGGGGCCTTTTCCAGTGATCTGCCGGAGGGGGAATCGATCATGGAGGGCTTCTACATCAACACCATAGCCTCTCCGATGAAGCGTGAGTAGTTTACCACAGACCTTCGGGTCCATAGTTATTACCTAGATGGCTTCTTCTCTCTCTTTGATCTTCAATACAAAGTTCTCCTCGATGTGGAGATCTATTCAATGTAATACTCTTTTGCGGTGTGTTTGCCGAGATCTGATGAATTGTGGGTTTATGAACTTGATTATCTATGAATATTATTTGGTTCTTCTCTGAATTCTTATATGAATGATTTGATATCTTTGCAAGTCTCTTCGAATTATCGGTTTAGTTTGGCCTACTAGATTGGTCTTTCTTGCAATGGGAGAAGTGCTTAGCTTTGTGTTCAATCTTGCGGTGTCCTTTCCCAGTGATAGTAGGGGCAGCAAGGCACGTATTCTATTGTTTCCATCGAGGATAAAAAGTTGGGGTTTATGTCATATTGCTTGAGTTTATCCCTCTATGTCATGTCATCTTCCTTCATGCATTACTCTGTTCTTATGAACTTAATACTCTAGATGCATGCTGGATAGCAGTCGATGTGTAGAGTAATAATAGTAGATGCAGAATCGTTTTGATCTACTTGACACGGACGTGATGCCTATATTCAATATCATTGCCTTAGATATCTTCATAACTATGCACTTTTATATCAATTGCTCGGTAGTAATTTGTTCACCCACCGTAATACATGCTATCATCAGAGAAGCCACTAGTGAAACCTATGGCCCCCAGGTCTCTTTCTTATTACATTGCATCTCTTTAATTATCGCATCTCGTTTACTACATTGCAATCTTTACTTTCCAATCTATACAACAAAATATCAAAAATATTTATCTTACTATACCTATCAGATCTCACTTTTTCAAGTGACCGTGAAGGGATTGATAACCCCTTCATCGTGTTGGTTGTGAGGTTCTTGATTGTTTGTGCAGGTACTAGGTGACTTGTGCATTGTCTCCTACTGGATTGATACCTTGGTTCTCAAAACTGAGGGAAATATTTACTCTACTTTGCTGCATCACCCTTTCCTCTTCAAGGGAAAACCAACGCATGCTCAAGAGGTAGCAAGAAGGATTTCTGGCGCCAAGTCAAGACATACCAAGTACCCATCATAAGCTCTTCCCCCTCGCATTACATTATTTGCCATTTGCCTCTCATTTTCCTCTCCCCCACTTCTAAAATGATTTTCGAAAACCTTCACCTTTTCTTCGCCTCTCTTTCGTTCGTCTTTTTTGTTTGCCCTTATGTCTTACTTGCATTGTTTACTCGTTTGCTTGGTTTAATTGTGTGTTTATTGCAAATCAGAACCAAAACTTATGGATCCTCATCCACTTGCTAATCTTTTTAAGAGATCCAATTATGTCGAACCAATTGCTAGTGATTTGAGTGCACTAGATTATCTTTATGAAGTTTTGCTTGAAGTTCGTGAATCTGAAAATTGTTATGAAGTGCTTTATCGAGTGATTCACGATAGATCTTTGAATAAATAGCATGATTGCAATGATGTTATTATAAATTCTATTAACTTCAATTGTGCTAATAATATGCAAAACCCTAAGCTTGGGGATGCTAATTTTTCTATGTTTACTACTTGTTGCAATGATCATGATTGGGGTGATTCTTCTTATAATCTCAAAAATTTATTTAAGCCCCATGATGAATATGAGATTAATAATAATGTTTGCAATAATATTGAAAGTGGGTTTGGAAGAGTATCAACTTTAGATCCCACATATTTGGATAACGTTCAATGTGATGAGGTTTTGATAGAAGTGGGCTTGGAGAGGTCATGACTTTATTTGATGATAATCCCACTATTTTGGAAGAGTGTCAACTTTGCATGCATACGGATCATGTAGAGAAAATTTTATATGATAGCTATATTGCTGAATTTGAGTATGATTCTACATATAATTATTATGAGAGAGGAAAATATGGTTGTATAAATTTTCATGTTATTAAATTTCCTCTTGTTATGTTGAGATTGTCAATGTTTTATTCCTCTCCTTTGCGTATGCTAGATATTTCTTGTATTGATAATTTATTTTTCCTATGAAATTCCTTTGCATAGGAAGTATGTTAGATTTAAATGTGTTTGTCACATGTTTCATGATGCTCTCTTTGTGCTACAATTATTATCTTTCGTGTGAGCATCGTTGAATTTTTATGCCTAGCTAGGGCCGTTAAACGATAGCGCTTGTTGGGAGGCAACCCAATTTTATTTTTGTTCTTTACTTTTTGTTCCTATTTAGTAATAAATAATTTATATAGCCTCTGTTTTGATTGTGTTTTTATGTTTAATTAGTGTTTGTGCCAACTAAAGCCTTTAGGATCTTCTTGGGTGATTATTGTTTGATCTTGCTGATAAAAACAGAAAGTATGCGCTCACGAAAATAATTTTCATTTTCTACCAGAGTGCGATAAAATGCCAATTCCAACTGTAGTAGATCAATATACAAATGTTCCTAGTCTTACTAATTTTTCAGAATTTTTGGAGTTACAGAAGTATTCGAAATCTACAGATTTCTACGGACTGTTCTGTTTTTGACAGATTCTGTTTTTCGCGTGTTGTTTGCTTATTTTGATGAATCTATGGCTAGTATCAGGGGGTATGAACCATAGAGAAGTTGAAATACAGTAGGTTTAACACAAATATAAATAAATAATGAGTTAATTACAATACCTTAAAGTGGTGGTTTATTTTCTTATACTAACGGAGCTCATGAGATTTTCTGTTCAGTTTTGCGTTGTGAAGTTTTCAAGTTTTTGGGTAAAGATTTGATGATTCGGGGTCCCTAACCGCATCATCACCGACAACGGTTCGTAGTTCACTAGCAATCTCTTCAAGACATATTGTGCTAACCTTGGAACGCAGATATGCTACGCTTCGGTGGCACACCCCAGGAGCAATGGCCAAGCCGAACGTGCCAACGCGGAGGGCCTGAGTGGCCTCAAGACCAGGAACTTCAAGAAGAACATCGAGGCCTGTGGCAGTGGCTGGCACAACGAGCTCCAGTCCATGTTGTGGTCCATCCGCACCTCTGCCACCAAGCCAACATGCGAGACCCCTTTCTTCCTCGTCTACGGAGCAGAAGCGGTTCTCCCTCACGAGGTCAGGCATCGCTCTACGCGGGTCCTGGCGTTTGATGAGACGCAGCAGGACGCCATGCAGGGGATGGACCTTGTGCTGGGGGAGGAACGCCGCCGTGAAGCCTCGCTCCGAGGAGCAAGATACTAGCGGGCTCTACGACGGTACCACTGTCGCAGTGTCCGATCTAGGACGCTCGAGGTGGGCGATCTCGTCCTAAGGCGGGTGCTCTCCAGGGAAGGGTTGCACAAGCTCTCGCCCATGTGGGAGGGCCCGTTTAGGATCGCCCGCGTCTCCAGGCGTGGCGCCGCGTGCCTAGAGATGCAGGACAGGATCACCATCCAGAACACCTGGAACATCCAGTACCTTCAGAAGTTCTACCTATGAAGCAAGGACCAGTGCCTGGGAAGGTCTCCGCTCGTGACAATCTCACGTAATAATGTGTGGGGCTGTACACGCCCCGGAGTCTCAGGAGTGCCACCCTCAGGCCTCGGGGGCTCCCTCCCATGTCCTAGTGGCAGCAGTTAGCTCCGCGCTGGTGAGAAGACTAGACTAGGTGCCGGACGCGAATGTTCATTTGCTTTCTGAAGTTAGCTTCCCCCTTTGCCTTTAATGAAATTTGAACTTTTGGCATTTCTCGTTGGTTTGGTTGAACTCCCTCTTCTTTCTGATCCTTCCCTCGATCCGTTCTTTCTTCGCCAGGGAGGGTGGCAGTTGCCTAGCGCTCTCCTCGCATGCCCCGCGAGGGGGGCTAGACAGGCAGTATGCACGTGCGCACTTCCCTGGTCTCCGCGAGGAGTCCTCGTCTGAGCTTGTGATCAGCGCATCCCCCTTTTAGTCCGTGCCCCACGGATACCGTGACGTGGTGCATTTAGCCATAACCAACCCATACATGAGGCTTTGTGCAAGAAAGGCTATGGATTTCTTAACGAATTTTTGTAGCTTCGCGATGTCACCCAAATCAACAGCGGGGAAGCCCCACCAGGTACCCAGAGATGTGCACTCTCATGAGGTTAAAGCTGCCCCAGACGCATCAAGCTAAGCTACCCCCTCTACACCCGTATAAGGCATAGATCTCACGACACAACCCAGAAACAATAAACGCACCATAAAAGCAACATAAGCACCACAGTTCATTACGCGCCCTTGCAGGGCCCCGAATTCGTTTCTGACAATGTAGGGGAAAGGGAAGGAGAGGATAAACAAAAGCGGCTCCTACGACACGGCTGCTCACGAGGGTCGGCCATGGACTCAGCCAGAGCCTTCCTCGTGCTTCACCGGGGCACGATGGAGGGATGACCCGCCACCATCTTCGAAGCGGGCCCGACGGCATGGCGGATGGTCGTAGCCGCCACCGCTGGAGCTTTCGCCAGAGGAGGAGTTGTCATAGCTAGGGGAACCGCGGTCGCCATTGAGGGGAAGGTCGCCCTCGTGCTCGTCACGGCCATTGCCAAGGCCAAGCACCTCGCCACCATTGTCGTCTTCTTCAGGGCAGCATCCACCACGGCGAGCGTCTTCCCCGAACACCCTCACGAACACGGTCCCTGCGCCGTCGTACTTGAAGTGGAGGGAGCAACGTAGCCCTGGCCCACGGCTGGCACATGTTTGCTCGCGACGGAGATCTCCACCGCGACCCACGAGGCCTTGCTACAGCAGCCATCTGCTTGCAGCCAGAGGCCGCCGGGACCAGAAGCCGCCAGATCTCCGTCAAAGAAGCGCGAAAACTAGAGCCAGGTGCCGGTCCGGTTCTCCGACCACACAACAAACTCTGGCATCACCTTCGCTAAGTGGAAGCGTGGTCGGGGAGGCCTGGCGACCACGGCGCGCCTCCCCTCATCGACGGGACTGCCATGCCCCAAGCGACTTCCACCGGGAGGAGAAACGTTGCCTTGGACGCCCGGAGCGGCACCGGAGCCCGAAGAGATCCGTCCTCGGCCATGGGAAGCTGCAGCGGGGGTCGAGGCGAACTTGCAAGGCTGACCACGCCCCCTCTTGGGCGGAGGAGAGTCAGGCCCCTCTTGGCGAGCCTTTCCCTTCTCCATGGCAGAGAACCTCTTCGTCAGCGCCATGAATGTCGCTGCTAGCAGTGAAGCAAGGAAGAAGGAGCAAGCGGATTGGGAAGAGATGGGCGACGGGGGCTCCGCCCCCCTCCCCATTTATAGTGGGAGATGGCCAACCGACGATCCCCACGATCGCAGGTAATGATGGCTTTTCTGCATGCACCAGGGACTCATCAAGTCGGGAAGTTGCCAAGGCAGCATGGGGAAGCGGAGACACCCATGTCCCGTCAGTCGACACGCGCCAATCAAGGCCGCATGCCGTTGGGGCCCGCGGCTCTCCACACTTGCCCCTTGGCTTTGCCTCGAGGCCAAGTCCGAGTGTGCCTTGGGCCCGGGGCTACTGTCGGCTTTCTGGGAATGGGGGTCCCAGACTTGAATTTAATCCAACGGAGAAGAAAAGAGAACGAAGAATGATGAACTTGAAGCTCTGTTAGTATCTTCCTGAGAATCCCCGGATTTGATGGAAAAAATGGAGAGACTTCCCATCAATAAGATGGATACTTGACTAAGAAATCTGAGTCGTTGAAGAAAAAGGGGTGGGTGGGCGGGAACACAAAGGCAACTTAGGGACGGATGAAACACACACTGGTTGGAAAGAATTGAAAAGACAACCTTGATGATAAAGAAGGATTAATACTCTCATAGAAATATGAGAAGACCGCTTAGGAAAGGTATGGAATCAACACTTGACTTCGAAGCAACTCGAATACCACAGCTCAAAACGAAACAAAGGATTGGCTTGCAGAATAAGCCGGAACAAACATATGATAGAGATTTCATCCAAAGTTTTCGTGGTGGGGCCCACACGGGCTCGATCGTGCAACACCATCATGTACAAGGCAGTGCACATGAAATACGAAGCGTCCCTGAGTCAGCATAGCCAAGGACTCTTTAAGACACAATGAGACCACTATAAAACCAATCGTGGATAGGCGGACCACTAGACGTCGAACCCCAATCTCATATCATGCATGTGTCAGAAAGATATTCTAGGAGCAACTTGAACTCCCACCTATAAACTCCCGAAACTTTCTGGTTATGCAATCAGGTGTTGGGGATACAGGGGAAGCATAATATCTCACCCAAACTAACAATCCCTACATCCAGCTATATCCATCCTTCAACACATAACCAAGAAACCTTTGGAAATCATGTACCTCAACCTTCGAAAAGCATCCATTATACGAGTTATGAAAATACTCCCAAACTCCCGCACCAGTACTGGGTGGCATCGAGGTGATCTCACCAACAACTACATAAAAGAGATTTTCGATGTCGGCGAACTCTGGTATTCCAGAACTGCCACAACCTCAAAATGTCAGGAGGCACCAAGAACAATGTTCTCGTCACAAAACTATCGAAACGATTCCAACATACCCGCGTGATCCTAAAAAAATTGTGAAATTTGCGGAGAGGGAAGTCAAGATTTCTACGTCAGGAGGCCTCACCAGAGCGATGAAGGGACTGAGGAGTAAAAAAGAATCCTACTCTCCGATATATATATAAATATATTCCTAAGACTCAAAAGATTTTGTTCTAGACTCAACAACGTCAGTGATTCGAACAAGCAGGGGGCTCCTAAGTCGGGGATGGCTCCGATTAAGAACTTATAACACCCACAATGCGGCTATATCTCCCACGTGCCGGGGCACGACCTAGAGGCATAGACGCATGGTAGTTTTGTCGCAAGAGTGGTAATCTTCACACAATCCCATGTACTGAATAAGAAGGGGATAAAGAGTTGACTTACAATCGCCACTTCACACAATACATAAATAATTCATACATCATCCAAAGTACAAACAAGGTCCGACTACGGAACCATAATAAAAGAAGACAACCTCAAATGCTAGATCCCCGATCGTCCCAACTTGGCACCACTACAGATCAACCAGAAAAGACACAAAACAACAATCAAGATATTTATCGAGCTCCCACTTGAGCTCGGTTGCGTCATCTGCACTGGTATCATCGGCACTTGCAACTGTTTGGAAGTATCCGTGAGTCACGAGGACTTAGCAATCTCACACCCGCGAGATCAAGACTATTTAAGCTTATGGGTAGGATAGGGTAATGAGGTGGAGCTGCAGCAAGCACTAAACAAATATGGTTGTTAACATATGCAAATAAGAGCGAGAAGAGAAACAATGCAACGGTCATGAAGCTATAAGTGATCAAGAAGTGATCCTGAACTACTTATGCATAACCATAACACAAGAACCGTGTTCACTTCCCGGACTCTACCGAAAAGAGACCATCACGGGTGCACACGCGGTTTTTGCATTTTAATTAAGTCAAGTGTCAAGTTCTCTACAACTGGACATTAACAAATTCCCATCTGCCACATAACCGCGGGCACGGCTCTCGAAAGTTTATACCCTACTGGGGTGTCCCAACTTAGCCCATCACAAGCTCTCACAGTCAACGAAGGATATTCCTTCTCCCGGGAAGACCCGATCAGTCTCGAAATCCCGGTTATAGCAAGACCGCCCGGATGTGCCGACAAATCCCGATATGAGCTGCACATATCTCGTTCTCAGGGCACACCAGATAAGCTAAGCGTACAGGTACCAACATAACCCAAGATGCCAAGGGACGGTCCCACACGATGCTCTAGTTTGGACCAACACTCACAGGAGCACTGGCCCGAGGGGTAAATAAGATGACCCTCGAGCTCCGGAAACCCAAGGGAAAGGCTTAGGTGAGGGAAATGTAAAACCAAGGTTGGGCCTTGTTGGAGAGTATTATTCAAAGCGAACTATCAAGGGGGTCCCATTCCCCCAACCGCATAAGGAATGCAAAATCAAGGAACATAACACCGGTATGATGGAAACTAGGGCAGCAAGAGTGGAACAAAACACCAGGCATAAGCCCGAGCCTTCCACCCTTTACCAAGTATATACATGCATTAATTAAAATAAGAGATATTGTGATATCCCAACATATCCATGTTCCAACATGGAACAAACTTTAGCTTCACCTGCAACTAGCAACGCTATAAGAGGGGCTGACCAGAAGCGGTAACATAGCCAAACAATGGTTTGCTAGGAAGGTGGGTTAGAGGCTTGGCATGGCAATATGGGAGGCATGATATAGCAAGTGGTAGGTAGCGCGACATAGCGATAGAACGAACAACTAGCAAAGAAAAGATAGAAGTCATTTAGAGGGTATGGTCATCTTGCCTGAGATCCTGCAAGGAAGAAGGACGAGTCCATGAAGAAGACAAATGGACATAGTGGAACGAACCCTCACAACTCCGGAACGGAACCGAAGCTAATGAGAGAAGCAAACTGGAAAGAAGAAAGCAACATGGTAAACACACAAGCATAAACATGGCAAGAGGTGAAGCATAAGTAAACTAACTATCTAGTCAAGTTTAAATGAGGCCGGAAATAACAAACAACAATTCTGGAAAATCCCCATATGCATATTATGAATTTGGTACTGTTCTACCCTAAACACAATTTTAGAATTGGTAAACATGCAAAGTAATGCCACCATGTTAAACTAGGCATTTTTCTACCCCATTTACATATAAAGTTTATTAAATTCGGAGCTACGATTAATTAGTTATGAAATAAATCATTTTAGCATGGCATATGAGCAAATTAATCAAACAACATGTTTAAACATTTTAAACATGGATGAAAGTTGCAAATTATGAAACTAGACAAAATTCTAAGCATTTTACATATATAGTTTGTTTTAAATGAATGCAAGGTTCATGAGTTATTAAATGCATGATCATGAAGGTGTTTTCTGAAAAACTGTGGTTCTCTGAATTAAATAGAAAAAATCGTCCTGACAAGGAAAAATAATAATGGGCCGAAACTGAGTTGAACTGGGCTGGAACAGGAGCAAGTGCAACATATCAGGAATCGCACTGAGCGAGGTATAAGTGGCGGATGCTCATGTTGGGCCAGATTTGGCTGGGCCAAAACAGTGGCTGGGCCTTCCTTGGGCTCTGGACGCAGGAGTGGCCGAGCCTTCTGGGGATGGGTTGCGGATAGCAGCTGGGCTGGAGTCTGGTGCATGTCCCACCTAGCGCACGACAAGAGCAGCATGAGCATTCTCCATCTCGCTCGACAGAAACAGAGCAACGCGGCGCGGCTGTTCAGGTGGAGGAAGGCAAGGACGGCGGGGAAGTCATGAGCGGACGGCGGCGAGATCCTGGATGGATTCCGTCCATGGAGTTGGTGGCTTAGGACTCTCGCCGGCGGTGGGCACCCGCGATGATGGGGAAGATGAGCCCCGGTAGCAGTTGTCCATGGTTGAGGCTCGAGGACGGTCATGGAATTCCTGTGAGTTTCATGGAGAAGAGAAACAACGGGTGAGAGAGGAAACCAGAGTGAAGGGGAGAAGAAGGGAATGAGAAGCAGTGAGTGGGTTGGTCCATTGATGAGGTGGAGTGGCGCTGGTCTTCGGCGACGGGATGGATCCTCGGCGGCGCGGGGTCCTGAAGGCAGCAGCAGGTGAAGGAAAGCGGCGGGTCGGCGGGGAGCCGAATGGATCCCGGCGGCGACGCGCCGAACGGAGGCCGATGGAGGCGGGTCCGTAAACGGCTGTCCATGGCGGCCGGGTTCACCTAAGAGAGAGACAGAGATGAGATACAGAGAGGAGGAAAACGGAGGAAGGAGAGGGCGTGACGGGGGCTCGCCTGGGTGGCGGAGGGCATCGGCAGGAGGATCTCTGCTCCGGCGAGCTGGTTGCTGCGCGTGGGATTTGGTGGGGGGTCGATATGGTTCGGCGTGTTCGGTCTTGGTGGTTTTTGGATTGGGGAGAACACGAGGAAGATGACGATTGGGTGGAAATGGATCCCGAGGTGGGAGATGAGTGCGGCGGTGTAGGCAGGGACAAATTCTTAGAATTTAGGGTTGGTCTGTTTAAATAGGTAGGGGATTAGGGTAGGGATTAACTCGGTCCATCCAATCGTAATCGGGAAGTCCAGAAAAATAGTTTAGGTTGCCCAAATAAGAAAACAGAGATGTTTTGTAGATGTTTGGGGATGATCCGGACCAATCGGTCATGACCATGCGGTTTGGGTTCGGGACAACTTTCGGACGCGCACGAGAGGGTTCTATGCACTGCACAAAGAGGGGTAGACTTGGCCTAGGTGGACTATGAAGAAGAGTTGGGATGAGAGGAGAGAAGAGAAGGAGAGGCTCGACAAATGTTTTCGGAGACCGAAAACGTCCGACGTTAAACTGGCAGCAGTGCCACTATAGTTATCCGTTGGGACATCAAACGGACTCCGAATGCGATGAAACTTGGCAGGCGGCCTACTGACAACATAACAACACTGCATGCCAACTTTCAACCCATTGCGCGAATATTTCCCGGCCACTTATAAAATACTATTTCGGACGTGCCGCGGGTGCGTGTAAGTGTGTCTGGGCTCAGAATGGACAACGGAAAGAACGAGGAAACCGGGACGGATGCAAGTTTTAAAAATATGATGATGCAATGCACATGATGACATGGCAAGATGCATCACGCAAGCGAATGACAAGGCAACAACATCGAATAACTAGAAGACAACTGGCGAGACGGTCTCGAGGCGTCACAGACTGGTCGAACCCGGTGCCAGGAGGAGTAATGAAATAACTCATTCATAGGCATATAACTTATCATATAGATAAAAAAGGGTAGCCCTGAGTGTTACTCGAGGGACCCGATGTCTTAGCGCTTAATACAAAAGGTAGCGTGGTACATACTGCCTTAACTGTAAAATCTTCGAAGGAGAGTTGCATTCCATGGACGCTCCAATTCCTTTCCCGATTCATCCCTCTTGCACGCTCTGGGCTTCTGTGCGTCGATGAGGTAGTAGGAGTCAATTCCCAATGCTTTGCTGATGATGAAAGGGCCTTCCCAAGGGGCCGAGATTTTGTGCGGGCCGGCTGTTCGCTTGATCAGCCGAAGCACAAGGTCTCCTTCTTGGAAGGATCTTGGCTTGACCTCCTGACTGTGGTAGCGGCGCAGACTCTGCTGGTAGATGGCGGAGCCGGCCCCTCTACCAGCAGATTGAAGTCGTCTTCTCGTGCTTCTTTTGCCTCCGCTTCCGTGTACATGGTGAGGCGAGGTGAGTCAAGCTCAATGTCAGTTGGGATGACAGCCTCGGCCCCGTACACAAGGAAGAAATGAGTGAAACCGGTTGACTTGTTTGGAGTGGTGTGCAGGCTCCAAAGGACGGTCGGCAGCTCTTCGATCCAACAGCCGACCGATTGCTCTAGAGGGTCGACCAGTCGGGGCTTGATGCCGGAGAGGATCAGGCCGTTTGCTCGCATGACTTGGCTGTTTGACTACGGATGGGCAATGGACGCTAGGTCCATTCAGATGCCCTGCATCACGCATAAACGGGCGAAGGCTCCTTTGGCAAAGTTGGTGCCATTGTCGGTGATGATGCTGTGTGGTACACCGTATCACACAGTGATACCTGCGATGAAGGTCACAACAGTCAGACCGTTCAGTTTCTTGCTTAGCTTTGCTTCAATCCACTTCGTGAATTTGTCCACAACGATAAGCAGATGGGTCATGTCGCCGCATACCGTCCAGAATGGTCCCACCATGTCCAGCCTCCAAACGGCAAAGGGCCAAGTGAGGGGGATGGTCTTGAGTGCGGAGGCCAGTAGATGTTGCTTGGAGCTGAATTTCTGGCACCCCTTGCAACATTCGACCGGATCCTTGCGTCTTCCAAAGTAGTCGGGCAGAAGAAACCATGGAGGAAGGCTTTGGCAACAAGGGATCTTGAGGTCGTGTGGTGGCCGCACTCGCCTTGGTGGATATCTTTGAGGATTGCTTGGCCCCTCTCTGGTTCTACGCAGTGCTGGAAGACCCCAGTCACGCTGCTTCCGACCAGCTCTCTGTTTACTATCGTGTAAGCTCCTGCTCGGTGTTGTACTTGCCGGGCTGAGATCTCATCAGTCGGCAGCTCTCTGTTCACCAGGAAGTTGAGGATGGGCTAAGCCCAGGATGGTGCTTGAACTTCACCTACTATTATCGCGGCCACTTGAACTAGGGCAGTTGGGTTGGGAGGCGGCGGGTTGGAATTGGTTGCCGCTTGCTGTGTCGTTGAAGTCCCAGGCCGACTGCTGCATGTAACACCCACAATGCGGTTATATCTCCCACGTGTCGGGGCACGACTTAGAGGCATAGCCGCATGGTAGTTTTGTCCTAAGAGGGGTGATAACCCATAAGTATAGGGGATCGCAACAGTTTTCGAGGGTGGAGTATTCAACCCAAATTTATTGATTCGACACAAGGGGAGCCAAAGAATATTCTCAAGTATTAGCAGCTGAGTTGTCAATTCAACCACACCTGGAAACTTAATATCTGCAGCAAAGTGTTTAGTAGCAAAGTAATATGATAGTGGTGATAATGGTATCAAAAGGTAACAATAGTAAAAGCAATGTTTTGGTTTTTTGGTAGTGATGATAGCAATAGCCACGGGAAAGTAAATAAGTGAAGAACAATATATGGAAAGCTCGTAGGCAATGGATCAGTGATGGAAAATTATGCCGGATGCGGTTCATCATGTAACAATCATAACCTAGGGTGACACAAAACTAGCTCCAGTTCATTGATATAATGTAGGCATGTATTCCGAATATAGTCATACGTGCTTATGGAAAAGAACTTGCATGACATCTTTTGTCCTACCCTCCCGTGGTAGCGGGGTCCTTACAAAAACTAAGGGATATTAAGGCCCCCTTTTAATAGAGAACCGGAACAAAGCATTAACACATAGTGAATACATGAAATCCTCAAACTACGGTCATCACCGGTAAGTATCCCGATTATTGTCACTTCGGGGTTAACGGATCATAACACATAATAGGTGACTATAGACTTGCAAGATAGGATCAAGAATACTCATATATTGATGAAAACATAATAGGTTCAGATCTGAAATCATGGTACTCAGGCCCTAGTGACAAGCATTAAGCATAGCAAAGTCATAGCAACATCAATCTCAGAACATAGTGGACACTAGGGATCAAACCCTAACAAAACTAACTCGATTACATGATAGATCCCATCCAACCCATCACCGCCCAGCAAGCCAACGATGGAATTACTCACGCACGGTGGTGAGCATCATGAAATTGGTGATGGAGGATGGTTGATGATGACGATGGCGATGGATTCCCCTCTCCGGAGCCCCGAACGAACTCCAGACCAGCCCTCCCGAGAAGTTTTAGGGCTTGGCGGCGGCTCCATATCGTAAAACGCGATGATTTCTTCTCTTTGGTTTTTTTCTCCCCAAAACTCAATATATGGAGGTGGAGTTGGAGTCGGAGAGGCAACAGGGGGCCCACGAGGTAGGGGAGCGCGCCCCCACCCTCGTGGAGAGACGGTGGGGCCCCTGGCCTTCATCTTTGGCAGGTATTTTTCTTATTTTCTGAAAAGTGGCTCCGTGATGTTTCAGGTCATTCCGAGAACGTTTGCTCCTGCACATAAATAACACCATGGTAATTCTGCTGAAAACAGCGTCAGTCCAGGTTAGTTCCATTCAAATCATGCAAGTTAGAGTCCAAAACAAGGGCAAAAGTGTTTGGAAAAGTAGATACGTAGGAGACGTATCAACTCCCCCAAGCTTAAACCTTTGCTTGTCCTCAAGCAATTCAGTTGGTAAACTGAAAGTGATAAAGAAAAACTTTTACAAACTCTGTTTGCTCTTGTTGTTGTAAATATGTAAAGCCAGCATTCAAGTTTTCAGCAAAGATTATAACTAACCATATTTGCAATAACGCATAGGTCTCAAGTTTAATCATATCAATAGCATAATCAATTAACGAGGCATAATAATAAATCTCGGATGACCAATCTTTCTCAAAACAATCATAATATGATATAACAAGGTGGTATCTCACTAGCCCTTTCTGAGACCGCAAAACATAAATGCAGAGCACCTTTAAAGACCAAGGACTGACTAGACATTGTAATTCATGGTAAAAGAGATCCAGTCAAGTCATACTCAATGTAAACCAACAGTAATGAATGCAAATGACAGCAGTGCTCTCCAACTGGTGCTTTTTAATAAGAGGATGATGACTCAGCATAAAAGTAAATAGATAGGCCCTTCGCAGAGGGAAGCAGGGATTTGTAGAGGTGCCAAAGCTCGGTTTTGAAACAGAGGTGAATAATATTTTGAGCGGTATACTTTCATTGTCAAGATAACAACCAAGAGATGGCGATATCTTCCATGCTACACACATTATAGGCGGTTCCCAAACAGAATGGTAAAGTTTATACTCCCCCTTCCACCAACAAGCATCAATCCATGGATTGCTCGGAACAACAAGTGCCTCCAACTAACAAGAGTCTCAGGGGGAGTTTTGTTTGCAATTATTTTGATGTAGTTTGCATAAAGCATGGGACTGGGCATCCCGGTGACCAGCCATTTATCTCGTGAGTGAGGAGCGGAGTCCACTCCTCTTGAGAATAACCCGCCTAACATGGAAGATGCAGACATCCCTAGTTGATACATGAGCTATTCGAGCATACAAAACAGGATATTTATTTGAAGGTTTAGAGTTTGGCACATACAAATTTACTTGGAACGGTAGGTAGATACTGTATATAGGTAGGTATAGTGGACTCATGTGGAATAACTTTGAGGTTTAAGGGACCAGTATTCCCGCTTAGTATAGGTGAAGGCTAGCAAAAGACTGGGAAGCGACCAGCTAGAGAGCGACAACAGTCATGAACATGCATTAAAATTAATCAACACCGAATGCAAGCATGAGTAGGATATAATCCACCATGAACATAAATATTGTGAAGGCTATGTTGATTTTGTTTCAACTACATGCGTGAACATGTGCCAAGTCAAGTCACTTAAATCATTCAGAGGAGGATACCACCCTATCATACCACATCATAACCATTTCAATAGCATGTTGGCACGCAAGGTAAACCATTATAACTCATAGCTAATCAAGCATGGCACAAGAAACTATGATCTCTAATTGTCGTTGCAAACATGTTTATTCATAATAGGCTGAATCAGGAATGATGAACTAATCATATTTACAAAAACAAAAGAGGTTGAGTTCATACCAGCTTTTCTCATCTCAGCCAGTCCATCATATAACATCATAATTGCCTTTCACTTGCACGACCGAATGATGTGAATAATAATAATAGTGCACGTGCATTGGACTAAGCTGGAATCTGCAAGCATTCAATAAACAGGAGAAGGCAAGGCAATATGGGCTCTTTTGTCAGATCAACAATAATGCATATAAGAGCCACTTCAACAATTTAATTATGGTCTTCACCTATCGAACCCCAAAGAAAATAAAAGAAATAAATCTATTTACACGGGAAATCTCCCAACAAGCAAAAAAAGAACCGGAAATCTTTTTGGGTTTTCTTTTTAATTACTACTACAAGCATGGAAAGTAAACTAATTAAAAGCTACAACTAATTTTTTTGGTTTTTCTCAAGGTTTATCAAACACACAAGAAGAAAACATAAAAAGGAAAATAAAATAGCATGGATGATACAATGAAAAAGTGTGAGCACCGACATCTAGCAAATGAGTGTGTGAACATAAATGTAATGTCGGTGGAAAATACGTACTCCCCCAAGCTTAGGCTTTTGGCCTAAGTTGGTCTATGGCCATGGCTGGCCTGGCGGATATCCATAATAGTAGCTCGGGTCGTACTGCGATGCAGCAGCTATCGCCTGCTGAGCTGCAGCGTAGCGACAAGCGGCCTCCTCTCTCCTCTCGTACTCATCTTCCTCCTCTCTAGTAATAGTATATCCTCCTCTTGCCTGATAATCAAAGAAGGCAGGAGCAGGGAGAGTAATACGGACAACACGGTGTCTGTCAAAGATTAGTCAATACTGGAGAGGTGATTCGTTCCTCTCGACAAACTGGTGGTGAACCATAGCATTAAAATCTAGATAAGCAAGAGGTAATTTAATATCATCTTTGCGTATGGCTATACCAAGAAAATTATCTATGCGGGTTGCATAAATTCCACCAAAGAAATCTCCATTAAGTCTATTAAGATGCAACCTACGTGCAACAATGGCTCCCAAATTATATGACTTGTCTCCTAACACAGCACTCCTAAGAATACTAAGATCAGGGACACACATGTGGCATGCCTCATCTTTACCATTAATGCATCTACCTATGAAGAGAGCAAAATAATGTATAGCAGGAGAGTGAATGCTCCCTATGGTAGCTTGTGTAATATCTCTAGATTCTCCCAGAGTTATTCTAGCAAGAAAATCTCTAAATTCAGATTTGCGAGGATCCCTTATACTACCCCATTGTGGAAGTTTGCAAGCAGTGGTAAAATCCTCTAAGTCCATAGTGTAAGATTTATCATAAAGATCAAATAGGACAGTTGGAGAATTACGTGAAGTTGAAAATTCAAACCTCCTCACAAGGGTACTGGTGAGATAGTGATACTGGCTACACTTCTCTTCCTCGAAGCTCATGAGATCAGCGTTACGCAAATATGCGTTGAATTCTTCCTTAATTCCCGCTCGATCCATAAAGTTCTCAGAAGGCCATTCACAAGGACGCACTTGAGCGTCTCTTGGTGGCTCTTCATCAGCATCACGCATTCCAAGCCTGGGTCCTTGCTTCCTTGAAGAACCACCTTGGAACATTTTCCTAAGCATATTTCTTCCTCTGAAAAATTCTGAAATTTTTTAGTAACTTCAAAATAAAAGTAAACCAAACTCAATAATATTGGTAGCAACTACTCCTATAAGTGCCTAAGGCCTATATCATGCATCAAAACTACTTTTGACCATATAAATTTGACATGCAAGCTCAAGAACAGGGTCATCTAAGCAGCAAAAATTTGTAATGAATAAAACACTAGAACAAAAACTAATTGGACCAATGGAGGAGTCACATACCAAGGAACAATCTCCCCAAGCAGTTTTGTGAGAGGTGCTTTGAGCAAGGAGATCGAAAATGGCAGCAAGATGAGCTAGAACTCGTGCTTGAGCTGGTTATTCATGTTTGTGGGAGGAAGATGAAGTGTGTGGGTGAAGGAATAAGTGGAGGAGGGCCACCATGGGACCACGAGGCAGGGGGTGCGTCCTAGAGGGGTGTGCGCGCCCTCCACCCTCGTGGGCAGGTTGTTGACCCCCCCCCCCCCTCGTGTGTTCTCAGTTCCATAAATCCTCAAATATTCTAGAAAAAAGCATATTTAAATTTCAAGGCATTTGGAGAACTTTTATTTTTGAGGTATTTTTATATTGCACGGATAATCAGATAACAGATGGAAAAATATTTGTTTTTATTTTATTTAATTTAAATAATAGAAAGTAAAAATGGGGTACAGAAGGTTGTGCCTTCTAGTTTCATCCATCTCATGATCATCAAAAGTAATCCACTAACAAGATTGATCAAGTCTTGTTAACGAACTCATTCCGAATAACATGGAACCGGAGAAATTTCGAATAACACTATGTTACCTCAATGGGGATATGCACATCCCCAATAATAAGAATATCATATTTCTTCTTGACAATAGGAACAGGAAATTCAAAACCTCCAAATATAATCGATGGAATTTTTCCAATAGAATTGATACTATGAAATTGAGGTTGTTTCCTTGGAAAGTGTACCGTATGCTCATTACCATTAACATGAAAAGTGACATTGCCTTTAGTGCAATCAATAACAGCCCCTGCAGTATTCAAAAAGGGTCTTCCAAGAATAATAGACATACTATCATCCTCGGGAATATCAAGAATAAAGAAGTCCATTAAAATAGTAACGTTTGGAACTACAACAGGCACATCCTCACAAATACCGACAGGTATAGCAGTTGATTTATTAGCCATTTGCAAAGATATTTCAGTAGGTGTCAACTTATTCAAATCAAGTCTACGATATAAAGAGAAAGGAATAACACTAACACCGGCTCCAAGATCACATAAAGCAGTTTTAACATAGTTTCTTTTAATAGAGCATGGTATAGTAGGTACTCCTGGATCTCCAAGTTTCTTTGGTATTCCACCCTTAAAAGTATAATTAGCAAGCATGGTGGAAATTTCAGCTTCCGGTATCTTTCTTTTATTTGTAATAATATCTTTCATGTACTTAGCATAAGGATTGGTTTTAAGCATATCAGTTAATCGCATACGCAAAAAGATAGGTCTAATCATTTCAGCAAAGCGCTCAAAATCCTCATCATCCTTTTTCTTGGATGGTTCGGGAGGAAAAGGCATGAGTTTCTGAACCCAAGGATCTCTTTCCTTACCGTGTTGCCTAGCAACAAAGTCTTTCTTATCATAACGTTGATTCTTTGATTATGGGTTATCAAGATCAACAGCAGGTTCAATTTCTATATCATTATCATTACTAGGTTGAGCATCATCGTGAACATTATCATTAACATTATCATTAGTTTCAGGTTCATTACCAGATTGTGTTTCAGCATCGGAAATAGAAATATCATTTGGATTCTCAGGTGTTTCAACAATAGGATCACTAGAAGCATGCAAAGTCTTATCATTTTTCTTTTTCTTCTTTTTAGAAGAACTAGGTACATCTATGTTATTTCTCTGAGAATCTTGCTCAATTCTCTTAGGATGGCCTTTAGGATACAAAGGTTCCTGAGTCATTCAACCAGTTCTAGTAGCCACTCTAACAGCATTATCATTATCTTTACTATTCAATTCATTGAGCAAATAATTTTGAGCTTTAAGTACTTGTTCTACTTGAGTGGTAACCATAGAAGCATGTTTACTAATAAGTTTAAGTTCATACTTAACATTAGCCATATAATGACCCAAGTGTTCAAGCATATTTGAATTGTATTTCAATTGTCTACCAAAATAAGCATTAAAGTCTTCTTGCTTAGCCATAAATTTATCAAACTCATCTAAGCATGGGCTAGCAAACTTAGTAAATGGGATTTCAGCTTTATCATATCTGTAGAGAGAATTTACCTTTACTACATGTGCCGGGTTTGATGACAATGAGTTTCTTCAATAGGTAATGGATTAAGATTATGTGTTTCTTCAACATGCGGTAAATTAAGACCATGTATTTCTTCAACAGGAGGTAAATTCTTAACATCTTCAGCTTTAATACCTTTTTCTTTCATAGATTTCTTTGCCTCTTGCATATCTTCAGGACTGAGAAATAGAATACCCCTCTTCTTTGGAGTTGGTTTAGGAATAGGCTCAGGAATTGGCTCCAGAGGTGTCCAATTATTTTCATTTGTCAACATATTATTCAATAGAATTTCAGCTTCATTCGGTGTTCTTTCCCTGAAAACAGAACCAGCACAACTATCCAGGTAATCTTTGGAGGCATCGGTTAGTCCATTACCTATTGGCACAGTAGTATCATCACTAAGTGGCACAGTAGTATCAGGCATAGAGGTAGTTGGCAGTTCCTTACCTTCCCTCGTAGTTGAGGGATAGATCTTGGTTTTTGGTCTCAAGTTCTTCATAATGATAAGCAGATATATATATATATATATATATATATATATCCCAAGTGACTCAAAGAATAGAGCTATGCTCCCCGGCAACGGCGCCAGAAAATAGTCTTGATAACCCACAAGTATAGGGGATCGCAACAGTTTTCGAGGGTAGAGTATTCAACCCAAATTTATTGATTCGATACAAGGGGATCCAAAGAATATTCTCAAGTATTAGCAGCTGAGTTGTCAATTCAACCACACCTGGAAACTTAATATCTGCAGCAAAGTGTTTAGTAGCAAAGTAATATGATAGTGGTGATAATGGTATCAAAAGGTAACAGTAGTAAAAGCAATGTTTTTGATTTTTTGGTAGTGATGATAGCAATAGCCACGGGAAAGTAAATAAGCGAAGAACAATATATGGAAAGCTCGTAAGCAATGGATCAGTGATGGAAAATTATGCCGGATGCGGTTCATCATGTAACAATCATAACCTAGGGTGACACAGAACTAGCTCCAGTTCATTGATATAATGTAGGCATGTATTCCGAATATAGTCATACGTGCTTATGGAAAAGAACTTGCATGGCATCTTTTGTCCTACCCTCCCGTGGCAGCGGGGTCCTTGCAGAAACTAAGGGATATTAAGGCCTCCTTTTAATAGAGAACCGAAACAAAGCATTAACACATAGTGAATACATGAACTTCTCAAACTACGGTCATCACCGGTAAGTATCCCGATTATTGTCACCTCGGGGTTAACGGATCATAACACATAATAGGTGACTATAGACTTGCAAGATAGGATCAAGAACACTCATATATTGATGAAAACATAATAGGTTCAGATCTGAAATCATGGCACTCGGGCACTAGTGACAAGCATTAAGCATAGCAAAGTCATAGCAACATCAATCTCAGAACATAATGGACACTAGGGATCAAACTCTAACAAAACTAACTCGACTACATGATACATCCCATCCAACCCATCACCGTCCAACAAGCCTATGATGGAATTACTCACGCACGGCGGTGAGCATCATGAAATTCGTGATGGAGGATGGTTGATGATGACGATGGCGACAGATTCCCCTCTCCGGAGCCCCGAACGGACTCCAGATCAGCCCTCCCGAGAGGTTTTAGGGCTTGGCGGCGGCTCCGTATCGTAAAACACGATGATTTCTTCTCTTTGATTTTTTTCTCCCCGAAACTCAATACATGGAGGTGGAGTTGGAGTCGGAGAGGCAACAGGGGGCCCACGAGGTAGGGGGTGCGCCCCCCACCATCGTGGAGAGACGGTGGCCCCCCTGGCCTTCATCTTTGGCAGGTATTTTTCTTATTTTCTGAAAAGTGGCTACATGAAGTTTCAGGTCATTCCAAGAACGTTTGCTCCTGCACATAAATAACACCATGGTAATTCTGCTGAAAACAGCGTAAGTCCGGGTTAGTTCCATTCAAATCATGCAAGTTAGAGTCCAAAACAAGGGCAAAAGTGTTTGGAAAAGTAGATATGTTGTAGACATATAAAGGGGTAATCTTCACACAATCCCATGTACTGAATAAGAAAGGGATAAAGAGTTGGCTTACAATCGCCACTTCACACAAATAACAAGTTAAATATACCTCATCCAGAGTACAATCAAGGTGCGACTACGGAACCAAAATAAAAGAAGACAACCCCAAATGCTGGATCCCCGATCGTCCCAACTGGGCAGAACTACTGATCAACCGAAAAAGACAATAAACGACGATCAAGATCTTCATCGAGCTCCCACTTGAGCTCGGTTGCGTCACATGCACTGGTATCATTGGCACTTGCAACTATTTTGGAAGTATCTGTTAGTCACGAGGACTCATCAATCTCACACCCGCGAGATCAGGACTATTTAAGCTTATGGGTAGGGTAAGGTAATGAGGTGGAGCTGCAGCAAGCACTAAGCAAACATGGTGGCTAACATACGCAAATAAGAGCGAGAAGAGAAGCAATGCAATGGTCGAGAAGCTAGAAGTGATCAAGACGTGATCCTGAAACTACTTACGTTGAAGCAAAACACCAAAACCGTGTTCACTTCCCAGACTCCGCCGAAAAGAGACCATCACGGCTACACACGTGGTTGATACATTTTAATTAAGACAAGTGTCAAGTTCTCTACAACTGGACATTAACAAATTGTCATCTGCCACAAAACCACGGGCACGACTCTCGAAAGTTTATACCCTGTAGGGGTGTCCCAACTTAGCCCATCACAAGCTCTCACGGTCAATGAAGGATATTCTTTCTCCGGGGAAGACCCGGTCAGTCTCGGAATCCCGGTTACAAGACATTTCGACAATGCTAAAACAAGACCAGCAAGACCGCCCGATGTGCCGACAATCCCGATAGGAGCTGCACATATCTCGTTCTCAGGGAAACACCGGATGAGCTCTCCGTACAACTAAAACCAGCCCTCAAGTTTCCTCGAGGTGGCGCTGGAAAGGACTCTAGTTCAGACCAACACTTAGAGAAGCACTGGCCCAGGGGGTTAAAATAAAGATGACCCTCGGGAGCGCCACTCCCAAGGGAAAAGTATAGGTGGTGGTGGAAAATGTTAAAACCAAGGTTGGGCCTTGCTGGAGGAGTTTTATTCAAAGCTAACTGTCAAGGGGTTCCCATAACACCCTACCGTGTAAGGAACGCAAAATTAAGGAACATAACACCGGTATGACGGAAACTATGGCGGCAAGAATGGAACAGAACACTAGGCATAAGGCCGAGCCTTCCACCCTTTACCAAGTATATAGATGCATTAATTAATTAAAAGATATTGTGATATCCCAACATATCCATGTTTCAACATGGAACAAACTTCAGCTTCACTTGCAACTAGCAATGCTATAAGAGGGGCTGAAGAAAAGCGGTAACATAGCCAAACAACGGTTTCCTAGGAACGTGGGTTAGAGGCTTGACATGGCAACATGGGAGGCATGATATAAGAAGTGGTATGTAGCACGACCTAGCGATAGAGCGAACAACTAGCAAGCAAAGATAGAAGTGATTTCGAGGGTATGGTCGTCTTGCCTGCAAAGTTGTCAGAGTTGTCGAAAGCTTGATCCTCGTTAGTGTACTCAACGGGTTCCTCGGTCACGTACTCGTCTCCCAGCTCTACTCAAGGCAAGAACACAAGCAATGGAACAAACAATCAATCACGGTGCAATGCACAAACAACATGATGCAAGACATGGCATGATATGCAGGATATGACGTGCAATGCATATGCGAGCTCCGGAAGGGAAAGAATGATCAAGGCATCATCTTGTCAAACCAAGTATGCCGCTAGAAATATGAGATGATTTTGGTTGAAATCGATATAAAGATTACCGGAAATGGATGCATGGTTTGCAAATGGCAAGCAAAACAAGAATGATGCAAAATTGCGATTAACAGCATGATGGCACTTAGAATACAACAAGAAACTAAGCTACTGCAATCCAATAGAGCAACAAAGCATATGGAAGTTATGTACAAGAGATGCTTGACAAAACATGAACACTGAGCTACGGCTAAAACACACTAGAACAGGTTCAAACAAGCATGGCAAAAGTGCAAAAGATATCAGCTTCACAGACTGAAAATACTAACATGTCAAAAACAACATCAGGAAGCACTATTTAGAGCTAGCAAACAACATGCTACAGGAACATATCATAGCAAACAAAGACATGACATGATTTTACTAAAAGCATAGAACAAAAGTCCCTTACTAAATATGATCCAAAAAGGCGCAGAAGATATGATGGCACCCATGCAAACATAGCAAGTTTTATTAACAGTTTCAGACTTAGAAGAACAGAGCATGGCATAAACAGATTCATGATAGCAACTTTGCAAGCTGATGCCACTCACCACAAAGCAATAAGTGACAACATAAGCATACCAACAGCAAGATGACATGTTCATGAAGCTAACAATGGCAACATAAAGTTAATAGGATGCATGGATCACTAGAAACAACCATCGCAATTTTGATTAACATGTTAACAATCTGCCAGGAATAATTTATAGCAAAAGTAGAGCAAGCAAATGACATGCTAGAGCACTCCGTAATTTCAACCAGGGGCATGAATGTATAGAGCATGACCACATGTTCAAAACATCCTTAATTAAGTATCTCAAAATAAGCATGGATCTCATGGTAGCATCAAGTTTACATGGCATCAAAATTATAGCAGAAAAAGGACTTAGCAAAATCCTAAGTCGCTGAAAACAGCAACATTATGGAGCCTATATTGCATGCTTGTGCTAGTAACCACATAGATCACAAAAATACAAGACTTGCACCCCTGTAAAGATGGCATGTTGTAGTTCAAAACACATGTAGACCTCATGCTCATATGATGACACATCAAAAGCAATAAAAATAACAAATCACCATGTTTTGATAAGTACCAGCAGTTAACATTTTATAGCACTCTTGCAACAATGAAAATGGCATCATAATGGACAGTAACATGCATGTATATGCTGCTAACATGAAGATCCCAACGAGACGAACATTTTAACATATCATATGCATGATTTGGAGCACCGAGCATGGAGATGCGACATGTTGAAGGTAGCATAAAAGTGTATGGATTCGTCGACTTTGAGAAAATTTGGACCTCCGAAAGTCAACGGGACGAGGTGCATCCGGGACGGAGCGGATCGCGACGGGGCGCCATGTTTGGTTCGTCGACATGGTGGATCTGGTCCATCTTCCACGGATCCAGCCGGCGGGGGTTCCGGCGATTCCAGTGAGGGCGCGGAAGCCAAGGTGGCCTCGGGGACGGGAGGATTCGGCGGCAAGGAGCTTGAGGCCGGCTCGGGTTCGAGCACGGGACGGCGGGGCTCTCGACGGCAATGAGGCTCCATGGCGGCTACGAGGTGGATATGGTCTGCGGCGGGGTCGCTGGAGCATGTGGGCGGGGAAGCGGCGCGGTCGGGGCAGCGCATGGTGACGAACGGGCGGCGGAGGACGCGCATGGGCGGCGACGAGGGCGAAGTCGACGTCGGGGCGGCGCGCGGTGATGAACGGGCGGCGGAGGACGCGCGTGGACGGTGGCGGGCAGCTGAGGCAGCGGTGCAGCGGGATCCCGGTGATGTCCGGCAAGGTGGCGTGCAACGGCCGGCGAGCGGGAGGGCGCGGCCCGGTTCGGCCCGGGGCGGGCCGGATCTGGGCCTCGGGTAGCGCGGCGAAGTGGGGCGCTGGCGGCGGCGACATGGTGGCGTGCGGTTGGAGGAGAGCGGCGGTGGGGTGACGAGGCGGTTTGCCATTGGACGGAGCGACGTGCCCGGCGGACATGTCCGACGTGGATGGACATGTCTGGCGGCGCGAGGAGGAAAAAGACTAGGGTTAGACCGTGAATTTCGGGGAGGGGCACATATTTGTAGGTAGGTGGAGATAGGAGTGTACAAACGAGGTGCGGTTTTCGCCCACACGATCGTGATCCGATGACAGAGGACATGGAGGTGGTTTACATGGGTTATTGGGCTGTTTTGGAGGGGTGTTGTGCTGCAACACACAAGGGGCTTTTGCGGCTACCCGGTTAACCGTTGGGGCATCAAACGGCCTCCAAATGGAACAAAATTTGACAGGAGGTCCACCGGTGGTGTACCAAGGCCACTTGTCTAATCTCGGCCCATTCCGAGAACGTTTTACTCCCGCTCATGAAAAGGGATAAGAGGGGTGCGCCGGGTGCGTGTGGGAGTGTCGGATTGCGAAACGGACAACGGGGAACAAGCTCGGAAGCATGAGACGAACATGTATGCAAATAAGATGCACATGTTGACATGACATGAAATGCATGACATGAAAAAATGAAAACGAAGAGAAGAACACAACCACGAAGGGCATCTCATAACATAAAGCCGAAATAGGCAAGAGTCGGAGTTACAAATATGGAAAGTTCTATCCGGGGCGTTACACTGCAGCCCCCGAGCCAGTTTGTGAAGTCCCCGGGCCGGGTGCGACTATTGCAGTCCCCAAGCCGCTTGGTGAAGTTCCTGGGCCGACTGCTGCAACACTCGGGCCGAGTTGTGGAGTCCCCTGGTCGTGCGACTGCTGCAATCCCCGTGCCGCCTGCCGAAGTCCCGGGGCCGACTGCCGCAGCCCCCGGCCAGGTTGTGGAGTCCTCAGGCCGGGTGCGATTGCTGCAGTCCCCATGCCGCCTGCCCATGTCCCTGGGCCGACTGCTGCAGCCCCCGAGTCGGATCCAACTGCTTCGGGAGGAGCCGGCACGAAAATGGACTCAGATTCTAGAGAAAGTTTGATTGACGGCTTGCAGAGGCACTGAAGGGAGACGACGGCTGGTATTGCTTGATGGGTGGAGCCGATCCGTGCCAGAGCGTCAGCTGGCTCGTTTTCATTCCGTGGCACATGAAGGAACTCGAAGCCCTCAAAATATCCGCTGAGTTGCTAGACGAGGAACCAGCAACTCGCCATGTTTGCATCCTTGGCGTCCCAGTCGCCAGACGACTGTTGGACTAGCAAGTCTGAGTCGTCGTAGCACAGGATCCGAGTTCTTTGGCCAGCCGGTGTCCGTGTGCAAGCGCCTCATTCTCGGCCACGTTGTTGGAGGCGGCGAAGTGGATTTGCAATCCGTATCTGAGCTTGTCACCCTTGGGAGAGGTAAGGATGATGTCGGCACCCAAACCGGTGTGCATCTTTGAGCCATCAAAGTGCATCCGCCAATGGGTGGAGTCCAGAGCTAGCGACAGGTACTAGGTCTTGGCCCAGTTGACGAGGAAGTCGGCCAGTGCTTGGGACTTGGTGGCGGTGCAAGGCTAGTAGAAGATAGTGTAGGGTGCCAAATCGATGGCCCACTTGGCCACTCGACCCGATGCATCTTGACTTCCAATGATCTCGGCAAGCAAGGCGGTGCAGACAACCATGATGGAGTGCTCTTGAAAGTATGACTTGAGCTTCGTAGTAGCAAAGTGCACGCCGTAGCACATCTTTTGGTAGTGAGCATAGTTTTGCTTGGAGGCTGACATCACCTCGCTCAGGTAATACACATGCCTCTGGACCGGCAATGCCCTGCCATCTTCCTTGCGTTCTACCACCACGACTGTGCTGACCACCCAGATGGTGGCTGTGATCTAGAGGAGCATAGGCTCCTTAGTAGTTGGGGCGGCCAGAACAGGCGGCGTGGTCAACATCTTCTTGAGTTGGAGAAAAGCTTCGTCTGCCTTGTCATTCCACTCGAGGTGAGTGGTTTCCTTCATGAGTTGGTACAGGGGAAGAGCCTTCTCACCCAGCCGACTGATGAAGCGGCTGATGGATGCAAAGCATCCGGTGAATTTATGGATGTCTCTCAGTCGGGTGGGTCTCTCCATCCTCTTGATGGCCTTGATCAACACAGGGTTGCACTCAATGCCGCCCTCTAACACTAGGAAGCCAAGGAGCTGGTCGGCTGGTACTCCAAAGACACATTTCTCTGGGTTGAGCTTGATCTGAAACTGGCGCAGATTTTCAAAAGTTTCCTTGAGGTCTTCCAAGAGGGTACCGTGCTTCTCCATCTTCACCACAATATCATCTACATAGTCGTGGGCATTTCTACCAAGTTGCTTGAGGAGGCACTTCTGCATGCAACGCTGAAATGTGGCACCGGCATTTCTCAAGCCGAATGTCATGGTCACGTAGCAGAAGGCTCTGAATGGAGTGATGAAGGTGGTCTTCAGGCGATCTGTCAGGTTCAACTTGATCTGGTGGTAACCCGAGTAGGCATCCAAGAAACTCATCAGCTCACATCTGGCTTTGGAGTCTATCACTTGGTCAATCCAGGGCAAAGCAAACGGATCCTTGGGGCAGGCTTTATTGAGGCTGGTGTAATCAATGCACATGCGCCACTTGTTGTTCTTCTTCAGTACAAGGACTGGGTTGGCAAGCCATTCTGGAAAAAATACTTCCATAATGAAGCCAGCGGCTAGAAGCCGGGCTATATCTTCACCAACAATTATTCTCTTCTCTTCCGACACTCGGTGGAGGGGTTGTTTGACTGGTTTTGCATCTGCTCTGACATGTAGCTTGTGCTCGGCGAAATCCGTCGGAACACCCGACATGTCTTTAGGAGACCATGCGAAGATGTCCCAATTCTCATGGAGGAAATTGACGAGCTCGCTTTCCTACTTGCTATCGAGGTTGGTACCTACAATAGCGTGCCTCTCCGGGTGCTCAGGTTCCAAGGGGATCATCTTTGTTTCTTTGGCCGGCTGGAAGGAGCCCTAGGTCTCTGACTCTTTTGGTTCTGGTGACATGTCCGGCTGCTTGCTAGCCATAGTCACCACCCGGTCTAGGAGCTTCTTCTCAGGAGCAATTATAAGGGACTCGGCCAAACCGGCTGCTAGCCGCAGCACAGGCGGCCGACTTCTCATAATCCCCGGCAATTGTGATAACTGTTGGGGAACGTAGCAGAATTTTAAAAATTTCTACGCATCACCAAGATCAATCTATGGAGTCATCTAGCAATGAGGGAGAGAGGAGTGCATCTACATACCCTTGTAGATCGCACGCGGAAGCGTTCAAGAGAACGGGGTTGATGGAGTCATACTCGACGTGATCCAAATCACCGATGACCTAGTGCCGAACGGACAGCACCTCCGCGTTCAACACACGTACGGTTGGGAAGACGTCTCCTCCAACTTGATCCAGCAAGGGGGAAGGAGAGGTTGATGAAGATCCAGCAGCACAACGGCGTGGTGGTGGAAGCAACGGTGATCTAGGCAGGGCTTCGCCAAGCGCAGGGAGACGGAGGAGTCTCACAGGAGGGAGAGGGAGAGGCCAGGGGCTTGGGTGCGGCTTCCTTCCCTCCCCCCCCCCCCCACTATATATAGGGTCCCTAGGGGGGGCGCCGGCCCTAGGAGATCCAATCTCCTGGGGGGCGGCGGCCAAGGGGTGGCTTGCCCCCCAAGGCAAGGGTGGCGCCCCCCCCCCACCCCTAGGGTTTCCAACCCTAGGCGCAGGGGGAGGCCCAAGGGGGCGCACCAGCCCACTAGGGGCTGGTTCCCCTCCCACTTCAGCCCATGGGGCCCTCCAGGATAGGTGGCCCCACCCGGTGGACCCCCGGGACCCATTCGGTGGTCCCGGTACAATACCGATTACCCCCGAAATTTCCCAATGGCCGAAACTTGACTTCCTATATATAAATCTTCACCTCCGGACCATTCCGGAACTCCTCGTAATGTCCGGGATCTCATCCGGGACTCCGAACAACTTTCGAGTTACCGTATACTAATATCTCAACAACCCTAGCGTCACCGAACCTTAAGTGTGTAGACCCTACGGGTTCGGGAGACATGCAGACATGACCGAGACGACTCTCTGATCAATAACCAACAGTGGGATCTAGATACCCATGTTGGCTCCCACATGCTCCTCGATGATCTCATCGGATGAACCACGATGTCGAGGATTCAATCAATCCGTATACAATTCCCTTTGTCAATCGGTTCGTTACTTGCCCGAGACTCGATCGTCGGTATCCCAATACCTCGTTCAATCTCGTTACCGGCAAGTCACTTTACTCGTACCATAATGCATGATCCCGTGATCAACCACTTGATCACATTGAGCTCATTATGATGATGCATTACCGAGTGGGCCCAGAGATACCTCTTCGTCATGCGGAGTGACAAATCCCAGTCTCGATTTGTGCCAACCCAAAAGACACTTTCGGAGATACTTGTAGTGTACCTTTATAGTCACCCAGTTACGTTGTGACGTTTGGCACACCCAAAGCACTCCTACGGTATCCGGGAGTTGCACAATCTCATGGTCTAAGGAATGATACTTGACATTCGGAAAAGCTACAGCAAACGAACTACACGATCTTTGAGCTATGCTTAGGATTGGGTCTTGCCCATCACATCATTCTCCTAATGATGTGATCCCGTTATCAGTGACATCCAATGTCCATAGTCAGGAAACCATGACTATCTTTTGATCAACGAGCTAGTCAACTAGAGGCTCACTAGGGACGTGTTGTGGTCTATGTATTCACACATGTATTACGATTTCCGGATAACACAATTATAGCATGAACAATAGACAATTATCATGAACAAAGAAATATAATAATAACCATTTTATTATTGCCTCTAGGGCATATTTCCAACAGTCTCCCACTTGCACTAGAGTCAATAGTCTAGTTACATTGTGATGAATCGAACACCCATGCAGTTCTAGTGTTGATCATGTTTTGCTCTAGGGAGAGGTTTAGTCAACGAATCTGCCACATTCAGGTCCGTATGTACTTTACAAATCTCTATGTCTCCATTTTGAACACTTTCACGAATGGAGTTGAAGCAGCGCTTGATATGCCTGGTCTTCCTGTGAAACCTGGGCTCCTTGGCAAGGGCAATAGCTCCAGTGTTGTCACAGAAGAGTGTCATCGGGCCCGACGCATTGGGTATGACTCCTAGGTCGGTAATGAACTCCTTCACCCAGACTGCTTCTTGTGCTGCCTCCGAGGCTGCCATGTACTCCGCTTCACATGTAGATCCCGCCACAACGCTTTGCTTGCAACTGCACCAGCTTACTGCCCCACCATTCAAAATATACACGTATCTGGTTTGTGACTTAGAGTCATCCAGATCTGTGTTGAAGCTAGCATCGACGTAACCCTTTACGACGAGCTCTTCGTCACCTCCATAAACGAGAAACATATCCTTAGTCCTTTTGAGGTACTTCAGGATATTCTTGACCGATGTCTAGTGTTCCATGCCAGGATTACTTTGGTACCTTCCTACCAAACTTACGGCAAGGTTTACATCAGGTCTGGTACACAGCATAGCATACATGATAGACCCTATGGCCGAGGCATAGGGGACGACACTCATCTTTTCTCTATCTTCTACCGTGGTCGGGCATTGAGCCGTGCTCAATCTCATACCTTGCAATACAGGCAAGAACCCCTTCTTTGACTGATCCATTTTGAACTTCTTCAATATCTTGTCAAGGTACGTACTATGTGAAAGACCAATGAGGTGTCTCGATCTATCTCTATAGATCTTGATGCCTAATATATAAGCAGCTTCTCCAAGATCCTTCATTGAAAAACACTTGTTCAAGTAGGCCTTTATGCTTTCCAAGAATTCTATATCATTTCCCATCAACAGTATGTCATCCACATACAATATGAGAAATGCTACAGAGCTCCCACTCACTTTCTTGTAAATGCAGGCTTCTCCATAAGTCTGCCTAAACCCAAACGCTTTGATCATCTCATCAAAACGAATGTTCCAACTCCGAGATGCTTGCACCAGCCCATAAATCGAGCGTTGGAGCTTGCACACCTTGTCAGCATTCTTAGGATCGACAAAACCTTCCGGCTGCATCATATACAATTCTTCCTTAAGGAAACCATTAAGGAATGCCGTTTTGACGTCCATTTGCCATATCTCATAATCATAGAATGCGGCAATTGCTAACATGATTCGGACGGACTTCAGCTTTGCTACGGGTGAGAAAGTCTCATCGTAGTCAACCCCTTGAACTTGTTGATAACCCTTAGCGACAAGTCGAGCTTTATAGATGGTCACATTACCATCTGCGTTTGTCTTCTTCTTAAAGATCCATTTATTTTCTATGGCTCGCCGTTCAACGGGCAAGTCAGTCAAAGTCCATACTTCATTTTCATACATGGATCCTATCTCGGATTTCATGGCTTCCAGCCATTTGTCGGAATTCGGGCCCGCCATTGCTTCTTCATAGTTCGAAGGTTCACCATTGTCCAACAACATGATTTCCAAGACAGGGTTGCCGTACCACTCTGGTGCGGAACGTGTCCTCGTGGACCTACGAAGTTCAGTAGCAACTTGATCTGAAGTTTCATGATCATCATCATCAACTTCCTCTCTAGTCGGTGCTGGCACCTCAGGAACATTTTCTTGAGCTCCGTCACTTACCGGTTCAAGAGGTAATACTTCATCAAGTTCTACTTTCCTCCCACTTATTTCTTTCGAGAGAAACTCTTTCTCTAGAAAGGACCCATTCTTAGCAACAAAGATCTTGCCTTTGGATCTGAGGTAGAAGGTATACCCAATAGTTTCTTTAGGGTATCCTATGAAGACGCATTTTTCCGATTTGGGTTCGAGCTTTTCAGGTTGAAGTTTCTTGACATAAGCATCGCATCCCCAAACTTTTAGAAACGACAACTTAGGTTTCTTCTCAAACCATAATTCGTACAGTGTCGTCTCAACGGATTTCGACAGAGCCCTATTTAAAGTGAATGCGGCAGTCTCTAAAGCATAGCCCCAAAATGACAGCGGTAGATCGGTAAGAGACATCATAGATCGCACCATATCCAATAGAGTGCGATTACGACGTTCGGACACACCATTACGCTGAGGTGTTCGAGGCGGCGTGAGTTGTGAAACTATTCCATATTTTCTTAAGTGTATGCCAAATTCGTGACTCAAGTATTCTTCCCCACGATCTGATCGTAAGAACTTGATTTTCCTGTCATGTTGATTCTCAACCTCACTCTGAAATTCCTTGAACTTTTCAAAGGTCTCGCACTTGTGTTTCATTAAGTAGACATACCCATATCTTCTCAAGTCATCAGTGAGGGTGAGAACATAATGATAGCCACCGCGAGCCTCAACACTCATTGGACCGCACACATCAGTATGTATGATTTCCAATAAGTTGGTTGCTCACTCCATTGTTCCTGAGAACGGAGTCTTTGTCATTTTACCCATGAGGCATGGTTCGCACGTGTCAAATGATTCATAATCAAGAGACTCCAAAAGTGCATCTGCATGGAGCTTCTTCATGCGTTTGACACCTATGTGACCAAGGCGGCAGTGCCACAAGTATGTGGGACTATCATTATCAACCTTGCATCCTTTGGTATTCACACTATGAATATGTGTAATATTACGCTCGAGATTCATTAAGAAGAAACCATTCACCAGCGGAGCATGACCATAAAACATATCTCTCATATAAATAGAACAACCATTATTCTCGGATTTAAATGAGTAGCCATCTCGAATTAAACGAGATCCTGATACAATGTTCATGCTCAAAGCTGGCACTAAATAACAATTATTGAGGTTTAAAACTAATCCCATAGGTAAATGTAGAGGCAGCGTGCCGACGGCGATCACATCGACCTTGGAACCATTCCCGACGCGCATCGTCACCTCGTCCTTCGCCAGTCTCCGTTTATTCCGCAGCTCCTGCTTTGAGTTACAAATGTGAGCAACCACACCGGTATCAAATACCCAGGAGCTACTACGAGTACTAGTAAGGTACACATCAATTACATGTATATCACATATACCTTTGGTGTTGCCGGCCTTCTTGTCCGCTAAGTATTTGGGGCAGTTCCGCTTCCAGTGACCACTTCCCTTGCAATAAAAACACTCAGTCTCGGGCTTGGGTCCATTCTTTGGCTTCTTCCCGGCAGCTTGCTTACCGGGCGCGGCAACTCCCTTGCCGTCCTTCTTGAAGTTCTTTTTACCCTTGCCTTTCTTGAACTTAGTGGTTTTATTCACCATCAACACTTGATGTTCCTTTTTGATTTCTACCTCTGCTGATTTCAGCATTGAATATACCTCAGGAATGGTATTTTCCATCCCCTGCATATTGAAGTTCATCACAAAGCTCTTGTAGCTCGGTGGAAGCGACTAAAGGATTCTATCAATGACCGCGTCATCCGGGAGATTAACTCCCAGCTGAGTCAAGCGGTTATGCAACCCAGACATTTTGAGTATGTGCTCACTGACAGAACTATTTTCCTCCATCTTACAGCTGAAGAACTTGTCGAAGACTTCATATCTCTCGACCCGGGCATGAGCTTGGAAAACCATTTTCAGCTCCTCGAACATCTCATATGCTCCGTGTCTCTCAAAACGCTTTTGGAGCCCCGGTTCTAAGCTGTAAAGCATGCCGCACTGAACGAGGGAGTAATCATCAGCGCGTGACTGCCAAGCGTTCATAACGTCTTGGTTCTCTGGGATGGGTGCGTCACCTAGCGGTGCTTCTAGGACATAATCTTTCTTGGCAGCTATGAGGATGATCCTCAGGTTCCGTACCCAGTCCGTGTAGTTGCTGCCATCATCTTTCGGCTTGGTTTTCTCTAGGAACGCGTTGAAGTTGAGGGCAACGTGGGCCATTTGATCTACAAGACATATGGTAAAGATTTTAGACTAAGTTCATGATAATTAAGTTCATATAATCAAATTATTCAATGAACTCACACTCAGATAGACATCCCTCGAGTTATCTAAGTGAAACATGATCCGAATCGACTAGGCCGTGTCCGATCATCACGTGAGACGGACTAGTCATCAACGGTGAACATCTCATGTTGATCGTATCTTCTATACGACTCATGTTCGACCTTTCGGTCTTCCGTGTTCCGAGGCCATGTCTGTACATGCTAGGCTCGTCAAGTCAACCTAAGTGTTTCGCATGTGTCCCGAGGCCATGTCTGTACATGCTAGGCTTGTCAACACCCGTTGTATTCGAACGTTAGAATCTATCACACCCAATCATCACGTGGTGCTTCGAAACGACGAACCTTCGCAACGGTGCACAGTTAGGGGGAACACTTTTCTTGAAATTTTAGTGAGGGATCATCTTATTTAAGCTACCGTCATTCTAAGCAAATAAGATGTAAAACATGATAAACATCACATGCAATCAAATAGTGACATGATATGGCCAATATCATTTGCTCCTTTTGATCTCCATCTTCGGGGCTTCATGATCATCGTTGTCACCGGCATGACACCATGATCTCCATCATCATGATCTCCATCATCGTGTCTTCTTGAAGTTGTCTCGTCATCTATTACTTCTACTACTATGGCTAACGCTTTAGCGATAAAGTAAAGTAATTACATGACGTTTATGTTGACACGCAGGTCATAAATAAATAAAGACAACTCATATGGCTCCTGCCGGTTGTCATACTCATCGACATGCAAGTCGTGATTCCTATTACAAGAACATGATCATCTCATACATCACATATATCATTCATCACATCCTTTGGCCATATCACATCACAAACACTTGCTGCAAAAACAAGTTAGACGTCCTCTAATTGTTGTTGCAAGTTTTTATGTGGCTGCTATAGGTTTCTAGCAAGAACGTTTCTTACCTACGCCAAAACCACAACATGAATTGCCAATTTCTATTTACCCTTCATAAGGACCATGTTCATCGAATCCGATCCGACTAAAGTGGGAGAGACAGACACCCGCCAGCCACCTTATGCAACTAGTGCATGTCAGTCGGTGGAACCAGTCTCACGTAAGCGTACGTGTAAGGTCGGTCCGGGCCGCTTCATCCCACAATGCCGCCGAATCAAGATAAGACTAGTAACGGCAAGATAATTGACAATATCGACGCCCACAACTGCTTTGTGTTCTACTCGTGCATAGAAACTACGCATAGACCTAGCTCATGATGCCACTGTTGGGGAACGTAGCAGAATTTTAAAATTTTCTACGCATCACCAAGATCAAGCTATGGAGTCATCTAGCAACGAGGGAGAGAGGAGCACATCTACATACCCTTGTAGATCGCGCGCGGAAGCGTTCAAGAGAACGGGGTTGATGGAGTCGTACTCGACGTGATCCAAATCACCGATGACCTAGTGCCAAACGGACGGCACCTCCGCGTTCAAAACACGTACAGTTGGGAAGACGTCTCCTCCAACTTGATCCAGCAAGGGGAAAGGAGAGGTTGATGAAGATCCAGCAGCACGACAGCGTGGTGGTGGAAGCAACGGTGATCTCGGCAGGGCTTCGCCAAGCGCAGGGAGACGAAGGAGTGTCACGGGAGGGAGAGGGAGAGGCCAGGGGCTTGGGTGCGGCTACCCTCCCTCCCCCCCCCCCCCCCCACACTATATATAGGGTCCCTGGGGGGGTCGGCCCTAGGAGATCCAATCTCCTAGGGGGCGGCGGCCAAGGGGTGGCTTGCCCCCCAAGGCAAGGGTGGCGCCCACCACCCCTAGGGTTTCCAACCCTAGGCGCAGGGTGAGGCCCAAGGGGGGCGCACCAGCCCACTAGGGGCTGGTTCCCCTCCCACTTCAGCCCATGGGGCCCTTCGGGATAGGTGGCCCCACCCGGTGGACCCCCGGGACCCTTCCGGTGGTCCCGGTACAATACCGATTACCCCCGAAACTTTCCCGATGGCCGAAACTTGGCTTCCTATATATAAATCTTCACCTCCAGACCATTGCGGAACTCCTCGTGACGTCCGGGATCTCATCCGGGACTCCAAACAACTTTCAGGTTACCGTATACTAATATCTCAACAACCCTAGCGTCACCGAACCTTAAGTGTGTAGACCCTACGGGTTCGGGAGACATGCAGACATGACCGAGACGACTCTCCGATCAATAACCAACAGCAGGATCTGGATACCCATGTTGGCTCCCACATGCTCCTCGATGATCTCATCGGATGAACCACGATGTCGATGATTCAATCAATCCGTATACAATTCCCTTTGTCAATCGGTACGTTACTTGCCCAAGACTCGATCGTCGGTATCCCAATACCTCGTTCAATCTCATTACCGGCAAGTCACTTTACTCGTACCGTAATGCATGATCCCGTGATCAACCACTTGATCACATTGAGCTCATTATGATGATGCATTACCGAGTGGGCCCAGAGATACCTCTCTGTCATGCGGAGTGACAAATCCCAGTCTCGATTCGTGCCAACCCAACAGACACTTTCGGAGATACTTGTAGTGTACCTTTACAGTCACCCAGTTACGTTGTGACATTTGGCACACCCAAAGCACTCCTACGGTATCCAGGAGTTGCACAATCTCATGGTCTAAGGAATGATACTTGACATTCGGAAAAGCTACAGCAAACGAACTACACGATCTTTGAGCTATGCTTAGGATTGGGTCTTGTTCATCACATCATTCTCCTAATGATGTGATCCCGTTATCAATGACATCCAATGTCCATAGTCAGGAAACCATGACTATCTTTTGATCAACGAGCTAGTCAACTAGAGGCTCACTAGGGACGTGTTGTGGTCTATGTATTCACACATGTATTACGATTTCCGGATAACACAATTATAGCATGAACAATAGACGATTATCATGAACAAATAAATATAATAATAACCATTTTATTATTGCCTCCAGGGCATATTTCCAACAATAATGCCCTTGGTTCCCGGCATCTTCATCTTGAGGTAGGCATAGTGTGGCACCGCCATGAACTTGGCTAGAGAGGTCGGCCTAGAAGTACATGATAAGGGCTCTCGAGGTCCACTACCTCTAACCAAATCGCCTCAGGGCGGAAGTGATCTTTGTCTCCGAAGAGGACATCTATCTTCACCTTGCCGATTGGTGAGCAGGAAAGGCCAGGCACAATACCATGGAAAACAGTCCGACTAGGCTGGATCTGTCTCTCTTTGATGCATAACTTCTCCATGGTATTGCAGTAAAGGATGTTGATGCTGCTGCCTCCATCTATCAGAATTCTGGAGAAGCGAGCAGCTCGTCTCTCTGTTGCAAGGGTGGCATCCAACACCAGATCATAGGTACCCGGAGAGGGCATCACATCCTGGTGGTCGGCATGGCTCCAACTAATGGGTTCTCGGACCAGTGCATAAATTCTGGGGCACTTGAAGCAATGGCGTTCACCTCTCTGTGTTGCCAACACCGGCTATGCCGATCGCCAGCCACACTGGTGAAGATGACGTCGGCTCCGTGTTCTTCAGGGTACTCATCCTAGATAGTGCCAACTTCTTGGTGGGCCACCGGCTATTGGGGAGGAGGAGGCAACGGGCCATCAGTTGGAGGGGGCAGCAGTCCTTTGCCCTTGGAGTTTCGGGTGAGCCAGTGGCACTCCCGGGTGGTGTGGTTGGATGGCTTCGCACCGCTATCGAATTTGCAGGGAGAATCCACGGTTTGCTCGTAGGAGAAGGCGGGTAGCCAAGCAAGCTTGCCGCCGTTCTAACACTTGGGGCCAGGTTGTCCGTCAGGCTGCTGGTCTTCGACTGTTGCCACCAGCCGGCTAGTGGAAATCGGCTGCGGGGCCTTGCACTTATTGTCATTCGGTTAATGCCGCTGACTATTGTCAGCAGCCGGCGTCCTAGGAGCCAGAGGGAGCACCTTTCCAGAAGCATCCACTCAAAGCTCTGACTTCATGGAGGAGTCGGCGGTGGCGTACTTGTCTGCTATCATCAGTAGTTCGTCGAGTGTAGCAGGCTCGTCACAGTGGAGTCGGTGCTTGAGGAGGGTGCCTTCTCGGCACCCGGTGGTGAAGTACTCGATTGCTTGGACCTCATGCACCCCTTCACAGGAGTTGTGCAGTTTAGCCCACCGTGTCAGGTAGTCGCGGGTGGACTCATCGGGCCTTGAACACACATTTAGAGACGGCGGGGCTTGGGCGGCCACTTGTAGCTGCTGGTGAAGTTGTAGATGAACACTTCGGTGAAATCCACGCAGCTGTTGACGATGTAGAGCTTCAGGCTATTCGGCCATGTCCGAGCCGTGCCCTGGAGCATGAGCGGAACGTACTTCACGGCAATGCGCTTGTTGCCGTTCGCTATGTTGACGGTTGTGGAGTAGTCAACCAGCCAATCCTTTGACTTCACGAAGCCGTTGTACTTGGGCTTGTCTCTCGGGAGCGAGAAACCTTTGGGGAGGGCTCATCGCGAATGCGGGGGCCGAAACAAGGCGGGCCCATCACGTATTCTTCTTCTACCACCAGGGATCGAGCGAGACGGTCGAGCCGTTGGTGGGCGTCATTCTCTCTGACTCCTTCTCAGCGGCCCAGCCGGTCACCGAGAGTCGGGTGCTCAAGAGGCGGCGGGGAAGTGCGCCTCTCCCTTCGAGGAGGCGGGGAAGGCGTATAGTCGTCACATCGTTCCATTGCTCATGAGCGGCCATCTTGGTCATGATCGATGGTGACGCATGTCTGGCAGCGGCTGGTAGCCGACTCTTTGTCTCGTCTATCGCAGACGCCGCCTATCGGCGTCCGGGAGGTCGCGCCATGCTCTTGGCGAGGAGGCGGGTTCTCAACCCATTGGCCGGGCTCTTCTGCACGGCAGCTGGCTTCTTGCTGCGCGGCAACCGCGTCGATAAGCTGTTGAACGCGCTTTGTCATGTAGCGACACTCATCGCCCTCCAGGTGATCCCGCTCATGTGCTGCCGCCTGGGCAGCACGTATGTTCTCCATGGCCATGGCGTAGACAGGGCGGTCTATCCCAAACATGATGGGGACGGCACCGCCTCACTGTCGGACCGTGCCCACGCGGCTGGGCCCGCCAGAAGTCGGCGTGCTGCCAACAACGCGGTCGATCTCGCGCTGGAAGGCCTCGGAGACGCGTCTCATGGTGGCCAACTTCTTGGCGTTCTCAATGAGCGAGACACGGCAGGCCTCCAGCGTCTCGGCGTTGGTGTGTGCCACAATGGGCGTAGACAGGTCCCGCATTGCCGCTTGCAATGGGTCCTGGGCGGCTCCGCTAGAGGCTCCATCATGGTTGATGACGACCACCTCCATGACGGTGCTGCCGCCATAGTCTGTGCGAGGAAGCGGGTCATTGATGACCACCACGTTGTCGGGGAAGGAGTCAGGGGACGCCACGTCGAAGTCGACGAGCATCGGGTCGGTAGAGCCGACAAACTCTTTGTCGGAGGCAGGCTCGTTGGCGATGTCGATCTTGCCAAGGAGCTCGACAAGGCAGTTTTCGGAATGGGCTGCTCCATCATCAGGTGTTGGCTCATCAGACAAATTGCTCTGACGGAAGTGGTCAGCAAGGGCGCTGGCAGAGCAAACAACTTTTGCACCACGCAGCGTGTCAACGCAGACGCCTGGAAGAAAAAGGGTTCCCGTCCGGAACAGATCTCCGGACGACGGTGCACCAGGCCCCACGGTGGGCACCAAATGTCGGGGGTCTCATGCAACATATGCCAAAGGATGGCTTATCATGGTGGGGGATAGTAAGACGTGCTGGTGCCTGGACACGGGATAAGGCGTAGATATGTACGCCAACGAACTTTACCTAGGTTCGGGGCTCTCCTAGGAGATAACACCCCTAGTCCTGCTCTGCGAGGTCTCCGCATGATCACTATCTCAACAAGGATGGCTACAAGCTTGCTCCTCGAGCTATCTTTCTAGAGGAGGAAGAAGAACAAGGCTAGCCCTAGCTTCACTCTCTCTATGTGTGGGTGTAATCTCTATGAGGCTGAACCCTTTGCATGGGTGCCCTGGGGGTTTATATAGGCCTACCCCACAGGGGTACAATGGTAGTCTGGCCGGGTGTAGGACCCGGCTGTCAGTGTCTATGGTTGCCGGCTTCTCCGCCGGCCGCTGGGGCCCACCGCCTGCTGGGTCCCACCAGCTGTCTCGCCGCTTAGTACTGTGGCAGTGCTATTGATGATGCGTGCTTTTTCGGGGGTAGCATGGCTATAGTGCTGCCTGGTGGGTGTTCACTGTAGCCATTCCCCGTCTCTTCTGATTAATGGCGCAGAGACTTCGAGGGAGGGGAGGCGCCTGGTGGGGAGTCTGCCTCCTAGTGCCGTCTAGTAAGGAGTCGGTCTCTCACGGACAGGTAGGGTCCACCGCCTGTAGGCTGTACCGACAGTCCGTAGTGGGAGCATGGCCTCCTCTGCCATGGATGATGTCATGCGCTGCGTGGCAACAATGCCGTGCCGGGCGGGGGATGTCCGCCCAGTACGATGTACTATGGCCATGCTTTGCCCTGGATTCAGGGGTACCAGGCTGCACTGTACCCACGCCACGTCTCGTCGCCATAATGTGGTGCAAACTTCAAGGGGACGGAGGTGGGCCGCCTGCTAGGAGTTGGTCTCTTTGGAGGTCGTCTGCTAGGAGTCGGCCCACCTTATGGCCGTCTTCTAGGCACTGCCGCCCTCCGGAAGCTGGTCACTTGGACCAACCGGCCCCGAGAAGGTGGCTCTTTGTCTTCGAGGCTTGAGGAGCGCAGCCAGCCCCGATGTCTTGAATCTCCATGGGGAGCAGATGAACATACCCATGGTTGTTTAATCCAACATCATGGAAGTGGACGGTTCCGTGATGATGATTTCGGTAATGTCATGGAACACTTCTAAGACAGCACAGGTATGACTATCTTGATTCTGTCATAAAATCATCATGGATGTACATGCATGACAGAAAACATGACCTACTGTGACAAACACATATCATCATGGAACTGTATTTTTTGTAGTGTGAGGGTTTGGATTGTGGATCCTCTCCTAGTGGTGGCTAAGCTATAGTTACACTGGCCTTGGTCGTCTTCCTCCAAAACGAAGGCGGGAAGGGATCCCATAGTGGCCAAGTTTGAAGGGAGACAAGTAGTACATCTTATCCTAACGAAAGGTGCTCTTCGCCTGCAAAGCCTCTGCTCGTGACACCGTGGTGGGCTCGGTGATGACATTCGTCTTGGTGGCCTTGGTCTCGTTGCACTGGAATGGAAACCTTCGGCTGAGTCCACGAGACCCCGCGCCTGTGATTTCCTCCTTAGCACCAAAGAGGGAATCTGCCGCTCTACACCCACCTGGCCTTGGTCGTCACAGCTTATGTCACCCAAACCTCATGAGGTTGGCGCTTGCATAGGAATTGCCGCTCCTTAGGAGGCCGCCTGGGGAGGCCGCTCCCTCCGGAGGTCTTGGTGTCGTTCGGCTTGTGAGGCTCGGCTCCTCGTAAGGGTCTTGTCTTGCCGGAGCTGAAGATGGGCCATACCAGGACGTCGATGGAGCCAGCCATGGGCTGCAGGCAGGCAAGTCTGGGTACACTGGTTCCTAGGCGCCGACAGGTGCTGCTGCCGGCGCCTGATGGACAGTGACGGTGCATCCGACACTCAGCTAGAGCCCGAGTCTTTAGCTTCATGCTTGATGATGACCCACAAGTATAGAGGATCTATCGGTCCTTTCGATAAGTAAGAGTGTCAGACCCAACGAGGAGCAGAAGGAAATGATAAGCGGTTTCCAGCAAGGTATTCTCTACAAGTACTGAAATAAGTGGTGGCAGATAGTTTTGTGATAAGATAATTTGTAATGAGCAACAAGTAACAAAAGTAAATAAAGTGCAGCAAAGTGGCCCAATCCTTTTGTAGCAAAGGATGAGCCTGGACAAACTCTTATATGATGTAAAGCGCTCCCGTGGACACATGGGAATATCGTTAAGCTAGTTTTCATCACGTTCATATTATTCGCGTTTGGTACTTTGATAATTTGGTATGTGGGTGGACCGGTGCTTGGGTGCTGCCCTTACTTGGACAAGCATCCCACTTATGATTAACCTCTGTTGCAAGCATCCGCAAATACAACAAGAGTATTAAGGTAAACCTAACCATAGCATGAAACATATGGATCCAAATCAGCCCCTTACGAAGCAATGCATAAACTAGGGTTTAAGCTTCTGTCACTCTAGCAACCCATCATCTACTTATTAATTCCCAATGACTTCCTCTAGGCCCAAGTAATGGTGAAGTGTCATGTAGTCGACGTTCACATGACACCACTAGAGGAGAGACAGCATACATCTCATCAAAATATCGAACGGATACCAAATTCACATGACTACTAATAGCAAGACTTCTCCCATGTTCTCAGGAACAAAAGTAACTACTCACAAAGCATAAACATGTTCATAATCAGAGGGGTATTAATATGCATATAGGATCTGAACATATGATCTTCCACCAATTAAACCAACTAGCATCAACTACAAGGAGTAATTAACACTACTAGCAACCTACTAGCACCAATCCCGGACTTGGAGACAAGAATTGGATACAAGAGATGAACTAGGGTTTTGAGATGAGATGGTGCTGATGAAGATGTTGATGGAGGTTGCCCTCTCCCGATGAGAGGAGCGTTGGTGATGACGATGGCGATGATTTCCCCCTCCGGGAGGGAAGTTTCCCCGGCAGAACAGCCCCGCCAGAACCCTAGATTGGTTCCGCCAAGGTTCCGCCTCGTGGTGGTGGAGTTTCGTCCGAGAAGGTGGATTATGATTTTTTTTCCATTGAAAGACTCCATATAGCAGAAGATGGTCACCGGAGGGCCACCAGGGGGCGCACGAGATAGTGGGCGCGCCCAGGGGGTAGGGCGCGCCCCCCACCCTCGTGGGCAGGGTGTGTCTCCCCTGGTGAAGTTCTTGCGCTCAATGTTTTTTATATATTTGGAAAACATCATCCGTGAAGTTTCAGGACTTTTGGAGCTGTGTAGAATAGGCCCCTAATATTTGCTCCTTTTCCAGCCAGAATCCCAGCTCCCGGCATTCTCCCTCTTTATGTAAACCTTGTAAAATAAGAGAGAATAGGCATAAGTATTGTGACATAATGTGTAATAACAACCCATAATGCAATAAATATTGATATAAAAGCATGATGCAAAATGGACGTATCAACTCCCCCAAGCTTAGACCTTGCTTGTCCTCAAGTGAAAAGCCCAAATCGAAAAATATGTCCGCATGTTTAGAGATGAAGGTGTCGATAAAAATAAAATACGGACACGAGGGCATCATGATCATTCTTAGTGCAGCAACTTATATAATTCTTGTCATATGATTTCTTATGCTAGAGTAATAATTCAATCACAATATCAAGTATGAATCGTAAACTTCATTGAAAACTAACAAACTATAATCTCGATCATTGAAGCAATTGCAATTTATCATAACATAGGAAAGAGTCAATGCATAATAGCTTTTCAGCAAGTCCACATACTCAACTATCATATAGCCTTTCAGAATTGCTGACACTCACGCAATACTTATGGGTATGGAGTTTTAATTGAACACAGAGAAAGATAGGGGCTTATAGTTTTGCCTCCCAATGTTTTACCTCAAGGGTAATGTGAACAGTAATAGTTCATGAAAACCCACATCCAATTATCCATATATACCAGGATCTTTCCAACATATTGTGCTTGCCAAAGGATAAATTGTAAAAAGGAACGGTGAAGATCACCATGACTCTATTGTAGTATAGGAGATAAAAGTAAAAGAGAGGCCCTTCGCAGAGGGAAGCAGAGGTTGTCATGCGCTTTTATGGTTGGATGTAAAAAATCTTAATGCGAAAGAACGTCACTTTATATTGCCACTTGTGATATGGACCTTTATTATGCAGTCTGTCGCTTTTATTACTTCCATATCACACGATTGTATAAAGCTTACTTCTACCACACCAATCAATCATACATATTTAGAGAGAAATTTTTATTGCTTGCACCGATGACAACTTACTTGATGGATCTTACTCAACCCATAGGTAGGTATGGTGGACTCTCATGGCAAAACTGGTTTAAGGGTATTTGGAAGCACAAGTAGTATCTCTACTTGGTGCAATGAATTTGGCTAGCATGAGGGGGAAAGGCAAGCTCAACATGTTGGAGGATACAAGACAATATAATTTGTCTCAGATGTAAGAAAACATAACCCATTACGTTGTCTTCCTTGTCCAATGTCAACTCTTTAGCATGTCATATTTTAATGAGTTCTCACAATCATAAAAGATGTCCAAGATAGTATATCTATATGTGAAGACCTCTCTTTCTTTATTACTTCCTATTAATTGCAACGATGACCGATACTGTGTTTGTCAACCCTCAACAACTTTTATTCATCATACTCTTTCTATGTGAGCTCATTACTCTCCATAAGACCCACATGATCTATTTGTTTCTTTTTATTTCTTTCTCTTTTCCTTTATTCACTTAGGATCATGGCAAAATAATCAAGCCCTTGACTCAACACTAATCTTTATTATATAGCTCACGGACTCGATTACATAGAAGGATAATAAAGCAAAACTCACAACTAGATCATACTAAGAATTTTTATTCTACTAGATCAAGATATTACCAAAAGGATCGAACTAAGAAAAACGGTAAAGATAAAAGTGGAGTGCCCATAGCTTGGCAGTTGCCAAGTGGAGTGCCCATACCAGATACTCAATTCTTCTTTGTTGGAGGAGACGATGGTGATTTTGTTCATGGCGTAGGCTTGTCGTCCTTCTTCCAAGGCATAGGCTCACCATCATAGAAGGATGACCGAGTCTCTGGGATCCTCAAATCTGCAGCCAAACTCATCCTTTTGAATCTATATTCATACTCACTGTTTTGGTTTTGCAGGTCATAGATCTGAGCTTGAAGGTGCTTGATTTTCTCGTGAAGCTTGAAGATGGTCCCCCCGATGTTGTCGGCATCCAGCTTGTGTTTGTTGGTGAACTCTGCGATCATCATGTAGTTGGAGTTGAGTCCATGCTCCACCATCCCCTGACACTTGAAAACTTGTTGCTCCATTGCTTTGAGCCTCGTCTCCACGCTTCTGTTCCCCTTTGGTCCCTCGGCATCACGGATGTGCATCAACCCATCACGCATCTCAATGGTTTGAGGGTGTCGCTGCACCTCCGCGAGGTAAGGGTTGATGACCTTCTCGAAGAACTTGTCCTTGGGAGCACTTGGAGACGTCATGATAATCTAGATCTGTCAGAAAAAGAGCTCGAAACAAAGACAGGAGATTTTTGCGTGATACGGGAGTCAAAACCCCCGGGAGGTTATATAATGAGTTTTTACTGACCAAAATACGTGTCCTGTAAGAAAACAGAGTCCGGAGAGCATATGAGGTGCCCACGAGGTAGGGGGGCCGTGCCCTACACCCTCATGGAGCCCTCGTGTCCTTCCCGGACTGCTGCTTATTTTTCTATTTTTCTAAATATTCAAAAACGGAGAAATATTGCCTTAAAAATTGTTTTGGAGTCGGTTAATTACCGTACCACATACCTATTCCTTTTCGGAGTCTGAAACATTTCGGAAAGTGTCCTTTATGTACTCCTCCGGGGTTACGGTTTCAATAACATTGGTTTCAACATTTATGGGATTACCTGAGATATAGTGTTTGATTCTTTGACCGTTCACCACCTTCAGATTTGTGCCTTCGAAGTTGTTGATTTTTATGGCACCGGAACGGTAGACCTCCTCGATAACGTAAGGACCCTCCCATTTAGATAGAAGTTTTCCTGCAAAAAATCTTAAATGAGAGTTGTATAGCAATACATAATCACCTACATTAAACTCACGCTTTTGTATTCTTTTATCATGCCACCTTTTAAATTTTTCTTTAAACAACTTGGCATTTTCGTAGGCTTGGGTCCTCCATTCATCAAGTGAGCTAATATCAAATAACCTCTTCTCACCGGCAAGTTCAAAATCATAATTAAGTTCTTTAATAGCCCAATAAGCCTTGTGTTCTAGTTCAAGAGGTAAGTGACATGCTTTTCCATAGACCATTTTATACGAAGACATACCCATAGGATTTTTATATGCAGTTATATAGGCCCATAATGCATCATCAAGTTTCTTGGACCAATTCTTTCTGGACCTATTAACAGTCTTTTGCAAAATTAATTTGAGTTCTTTATTACTCAACTCTACTTGACCACTAGACTGAGGGTGATAAGGGGATGCAATTCTATGATTAACATCATATTTAGCAAGCATTTTATGGAAAGCACCATGAATAAAATGTGAACCACCATCAGTCATTAAATATCTAGGGACTCCAAACCTTGGAAAAATAACTTCTTTAAGCATTTTAATAGAAGTGTTATGATCAGCACTACTAGTTGGAATAGCTTCTACCCACTTAGTAACGTAATCAACAGCAACTAAAATATGTGTATAACCATTAGAGGAAGGAAAAGGTCCCATATAGTCAAAGCCTCAAACATCAAATGGTTCAATAACAAGTGAATAATTCATAGGCATTTCTTGACGTATACTAATATTACCAATTCTTTGACATTCATCACAAGATAAGACAAACTTACGGGCATCCTTGAAGAGAGTAGGCCAATAAAAACCATATTGCAGTACCTTATGTGCAGTTCTATCTCCAGCATGGTGTCCTCCATAAGCTTCGGAGTGACACTTGCGTAGGATCTATTCCTGTTCATGCTCGGGTACACAACGTCTAATAACACCATCTTCTCCTTCTTTATAAAGATGTGGGTCATCCCAAAAGTAATGCCTCAAATCATAAAAGAACTTTTTCTTTTGCTGGTATGTGAAACTAAGTGGTATAAACTTAGCAACAATGTAATTAGCATAATCAGCATACCACGGAGTAGTATGAGAAGTATTTATGACATTTAATTGCTCATCGGGAAAGCTATCATCAATAGGTAGTGGGTCATCAAGCACATTTTCTAGCCTAGACAAGTTGTCTGCAACGGGGTTCTCGGCTCCTTTTCTATCAACAATATGTAAATCAAATTCTTGAAGCAAGAGAACCCATCTAATAAGTCTAGGTTTAGCATCTTTCTTTTCCATAAGATATTTAATAGCAGCATGATCAGTGTGAATAGTTACTTTAGAATCAACAATATAAGGTCTAAACTTATCACAAGCAAATACAACTGCTAAAAATTCTTTTTCAGTAGTAGCATAATTTCTTTTAGCGTTGTCTAGAGTTTTACTAGCATATTGAATAACATTTAGTTTCTTATCAACTCTTTGTCCTAGAACAGCACCTACAGCATAATCACTAGCATCACACATAATTTCAAAAGGTAAATTCCAATCAGGTGGCTGAACAATAGGTGCAGAGATCAATGCTTTCTTAAGTATTTCAAATGCTTCTACACAATCATTATCAAAGACAAATGGTATATCTGTTTGTAATAAATTAGTCAAAGGCCGAGAGATTTTTGAGAAGTCGTTAACGTACCTCCTATAAAAATCGGCATGACCAAGGAAACTTCTTATACCTTTGATGTCCTTGGGACATGGCATCTTTTCAATAGCATCAACCTTGGCTTTATCAACTTCAATACCTCTTTCAGAAACTTTATGCCCCAAGACAATACCTTCATTAACCATAAAGTGGCACTTTTCCCAATTCAAGACAAGATTAGTTTCTTCACATCTCTACAAAACTCAATCAAGGTTTCTTAAGCAATCATCAAAAGAAGATCCACAGACAGAAAAGTCGTCCATGAAAACCTCACAAATCTTTTCACAAAAGTCAGAGAATATAGCCATCATGCATCTTTGAAAGGTAGCAGGTGCATTACATAAACCAAAAGGCATACGTCTATAAGCAAAAGTACCAAAAGGGCATGTAAAAGTAGTCTTTGATTGATCTTTGGCTGACACAGGTATTTGAGAGAAACCAGAATAACCATCTAGAAAGCAAAAATGTCTATGTTTGGATAATCTTTCTAGCATTTGATTGATAAAAGGTAAGGGGTAATGATCTTTTTAGTAGACTTATTTAATTTGCGGAAATCAATTACCATCCTATAACCAGCAATAATTCTTTGAGGAATCATTTCATCTTTATCATTAGGAACAACAGTAATACCTCCCTTCTTAGGGACACAATGGACAGGACTTACCCACTTACTATTAGCAACGGGATAAATTATACCTGCCTCAAGGAGCTTTAGTATCTCCTTTCTTACCACTTCTTTCATTTTTAGGATTCAGACGGCGTTGATGATCACGAACTGGTTTAGCATCTTCTTCCAAATTAATTTTATGTTGACATCGAGTAGGACTAATGCCCTTAAGATCACCAAGAGTATACCCAATAGTAGCACGGTGCTTCTTCAAAGTTTTTAATAATCTATCTTTCTTCATGTTCTGAAAGGTTAGCACTAATAATAACAGGGTATATCTTTTTCTCATCAAGATAAGCATATTTAAGAGTATCAGATAACGGTTTAAGCTCAAACACGGGATCACCCTTGGGTGGAGGAGGATCCCCTAGGATTTCAACAGGTAAATTGTTTTTCAGAATAGGTTCCTGTTTAAAGAACACTTCATCTAATTCCCTTCTTTCATTCATAAACATATCATTTTCATGGTCTAGCAAATATTGTTCTAAAGGATCACTAGGAGGTACGGCAATAGAAGCAAGACCTATAATTTCATCCTTACTAGGTAATTCTTCTTCACGCTGTTGTCTACTAAATTTAGAAAAATTAAATTCATGAGTCATATCATCTAAACCGACAGTAAGAACATCCCTTTTGCAATCTATGGTAGCATTAACAGTATTTAAGAAGGGTCTACCAAATATAATAGGACAAAAACTATCTTGTGGGGAACCAAGAACAAGAAAATCAGCAGGATATTTAGTTTTCCCACACAAGACTTCAACATCTCTAACAATTCCCATTGGTGAAATAGTATCTCTATTAGCAAGTTTAATTGTAACATCAATATCTTCTAACTCAGCAGGTGCGATGTCATGCATAATTTCTTTGTATAAGTCAATAGGTATTGCATTAGCACTAGCACCCATATTACATAAGCCATGATAACAATGATCTCCTATTTTAACAGAAATAACAGGCATGCCTACCACAGGTCTAGGTTTATCTGTATCACAGGGTTTAGTAATTCTAGGAGTTTCATTACAGAAATAAATAACATGCCCATCTATATTATCAGACAAGAGATCTTTAACAATAGCAATATTAGGTTCAACTTTAACTTGCTCAGGAGGTGTATATGTTTTAATATTGGTTTTACGAACCACAGTTGAAGCTTTAGCATGATCCTTTATCCTAATAGGGAAAGGTGGTTTCTCAACATAAGAAGTAGGAACAATAGGATCATTATAAGTGATAGTCTTTTCTTCAACTTTAATAGGTGAGCTACTTTTATTTACTTCTATGGGAGGATGATATTTAAACCACTTCTCCTTGGGGAGATCAACATAAGCAGGAAAAGATTCAAAGAAAGAAGCTACTATCTCAGAGTCAAGTCCATATTTAGTGCTAAATTTACGAAAAATATCGGTATCCATCAAAGATTTAACACAATCAAAACTAGGTGTCATACCTAACTCCTTACCATTGTCGAGGTCCCAATCTTCAGAGTTGCATTTAATTCTTTCCAATAAATCCCATTTGAATTCAATAGTCTTCATCATAAAAGAGCCAGCACAAGAAGTATTAAGCATGGTGCGATTGTTACCAGAAAGCCGAGCATAAAATTTTTGAATAATCATTGCTCTCATGATTGGGGCATGAATATAACATTGATTTAAGCCTCCCCCAAGCTTGAGCGATGCTTTCTCCTTCGCGAGGCTAAAATATATATATATAATTGCGATCATGATGAACAAGATGCATAGGATAAAACTTTTGATGAAATTCCAATTTTAATCGTTTGTAGTTCCAAGACTCCATATCATCACATAGCCTATACCATGTCGATGCATCTCCCCTCAAAGATAAAGGGAAGACCTTCTTCTTAACTACATCTCCGGGTACACCTGCAAGCCTAAATAATCCACAAACTCCATCCACATATATTAGATGCTCATCAGGATGTTTTGTTCCATCTCCTAAAAAAGGATTAGCTAGCAGTTCTTCTACCATACCCAAAGGAATTTGAAAGCAAGCATTTTCATTTTCAGTAGGTTCAGTAGGTTGAGGAGCAACTCTTTGCTCTACTGGTTGGGGGTGAAGATACCCCGAACAAGCCACTCAGAGGATTACTTTCCATAGTAACAAGTGATAGTAAATTTCAGCACACTATATAAATTTTTCCTTACCAAATTCCACCTACCAAAGGCGCTTCACTCCCCGGCAACGGCGCGCCAGAAAAGAGTCTTGATGACCCACAAGTATAGGGGATCTCTCGTAGTCCTTTTGATAAGTAAGAGTGTTGAACCCAACGAGGAGCGGAAGGAAATGATAAGCGGTTTCCAGCAAGGTATTCTCTGCAAGTACTGAAATAAGTGGTAACAAATAGTTTTGTGATAAGATAATTTGTAACGAGCAACAAGTAACAAAAGTAAATAAAGTGCAGCAAAGTGTCCCAATCCTTTTGTAGCAAAGGACAAGCCTGGACAAACTCTTATATGATGTAAAGCGCTCCCGAGGACACATGGGAATATCGTCAAGCTAGTTTTCATCACGTTCATATGATTCGCGTTCGGTACTTTGATAATTTGGTATGTGGGTGGACCGGTGCTTGGGTCCTGCCCTTACTTGGACAAGCATCCCACTTATGATTAACCTCTATTGCAAGCATCCGCAAATACAACAAAAGTATTAAGGTAAACCTAACCATAGCATGAAACATATGGATCCAAATCAGCCCCTTACGAAGCAACGCATAAACTAGGGTTTAAGCTTCTGTCACTCTAGCAACCCATCATCTACTTATTACTTCCCAATGCCTTCCTCTAGGCCCAAGTAATGGTGAAGTGTCATGTAGTCGATGTTCACATGACACCACTAGAGGAGAGACAACATACATCTCATCAAAATATCGAACCGATACCAAATTCACATGACTACTAATAGCAAGACTTCTTCCATGTCCTCAGGAACAAAAGTAACTACTCACAAAGCATAAACATGTTCATAATTAGAGGGGTATTAATATGCATATAGGATCTGAACATATGATCTTCCACCAATTAAACCAACTAGCACCAACTACAAGGAGTAATTAACACTACTAGCAACCTACTAGCACCAATCCTGGACTTGGAGACAAGAATTGGATACAAGAGATGAACTAGGGTTTTGAGATGAGATGGTGCTGATGAAGATGTTGATGGACGTTGCCCTCTCCCGATGAGAGGAGCGTTGGTGATGACGATGGCGATGATTTCCCCCTCTGGGAGGGAAGTTTCCCCGCCAGAACACTAGATTGGTTCCGCCAAGGTTCCGCCTCGTGGCGGTGGAGTTTCGTCCGAGAAGATGGCTTATGATTTTTTTTCCCATCGAAAGACTCCATATAGCAGAAGATGGTCACCAGAGGGCCACCAGGGGGCCCACGAGGTAGAGGGCGCGCCCCCCACCCTCGTGGGCAGGGTGTGGCCCCCTGGTGAAGTTCTTGCGCTCAATGTTTTTTATATATTTGGAAAACATCATCCGTGAAGTTTCAGGACTTTTGGAGCTGTGCAGAATAGGTCTCTAATATTTGCTCCTTTTCCAGCCAGAATCCCAGCTACCGGCATTCTCCCTCTTTATGTAAACCTTGTAAAATAAGATAGAATAGGCATAAGTATTGTGACATAATGTGTAATAATAGCCCATAACACAATAAATATTGATATAAAAGCATGATGCAAAATGGACGTATCACTTGACGACTGGGGGCTGGACTCCGTTGTCTTCGTCGTTGGTGTCCTCCTCATCGCTGTTGCTCGAGGAGGAGCTTTCGTCATTAGTAGAGCTCGCCATGCAACACCCTAACCGAGCACCTGAATGCCTGAAGACCTTGATGGAGAGCAGATCAACCTCCGTTAACTTAAAATGAAGGACGTGCCCCTCCGCCAAGCTATGGGCACATGCGAAGGTTTTCCAGCCCCGCTGGAGAAGCATAACATGACGCACGGGGAACTTAACGTCCAACTGCATGTTGCCGTTATAGCAACTCCTCATGTGCAACTTCAACCCGTGCGGCTGTTCAAACTCCATCACCGTTGCAAAGGGACCAAGAAGCCGAAGGCGGCTGCGCGGGGGCTTGCACAGCCTGATTATGACCTCCAGCGGCATGTCCCTGACATGGCCCTCCATTGGGGCCAGGGCACCTAAGGGAGGGGCGATCAGAGCACCACCACGTCCTACCCGGCCCCCTGAACCTCGCTAGCCATGTCCGCATCCTACAGGACCACCTTGTGCACTAGATCCTACCCCTACATCCCCAGCTGGTGTAGTGATACGTTGCCGAGAGGAGGCCCTTATCGCCACCGCCGGACCTCGACTACGCCCTCTTCCCCTCACCCTAATGGAAGAAGAGCACAAGAAGAAGGAGAAGATGTGTGGGTGAGCCCTTCCATTCACCTATGCGCTCCCTTTTATACCGGAGCATGGGAGGGGGCTGCCCCCCCCCCACACACACACACACTGTCATGTGGCGACCGCCTCGCTTCGCCAATCTAGTCCATCTGCATCACTAACGATGTCCAGATTTGCCGACCGCCCTCCCGCGCCAATCCGTGGCTCCTCGCTTTCTGCCATGGCATTCTTTCCCGCACCCTACGCATCCACCATGCAGGGCATGCGGCGTACGTGGCGGAAATGGCAGGCGTGTTGGGGAGAGTAAAATGGCAGTTACCTCCTCCCCCTGGGTCATGTGCGGGTGTTTCATTCAACACCCCATGAACATGGGCGGCCCATGGTCCGTTATGTGGGTAGCTTCACATCGCGGGGAAACCGGGAACTGACTACATTTCGGGTTAATGAAGAAGCAAAGAAGATCTCAAAAACTTGTATTCAAACATATCTTGGTCAGGGCATCCACCTGCGCATTGTTAGATTCTACCCCAACGATGCCCAGTGACACATGTGGGCCAGGCCTGGGGGCTACTGTCGGTGCAACAAACATTCTTGTTTGTCGACCTAGCTCATGCGCAGACTTATTGGCGACCATACATCCAGCATCAATGCATGGCACTAGATCAACCCAGAGAAGCCCCTCTTCATTCATGGAGAGCATATAAGAAGTGCAAGATTGCATAATATCACCTTTGGAAAGCCTCCCTTGCCGGGCAGGAGAGCCTGGTCGAGTCGAGGCTGCCCCAAGGTCAAGCCCAAACTCGCTCCAACAGGCTTGCGAGGGCCGCCAAGATCAAACCCCCGCCAAGCTTCTTTGAAGGAGCAGCGCGCCAAGAAGACACCGCTCTACCTCATTGCACCCAAGTCACTTATCAGTGAGGTGTCAAGGCACTAAACAACCAAGTGGATCCTGACAGGTACATGGCAGCATGAAAGAGAAGGGATTAGCTTTGTTGAAAGCCATCCGGGAGGCGTGTCAAGCTAATGACAAGAGGCGGATAAGTGGCGCAGGAGGCTTGTCGGGATTTGCCCTCAAGACGACACCTAGCAGTACATTTAATGCACTTTGTCCTAACTGCCAAAGTTAGGTATGATAGCACTGTTAGCTATCTAATCGTACCCAAATGACGGATTTGCCACTCTGGTCGCCCCTTAAACCTATAAAAGGAGGCGTGAGGGAACCTGGCAAAGGGTTCGAACACTTCGACTCCCAAACATTTGTAAGCTCACGTTGCTTTCCCCAAGGCATCCTTGCCGGGCCAAACCACGTCGAGCCTCCTTCCACCTCGAGATCAATGCACCTAAGCAGGAGTAGGGTTTTACGCTATAAAGTGGCCCAAACCTGGGTAAAAAGCGAGCTGTCCATTGCCGTGCCATCTCCTACTATTTCTGCTCTTTGTGCAATGCGATCGTACCCATGCCGAACAACAAAGGGGAACCCATGTCTCATTGGTGATCGTGCTTCCACACCGACATACTGTCCTACAAAACTTTGTGCTTGGAGGCCCAACACGAGTCTACACGAATAAAGTTGCGTAGTAGACATCAAGGCCTTGGGCCCATCATGGCTTCTCGGGCTGGGTAGTTCCGCGGTCATGCTCTCGGGAGGCCAGTCACGGTCCGGCGACACAAGCCCCCACTAGCTGAATAGTGGCATTCTTGCGAGGAGCTTATGCTGGTTTGTTTAACGATAAACCGGGTATGCATCCTTGGGGAGGTTATCCACATCCCTGGGGAAAAGTATCCTCATGATCTCGTGCAACGTTGGCGTCTCATGGTTCTCCTGGCTCAACTGCATTCGATCCTCGATGTCGGAGAGCTCCCACACTGGGTGCGAGTGCCTCTGGAGAGGCATGATGCACCAACACAGAAATTCCTTCGCCACCATCGCTGCCGTCACCTTGGCGGCCTTCAGCTCCTTCATCCTCCTCATAAGCGGCCTTAGCCTTGCACGATTAAGCTCAAAATGCTCACGCCAGGGGCTCTTCTCGGTGGTTGTAGTTGGGATCTTTAGGAGGGGGCTGAACTACTGGGCATCGACATAGACCTAGCGTGATCCGAAGCCCTCCACCTTCTTTAGAATCTTCATGTCGACAATGTCGCTGGACATATTGTTGTCAAGCCGAAAGGACTAGCATCCCGAGTGCTGACTCGCTGCGGCGAGCCGAAGGCTGTAGAAGTTCTGAAAGAGTGCCACCGAAGGCAGCACCCACAGTAAATCCTTGTATAGGAAGGCAAAGATGGCCAGGATAAGGATGGAATTGGGCTGTAGATGCAAGAGATGAATTCCATAGTGGTGGAGGATGGCGAAGAGGAAGTCAGAGAAGTTTGGCACGAGGACTATGAATATGATATTGAAGAAGACAGCGATCGTTGTGCCTTCCATCACCTCCATCAACAACAAAGCCGGCCAGATACGCATCGCCCCCGACTCGTTGTGGGCGCCGGCCACCATCGGGTGCACCATGTCCAAGCCTGCCTCATCCTGGATCCAGGATGGCAACAACGCCGGCTCTGCCAGCCCCTTACCCTTCGCGGTGACGGATTTCTTGGTGGCCTTGGGAGCGATGGCGGCGGAGAGATTGGAAGCAGATTGGGTGCAGGAGGAAGAAGGAGCAGAGGAGCAGTGTGTAGGAAGGCAGGGCATGCGAAAATGCAATGATGGCCCCCTCACCCCACGCGCGTAGTTTATTACAGAGCTCGCGTGTCGCAGGAAACCACGGCCACCTATGGGACCAGGAGGCCCCTTGCTGGTTCGGCAGGGGGATGCCGTGTTGCACAAAGAGCAGACGAGCGTGGGGCATCACGACAGAGATCACACAGGCAGTTTTACCCATGTACGGGCCGCCGTGAGGCGTAAAACCCTATGCCTGCTTTGGTGGATTGATGGTGGAAAGGTGGTGGTGAAGCGTAGTACACTTTCCCGGCAGGGGTTGCCTTTGGGCAGCAGCGACTATGCACGTATGGGGGTGTGAGTTATCCAACCTTCTAACCCTTTCTACAGTTGCCATGGGCCTTCTTTTATAGATCAAGGGGTCACCACAATGGCAAAGTAGTCATTATGGTATAATAAGATAGCAAATAGTGCTATCATACCTAACTTTGCGAACTGACAGGGCGCATTAAATGCACCACTCAACATCACATTGTTCGTTGCCCGGCAAGGCTTGCCGGGCTGTCTTGACAGCTACACGACTGCTTGCTTGACACGTCGCAGGACGGGTGTCATCTGTATGTTTTTCCTGTAGGGAGTGGCTGCCATGTGGTGAATGGATGCCACTTAGTAACTATGTGGCTTGACACCGCACTGATCAACGACATGAGTCGTGTTGGAATGGTTGGTGACGTGGTCTTGCCTCCGTGAGCCCGACAGGCCCTGCCAGGACGCCTTGGCTGCAGCTTCTAAGTGTGGCCTCGCCTCTTGCTGGGCTCGCTTGCCCGGCAAGGGAGGCCTTTCCTTCGATGGTGTCTTGCTTCTTTGGCTTGATCTTGGTCCCTCTAGTCTGCATGTTGATCCTTCGGTGCTCTTGGTTCCTTTTGCATCTTGGCTTGGTCTTGATTTGTCCGCGCGCGAGTCAGGGGAAAACGTATACCCCTGTCTGTTTTCCCCGACATAAGCCCTGAGGCCTGAGCCATGCGTGTCGTGTGGCACGTTGCACTACAAAAAAAAGACACATCCGTAAAATTTTGGGCCGAACGAATTTTGTTCATGCTTATGACACTTCTACGAGGATAATTGTGACAAAACCTGGAATCATCATAGATGTGGTGGGCTCCTACTTCTATGACAAAAAATCATGATAGACAATGGGCTTTTCGTCCTGAGCTGGCCGGAGACGCAACTGCATGACATTCTTTGGTTCGTGCATGACGAAAAAAACGTTGTAGAAGCGAGGGCGAGGAAAATATCGGGGAGTTCCTGGTTACGGTGGGTGGTCGGGGCCGAGCGATGCACGGAGGTTTGCACATTTCTCTCGTACACGTGCACGCGTGTGTGCGAGGCATTGCACTCTAACTGAACCCGAGTGAGGCGTTGGGCTCTAACTGAACCCGAGCGATTGCACTAGCTACGTTACTGAAGCCCGATCAATCCCTTGTTGTTAACTGAACCCGAGTGATTCCTTCGCTACTGCTACTAACTGAAGCCGATCGATGCTACCTCTTGATGAACAGTGAGCGTTTTTGGGGGGTTGGATGAACAGTTTCCGATGGGGGGTGGATGAATAGGACCCCGTAGTAGTAGAGGTCGTTGTCGCTGGATGAACATGACCCCGATCGAGCCGGTTGGGGGTGGATGAACAGGACCCCGTGGAGGGCTGGATGAACAGGACCCCGTGGAGGGCTGGTTGAAGAGTAGCCGGTGGAGGGCTGGATGAACAGTAGCCCATGGAGGGGTGGTTGAACAGGACCTCGTGGAGAGGGCTGGTTGAACAATGGCAGGTGGAGGAATGGTGGAGGCTGGATGAACAGGAGCCCGTGGCTGAACAGTCACAGGTGCAGGTTGGAGGAGGTCGGCGGTGGATGAACAGTGGCCCGTGGTGGCTTGAGGAGGTCGATGATGGAGATGAACAGTATCCCGTGGACTCTCGTTTTGCGGTACGCCACACCCCTCCCGATGAACAGGACCCCCATTTCGACCGTAGCCCTCCAACACAAGTCTGTTTCCTCCGTTTTGCCGTATGCCACAACCCTCCCGATCAACTGGACCCTGTTTCGACCGTAGGAGGTCCAAGAGAAGTTCGTTTCCTCCGTTTTGTGGTACGCCAGACCCCTCCGATGAACATGATCCCGTTTCGACCATGGCCGGTCGAACACATTGTCGTTTTCTCCATTCTGCGGTACACCAGGCCTCATTTCGATCGGCTGTTCCGTCCAAGCCGGTTGGCTCTCGATGAACACGACGACGATCCAGTTTCACTACAAGAAATATGTCAACTTGCGACCATCACTATTGGTCGGTGAAAGGTCATTTTTTTTTCACTTGCGACCTTTTTGTGACCAAAAACAGAATATCAAAAGTTGGCGGTCGTAAACTGAAATTAACGACCTTCTCTGTGAGAGGTCGTGGAAGGCAACGACCAAAACAAAAGGTCATGGATTCTATGACCTTCTATTTTGGTTGCTAGCTGTCTGCCCAGGCCACGTCGGATCCGACGTGGCAATCTGACGTGGTTGACAAGATTCAGCCCAATCCAATTCAACGCTTTACATGGGCCGAGCCCAACAATTCAACCTTTTATATATATTTTTTTGCTTGATATTTTTGGGCCTTTACCTTTCCACATAGTTCGTTTCCCTTTTGTTTCTATTTTCTATTTGAGTCAAGGCCTGCTTATAGTACATCTCAGTAGCTTTTCAGTCCAGATTATTTTGGACCATGGCATCTTAATAATACAACTATATTTGGGCCATGGCCACTGTCAGGTCCAGTAAGAACATTTTTCTAGAGAAATTTAATGTTCAAGTAAAATGTACACAACACATTACAGGAAAATAGCACATACAATAGCAGATAAAATTTCATTTCACTCCTACTACAGTCACTACAACATAGACAGTACATGACACTTCATCCTTCGATTTTTTACCAAGCACTAGACTAGTACATCTCACTTCAAATAAACAGTACTATTCTTGGAAGCAAAATACGCCACCACACGTCATGGGGTGCCATCTTACTCGATCTGGCATCAAGGAACTAGTAGCGCTGCTTGCTCCTTTGGCCCAGAGCTCCTTGTTGCAGAGGATGGCCGAAACTTGGATGTGGAGCTCCCTGCACATGACATATTGTGACAATGCTTGCAGCAACAACAGAGAGAACTCACATACGATAGAACTTGCACGGTAGTGTATCAACTCCCCAAAGGAGGCATTACAAAATTCTCAAAGAATGTTGCCAAAGGTTAACCTCGAAGCAACACACCAACCTGAATAATAGACTAGTCATAGAATTTTACAATTAGCAAAATTCTCAAAGAATGTTACAATTATCTGGGAACAATAGACTAGTCATAGCATGTGAAATAGCCCCATAGAGGCGAGCTTGGCCATTTGTTTCAAGTGTGGACGAAGACAAGGTTAACTCTACAAACCTTAATCTACCAACAGAATCAGAAAGGCAAGCCATTCCTCCAAAATCTTAGCAGGGAACAAAAAACTACTAGTCACCATGTGTGAAATGACCTCACAAAGGTACGTTTGGCAATTCTGAAGCAGGGGAGCAGCAGAGATTGACTCTGAAAGCCTGAACCTACTAACACAGAAATGAGATTTGTAGGCATTACAGTTCCTAGGTTTATTAGCAATCCGAGCCAACTAAAAGACTACAACCAGAGCCAGTTACTACTAAAGCATGTGCAAGATCTTAGTTAACAGCATCATAACCAGTTGAACCTAGCACCTAATCATCGATCAACCACCAAACAGTATGAAGCAAAAACAAACAAGAGGGGCAGGAGTTTATACCTGATCTTCTTGAGCCTCTCCTTAAGCAAAAGCATCATCCAAGGTAATCGTCTAAACAAGAACACTCCTTAAGATTCTGGAAATGGACCAACACAATAGTAGTGAAGCTATGCAGGGATCTTTGTGAAGCAGCTTGTCGCTTCTTGGAGACACCAACAGTCTTTCCTCTCCTGCCGGTAGTCTTGGTGTGCTTACCACGAACACGCACGCCCTAGTAGTGACGCAGACCACGATGGTTCCTGGGAAAGAGAGTAGGGTTTCAATCATAAGAGATCGCACATACATCTATGCACCAAGAAAAAATGCTATTGCAACAGTGAAGTTTTAAGGAATCAGCCATCAGGCATCAGAATACATCTATTGGAAACTAAGCATTGATATACAGATCAGCTGGGTCACATACAAGGTACACTAGAAGGGTATACATGAATACATTGACAATCATCTATACCAGATTGCAAGACATAACAATTATGTACCTAAGCAAGTCGACAAGGGCATAGGGCAGGCTATAAAATCTGGATACAAGTAATAGACAAACTAATTCCAACAGAATGACTGAATTAAACTGTTATATAACCAAGTTAGAGCTGGCAGAAGTTGCAGGTAAATAAACATCCATAGAGCTAACATGTTGTATTTCTGCAGAAAGAAGCATCAACTCACTATTCTACACAAAAAGCTAGCCCAAATTTCTAAGCAGGCTAGCACAGGCACCGGAATGGTACATAGAATGAAGCACAGGATGCTAGTACTTGCTGCCCTGACATTTCAGGCATTCCAGAAATCATTAAATCCAGAAATTGATTTAGGTACGTCTTTAATCTTCATCATCAAACAGAATAATTAGTTTACATGCAAATTTTAGTATAATAATATCTCCAAACTGAATGCCTAGAAGTTAACAGCATACTAGAAATAAAAAGGAGCCAGCAAACTAGGTGGGATCTTTCCTTATCACTAAAATTAAAAAACTGAGCACACCAAAAATTGATTGTGTGTCATAAGATGACCCTGAGAGTGCAGCACCATGTTACCATCTCTAAAGATGATTAGCCAGCAGCACAAATTGTGTAACATGTGTATAACCATTGCAAACAACCTTAGCAGAATAAGCAGAACAAAATTATAGCTGCGGTTCGATGTCACATAGATGGCTCCCTCGTCGGTCACCATCTCCGCGCTCTGCTCCCCACTATCCTGGATGTAGACCTGGCACAAAACGAACAACCAGTCAAGTGTCAAGTCCCTACCTCTGTTCCCTCAATTTATTTGGTGTATGCAATTGTAGTGCAAAAAGGAGTGTTTCAATTCTAAAAATTTATGATATTGAAAAGATACAGTCAGCTCTAGTAAGAAACCAAAATAGTTCATGAAACATGTGTCTCCAAAATACTGCTGAGCTATTTACCTTCCATAAGCAAGAGCATGAGGCTGAGCAAAGAAATTGGACATCAGCTCGTCATGATCGCTAACAATTTCCCCTGAGAAAGATGTAACATGTTAGTGTTGAATGGGCATTTGAAGAATCACAAGCCAAACAAGCTGCAACATAAGTTTTGAACTCCATAAGCGGTATTCAGTGACATACCCTTTCAAGCAAACAGGCTCCTGGCTTTTATGATGCCAATAAAATCAGAGGGAATAACTCTTCCCTGGAAGTGTAGGTACAGCCATTGTTAACAAAGGTGCATATTCATTGAAATTTATGGTTGTTATAACTAATAATGCATAAAGTAAATCAAGTACCCAGCAAGACAGATGTAAGAGGTGCCAAAATGTAATGCACACTAATAATTAAGGTAACTGTTGAGTAGATGAAATCATAATTCGTGAGGGAGTACATGTCATGCCACCAATCATCCCAACATGCATGCGACTAGCTAGGTAAGTCTTTTAGCCACTCCAAGTCTCCAACTTGTGCTATACTTAAATACAACATGAGTATTGTTTTAGATAATAGGATATGATCTTGTGTCGCTGGCTGATCCAGATGCGTTTTGTGAATTATGATACAGTTCTTGCAGTAGTTGAAGTCCTCCCTGGTTGTACATGTTGTTACATATAAAATCCGGCTTTATTAGGTAATCTTAACTAATTATCTGCTGCACCGACCATGCATTATTTGACGCACAGTGGTGCAAGCTAGTTATATTAGGCTCCAAATCAATTAAGCTCTGGTTAATTATTAAGAGGTGAGAATTTCTTATTTGCATGTTCATGTTTATAACCAAGTTCTACTGAACAATGACATGTCATTTGCTACGCATCTATACGTGAGACAAAAGTTGAAGGCAAGAAGCATGATGGATGGATGTATACGCGTATACCTGAATCTAGGGGAAATGCCGGAAGCAGGCCAAGGAGGGCATGACGGCGGTGTCCATGTGCACGTCGGAGATGTGGCCGGTGGCATAGATCACTGCGGTGCGCCATGAATAAGGCTGCAAGAATATATATTCCCTATCCCTGTTTACTGCCCCCCACCGAGTACTTTAATTCAGGAACCATTCACAGAGCTCATTTAGTTGTTCAAATACATGGTAGTGGAGACTGGAGAGTACTTACGGCTTAATGTTTACTGGCCCACAGGCTAACTCTTCTCTTGTGTTTGTCACCCAATCCGGTGGTCTTCAACAGATCCATATACCCCAAGTGCTTTACTCATATCGCCAGGCCCCAACTGACAAAACTTCTGATACTATTTCAGAAAACAAAACTACTGATACAGTGGGTCTGTGCCTGCCTGTTCAGACATGAAAAACAAATGTGAGAAACATTTCTTTGTAAGAAGTATGAGAAAGCAGAATGGGAAAAGGCACACGAAGCTTAAGATGATCTGAAATATATGAAAGTACTGTAGGGAAAAAGTCAATTTGATGGACACCCTACTGACATAAGTATCATGGAACAAATAGATTTAATCGAAACGACAACGAGAATAATATCTGTTTTGTCATTATTGATTCCAAATAAGTGGGATCTGACGCAGACAGTTAACCTGGCAGAACTAAGCACGATTTCAGAACTGATATCATCATGTAGTCAGACAGATAATTCAGGAGAACTGATCACATGGTGTAGGCAGACAGATAATTCAGAAGAACAACGAGTCTGCTCAATTCCAACCCACTGCTGCATTCCATCTAAACTAGAGACTGAACCCAACAAGGTAATATTCATCCGCGACCATCTACAATTCAGGAAAGTACTAAAGATGAGATTAAACAACTAGCACGAACTGACCATGACGTATATCGGGCAGATAATTTAGGAGAGCTACGGCTCTGATCAATTCAGATCCATTACTGCAGCGATCTAAACTAGAGGCCAAAACCAACAAGTCGGATCGACCTGCGACCATCTACGAACCAAAATTCTGGTCCCGAACAGTTCCGATCGATCGAACTCCGAAGAAACAAACGATGCACGAGTGCACGAGAGGGGATCGGTCGTTGGCTGATACCTTGGAGGACGTAGGAGCCCTTGGCAGAGTCGGCGTAGCTGGAGAGCGACATGCCGTCGGCGGCGAGCGAGAGCATGGCGGCGCCGATGGAGGCGACGACGAGCATGGGCAGCTCCGCGGGGCTCCACTCGTAGTAGGCGCCGCCATCGCCGCCGTACGCCTTGGCCGGCTGCCTCGGGGTCAGATCCACCGCCATCGCCGCGAGCGAAACGGAGAAGTTGACGGGACGAGTCGTCGGACCACGCCGGGCGAAACCCTAGCGACCGGAGACGGTCACGGGTGGCGCTGGATGATGCGCGCGCCGGATCTCGCCGGACATGAGGGAGGAGCGGAGGGAGGGGATCCTTGTTGTATGCTTGGCAGTGTCGATTCCCACCGAAGGTCGCCGGGATCGGAGTGCGGGGCTGTGGCGGCGGCGAGGAGAGTCATGCGGGAGAGAGATGAGGACGAGGGAGGAGTGCGTGGGTGTGGCCTGTGGGTTGTTGGGCTAGGTGGGTGTGAGAGGGTGAGGGGGGAGCGCTGCCGTCGGATCCGGGAGCATCGGACGGTGCTCGATCCACGATCCACGTGACATGGTTGTGAATCAATCAAAACAGAGTAAATATGTGCGACCTTTATGACCATCTAAGTAGGTCGTAATCGGCTAAAAATAAAGTGCAAATTTCTTTGGCTATGAGAACGACTCTTGGCGCCGTCTTTCAGCGGTTCCCCTCCACTGATCATTTTTTGGTCGTCGGTGGTGAGGAGGATCGTCGGATTCATTTGGTCAATTGGCAGAGTTTTCATTTTCTTTGAATAAAAAAATCGGTTTTTATTTTCTGATTGCCCAAAATGAGTCTTTTTGTGAAGGATCTATCAAATTTTTGTTGCAAAATGGTACTATACCATTTTTCTAAAATATTATACCATATCTAATGCACAATTGATCAAATGATTGGGTGCCAAAAAATTTGATCCACCTCTCATGAAAAAAAAACGAAATTACACCGATTCATTTGAAAGCGGGTCAATTTTGAACTGCAGCTACCTTGTATTTTGCTCTTTATTTTTCCAAAAAATCATTTTTAGGTATGTAAGTATCTATTTCATTAGAGATATTCCAAAAAAATTGCAAGATTCAACCCCTAGCTATAAACAGTCAGGCCTGCCATTTTGACCGCATTTTGAAACAGGCATAAATTATTCAAAAAAAATTAAAAAATTGGAAAACATTCACATTGTGGCATTATATGTGATCAAGTTACCAAAAAAATAATAAACTTGTAATACGGTAATTATTTTTAAAAAGTGTTCTTAGAAACGAGCTATCGTGTGTGAAGATGCATGGCTTTCAAGCCAACTGATCAATCTTATGCCCACATTAATGCCATAGTTTGTTCAAATAATCTCATTTTGTGCATAAGGGTGCATCTTGGGATGGCAAACAATGTTGCCTAAGGAAGATTTCATTTTCTTTGGACGAAAAATTCATTATATATTTTTCAAGTGCCCAAAATGAGTTTTTTTGTGAAGAACCTACATATATTTGTTGGAAAATTGTACCAAATAATTTTTATAAATACTATATCATATTGAATGCACAATTGCCCAAATGGTTGGGTGTCAAAAGTTTTGATCCACCTCTGGTGAAAAAGACAAATTTCCGTCGATTTAGTAAGAAGCGGGTCAAATTTGAACTGCAGCTGCCTTATTGTTTGCTCTTTATTTGATCATAGAAACATCAAAAGTTTTCCAAGATTTAACCACTAGCTAGGAATAGTCAAGCCCGCTATTTTGATCGCATTTCGAAATGGACACAAAAATTTAAAAAAAAACAAAAAAATGAAAAACATTTGCATTGTGTCATTATATGTGACCAAGTTTTCAGGAAAAACAATAAACTTGTAATACGGCAATTAGTTTAAAAAAGTGTTCTCAGAAATGAGCTATCATGCGTGAAGATTTAGGGTTTTCAAGCCAAATGATCAATCTTATGGCCACATTCATGGCATAGTTTGTTCAAATGGCCTCGTATTGTACACAAGGATGCATCTTAGAATTCCAAACAATGTTGCCTAAGGGAGTTTTTTTTTTGCATGGAAAATTCATTTTCCATTTTTCGAGTGCCCGAATTGAGTTCATTTTGTGAAGGACCTACCATATATTTGTTGCAAAATTGGACCAAATCAATTTTCTAAAATACTAGGCCATATTTTATTCACAATTGACCAAATGGTTTGGTGTCAAAAGCCTTGATCCATCTCTGGTGAAACAGACAAATTCCCGCCGATTTAGTAGGAAGCGGGTCAATTTTGAACTGCGACTGCCTCATAGTTTGCTCTTTATTTTTTCCAAAAAATCATTTCTAGGTACATAGGTATCTATTTAATAAGAGAAACATCAAAAGTTTTCCAAGATTCGACCACTAGCTATGAACGGTCGAACCCGCCGTTTTGATCGCATTTCGAAACAGACATAAAAAAATCAAAAAAATCATAAAATTGGGAAACCTTTACATTGTGTCATTATATGTGACAAGTTTTTAGGAAAAATAATAAACTTGTAATACGACAATTATTTTAAAAAAGTGTTCTCAGAAATGAGCTATCATGTGTGAAGATTCAAGGTTTTCAAGCCAAATGATCAATCTTATGACCACATTCATGGCATAGTTTGTTCAAATGGTCTCATATTATGCACAAGGGTGCATCTTGGAATTCCAAACAATGTTGCCTAAGGGACTTTTCATTTTCTTTGCACGGAAAATTCATTTTCCATTTTTTGAATGCCCAAAAGGAATATTTTTTTGTGAAGGAGCTACCATATATTTGTTGCAAAATTGGACCAAATCGTTTTTCTAAAATATTAGGCCATATTTAATGCATAATTGACAAAATGGTTGGGTGTCAAAAGTTTTGATCCACCAGTTGTGAAAAAGACAAATTTCTGCCAATTCAGTAAGAAGCGGGTCAAATTTGAAGTGCATCTACCTTATAGTTTGCCCTTTATTTTTTACAAAAATCATTTCTAGGTATATAAGTATCTATTTAATCAGAAATACATGGTTTGGTGGCCATACATCGAGGTTTGGATGGTGTTCGAGGGCCCCAACTCCAGAGCGCGTAAACTCGCGTGCCCGCCGCGTTGTCACCGCGTGACCGTGGCGTTGCCATGTGTTCTGGGCGGCCTAGGCATGTCTAGGGGGTTGGGTACTCCCCATGAAGGTTCTAGGAAGAAAATTACAACATGAGATTCTCACGAGGAGACCGAACTATGCTCAAACATGAATTAGCAGCCAAGTGTTTGATTAGCGATACAGGAAATGCACGTGGGCAATGGGCGTGAGTTTTTGCTAAGTATGATAATCTACTAAGAAGACTTTCTTTCTCCATTTTTTTAGCTCAAAAGGAGGAGCCTAGGTGGTACTTGCTTTGCAAAGTACCACACTGGACAGAAATATGAATGTTGAAGCTGGGCTCAAAATAATGAATGGATTGAGCCGAAATTTGGTGGAGGATGGTTATTTGGGCATATGAAAGCACTGTAGAAAATTGATACCATTTCGACATGCTAAAGTGGTACTTCCTTCACAATTCTATTCCCTAGACAGAAACTTGGGAAAATTAGCGAGAGAAATTGGATAAATGAAATGAGCTCAAATTTGGTGTAGGTAAGTTACATAGGTATGGTCATGCCCTGGTAAATTTTCAGATCATTTTGGTGAGCCTAGCTAGTACTTACTTCACAAAGCTTCTCTCGAGATAGAAACTTTGAAAATTTCCTGAGAAAGATTTACCGGGAAAATGGAGCTGAATATTATCGTGTGGCAATGATTTGGGTATGGAAGGGTGCCCAAAAAGTTTGAGGGTAATAGGAGGGATATGGATGACACTTTCTTTGCAATGTGCCAATCTGGCCATAAAATATAAATTGAACCTGGGCTCACATAGATGATTTGACTGAGCTGCAATTTGGAGGAGGGTGATAATTTGGGCATATGAAGGAACTGTATAAATTTCATGTCATTTGGATATATAAAAATGGTACTTCCTTCACAATGCTTCTAGATGGAAAAAAACATTGGAAATTTGCCGAGGAAGATTTACTGGGAAAATGGAGCTGAATTTTGTCATGAGGCAATTATTTGGATAGGAAAGAGTGCCCAAAATTTTTTAGGGCAATCAATAATATATAAATAGCATTTCCTTCACAAAGAATTGTTATGAACAAAATAGGAAAATGAATATCGTTGAATTATTTTTGAACTAGGCAAGGAAGGATTTTTACATATTTGATGAATATATGACCCAAAGAATTTATGATATTTTTTGGGGAATTTTGGGAATGACAGAAATATAGGTTGCTTCACAATCTATGGCAAAAATTGACACATGGACATGACACATAGGCAAAACTAATGAGGTGGCGCCTTGTCATAGCAATCCACCATGATTTACAAGGTTATGACCATCTATATTGGTCGTGATCAGCTAGAAATAAGGCAGCAGACCAGTGCTGTCTGCTTTATGACCATTTCATGTAAGGAAATTACGACCTTTCTGACCAAAATGGTCGATATAGTTGAGGGTTTGGAGCCCCCCGAACAGCTTTTGACCAATTGATCTCAAATGGTCGTAGATCTATGACCAATTCTTTCAGGGTCATTGACAGAAGGTCACTAGTTGACATATTTCTTGTAGTGTTTATCCATCCGACCCAGCCATATACACGAGCCCTGGCCATACTTTTGCATGAGTAGGCATTCGAGACCCCGCCCGTATGTACGTGTGTGGCCGTATTTTTTGACGTGTGGTTGTATGTGCGTATACACGGTTTAGACGGGACAGCCTGAACTGCTACATGGGGGGCTCTACTATGACATGTTCCGCAACTTACTTGTCCATGGTTCATCGTTGTAGAGCGACGGATCGACCAGTATGTACGTACACGTTTTCTACAAGACACACAATGGTACGTACGTTTCGACTGGGTGGGTCCAAGCTGTCAAGGAGGATAAGGGCGCACTTCCTTGCGTGCGAAGATATAGCAGCTGGGTCCCAGCTTTCAGGGGGGTCATTTTTGCCCGTAATAAGGATGCACTTACTTGCCTGCGAAGATGTAGCTGGTGGGTCCCAGCAACAAGGGGGAGAAACCATTATTTTTTAGGGAAAAAAGGATGCAGTTGCATGCATGCATCCATGGGCGTGGTGCGTCCCCACTGTCACCCTCACACGTGCAGTCATGTTCCGATGACTCTCATTTGTTAACCATGTTGACCACACCGTCCCGAGCGCACCAAAGCCGGTGGATGATGGCGAGGCCCCAGACTGGAATGACCCGGAGATGGGGAAGACGCGGCAGTGGAGTCGCAGATGAAGTGGAGTGGGAAACTTGACTAGTTCGGGTGCGCGGCAGCACTGCCGCGATGCCGCCCACGGGAGACAGGAGCAGGAACATAGGTTGAAGAAGGAGCACGGCTGTTGGATTAATATCCAACAGTCCAGGATCATTTGTTGATTAAGTTGACAAAGCCACGCGTACACATCCGCTTAGTAGGCCCACAAGTCAGCCACCAAATATGACGGGTCCTAGCTGTCAACGTTAGGGATAGTTTTTTCGCATAACAAGGAGGCACTTCCTTCCGTGCGAAGATACAGCTGGTGGGTCCCAGCAGTCAGGGGGAGGAAACATTATTTGTTCAGCTTAATAAGGAGGAACTTTCCTTGCGTGCGACCATGGACCTCGTGGGTCCCGACCGTCAGGCTCTCCACGTACAGTCCTCTTCCGATGACTCTCGTTTATTGACCATGCCGCGCAGCGCGCCACAAGGTGGTGGACAACGGCAAGGCCCTGGACGGGAACGGCCCAGAGATGGGAAGACGCAGCAGTGGAGTCGCAATTGAGAGGATTACAACGGTTATAACTGGTTTTGGTGTAGCGTGGGGCTGCAGTCGGTGGAGAATAACATGATGTGTGGAGGGGTGGAGGGATAGACTGGCCGGCGGTGGGGTAACGCTTAGCAGCGATGCGTGCTAAGCAGAGTCGCTAGCCGCCGGAGGAAGGACCATGCGGTTCCGACGACGCTGGAGGAAGAAAACAAGAGATTGAAGGCGCATGCCGGCCGTTGGATATAAATCCAATGGCTGTGGATGTCATAATCAATTGTTGACCAAGTTGACAATGCCTTGCGTAGGCTTCGACCTATTGGCCCACATGTCAGCCTGCAAAAAGGTGGCATATAATTAACCCATGTTTTTTAGAATTTACAGTCCATTTGCGTCAATGCGGCCCATTTAATATTTTCTAAGAAATCCCAGCCCATTTGCACTTTCTTGAAATACACAGATTAGTTGGGCTCATTCTATATATAATGTTCGGTTAGAAGGAGCAATTAATAACAAAAAATCAACCAGAGCGACACATTATATATATATAATTAACAAATTAGCGAGTTATTGCTCAAAACAAAAATGAGCATGTTATTATTATATTTATCCTTAAAAACTTCGCAAGCTTTTGTACGCAATCACCCGGATTTTCCTTGCCTGTGAGCCGTAAACAACCAGGATTTTCCTTGCCAACTTCTGTTAAATATTTACTTTTATAAGTTAAAAACACGTGGGTTGTGTTTATAATGTATATGTAAGTCTCTATAAAACATACGATGATAGTAATAATATAAATATATATAACGCGGTTAGAAGGGAAAACATAAATTGGACACAACATTATTATTCTTATATATGGATAAATAGAACAGAGATCTGTGTTTTAGTAAAAAAATACATTGGGCTACCGATCTTTAAGAAAAAGTAAAACCTACGCTTGGAGGCCCATAGTCCGGTATGGACCTCGGAAAATAAGTTGAAACCACTCTCACCATATGTCGTGGGCTACGCATGTTAAAAAACAAAACCTAGGCCTAGATGATACTTGTTCACCCACTGGAAAAAATGATACCAGCTAGATCCCCGATACCCCTTTCCCGCAACAAAAAATAAGAAAGATCCCCGATACCCCTGAAAAAAAGCTCCTCGACGACAGTCATCGTTGGAAATTTATTTCGTTTATCGACTAAGGTTGCAAACCCGTGGGCCCCAACACTGGTACGCGTCGGTCCTATACAAACGGTTTTTAACCCCTTTCCATGACGACATTTGAAACCATCGCCTAGTGAGTGTGGGCGATAGGGGGGTCCTTCCCACACGGCCCAGAAACCATCGGGGATATGCCCTCCTGGCACAGACGCTTGGCAAAATGAGGTCATGTGCGACCGGTGAGCGCTCAAATACAGAAATACGTATAATAGAGCTAAAAAATACAATTATATGGCGAAATTGTTTCCGGTCGCAAGTACATCCCACACAGTTAGTCCCCGCTAAACATTTATATTCATATGTACATCCCACACAGTCGCTCCAAGGAAAACCTTTCCGTTCATAGGTACATCACACACAATTTTTCCCGTTAAATTGTTTGTGTTATTGAATGTATCACACACGGTCTATAGAAGAAACTATGTGGCAAAGGTTGTCCATCACACACAGTTTTTATGTGGTAAACGTTTGCGCAAGGTGGCCCAACGCAAACAGTTTTCAAGAGAAAGTTGTGTGTGATTGTTCATTGATCCAACACAGTTTATTCCTAGAAACTGTGTGCTTTGCTTGAGGTCATCGCCCATGGTATTTTTTCAACAACCGTTTGCAATAGCAAAACCCAATTAGCTGGCTAATTCGCCATAAGCAGGCTAATTGCCCTATTATTAATAATCCATTTATTAATCTAATTGACATTCATATTAAGAACATAATATATTTCGTTTTCATATTAAGGAAGCATAATTTCATAATTGAAATACATCAGAGTATAATATGTTATAGCTTCAGCACTCAGCTACCCCATTACACAATTGCACCAGCACCAAGTTTCACATGCAACATGTAGAATCTTTCGAAATTAGCTTCATAGACGGTATATAGACAGATGCATCTCATTTGGAAAACTGTTGAAGCAGAAGGCAAATATTGGGCCTTCATTCATGTTGAAGGTCTTTGCAACTTTAGGCCAGTGCCTATGGATGATTGACCGTCCGTCCTTTGTTCTCTTCAAGAACACTTCAATATTGAATCATGGGTGTTGTATGAAAACCTTCCTCGCCTCCTGACCATGGAGGTGGGTTGAGAGGTAATCATCAATAAACTGTTTTGGAAAGGCCTGAAAATAAGGATGTGCATAAATATCTTCTCTATATTGGAAATGGGGCAAAGGAATAAAAAAAGGCAAGGTATAATAGTTAGTACCATCTTGTAGTGAACTGATGTCTTCTTCATTGTGCAGACAAAGATCTTCTTGTTTTTTGTCATTAATTTCTTTATCCTAACAATATTTTTGAGTTTCTTGATTTGATTGGAATTCATGGACAACTCATTTCCCCATATGCAAAAAGGGTCGAACAGTGGGTCAAAACCTCTGACAGCAGGACCTACATGTGCAAGACCAAATTGTTAAAAACCAAAATATTAGAATGGTTCCTGCAATTGCACAATAATGTGCTTTTAGACAACGGACCATGCATGTGCTAACCTTGATTGTACACCTCAGTAATTTCCATTGTTTCCATGCAACACATATTAGGTAGTTAGTCATCAGGTTAAGTAAGGGTTCGCATGCTATCAGTAAAATATGTTGATGAAAAATAAGCACATTGTAGATTCATCAGATTAATTCAAGCAACATGGAAAACCCATTTATCCAAACCAAGCACGATTAAGAACTAGGAAATATAGCACTTGTATATGTTTCTCATGTATTAAGGGCGACCAAATTCAATTTATTCCTCACATGCACAACAATACAAAATTCTATCCATGACAATTGGACACCATGTTGCAGAATTGAACCAAGCAGTTAACTAAACACCACAACAAATGAACCAACATTAACTGAGCACCACATTGCACAATATAACATACTCCTTATAGAAGATCAGACAGTTAATCAAATAGTTAACTATAGCCAATTGTAGCAATTGTATTTGTTTATCATGTATTTACTACAGCCAAATTCAATTTATTCCTCACATGGTATAGAATAACAGAATGTACCCACAACTATTGAACATCGCATTGCAGAATTGAACCAAACAGTTAACTAAACACCACAACACAAATGAACCAAACGTTAACTGAGAACCACATTGCACAATGTATAACCAAACCATGCATGCTTGACAACTTGGAAATATAGCAATTGTATTCGTTTCTCATGTATTTTGTAAAGATAAATTCGATTTATTTCTCACATGGAAGACAATACAAAATTGCAACCTGAAGAATTGAACATCACATTTTCATAATTGAACCAAATAGTTAACTGAAGATGAAAACTAATTAACAAAACAGTTAATAAGTGAGCACCACACTGCAGGACATATAGAACATATACACTAAAGCAATAGATTGCATGGTAAAATTAGATAGCACAATTCACTAGAATTTGTGAAGGAAAGGCAGGAGCAGCACACGCAACGGGTAAACCAAGCATGCTTAACCGGCGTAGCTAGCAAATGGCAAGGTGCTCCTCCAAGATATGGGGGACGACACGAATGGTAGCCATCGCGACCTCATCGGGCGTGTGGCCGCGATTTGCTTCTCCGCTGCCAACTGCTCCTTGAGATCCTGTCTATACTGCATGCACCATGGCTTAGGGCCGCACTTATTTGGTGGAGGGGTCGGTGATTTGGGTGGAAGGTGTCGCGCTTGCGCCGGCGGTCGGGGCATGTGGGATGTGGAAGGAGGAGGAGGATGGGGGTCGGGTGTGGAAGGATAGATGAGGCCGAGCACCATGAAGGAGGGGCGCCGACGAGGAGGCGGTGCTGCAAGCAAGGACTGAAGGTTTCAACTTGGAAAGGAAGGAGGAAACAAGGGAAATGTGGCTTTTCATAAGGGGGAGGCGGTGGGGAGGTAGATATTTCCACGGAAGACAAAAATTTGGAACCACTTCAGCGAAAAAACTGGCACGCAAAGTGTCATCAAACACGGTTCAAATAGCTTAACCCATGTGTGATGAGTTTGAATGTAAAAAAATTTGGTTCGAATTTCCATGGTTACAGTGGTCATGCACGTCATTGCATAATTTGGGTACACAAAAGAGACTACAGCACACCCACACTTCCTATTCGAGCAAGTTCAACAATTAAACAGAGCTAGCTCAGCTAAACATTACTCTAACAAATTAAAGACTGGCGCCCTTAATTAAACAAAATAAAGAGTACTACTGCGGCTGCTACTCGTTGATCTCCACCGTCGCCTCCCTATCCAGCTCGCGCCCAATGGTCTCCTGGGGAAGGGGCTCCATGGCATCCATCGCACCATACTCGACAAGAATCTCGCCATCCGCATCCGCCATCTCTTTGCAAAAGGCCGCCATGAGTTGGGCGTGGGCAGACGCGATCTGGGCTTGGACTGGCTCTGTCGTCGCATGGTATGCGGTGGTGGAACGGACGGCTGCTCGAGCACTCTCGGCGATTGCCAGCTCTTCGGCCGTGGGTTGCCACCCGTTGTCTAAGAAGCTTTGTTCGATTTGTGCAGTGACCACCAGGAGCTGGGCGTGGGCGGCCACAACATGGTCATGGGCGGCCTCCATCAGGACTAAGGCCACCGCTGCTGAACAGACAGCTACTGTGCCACTCTCTCTCTAGTTGTTATCACCAAGGCAGATGTTGCTGCTGCCACCTGAGAAGCAACAACGCTAGTTTGGGCTGCCTTTGCTGCCCGGTCATAGATTACAGCCGTGCTCATGCACCTTGTTAGCACGTGCATGGCGGTTGCGGCAGCACTCTTGCCGGAGTAGGTCACCGAAGTTTCCCTCACGACACGTGTCCATGTGCCCATCTTTCACTAGCGACGATTGAACAGTGAAATGATATTTGGAGAGCGAGCCAGTGTGCTTCAGATGCCGGCTGTGGACTGTAGCCGATGCACCTTCTCGCGTAAGCCATAGGCATACTATACACCGATGGTGCTCCAGGATGTCTTGTGCTTCATCTCACATGATTGGTGATAATAAACTGTGTGTGATCTACTTGATTTTTCATCTTGATTTGAATTACATAATGGGGTCACAGTGGCAATGGACGATGTTTGAATTGCTAGACCTTTTATCTGGAGTGAACATGCAACTATTTGTCTGTCGTAAAAGAATTGGAATTATTCAGGGTTCGTTTGAACATTTTATACATTAAATTGGTTTTCTAGCCATTTCAGGTGCACAATTCAAAATTAAAGTACATGCACATGCTCCGGTGCACAAACCTGCATTGTAAAATCATATATGTGTCCATGGGTTTATGCTTATCTCCCATGCAAGAAATGGGGATGAAATTCGAACACCACGGCACTGTGGCTCTCCGGCAAACGTCGACGTACTTGCTTTTGTAATTCTAGTAAATCAAAAATTCGTCTGAAATTCATGAAACTTGGCACGCTATCATGGAGTGTCATCAACATGACGTGGTAAACAATTTGTCCCATTTGGGGGCAGGTTTGGTTATAAGCTTCTCATAAACCAGAGCTTCTCACAACAAGTGTGCTGGTTTCAGTAGGGAATGTTTCACCTTTCTGGATGAAACAATATCCGTTGCCTCTTCTCGATTTCAATTTTTTTTCCTAGTGTCAACATAGAACAACAGGTGTGTTGTGTCAATTTTTGGGATTTTTGGGGGTTCGCTTGGACATTTTTATACATTAACTGAGTTTTCTGTGCATTCATGTGCATAATTCAAATTTGGACTACCGGCACATGCTCTAATGCATATAAATTAGTTGAAAATTCAAATTTGTGTCCTTGGTTGCCTGCTTAGGTCCCATGCAAGAAATGGGAATGAATGTCAAACACCCTGCCACCGTCACTCGATCGCAAACATTGAGATACCTGGTTTTTAAATTCTAGTAAATCAATTCAAATTTGAATTACATGCACATGCTCCAGTGCATATAAATTGGTTGAAAAAAAATCGGTGTCCTTGGGTGCATGCTTAGGTCCCATGCAAGAAATGGAAATGAATTTCAAACACCATGGCACCATTCATTGCCGGCAACACATTGAGATGCATGGTTTTTAAATTCTAGTAAATCCAAAACTCGTCTGAAATTCATGAAACTTGGCATGCTATCATGGAGCGGCATTAACATGCCGTGGTGAATATTTTGTCCCATTTGGGGTAGGCTTGGGTATATGCTTCTCACAACAAGAATGATGGTTTCGGTAGGTAACGTCCCACCTTTGGAGACGAAACGATATCCATTGCCTATTATTGCTTTCAATTTTTTTTCTCATGTCAACATAGAACAACAGGAGTGTTGTGTCAATTTTTGTGATTTTTCGGGGTTCGTTTGGACATTTTTATGTATTAACTAAGTTTTCAATGCATCTATGTGCATATTTCAAATTTGAACTACATGCACATGCTCCAGTGCATATAAATTGGTTGAAAAATCAAATATGTGTCTTTGGGTGCCTACTTGGGTGCATACTAGGGCACCGTTGATTGCCGGCAAAACATTGAGATGCCTGGTTCTTTAATTCTTGTAAATCCAAAACTCATCTGAAATTCATGAAACTTGGCATGCTATCATGGAGCGGCATCAACATGCCATGGTAAAAGTTTTGTCCCATTTGGGGCAGGTCTGGGTATATGCTTCTCACAAACCAAAGCTTCTCACAACAAGTGTGATGGTTTCGGTATGGAACGTTTCACCTTTCTGGACGAAACGATATCCGTTGCCTCTTCTCGATTTCAATTTTTTTCCTAGTATCAACATAGAACAGCAGGTGTGTTATGTCAAATTTTGGGATTTTTCGGGGTTCGTTTGGACATTTTTATACATTAACTGAGTTTTCTATGCATTCATGTGCATAATTCAAATTTGGACCACCGGCACATGCTCTAATGCATATAAACTAGTTGAAAATTCAAATCTATGTCCTTGGTTGCTTGCTTAGGTCCCATGCAATAAATGGGAATGAATTTCAAACACCCTGCCACCGTCACTCGGTCGCAAACATTGAGATACCTGCTTTTTAAATTGTAGTAAAGCCAAAACTCATCTGAAATTCATGAAACTTGGCATGCTATCATGGAGCAGCATCAACATGCCATGGTATATTTTTTGTCCCATTTGGGGTAGGTTTGGGTATAAGCTTCTCACAAACCAAAGCTTCTCACAATATGCATGATGGTTTCGGTAGGGAACGCCCCACCTTTGGGGACAAAACGATATCCATTGCCTCTTATTGCTTCCAAAAAAATTCTCGTGTCAACATACAACAACAGGAGTGTTGGGTCAATTTTTGTGTTTTTTCAGGGTTCGTTTGGACATTTTTATGTATTAATTGAGTTTTCAATGCATTTATGTGCATAATTCAAATTTGAATTACATGCACATGCTCCAGTTCATATAAATTGGTTGAAAAAACAAATCTGTGTCCTTGGGTGCGTGCTTAGGTCCCATGCAAGAAATGGAAATGAATTTCAAACACCATGGCACCATTCTTTGCCGGCAAAACATTGAGATGCCTGGTTTTTAAATTCTAGTAAATCCAAAACTCGTCTGAAATTCATGAAACTTGGCATGCTATAATGGAGCGGCATCAACATGTCGTGGTGAATATTTTGTCCCATTCGGGATAGGTTTGGGTATATGCTTCTCACAAACCAGAGCTTCTCACAACAAGAATGATGGTTTCGATAGGTAACGTCCCACCTTTGGGGACGAAACGATATCCATTGCCTTTTATTGCTTTCAAATTTTTTCTCATGTTAACATAGAACATCAGGAGTGTTGTGTCAATTTTTGTGATTTTTCGCGGTTTGTTTGGACATTTTTATGTATTAACTGAGTTTTCAATGCATTTATGTGCATATTTCAAATTTGAACTACATGCACATGCTCCAATGCATATAAATTGGTTGAAAAATCAAATCTGTGTCCTTTGGTGCATACTTAGGTCCCATGAAAGAAATGGGAATGAATTTCAAATACTAGGGCACCGTTGATTGCCGGCAAAACATTGAGATGCTTGGTTTTTTAATTCTAGTAAATCCAAAGCTCGTCTGAAATTCATGAAACTTGCCATGCTATCATGGAGCAGCATCAACATGCCGTGGTAAAATTTTTGTTCCATTTGGGGCAGGTTTGGGTATATGCTTCTCACAAACCAAAACTTCTCACAACAAGTGTGATCATTTTGGTAGGGAACGTTTTACCTTTCTGGACGAAACAATATCTGCCTCTTCTCAATTTTAAATTTTTTCCTAGTATCAGAATAGAACAACATTTGTGTTGTGTCAATTTTTGGGATTTTTCGGGGTTCATTTGGACATTTTTATACATTAACTGAGTTTTCTATGCATTCATGTGCATAATTCAATTTTGGACTACAGGCACATGCTCTAATGCATATAAATTAGTTGAAAATTCAAACATGTGTCCTTGGTTGCCTGCTTAGGTCCCATGCAAGAAATGGGAATGAATGTCAAACACCCTGCCTGTCGTCACTTGGTCGCAAACATTGAGATACCTGGTTTTTAAATTCTCGTAAATCCAAAACTCGTCTGAAATTCATGAAACTTGGCATGCTATCATGGAGCGGCATCAACATGCCGTGCTAAATTTTTTGTCCCGTTTGGGGCGGGTTTGGGTATATGCTTCTCACAAGCCAGAGCTTCTCACAAACCAGAGCTTCTCACAACAAGCATGATGGTTTCGGTAGGGAACATCCCACCTTTGGGGATGAAACGATATCCATTGCCTCTTATTGCTTCCAAAAAATTTCTCGTGTCAACATAGAACAACAGGAGTGTTGTGTCAATTTTTGTGATTTTTCGGGGTTCGTTTGGACATTTTTATGCATTAACTATGTTTTCAATGCATTTATGTGCATAATTAAAATTTGAACTACATGCACATGCTCCAGTACATATAAATTGGTTGGAAAAAACAAATCTATGTCCTTGGGTGCATGCTTAGGTTCCATGCAAGAAATGTGAATGAATTTCAAACACCAGGACACCATTGATTGCCGGCAAAACATTGAGATGCCTAGTTTTTAAATTCTAGTAAATCCAAAACTCGTCTGAAATTCATGAAAGTTGGCATGCTTTCATGGAGCGGCATCAACATGCCGTGGTAAATTTTTTGTCCCATTTGGGGCAGGTTTGGGTATATGCTTCTCACAAACCAGAGCTTCTCACAACAAGAATGATGGTCTCGGTAGGGAACTTCCCACCTTTGGGGACGAAGCGATATCCATTGCCTCTTATTGCTTTCAAATTTTTTCTCGTGTCAACATAGAACAACAGGAGTGTTGTGTCAATTTTTGTGATTTTTCAGGGTTCGTTTGGACATTTTTATGCATTAACTGAGTTTTCAATGCATTTATGTGCATAATTCAAATTTGAACTACATGCACGTGCTCCAGTGCATATAAATTGGTTGAAAAATCAAATATGTGTCCTTGGGTGCATACTTAGGTCCCATGCAAGAAATGGGATTGAATTTCATATACTATGGCACCGCTGATTGCCGGCAAAACATTGAGATGCCTGGTTTTTTAATTCTAGTAAATCTAAAACTAGTCTGACATTCATGAAACTTGGCATGCTACCATGGAACGACATCAACATGCCGTGGTAAAAATTTTGTCCCATTTGGGGCAGGTTTGGGTATATGCTTCTCACAAACTAGAGCTTCTCACAACAAGCATGATGGTTTCGGTAAGGAACGTCCCACCTTTGGGGACGAAAGGATATCGATTTCCTCTTATTGCTTTCAATTTTTGTCTCGTGTCAACATAGAACAACAAGAGTGTTGTGTCAATTTTTGTGATTTTTCGGGGTTCATTTGGACATTTTTATGCATTAACTGAGTTTTCAATGCATTGATGTGCATAATTCAAATTTGAACTACATGTTGTCCTTGGGTGCATGCTTAGGTCCCATGCCATGAATGGGAATGAATTTCAAACACCAAGGCACTGTTGATTGCTGGCAAAACATTGAGATGCCTGGTTTTTAAGTTATAGTAAATCCAAAACTCGTCTGAAATTCATGAAACTTGGCATGCTATCATGGAGCGGCATCAACATGCCGTGGTAATTTTTTTTGTCCCATTTGGGGCAGGTTTGGGTATATGCTTCTCACAAACTAGAGCTTCTAACAACAAGCATGATGGTTGCTACCTCTTGAGCATGCGTTGGTTTTCCCTTGAAGAGGAAAGGGTGATGCAGCAGAGTAGCATAAGTATTTCCCTCAATTTTTGAGAACCAAGGTATCAATCTAGTAGGAGACTACACGCAAGTCGCCTAGTACCTGCACAAACAAATAAGAACCTTGCAACCAACGCGATAAAGGGGTTGTCAATCCCTTCACGGCCACCTGCAAAAGTGAGATCTGATAAAGATAATAAGATAAATATTTTTGGTATTTTTTTGTATAGATTGGAAAGTAAAGATTGCAAAATAAATAGTAAACTAGGATTGTAGATCGGAAACTTATATGATGTAAAGTAGACCCGGGGCCATGGGTTTCACTAGTGGCTTCCCTCAAGATAGCATATATTACGGTGGGTGAACAAATTACTGTCGAGCAATTGATAGAAAAGCGCGTAGTTATGAGAATATCTAGGCATGATCATAAACATAGGCATCACGTCCGTCTCAACTAGACCGAAACGATTCTGCATCTACTACTATTACTCCACACATCGACCGCTATCTAGCGTGCATCTAGAGTATTAAGTTCATAAGAACAGAGTAACGCATCAGGCAAGATGACATGATGTAGAGGGATAAACTCAAGAAATATGATATAAACCCCATCTTATTATCCTCGATGGCAACAATACAATACGTGTCGGTTCCCTTTCTGTCACTGGGATCTAGCACCGCAAGATTGAACCCAAAGCTAAGCACTTCTCCCATTACAAGGAAGATCAATCTAGTAGGCCAAACCAAACTGATAATTCAAAGAGACTTGCAAAGATATCAAATCATGCATATAAGAATTCAGAGAAGAATCAAATATTGTTCATAGATAAACTTGGTCATAAACCCACAATTCATCGGATCTTGGCAAACAAACCGCAAAAAGTATTACATCGAATAGATCTCCAAGAACATCGAGGAGAACTTTGTATTGAGAACCAAAGAGAGAGAAGAAGCCATCTAGCTAATAACTATGGACCCGAAGGTCTGTGGTAAACTACTCACACATCATCGGAGAGGCTATGGTGTTGATGTAGGAGCCCTCCATGATCGAATCCCCCTCCGGCAGATCGCCGGAAAAGGTCCCCAGATGGGATCTCACGGGTATAGAAGGTTGCGGCGGTGGAAAAGTGGTTTCGTGGCTCCCCTGGATGTTTTTAGGGTATGAGAGTGTATATAGGCAAAAGAAGTAGGTCGGTGGAGCTACGAGGGGCCCACGAGAGTAGGGCGCGCGCCTGACCCCCTGGGCGCGCCGCCCTACATCGTGGTCGCCTCGTTGCTTCCTTGACCTCCACTCCAAGTCTCCTGGATTGCGTTTGTTCCAAAAAAAGATCCTCATGAAGGTTTCATTCCATTTGGATTCTGCTTGATATTCCTTTTCCGCGGAACACTGAAATAGGCAAAAAAACAGCAATTTGCACCGGGCCTTCGGTTAATAGGTTAGTCCCAAAAATAATATAAAAGTGCATAATAAAGCCCATTAAACATCCGAAACAGATAATATAATAGCATGGAACAATAAAAAATTATAGATATGTTGGAGACGTATTAGGCATCCCCAAGCTTAATTCCTGCACGTCCTCAAGTAGGTAAATGATAAAAACACAATTTTGATGTGGAATACTACCTAACATAATTTTCAATATAATTCTCTTTATTGCGGCATGAATGTTTAGATCAAAAGATTCTAGACGGAAGTTTAATATTGACATAAAAATAATAATACTTCAAGCATGCTAACCAAGGAATTACGTCTTATCAAAATAACATAGCCAAAGAAAGCTTATCCCTACAAAATCATATAGTTCGGCCATGCTTCATTTTCGTCACACAAAATGCTCCCATCATGCACAACCCCGATGACAAGCGAAGCAATTGTTTCATACTTAGCCTTTTCAAACTCTTTCAACTTTCAGTCAATATATGAGCGTGAGCCATGGACATAGCACTATGGGTGGAATAGAGTATGATGATGGAGGTTGTGTGAGAAGACAAAAAGGGAGAAAGTCTCACATTGACGTGGCTAGTCAACGGGCTATGGAGATGCCCATCAATTGATGTCAATGCAAGGAGTAGGGATTGCCATGCAATAGATGCACTAGAGCTATAAATATATGAAAGCTCAACAAAAGAAATTAAGTGGGTGTGCATCCAACTTGCTTGCTCATGAAGACCTAGGGCATTTTGAGGAAGCCCGTCATTGGAATATACAAGCCAAGTTCTATAATGAAAAATTCCCACTAGTATATGAAATTGACAAAATAGGAGACTCTCTATCATGAAGATCATGGTGCTACTTTGAAGCACAAGTGTGGAAAAAGGATAGTAACATTGCCCCTTCTCTCTTTTTCTCTCATTTTTTTCTCTCATTTTTTCTTTGGGCCTTTTTTCTCTCTTTTTTATGGCCTCTTTTTTTCGTCCGGAATCTCATCCCGACTTGTGGGGGAATCATAGTCTCCATCATCCTTTCCTCACATGGAACAATGCTCTAATAATGAAAATCATCACACTTTTATTTACTTACCACTCAAGAATTACAACTCGATACTTAGAACAAAATATGACTCTATGTGAATGCCTCCGGCGGTGTACCGGGATATGCAATGAATCAAGAGTGACATGTATGGAAGAATTATGAAGGTGGCTTTGCCACAAATAGGATGTCAACTACATGATCATGCAAAGCAATATGCCAATGATGAAGCGTGTCATAATAAACGTAATGGTGGAAAGTTGCATGGCATAATATCTCGGAATGGCTATGGAAATGCCATAATAGGTAGGTATGGTGGCTGTTTGAGGAAGATATAAGGAGGCATATGTGTGATAGAGCGTATCATATCACGGGGTTTGGATGCACCGGCGATGTTTGCACCAACTCTCGAGGTGAGAAAGGGCCATGCACGGTACCGAAGAGGCTAGCAATGATGGAAGGGTGAGAGTGCATATAATCCATGGACTCAACATTATTCATAAAGAACTCACATACTTATTGCAAAAATCTACAAGTCATCAAAACCAAGCACTATGCGCATGCTCCTAGGGGGATAGATTGGTAGGAAAAGATCATCGCTTGTCCCCGACCGCCACTCATAAGGAAAGCAATCAAAGAACACCTCATGCTTCAAATTTGTCACACAACGTTTACCATACGTGCATGCTATGGCACTTGCCAACTTCAACACAAGTATTTCTCAATTTCACAATTACTCAACTATCACAACTCTAATATTACCACCTTTATATCTCAAAACAACTATCAAGAATCAAACTTCTCATAGTATTTAATGCACTCTATATGAAAGTTTTTATTATACCCATCCTGGATGCCTATCATATTAGGACTAATTTTATAGCCAAAGAAAATTACCATGTTGTTCTAAAAGACACTGAAAATAATTTGAGTGAAGCATGAGAGATCAATTATTTCTATAAAACCACCACCGTGCTCTAAAAAGATATAAGTGAAGCACTAGAGCAAAATTTATCTAGCTCAAAAGATATAAGTGAAGCACATAGAGTATTATAATAAATTCCGATTCATGTGTGTCTCTCCCAAAGGTGTGTACAGCAAGGATGATTGTGGTAAAATAAAAGCAAAGACTCAAATCATACAAGATGCTCCAAGCAAAATACATATCATGTGGTGAATAAAAATATAGCCTCAAGTAAAGTCACCGATAGATGAAGACGAAAGAGGGGATGCCTTTCGGGGCATCCCCAAGCTTAGGATTTTGGTTGTCCTTGGATTTTACCTTGGGGTGCCTTAGGCATCCCCAAGCTTAGGCTCTTGCCACTCCTTATTCGAAATTCCATAAAATCTTAACCCAACAACATGAAAACTTCACAACACAAAACTCAACAAAAAATCTCATGAGCTCCGTTAGTATAAGAAAAAAACCACCACTTTAAGGTACTATAATGAACTCATTCTTTGTTTATATTGGTCTTAAAACTACTGTATTCCAACTTCTCTATTGTTCATACACCCCGATACTTGAAATAGATTCATCAAAATAAGCAAACAACACACGAAAAATAGAATCTGTCAAAAATTGAACAGTCTGTAGTAATCTATAGATTTCGAATACTTCTGTAACTCCAAAAATCCTAAGAAATTAGGACATCCTAAATAATTTTTATATTGATCTATTGCAGTTGTAATTGGTATTTTATCGCTGTCTGGTAAAAATTGAAAATTATTCTCGTGAGCGCATACTTTCTGTTTTTTTCCAACAAGATAAAATAACAATCACCCAAGAAGATCCTAAAGGCTTTACTTGGCACAAACACTAATCAAAACATACAAAAACCCAATCATAAAAGAGGATAGATGATTTATTTATTACTAAACAGGAAAAAAAGCAAGGAACAAAAATAAAATTGGGTTGCCTCCCAACAAGCGCTATCGTTTAATGCCCCTAGCTAGGCATAAAGGCAATAATAGATCTAGGTATTGCCATCTTTGGTATTTATATTTTTAATGGAGTTGTCATCAGATCCGGGAGGTTCCTTACGTTTCCCTTCATGCTCAGAGATTTTTAGATCTAGAGCATCCAAACACTTATTGCAAAGATTGATCAATGTATTCATACGATGAAGGTTCCCAACAACATTTTTAAGAGGCTCAATAGATTTTTGCAATTCGCATAATTTCTCTAAAATTTGGGTTCCTTCTTGAGTAAGATGTAGTTCCTTTTGTGGGGGGAGTACTCCTACTATTCCCTCTATAATTTCATAAGCAATATTGGGATCAATTTCAATAAAATTCCATTTAGCGGCAAAATCTAAGAGTTGTCTATGGGATATGGTTAGCCGTACATAAAAATTACGAAGTAGAATCTTGAAATCTCCCCTATAGTGCAACTACGATAGGATTCTATCATCCTATACCAAGCATCTTTTAAGTTTTCTCCTTGTCTTTGTTTGAGATGAAGAACGTCAAAATCACGAGACAAAGGAAGGGAGAAAGGGCTAGCCATGACAACAAAATAAACAATCTAACACACGGACACACAAGAGGCAAGCGAAAAGAAACGAACGGAAAAAAGCAAATGAAACGGCAAAGGTGAAGTGGGGGAGAGGAAAACAAGAGGCAAATGGCAAATAATGTAATGTGAGGGATAAAGTTTGTGATGGGTACTTGGTATGTCTTGACTTGACATAGATCTCCCCAGCAACGGCGCCAGAAATCCTTCTTGCTACCTCTCGAGCATGCGTTTGTTTTCCCTTGAAGAGGAAAGGGTGATGCAGCAAAGTAGTGTAAGTATTTCCCTCAGTTTTTGAGAACCAAGGTATCAATCCAGTAGGGGACTACATGCAAGTCGTTTAGTACCTCCATAGACAAATAAGAACCTTGCAACCAATACGATAAAGGGGTTGTCAATCCCTTCACGGCCACTTGCAAAAGTGAGATATGATAAAGATAATAAGATAAATATTTTTGGTATTTTTGTTGTATAGATTGGAAAGTAAAGATTGCAAAATAAATAGTAAACTAGGATTGTAGATCGGAAACTTATATGTTGTAAAGTAGACCCGGGGGCCATAGGTTTCACTAGTGGCTTCTCTCAAGATAGCATATATTACGGCGGGTGAACAAATTAGTGCTGAGCAATTGATAGAAAAGAGCATAGTTGTGACAATATCTAGGCATGATCGTAAACATAGGCATCATGTCCGTGTCAAGTAGACCGAAACGATTATGCATCTACTACTATTACTCCACACATCGACCGCTCTCCAGCATGCATCCAGAGTATTAAGTTCATAAGAACAATGTAACGCATTAGGTAAGATGACATGATGTAGAGGGATAAACTCACGAAATATGATATAAACACCATCTTTTTATCCTCAATGGCAACAATACAATATGTGCCGGTTCCCTTTCTATCACTGGGATCGAGCACCGCAAGATTGAACCCAAAGCTAAGCACTTCTCCCATTGCAAGAAATATCAATCTAGTAGGCCAAACCAAGCTGATAATTCGAAGAGACTTGCAAAGATATCAAATCATGCATATAAGAGTTCAGAGAAGAATCAAAGATTGTTCATCGATAAACTTGATCATAAACCCACAATTCATCGGATCTCGGCAAACACACCGCAAAAAGTATTACATCGAATAGATCTGCAAAAACATCGAGGAGAACTTTGTATTGAGAACCAAAGAGAGAGAAGAAGCCATCTTGTCGGCGTTCTGGGAACGGGGGTCCCCAGACTTGCCTGCCCAGCTCAAGCTCAAGACCCTCGCGAGGGGCCAAGCCCCGCGGGGCGGACGACAGAAAGCTTACTCAGAGGCAGCCTCATCAGGCAGGCTCGCGAGGAGGCGGAGAGATCAAGGCAGGGGTACCTCCCGAGGAGCCCGTGACGCAAGCCATGACGATCGAGACCAGGCGGGCGCCAGGCGGGCGCCGACCTGCGCAGTGTCCTTGTTTCCCCTTTGGTGCAAAGGGGGCAAGCACATGCCAAGGCATTAGGCAAAGGTTACCATTCCGGTGCAACGAGACCAAGACCAGCAGAGCGGCAGGACGGAGGTCATCGTGGAGCCCAAGACGACGTCATCGCCAGTGCTTTTGGCAGCCGAAGACCGCCTTTGGTCAGGATAACTTGTACTATATGTTCCCCTTCAAAATGGCCAATTGTTGGCGCCCTTCCCGCTCATTATTTGGGGAGAGGCCCAGGGCCTCTATAAATAGAGCTATCCACCACAGAGTAGGGGGGGTGGAGACAACGATCTCGACGGTGAGAGATCTGATAGAACCCTAGCAGAGAGAGAGAGAGAAAGGTGACTGAACTCACCCCAGCACTTCGTCACACCAGCTCAAGAACACCTCTCGCGAGGCTATTCTTCCCTTGTACTATTCATCATCAGCCCCTGAGGCAATCCACCATGCCACACACTGGAGTAGGGTATTACACCACAACGGTGGCCCGAACCAGTATAAACCTCGTGTCCCTTGTGTTGTTCGTTGTTTCCAGCTTAGATCACGCAAGGAGATTGGACGTAGATCGGTAGGGGGGAGATCTCCGCGCGCACCCCAGTGTTCGAACCTCAAGGGTCTGCCGGAACCCGAAATTCAACATGTGGCGCGCCAGGTAGGGGTGTGCCGGAATCCTTATTCCTCTGCATCAGGCTCCGTCGCCTCGCCGTTCATATGTCAAGCAACCCGGCTGCCAACGCCGACCGCTGGGCAGCGTGGCCCGCCCACGCCGTGGCACCAGCCCAGGGCGACCTCAACCTTGCGCCTCAGGCAGTCCGCGCTCCACAGGGCGTTGCGGGGCGCGGGCGACGCGGCCAGACGCCGCCAGCCCTCACACCACGGCAGGTGCAGGCCATAGCAAGGGCCTCAGACCACGCCGCGGCCACAGCGCCGTACACCCGACGGGAGCAAGCAAATTCCAGGGTCGCGCTCACGGTGGCCCGAGAGCTGCTATGGTGCCGACTGCTGGAGGGCTGCCGCGACGTGTTGTTGGAGCGAGTAGCCGAGCTCCTGGACGCCGCCGCCTCAGGAACACCTCCTTTCTGCGTCCATCTGCCACCCCAGACCCAAGGCGGGCCGCATGGTGGCATCGTGCGCATGCACGCAACTTCTAGCGGACTCCAGGGCCCGTCCAGCGCCAACACCTCCGCCGGCACCGGGCGACAAGTCACGCCAGCCCCCTCTCAGGCCAGCGAAGGGGTGCACGCCACGGCCTTCGGCTTCGGCGGACCGCCGCGCCTTCACCCCCAAGACGGTGCTCCAAGCCAGGCTGCGTGGCATACGGGATGCTACGGCGAGGCGCACGGGGCGGTGGCCCTAGAAGCTTATGTGCCCCGCATGGTGGATCAGGGGCGCACACTGGAAGAAGATCATGGCTCATTCCTCGGGCCAGGCTGGGGCGAGGAGACTCCAGGAGCTGAGCTCTTTCAGGAACCCCAGGAGAACCTCGACAGCCGCACCGGCGGCGGAAACTATCGAGTACCACTCATCCCTCAGGAGTAAGCTTATGCTAACCATGGGTCGCAGGAGATACAGGTCGCCGCAGCAGGTGGCTGCCCCAATTCTACAGCCTCATACCCCTGAGGAGGAGGGCGCAGGGGGCTGCAGGAGAGGGGCCGAGATTCGGGTTCGTCCCCGCAGCGGTCAGAGCAAGGCGTTCTCAGGAGGTAGGCCCCCTGCCAGGGAGGTGCCCCAGGGCCTGCCCCCGGCAGGGGACCCGTGGTCGTCGGGGGAACCGCTGGCGACCGCTCTACCTCATTGGCGTTGTCCTGGTTTCCGGTCGCTGTCGATGGCGGCAGAGTGAGGCGCAAGGCAGGGCCCTCGTCTAGCGATATGAAGCAAGGCCGGTACCTGTGAAGAAGGCCCAGTGCCTGTGAAGCTCGCCGCCCGTGACACTCTCATGTAATAATGAGTGGGGCTGTACATGCACCGGAGTCTCCGGAGAGCCGCCCTCGGGCCTCGGGGGCTCCCGCCCACGCCTAGTGGCAGCACTTAGCTCCGCGTTAGTGAGAAGATGTTGAAGACTAGACTAGGTGCCGGACGCGGCCTTTTGCTTTTGCCTTTCCTTGTTGACAAAGTTCTTCGATTTGGATTTAAGTTGGATTTGAGCTCGATGCTTGCGTGTGTTTGGGGGAAGGGGTGTTTAGTCTCGTTCGAGCAATCTCTCGCATTCTGGTTTCGACTTTGCGTCCAAAGTTAGCACCGACTGCCCCCCCCCCCCCTTGCGAGCCCCTCGCAAGTCGGGCCGGGCCAGTCACGTTTTACAGTCGGGACCTTTGTTGCCGCACCCTCTCCGGAGGTCCTCATCGCAGAATCTACAAGTTAATCAGGCGACAGCCGAGGTACGGCGTCCCCCGCAGGCCCGCTCAGGACTCGTCGTGGTCGGAAGGTACACAAGTCAGCTGACTCATCACCATGCGAGCTGCTGAGTTCACACGCAACATTATACTTACCAGGCTACCAATTGCAAACCTTTAAATGAGGGGCTACCACTCCCAAAATGCTCTTACATTCTTCAGGGCCAAGCCCGAACCTTCTTCGTGTAGGATAAACAACATTAACATGCGATCAGTCGGACATATCACTCACCGCGTCTTCTTGGGCATCCTGGGAGGCATCGCTGGCGTCGTTGACATTGCCGCCGCTGCCGCCAGCATCTCCGTCATCGCCAGGCTCGTCCACAACACCGCCTTCATTGGCGGCCACGACCACGCCATCATCATCAGACGCAAAGGCCCTGACGAGGTCATCCACATTGTCCTCCACCCATCGCGCCAGGGCACCCCGGACGGCTATGGGCATGGGGTGCGATGGCAGCGTTGAAGTCAAAGTGGGGGTCCCTGTCCAGCAGATAGCTGAAGACGCGGGAGAATGCACGTCCGAGCAAGGCTCGACTCCTCGCTTTGACAAGCCAACGGGACCTTTCGGAGCGGTTCTCCAGAAGCGTCACCACATCGGTGACAAAATGGAGGTTGCCAGCGTAGTTGACCTCGTGCGGCTCCTTAGCGGCATCCTCGCAGATGTTGCCCAAAGCTGCGTTGGCCCTTTCTCTGAGCGTTTGAAGCATGGGGGCATGCTCATGCTCTAGAACCCGTCGCTGACGGATCTCGTCCTCATTCCGCTGCGCGATGGCCTCGGCATCATCAACCCTCTGTTGGAGAAGAAGCTGCTTGGCCCGGGAAGAGGACAACTCCGCCTGTGCTGCGCTGAGGGCGGCTGCAGAGGAGTCCGCACGACGCATCACTTCAGCCAGTTTGGCCCTGAGGGCTGCGGTCCTGCCCTCAGCCTCAGCCTTGATCAGCCCCAAGCTCGTCTCGTATTTGCGCTCGAAGACCGAGCGAGCTTCCGCCATGCGATGATCGACTTCTTCCTGGGCCCGGGCTTCACACGCGGCAACGTCATCCTCCGCCCGAGCCACCAGGCGCTCCCTTGTCTCCAACCGCTCAAGACCAAGGTTGCGCTCGACGGCCTCTAGCGTCAGGGCCTCCTCACGCTTCAGAAGCTCCGCTCGATCAACAGGAGCCCCCTCCATCGACTCAAGGGCCGCCTGGCGCAGTTCCACTTGCTGCTCCAGGGAGTTGCTCGAGGCCAGGAGCTCCCATGCGCGCTCCTCCGCATCCTCGCGCCGTCGGTCTTCTTCCCGAGCCTCCTCAACGGCCTGGGAGCAGGCCTCCCGCGAAGCTGCCATCGACGCTTCAGCCTTCGCATTTTCGAGATCACGTTGGTGACGTGCGAGGGCGATGGCTACCTTTAGTTTGCGCCTCTCCTCAGCAAGGCGCAAACCTCCGGCCTCGAGGCGCTCATCCTCGTCAGCAAGCTCTGCCACGATCCAGCTCACTGCATCCGCCGCCCTCTAGAGGAACTCTTCACGAAGGGCGCGTCGCTCCCAAGCGCGCCTGAGCACGTCTTCCGCATCACCCTCTTCCACCGGAGCATGCGGAGGGCCCCGAGGCGGCAGGCCCCCTCTCGGCATGGGGTTGGGGGCTGGCGCCCTAGCCATCGCCGAATGGACCTCTCTGGGAATCCGGCCTGGCGTCGGTCCACCCACGGAGGAGGAGCCAAAGTAAGACTTCAGCCATTCACCATCTATGATCAGAGGAGGAACGCGGGGCAAGCTGGATGTGCCCCAGGAGGACTCATGAAGAAAGGACAGCGGGCACGCAGGCTCGAGGTGCCCTATGGAACGGACCACTCCACCAACTAGTCTAGCAGCAGGGGTGCCGCTCGAGCTCGGCGTGTTGGGCACGCAGTAATTTCAAAAAATTTCCTACGCACACGCAAGATCATGGTGATGCACAGCAACGAGAGGGGAGAGTATTGTCTACGTACCAACGCAGACCGACTGCGGAAGCGATCTCACAACGTAGAGGAAGTAGTCGTACGTCTTCTTCCCGATCCGACCGATCCAAGCACCGTTACTCCGGCACCTCCGAGTTCTTAGCACACGTTCAGCTCGATGACGTTCCTTGGGCTCCGATCCAGCAAAGCGTCGAGGAAGAGTTCCGTCAGCACGACGGCGTGATGACAATCTTGATGTACTACCGACGCAGGGCTTCGCCTAAGCACTACAACGGTACGATCAAGGTGGAATTTGGTGGCAGGGGGCACCGCACATGGCTAAGGAACGATCTCAAGGATCAAGTTGTGTGTCTTGGGGTGCCCCCTGCCCCTGTATATAAAGGTTGGAGGAGGGGAGCCGGCCGGCCAAGGGAGAGGAGGCGCAGGGGAGTCCTACTCCCACCGGGAGTAGGACTCCTCCCCCCAATCCTAATCCTATTAGGACTCCCGGGGGGAAAAGGAGAGAGAAGGGGGGCCGGCCCCTATCCTAGTCCTACTAGGACTTTGGGAAGGGGGGCGCCGGCCAGCTTGTGGGCTTTCCCTTTTTTTCCTTTTCCACTAAGGCCCAATAGGCCCATTAGTCTCCCGGGGGGTTCCGGTAACCCTCCCGGTATTCCGGTAAAATCCCGATTTCACCCGGAACACTTCCGATGTCCAAACATAGGCTTCCAATATATCAATCTTTACGTCTCGACCATTTCGAGACTCCTCGTCATGTTCGTGATCTCATCCGGGACTCCGAACAACCTTCGGTACATCAAAATGCATAAACTCATAATAACTGTCATCGTAACGTTAAGCGTGCGGACCCTACGGTTCGAGAACAATGTAGACATGACCGAGACATGTCTCCGGTCAATAACCAATAGCGGGACCTGGATGCCCATATTGGCTCCTACATATTCTGCGAAGATCTTTATCGGTCAGACCGCATAACAACATACGTTGTTCCCTTTGTCATCGGTATGTTACTTGCCCGAGATTCGATCGTCGGTATCCAATACCTAGTTCAATCTCGTTACTGGCAAGTCTGTTTACTCGTTCCGTAATACATCATCTCACAACTAACATATTAGTTGCAGTGCTTGCAAGGCTTATGTGATGTGCATTACCGAGAGGGCCCAGAGATACCTCTCCGACAATCGGAGTGACAAACCCTAATCTCGAAATACGCCAACCCAACATCTACCATTGGAGACACCTGTAGTACTCCTTTATAATCACCCAGTTACGTTGTGACGTTTGGTAGTACCCAAAGTGTTCCTCCGGTAAACGGGAGTTGCATAATCTCATAGTTATAGGAACATGTATAAGTCATGAAGAAAGCAATAGCAACATACTAAACGATCGGGTGCTAAGCTAATGGAATGGGTCATGTCAATCAGATCATTCTACTAATGATGTGACCTCGTTAATCAAATAACAACTCTTTGTTCATGGTTAGGAAACATAACCATCTTTGATTAATGAGCTAGTCAAGTAGAGGCATACTAGTGACACTCTGTTGGTCTATGTATTCACACATGTATTATGTTTCCGGTTAATACAATTCTAGCATGAATAATGAACATTTGTCATGATATAAGGAAATAAATAATAACTTTATTATTGCCTCTAGGGCATATTTCCTTCAGTCTCCCACTTGCACTAGAGTCAATAATCTAGTTCACATCGCCATGTGATTTAACAGCAATAGTTCACATCACCATGTGATTAACACCCATAGTTCACATCGTCATGTGACCAACACTCAAAGGGTTTACTAGAGTCAGTAATCTAGTTCACATATCTATGTGATTAACACCCAAAGAGTACTAAGGTGTGATCATGTTTTGCTTGTGAGATAATTTTAGTCAACGGGTCTGTCACATTCAGATCCGTAAGTATTTTGCAAGTTCTATGTCTACAATGCTCTACACGGAGCTACTCTAGCTAATTGCTCCCACTTTCAATATGTATCCAGATTGAGACTTTAGATTCATCCGGATCAGTGTCAAAAAACTTGCATCGACGTAACCCTTTACGACGAACCTTTTTGTCACGTCCATAATCGAGAAACATATCCTTATTTTACTAGGGATAATTCTGACCGCTGTCCAGTGATCTACTCCTAGATCACTATTGTACTCCCTTGCCAAATCAGTGCAGGGTATATAATAGATCTGGTACACAGCATGGCATACTTTATAGAACCTATGAATGAGGCATAGGGAATGACTTTCATTCTCTTTCTATCTTCTGCCGTGGTCGGGCTTTGAGTCTTTACTCAACTTCACACCTTGTAACACAGGCAAGAAACTTTTTCTTTGACTGTTCCATTTTGAACTACTTCAAAATCTTGTCAAGGTATGTACTTATTGAAAAACTTATCAAGCGTCTTGATCTATCTCTATAGACCTTGAAGCTCAATATGTAAGCAGCTTTACCAAAGTCTTTCTTTGAAAAACTCCTTTCAAACACTCCTTTTATGCTTTACAGAATAATTCTACATTATTTCCGATCAACAATATGTCATTCACATATACTTATCAGAAATGTTGTAGTGCTCCCACTCACTTTCTTGTAAATACAGGCTTCACCGCAAGTCTGTATAAAACTATATGCTTTGATCAACTCATCAAAGCGTATATTCCAACTCCGAGATGCTTGCACCAGTCCACAGATGGATCGTTGGAGCTTGCACATTTTGTTAGCACCTTTCGGATTGACAAAACCTTCTGTTGCATCATATACAACTCTTCTTTAATAAATCCATTAAGGAATGCAATTTTGTTTATCCATTTGCCAGATTTCATAAAATGCAGCAATTACTAACATGATTCGGACAGACTCGAGCATAGATACGAGTGAGAAGCTCTCATCGTAGTCAACACCTTGAACTTGTCGAAAACATTTGCGACAATTCTAGCTTTGTAGATAGTAACACTACTATCAGCGTCCGTCTTCCTCTTGAAGATCCATTTATTTTCTATGGCTTGCCGATCATCGGGCAAATCCATCAAAGTCCATACTTTGTTCTCATACATGGATCATATCTCAGATTTCATGGCCTCAAACCATTTCGCGGAATCTGGGCTCATCATCGCTTCCTCATAGTTCGTAGGTTCATCATGATCTAGTAGCATGACTTCCAGAGAAGGATTACCGTACCACTCTGGCGTGGATCTTACTCTGGTTTACCTACAAGGTTCGGTAGTAACTTGATCTGAAGTTACATGATCATCATCATTAGCTTCCTCACTAATTGGTGTAGGTGTCACAGAAACAGTTTTCTGTGATGTACTACTTTCAACAAGGGAGCAGGTACAGTTACCTCATCAAGTTCTACTTTCCTCCCACTCACTTCTTTCGAGAGAAACTCCTTCTCCAGAAAGTTTCCGAATTTTAGCAACAAAAGTCTTGCCTTCGGATCTGTGATAGAAGGTGTATCCAATAGTTTCCTTTGGATATCCTATGAAGACGCACTTCTCCGATTTGAGTTTGAGCTTATCAGGATGAAACTTTTTCATATAAGCATCGCAACCCCAAATTTTAAGAAACGACAGCTTAGGTTTCTTGCCAAACCATAGTTCACACGGTGTCGTCTCAACGGATTTAGATGGTGCCCTATTTAACGTGAATGCAGCTGTCTCTAATGCATAACCCCAAAACGATAGTGGTAGATCGGTAAGATACATCATAGATTGCACTATATCTAATAAAGTACGGTTATGACGTTAGGACACACCATTATGCTGTGGTGTTCCATGTGGCATGATTTTGTGAAACTATTCCACATTGTTTTAATTGAAGACCAAACTCGTAACTCAAATATTTTACCTCTACGATCATATCGTAGAAACTTTTATTTTCTTGTCACGATGATTTTCCACTTCACTCTGAAATTCTTTGAACTTTTCAAATGTTTCAGACTTATGTTTCATCAAGTAGATATACTCATATCTGCTCAAATCATCTGTGAAGATCAGAAAATAATGATACCTGTCGCGAGCCTCAATATTCATCGGACCACATACATCAGTATGTATGATTTTCAACAAATCTGTTGCTCGCTCCATTGTTCCGAAGAACGGAGTTTTTAGTCATCTTGCCCAAAAGGCATGGTTCGCAAGCATCAAGTGATTCATAATCAAGTGATTTCGAAAGCCCATCAGCATGGAGTTTCTTCATGCTCTTTATACCAATATGACCTAAACAGCAGTGCCACAAATAAGTTGCACTATCATTATTAACTTTGCATCTTTTGGTTTCAATATGTGTATCACTACGATCGAGATTCAACGAACTTGTTTCATTGGGTGTATGACCATCGAAGGTTTTATTCATGTAAACAGAACAACAATTATTCTCTGACTTTAATGAATAACCATATTGCAATAAACATGATCAAATCATATTCATGCTCAACGCAAACACCAAATAACACTTATTTAGGTTCAACACTAATCCCGAAATTATAGGGAGTATGCGATGATGATCATATCAATCTTGGAACTACTTCCAACACACATCATCACTTCACCCTTAACTAGTCTCTGTTTATTCTGCAACTCCTGTTTCGAGTTACTACTCTTAGCAACTGAACTAGCATCAAATACTGAGGGGTTGCTATAAACACTAGTAGAGTACACATCAATAACATGTATATCAAATATACTTATGTTCACTTTGCCATCCTTCTTATCCGCCAATCACTTGGGGTAGTTCCGCTTCCAGTGACCAGTCCCTTTGCAGTAGAAGCACTTAGTCTCAGGCTTAGGATCAGACTTGGGCTTCTTCACTCGAGCAGCAACTTGCTTGCCGTTCTTCTTGAAGTTCCCCTTCTTCCCTTTGCCCTTTTCTTGAAACTAGTGGTCTTGTCAACCATCAACACTTGATGATTTTCTTGATTTCTACCTTCGTTGATTTCAGCATCACGAAGAGCTTGGGAGTTGTTTCCGCTATCCCTTGCATATTATAGTTCATCACGAAGTTCTACTAACTTGGTGATGGTGACTAGAGAATTCTGTCAATCACTATCTTATCTGGAAGATTAACTCCCACTTGATTCAAGCGATTGTAGTACCCAGACAATCTGAGCACATGCTCTCTAGTTGAGCGATTCTCCTCCATCTTTCAGCTATAGAACTTGCTGGAGACTTCATGTCTCTCAACTCGGGTATTTGCTTGAAATATTAACTTCAACTCCTGGAACATCTCATATGGTCCATGACGTTCAAAACGTCTTTGAAGTCCCGATTCTAAGCCGTTAAGCATGGTGCACTAAACTATCAAGTAGTCATCACATTGAGCTAGCCAAATGTTCATAACGTCTGCATCCGCTCCTGCAATAGGTCTGTCACCTAGCGGTGCATCAAGGACATAATTCTTCTGTGCAGCAATGAGGATAAACCTCAGATCACGGATCCAATCCGCATCATTGCTACTAACATCTTTCAACACAATTTTCTCTAGGAACATATCAAAATAAACACAGGGAAGCAACAACGCGAGCCATTGATCTACAACATGATTTGCAAAATACTACCAGGACTAAGTTCATGATAAATTTAAGTTCAATTTAATCATATTACTTAAGAACTCCCACTTAGATAGACATCCCTCTAATCCTCTAAGTGATCACGTGATCCAAATCAACTAAACCATAACCGATCATCACGTGAGATGGAGTAGTTTTCAATGGTGAACATCGTTATGTTGATCATATCTACTATATGATTCACGCTCGACCTTTCGGTCTCCGTGTTCCGAGGCCATATCTGTATATGCTTGGCTCGTCAAGTATAACCTGAGTATTCTGCGTGTGCAACTGTTTTGCACCCGTTGTATTTGAACGTAGAGCTTATCACACCCGATCATCACGTGGTGTCTGGGCACGAAGAACTTTGGCAACGGTGCATACTCAGGGAGAACACTTCTTGATAATTTAGTGAGAGATCATCTTATAATGCTACCGTCAATCAAAGCAAGAATAAGATGTATAAAAGATAAACATCACATGCAATCAATATAAGTGATATGATATGGCCATCATCATCTTGTGCTTGTGATCTCCATCTCCGAAGCACCGTCATGATCACCATCGTCACCGGCACGCCACCTTGATCTCCATCGTAGCAACGTTGTCGTCTCGCCAATCTTATGCTTCCACGACTATCACTACCGTTCAGTAATAAAGTAAAGCATTACATCGCGATTGCATTGCATACAATAAAGCGACAACCATATGGCTCCTGCCAGTTGCCGATAACTCGGTTACAAAACATGATCATCTCATACAATAAAATCAGCATCATGCCTTGACCATATCACATCACAACATACCCTGCAAAAACAAGTTAGACGTCCTCTACTTTGTTGTTGCAAGTTTTACGTGGCTGCTACGGGCTTAAGTAAGAACTCATCTCACCTACGCATCAAAACCACAACGATAGTTCGTCAAATAGACTCCGTTTTAACCTTCTCAAGGACCGGGCGTAGTCACACTTGGTTCAACTAAAGTTGGAGAGGCAGTCTTCCGCAAGCCATCTGTGTGCAAAGCACGTCGAGGGAACCGGTCTCGCGTAAGAGTACGCGTAAGGTTGGTCCGGATCGTCTCACCCAACAATACCGCCGAACCAAAGTATGACATGCTGGTAGGCAGTATGACTTGTATCGCCCACAACTCACTTGTGTTCTACTCGTGCATATAACATCAAACCATAAAACCTAGGCTCGGATGCCACTGTTGGGCACGCAGTAATTTCAAAAAATTTCCTATGCACACGCAAGATCATGGTGATGCACAGCAACGAGAGGGGAGAGTATTGTCTACGTACCAATGCAGACCGACTGCGGAAGCGATCTCACAACATAGAGGAAGTAGTCGTACGTCTTCTTCCCGATCCGACCGATCCAAGCACCGTTACTCCGGCACCTCCGAGTTCTTAGCACACGTTCAGCTCGATGACGTTCCTCGGGCTCCGATCCAGCAAAGCGTCGAGGAAGAGTTCCGTCAGCACGACGGCGTGATGACAATCTTGATGTACTACCGACGCAGGGCTTCGCCTAAGCACTACAACGGTACGATCGAGGTGGAATTTGGTGGCAGGGGGCACCGCACACAGCTAAGGAACGATCTCAATGATCAAGTTGTGTGTCTTGGGGTGCCCCCTGCCCCCGTATATAAAGGTTGGAGGAGGGGAGCCGGCCGGCCAAGGGAGAGGAGGCGCAGGGGAGTCCTACTCCCACCGGGAGTAGGACTCCTCCCCCCAATCCTAATCCTATTAGGACTCCCGGGGGGAAAAGGAGAGAGAAGGGGGGCCGGCCCCTATCCTAGTCCTACTAGGACTTTGGGAAGGGGGGCGCCGGCCAGCTTGTGGGCTTTCCCTTTTTTCCTTTTCCACTAAGGCCCAATAGGCCCATTAGTCTCCCGGGGGGTTCCGGTAACCCTCCCGGTATTCCGGTAAAATCCCGATTTCACCCGGAACACTTCCGATGTCCAAACATAGGCTTCCAATATATCAATCTTTACGTCTCGACCATTTCGAGACTCCTCGTCATGTCCGTGATCTCATCCGAGACTCCGAACAACCTTCGGTACATCAAAATGCATAAACTCATAATAACTGTCATCGTAACGTTAAGCGTGCGGACCCTACGGTTCGAGAACAATGTAGACATGACCGAGACATGTCTCCGGTCAATAACCAATAGCGGGACCTGGATGCCCATATTGGCTCCTACATATTCTACGAAGATCTTTATCGGTCAGACCGCATAACAACATACGTTGTTCCCTTTGTCATCGGTATGTTACTTGCCCGAGATTCGATCGTCGGTATCCAATACCTAGTTCAATCTTGTTACTGGCAAGTCTCTTTACTCGTTCCGTAATACATCATCTCACAACTAACATATTAGTTACAGTGCTTGCAAGGCTTATGTGATGTGCATTACCGAGAGGGCCCAGAGATACCTCTCCGACAATCGGAGTGACAAACCCTAATCTCGAAATACGCCAACCCAACATCTACCATTGGAGACACCTGTAGTACTCCTTTATAATCACCCAGTTACGTTGTGATGTTTGGTAGTACCCAAAGTGTTCCTCCGGTAAACGGGAGTTGCATAATCTCATAGTTATAGGAACATGTATAAGTCATGAAGAAAGCAATAGCAACATACTAAACGATCGGGTGCTAAGCTAATGGAATGGGTCATGTCAATCAGATCATTCTACTAATGATGTGACCTCGTTAATCAAATAACAACTCTTTGTTCATGGTTAGGAAACATAACCATCTTTGATTAATGAGCTAGTCAAGTAGAGGCATACTAGTGACACTCTGTTGGTCTATGTATTCACACATGTATTATGTTTCCGGTTAATACAATTCTAGCATGAATAATAAACATTTGTCATGATATAAGGAAATAAATAATAACTTTATTATTGCCTCTAGGGCATATTTCCTTCACGGCGAGCCCAGGGCCAGCGGAGAAGGCGAAGCTTGGGGGGATGGCTCCCGGGCTCGCTCGGCGGGTTTTGCAGGGCAGGGACTGAAAGGGCCACAATTAGTCGCATGGATAGCAAAGCAAACGAGCAAGGAAAGAAGAAGACTTACTCGTCCATGACAAAGTACTTCCTGCACTTCAATAAGCGGCAAGGGCGGTTGTTGCCACCCAAGGCCTCCTTCCTCTTGCGGAGGGCCTCGAAGTCTACGCGGAACCGACCTAAGCGCCCGGCGCAGGGGTCGTCCCCTGGTGCAGAAGAAGCGTCAAGATGATCAGTGCTACAGGAGTCAGCCTGGGGGCGCCGTCAGGCGTCGCCTCGCGAGGAACGGCTGGGGGCTCGGGAGCCCCGGCCTCAGGAACCATAGGCCGCGACTCCGCACCTGCGGCCGCTCCAGGGCGGGCCTCGGGAGACGCCGCCTTCGAGGCTTCTCGCGGCGTCGGCACCCCGACATCGGGCGCCTCAACTCTCGCCGGTTCTCATCTCCCCGCCCTGTCGCTCGAGGAAGGACCACTGTGGGCGGCAGGAGAAGCAACCACAGCGGCTGGGTTCTCGCGGGGCCCCGTGAAGCCAGCCGGGCGCAGTCCCCACTCGTCGAAGCTGGGCATCTGCCTCACAAAATCGGCCCTGCCGGAGCAAAGATACAAGAGGACACCATTACTTCGAAGGCTGCCTGGGGAAGGATCGCCAGTCAAGACCCTGAGCATTGTCCGCAGCACTTCAGGTGCCAAGTCCTCCTCCTGAAGCCGCATGCGGTCTCTATGCCCCGCAAAGTCCCACATCCGGCGAGAGTGGCGCTGAAGAGGAGCAATGCGACATTGGAGGAACTCCTTCACCACCTTGGGTGCTGTCACATTAAGCGCCCTCAAACTCTGGAAGCGGCACCAGACGAAGGCGAGCCGGGGGCTCGCGAGCACCTCATGGTCCCAACCCGCGTGAGGAACAGCAGGCGAGGTCGGGTGCGAGAGCAGAGGGTTGGGCACTCCAACGTCCACGTACAACCATCTCTCTCTGAACCTGGCCTCAGGAGGAGGAAGGCCGAAGTCGATCCCTGAAGCGGCCGTCTCTCGCACGGCTAAGAAGCTCACACACCCTGAGCACTGAGTGGGATCGCTCAGGCGCAAGGAAAAATAGTGGTGCAGCAAGGCAACGGAAGGAGGAATGCCTATCATCGCCTCGCAAACAAAAGCAAAGATAGCCAAAAGGGTAATGGACTCTGGCCGAGGTGCATCATGCGGATCTAATAATGCGAGAGCACCGCATTGTAGGAGGAAAAGGGGGAACCAGACCCGCCCATAGGGCATCGGCGAAGAATCGGACCTCCGTGACGATCCTATCAAGGGAGGCATGGGACGCAGGCCAGACTGTGGTCCTGCCGCACTCGTTGAAGATAGTGGCAGGGGCGGAGCGGACCTTGTTCAAAGCTTCTGGATTGAGCAACGACGGGGGTCACCGCCGGAGGTGTGGCGGGCGAAGGCGCGGGCTTCTTTCCCCTTCCTTTCTTCGACGGTGCCATGGCAGTGAGGAGGAGGAAGAACTCGAGACGGATTGGTGGCGGAGGCTGGAGCTCGAAGAAGAAGGAAAGGTAGGAGGCGGGCGAGCTGCGGAAAGGAGGAACAACTGTGTGCAACTGCGGGTCCGCTTAGCCGGGCGCGCAACAAGGCGTCGTGGGGAAGCGCAGACGCCCACGTCCGATCAATCGCCACGCGGCACCCGAGGCCGCAGGCTTTTTGGGCCCGCAGCGCTTTGTGCTTGCCCCTTCGCTTCCCTGCTAGGCCAAGCCCGGGCGCGCCTTAGGCCCGGGGCTACTGTCGGCGTTTTGGGAACGGGGGTCCCCAGACTTGCCTGCCTGCGGCCTGCGGCGTGGCTCAAGTGGGGGCCCAGCACGGCCCATCTTCATCAGCTCAAGCTCAAGACCCTCACGAGGGGCCAAGCCTCGCGGGGAGGACGACAGAAAGCTTCCTCAGAGGCATCCTCGTCAGGCAGGATCGCGAGGAGGTGGAGAGATCAAGGCAGGGGTACCTCGCGAGGAGCTCGTGACGCAAGCCATGACGATCGAGACCAGGCGGGCGCCGGCCTACGCAGTGTCCTTGTTTCCCCTTTGGTGCAAAGGGGGCAAGCACAGGCCAAGGCATCAGGCAAAGGTTACCATTCCGGTGCAACGAGACTAAGACCAGCAGAGCGGCAGGACGGAGGTCATCATGGAGCCCAAGACAGCGTCATCACCAGTGCTTTTGGCAGCCGAAGACCCCCTTTGGTAAGGATAACTTGTACTATATGTTCCCCTTCAAAATGGCCAATTGTTGGCGCCCTTCCCGCTCATTATTTGGGGAGAGGCCCAGGGCCTCTATAAATAGAGCTAGCCACCGCCGGAGACCCCCTTCACCGTCACCTTCGCAGCAGGCCATCCCCGACCTCGCCGTCAGCTCCGTCGCAACCGCTGTGAGCCTAGCTACCTCCCCACCCTCTCCGTTCCATCTCTCGAGCCCCGTAGCGACTGCACGTAGCTCGCCCGCACGCGCCGCCGCGGAGCTCGTCGCCGACGAGGCTCCGGCCAACCAACGGCCGCGCCACCTTCTCCACTAGCCCTACCGCACCCCCAGGAGCTCAACGCACTAACCCACGCGCCTCTCCGTGCCCCCTAGCGACGAGTTCGAGTTCAACCAAGCTTCGGCTCCCGCCAAACTCGTCGCCGACGTCTTTTTCGACCATCCCGAGCCCAAACAGCACCACCACTAGACGCGGACGAGTCTCCTCGTCATGTAGAGCCTCTCTGTCGCACAAATAGTCGCCTGTGGGTGTTTTCCGAAGCCCTCCGCCGCGTCTGTCGTCGCCGGCGTCAAACCGCCGGCGAGTTGACCTCGTTTGACCTAGGGTTTAACTTCCCCGGGTCAATGATAGGTGGGCCCAGAGCCCTGCTAATTTTAGCTTAGCACTAATCAACTTTTAGTTAACCCAATAGGTCACTGACATGCGGGCCCAGGCCCCACTAACAGTTTAGTTAGTATTAACTTAACCCTGTTAATTAGTTGTTTCACTAACGTGTGGGTCCCAGCCGTCAGGTTTGACCTGGGGTGGCGCCTTTGACTCGCTGACATCACAGTGACACAGTGCTGACGCAATTATTTATTTCTGGATTTATTCTTTTATAGGAAATTCCAGAAAATAGCCAAAACTTCTAAAAATCATAGAAAAGCAACCATAGCTCCAAAGCAAACAAATTATACATGAAAAATGATCACAAAAATTCAATCTGTCCATCTGTAATGGTTTCATGCATGACAAAACACTTTAACCTTGCTGTTTAGGTGAAACAAGCTAATACACTTATAATGCATAAGAACTTAAGCTTCCATTTGAATCTTTGATTCAAATGGACCCATTTCAACTTGTTGCACATTGCATTAGGCAGGACACCTCATTTTGCCATGTCATAGCATGCATCATCTTGTTGCATATAGCCATGTGTTGTTTATATTCTGTGGTGTCTTTCGTGGTAGGTTCTGCCTCCGAGGATATCTCCGAGTATCCAACTGAAGGGCAATACCCTACTACTACTCCATCAGGAAAGCAGCCCCATTGATCATATCGATACAATCCCATGTTCTCGCCTCTGCTCTCATTTACTGCATTAAGACAACAACGTTTCAAACTGCTGTGTGCTACGGTAGTTGAACCCTTATCCTCTGCATGACCTGTCTTTACCACAGTAACTAGATGAAACCCACTAGCATGTGTAGGAGTTGATTGAGCCATGTATGTGTTTCCTACCTTGCTATGCCTGCTATGCTTAGAGTTGTGTCAGGTCTGGTTCATCTGGGTGATGGGCTAGAGTGAAATGATTATGTCGGTAATGTGAGGAATGCGTTGAACATGATTTGGTAAAGGTATCGATGAGAGGACATGTAGGAGTACATGGTGGGTTGTTTCATTGAGGCCGTCCCTAAGAACTGAGATCTGTATGTGTGATTTAAGAATCAGCTACTACCATGCATTGGGATCCTTAATTGACCCTCTCGGCTTCTTAATCACCCTAGTACTCTATCCAGGAGTTGCAATTAGTTTCTGGTGTTTGTAGGTTATGTGTTGGCGGCCGTGCGTAGCGCTGACCCTAGGGGTGGGCTATGATGCGGTAGATACACGGTGGCACGGTGTACCGAGTCACCCGTTTGGTGTCTCGGGAACCCTGTTCACATCGTTCGGGGCCGTATGTGGAAACCTCGGCCGGACTCCCTGTGGATGGAACCTGGATAGGCGATAAACCTGGACTAGAGACTTGAGTGTTTAGGTAGGCCGTGGCCGACACCCTCGCTTGGCTTCCGCTTGAAGGTTGCCGAGTACATGTCATGTAAACGACGGTAAGTGGTGAGAGCGTGTATGAAGAAGTACACCCCTGCAGGGTTAACATCATCTATTCGAATAGCCGCGTCCGCGGTAAAGGACTACTTGGTTGCCTATACAGTTCATAGACAAGTTAATGGTTACGACTAAAAGACTCAAGATAAGTGTGAGTACCGAGGATGGCCCTCTCATAGGATGACGAGGGAGGATCCCCGGTGGAGTATTGTGTTGCTGATTAGTGGACTCGTGTGCGAAAACTATTTTACTAGTGGTGTCTCGTAGGATAGCTTAGCCAAGAGTCAAAGCTGGCTTGCTGCAATAACTCCACCACCTTCTTGAGAATGAGCATGTATAGTAGGTTCTGTTGTAAGACTTGCTGAGTACCTTTGTACTCATGTTGCTTTAATTACTGTTTTCAGACGACAACACCGCCCCCTCCGATGGGTTTTATGTAGACCTCGACGTCGATGAGTAACTTGCCACCCAGGTGGTGATTCTGGCCATGGAGGGCCTTATGTAGATAGACAGGCTTCGACAAGCCTTCTTTCCTTCTAGTGTCTGTACTCAGACTATTTGCTTCCGCATGTGCTTGTATGCTTGTATGACTTGAGTGTCGGGTCATGTGACCCCTACCTGTATGAACATGTTATGTATGGCTCTCTGGAGCCTTTAAATAAAGTACTTGAGTTGTAGAGTTTTGTTGTGATGCCATGTTGTATTTGCACATATCGAGCATATTGTGTGTATGATTGAAATGCTTGGTATGTGTGGGATCCGACAATCTGGTAGTTTATCCTTGGCAGCTTCTCTTATGAGGAAATGTAGTCTAGTGCTCCTTGAGCCATAGTTGTCCGCTACAGCCCGGTTCACCGGAGTCCTGCTAGCCCAGCACTACTGCTCAGGACACTTGACTGGCCGGTATGTGTTTCACTTCGTTCTGATGTCTATCCCTTCGAGGAAATGTCACGCGGTGACTTCCGGAGTCCTGCCTAGCCTGCTACAGCGCGGGTTCCCTGGAGTCCTGTTAGCCCAGTGCTACAGCCCGGATTCACTCGCTGATGACCGACATGCTCGATGTGATGTATGTATGCCTGTCCCCATTGGTCTGTGCCGCTTTGGGTTCACGACTAGCCATGTCAGCCCGGGTTCTCTGTCATATGGATGCTAGCGACACTATCATATACGTGAGCCAAAAGGCGCAAACGGTCCCGGCCCATGGTAAGGTGACACCCGTGGGGATACCGTGCGTGAGGCCGCAAGGTGATATGAGGTGTTACTGGCTAGATCGATGTGACTTGGAATCAGGGTCCTGATAGCGTTGGCATTAGAGCCGGACTGCCTGTAGGTTCGTTGAGCCAAACTGGTCGATATCAAGTCTAGAACTGCTTTAGTTATATGTAGGGGAATTGATTGTGGGAGGGAACGTAAGGCTCTTTTACTCCTTTACCTTATGCCCTCTGATCTGAGTCATTCTCTTCTCATTCTACGTGGGTTAAGGACTAGGCTCTCTCCTTCTATCAGGTTCACGTGTTACTAATCCGTAGTAGCTTATAGGATTGTTGTTACAAGCCTCAGTACAGTTTCTACTACTTTTAGTATGTTGTCAGCTGAATCAGAACCATGATATGATGTTGTTGAGTGGTATTGCAAACTGTTGTGGATGTCTCAAATCTTTTTCTGAGCATTTACAGCCGTTATGCTGTCTGATTTCCCCTAGAAAATTCTAATGCCTTTGCATTATTCTGTGCTTTCAGATGGCCACCCGTTCCCAGAACCAAGTGGTTCGTCTGATCTGGTGCCTCAATGTGCCCGGCCACACGTCCATGTTGGTTCGAGTGATGGTCGAGTCAGGCTATCCGTGGTATCCGGAATATACCGTCGAGGAGCAGTTCAGAGACTTCCACCAGAGTCAGTACCTTTGTACCATCAGGATATATCCCTCTTATCCTGCAGCCACTGAGCCCCTTCACTATTCCCATGGACTTGGGGTCACTATTGAGATGTCTGTGCAGGATGCAGCTTACTCAATGATGACTATCATTCGAGCTAGGACTGCCTTGCTTCAGAACACCGATTTCCGTTACATGCCAGCATCACTTCCTGGAGCACAGGGGTACTATCAGGCTTTGTACTATGACTCTACACATGAGGAGTCACTACTCCACACCACTGCCGAGATGCTCAAGGATAAGGATCGTGAAAATCGGGCCTTGCGTATGGAGCTTTTCCACACTCATTCTGATCATTGGACCACTTTGACTCGGTTTGCACCTACGGTGCAGGCATGATACATGGACATGAGGGACTTGTACCCTGTACGGTCTGGATTGCCAGATTGTATGGAGTGGCGTGATGTAGGAGGCATCACCCCTCCTCATGGTCCCCGTCTGCCACCGCCTGTGGGACCAAGGCCACATCTGAGTCCCTATGGTCCGCAGGCTCCGCAGGACCATCTGTTTCCAGATGATCATGTTCCACTTCCAGGCTTTGGTGGCGACTTTTATGAGGATTACTACGGAGCCGTCTGAGCTAGTAGTAGTTTCACTAGTATTGTAATAGTTGTATTCTCCACAGTCCTGCGTGATCGTGGGATATGACTTGGTGTGTATCACGCTCCGGAGGTGTAGAAAAATAATGTATAGGAGCTTGGAATGCCTCCGATGAGATGTAATGTCTTTCACCGTAGTTGTACTCTAGCATGGGCTTGTACTAAACTATGTACGGTGTGTATGACCAATGGTACATATATATATATATATATATATATATATATGGCAATTTCTATATTACCATGTCGTGCAATGAACATCTTAGCATTCCATGTTATCCATTACATTCTGCACTTCCTTGCCAAGTTTATGCCATCCTTATCTAAACTGTTGTCTTGTTTTTTTCCTAGGATGGTCAACACCCGCAGCAACCCTGCTGCCCCGGAGCAGGGGGAAGCCAGTGCAACTAGGGGTGAAAATCTGCCTCACCCGCCTTCTCTGGCCGAAGTTATGCTGGAGGCGGAAAGAAACAAGTGTGAGACTAACCGCTTGCTGGAGCGGATTGAGCAGAACACTGCACGCCATCAGCGAAATGACTTGGTGTCAATCAATGACTTTATCAAGTTGTACCCACCAAAGTTTAATCATTTCGTCGAGCCCCTCGACGCGGATGGCTGTCTCCGCAGCATCACACACAAGCTACGTTCTGCCAACGTAGCCGAAGCTGATAAGGTTACCTATGCTGCCTATCACCTCGAAGGCCCTGCTAGCCTTTGGTGGGAAAACTTTGAGGCTATGCGCCCGGTCAGCCAAATCACTACTTGGCTTGAATTCAGTGAGGCTTTCCGTGAGCATCACATCCCGGAAGGTCTCATAGATCATAAGAGGGAGGAGTTCTGCAATTTCACCCAAGGAAGACTGACTGTGGATGCATATAGTTGTGAGTTTGGGAATCTGGCACGATATGATCCTGAAGAGGTATCCACCGACGCTAAGAAGCAGGCAAGGTTCCGCAAGGGACTTAGCCCTGAGCTTCGCCGCAATCTTCATCTGCACGAGTGCACCTCCTTTTAGAAGTTGGTCAATAAAGCCATCAATGCTGAGACAGGCCAGTCTGACTATGATGCTTCACGCAAGCACTCTCGTGATTTTGGTTCTTCATCCGGCTCTGGATCTCAGAAGCGCCGGGTGTGGATTCCAAGCACGGCACTGCCACCCAGGTTCATTCCGAGGCCATCCTTTGAGGTGCCTCGCCCCAACCAGCAGTTTGCACCGTCTAAGCCCTATGGTAGCCCCGCTGCTAATGCTGCTCCACGCCCCAATGCTGTGACATGTTTCAAGTGTGGAGAGCCGGGTCACTACAGTCGAGATTATCCCCAGAACAACAACCCCAATCAGTCTGGAAAGTCCGTTGGCCGTGGTAAGCCAGCGGGAAAGACATTCTACGCCAAGCCAGTCACCACTGCACGTGGCCATGTCAACTATGTCTCAACTGAGGAGGCTCATGATGATCCTAACGTCATCCTTGGTACGCTCCTTGTTAATTGCCATCCGGCATCTATTCTTTTCAATACTGGAGCATCTCATTCATTCATATCTGAGAGCTATGCTCGATTGCATAACACGACATTCTGTGACATGCCCACTTCCATGGTAATTCAAACCCCGGGTTCCAAATGGCAAACCTCTAGAGTAAGCCATGGGAATGAAATTCTTGTCGATAGACTTGTCTTCCTTGCATCCTTAATAGCTCTCAAGTCCTCGGACATAAACATCATCTTGGGTATGGACTGGATGTTAGCTCATTATGCTAAGATTGATTGTGCCACTAGAACCGTTCAACTTACTCACCCATTGGGCAAGACAGTCAATGTCTTAACTTGAGTGGCCAAGCACCAGCTTTACTCCCTAAATGCCAACCCCCTTCCAGACCTTCAAGATATTCCGGTAGTCCGAGACTTCCCGGATGTCTTTCCAGAAGAACTGCCAGGTGTTCCACCTGACAGGGATGTCGAGTTTGTGATAGACCTTGTTCCAGGAACAGTTCCAATTTCTAGGAGACCCTATAAGATGGCACCCTTAGAACTAGCCGAGATTAAGAACCAACTCGATGAGTCCTTGAAAAAGGGTTTCATCTGTCCTAGTTCCTCCCCTTGGGCTTGCCCCGTCCTCTTCGTCAAGAAGAAGGATGGAACGGATCAGATGGTTGTAGATTACCGACCTATCAACTTGGTCACTATCAAGAACAAGTATCCGCTTCCCAGGATCAACGATCTGTATGATCAGCTCACTGGATCCTCAGTCTTTTCCAAGACGGATTTGAGGTTGGGCTACCATCAAATCAAAATCAGAAATGGGGACATTCCCAAAACGGCCTTTGTTACCCGCTATGGCCAATACGAGTACACCGTTATGTCCTTCGGTTTAACCAATGCCCCAGCCACCTTCTCTCGGTTAATGAACTCAGTCTTCATGGAGTATTTGGATAAATTCGTCGTAGTATACCTCGATGACATACTCATCTACTCCAAGAATGAAGAGCAACATGTCGAACATCTAAGGCTGGTATTGACGAAACTTCGAGAGCATCGTCTTTATGCCAAATTCTCCAAGTGTGAATTTTGTTTGCCAGAAGTGACCTATCTAGGCCATGTAATCTCCGGTAAGGGTATTGTTGTCAATCCCGAGCGAGTTCAATCCGTCCTTGATTGGACTCCACCTGAGACGGTCCAGCAAGTTCGGAGCTTCCTTGGCTTAGCGAGTTATTGCCGCCGCTTCATCGAGAATTTCTCCAAGGTTGCTAAACCTCTAAATGAACTCCTCAAGAAAGATAAAAAGTTTGAGTGGACCCCAAAGTGCGAGTTCAGCTTTCAGGAACTGAAAAGATGCCTGACATCTGCTCCTGTACTGGTACCACCAGATTTCTCCAAGGACTTTATTATCTATTGCGACGCCTCACGACAAGGACTAGGTTGCTTACTCATGCAAGATCGTCAGGTAATTGCATATGCCTCACGGCAATTACATCCACATGAGGAAAACTATCCCACACATGATCTAGAGCTTGCAGCGGTAGTCCATGCAACTTAAAACTTGGCGACATTACCTTCTCGGTAATCACTGCGAGATCTTCACCGACCACCAAAGTTTAAAATATATCTTCACCCAACCGGATTTGAATCTCAGGCAAAGACGTTGGGTCGAGTTCATCTCGGATTACGACTTAGGAATAACTTACACCCCAGGCAAAGCCAATGTCATGGCTGATACCCTAAGTCGTAAATCTTATTGTAACAACCTGATGTTACAACAAAGTCAACCACTTCTCCACGAGGAATTTCGTAAGCTTAACGTTCACATAGTTTCTCGAGGATTCCTATCCACCCTGGTGGCGAAGCCTAACCTTATGGATCAGATCATAACCGCCCAGCGGTATGATAAGGGCATATCTCGGATCAAGGAAAACATCGCTAGTGGAATTGCTAAATGTTTTTCCATGGATGAGCGAGGTGTTGTCTTCTTCGAGAACCGCTTGGTGGTTCCCAAGAAACAACATCTACGTCAGTTGATTCTTAAGGAAGCTCATGAATCCCCTCTCACCATTCATCCCGGTAGTACTAAAATGTATCAAGACCTACGCCAAAGGTTTTGGTGGACTAGGATGAAGAGAGAAATTGCTCAATACATTGCTAGTTGCGACGTCTGTCGTCGTGTTAAAGCAGAGCATCAATGGCCTGCTGGCACCCTTCAACCTTTGCCTATTCCTGAGTGGAAATGGGATAATATCAGTATAGATTTCATTACTGGGTTTCCCAGGACCAAGAGAGGGAATAATGCTATTTTCATCGTAATCGATCATCTTTCCAAGGTGGCCCACTTTCTACCTGTTCATGAGAGTATCACCGCTAGCTAGCTAGCTGATTTATACATCTCCCGAATAGTGTCTCTTCATGGTGTCCCATTGGAAATTAACTCAGACCGTGGGAGTCTCTTCACCTCTCGATTTTGGGAAAGTTTCCAAAATGCTATGGGAACTCGTCCCTCTTTTAGCACCGCCTTCCACCCCCAATCAAGTGGTCAAGTAGAGCGAGTAAATCAAATTCTGGAAGATATGCTCCGAGCTTCTGTCATCTCATTCGGAATGGATTGGGAGAAATGCCTTCCATTCGTGGAGTTCGCTTATAACAATAGTTATCAAGCTAGCTTGGGCAAAGCTCCTTTCGAAGTTCTCTATGGACGAAAATGTCGAACGCCTCTTAACTGGTCAAAAACCAGGGAAAGACAACTCTTTGGCCCGGATATGATTCAGGAAGCAGAAGAGCAGGTTCGTGTTATTCGTGAGAAATTGAAAACAACCCAATCTCGTCAAAAGAGCCAATATGATCGTAAACATAAGCTCATGACTTATGAAGTCGGGGAGAAGGCTTACCTTCGGGTTACTCCGTTAAAGGGAACCCATCGTTTAGGTATCAAAGGAAAATTGGCTCCTCGTTACATTGGACCCTTTCACATTCTTGCCAAACAAGGAGAAGTTGCCTAACAATTGGAACTACCTCCGCATCTTTCCAGAGTCCACGATGTCTTCCACGTTTCTCAACTCAGGCGTTGCTTCGCGGATCCTATCCGTGGAGTGGACCACGAAATGCTTGATCTACAAGATAATCTCTCATATCGGGAATATCCCGTTCGTATCCTTGATCAAGCCGAGCGTACCACTTGACGCCATAACATCAAGTTTCTCAAGGTTCAATGGTCACACCATTCTGAGAAAGAAGCCACTTGGGGAAGGGAGGATCGTCTTCGACTCGAGTACCCCACCTTCTTCCCAACAGATCCTAAATCTCGGGACGAGATTCTTTTGAGTGGGGGTGAGTTGTCACACCGTAGCAAGTTCATGCATTAGAGTGATTGCATCATGTTTATTTTTCCCAGAAAGATGAAATGGGGATGACAGAACCCCCAGCCCCCTGGAACAACTAGGGTTTACTAAAACACTTTTCAATGAACCTGAAATGCCCTTCTAAAAAGCCCACCCTTTTTGTTTTGGGTTAACACCTTTGACAAAAATGGTGAACATTTTTCTAGGACATCTTAAGGTCATTGGATTAATTCATATAGTATTTGCATTTGGGCATTTAAATGCTATAAAATATTTTGAATGCTCAAATAATCATAAACTAAAATGTTTACTGTTGGATATATTCTAAGCAGTAGCCATGATTAATTTTATGATTTTTGGAAATGCCCTAGCATTTTTAATAAAGCCCTAAAGTTACAGAAATAATAGAAAATAAATAAAAACAGAAAAATAGAGAGAGAGAGAAACCCACCTGGGCCTTCTTACCTGGCGCGCCTATAGCCCAAGTGGCCGGCCCAGCACGGCCCAGTCCATCTGGCCGTGCCAGTCGTCCCCTTCCTTGGGACAGAAGGACGACGGGCGCGTGACCGACGTGCGCGCACCGACGTGCGTCACCTCTTGCTTGCCGCTTCATCGTTGCACGGGCGGTACGACCTCCACGTCGCGCCCCGACCCCCTGGACACCTCACACTTCCCCCCTGCTCTCTCCCTCGCTCCCCCGACGCCATGGCCGACGCAGCCGCCGCCGTCTCACCGCCGTAGCCGTAGCCACCGTCGTCTCTGCGCCGCCCTACCGTGTCCACGAGCTCCGCCACCCTCCTCTCCGTCGAGAAGGCCGAGCCCCGAGCGCTCGCGTGCCCCGAAGCCACCGCATCGACCTCGCCCAACTCCGCCACCGCTGGAGACCCCCTTCGCTGTCACCGTCACAGCAGGCCGTCCCCGACCTCACTGTCAGCTCCGTCGCAACCGCCGTGAGCCTAGCTACCTCCCCACCCTCTCTGTTCCCTCTCTCGAGCCCCGTAGCGACTGCACGTAGCTCGCCCGCACGCGCCGCCGCGGAGCTCGTCACCGACGAGGCTCCGGCCACCCAACGGCTGCGCCACCTTCTCCACTAGCCCTACCGCACCCCCAGGAGCTCAACGCACTAACCCACGCGCCTCTCCGTGCCCCCTAGCGACGAGTCCAAGCTCAGCCGAGCTCCGGCCGCCGCCAAAGTCGTTGCCGGCGTCTTTTCCGACCACCCCGAGCCCAAACACCACCACCACTAGACGCGGACGAGTCTCCTCGTCACATAGAGCCTCTCCGCCGCGCAAATAGTCTCCTGTGAGCGTTTTCCAAAGCCCTCCGCTGCGTTTGTCGTCGCCGGCGTCAAACCGCCAGCGAGTTGACCTCGTTTGACCTGGGGTTTAACTTCCCTGGGTCAAGGACAGGTGGGCCCAGAGCCCTGCTAATTTTAGCTTAGCACTAATCAACTTTTAGTTAACCCAATAGGTCACTGACATGTGGGCCCAGGCCCCACTGACAGTTTAGTTAGTATTAACTTAACACTGTTAATTAGTTGTTTCACTGACGTGTGGGTCCCAGCTGTCAGGTTTGACCTGGGCTGGCGCCCTTGACTCGCTGACATCACAGTGACGCAGTGCTAACACAGTTATTTATTTTCTGGATTTATTCTTATATAGGAAATTCCAAAAAATAGCCAAAACTTCTAAAAATCATAGAAAATCAACCATAGCTCCAAATCAAACAAATTATATATGAAAAATGATCAGAAAAATTCAATCTTTCCATCTGTAATGGTTTCATGCATGACAAAACACTTTAACCTTTCTGTTTAGGTGAAACAAGCTAATACACTTATAATGCATAAGAAGTTAAGCTTCCATTTGAATCTTCGATTCAAATGGACCCATTTCAACTTGTTTCACATTCATTAGGCAGGACACCTCATTTTGCCATGTCATAGCATGCATCATATTATTGCATATTGCCATGTGTTGTTTATATTATGTGGTGTCTTTTGTGGTAGGTTCTACCTCCGAGGATATCTCCGAGTATCCAATTGAAGGGCAGTACCCTACTACTACTCCATCAGGCAAGCAGGCCCATTGATCATATCGATACAATCCCATGTTCTCGCCTCTGCTCTCATTTACTGCATTAAGACAACAACGTTTCAAACTGCTGTGTGCTACGGTAGTTGAACCCTTATCCTCTGCATGACCTGTCTTTACCACAGTAACTAGATGAAACCCACTAGCATGTGTAGGAGTTGATTGAGCCATGTATGTGTTTCCTACCTTGCTATGCCTGCTATGCTTAGAGTTGTGTCAGGTCTGGTTCATCTGGGTGATGGGCTAGAGTGAAATGATTATGTCGGTAATGTGAGGAATGCGTTGAACATGATTTGGTAAAGGTATCGATGAGAGGACATGTAGGAGTACATGGTGGGTTGTTTCATTGAGGCCGTCCCTAAGAACTGAGATCTGTATGTGTGATTTAAGAATCAGCTACTACCATGCATTGGGATCCTTAATTGACCCTCTCGGCTTCTTAATCACCCTAGTACTCTGTCTACGAGTTGCAATTAGTTTCTGGTGTTTGTAGGTTATGTGTTGGCCGCCGTGCGTAGCGCTGACCCTAGGGGTGGGCTATGATGCGGTAGATACACCGTGGCACGGTGTACCGAGTCACCCGTTTGGTGTCTCGGGAACCCTGTTCACATCGTTCGGGGCCGTATGTGGAAACCTCGGCCAGACTCCCTGCGGATGGAACCTGGATAGGCGATAAACCTGGACTAGAGACTTGAGTGTTTAGGTAGGCCATGGCCGACACCCTCGCTGGGCTTCCGCTTGAAGGTTGCCGAGTACATGTCATGTAAACGACGGTAAGTGGTGAGAGCGTGTATGAAGAAGTACACCCCTGTAGGGTTAACATCATCTATTCGAATAGCCGTGTCCGCGGTAAAGGACTACTTGGTTGCCTATACAGTTCATAGACAAGTTAATGGTTACTACTAAAAGACTCAAGATAAGTGTGAGTACTGAGGATGGCCCTCTCGTAGGATGACGAGGGAGGATCCCCGGTGGAGTATTGTGTTGGTGATTAGTGGACTCGTGTGCGAAAACTATTTTACTAGTGGTGTCTCGTAGGATAGCTTAGCCAAGAGTCAAAGCTGGCTTGCTGCAATAACTCCACCACCTTCTTGAGAATAAGCATGTATAGTAGGTTTTGCTGTAAGACTTGCTGAGTACCGTTGTACTCATGTTGCTTTAATTACTGTTTTCAGACAACAACACCACCCCTTCGATGGGTTTTATGTAGACCTCGACGTCGATGAGTAACTTGCCACCCAGGTGGTGATTCTGGCCATGGAGGGCCTTATGTAGATAGACAGGCTTCGACAAGCCTTCTTTATTTCTAGTGTTTGTACTCAGACTATTTGCTTCCGCATGTGCTTGTATGCTTGTATGACTTGAGTGTCGGGTCATGTGACCCCTACCTGTATGAACATGTTATGTATGGCTCTCTGGAGCCTTTAAATAAAGTACTTGAGTTGTAGAGTTTTGTTGTGATGCCATGTTGTATTTGCACATATCGAGCATATTGTGTGTATGATTGAAATGCTTGGTATGTGTGGGATCCGACAATCTGGTTGTTTATCCTTGGCAGCCTCTCTTATGGGGAAATGTAGTCTAGTGCTCCTTGAGCCATAGTAGTCCGCTACAGCCCGGTTCACCGGAGTCCTGCTAGCCCAACACTACTGCTCAGGACACTTGACTGGCCAGCATGTGTTTCACTTTGTTCCTATGTCTGTCCCTCCGGGGAAATGTCACGCGGTGACTTCTGGAGTCCTGCCTAGCCTGCTACAGCCCGGGTTCCCCGAAGTCCTGTTAGCCTAGTGCTACAGCCCGGATTCACTCACTGATGACCGACATGCTCGATGTGATTCTTGTATGCCTGTCCCCATAGGTCTGTGCCGCTTTGGGTTCATGACTAGCCATGTCGGCCCGGGTTCTCTGTCATATGGATGCTAGCGACACTATCATATAAGTGAGCCAAAAGGCGCAAACGGTCCCGGGCCATGGTAAGGCGACACCCGTGGGGATACCGTGCGTGAGGCCGCAAGGTGATATGAGGTGTTACCGGCTAGATCGATGTGCTTTGGAATCGGGGTCCTGACAAGGCGCAGTCGAATAATATCAGGCAACAAAGGCATTTTGACAAAATAGCTGCCACTTTAATATCTCAAGTGTTTGTATAATTCGTACCGTGTGTGTTCTGTTAACTATTCACGTGACGCCAAGTGTCTTGGTTTTATTGGCTGTAGGAGGTGCCGTGCAGACAGTTGCTTGACCTTGATTGAACGGGAGGCGTGCCAGCGCAGTCCGGTGCGCAGGCTGACCGAGAGGCATGTAAGTTGTCCTCGAATGCGCAGGCTCACCAGGAAGCGTGCGAGCTGTACGCTGTGCAGGCTCACTGGGAAGCGAGCCCTTTGACTTCCATGGCCGCACGCCTTCCTCTCTGTGCGCGTGCCCCCTCAGCGGCATGGGACGCCACCATCAAACACTACCTCTCAGTGCCGCCAGCTTCCGTCCTCCCGCCCCACGCCCGTCGACCCCGGGACGACATGATGCAAAGTGAGAGAAGGATTTGTGCATCTCTTCAATGCAAACGGTTCTTTTGGATGACCCGTGTGCAACCACTTACAAACAATTTGGTGTGATTTGCATCTGTCATATTGGGTATGTTACCATTTGTCAAACTGGAAAGATTGACATTTGTTGATATAGTAACATTACCATTTGTCAACATTGTAACACTGCGATTTGTCAAAATATGAAGCTAAAAATCAATAGTAGTATCTATTTTTTGCAAGTAAAATTCAGTAATTAAGCATAGATTTCATTCATAGATTAAGCAGTCCTTCTTAATTTATACAAACAGTTCAACTCGACAGCTGAACCGACCAAACTTTACCCCAATTGTTGCCAACCACGTACTGAAATAGCTAGTTCAACTATATATACTAGCTAATTTTAAGTACGTTGTACAGTTCCACCACATCTATATTCAGATGAACTGAACAAAGTAGCCCCTAAATATTACTGCTACGGAGGGGCTTTGTACGACTTCCGACTGCCTCTCCTCTGCCGAGAGCTCTCAGTAAGAGGCGGAGGAGGAGGAGCCTACAGACGAGCTAGGCAACCGCAATACGGTGCCTACCGTTGTTGCAGCTTCAATGATGCTCACCTCGAACGCCCTCTGCCACTCCAGACGACACCTCTTGAAGTGGTGGTTCTCCTTGTAGATCTCCTGATTCCTCGCCATTGAGGCGGCGTGTGCCGCGGCCACGGCGGCGGTAAGGCTCTTTGCATACTCGACGAGGCGCTCCTGCTCCTCCCGCAGGAACTCCATGTAGCGCGCAAGGTCGCTGACACACGTGTGGGCATCCACCTCCGCCTCCCGCCTTCGGGCGATGGTGGCGGAGTGGGTGATGACCCCGACGGTCGATGGTGGGCTGGCAGCCACAGCGGCCGACGACGGGGTGGCGGCCATGACCACCACCTCCCGCCTTCAGGCCGCGGTGGCGGAGCAGGTGATGGCCACTGTGGCCGCTAGTGGGGTGGTGGCCACGACGGCCACCAACCGCCTTCGGGCCGCGGCGGCGGAGCGGGCGATGGCCCTGGCTTTCAACGGTGGTGTGGCGGCAACGACGGCGGGCAACAGCTGCCGACGGGCACTGGCGGCGGAGCGTGTGGTGGGTGTTCCATGCACACCCAACAGGGACACCACACGCACTACACTACGCCCAGGACTGCGCCGCCGCCGTGGTGTAGCCTCCCAGCTGGAGCTGTCCTCTGATGACAGTGGAGTGGCTGAGCGACGATGATGGACCGGTGACATTGGTGATTATGGGAGAAGCACACGAGATAAGCTACAGGGAGGGAGGGGAAAATGCAATGCGGGACTCGCCGACTGTGAGGGTTTTTATAGCAGGCCGGTTAGCATTGGGATTTTGGGAGATTTCACCCAGTCGGGCGGGAGGCTTGCGCGGGAACCTGCGAGGTTGCACGGGAATGGGCTCATCGACGATTCATTGGCGCCACTGTGTCGCCAAAAGAACGCCCCCGCGCGCCGCGCAAGCTTGCGCTATAAGCCGTCTGCGGTAGCGGGTTGACAAGACGTGCGAGAGGAGAACAAAAGGCCACGTACACATACGGTTAATAAAAAAGCATTTGCCATTTAATTACCCACTATACCCCCATCCTGGGTTATAAGTATGATTTAACTAATAAAATACAAATGCATGTCGCCAAAGATTATATAGTTGGATTCGTATTTGAACATAGTTTCCAATTATATAATTTTTATAACATGCATTAACATTTTGTTGGTTAAATTTGAGGGCAAGTATGGCACAGAATATAAAAGGGATTATAGAAAAGATGGAGGTGGTAGCACACGGCCGCTCTGTATGTAGCGACGCAACTGTCGGCCAGCTTGTAGGCGACCATTTCCTGCGTGTTCAATTCCTCTATGCATGTGGTTGCTTGTGGTTCAAGTGGGCGCGGCGTGCTTCGCTCGCGTCCCGCCACGCGCGCTCTGTTCTCGCGTCCCTCTGGGTGCTCTACCCTCGTCCCTCCACTCGCACTGCCAGTGTTTGGGGCCGGCGCATGAGCACACATGTTCATGTGCATGCGGTTGTGCCAGGTGCGACGCGATAATGCAGTTACCCACTGGAAAAACTGCCATGCGGACACGCCAAGAATCCATGCCGCCCGCCCCCCTTTTATTCCTGTGGCCATTTACCTTCATCTCCCATCTCACATGACACAATAAGCACACCCACGAGGACACATACAGAGAGGACATGCATCGGTTCCAATGGCGCTCCCCGTGGCTCCAATGGCGCTCCCAACGGCCAACGACAACAACGGCGGGTAGTTCACCACGCAACACGTCGTGGACACCCACATGAGGGGGAAGGCTCTCTCGGTGGTGTACACGAATGATCCGGTCTCGGTGGAGCGCTCCATCCAAACTATGGAGCAGTTCCTTGCCGAGGACAAGTACCATGTGGTCGGCTTCGACCTCGAGTACACCATGGGTCGTGCCGGGCACGATCAGAAGGTTGCCGTCGCCCAGTTGTGCGTGCGACATGACATCCTCGTCTACCACTACCACCTGGGCACAATGCCTTGCGAGCGGTTCTCCAGGTTTATCAACAGCTCCAACTACAGTTTCGGTGCAGTGGACACCACCAACGATCTAAAAGCGCTCAAGGTTTCGGGCTTGAAATGCCCAAATCTTGTCAACATCCAGCGCGACTACAAGGTCTTGGGCACCAAAAAAACAAACTGGACTCCCTGTTTCACCTCGCCTCGGCCATCAACGGCCCCGACTATATGAAGATGAAGAATGAGAGCAATAAGGACATGAACGCTTGGCATAGTGTATGGCACGAGAGACTGGATGAACAACATATCAAGTACGCGACCATGGACACGTACACAACCTATGAGATGTACAGGCGGGTCATTGACATGAGGAACTCTCTTCTTCTTGACCCAGACGAGGGATCGAGCCACATAGCAGTGGCGGGAGCGTCATAAGAAGTAGATGAATAGACGGTCGTTTCTCCTACTTTAGAATGCATGGAATTGTTTATTGAGGTGTGTGCGAATGATCTGTATAGTCACTTATGTAATTGGATGTTTATTTCAATTATATATATATGTTATTGTACTGTAGCCAGAGCAAATCACACGGTTATTAGCAACAATCGTCTGTGTTATTATTGGTCTTCGCACACATTTCTGATTATAGACATGTTTGCCGCGTATCACACACATCTTGTTCAGTTGAACCGTTTCCATCGTGTTGCCTAATCACACACAGTTCATCCAAGTGAACCGTATGATATATATCGCACATGCCTTCATCTGGCTGCCCGTTTCTTTTGTTCGTCCTCATCCCAAACAATTAATTGAACTGAACCGTATGCCCTGCATCGCACACACAACTAAAATCTTAATCGTGTTTGATGCATCCGTCATCGCAAACGTTTTGCACCCTTTTTGACAGTTTTTTTACACCATCATTTATGATTATGGCATCGCACACAGTTTCGTCGAAGGGTCTCTGATCATAGTGTCGTGTTTGGACCATCCCGCAGTAGTGCAACGTCAGTATACAATTAGGAGGAAGCTTTTTTTTTCTAATGGGGCACTTGCTTGCGTACGGCTTGGACCTGGTGGGTCCCCATTGTCAGTCTCTTGGTGTGGAGTCCTCTCTAGATTCCTCTTGTTTGTTGAGCATGTTGACAACGGCATACGGCGGCCCCATGGCGAGCGCACACGGATGGGAAAGAACCAAAGCCGGGGAAGATGCCTTCATTCTTTCGTACATACCGCACTAGCCCGGTGGCTGCAGCCCTGTCACCCAAAAGCTGTACTGCCCGGGTTCAATTCCAACTGGTGCAGTTGAAAAATATCTAACACTTGACAAAATTCCGTCCCTACTTTACCCAGTTTTTCGCACAATCAACATTGTCTTGCCATTCCCAGTTTCAAAGAAAACATTGTCTTGCCATTTTGAAAATAGCATATCTTTTTGACTTTGCATCATATGAAGATGTGTTATACATGGATGTTCATCAGCATGATGTTAACTTGTTGTTAGTTTCATTTTCTACCATGAATAAAATTTCCAACATTCTGTTATCCATGTTTGAAAAGTGCCTGTTTATTTAAATGCTCCGCCTTTGAAACATGCAGTTTCTTATATGAAAATCACTTGGACAAGCAGCCATCACCGGTGTTGGATTCAATGCCATGCTTCTTCAATCCCCCGGCAGGTGCGAGGGGGAAATAAACTTCAATCCCGTGCAGCCGGTTGGGGAATGGAGCGAACTGGATTAAAGAGGGGGCCCGCGCCATGACTGAAGAAGCACATCAAATGCGATTTTTTCTTCAGTGGATGGCTCTTGATGGCTTTTTTTACTTGCCTCTGCACAATACAACTTGTATTTTTAGCCTCACAGTCCGTGGTGGACCAGCAGACGATTTTCTAGGAGGGCCAACCTATAGAAACTAGCACTCGATTTTTCATCAAGCCCCCAAAACAACGCAGTACTATGTTTGTTTTGAGGCCGAAAACATTGCGGCAGGGGTTGAGCAGGGCAGGGGGGAAGGTAGAGCAAAAATATTAAAAAGAGTTGATGCACCATTGCTACCCTAACAAAGCTGGTGCAATTCTTCTCGGGAAGAAGGTGTGCCCTTGACACCCACACATCACAAATCCCACAGTAGACATACTAAGAAGTTCACACACAAGTACAACATAAAAGGTAAAGATTCGTATCAAACTCAGGCTCACTGGACACGTTCATATTCATAGCCAACATTCACAATCAACAAATCAACAGATTCATATATACACAAGTTAAGCATGTCTATGCATCCAAATGATTGATAGATCACACGACAATATTCATAGATAATTCACAAAAAGATTCAGATATACACATGCTCAGTATGTTTATGCATCCAAATGACTGAGATCACAGCCAATATCATCCACGGACAAACTTTAATTACCTAGGGTATAGACTGGTAAATGGTGTTCATTCAGAGGTACTTCTTCCTAAAATTAATGCTTGTACGAGTAAACTTTAGAATGCATAAGAGGCAACACAGACAATCTGAAGTTTGCTTGTAGGTTTATCCTCAAATAGTGACCTCATGCCGAGGGAGGTTTGAGCAACTTGGCCACTAATTTCATCCAACTAGTTTACTCGCTTATCTTGGTCCTGTACCTCGCCAAAATTCTACATTGCAGGCAAGAAAGGAGGCGGTTGAGAAAATGAACCACCCAATTTTTTTGTGCATTTCAACTGAAATGGAGCATCCTTAGTGTGTAGACTGATTAAGTGCCAGATGAATATACGCGTCTACCAACTTGTTTGGAATCTTTAGACTCCATGCCATATAGTTCGCTACCATATGTGCCGATAACCAAAAGGCACAAGTTGGGACCAATGACTGGACTGTGTTTTTATGGGCTATGCGCCAAGCAATATTTTTGGCGTTCACTCTCCTAATACTTGGAGTTTGACAACTGGTTGACGCTGGTTGATACTCGAATGAATATAGGCACTTCTTGTCAACATCGATGCTTGTCTGAGGTGAACTTTGGAGTACATAGCAGCAACATAAGTATATGTCCATCTAATATTTTTGTGCAGTTCTACTGAAATCGCCCAATGTAATAATTTTCCTGCGAGTTTAGGCTCCAAGTTACCCCTCTATGAAATTAGCAAACAGTAGCACAATACCAAATTACCGATACATATGACAAGCACAATAATCAGGATAAAGACCAGTACCAACCTGTGTGAGGTAGCATATCAATTACTATTTCCTTTGACTGGAAGCCGAGATAAGCGCAGCGACTGACAACAAAGGAAGGAAGCTAGCCGAGATAAGAGACTGACAGGAAAGGAAGGAAGCAGTCTAGGCAATGAAGCACCCAAAGTTTTTGTCCAGTTCCACCAAAATAGAGCATTCCTATTAGCATATATATTGAGAGAGTGAGATTACTGTAATAGTGGGACTAATTGATGAAACACACACTAACAAATAGAAGCACCCTCATTATCTTAATGGGTAAAGTTAGCAACATAGTAGTGTTGCTCAAAGAGAGGTATTAGTTTATTTAATCAGTGCCAATTAGCTCAACATTCAAAGCATTGCCATGTATCATAGGTTGCAAATCTTTAACGTGCAAAGATAAAGGAGTTTCTCATGACGGTAGCAGGACATAGGTAGAGATGGCAACAAACTAACATGGATGAAGGCCTTAGGCTGGTACCAACCTGAGCAAAAAGCTTATTCAGGTAGTCCCAAAAGAGATGATAAAGCACTCACTTGAATCACTCAATAGTATATATTTTTGTGCTCTTAAAATGTATGGTTGAAATCACTCTTGTTTACCAGTGCTGAGATTATATTGAAAGATTATCAAGAACTTCCAGCAGAGTTAAAGCACTAGCTAGGATACAGTTCATTGTATTGTCTTGTGTAGTTCCACTAAAATGTATGATTGGCACAACATGATCCCTATTTGCACAAGGAACAAGGTGAAACCTTCATTAGCTTAGTGAGAAAGGATAGAAAGACATTAGCATATTACTCTAACAGTACCATCAAATTCATGATAGACAATACGAAAAACATTGCCTCATTGAACCAATGGCAATAAATTGACATGCAAAACAATATCTCTATTATGTCATGACACTACCAAGATTCCCTCCCTGCTCCACCACGTGATTCACCTCCACATACACACATACACACGTACATGATTCAACATAGGGTGCTACTAAAGATTAGTTTAATCAAGTAGTCCTAACTAATTAAGTGACCTTGTACGAGAGACAGCAAAAGTGGAAGGGCTCCCTAGAGGATCGTCTCACATGTAAGCTAGACGTTGCCGGAGCCCTTGAATGGCCTCGACTGAGGCCTCGGGCTTTGGCAAGATCACCTTGGCACTATTGATTGTGTAGAGTTAGGTCACAGATGCATCCAAAATCCAGTTAATTAGCATGATGTGTCGTCAACCCAAGTACTACTCTGCTGCATTTCTCTATCTATCTCTACTCTACACTTATATAAAACAGAGTTGGTCATGATGGTGTGCCTACCATCCTGCGATATAGGCCGTCCGATTTATATCTGACGGATAGGAAGGAAACTATGCCAATTTTGCAAAAAAGGTACCCACAACCCTCTCCACATTTGCAAATAAGGCCTTCCCTTGTTCATCCTTTTCTCTCACAAGATAAATTACTCATATGCAAATGCATCTTGATGTTACATGCAACGCACGGCCATTTTGCTAGTCTTCCAAGTAAATTAAGACTAGTAGTAACACAACAATACAATACCACTAGCAAGATATCAGGATAACATATGACGATACCATCGTGTGATCTCCATTTCCTCTTTATTCTTCTTCTTCCTCCTCTTCATGCTCTGTTTCTCTTTCTCCTCACTAGTTGGTGAAACCAAGTACATGATTGGTCTTCTATTTTTTGAATTGGTTTTGTCATTGAGGGAGTACAAGTGTACTAGTAAACAATATCATTATTTTCTCATGGCAGTTGCAAAATAGAGATGAACACATGCATTAAATATCATTCTTACCTCAAGGAAGGTTATGGTGCCAATATGGATGATGAGGATTGGAACACAGATCTCCCTTTGTGCAGTTCCACCAAAATGAACCAACTGTTCCATTCTGAAATTCCAGTTAAACAGCACAAAAGTCACTTCTTTTAAGAAGTGTTTTGTGCATTGCAACAAAAGGTCACAACAGCAACCACGTGAAATGGATATCCCTGTTTGCACAAAAATCTATAGAGGACAATTCCAGGCAAAAACATTTGGCTAAACTTGTCATGGCTTATAATAGTGGCATGGCTTCCTTTTACCAGGGGCATTAGATTAAGAACAACTAAATATTTGGTATAAGAGCATGGGACAGTGGGTGCACCCATAGTCCAACACCATGTACCTAAACCGCGGCATAAAGTGGTGATTCAGAGTTTGTTGCCCTGAGAAACAAACATCCAAGAAACATATCTGGGTTGGTCCCATTTTTGTTCACTCTAGCCACGTACTCCTATGTGTGGATAGAAAATATAGTCTTGGTCATACCACTTTGTGCAGTGTTTCCCCTATATTTCCCTTTTCGACCAAGAGACCGGTTGGATGACCAGTCTGCACTAATTTCACCACCTTTCCTTCATGTTTGTACCAAGTCCGATGTACATACTAAATCCCCCCCTTTATTTCTTGTTTGAACCAAGTACAAGATTCGACTCCATGAAGTAGCTTTACCTCTAACAATAGAAGAAAAAAAGGTGATGTTGGACCATCCAATCAAGAGGGGCTGAGAGGTAGAAAATGATGCACATGCAGTGAGGTAGTGAGCTGGGAAAGTAGAGCTAGGGCGGTTTCGAAGGAAGATATACCTGAAGTTCGTCGGGATGTGGATAGGTGGGCCGTGGGAGGCCGGATCTGCCCACAGTAGGGCAACGATGAAGGGATCGGAGGACCTCCCACGCCGGCTGAAAGTGCATTATATCGACTAGAGGGGGGGGGTGAATAGGCGATTTTTATGAAAGTCTTCAATACGTGGAAGTTATGAAGACAAACAGTAGAGATATGCCTATTACTATGTAGCGGAAGTTAGATTACACTAGGCAAGCCATGGTCAAGTATTCAATAGAGTGAACACAATGACAAATAGCTGCAGTGTAATAAGGATCAGGTAGGAAGATCTTATGAAGCCAAACAGATCATACAGTCATGTTGTGAAGACAAGAGATAGAGCAAGCATGCAATGACTTCACAATGAGTAACAGTAAGTAAAGAGAAGTGAAGATGAAACCAGTGACTCGTTGAAGACAAAGATTTGTTGGACCAGTTCCAGTTGCTGTGACAACTCTACGTCTGGTTAGGGCGGCTAGGTATTTAAAGCAAAGGACACACAGTCCCAGACACCCAGTCCTGAACACGCAGCTCAGGACACCCAGTCCTCACCGTATTCCCCTTGAGCTAAGGTCACACAGAACTTGCCCAATCACTCTGGTAAGTCTTCAAGGTAGACTCCCAAACCTTCACAGACTTCATTCACCGGCAATTCACAATGTCTCTTGGATGCTCAAAACGCGATGCCTAACCGGCTGGAGGATGCACAGTCCTCAAGTGTAATAAGTCTTCAGATCACTCAGACAAGAAGACTTAAGTGATGCCCAATTCTCTCTGGCTCTGGGTGGTTAGGGCTTTTCTCCTCGCTAGGAATTTTCTCTCAAAGGCATCGAGGTGGGTTGCTCTCAAACGACAAAAGCCGTGCACTGAAATCTGAACAGCCAACCATGTATGGTTGTAGGGGGTGGACTATTTATAGCCACTAGGCAACCCGACCTGATTTGTCCGAAATGACCCTGGGTCACTAAGGAACTGACATGTGTTCCAACGGTCAGATTTCGAACTCACACAACAACTTTACTTGGGCTACAAGTAAAGCTGACTTATCCGACTCTGGACAAGATTTGCTCTCATAGTCTTCGCTCGAAGATATAGGTTTTGAATTAGGCATCACTTCAGTCATTCTGACTGGTTCTCTTGGACCCCACTTAACAGTATGGTGGTTCCTATGACTCAACACAAATGAAAGAGAACTACGAAAGATCTAAGTCTTCGAGTTCCATAGGCTTCACGTGGTGTCTTCTCTTGTCATAGTCTTCAATGTGAATATCTTCATATACCACCATTGACTTCAATGTCTTCGTACATTTTTAGGGGTCATCTCTCGTAGTAAAACCGAATCAATGAGGGACTTCTACCTGTGTTATCCTGCAATTCTCACAAACACATTAGTCCCTCAACTAGGTTTGTCATCAATACTCCAAAACCAACTAGGGGTGGCACTAGATGCACTTACACCGGCGCTCATCCAGAGATAATGGTCCAGCCGGCAGCGGGTCTCCTCCCTCGTAGTCGACGACAGCCTAAACACTACCGCTCCTCCCCTTCACCGACGGAGGGGGATACGTCTAGATCTGTAACTAGTGGTGAGGATAGAGAAACAGTGTTACCACTGCTATCTTGTTTAGATCTGGAGAGGATGAGAGTGTGTGAATAGAGAAACCCTAGCTAGATCTGGGGTAGTTTCCCTTTTTCACCCCATCAAAACAATCGTTGAAAATTGTGTACGTGCCAGGTCGCCGTTTTTTTGAGTTGTTGATTATTTTTTGAGATAGATACCCGCTTATTCCAAGTGGTCTTACAATGTGCGAGGTCGCACTTTGTATCGTTCAAGTCTGGTACAAGACCCTCCATTAAATGAACAACCACCGCCTCGTAAAATTTGTGTACAAACCCATGGCTAAAATTATCAGAAACGTGGGCTGCCCCAACATGCATTATTATTTATATTTTCTATGTGGGAGTATCCCCAAAACAAAATTTGAGAGTACAATATTTATTGGGCCCCTTTGTAATTGGTGGTAAATTTTGACCAAAGATTTAACAGACAAAATGTTAGTGCATGTTATCAAAAATTATATCATTTGAGCCGTATTTGAACATAGTTTTCACTGATGTAATTTTTTGTGACATGCATGAAGATTTGGTTAGTATGATAGGTGGGCGACCCACCTATTGGGCCCACCTGTCATAGACGCAAAGGCAGGAGCAGTAAATCAATGAAGCTGCGTCCCTCCCACGCCCATGAGCGTGGTGGCTGGCAGGACTAGGAGAAGCTTTTGCTACACGCTCTTCCTCCTGCACGTGGTGGACATGCAGCAGTTCATTCAGTGTCAGATGGCCAGAAGCATACTGTAGTAGTACTCTACTGTAGTAGTACTCCATCATTGTTCGACTTCCCGAAGAGGCGAAGAGCCAAGTGCAGCCTAGACGCTCGTGTGGCAATTTCATGAGTAGTCTAGGATAGCATGCACTGTGCCTCTAAGCTTAAAATCGCTGGGGTCGTCTCCATTCTATGAGGCCATCTCAAAGCATTTTTTATTAAAATAATCTTCTGGCCCTACCTGTCATCCTGGTGATTGTAGTTCACACGCTCATCTGGTCAAGACAGGAGTATATATTTTAATTTGTGATGGGGTAAATGTTACAGGTTGCAATAAATATATTGTACATTGCGGTAGCCAAGTATAGAGGAAAGCATGTGGGGCCAGTGCTATGATGTGTCGCATCAACTCGTACAATGAGGAGAAGCTTGATTTTACTACTACACGCCTTCTCCCTCGCCCAGGCGCGTGGTGGTTCGCAGACGAGGATAGGCTTTTGCTTATACTACAACAAGCTATCCCTCGCGCATGCGGTGGACGGACATGCAGTAGTGGATTCGATACTGTAGAAGTAGTAGTAGTAACATCATTGTTTGTATTCTCGAAGAGGCGAAGAGCCAAGTGCAACCCAAACATGGCAGTTGCGAAAGCTCGCATGGTAGTCTTTGTGTAGGGGTGGGGCGTGGTGCGGAGCCTTGGAGCATGCATATAGCCAGGCTCTTGCATGAGAGAAAATTGCTATGTGAGCCCACTATTGTAGTACTACTTGCTAGTATAGCCCTGTAAACCGGAAAGGAGTACAATATTTGCCTTTCTAGAGATTTCAACAAGTGACCAGACTAATCCCTAAATGAGTACATATGTGTCACAGCCCTAGAATTCCACTTTGTAATTAGTTGCATCAGTGAGTGGCATCCATGCATCATATTTAAATTCTATTTAAATGTGAATTGGGGAAAGTGGAAAGCCTCAGAGATCATTCCTAAAAATGATCAATATTAAAAATTGATTCAAATAAACCCAAGAAAATGTTCCTGTTAAGCTATAAAAATATTGGCAAGAGGTAAAATTCAAACCAAAATTTTTGGACTCTCAGAGATATTTATTTTGGGCCTTTGAAATTAAATCAATAAGTATTTAACTTCTGGATTATATTCATTTTATATGGAATATATTTCAGAAGGCCCTGAAATGATTTATGTGACTTTGGAGAAGTCCATAATGGCTACAGAAAAATATCCAGAATGTTTTGCCCTATTATGAATTTCTTTTGATTTGAATCAGTGGCAAAATGAATAAATAAAAAGAAAACAGAACAGAAATTAAAACAGAACAACAAAACTCACCCGGGCATCTTACGTGTAGCAGCAGCCCACCTGGCCAGGCCACCTGGCGGCCCAGCCCACCAGGGGCACTCCCATCTTCTTCCACGTGCCAGCGCACGAAGCAGCTCGGTGGCGAGCGCCGACGCCGCGCCTGGCCACCTCCTACCAGGTTGCCTCCCTCCCCGATCCCCTGGACGACGCCACGCACCCTTCCTGGTCTCTCTCTCACTCTTGGCCTTGTTCTCCCTTCCCTAGCGCCCTCTCTGTCTCCTCCCCGAGCGCACCAGAGAGCGCTGACGAGCACCACCACGCACGCCTCGCCTCGCCGTCTGGTTTCCTAGCTCTACCTCGACGCCGTGGAGCCCCACGCCAAAGCATGTGACCACGGGAGCCCCTTCAATGCTGCCATCGCCGTCGTCTTCAACCCCCAGCGCCCAAGATCGCCGGCAACGTCACGTCGCCGTACGGCCTCCCCCAAGCTCGCTGATGCCTCCAAATGACGCGGGGTGAGCCCCTCTTCGTTTCGCCCTATCCCCGTTGCCCCACACGCCCTCTAGAGCTAGCGCCGTCGTGCTCGAAGCTCGCCGCCGCACAGCCATGTCACCGTTGTCGTTTCAGACACTGTATCTCGCAGGTGAGCACATCAACGTGCTCAGCGTCCCTCCACAGCCTGTAGCCACCAACCGCTTCCCCTCCTGAGCTCCGTAGCATCGAACCTGCCATTCTCGTAGCTCCGGCTGCCGCGCAAGTCGCTGCCGCTGTTGAATTAGGGCACCGGAGCTACTACTGCGTGCACCACCCGATGCGTATGAGCCTCCTTGTCGGGTAGACGCCTCTGTCGTCCTTTTGGTCATCGGAGAGCATAAACCGAGCATCACCACTGTCTCTGGACGTTGTTGACCGGTGGTTTGACCGCCCCTGGGTCGCTAACAAGTGGGCCCAGGCCCCTGCTAATTTTGGTTAACTGTTAACTAAACCTTATTAGCTCTGCTGATACTAACATGTGGGCCCAGGGCCTTAACTAATCTAGATTAGGATTATATAGTGCTAATTAACTTAGGTTAGTTAGTTAGATGCTGACATATGGGTCCCGCTGGTCAGTTTTGACCTGGACCAACCCGTTGACCTGCTGACGTCACTCAGACGTCATGCTGACACAGTAAAGGATTTTCTAGATTTAAAATAATTCAGGAAATTTCAGAAAATTGTATAAACTTCAGAAATTCATAGAAAATAATCTATAACTCCAAATGAAATAAATTGTATATGTAAAATTATTAGAAAAATCCAAAGAATCTGTTTATGGCATTTTCATGCATGTTTGAGCAAGCTAAAGCTACGATATATGACAATTTGAATTAATGGCATTTGAAATGCCTTATGTGGAGTTTGAATTTGAATCTTGCGTTCAAACCAACCGCATTTTAATCATTGCTACCTGCATTAGCTCAAATCACAGCATATTGCCATGTCACATTCATGCATCATATTGTTGTATTGCATTGATTGTGTTCCCTCTTGTTTGCCAGTATCTGTCCCCTCTCAGTGGATGTAGTTCCGACGATGAGTTCGATGACACTGATGAAGAGCTATTGCTATCTTCAGAAGTGCCAGGCAAACAAAACCCCTTTGTTCATTCCGATACAATCCCACTCTCTTCCTCCTGCTCACTTTTACTGCATTAGGACAACAACGATTTAACTATTACATGCTGCAGTAGTTGAACCCCTTTCCTTTGCATGACCTGTGTTTGCCAAAGTAAATAGTTGAAACCCACTAACATGAGTAGGAGTTGTTTGAGCCATGATGTGCCTACTCATTCATGCTTGTTTGTCATGCCTGCTACTGCTTAGAGTTGAGTCAGGTATGATTCATCGAGGATGAATTGGAATGTGGTGAACATGTCCTACTGTTGAGAGCTAAGCATGTGAACACAATTTGGTAAAGGTAGTGGTGAGCGACCATGTAGGAGTACATGGTGGGTTGTCTGATTGAAACCGTCCTCAGCAACTGAGTTCTGTGTTTGTGATCCAAGACAGTTTCTACCACACATTGGGTTTCGGTAACTCGACCCCTCTCGGCTTATTAATCACCTCGATCTTTGTCCAGGAGTTGCAACTAGTTTCTGGTGTTTGTAGGTTGTGTTAGTATTCTACCAAGTGACACCCGGTACAGGTGCGCTTGGGATAGACTAGGCACCGTGGCACGGTGTACCAAGCGTAGATCCATCCAACGAGGTGGGCTTGGGAACCTTGCACACATCGTTTGGGGCCGTGAGCGACACCCCAGCCGGATCTCCTTACGGATGGAACCTGAATAGGCGATAAACCTGGACTAGAGACTTGCTTGGTTAGTCAGGTCGTGGCCGACACACTCGCTAGGCTTTCGCTTGAAGGTTGCCGAGATACACGACGTGTACATGGCGGTAAGTGGCGAGAGCGTGTGTGAAGAAGTACATCCCTACAGGGTTAACATGATCTATTCGAATAGCCGCGTCCGCGGTAAAGGACTACTGGGTTGCTTATACAGTTCATAGACAAGTGAAAGTGGATACTCTAAAATGTGTGAGATAAGCGTGAGTGCTATGGATGGCCTTCTCGTAGGGAGACGGGAGCAGATCCATACTGGTGTATTGATATGCTGAATATGTGGACTCGTGTGCGCCACCGTAAAGAGTTACCAGTAGTCCTAGTACAGGATAGCCACTGAGTCAAAGCTGGCTTGCTATAGTTAAACTCCAACACCCCTTTGTTGATACTGATGCATATGTAGTTAGTTCTGATGTAAGTCTTGCTGGGTACATTTTTACTCACGTTTGCTTAATTTATGTTTTTGCAGAGAGACTTCAGTCTCACTAGTAGTTCCGCATGGACTTCGACGTTTAGCCTGTTACCTCGGCTACGATCTTGTGCCCTCGGCAGGGTCTTGTACATAGTCAGGCTTCTCAGCCTTTTTCATTTGTAGTTGTCTGGACTCGGACAAGTTAAGCTTCCGCATGTGCTTATTGCTTGTATGACTTGAATGCTGGGTCATCCGACCCATGTTTGTAATATCTGGCTCCTCAGAGTCTAATGAATAAATACTTGGAGTCGTAGAATTTTGTTGTGATGCCGTGTTGTATTTGCACATATCGAGCATATTGTGTGTATGCTTTTGAAATGCTTGGTATGGGTGGGATCCGACAACCTAGTTCTTTATTTTTGGTAGCCTCTCTTATGGGGAAATATCTCCTAGTGCTTCCACTGAGCCATGGTATCTTGCTACTGCTCCACAACACTTAGGTTGGCCGGCATGTGTCCTTCTTCGTTCCTATGTCTGTCCCTTCGGGGAAATGTCACGCGTTGTTCCTTTAAGTCCTTGTAGCTTGCTACGACTTGGGTTCATACGTTGATGACTGACACGTTCGTTGCTGGGTCATGTATGCCTGTCCCTATAAGTTAGTGCCACCATGGGTTTATGACTAGTCATGGCGGCCCGGGTTCTCTGTCATATGGATGCTAGTGACACTATCATATACGTGAGCCAAAAGGCGCAAACGGACCCGGGCGAGGTAAGATGGCACCCGTGGGGATACCATGCGTGAGGCCGCAAAACGATATGATGTGTTACATGCTAGATCGGTGTGACTTAGGATCGGGGTCCCGACAGCTTTGCTATCAGAGCCTAACTGCCTGTAGGATTATCAAACCAAACTGGTCGAAGTCGAGTCTAGAAATGCTTTAGTTATATAAGGGAATTGATTGTGGAAGGGAACGTAAGGCTCTTTTTACTCCTTTACCTTATGCCCTTCTGATCTGAGTCAAACTCTTCTTTTCTACGGGGATTAAGAACTAGGCCTTCTCATCTATCTATCAGGATGACGAGTTACTATGATAGGGTCTTATAGGATTGATGGATTTAAGTCTTAGTTCAGTACCTACTACCTTCGTGTGTTGATCGTTGATCTCGGAACCTTGATATTGTTATGCAGAGTGGTTATGCCACCATTTTGCAAGATTTCTCAAATATTTTTAGCATTTACAGCCGTTATGCTGTCCGAGTCATCCCAGGTTTCTACATAGTCTGATGCACTTGCAAATCATCCTTCCCGTTTCCGATGTTCCTTTAGGACAGATTAACACACCAATTGCTGAGTTGAGGTACTCCATTACCTCGACTTATATATGTTGGAGCTATTATTATGACCCTAGGTGTCTTAGGAAACCACCTAGTAATCTAGCTATGTTTAGTGTTCCCAATGTGATGATTCTGTCCGTCATTCTTGAAAGCACCCTGTGATGCCACTTAGTAGTTGGTATTCTACTCCTAGGTTCTTGATCCAGGATTCCCTTTACTTACTTCACGTTGATAGTGTTTGCTAGTTCCTTTAGGATATTCGTAACCTTTGCGATAGTCCTCGAGGTCCGTGGTATTTTCCTCTTCCAAATACCATGAACCACTTATGGCAGGAGTTCCTAGTTGAACTAAAAGATCACAACAAGAGTGCTCTTGACGAGTTCTTCATTCGTTATTCAGAAGAAATGTTGAGCTTTGCTCGACATACTAATCTATGCATCCACAACTCAGAAAGTGATATGTTCCTTTGAGTTGTCCCTTTTAAGTTGTATTCTGACCCTCTTGTATCAGTTGATAGTCAAGAGTAGTTGTGCATTTGTATTATCGATGCCTATTATTCTTGTGATCCGTCAAGCCATTCTATTCTGGAATGACTAGGAGAACCAAACTCCAGCACCTCATCCATTCCTTGGACTGGTCAAAGTAGTTGTATTCCGCAGATCAAAATGCCAATCCAGTTTTTCTTCTGTTATACCTGGAGTATTACCCCCTTTATGTCAGGATTTCCATGAGAATTGCACCACGTCTTCTGAACTCTTGATGTAGTGATACTTCTCGCCAACATTATTCATCCCTCGGTCTCCGTGTTGGTTGTAACCGGAATGCTGACAAGTGAATTGTGATGTGTGAAATCAAATACTCCTAGAAACTCCATTGCTTGGTGGTTAATGGACAATAATATTATTCCCAGTGTGTTGGTTATTGAATCATCATCCTAAGATTTATCGTGTGACCTAGTCCATTTTCCCTAGTGCACTCTTCGATCAAAGAGTTAGGATTCTGTCGATCCCTTGCTCTTGTGATCATATCGTCTTGCCCTGAAAGGCAAGATTGTTCTCGGGCTTAATAACATATCGGTGGTTTGTGATTTTCCAAATTTCTTCTCGGAAGTATCGCCAGGTTGTCCCCTAACTGTTATATTGAGCTCGTGATCAAGTTGGGTACTTGTAACCACCCCTTCTCCAAGAATCTGTGTTGGATACCCCTGAGCTAGTTGGTTAAGCTAAACAACAACTTGGAGAGTTGGAAGATAAAAGTTTGTACGACTTAGTTCATCTCTAAGGGATATCTTCTCTCTCTCTCTATGTGTGTGTGTGTGTTGAAGAAAGATAATATCTTCATCAATTGATCCTCGTGATCAATTGTTGGATCTATTGTCTTGTCAAAACTCTGACTTGAGTATGGGCTATCGTCAAGTCAACTCAGAACCAATGATGTTCGTAATGTTGTCTTACTCGTGGTTGATCCCTCAAGCATGCACCATTACATCTTTTGGTTTGACCAATACTATCGCCTTGTTCACATGGTTGTGGAATTGCACCTATATGGAACCCTGGATGGATTGTTGTTGAGCCCATTGACAGCAATTTCATCTTGTCCATGAATCATGTTGAACATCTAAGTTAGTGTTGGAAACTTTATTAGTATTATCTTCATGTCCCGTTCATGAAGCATATGTTCGGATGAAAGAAGTGACTTCCTCTAAATCATGTGCATTTGATGCAAGTTGCCGCCGTGAATTCGAGAAAGTCAATATTGCTTCCTCTAGAATCATCCCAAGTTAGTTATGCATGTGCGAAGTATTCTATGGTCTGATAGGCTCGCTGCCTCCATTCCATATGTATTTCCTAGCACACCAAGCCACTAATTGATTTGTTCTAGGAGAAGATGTTCCTTCTTAAGAGCATGCCTTATGCAAGGACTTTGATATCCTCGTTGATGGTTCCCAACCAGAACTCGGTAGTGTTTTGTTGTAAGACTACTACGTGGTCATGCTTGTCTAGGACAGTGTGTTCACATGTGTGTAGCAGAACCAACTCATGTTTTGGAGCTTACTACCATAGTCCATTTCTTGATAATCTCGCAGCATCATCTTGTCGGTTTGTGTTGCAAACTTTCATTTTTCTACAGACATGAGGAGTCTGAAGTATTCTCTTACTAACCAGATCTGAATCTCAGGCAGATATGATGGTTGGAACATTCCCAACATTTGCATTCTCTTTCCAGCCTGCAACCGCCATTGTGCCCTTTTACTATGGTCTGCCTTCTCAGTAATTGTTGTTCAGGATTATCTTCAAAGGTGTACCTACCATGGGTTCCATCCATTTCCGATAATAAGAAAAAATCATCCACTGCGTTGTCTTCAACAATGTAGTCCACATCATCCATTCTAGTATGTGTTGGGTAACGTAGTAATTTCAAAATTTTCCTACGCACACGCAAGATCATGGTGATGCATAGCAATGATAGGGGAGAGTGTGATCTACGTACCCTTGTAGACCGACATCGGAAGCGTTAGCACAACGCGGTTGATGTAGTCATATGTCTTCATGGCCCGACCGATCAAGCACCGAAACTATGGCACCTCCGAGTTCTAGCACACGTTCAGCTCGATGACGATCCCCGGACTCCGATCCAGCAAAGTGTCGGGGAAGAGTTCTGCTAGCACGATGGCATGGTGACGATCTTGATATTCTACCATCGCAGGGCTTCGCCTAAGCACCACTACAACATTATCGAGGATTATGGTGGAAGGGGGCACCGCACACGGCTAAGAATATGATCACATGGATCAACTTGTGTCTCTAGGGGTGCCCCCTGCCCCCGTATATAAAGGAGCAAGGGGAGGTCCGGCCGGCCAGGAGGAGGGCGCGCCAGGAGGAGTCCTACTCCCACCGGGAGTAGGATTCCCCCCTTTCCTAGTTGGAATAGGATTCGGGAGGGGGAAAGAGAGAGAGAGAGAAGGAAGGGGGGCGCCGCCCCCCTCTCCTTGTCCTATTCGGACTAGGGGGGAGGGGCGCGCGGCCCATCCCTGGCCACCTCTCCTCTCTTCCACTAAAGCCCACTAAGGCCCATATACCTCCCGGGGGGTTCCGGTAACCTCCCGGTACTCCGGTAAAATCCCGATTTCACCCGGAACAATTCCGATATCCAAATATAGGCTTCCAATATATCAATATTTATGTCTCGACCATTTCGAGACTCCTCGTCATGTCCGTGATTACATCCGGGACTCCGAACAAACTTCAGTACATCAAAATGCATAAACTCATAATATAACTGTCATCGAAACCTTAAGCGTGTGGACCGTACGGGTTCGAGAACAATGTAGACATGACCGAGACACGTCTCTGGTCAATAACCAATAGCGGAACCTGGATGCTCATATTGGCTCCTACATATTCTACGAAGATCTTTATCGGTCAGACCGCACAACAACATACGTTGTTCCCTTTGTCATCAGTATGTTACTTGCCCGAGATTCGATCGTCGGTATCTCAATACCTAGTTCAATCTCGTTACCGGCAAGTCTCTTTACTCGTTTCGTAATACATCATCTTGCAACTAACTCATTAGTTGTAATGCTTGCAAGGCTTATGGGATGTGCATCACCGAGAGGGCCCAAAGATACCTCTCCGACACTCGGAGTGACAAATCCTAATCTCGAAATACGCCAACCCAACATTTACCTTTGGAGACACCTGTAGAGCTCCTTTATAATCACCCAGTTACGTTGTTGTAAGGGCTTATTTATCCCTACGGTGTTTTGGTGATTGATGACAATGCATTTGCGGACTAATCATGTGCTTTGAGTGCTTTTAGATATTCATCCTTCGGCACGGAATGATTATTTCCCTTTGGCGCTCTACTCAAGACGGTGTAGTCTATTCCGTGACTTTGTTGGTGGACTAAGTTTCGTAGTAGTCACCGTACTATCAAGAGGGGGTCCGTTTTGGTATGGCTTGGGTGGAATCAACACGTACACGTTCTCATCACACCCTCTGATCTTTTCCGCACCTATGGGGCCTTTCTTTCCCTCCTTCCTCTGTTTGTCCTGGACCCAGCGGTAGTACCGCGGTCCACAGCGGTAGTGCGGCTGAGACTTCCTAAGCGGTAGTACCGCTCCCCGAGCGGTAGTACCGCTGGGTGGCCTCAGCGGCAGTACCTCTGCGGTTCCGTGCTACTGCCGCCCTGCCACTGCGTCAGCAGCGGTAGTACCGCTCCTCGGAGCGGTAGTACCGCTTGCTGGGGCTCAGCCGCAGTACCGTGGTGGCATGGTGCTCCTTCCGCTTCGATTCTTGCGCGCATTTTCTCGTGTCGGGTTTTGCCATACTAGGCGCGGCAGTAGTGGCGGTAGTACTGCTTGAGAGTGGTAGTACCGCTCTACCTCCGCGGTAGTACCGCTTGAGGGCGGCGGTACCGCCCTGGGCCCCTGCCCTAGGCCTTCTCTTTTGGCGCGGTAGTACCGCTGAGGGGGAGCGGTAGTACCACTTGAGGGCGGCAGTTCCGCTCTGCCTCCGCGGCAGTACCGCCCACTACGGGGCTGAGTGGGGGGTAACGGTTGACTTGTTTCCCCCACTATAAAAAGGCTCCTTCTCCTCCCTCTTTGCCTTACCTCTTCCACCAACCCTCATTATTGCCCAAGCACCATTTATTGCTCAAGCTCCATTGCATACCCCAAGCTTCCTCTTGCCCGATGTATCTCCCTAGCCAATCAAACTCGTTGATTTGCTCGGGAGTGGTTGAGAAGGCTCCGATCTACACTTCCACCAAGGGATTTTTGATTCCCCCATTCATCCTTAGCGGATCTTGTTACTCTTGGGTGTTTGAGCACCCTAGACGGTTGAGGTCACCTCGGAGCCATATTCCATTGTGGTGAAGCTTCGTGGTCTTGTTGGGAGCCTCCAATTAAGTTGTGGAGTTTGCCCCAACCTTGTTTGTAAAGGTTCGGTCGCCGCCTTCAAGGGCACCAATAGTGGAATCACAGCATCTCGCATCGTGTGAGGGCGTGAGGAGAATACGGTGGCCCTAGTGGCTTCTTGGGGAGCATCGTGCCTCCACACCGCTCCAACGGAGACGTACTTCCCCTCAAAAGGAAGGAACTTCGGTAACACATCCTCGTCTTCACCGGATCCACTCTTGGTTATCTCTTACCTTTACTTGTGCAAGCTCTTTAGTGTTTATTCCCTTGCTTGCTTGTGTGCTTGTTGTTGTTGCATCATATAGGTTGCTCACCTAGTTGCACATCTAGACAACCTACTTTGATGCAAAGATTAATTTGGTAAAGAAAAGCTAAAAATTGGTAGTTGCCTATTCACCCCCCCTCTAGTCAACCATATCGATCCTTTCAATTGGTATCAGAGCCTCGTCTCTTTATTAAGGACTTTACCGTCCAAAGAGTATGGTTGATACCGTAGACGGTGCGGAGGAACACTCCGGTGTGAATCCTATCTCGTCTACGGGCGATGGGGGAACTTCGGTCTCTCGTGAGGAGTTCAATGTAGCCTTGGAGACATTGAAAACCTCCATGACGACCGAAGTTGAAAACATGTTTACTAAATTCCTTGAGGGGCTTAAACTATCCACCGCACCGTTGAAAGTGGGGGATCCCGCCAACAAGGTGTCGGATGCTACCCCCGACAAGGGGGAAGCTAGTAGTGGAAAGGCTCCTTCTTTGAGTGGCAAGAATGGCACCGGCATTTTTGCCCACGTGGAACCACCACTTGTTTATGGTGGACCGGTTCCTTCTACTCATTTGAATCATGCCGGTCCTCCTCCTAAGATTGTGAAAAATGAGGATTTTGATTCTTGGGTTTACCGCTTTAAACGTCATTTAAATCATGTGAACACTAACCTTTGGAGAATCATTGAAGAAGGTTTTTACCCACATGATCCAAGCAACCTCACTCCTCGAGAAGCCGCGGACAATCAATTCAATGAGAATGCTCTCTTCATCATTCAAGATGCAATTCCACCCGAAGACCTACCTCATCTTCGCCCTTACTCCTTGGCCAAAGATGCATGGCATTGTGTCGTGTCTCTCTACCGGGGAAGCGCAAGCATTCAACGCTCCAACTATGAAGTGGTACAAGATGAGGCCGATGAGTTTGCAATGAAGGAAGATGAAGAGCCTCGTGAGCTTTTTCGGAGAGTCACCAAACTCGCGGTCTCACTACGAGATCACGGGAGCAAGGACACGGATGATAATTGGATCAAGCGCAAATTCCTCAAGGCAATGATGCCCTACCACAAGGCCATGTCCTCCGTCATCCGCCAAAGACCGGACTTCCACACTTTGACCTCAAGCGAGGTGTTGGATGAGTTTGTGGCCATGAACATCTTGGATAAGACCGCCGACAATGCGGTGCTCCGGTCTCAACGGGCAAAGAAGCCCAACCTTGCTTTGAAGGCCAAGCTCACCGTGGAAGAAGAAGAAGAGGAAGAAGAGGAGAGCAACCCCGAAGATACAAAGTATGCATATCATGAACACATGGCTCTTGCTTCAAGGCAATTTTTGAGCAAGAAAAACTCGAGGCCCAACTTTAGCAAAAACAACTCAAGTGGGACAAGGGGCAAGCAACGTGTGAGGACTTGCTACAATTGCGGCAATGTGAGTCATTTCGTTGCGGAATGCCCGTATGAGAAGAGGGAAGATAATGGTGGCAAACTCATCCGAAAGGACAAGGCCAAGTCGTTCCCCAACAAGAACAACTTCATCAAGAAGACTCCTCCCAAGGCCTTGGTTGTGCAAGAAGAGTACAATGAGGATGATGACGATGATGAAGATGATGAGACGATTGCCATGGCCTCCGTTGCCATTGCAACAACGTCACAAGTGTCTCTCTTCGACTCACCCAACGAGAGCACCAACGCCAAGTGCCTCATGGCTAAAGCCACCAACAAGGTAACCCCCAACATCAAAACTACCATCATTAATCATCCTTCCCCATTGGATTGCATGAATGAAGTTGAGGGAGCTAATGTGGAGGCTAACGAGTTTGAGGCCTTTATGGGTAAACTCAAGGGAAAATCCAAGAAGCACTTTGTTGCTCTCTTGGAACAACTTGGTGAGGCCAATGACATGATCGAGGCTCACGAAGACACCATCTCGAAGATGGAAGGGCATAGTCGTGACTATGCTGATGAGATTTCGGATCTTTCCAATGCTCTTGAGGAAGAGCGTGGTCTTCATTTGGCTCTTGAGGAGTCACACAACGTTGATCATGCTAAGTTAGAGAAAGATTATGATCATGTCCTAGTTGTGTCTCGTGTACTAAACTCCGAGAAGGCCAAACTCGGGGTTGATCTTGCTAGACTCAAAGAGGAGTTTGATATACTCGACAAGGCCTTGAAGGGTATTCACGCGAGTCTCAAGGAGTCTCATGATCAACTCCAAGTGAAGCTAACTAAAGAGAAAGCAACTTTTCCTCATATGGTTTTACTTGATAACGCAAATGCTACTAACCCGTGTTGTGAGTATATGCATCTTGTTGAGGAAAATGCATCGTTGAAGGCGCAACTTGAGAGAGGCCTTGTGACGTGCATACAAGGCAATAAGAACCTCAATGATCTCTTGATCAACCAAAAGGGAGGTGTGGCAAAGGAAGGGGTTGGGTACGTCCCCAACTCCAAGAACAAGAAGAAGGATGACAAGACCAAACGACCTCCTCCCCTCATGCAAACTTTTGTGAGGGCGGGAGAGAGTGTTCCCGTGGAGAAGAAGAAGAACAAAGTCAAGAAGGGCAATGTCACCTCACCCAACAAGGCCGGCGATTTTAATCCTTCTTATGTGTTGTGCCGTGCTAGTGATGGGCATGTTTATGCCAAATTTGTTGGCTCTCTTCATGAGTACATTGAATGGTCTATTTGGGTTCCTAAGACCCTTGTTACTAACATCAAAGGACCCATTACAAAATGGGTACCTAAAACCAAGCATTGATCTCTTGTAGGTGTTTGCTTCCGGTGGTGGATCATGGTTGCTCGACAGCGGAGCTACAAATCATATGACCGGAAGCAAGGACTTGGTGGTGGACATGCGCATGGTTCCATCTATGCCCACCAATGTAGAATGGGGTGACGCCTCATCTTCTAAGGTATTGGGACTTGGCAAGGTGGTCATCTCTCATGATCTCATGATCGAGAAGGTCATGCTTGTTGAGTCCCTTGCATACAATTTACTTTCCGTTCGTCAACTTGCAATCATGGGCTTTGCCACTTTCTTTGATATCGATACCGTGGCCCTCTTGTGGAGCAAGACTCTTAAAGTAGCCTTTGTTGGGCATGTCAAGAACAGTCTATATGTGATTGACTTTTCGGAGCGACCCACTAAGACCGCGACATGCCTAATGGCTAAAGTTGATGTGGGATGGCTTTGGCATCGCCGTTTAGCCCATGTCAATATGAGATCTTTGCAAAGTCTCCTAAAGGGGGACCATGTCCGTGGACTAACAAATGTTAGTTTTGCTAAAGATCGTGCTTGCAGTGCCTGTATCGAAGGGAAGCTACATGAGAAGGCTCACCCTCCCACGACTATCATTTATTCAAAAAGGCCTTTGGAGCTCCTTCACATGGATCTCTTTGGGCCTCCATCCTTCGATAGTCTTGGAGGAAGAAAGTATTGCTTGGTGATTGTGGATGACTACTCTAGGTACATGTGGGTGTATTTCTTCAAGAGGAAGAGTGAGACCCAACAAACCGTCATTGACTTTGCAAATGAAGCACAACGTCAACACAATGCAAAGATTTTGACGATAAGAAGTGACAATGGCACCGAGTTCAAGAACTACACCTTGGATGAATTTCTTAGTGATGAAGGAATCAAGCATCAATATTCCGCACCGTACACCCCTCAACAAAACGGTGTTGTGGAGAGGAAGAACCGGACGTTGATGGATGCGGCAAGGACCATGATGGCGGAGTTCAAGTCTCCATACAACTTTTGGGCCGAAGCCATCAACACTGCGTGTCATGCATCAAATCGGCTCTACCTCCGCAAAGGTTTGAACAAGACTCCTTATGAGATACTCACCGGTAACAAGCCCAACCTCAAGTACTTCCGGGTGTTCGGGTGTAAGTGTTTCATTCTCAAAAAGGGTGTTCGTCTGTCTAAATTTGAGGCTAGAGCTTATGAGGGCATATTTGTTGGTTATGCTACAAACTCTCATGCTTACCGTGTCCTCAATAAATCCACGGGACTTATTGAGGAGACGTGTAACGTGGAGTTTGATGAAAATAACGGCTCCCAAGTGGAGCAAAGTGGCACTTGTGATGTAGGTGATGAAATTCCTCCTCAAGCCATAAGAAGAATGGGTGTTGGTTTCATCCTACCCATTGAGGAACCCCTTGTGGTCGAAGGAGAAGGACAATGCTCTACTCAAGTGGAGCCATCACCAACCCAAGGCCCACACGCTTCCGAAGAACAAAGTGAAGGCCCTCAACCTCATGAACAAGACCAAGGGCAACATCATGCTCAAGACGGTGTTGACACACCAAGTGATGCCCAAGGTCAAGTACTCTCCCCCGAGCAAGTTCAAGACCAAGAACAAGCTCATGACGACACTCAAGATAATCAAGTAACCGCTCCTCAACTCACTGCCGAGGAGGAATTAGAGTGTCGGGCCACCAAGGTTTTATGAGGCGCTAGAAGATCCGGATTGGCTTAATGCCATGCATGAAGAACTCAACAACTTCGAGCGCAACAAAGTGTGGAGATTGGTGCCAAGGCCAACGGGGACCCACAATGTCATTGGAACCAAGTGGATATTAAAGAACAAGCAAGATGCCCATGGGATTATCGTTCGCAACAAGGCTCATTTGGTAGCACAAGGCTACTCCCAAGTCGAGGGTATCGACTACGGTGAAACCTTTGCTCCCGTTGCTCGTCTTGAATCCATTCACATGTTGATTGCATATGCTTCTCATCATAACTTTAAGTTACATCAAATGGATGTGAAGAGTGCTTTTCTTAATGGTCCCATTAATGAATTGGTGTACGTCAAGCAACCCCCCGGGTTCGAGGATCCCTACTTTCCCGATCATGTGTATCAACTCGATAAGGCACTCTATGGCCTTAAACAAGCCCCACGTGCGTGGTATGATCACCTTACCGAGTTGTTACAAGACCGTGGGTTTGAAGTTGGGGTAATCGACCCCACTCTTTTTACTAAGAAGGTCAAAGGGGAGTTGTTTGTGTGCCAACTATATGTTGATGATATTATCTTTGGTTCTCCTAACAAAGCCTTCAATGAGGAATTTGCCGCTCTCATGACCTCAAAGTTCGAGATGTCCTCCATGGGGGAGTTGAAGTTCTTTCTAGGGTTCGAAGTGAAGCAAAGAAGAGAAGGAACCTTCATCAATCAATCCAAATACACTCAAGACATGCTCAAGAGATTCAAGCTAAGTGACGTCAAGCCGGCTTCCACCCCCATGCCCACCAAGTGCCAACTCGACCTTGATCCGAATGGTAAAGTGGTGGATCAAAAGGTATATCATTCCATGATTGGTTCTTTGCTTTACCTTTGTGCATCTAGACCGGACATCATGTTGAGTGTGGGAATTTTTGCACGGTTTCAAGCCACACCTAAGGAAAGTCACTATGTGGCGGTCAAACGAATCTTTCGATATTTGGCTCATACCCCAAACTTTGGCCTATGGTACCCAAGAGGATCAAACTTCAAGCTTGTAGGGTTCTCGGATTCCGATTGGGCGGGAGACAAAGTGGATAGGAAGTCCACTTTCGGAGGATGCCAATTCCTTGGTTACTCTTTGGTAAGTTGGTCTTCCAAAAAGAAAAGTTGTGTGTCTCTCTCATCCACCGGAGCGGAGTATGTTGCGGCCGGTAGTTGTTGTGCACAACTCTTGTGGATGAGGCAAACTTTGAAGGATTACGGTGTCACTTGTGACAAAGTGCCTCTTTGGTGTGACAATGAAAGTGCCATCAAGATTTCTCTCAACCCGGTGCAACACTTCAAGACGAAGCATATTGAGATTCGGTATCACTTCATCCGAGATCACATCAGGCGAGGAGAGATCGAGCTCAACTATGTCAACACTCATGACAACCTTGCAGATATTTTCACGAAGCCCTTGGATGAAGCAAGATTTCGCGAGTTAAGGCATGAGCTAAATATCATTGATTCGAGCAATGTTGCTTGAACCCGTGCACACCCTACCTCACTCAATTTGTTGTCTAGTTTAGGTGTAGGCATGGACATAGGGGGAGTGTTGTTCTCTCAATGAACTCTCCCTCCCCCCATTATGCATAAATTGATTAAGTCTTTCACTTTTTGCCATTGTTGATGGCACGTGTGCTTAAAAGACGAGTTTTGGTCATGGGCCCAAGGTTAAAATCTTCGCGGCGCCATACCTCTTGACTCAAACATAGGTGGCTTCGGCCACCGCCCTCTCTTGGCCTCTTGCTGGGGTGCCTCTTTCTTTTTCTTCTTCGTTGCGGTGTCTTTTTTTTGAGCAAGGCCTTGTGATCTAGTTGTCACCGTGTGCTGGGGCGGTACTGCCGCTGCTGGCGAGCGGTACTACCGCTGGAAGCGGTACTACCGCTCCCAGCGCGGTACTACCGCGGTGGGGCGGGGGCCAGGGGTATTTATAGGGGCAGGGGAGGTTTCTTCCTCCCCATACCCATTACCCCCTCGTGCCTCTCTCTCTCCAGCACCGTTCCGGCGCGGAAGGGCTCCGGTGGATCTCCTCCTCCGGGGCATCCCTCTCCATTTCCTTCGGTGGAGTCGATCCCCACCTCGTCCTCTTGCCATGGATGCCGGTATTGCCCCCGTTCCTTCTCTCTTTTGGTCTTGTGTTTAGATCTTGTGCTTTAGGGGCAATGTTGGTTGCATCTCTAGATTTTTGGCTAAATCTAGGCTTGAGTTAGTTGGAGTAGGCAACTAGATCATCGAGATTGATGTTTGGTAGGATTATGTTTGAATTTGGTACGCCGGTAGTGCCGTATCTGTCCACGGTAGTAGCAGGCCACTGTTTCACCGCCCCAAGCTTTGAAACTGCTGTGCATCCGCCTCAAGCGGTACTACCGCTCCCCCTGGAGCGGTACTACCGCTTGACCTCGTGCGGTACTACCGCTCCCTCTGGGGCGGTACTACCGCTTGGGGCGGTACTACCGCGGGTAGGGCACGGTACTACCGCTGCATGCCCACTTCCATCATTCTCCTACATTGCTTTTGAGTTGTTTGTTGGCTTATGCTCGTCTCTTCTGTTTGTTTTGCGTCTTTTGTGTGTTTGGCTCCAGGTGATGACACTTCTGAGCAGCATGGTTGCCGTATCAACCCTGGACGTGCCACCTCCAAGCGTTACCGGACCTCAGAGTCTGCCGGTGTTTCTTCCAGCACTCAGCCGCCTCCAGCGCATGCTTCAGCAAGTGTTCCTCCTCCTCCTCAGCACCAGAAGCGAGCCGCCAACAAGCCAAAAGGGAAGACTGTGACTGAGATGACCAACAAGGAGTTCTGGGAGAAGCGTCGTCGCAACCCCTATACGGTGGACCAAGAACCCACTTTGGTCAACCGCCCGTTCTGGAACCGTTTTCAGTTTGCCATCTTTTTTGATGTGATCAAGGCTAAGAAGAATCTGTTTGTTGATGTTCGCTCTATTGACGTTGATGCCATGGAGAAGGATCCAGAGTACTTTGGGGAAGCCCTTCAGATGTGCACCCAGCTGAACATTCTCAAGATCATGCAGTTCAACAAGGATTTCGATGCGGATCTGTTGGCTCAGTTCTTTGCCACCGTTCACCTTGGAACAGATGGTGACCGGACCCTGACCTGGATGACCAATGGCAAGCTGCTTTCTGTCAAGTGGCGGGCGTTCATGGAGTTGCTTGATGTGGTGGATGACGGGCTTGAGACTCCAGTCGGTTTCCGTCCTCACCGCCATGATACCTCCACCCATAAGCAAGCCCTTTGGCCCTACTGCACTGTCAAGATCCACCCTGTCACTGAGAAGAAGACCTACGAGCTGTCTCCGTATCTGGACATTCTTCATCGTATCTTCCGTGAGACTCTCTTCCCTCGCATTGGGAATTTGGATATGGTCCACTCTTATCTCGTGGACATGCTTCTTTTCTGTCAGCATGAGAAGGAAGCCAACACTGGAGAGAGCCTGGATATCTCTCATGTCATGTGGTCTGAACTTGTCTCCGCCGTGTCTGAGCGCAAGTGTCCTATCTATGGCCCCTTCATCATGAGGCTCATTGAGCGGGCCTGGGCACAGACCTACCCCAGAGTGCTGCTTGAGACTGGAGATTTAGTTTCCCATGAGGTCAAGCGTCTGAGGAAGAAGGACACCTGGTCTGCACCTCACACAGGGGGTCCTTCTACTGCTGCCACCGGGGGCCCGTCTGCCGCTGCAACTGCCATGGACACTGAGGGTGGGGATGCTCCTCCTGGCCATGATGAGGACCTTGGCCACTCCAGTACCGAACCATCATGGGCCCAGAAACTCAAGCGCAAGATGAAGAAGCTCTTCTGTCTGGAGTCCCATGGTCAGTATATGACTCAAGTGGCGGAGAAGAATGCCAGGTCGCGCCACAAGGAGCTCATGCGCCAGCTGGGCGCCACAGTTGTCAGTGGATCCGAGGGACAGATCACTGAAGAGGAGGACTGGATACATCAGAACTGCCACTGGACCGACTCCGATGCCGAGCAGTTCTCTCCCCACGACGCAGATGCAGAGATGTGATGATCACCTGGAGTCGTAGTGTCTCTCTCGACCTTTTTGGTGTCTCGCTGCCAAAGGGGGAGAGAGTGTAGGGATTTGATTTGCTCGTTTTCGCTTCTTGTGTCGTGCTTTGCTTTTAGTCTTGTGCGTTTCCCTTGGTTTGGTTTGTTGTGAGACTTAAGTTCCCGTCATATGGTGTAAGACATATGCTACCTTAGCTATCTTATCTATGTTCATGCACCTCGGTATCTTATAGCTTGCTTATTCTATCATATATGTTGTTCGCATGTATCTTACTTAGGTTATTTGGTCTCTAAAATATAGCGGGAGCTGTGATCCTAGTGTGTGTGCCTTTCAGTCCCTAGTACTCATCTAGTTTGCACACATCCAGGGGGAGCCTATCTATATTTTAGAGGCGTGAGCTCTCTTGCATTCTTTGTCATTACTCTTTTTGTGCAAATCCCGTATTGTCATCAATCCACCAAAAAGGGGGAGATTGTAAGGGCTTATTTATCCCTACGGTGTTTTGGTGATTGATGACAATGCATTTGCGGACTAATCATGTGCTTTGAGTGCTTTCAGATATTCATCCTTTGGCACGGAATGATTATTTCCCTTTGGCGCTCTACTCAAGACGGTGTAGTCTATTCCGTGACTTTGTTGGTGGACTAAGTTTCGTAGTAGTCACCGTACTATCAAGAGGGGGTCCGTTTCGGTATGGCTTGGGTGGAATCAACACGTACACGTTCTCATCACACCCTCCGATCTTTTCCGCACCTATGGGGCCTTTCTTTCCCTCCTTCCTCTGTTTGTCCTGGACACAGCGGTAGTACCGCGGTCCACAGCGGTAGTGCGGCTGAGACTTCCTAAGCGGTAGTACCGCTCTTGGAGCGGTAGTACCGCTCCCCGAGCGGTAGTACCGCTGGGTGGCCTCAGCGGCAGTACCTCTGCGGTTCCGTGCTACTGCCGCCCTGCCACTGCGTCAGCAGCGGTAGTACCGCTCCTCGGAGCGGTAGTACCGCTTGCTGGGGCTCAGCCGCAGTACCGTGGTGGCATGGTGCTCCTTCCGCTTCGATTCTTGCGCGCATTTTCTCGTGTCGGGTTTTGCGGTACTAGGCGCGGCAGTAGTGGCGGTAGTACTGCTTGAGAGCGGTAGTACCGCTCTACCTCCGCGGTAGTACCGCTGAGGGGGAGCGGTAGTACCGCTTGAGGGCGGCGGTACCGCCCTGGGCCCCTGCCCTAGGCCTTCTCTTTTGGCGCGGTAGTACCGCTGAGGGGGAGCGGTAGTACCGCTTGAGGGCGGCAGTACCGCTCTGCCTCCGCGGCAGTACCGCCCACTACGGGGCTGAGTGGGGGGTAACGGTTGACTTGTTTCCCCCACTATAAAAAGGGTCCTTCTCCTCCCTCTTTGCCTTACCTCTTCCACCAACCCTCATTATTGCCCAAGCACCATTTATTGCTCAAGCTCCATTGCATACCCCAAGCTTCCTCTTGCCCGATCTATCTCCCTAGCCAATCAAACTCGTTGATTTGCTCGGGAGTGGTTGAGAAGGCTCCGATCTACACTTCCACCAAGGGATTTTTGATTCCCCCATTCATCCTTAGCGGATCTTGTTACTCTTGGGTGTTTGAGCACCCTAGACGGTTGAGGTCACCTCGGAGCCATATTCCATTGTGGTGAAGCTTCGTGGTCTTGTTGGGAGCCTCCAATTAAGTTGTGGAGTTTCCCCCAACCTTGTTTGTAAAGGTTCGGTCGCCGCCTTCAAGGGCACCAATAGTGGAATCACGGCATCTCGCATCGTGTGAGGGCGTGAGGAGAATACGGTGGCCCTAGTGGCTTCTTGGGGAGCATCGTGCCTCCACACCGCTCCAACGGAGACGTACTTCCCCTCAAAAGGAAGGAACTTCGGTAACACATCCTCGTCTTCACCGGATCCACTCTTGGTTATCTCTTACCTTTACTTGTGCAAGCTCTTTAGTGTTTATTCCCTTGCTTGCTTGTGTGCTTGTTGTTGTTGCATCATATAGGTTGCTCACCTAGTTGCACATCTAGACAACCTACTTTGATGCAAAGATTAATTTGGTAAAGAAAAGCTAAAAATTGGTAGTTGCCTATTCACCCCCCCTCTAGTCAACCATATCGATCCTTTCAGTTGTGACGTTTGATAGCACACAAAGTGTTCCTCCGGTTAACGGGAGTTGCATAATCTCATAGTCATAGGAACATGTATAAGTCATGAAGAAAGCAATAGCAATATACTAAACGATCAGGTGCTAAGCTAATGGAATGGGTCATGTCAATCACATCATTCTTCTAATGATGTGATCCCATTAATCAAATGACAACACATGTCTATGGTTAGGAAACATAACCATCTTCGATTAACGAGCTAGTCAAGTAGAGGTATACTAGTGACGTTTGGTTTGTCTATGTATTCACACAAGTATTATGTTTCCGGATAATACAATTCTAGCATGAATAATAAACATTTATCATGATATAAGGAAATAAAATAATAACATTATTATTGCCTCTAGGGCATATTTCCTTCAGTCTCGCACTTGCACTAGAGTCAATAATCTAGATTACACAGTAATGATTCTAACACCCATGGAGCTTTGGTGCTGATCATGTTTTGCTCGTGGAAGAGGTTTAGTCAACGGGTCTGCTATATTCAGATCCGTATGTATCTTGCAAATCTCTATGTCTCCCACCTGGACTAGATCCCGGATGGAATTGAAGCGTCTCTTGATGTGCTTGGTTCTCTTGTGAAATCTGGATTCCTTTGCCAAGGCAATTGCACCAGTATTGTCACAAAAGATTTTCATTGGACCCGATGCACTAGGTATGACACCTAGATCGGATATGAACTCCTTCATCCAGACTCCTTCGTTTGCTGCTTCTGAAGCAGCTATGTACTCCGCTTCACATGTAGATCCCGCCACAATGCTTTGTTTAGAACTGCACCAACTGACAGCTCCACCATTTAATGTAAACACGTATCTGGTTTGTGATTTAGAATCGTCCGGATCAGTGTCAAATCTTGCATCAACGTAACCATTTACGATGAGCTCTTTGTCACCTCCATATATGAGAAACATATCCTTAGTCCTTTTCAGGTATTTCAGGATGTTCTTGACCGCTGTCCAGTGATCCACTCCTGGATTACTTTGGTACCTCCCTGCTAGACTTATAGCAAGACACACATCAGGTCTGGTACATAGCATTGCATACATGATAGAGCCTATGGCTGAAGCATAGGGAACATCTTTCATTTTCTCTCTATCTTCTGCATTGGTCGAGGATTGAGTCTTACTCAATTTCACACCTTGTAACACAGGCAAGAATCCTTTCTTTGCTTGATCCATTTTGAACTTCTTCAAAATTTTGTCAAGGTATGTGCTTTGTGAAAGTCCAATTAAGCGTCTTGATCTATCTCTATAGATCTTAATGCCCAATATGTAAGCAGCTTCACCGAGGTCTTTCATTGAAAAACTTTTATTCAAGTATCCTTTTATGCTATCCAGAAATTCTATATCATTTCCAATTAGTAATATGTCATCTACATGTAATATCAAAAATGCTACAGAGCTCCCACTCACTTTCTTGTAAATACAGGCTTCTCCAAAAGTCTGTACAAAACCAAATGCTTTGATCACACTATCAAAGCGTTTATTCCAACTCCGAGAGGCTTGCACCAGTCCATAAATGGATCGCTGGAGCTTGCACACTTTGTTAGCTCCCTTTGGATCGACAAAACCTTCCGGCTGCATCATATACAACTCTTCTTGCAGAAATCCATTCAGAAATGCAGTTTTGACATCCATTTGCCAAATTTCATAATCATAAAATGCAGCAATTGCTAACATGATTCGGACAGACTTAAGCATCGCTACGGGTGAGAAGGTCTCATCGTAGTCAATCCCTTGAACTTGCCGAAAACCTTTTGCGACAAGTCGAGCTTTGTAGACATTAATATTACCGTCAGCGTCAGTCTTCTTCTTGAAGATCCATTTATTCTCAATTGCTTGCTGATCATTGGGCAAGTCAACCAAAGTCCATACTTTGTTCTCATACATGGATCCCATCTCAGATTTCATGGCTTCAAGCCATTTTGCGGAATCTGGGCTCACCATCGCTTCTTCATAGTTCGTAGGTTCATCATGATCTAGTAGCATGACTTCCAGAACAGGAGTACCGTACCACTCTGGCATGGATCTTACTCTGGTTGATCTACGAGGTTCAATAGTATCTTGTTCTGAAGTTTCATGATCGTTATCATTAGCTTCCTCACTAATTGGTGTAGGTGTCACAGAAACAGGTTTCTGTGATGTACTACTTTCCAATAAGGGAGCAGGTACAGTTACCTCGTCAAGTTCTACTTTCCTCCCACTCACTTCTTTCGAGAGAAACTCCTTCTCCAGAAAGTTTCCGAATTTAGCAACAAAAGTCTTGCCTTCGGATCTGTGGTAGAAGGTGTATCCAATAGTTTCCTTTGGATATCCTATGAAGACACATTTCTCTGATTTGGGTTTGAGCTTATCAGGTTGAAGCTTTTTCACATAAGCATCGCAGCCCCAAACTTTCAGAAATGACAACTTTGGTTTCTTGCCAAACCACAGTTCATAAGGCGTCGTCTCAACGGATTTTGATGGTGCCCTATTTAATGTGAATGCGGCCATCTCTAGAGCATATCCCCAAAACGTTAGCGGTAAATCAGTAAGAGACATCATAGATCGCACCATATCTAGTAAAGTACGATTACGACATTCGGACACACCATTATGCTGTGGTGTTCCGGGTGGCGTGAGTTGCGAAACTATTCCACATTGTTTCAAATGTACACCAAACTCGTAACTCAAATACTCTCCTCCATGATCAGATCGTAGGAATTTTATTTTCTTGTTACGATGATTTTCAACTTCACTCTGAAATTCTTTGAACTTTTCAAACGTTTCAGACTTATGTTTCATTAAGTAGATATACCCATATCTGCTTAAGTCATCTGTGAAGGTGAGAAAATAACGATATCCGCCACGAGCCTCAACATTCATCGGACCACATACATCTGTATGTATGATTTCCAATAAATCTGTTGCTCTCTCCATAGTACCGGAGAACGGTGTTTCTGTCATCTTACCCATAAGGCACGATTCGCAAGTACCAAGTGATTCATAATCAAGTGGTTCCAAAAGCCCATCAGTATGGAGTTTCTTCATGCGCTTTATACCGATATGACCCAAACGACAGTGCCACAAATAAGTTGCACTATCATTATCAACTCTGCATCTTTTGGTTTCAACACTATGAATATGTGTGTCACTACTATCGAGATTTAATAAGAATAGACCACTCTTTAAGGGTGCATGACCATAAAAGATATTACTCATGTAAATAGAACAACCATTATTCTCTGATTTAAATGAATAACCGTCTCGCATCAAACAAGATCCAGATATAATGTTCATGCTTAACACTGGCACCAAATAACAATTATTTAGGTCTAATACTAATCCCGAAGGTAGATGTAGAGGTAGCGTGCCGACTGCGATCACATCGACTTTGGAACCATTTCCCACGTGCATCGTCACCTCGTCCTTAGCCAATCTTCGCTTAATCCGTAGTCCTTGTTTCGAGTTGCAAATATTAGCAACAGAACCAGTATCAAATACCCAGGTGTCGGATTCACGGGTTCCGGCAGACCCTTAAGGTTCGAACACTGGGGTGCGCGTGGAGATCACGCCCTCTACCTCCCCGTCTCACAAAGATATAAACTACTAAAAGAACTGCACAAGAGGCACAAGGTTTATACTGGTCGGGCCACCATTGTGGTGTAATACCCTACTCCAGTGTGTGGTGGGTGCATTGCCTCTTGGGGCTAATGATGATGAACGGTACAAGGAAGAACAGCCTCGCGAGGGTCTGTTCTTGACTGGGGCGATGAACTGCTAGGAGGAGTTCAGTCGCCCTTCTCTCTCTCTCTCTCTCTGATTTTTATCCCACTTGTCAACCGTCTAGTTGAGATCGAGCCGACCGAACCGAACCCCTTGCTACGTGGGTGGACGGTCCTATTTATAGGCAAAGGCCCTGGGCCTCTTCCCAAATATTGAGCGGGAAGGGCGCCAACAATTGGCCAATTCGAAGGGGAACATCTAGTACACTTATCCTGACTAAAGTTGGTCTTCGCCTGCGAAAGGCTCTGCGGTGACGCCGTGCTGGGATCCATGGTGACCTCCGTCTCGTAGTCCGCTTGGTCTTGGTCTCGTTGCACCGAAATGGCAACCTTTGCTGATGCCTCGGTACTCCGCGGCCGCGCTTGCCCCCTTTGCACCAAAGGGGAAAGAAGGACGCTGCGCGCGCTGGCGCGCGCTGGCGCCCGCCTGGCACCCTCGATCGTCATGGCTTGCGTCATGGGCACCTCGCGAGGTACCCCACCTTGATTTCTTCGCCTCCTCGTGAGCCAGCCTGAGGAGGCTGCACTAGAGGATGCGCCGTGTCGTCCACCCCGCGAGGCTTGGCCCCTCGCGATGGTCTTGAGTCTTGTGTTGATGAAGATGGGCCACACTGGGCCTCCTTTAAGCCATGCCGCAGGCCGCAGACAGGCAAGTCTGGGGACCCCGTTCCCAGAACGCCGACAGTAGCCCCCGGGCCCAAGGCGCGCATGGACTTGCCCGTGCCGAGAGGCGAAAGGGCCAAGGGCGAAGCGCCGCAGGCCCTATCAGCCTGCGGCCTTGGGCGCCGCGTGGCGGTTGATGGGACGTGGGCGTCTCCACTTCCCCATGACGCCTCGGTGACCGCGCGAGGTGGACTAGTCCCTGCATGCAAATCGTGTCAGGATTACCTGTGATCGTGGAGGCCGGCGGTTGGTCTTGGCCGGCTATAAGTACGAAGCTGTGCGCGCCCTTCCAGTCCATTCCTCCTGGCTTCTCCTTCTTCCCGATCCTTGCTCCATCTTGCTGCGATGGCTCCGATCCGCCGGTTCTCTGCAGTGGAGAAGGGAAAGGCTCCTCGAGAGGGGCCAGACCCGCTCCCGCCAAAGAAACGGCTCGCCCTTTGTAGCCGGGGCGAGGAAGACCGTCAGGTGGAGCCGAGGCCCCGGTGCGAGCGGGCTCCACCGGGGTTCCCACTTCCCTTGCATGCCCACGTCGAGGGCCCCGAAGGTGTCGATGTTGATCTCCGCGGTCGACGCCGTCGTAGGCACCGTCGGGTCACGACGGTGTGGGTTGTTCCTCCTGGAGTCCACGCCGAGGGCTCCTCCCAAGAGTTCATGCTCCATGTCGTCGTTCCTCTCCAGTCCTGGATCCATCTTCCTCCCTTCTTCGCCTCCATCATCCCTCCAGGAGGGCCCCTGGAGCTCTGGCTGCAGCACGCCGGCTGCAGCGCCCTCGCGATCGAGGCAGAGGTCGTGGTCACTGCCCCGGGCGAGGTCTACTTGTCCCGCGGCTAGAGAGAAATCGCCCAGGTTTGCAGGGAAAGGGGCGTCTTCGCGGTACACCTGGAGTATGATGGCGCTGCGGTGATGTTCTTCAAGGTCTTCGACGCGAACGGGCGCCAGCTAGAGTGCTGCCCCGGGAGCGGTGGCCGGGACCTTGCCCTGGTGAGGGCTAGGCCCGCCGACCGCTCCCTTGGCGGAGGCGCCAGAGGGTCCAGCGACTCCAGCAAAATCTTCATGACTCCCGAGACGAGCGACGACAGCTACGAGCCCCCGAGTCGGCACCGCTCCCGGAGCAGGGCGGGCTCGTCAGGCCATCGCCGACCCTGATCTGGATGGGGTTGGCGCCGGCGCCTGACGGCCCACTGTTGATGATGGCATCTTTTGCAGGAGCTCGTGTAGTTAGCACCCCTTAGGATCCGTTCCCTGCGAGGAATCAAAATGCGCCCCACGGGGGCTTGTAAGGTGCCTGTAGTCCCATTTGTTAATACATAACCTTTGCTATGGATTTGTGTGAGTTGCTGATTTCGTCTTAGCTTAGTTCTCCCTTTCGAACCTCGCGAGGGCTTGGTGCTCTGCGTCGACAGGTCCCAGTCCCAAGGCGGCGTCAGCCGTCGCTGGTATGCCAGGTCGCGATGCCGTGGTCAAGGCCAGGAGGTGAGCGACCCGGGGTCCGGTAAGAGCCCCTGAGTCGCGATGCTCAGGAGGTCCCCTTTGGCGCCCAAGCAGCCGTCGCTCGGTGAGAAAGGGAAGCAACTTTGCTAATACAGAATTGCTTTAGGTGCGGGGGTAGTGCCACGGTAGCCAGTGCTTTGGGTGGTGACTTATCTTGAGGATCGGGGATCGCCCCCAGCGCATCGTCGGGTCCGTGGGATAGTTGGGACGGAGTTGCTCGGCGAGGTCCTCACGCGCCCCTTCTCCCTCGCCTCTGCTCCCCTTTCTTCTCTACGTCCTCGGGTCCCGGCCCTCGAGCTGGTCTCAGCCGTCGCTGGTATGCCAGGTCGTGATGCCGTGGACAAGGCCAGAGGGTGAGGGCTGGAGAGCCAGTAAGAGCCCTGAGTCGCGATGCTCAGGCACCCCCCCTTTAACGTGCAAGCAGTTCGCGCGGGCGAGGGTGAAGGGAACTCCGTGAGGGCCTTGGCTAGCGCAGTTCGCTCCAAGGATCCTACAGGTTCATCACAGAAAGAAGATGGGGTTGCCATGGCAGTCATTAGTCAATCGTTAGTCGCTCAAGAGCTCGCTGGTTGGAGTAGGTGAGGTGTATCTGGGCACCCGTGAGCCAGCGCGGGACTCACGAGGCCCTACCTCTAGGCGGGTTGCGCCTGGCACTGGGCCGTATCTTGAGATGTGTCCTTGCAAAATTTGGTTAGATGCCAGTACTCTATGTCCTCGGGTCCCGGCCCTCGAGCTTGTCTCAGCCGTCGCTGGTATGCCAGGTCGCGATGCCGTGGACAAGGCCATAGGGTGAGGGCTGGAGAGCCAGTAAGAGCCCTGAGTCGCGATGCTTAGGCACCCCCCCTTTAACGTGCAAGTGGCTGACATGGAGAAGAAGGGATGCCGCGGACAGGCATCAAGCAATCAAGCATGACAGGCAATGCATAGTTGGAAATAAACGCGAGGGAGATACACGCCGCTGGGCCTAGCCCGAGCGGCTTGGGGATGATGCAGCCCGAGGGGCGCCCCCAACAAGGCAAACTGATGATCGGAAAATAAAAAAGGGGATACATGCCGCAGGGACAGACCCGCGCGGCCTGGGAGTGATGCAACCCTGGGAGGGTGCTCCCAGCTGGGAATGAAGCTTGAAAGATGTCACCTGAGGATGTCGTCGGTGAAGTGGCGTTGGTGCAACTGACTCGGTGGGCTGCGGAAGCTGATCCTCATGAGCCCCCAGGCCATGGGGCCTCAGGAGGCTCCGGAGGCACTGGTGACTCCTCGCGAGCTGTCTTCATCTCCGCCAAGGCCGCGGAACGCCTGTCTTCCTGAGCCTCCACGATGCCCCTCATGAGGCGCTGGTACGCCGCAGCCATGCTCGGCAGGCCGTAAGGCATGCGAACATAGCTGTGGGGTGGACCCCCGCAGCACCCCACTCGCGAGGGCCAGAGACGCTCCGTCGTGGTGATCTGATTGAGCCCTGGTACGTCGACGCAGACGCGCAACCCACCATCCTCGCCTGGATGCGGGGCCACAGCTGGTAGACGGCGGCAACCTCTCATGATCCTTGACTCCTGTAGTTCTTGAATGGCCTCGTTAACGAACTCCTGCTGGTCTGACCTTCCTTGCCTGGCTCCTTCTCGAGGGAAACGTGCTTCGAAGCACGCCTCCACATGGTGCCCAAGCGCCTCCCTCGTGACCCTGGCTAGGTCGGTGGCCCTCCAGGTGAGAGCCCCCGAGCCCTGCCTGAGGAGGGCGCCGAGCGTGCTTTCCTATGCGATGGATGGGGGGTCCCCCTGGGCAGACACGGGCCCTGAAGGGCCTGCCTCCTGAGGGGCTGAGCCTGACGATGTCTTCTTCTTCTTGGGGGTGGTCTCAGGAAGCCTCTTGCTTCCGCGATCTGGGTCTTCTAGCGACGCGGCCTGAAAGGCTCGCTCCAGGGAACACACTGCGTCCTTCTCTTCACAAGGCACCGTGATGACGCCGCCACTTCCTGGCATCTTGAGGACGTTGTAGCCGTGGTGAGTCACGGCCATGAACTTGGCCAGCACTGGGTACCCGAGGATGGCATTGTACGGCATGCGGATGTGGGCGATGTCGAAGTCGATGAGCTCGGTGCGGTAGTTGCTGCGGGCCCCGAAGGTGACAGGGAGGCGGACCTGCCCGATCGGGACTGTGGAACCATCGGTGATTCCGGAGAAGGGCTTGGTTGGCTGAAGCTGGTCATACGGTACTTGGAGATTGTTGAATGTTTCCACGGACAGGACGTTGAGCCCTGCCCCTCCGTCGATGAGGGTCTTGGTGACCAGCACGTTGCTGATGACTAGGGAGCAAAGCATCGGGAGGACTCCGGCCGTGGCCGCGCACTTGAGCTGGTTCGCTGAGCTGAACGTGATGGCGCACACCGACCACCTGAGGGGGCGCGTTGCTTCGAGCTTGGGGAGGACTGCATTCACTTCGCGGGCAAACTGCTTGAAGATACGTTGAGAGGCTAGGGCTTGAGCTCCGCCTAGGATGCAGGCGATTGCACGCGGCTCTTGGAAGCCCCCAGCCCCCTCGTCTTGATGGCGGTCTTCGTTCCTCCTTGGCTGAGGCGGCAGTAGAGGTAGGCCTGCGTTGCCATGAGGGCGATCCTCACGAGGCTGATCCCTCCAGTCCCCCTCGCGAGGCAGGTCCCGCCAGCGGTCCTCGCGAGGCTGGTCACGCCACCCTTGGCGCGGGCCGCGATCTTCCTAGCGTCCTGGGTTTCTTCCTCCTCCTCGGCCGTAGCCCCGGTCAGCACGGTCAGGGCGACGGCGATCCTTCCTTCTCGCACGGCGCGGAGTTCCTGGCATTCGTTGGTGTTGTGGGTGTGGAGGTCGTGGTACACACAGTACCGGCTGCCCCTGGAGGATTCGGGCAGATCCTTGCCCCGCTTGGTGTCTGGTTCTGCGGCGAGTACGGCAACCCCCTTGCGCTTCACGTCCTTGGCCTTGGGCTTCTTCTCTTTTGGGTCCACAACAGGCAGCTCGAGGAAGGAGAGACGTCCCTCCTCAGCCCTGGCGCACTTGGTCGCCAAGTTGAACAACTCCAAGGAGGTGCAGAGGTCTTCGTGCATCACCAGCTCCTCCTTCATCTTGACGTCGCGCACGCCATCGGAGAAAGCCGAGATAATGGCTTCCTCGGATACCTTGGGGATCTTGAGGCGCGCGCTGTTGAAGTGCTGGATGTACTTTTGCAAGGTCTCTCCGGGTTGTTGCTTGATGCGGCGCATGTCACTCACGGCGGGTGGCCGGTCGCGAGTACCTTGGAAGTTGGCGATGAAGCGGGTGCGCATCTGGTCCCAAGAGGAGATCGTGCCTGGAGCCAGATTTTTCAGGAGCCAGGTTCGAGCTCCTTCCTTGAGTGCCATGGGGAACCAGTTTGCCATGACCTTTTCATCCCCGCTGGCAGCCTCGATGCCCAGCTCATAGAGCTGGAGGAACTCTGCGGGTCAGTTGTGCCGTCGTAGCGAGGAGGCAGGTCTGGCTTGAACTTGCCGGGCCACGCGACGCTGCGCAGCTCAGTGGTGTAGGCACGGCAGCCGGCGGTGGCCACGAAAGGCTTCGGCTCGTGGAGAGCTTGGTCTTGAGGGCCCCCACGCGCTGCAGCTAGGAGCAGAGCGGGGTCTTGGCGTGCCGGAGCTGGAGTAGGGTCGCGGCATGCCGGAGCAGGGAGCGCCCTGGCAGCTCCTTGCGGGAGAGGGACTTCTTGGCAGCTCCGTTCTTGTTGCAATGGCACCTGACGGAGCGGGTTCCGCCCAGGGGCCAGGCGCCTTGGAGCCATGGCATCTTCTTGGAGAGGAGGCGGCTGGTGCACCTCTGGAGCTTCGTTGCCCGCGCGGGGCGGGGTGTGGCGCAGAGGAACGGACGGCGCGGAAGAGCCCTCGGTGGCGCGGACAAGCTCGGCGACTCGGTCGAGCCACTCTTCGTACACGTCGTCGACGGGGCGGTAGCGTAGGAGCTCGTTTGCCGTGAGGAGCGCAGCTCGAGCCTCCAAGGGTGCGCGGAGCGCGCGGGATGAAGGGCCGGCTGGTGCGAGCGATGGAGTAGCGGTGCGGCCATCTTGGCGCACGGATGGGTGCTGAGATGATGCTTGCTGCTCGCCCCCCCGCCGGGCCGGTGGCGGCATTGACGGCGGGCGACGGGGAACGACGAGGACGCCCACCGATGGGGGCCGTCTGGGCGACGCGAGAAGCGATGGCGGCTCGACGCGGGCCCGACGAGCGTCAGACATGGATGTGACGGTCGGAGGAGAACGGAGTGGTGGAAGATAGATTCCGGCGCACCCCTACCTGGCGCTCCAAATGTCGGATTCACGGGTTCCAGCAGACCCTTAAGGTTCGAACACTGGGGTGCGCGCGGAGATCACGCCCTCTACCTCCCCGTCTCACAAAGATCTAAACTACTAAAAGAACTGCACGAGAGGCACAAGGTTTATACTGGTTCGGGCCACCATTGTGGTGTAATACCCTACTCCAGTGTGTGGTCGGTGGATTGCCTCTTGGGGCTAATGATGATGAACAGTACAAGGAAGAACAACCTCGCGAGGGTCTGTTCTTGACTGGGGCGATGAACTACTAGGAGGAGTTCAGTCGCCCTTCTCTCTCTCTCTCTCTCTCTCTGATTTTTATCCCACTTGTCGACCGTCTAGTTGAGATCGAGCTGACCGAACTGAACCCCTTGCTACGTGGGTGGCCGGTCCTATTTATAGGCAAAGGCCCTGGGCCTCTTCCCCAATATTGAGCGGGAAGGGCGCCAACAATTGGCCAATTCAAAGGGGAACATCTAGTACACTTATCCTGACTAAAGTTGGTCTTCGCCTGCGAAAGGCTCTGCGGTGACGCCGTGCTGGGCTCCATGGTGACCTCTGTCTCGTAGTACGCTTGGTCTTGGTCTCGTTGCACCAAAATGGCAACCTTTGCCTGATGCCTCGGTACTCCGCGGCTGCGCTTGCCCCTTTGCACCAAAGGGGAAAGAAGGACGCTGCGCGCGCTGGCGCCCGCCTGGCACCCTCGATCATTATGGCTTGCGTCATGGGCACCTCGTGAGGTACCCCGCCTTTATTTCTCCGCCTCCTCGCGAGCCAGCCTGAGGAGGCTGTGCCAGAGGATGCGCCGTGTCGTCCACCCCGCGAGGCTTGGCCCCTCGCGAAAGTCTTGAGTCTTGTGTTGATGAAGATGGGCCGCACTGGGCCTCCTCTGAGCCACGCCGCAGGCCGCAGGCAGGCAAGTCTGGGGACCCCCGTTCCCAGAACACCGACACCAGGTGCTACTGCGAGCATTAGTAAGGTACACATCAATGACATGTATATCACATATACCTTTGTTCACCTTGCCATCCTTCTTATCCGCCAAATACTTGGGGCAGTTCCGCTTCCAGTGACCAGTCTGCTTGCAGTAGAAGCACTCAGTTTCAGGCTTAGGTCCAGATTTGGGTTTCTTCTCTTGAGTAGCAACTTGCTTGCTGTTCTTTTTGAAGTTCCCCTTCTTCTTCCCTTTGCCCTTTTTCTTGAAAGTAGTGGTCTTGTTGACCATCAACACTTGATGCTCCTTCTTGATTTCAACCTCCGTAGCTTTCAGCATTGCGAAGAGCTCGGGAATAGTCTTATTCATCCCTTGCATATTATAGTTCATCACGAAGCTCTTGTAGCTTGGTGGCAGTGATTGGAGAATTCTGTCAATGACGCAATCATCTGGAAGATTAACTCCCAATTGAATAAAGTGATTATTATACCCAGACATTTTGAGTATATGCTCACTGACAAAACTGTTCTCCTCCATCTTGCAGCTATAGAACTTATTGGAGACTTCATATCTCTCAATCCGGGCATTTGCTTGAAATATTAACTTCAACTCCTGGAACATCTCATATGCTCCATGACGTTCAAAACATCGTTGAAGTCCCGATTCTAAGCCGTAAAGCATGGCACACTGAACTATCGAGTAGTCATCAGCTTTGCTCTGCCAGACGTTCATAACATCTGGTGTTGCTCCAGCAGCAGGCCTGGCACCCAGCGGTGCTTCCAGGACGTAATTCTTCTGTGCAGCAATGAGGATAATCCTCAAGTTACGGACCCAGTCCGTGTAATTGCTACCATCATCTTTCAACTTTGCTTTCTCAAGGAACGCATTAAAATTCAACGGAATAACAGCACGGGCCATCTATCTACAATCAAACATAAACAAGCAAGATACTATCAGGTACTAAGTTCATGATAAATTTAGGTTCAATTAATCATATTACTTAAAGAACTCCCACTTAGATAGACATCCCTCTAATCCTCTAAGTGATTACGTGATCCAAATCAACTAAACCATGTCCGATCATCACGTGAGATGGAGTAGTTTCATTGGTGAACATCACTATGTTGATCATATCTACTATATGATTCACGCTCGACCTTTCGGTCTCCGTGTTCCGAGGCCATATCTGTATATGCTTGGCTCGTCAAGTATAACCTGAGTATTCCGCGTGTGCAACTGTTTTGCACCCGTTGTATTTGAACGTAGAGCCTATCACACCCGATCATCACGTGGTGTCTCAGCACGAAGAACTTTCGCAACGGTGCATACTCAGGGAGAACACTTCTTGATAATTAGTGAGAAATCATCTTATAATGCTACCGTCAATAAAAGCAAGATAAGATGCATAAAAGATAAACATCACATGCAATCAATATAAGTGATATGATATGGCCATCATCATCTTGTGCTTGTGATATCCATCTTCGAAGCACCGTCGTGATCACCATCATCACCGGCGCGACACCTTGATCTCCATCGTAGCATCGTTGTCGTCTCGCCAATCTTATGCTTCCACGACTATCGCTACCGCTTAGTGATAAAGTAAAGCATTACAGCGCGATTGCATTGCATACAATAAAGCGACAACCATATGGCTCCAGCCAGTTGCCGATAACTCGGTTACAAAACATGATCATCTCATACAATAAAATTTAGCATCATGTCTTGACCATATCACATCACAACATGCCCTGCAAAAACAAGTTAGACGTCCTCTACTTTGTTATTGCAAGTTTTACGTGGCTGCTACGGGCTTAAGCAAGAACCAATCTTACCTACGCATCAAAACCACAACGATAGTTTGTCAAGTTGGTGCTGTTTTAACCTTCGCAAGGACCGGGCGTAGCCACACTCGGTTCAACTAAAGTTGGAGAAACTGCCACCCGCTAGCCACCTTTGTGCAAAACACGTCGGGAGAACCAGTCTCGCGTAAGCGTACGTGTAATGTCAGTCCGGGCCGCTTCGTCCAACAATACCGCCGAACCAAAGTATGACATGCTGGTAAGCAGTATGACTTATATCGCCCACAACTCACTTGTGTTCTACTCGTGCATATAACATCAACACATAAAACCTAGGCTCGGATGCCACTGTTGGTAACGTAGTAATTTCAAAATTTTCCTACGCACACGCAAGATCATGGTGATGCATAGCAATGATAGAGGAGAGTGTGATCTATGTACCCTTGTAGACCGACAGCGTAAGCGTTAGCACAACACGGTTGATGTAGTCGTACGTCTTCACGGCCCGACCGATCAAGCACCAAAACTACGACACCTCCGAGTTCTAGCACACGTTCAGCTCGATGACGATCCCCGGACTCCGATCCAGCAAAGTGTTGGGGAAGAGTTCCATCAGCACGACGGCATGGTGACGATCTTGATGTTATACCGTCGCAGGGCTTCGCCTAAGCACCGCTACAATATTATCGAGGATTATGGTGGAAGGGGGCACCGCACACGGCTAAGAATATGATCATGTGGATCAACTTGTGTCTCTAGGGGCGCCCCCTGCCCCCGTATATAAAGGAGCAAGGGGAGGTGCGGCCGGCCAGGAGGAGGGCGCGCCAGGAGGAGTCCTACTCCCACCAGGAGTAGGATTCCCCCCTTTCCTAGTTGGAATAGGATTCAGGAGGGGGAAAGAGAGAGAGAGAGAGAAGGAAGGGGGGGGGGGGGGGGCGCCGCCCCCTCTCCTTGTCCTATTCGGACTAGGGGGGAGGGGCGCGTCCCATCCCTGGCCACCTCTCCTCTCTTCCACTAAATCCCACTAAGGCCCATATACCTCCCAGGGGGTTCCGGTAACCTCCTGGTACTCCGGTAAAATCCCGATTTCACCCGGAACACTTCCGATATCCAAATATAGGCTTCCAATATATCAATCTTTATGTCTCGACCATTTCGAGACTCCTTGTCATGTCCGTGATTACATCCGGGACTCCGAAAAAACTTCGGTACATCAAAATGCATAAACTCATAATATAACTGTCATCGAAACCTTAAGCGTGCGGACCCTACGGGTTCGGGAACAATGTAGACATGACCGAGACACGTCTCCGGTCAATAACCAATAGCGGAACCTGGATGCTCATATTGGCTCCTACATATTCTACGAAGATCTTTATTGGCCAGACCGCATAACAACATACGTTGTTCCCTTTGTCATCGGTATGTTACTTGCCCGAGGTTCGATCGTCAGTATCTCAATACCTAGTTCAATCTCGTTACCGGCAAGTCTCTTTACTCGTTTCGTAATACATCATCTTGCAACTAACTCATTAGTTGTAATGCTTGCAAGGCTTATGTGATGTGCATCACCGAGAGGGCCCAGAGATACCTCTCCGACACTCGGAGTGACAAATCCTAATCTCGAAATACGCCAACCCAACATTTACCTTTGGAGACACCTGTAGAGCTCCTTTATAATCACCCAGTTACATTGTGACGTTTGATAGCACACAAAGTGTTCCTCCGGTAAACGGGAGTTGCATAATCTCATAGTCATAGGAACATGTATAAGTCATGAAGAAAGTAATAGCAACATACTAAACGATCGGGTGCTAAGCTAATGGAATGGGTCATGTCAATCACATCATTCTCCTAATGATGTGATCCCATTAATCAAATGACAACACATGTCTATGGTTAGGAAACATAACCATCTTCGATTAACAAGCTAGTCAAGTAGAGGTATACTAGTGACGTTTGGTTTGTCTATGTATTCACACAAGTATTATGTTTCCGGATAATACAATTCTAGCATGAATAATCAACATTTATCATGATATAAGGAAATAAAATAATAACATTATTATTGCCTCTAGGGCATATTTCCTTCAGTATGAGTATGCCATTTCTTCAAGCTCCTTCACACAATCGTTTGTGGTTGCCTTAGGCTAGTATAAAGAGTTTCAATGATCTTTGTATCAAAATTAATTCTTTTTGCCACTTAAGGGAATAATTATACTAGTCACCTCCGCCAAGGTGCCCCATTATGGAATTGTTGCCTACCAATCTGAACCTTCGTCTGCTTCTTCCCATCGCTCCACATATGTGTTTTGCCTCTCATCTCAAGAAATGTTTCTACATCTCATTCCGTGAGTTGATCTTCTGATCATTAGGATGATCCATCCTTATAGAGTTCTCACTCTTTTGTCCTCATGATTGGTGAAGATCTCGAAAGCAAAGACGCCAAGACCAATATGATGCAATGAATCAACTTCTTCGAGAAGGCCAATTGCATCGAGAAGTTGTGTCCCCTCTGTGTTCTTACCACACGTCTTGAATCTCAGGAAGAGATTCTTGTTTAGTGGGGTGAGTTGTCACAGTCCTAGAATTCCGCTTTGTAATTAGTTGCATCAGTGAGTGGCATCCATGCATCATGTTTAAATTCATTTTAAATGAGAATTGGGGATAGTGGAAAGCCTTGGAGACCATTCCTAAAAATGATCAACACTCAAAATTGCTTCAAATAAACCCAAGAAAATGTTCCTGTTAAGCTATAAAAATATTGGCAAGAGGTAAAATTCAAACCAATATTTTTGGAGCCTCAGCGATATTTATTGTCAGGACCCCGATCCTAAGTCACACCTATCTAGCATGTAACACATCATATCACTTTGCGGCCTCACGCACGGTATTCCCACGGGTGCCACCTTACCTGGCCCGGGATCGTTTGCGCCTTTTGGCCCATGTATATGATAGTGTCGCTAGCATCCATATGACAAAGAACCCGGGCCGACATGACTAGTCGTGAACCCAAAGTGGCACTAACTTACAGGGACAGGCATACATGAACCAACATCGAACGTGTCGGTCATCAGCGTGTGAATCCGGGCTGTAGCAACTTGGCTAACAGGACTCCGGGAACCCGGGTTGTAGCAAGCTAGCAGGACTGCGGAAGTCACCGCGTGACATTTCCCCGAAGGGACAGACACAGGAACGAAGTGGGACACATGTCGGCCAGTCTAGGTGTTCCGGAGTAGTAGTAACTAGGCTAGCAGGACTTCGATAAACCGGGCTATAGCAGACTACCATGGCTCAGTGGAAGCACTAGACTACATTTCCCCATAAGAGAGGCTACCAAGGATAAACAACTAGGTTGTCGGATCCCACACATACCAAGCATTTCAATTATACACACAATATGCTCGACATGTGTAATTACAACATGGCATCACAACAGAACTCTACAACTCAAAGTATTTATTCATTAGGATCCGAAGAGCCGGATATTACAAACATGGGTCTCATGACCCAACATTCAGAGCATACAAGTCCAAGCACATGTGGAAGCTTAACATGTCTGAGTACAGACATCTACAAATGAAAAAGGCTGAGAAGCCTGACTATCTACCAGATCCTGCCAAGGGCACAAGATCGTAGCTGAGGTATCAAGCTAAACGTCGAAGTCCACGTGGAACTACAAGCAAGAATGAAGTCCCTCTGCAAAACATAAATTAAGCAAACATGAGTAAAAATGTACTCAGCAAGACTTACATCAGAACTAGATACATATGCATCTGTATCAACAAAGGGGGTGGTGGAGTTTAACTGTAGCAAGCCAGCTTTGACTTAGTGGCTAAACTAAACTACGACCGCAATTAACTCTTTTGAGGTGGCGCACATGAGTCCACATATTCACCATATCAATAGACCACTATGGATCCGCCCCTGTCTCCCTATGAGAACACCATCCATAGCACTCACGCTTATCTTGCACATTTTAGAGTATCCACTTTCACTTGTCTATGAACCGTACAGGCAACCCAATAGTCCTTTACCGCGGACACGGCTATTCGAATAGATCATTTATAACCCTGTAGGGGTGTACTTCTTCACACACGCTCTCGCCACTTACCACCATGTACACGTCGTGTATCTCGAGAACCTTCAAGCGGAAGCCTGGCAAGGGAGTCGGCCATGACCTGACTAACCACACAAGTCTCTAGTCCAGGTTTATCGCCTATTCGGGTTCCATCCGCAAGGAGATACGACCGGGGTTTCGCTCACAGCCCCAAAGGATGTGTACAGGGTTCCGTGACACCAAACGAGCGCGCGACATACCCGGCCACGGTGTATCTACCGCATCATAGCCCACTCCTAGGGTCAGCGCTACACACGACCTCCAACACATATCCTACAAACACCAGAAACTAGTTGCGACTCCTGGACAGAGGGCAAGGGCAGTTAATAAGTCGAGAGGGTCCATTGGTTTTGGGCCCAATGCGTGGTAGTAGCTGTTCATGGATCACAAACATACAACTCAGTTCCTAAGGATGGCTTCAATGAAACAACCCACCACGTACTCCTACATGGTCTCTCATCGATACCTTTACCAAATCGTGTTCACACACTTAGCCCTCAACGGTAGGACATGTTCACACACCTCCAATTCATCCCCGATGAATCAAACCTGACTCAACTCTAAGCAGTAGCACGCATGACAAACAAGCATGAATGAGTAGGCACATCAGGGCTCAAACAACTCCTACTCATGCTAGTGGGTTTCATCTATTTATTCTGGCAATGACAGGTCATGCAGAGGAAAGGGGTTCAACTACCGCAACATGTAACAGTTGAATTGTTGTTGTCCTAATGCAGTAAAAGAGAGCAGGAGCGAGAGAGTGGGATTGTATCGTAATGAACAAGGGGTTTTTGCTTGCCTGGCACTTCTGAAGATATTATAGGTCTTCATCGGTGTCATCGAACTCATCGTCGGAAGCACGTCTATCGACAGGGGACAAATACTGGCAACAGAGAAGGAAAACACAATCAATGCAATGCATGATCATGAAATGTCAATATGCTTTGACTTGAGCTAATGAAGCGAGTATAGAAGGGTTTGAGTTGATTTGAACCAAGGGTTCAAATTCAAACTCAAGTTATGAATTTATAAAGTGCATTATCATGTTTTGATATGAACAGCAAGGTTAAGTTGCTTTATCATGCATGAAACCAGTACCAATGGATAGATTGGATTTTTCTTATCATTTTTCATATATAAATCTTTTCATTTGGAGTTACGGTTGATTTTCTATGATTTTTAGAAGTTTAGGCAATTTTCTGAATTATTTTAAATCCAGGAAATCAATACTGCGTCAGCATGACATCATGCTGGCGTCATCAGGTCAACGGCGCCAGCCCAGGTCAAACCGGACCAGTGGGGTCCACTGGTCCGTGGCACAGTGCTGGTTAGTATCGCTGATAGGTGGGGCCGGGTCAACACACACATCAGCAAGTCAATACTGACGTGTGGGTCGGTCAACATGTGACATGGCTAGGTCAAACTGACCTGTGGGTCATGTGTGGTTAGTTAAGTCTAAACAAGATCTAACCAGGGTTAATTAGGCAGCGGGGCCCAATAGTCAGTGAGAGAGGGGTTAGCTAGCGGGGTCATTAGTGGCTAATGACAGCGCCACGTCGGCTTCGCCGGAGTTTGGCCGGCGGCAACCAAAACGCGGCGGAGGCACACTGGTTTGGCTTGGGTTTTGCCCACGGTTGACCAAATCGGCCGTGGTTTGGTCCTACGCGTAGCTGGGGCTCACGCACATCTGGTGGATCAAACGGGAGGAGCTGGGGTGGCCTGGAACGACGGCAGCGAGCAGCGCGGCGGCGGCCGGTGCTCAAGGGTGCACGGGAACGCAGCTGCAACGTGCAAACACATGAAGTAATGCGCTTGAGAAATTCTATGCGATGTGGCAAGCACGACGGATGCACACACGGTGCCGTTTGATCACAGGAGCCACGCCGGCGACGATCTCGTGCGTCGGTGCACTGCTGTTAGCAAGGGGGCGATGGCTACGGCGAGCAGTAAGCCACAAGGTTAGGGGGAAAGGTTCGTAGCCTCACAGTGAGGACGATGAGCTTGACGGAGAGCTCGGAGAGGTCCGGACAGAGGCGAATCGATGGACGGGATCGTCAGGGAAAAGGATGATGACGACCGCGATGGAGGCGTTCCTGGGCCTCCGGCAAAGCATGGCTCGCTGGAGAGGCATAGAGTGCAGCGGAGCTCGTGGTCATGAAGAGGAGGCGAGGGGGTGGCTGTGGCCATGGTGGTTAAGGGTGGCGCGTCCATGGTCGCGTCGGCCAGTGCGGGGGAGAGCGAGGGAGAGGAGGGGAAATGCGGGGAGGAGTGGGAGAGGTCCAGGGGGTGCGTGGCGTCTCCAGGGCATCCTAGGGGAAGCGGCAAGCAGGAGCTGGCAGAGAGCGTGCGCGCCCGGGGCGACCACGCGCCCAGTCCTTCTGGCAGAGGAGGAAGATGACAAGGGGGGTGCTGGTGGGCTGGGCTGGATAGCTACGGTGCTGGGCCGGTTGGTGGGCGCCAGGTAAGTTCTCTCTCCCTCTCTAATATTTCTCTTTTTCTATTTTCTATAACTTGTTTCTGATTTAGTAAAAATACTAAATCACTTTATAAAATCCTGAAAACTTTTGTGGCCACTATCTGATTTAAACCAGAGGCCCTTAGCAAGTTTCAGAGTATTTGGAGCTACCAAATATTTTATAGGAATTTATAGCTCCAGTTCAAATACATTATGATTTAATTCAAAGACCATAAATGCCTTGGAAAAATGTGCATGACCTGTGGTAAAGGTTTTAACCTCTTTCCATAAATAATGAACATTTTTGAAGGGCATTTTGGATTCATTGAAAATATTTTTATTCATTAGGCCTCGAAGAGCCAAATATTACAAACATGGGTCTCATGACCCAACATTCAGGGCATACAAGTCAAAGCACATGCGGAAGCTTAACATGTCTGAGTACAGACATCTACAAATGAAAAAGGCTGAGAAGCCTGACTATCTACCAGATCCTGCCATGGGCACAAGATCGTAGCTGAGGTATCAAGCTAAACGTCGAAGTCCACGTGGAACTACTAGCAAGACTGAAGTCTCTCTACAAAACATAAGTTAAGCAAACGTGAGTACAAATGTACTCAACAAGACTTACATCAGAACTAGCTACATATGCATCGGTATCAACAAAGGGGGTGGTGGAGTTTAACTGCAGCAAGCCAGCTTTGACTCAGTGGCTAACTTGAACTACGACTGCAAGTAACTCTTTTGAGGTGGCGCACACGAGTCCACATATTCACCATATCAATACACCACTATTGATCCGCTCCAGTCTCCCTACGAGAACGCCATCCATAGCACTCACGCTTATCTTGCACATTTTATAGTATCCACTTTCACTTGTCTATGAACTGTACAGGCAACCCAGAAGTCCTTTACCGCGGACACGGCTATTCGAATAGATCATTTATAACCCTGAAGGGGTGTACTTCTTCACACACGCTCTCGCCACTTACCACCATGTACACGTCTTGTATCTCGGCAACCTTCAAGAGGAATCCCGGCGAGGGTGTCGACCACGACCTGGCTAACCACACAAGTCTCTAGTCCAGGTTTATTGCCTATTCGGGTTCCATCCGCAAGGAGATCCGTCCGGGGTTTCATTCACAGCCCCAAACAATGTGTACAGGGTTCCGTGAGACCAAACGGGCGCCCGGCTTACCCGGCCACGGTGTATCTACCACATCATAGCCCACCCCTAGGGTCAACGCTACGCACGGCCTCCAACACATAACCTATAAACACCAGAACTAGTTGCAACAACTGGACAGAGGGCAAGGGCAGTTAATACGTCAAGAGGGTCCATTGGTTTCGGGCCCAATGCGTGGTTGTAGTTGTTCATGGATCACAAACATAGAACTCAGTTCCTAAGGACGGCTTCAATGAATCAGACCTGACTCAACTCTAAGAAGTAACAGGCATGAAAAACAAGCATGAATGAGTAGGCACATCAGGGCTCAAACAACTCCTACTCATGCTAGTGGGTTTCATCTATTTATTGTGGCAATGACAGGTCATGCAGAGGAAAGGGGTTCAACTACCACAACATGTAACCGTTGAATCGTTGTTGTCCTAATATAGTAAAAGAGAGCAGGAGCGAGATAGTGGGATTGTATTGGAATGAACAAGGGGGTTTTTCTTGCCTGACACTTCTGAAGATATTATAGCTCTTCATCGGTGTCATCGAACTCATCGTTGGAAGCACGTCTATGGAAAGGGGACAAATACCGGCAACAGAGAAGGAAAACTCAATCAATGCAATGCACAATATGATGGATGATCATGACATGTCAATATGCTGTGACTTGAGATAATGTAGCTAGTAAAGAAGGGTTTGAGTTTATTTGAACCAAGGGTTCAAATTCAAACTCAAGTTATGAATTTATAAAGTGCATTATCGTGTTTTGATATGAACAGTAAGGTTAAGTTGCTTTATCATGCATGAAACCAGTACCAATGGATAGATTGGATTTTTCTAATCATTTTTCATATATAAATCTTTTCATTTGGAGTTACGGTTGATTTTCTGTGATTTTTAGAAGTTTAGGCAATTTTCTAGAATTTTCTGAATTATTTCAAATCCAGGAAATCAATACCGCGTCAGCATGACATCATGCTGGCGTCATCAGGTCAACAATGCTAGCCCAGGTCTAACCTGACTAGTGGGGTCCACTGGTCAGTGACACAGTGCTGGTTAGTGTCGCTGACAGGTGGGGCCGGGTCAACAGACACGTCAGCAAGTCAATACTGACGTGTGGGGTCAGTCAACATGTGACGTGGCCAGGTCAAACTGACCTGTGGGTCCCGTGTGGTTAGTTAATTCTAGACAGGAGCTAACCAGGGTTAATTAGGTAGCGGGGCCCAATAGTCAGTGAGAGAGGGGTTAGCTAGCGGGGTCATTAGTGGCTAATGAGAGCGCCATGTCGGCTTCACCGGAGTTCGGCCGGCGGCGACAAAAACGTGGCGGAGGCACACTGGTTTGGCTCGGGTTTTGCCCACGGTCGACCAAATCGACCGTGGATTGGTCCTACGCGTAGCTGGGGCTAGCGCGCATTTGGTGGATCAAACGAGAGGAGTTGGGGTGGCCTGGAACGATGGCGGCGAGCAGCGCGGCGGCGGCCGGAGCTCGAGGGTGCATGGGAATGCAGCTGCAACGTGCAAACGCATGAACTAATGCGCTCGATAAGTTCTATGCGATGTGGCAAGCACAACAGACACACACACACGGGGCCGTTTGGTCACCGGAGCTTCGCCGGTGACGAGCTCGTGCGGCGGTGCGCTGCTGTTAGCAAGGGGGGCGACGGTTATGGCATGCGGTAAGCCACAGGGTTAGGGGAAAGGTTCGTAGCCTCACAGTGAGCACGATGAGCTCGGGGAGGTCCAGATGGAGGCGAATTGACGGACGGTAATCGCCGAGCCAGAGGATGATGACGATGGCGATGGCGGCGTTCCTGGGCCTCCGGCGAAGCATGGCTCGATGGAGGGGCATACAGGAGTGCAGCGGAGCTCGTGGTTATGAAGAGGAGGCGAGGGGGTGGCTGTGGCCGTGGTGGTTAAGGGCGGTGCGTCCATGGCCGCGTCGGCCAACACAAGGGACTGCGAGGGAGAGGAGGGGAAATGCGGGGAGGAGTGGGAGAGGTCCAGGGGGTACGTGGCATCTCCAAGGCATCCCGGGGGAAGCGGCAAGCAGGAGCTGGCGGAGAGCGTGCGTGCGCGGGGCGACCACGCGCCCAGTCCTTCTGGCAGAGGAGGAAGATTACAAGGGGGGTGCTTATGGGCTGGGCTGGAAAACTATGGTGCTGGGCCAGTTGGTGGGCGCCAGGAAAGTTCTCTCCCCCTCTCTAATATTTATCTTTTTCTATTTTCTGTAACTTGTTTCTGATTTAGTAAAAATACTAAATCACTTTATAAAACCCTGAAAGCTTTTGTGGCCACTATCTGATTTAAACCAGAGGCCCACAGAAAGTTTTAGAATATTTGGAGCTACCAAATATTTTATAGGAATTTATAGCTCCACTTCAAATATAATATGATTTAATTCAAAGACCATAAATGCCTTGGAAAAATGTGCATGACCTGTGGTAAAGGTTTAAACCTCTTTCCATAAATAATGAACATTTTGAAAGGGCATTTTGGATTCATTGAAAATATTTTTTGGATCCTAGTTGCATTTCATTTGGTGCTAGGGTTTGAACATCCCCATTTCAGGTTTAAGAAAATTTAAACATGATGCAACAACCAAGACTAGTCCACAATAAGGCTGAAGCTAGGGCTGTGACATTTATTTTGGGCCTTTGAAATTAAATCAATAACTATTTGACTTTTGGATTATATTCGTTTTATATGGAATATATTTCAAAAGGCCCTGAAATTATTTATGTGCCTTTGGGGAAGTCCATAATGGCTACATAAAAATATTCAGAAGGTTTTGCCCTGTTATGACTTTCTTTTGAATTTGAATCAATGGCAAAATGAATAAATAAAAATAAAATCGAACAGCAAAACTCACCTGGGCATCTTACCTGTAGCAGCAGCCCACCTGGCCAGGCCACCTGGCGGCCCAAACCACCAGGCGCACACTCGTCTTCTTCCCTGTGCCAATGCACGAAGCAGCTCGGTGGCGAGCGCCGACGCCGCACCTGGCCACCTCCTGCCAGGTTGCCTCCCTCCCCGATCCCCTGGATGATGCCACGCACCCTTCCTGGTCTCTCTCTCTCACTCTTGCCCTCGTTCTCCGTCCCCTGGCGCCCTCTTCCTCTCCTCCCCGAGCGCACCAGAGAGCGCCGACGAGCACCACCACAACCACCGCGCACGCCTCGCTGTCCGATTTCCTAGATCCGCCACGACACCGTGGAGCCGCACGCCAAAGCACGCGACAACGGGAGCCCCTACAACGCCTCCATCGCCGTCATATTTGACCTCCAGCGCCCGAGATCGCCGGCAATGTCACGTCGCCGTACAGCCTCCCCCGAGCGCGCTGATGCCTCCAAATGACGAGGGGTGAGCCCCTCTTTGTTTCGCCCCGATCCCCGTCACCCCTCACACCCTCTAGCGCTAGCGCCGCCGTGCCCGAAGCTCGCCGCCGCACAGCCATGTCACCGCCGTCTTTTTAGACACTGTAGCTTGCGGGTGTGCACATCAACGTGCTCAGCCTCCCTCCACAGCCCGTCGCCACCAACCGCTTCCCCTCCCGAGCTCCGTAGCTCCGAACCCGCCGTTCCCGTAGCTCCGACTGCCGTGCAAGTCCCTGTCGCCGTCGAATTAGGCCACCGAAACTGCTGCTACGTGCACCACCCGACGCGGACGAGCCTCCTCGTCGGGTAGACGCCTCCGCCATCCTTTTGGTCATTGGAGAGCATAAACCGAGCATCGCCGCCGTCTCTGGACGTCGCCAGCGGCTAGACGCCGGCGAGTTTTACCTTGTTGACCGGTGGTTTGACCACCCCTGGGTCGCTGACAAGTGGGCCCAAACCCCTGCTAATTTTGGTTAACTGTTAACTAAACTTTTTTAGCTCAGCTGATACTGACATGTGGGCCTAGGGCCTTAACTAATCTAGATTAGGATTATATTAGTGCTAATTAACTTAGGTTAGTTAGTTAGACACTGACATATGGGTCCCACTAGTCAGGTTTGACCTAGACCAACCCGTTGACTTGCTGACGTCACTCAGACATCATGCTGATGCAGTAAAGAATTGTCTGGATTTAAAATAATTCAGGAAATTTCAGAAAATAGTATAAACTTTATAAAATCATAGAAAATAATCTATAACTCCAAATGAAATAAATTATATATGTAAAATTATCAGAAAAATCCAAAGAATCCATTTATGGCATTTTCGTGCATGTTTGAGAAACCTAAAGCTAATGTATATGACAATTTGAATTAATGGCATTTGCAATGCCTTATGTCGAGTTTGAATTTGAATCTTGCGTTCAAACCAACCCGATTTAAATCGTTGCTAGTTGCATTAGCTCAAATCACAGCATATTGCCATGTCACATTCATGCATCATATTGCTGCATTGCATTGATTGCGTTCCCTCTTGTTTGCCGGTATCTGTCCCCTCTAAGTGGACGTAGTTCCGACGATGAGTTCGATGACACTGATGAAGAGCTATTGCTATTTTGAGAAGTGCTAGGCAAGCAAAACCCCTCGTTCATTTCGATATAATCCCACTCTCTTGCTCTTGCTCTCTTTTACTGCATTAGGACAACAACGATTCAACTATTAGATGCTGCGGTAGTTGAACCCCTTTCCTTTGCATGATCCGTCTTTGCCAAAGTAAATAGTTGAAACCCACTAGCATGAGTAGGAGTTGTTTGAGACATGATGTGCCTACTCAGTCATGCTTGTGTTGTCATACCTGCTACTACTTAGAGTTGAGTCAGGTCTGATTCATCAGGGGTGAATTGGAATGTGGTGAACATGTCCTACTGTTCAGAGCTAAGCATGTGAACACGATTTGGTTAAGGTAGCGGTGAGAGGCCATGTAGGAGTATATGGTGGGCTGTCTCATTGAAACCGTCCTCAGGAACTAAGTTATGTGTCTGTGATCCAAGATAGTTGCTACCACACATTGGGTTTCGGTAACTCGACCCCTCTCGGCTTATTTATCGACTTGATCTCTGTCCAGGAGTTGCAACTAGTTTCTGGTGTTTGTAGGTTGTGTTAGTAGTCTACCAAGTGGCACTCGGTACATGTGGGCTTGGGACAGACTAGGCACCGTGGCACGGTGTACCAAGCATAGATCCATCCGACAAGGTGGGTTTGGGAACACTACACACATTGTTTGGGGCCATGAGCGACACCCCGGCCAGATCTCCTTGCGTATGGAACCCAAATAGGCGATAAACCTGGACTAGAGACTTGCATGGTTAGTCAGGTCGTGGCCGACACCCTCGCCAGTCTTCCGCTTGAAGGTTGCCGATATACATGGCGTGTACATGGCGGTAAGTGGCGAGAGCATGTGTGAAGAAGTACATCGCTGCAGGGTTAACATGATCTATTCGACTAGCCACGTCCGCGGTAAAGGACTACTGGGTTGCTTATACAGTTCATAGACAAGTGAAAGTGGATACTCTAAAATGTGCAAGATAAGTGTGAGTGCTACGGATGGCCTTCTCGTAGGGAGACATGAGCGGATCCATAGTGGTGTATTGATATGCTGAATATGTGGACTGGTGTGCGCCACCTCAAAGAGTTAACAGCAGTCGTAGTACAGGATAGCCACTGAGTCAAAGCTGGCTTGCTGCACTTAAACTCCAGCACCCCTTTGTTGATACTGATGCTATGAGGTTAGTTCTGATGTAAGTCTTGCCGGGTACATTTGTACTCATGTTAGGCTTAATTTATCTTTTTGCAGAGAGACTTAAGTCTCACTAGTAGTTCCGCGCGGACTTTGACGTTTAGCCTGTTACCTCAGCTACGATCTTGTGCCCTCGGCAGGGTCTTGGAGATAGTCAGGCTTCTTAGTCTTTTTCATTTGTAGTTGTCTATACTCAGACAAGTTAAGCTTCAGCATGTGCTTATTGCTTGTATGACTTGAATGCTGGGTCATCAGACCCATGTTTGTAATATCTGGCTCCTCGGAGCCTAATGAATAAATAGTTTGAGTCGTAGAGTTTTGTTGTGATGCCATGTTGTATTTGCACATATCGAGCATATTGTGTGTATGCTTTTGAAATGCTTGGTATGTGTGGGATCCGACAACCTAGTTGTTTATTCTTGGTAGCCTCTCTTATGGGTAAATGTCTCCTAGTGCTTCCACTGAGCCATGGTAGCTTGCTACTACTCCGGAACACTTAGGCTGGCCGGCATGTGTCCTTCTTCGTTCCTGTGTCTGTCCCTTCGGGTAAATGTCACGCGTCGTTCCTTTAAGTCCTTGTAGCTTGCTACGACTTGGGTGCATACATTGATGACCGACATGTTCGTTGTTGGGTCGTGTATGCCTGTCCCTGTTAGTTAGTGCCACCTTGGGTTTACGACTATTTATGTCGGCCCGGGTTCTCTGTCATATGGATGCTAGTGACACTATCATATACGTGAGCCAAAAGGCGCAAACGGTCCCGGGCCAGGTCAGGTGGCACCTATGGGGATACCATGCGTGAGGCCGCAAAGCGATATGATGTGTTACATGCTAGATTTTTGTGACATAGGATCGGGGTCCCGACAATATGGAGCAAAATGAGTGAATCTACACCGTAAATAAATATGTAGTTCTCTTGTTTTCCTCTCCGCCTTGGTGGCGGTGCGCAATATTGAGTACGCATATGACTAGCCGCTCTATCTACATGCGGGACATTAAAGCATCCGGGCCCGTGTGCCATCCACCAAATAACAGCGAGGTTCTACAGTCGAGACTCATCGGTCACCCCGGTGTGGCCTTCATGACCCGTCATATCACAAAACCCACACCTTTACCAGCAGTGGTAAAGTGGCCTCGAAGTGTCCTCAAAGTTGGATTGGATGAAGCAACCATCATTTCATTGCAACACTTGTTGAATCCCTTTCTCCCCTTTCTTGAAGAACTAGCAAGATGCCCGTGCGTTGCGCGTAACATCAAGATCTTGTGGGAGGAAAGGATTAAATAAGGAAGCCTTATCTGCAAATGTGGAGAGGAGTGCGGGTAAATTATCATAGTTTCCTTCCTATCCGTTAGATATAGATCGGACCGCCTATATTATAGGATGGCAGGCACACCATCATCACCAACTCTGCTTTTTTATAAGAGTAGAGAGTAGAGAAAACCTCACTCTAGGCTACTCACTTCTGCCATTTTTCTTCTGTACCGATGAAGGAAAGGTGGGCTGATCAGTGATGCTACTATATTTTCATTCCAAGAATATTCTTTTTTGCGAAGCACCGACCGATTCTCATAGCCTATTCTTTTCCCGTTTTCATTGCGATTGTGGTTTCCTTTCGATTGCTTTTTGTTTGTCAGTTCATTGACGGATCCTGGAGCACTAGGCAAAGAGTTGCCGGTGGACAGTGCACTGGAGACAGCGATCTCCAGGAAGCGAGCACGAACCAACGAGTTGACCATGTTGGCGGGCCAACCCATGGATACGAAGAACTCCAAGAAACAAGCACTAGCCAAAGAGTTGATGACGTTGGAGGACGAACTCCTTAAAGAAAGCTGGAAGAACAGCAAGGGCCCCATCGTGCCTACACCAAAAAATCTAATGGCCACCTATGCGACGCTCAATGCCAAGTTTCAGGAGATAGTCGCCGTTGAGAAGCAGTATCCCCATGGAAAGATGATGGCCCCCATTGAGGATGAGGAGATGGCCCTCGGAGGGATGGGATCCCCCGGTGAGCTGCATAAGGTAAAAAATAATGGCTTACCATACTTGTGGTTTTTGATTATTTGTAATGTGCTTGCTATTATGTTAGGGTTGTGCAGGTGCCGGTGGATGTCCGTGATGATTTCGATGTCGCGGCCTGTCCTGTGGACAATGCCCCAGAGATCATTTTCGATGTCGCGGTTCGTCTAGTGGACATCGCCCCAGAGATCGATTCCGATGCCGCTGTCCATCCTGTGGACATCGCCCCAGAGATCGAATCCCATGCCCCTGTCCGTGCTATGGTCATTGCTCGAGAGATCGATGACAAGAAATAGTTGGTCACACTAATCCTTCAGGGTAGTTTGTGTTGTGTTTAATTGCTAGAATGATGCATGTTATCAAACCATCTTAGGGCTAGTGCACTGTCTTGTGTGGGCTGAACTTGCTACTTTTGTTTGATAGTGAATCATGCGAACCCTCTCCGAGTTATGGAAACAGATGTATCCTCACCAGCTTTTGATGTAATATATGGCATGCTTAGATGTAACTTTAAACTATTTATCATATCAGTAGGGCTTGTTTGATGATTCATGGTGTTAGTAGGCTAGCTACTGTGTGAGCTATAGTACATGCAAAACACTCACCGAAGAGAAACATTGGGGCTGATGAGCGCGTGGTACGCTTATAGGTCTGATCCGTCATCGATCGGCCAATAGCCCAATCTCCTAAAATTGTAGGTTTAGCGATCGATCAGACAATAGTCGACACAGATACATTTCAGGCCTCATTTGGTTCATATGGTAGAAAAATCGTAGCAAAAGTACAGAGATGTGGTACAGTGGGTTTGGCCTAGTGGGTTCCAGTGACATGACGTGGTACAGCGCAATCCAGTCTTCGCGTGTGATAGCAGTATTGCGGGTATAGTATGTTTTCTTGAAGAAGTGGAATTCAACTAAGTCATGATGGTTCCTCTGTCCGACCAACTTACAGTGGGAAAGGTTGGGCCTGCGCTACGACCGGTGTGGATCAGGATAATTTTGTGCATGGCAGGCGGACCAGGATGGTCCATGTCCCACATGTTGGCGAATGGAAGTATTCTTTCTGATATAGAGGATGAGCAACGAGTATTCATTGTTTATTTTTGATGAATCTATTGTCTCCATTGTTATGATGGATGAGTGTGAAACACGGCAGCCCAGTGAACTTGGCATGTGCACCACACCCTCCTTCCTCATGTAATACTACCACAGTGTTGACTATAAGGTTGGCTATAAGGTTATAACCTTTTTCACTTTCTCTCTATCTATTTCCTCTCAAATGATTTTTGCCTTTCTTTTTTTAGACACGATTGTTTTTTATGCGTCCTTTTTTTAGAATTAGTTTTTTATACCTAGGAGCACGTGTAGAGACGGGCTCTTGCAGAGCCCAGTCCTTGACTTTGTCAATGCCTCTCTCTCCTCCACATAAGCGGGCTTATAGCCCAGTATTTTACTAGTACTACTTGTTATGAATGCGGGAGCACGCGCGGGAGGGCGAGGGGTTTTCTGGTGGGCCAGGGCGGTCAGAAGCGGGCTTGGAAGCGGTCCGGACTCCCGCATGGCCCACCTCACATTATCACCATATTATTCTTGGAGTCCATGCGCGGCGGGCTGGCGACCTCTTCTCCCTCCCCCGTCTCTCTCTTCTCAGCCGACACCTGCCGAGCGATTAGATTTTGGCTATCGACGTGTTATTCAATTGCAGTCCCACATGTCAGTGAAAATGCAAGACAACGCATGTCCCCTCTGGTGAGCGGCGTGGGAGCCGGACTGTCGGGGGTGCGACGTGAACGCAATGCGTACGAGTCATAAGTGTGCCTCCTTTTCCTTTTGAACTTGCAAAGCGTAACATTTTCATGAGATTGATTGATGGAAATCCAGAACAAAATGACGAGGGCAAGGCTTTCCCACCCGTTAGGCGGGCTGGTTTGAGTGATATGACATGCTACAATGCTGTGCACTTGCTCCATTTTTATGTAAGCAAGAGTCTACACTCTTACGTCTGAGGAGTGCCAAACACGGCGGATCTGATTTTGATCGAGGGATAACTATTCGCTGCGAAATAATGGAGCACTATTAGTGATTATAGCATGATAGTTAGGGCATCTCCAGCGCTGGCCCACAAATTTACACCGGCATCTGTCCGAGGACGCTGATGCTAGAGGATGCCATCCAATTCTACCTGCATACCATTTGACAACTATATGAACTAACATGACAAAATTTGTGCAAACAAAGCAAATTTCAAATTAACCAAATGAAATTCATTACATTTCGATTTTTTTCCTCTAAATTGGATGAAATTCATTACATATTTCACACAAACCGTACTAAAACTTATTGTAAACCTAATCTAAATGATTACCGGCGCCCGACCACCATGTCCGACCATGAACCCCTTGAAAGGCGGTCATTGCCTTTGCCTCCTCCTTATCCGCCGCGATAACCTCCTCCTCCGGAGGACAAGCTTCTGAAGATTTCCGCCTCCATGTCGCCGTCAAGTGGCTAATCGGCAGCCAATGTTTATCCTACCAAGCTTGGCGTCGACTGAGTGGAGGAGCGGTGGCCTTCATGGGACCAGAGCGGCGGCGACCTACCATGTACTACTCTTCCTCACTGCCGACTGCGCCCACGCACGCGCGCCGGCTTTGTGGTCGTGGAGGCGGAGGGCGGCCGGGGGGGGGGGAGCCGGCAATCTTCTTCGTCTGCTCCTGCGACAGTACGTCCAAGAGAGCTTTGTAGCGCGCCCGGAGCGGAGCCGCTGATGTCCTTCGTCTGCTCCTTCAACTGTACGTTCAACAGAGATTTGGAGCACCAGGAGGCCATGGTTGGAGTGGTGCTGACAGAAGGAAGGGACCAGAGGAGAATGAGTGTGGGTCTTTCGCTATTGCTAGTAGCTCGGGCTCAAGTTAATATAGCGGGCGAATGGCAATGAGCCACGGCAAACGGATGGACGGCTGGCGCCGGAGTAGGTTCGTCATCAGCCGCGTGTCATTAATGTGGGCGGCAGACGGTAGGATGGCCGTGGTGTCGCTAGAGCATGGCTAATAGTATAGTCGGATGCTGGCTATATGATCTTCCCACATCATATATAGCCGACCTTATAGCCCACAAGTACAATAGTCACATATAAATATGTACTACTTTGTTGAAATATGGCCCACCTTCCTCTCTCACATAGTGTCTAGGAGCGCGTGCTATAGCCGGCTGTAAATCAATAGCCTGCTTCTTTTCTCACTCCTCTTTTCTCTCATCCAACTCATCGAAAATATATTATTTAAAGCCTTCAACCCACCTACATCATCCTATTGTACTTTCTCTTAACCCGGAGCAGTCGCTTACACCGGGATGCCGTGTAGGTGGTGCTCTCTCGGCCGTCACCCTGCTGCAATGCCGGCACCGGTGAGTGGTCACGTTGGGTGTGAATGTAGATGCTGCTTTAGTGACTTAACTGCAGGTACAGTTGGGTCACTGACATGTGGGCCGAACAGGCATCTGGCCCGCATGTCAGTGACACACCAACTACACTATCACGTGAATGCGGCATTGACGTTCTAGAGAGATGTTGACCGTTTCAGGCGGGAAGCACGCTAGCGATCGAAGGGGTTTCAGTAGGATCGTTCGGTAGGCCAGGGCGGTCATACACTGGCGTGGTAGAAAAATATGAACTCATGGATGATGAGCCTTTGAAGCCTATGTGGCACGTATTGACAACCAGGCGTCCATGCAACCGCTCTTGTCGCTAGGTAGTCTTCGAGGACCACGATTAGACACCACACAACCATGCATAACTTACGAATAATGGACAAATCGATCAGACACACACTCGTGCAGTGGCACTATGATCAGTCGCTCACTATACATATATAGGTACATAGTACCCTCTCTAGCTAGGATGCTTTATAGATTGTCATTGTGATGGATGACATGAGCTAGGCGCCGAGTCATGAGTATGACGGTTGGTGTTGAGCCAGGTGAATACATGCTCGGTGTTCACGGAGGCCTCCAACAAACGCCTAAACAGTATTGTCAGGCACCGCTGGGCTGCGCAGGTGACGGGCTCGCCGTTTGTGCTACGCCATGAGGAGGACTTTGATTGAGAGGGCGACGTGCATGCATTAGCATGGTTTGAAAGCATGAGCGTGAGTGTCTGCACGCATACATTCTACTTGCCTCTATGGACGGTGTGCCCTAATGTGTGAATCACGTATAATATAAAAAATCGGTTTGTGCATTTAATGCAAAGTATTTCATTTTCATTTGGCAGACGAGCGTGTGTTGCAGCGATGAGTCCATGGTTTGATTCCTCACATACGCATAATTTTGGTTTATGTTTCTTTCTCGACTAACAGGTAGGCCTGCATAGATAGATAGATAAAGAACACGAGCTGATGAGGCGCATGCGGACTGTTTGACTAGTCAATCAAACAAATACGGAGCTATACGCTAAGCTAGTGATCGTATAATTACCATATCTCATATACAATGATCAAAGTGAGCTATCAAGACAAGTTCGATGACCGCCAATGCATTTTACTCGGTTATAAATGACCAGGATTGAAGGGAATCCAAATTTCCTTCGTCTTCTATCCTTGAGCTCTTGACAAACCAATGCACTATACGGTTGTCAGGCCACTCCACCCCAGAGCTCTCACGAAGCATTGTCCATGCCATCGCGCTACACACTAACCGGTAAGTAAGCGATGGCATCCCGCTGTGCCGAGTTCCTCGCCGCCCATGACCGCACACAAAATGGTAGGGCAGCGATGGCATCCTATCATGGCGAGTTCATCGCCGCTCGCGACCTCACACTTTCGTGGGCGGAATTTGAAGCTGCCAAGGCCGAATGGGCGGTAGAGCAAGGGGCGGCCAAAGTCGCACAGAGGGAGTGGAAAAGTCAGAAAGCACTCAAGAAAAGAGAGGCCCGCCACTGCAAGAAAGAAGAGGACGCACGCGCTGCTGCGAAGAGGTCAGCAAAGATCCAAGCATGGTGGGGTGTCGCCGACAAAGCCGGGAAGGAGAACGACGACGTCTGGCTAGCATGTGAGAAGTAGTAGTACTAGTAGTTAGTGTGTGTATGTGTCACCTCTACGTTTGTTTAATTAAATATGAGCATGTACCAGTACGAGTTACTACTATAGTTTTTACAGCAAATTACCAGTACATTAGCCTAGACTCAATGGAAAAATTCCTATCCTATGCATCAAATGGCATCTCTTTCTCTATAGGAATTGAGATGCATGTCATCTCACTTCCTATGATTTTCATATTCCTATAAAATTCCTATCCTATGAACCAAAGGAGGCCTTTGCTGGAGTAACTACAATAGCTAGTACTACTGGTGGTATAGTAGTTTTCTTCAAGAAGCGGAATTCAACGAAGTCATGATGGTTCCTTCGTCCGAGCAACTTCACAGTGGGAAAGGTTGGGCCTATGATTTGATGGCTCATTAGTCATTATTACTGCGGCGCGACGACCGGGGTGACTCTCCCCTGGAGTTGTGCATGCATGGCATGTGGACCGCGTGGTATAGTATCACCACTGATCTATATTTATTTTTTATTTTTGATGAATGCTAGCGTTTCAACTCTTATGATGAAGGAGTGGCCAACACAGCACGTGCTGGATCTCCCACACGCCAGCGAAAGGAGTGGGACATGAACAACGTGGTAGAGCGTCTCCACTTCTTCCACTTCTGGGTCGGAGACCACACATAGTAGTACTACTGTATGAATGATGCAAAGTGTGACACGGAGAGAAAGACACGTCTTGTTGGAAGGTCTTGGGGCATACACGTAAACAAATATACAACCTAATATGTGCTTGCAATTAATATAGTAGTAGTAGAGTACTTAGGCACGTACTCCATAACATCACCGTGCATTGCACGTACAACACTTAGTGGTAGTAAGAGACAAATGCATATATGCCACGCATGTTCATACTATTTGTGCCTTTCTACTTCACTTACTGCGCTACATTACTCAGGTTCGTACGTCCACTCCTAGATACATGTCCGTCTCGTAGTTCCAATCCCACGTGTTCTTCATAGATGGAACGATCCATAATTGTGGGCAACGGGAGTCCATACCATCGCAGTTAGTGTGGCTCCCCATGATGGAGACTCATCCAAACTATGGCCAGCCCCGACGTAGTGAGAGGTCGCCTCCGCTCTGGCCGGGCATTAATACGGCACTAATGCTCCGGGGCGACGCTGACCATTTCACATGGGAAGCATGCGCCGACAAGGGAGGGGGGTTGGGTCGGCCAGGGCGGCCAGACGCGGGCGTGGTGGTGGTATTGGTTTTGAACCATTTCAGGTGTAGTAATGGTAGTTTATAAAACCACTCTATTATTGCACTCAGTTTCCTAAGAAATTGTGGTAAAAAATGTTACTCCACAACCCGCTTCCCTTCTCCTTCCTCTTCCACCGCGCGCGTACGTCCGCGGGAAGGGACCGGTCAAGCCTTATATAGGAGTGCTAGCACAAAAGATGCATGCATGCCCACTAAAATTTCCAGATTAAAGCGCCGCTCCGGCAGGAGTATGGCGTATGCCGTTACCTTCCGCCGGGCCATGGCTATCGGGCGACGGCGACCAGAGAAGAGGCGGCGGGAGGGGAATGAATGTAGCTACTGTTTGGGTTCGCCGTCCGGCTTAGATAAATGTGCAGCATCACATGTACTCGCGGGTGCACAAATTGTAACATACGTGTCTCCTTAAGGGGGCATCACGTAACTAGTATGTGTGAGATATTATGAGAGATAGAGTGCATGTGTGTGACACTACTCTTCGGACATGTACTCAACCTTTTGCATCGAGATATAAGTATAATGTTATTACACTTTAGCTAGTGATTTACGTGGCCATGTTGACATGGTTGTGTAAAAAAAATGTCACTTCTCGTGATTTGCGTTATATAATTACTAGCAACATGCCCATGCATTGCACGGAATATGAAGATGCATTTTTTTACAAAACACCTATTGTGATTGACCCATGCAGGAGTAATCCCATGTGTAAAAACTAATGATATCTCAAGAATTTTATCATAAAAATGGTATCTCAAGAATTTCATCGAAAAAATGAAAGATGAGAGATAAGGTGAGGAGGAGTGGAGCATGGTGGTGACTGGTGGTCGGACTGGGCAGAGGCATGGGGATGTACGACGTCGGCAGGCTGCAACGGCCACCATGCTAGATTGCTCCAGAGACTTCCTTTTTAATTTCGAATCAATGAGGTTGTGGGATATAAGGATGAACGAGGCAAGACCTGTCAGCGTTCTGGGAACAGGGGTCCCCAGACTTGCCTGCCTGCGGCCTGCGGCGTGGCTCAAAGGAGGCCCAGCATGGCCCATCTTCATCAACACAAGACTCAAGACCCTCGCGAGGGGCCAAGCCTCGCGAGGCGGACGACACGGAGCTTCCTTAGGCACGGCCTCGTCAGGCTGGCTCGCGAGCAGGCGGAGAGATCAAGGCAGGGTACCTCGCGAGGTGCTCGTGACGCAAGCCATGACGACTCAGGGCGCCAGGCGGGTGCCAGCGCGTGCAGCGTCCTTCCTTCCTCTTTGGTGCAAAGGGGGCAAGCGCAGTCGCGGAGTACCAAGGCATCAGGCAAAGGTTGCTGTTTCGGTGCAACGAGACCAAGACCAGGAGGACTACGAGACGGAGGTCACCGTGGAGCCCAAGACGGCGTCATCACTAGAGCTTTGCGCAGGCGAAGACTGCTTTTGTCAGGGTAGTTAATACTTGCTGTCCCCCTTTGAATTAGCCCACCACTGTTGGCTCCCTTCCCGCTCAATATTTGGGAAGAGGACCAGGGCCTCTATAAATAGGGCCAGCCGCCCACGTAGCAGGGGGGTTCGAGCTTTTGGTTCGGTTGGCTAGTAAGAGTAAGAGAGAGAGAGAGAGAGAGAAAGAAGGGTGGCTGAGCTCCTCCTAGCAGTTCATCACCCCAGCCAAGAACAGATCCTCGCGAGGCTGTTCTTCCTTGTATTATCCATCATCATTAGCCCCAAGAGACAATCCACCAACCACACACTGGAGTAGGGTATTACACCACAATGGTGGCCCGAAACAGTATAAATCTTGTGTTCCTTATGCAGTTCTTTGAGTAGTTTAGATCTTTGTGAGGCAGGGAGGTAGAAGGCGTAATCTCCGTGCGCACCCCAGTGTTCGAACCTTAAGGGTCTACCGAAACCCGAAATCCGACATTTGGCGCGCCAGGTAGGGGTGCGTCGGAATTCGTCGTCCACCGCCCCGTTCTCCTCCGACCGTCGCATCCATGTCCGACGCTCGTCGGGCCCACGCCGAGCGCCGGGCCGCCATCGCTTCTCGCGTCGCCCAGACGGCGCCCGTCGGCGGACGTCCTCGTCGTTCCTCGTCGCCCGCCGTCAACGCCGCCACCGGCCCGGTGGGGGGCGAGCAGCAAGCATCGTCTCAGCATCCATCCGTGCGCCAAGACAGCCACACCGCTACTCCATCGCTCGCACCAGCTGGTTCTTCGTCCCGCGCGCTCCGCGCACCCTTGGAGGCTCGAGCTGCGCTCCTTGCGGCAAACGAGCTTCTGCACTACCGTCCCGTCGACAACGTCTACAAGGAGTGGCTCTACCGCGTCGCCGAGCTTGTCCGTGCTGCAGGGGGCTCTTCCGCGCCGTCCGTTCTGCTGCGTTGCACCCCGCCCCGCACGGGCAACGAAGCCCCGGAGGCATACCAGTCACCTCCTCTCCAAGAAGACGCCATGGCTCCAAGGTGCGTGGCCCCTGGGCGGAACCCGCTCCGTCAGGCGCCAGCACAGCAAGAATGGAGCTGCCAGGAAATCCCTCGCCCGCAAGGGGCTGCCCGGGCGCTCCCTGCTCCAGCACGCCGCGACCCTGCTCCAGCTCCGGCACGCCAAGACCCCGCGCTGCTCCTAGCTGCAGTGCGTGGGGACCCTCAAGACCAAGCGCTCCACCAGCCGAGGCCTGTCGTGGCCACGGCGGGCTGCCGTGCCTACACCACCGAGCTGCGTAGCGTCGCGTGGCCCGGAAATTCAAGCCAGACCTGCCTCCTCGTTACGATGGCACGACTGACCCTGCAGAGTTCCTCCAGCTCTATGAGCTGGGCATCGAAGCTGCCAGCGGGGACGAAAAGGTCATGGCGAACTAGTTCCCCATGGTGCTCAAGGAAGGAGCTCGCACCTGGCTCCTGAATCTGGCTCCAGGCACGATCTCTTCTTGGGACCAGATGCGCACCCACTTCATCGCCAACTTCCAAGGTACTTGCGACCGGCCACCCACCATGAGCGACATGCGCCGCATCAAGCAACAACCCGGAGAGACCCTGCAAAAGTACATCCAGCGCTTCAACAGCGCACGCCTCAAGATCCCCAAGGTGTCCGAGGAGGCCATCATCTCGGCCTTCTCCGATGGCGTGCGCGACGTCAAGATGAAGGAGGAGCTGGCGATGCATGAAGACCTGTGCACCTCCCTGGAGCTGTTCAACCTGGTGACCAAGTGCGCTAGGGCTGAGGAGGGATGCCTCTCCCTCCTTGAGCTGCCTGCCGCAGAACCAGAAGAGAAGAAGCCCAAGGCCAAGGACGTGAAGCGCAAGGGGGCTGCCGTGCTCGCAGCAGAACCAGACACCAAGCAGGGCAAAGATCTGCCTGAGTCCACCAGGGGCAGCCGGTACTGTGTGTACCACGACCTCCACACCCACAACACCAACGAATGCCAAGAACTCCGCACCGTGCGAGAAGGAAGGATCGGCCATCGTCCCGACCGCGCCGATCGGGGCTACGGCCGAGGAGGAGGAAGAAACACAGGACGTTGGGACGACCGTGGCCCGCGCCAAGGGTGGCGCGATCAGCCTCGCGAGGACCGCTGGTGAGACCTGCCTCGCGAGGGGGACTGGAGGGATCATCCTCGTGAGGATCGCCCACAAGGCAACGCAGGCCTCCCTCCATTGCCGCCTCAACCGAGGAGGAACGAGGACCGCCATCAAGATGAGGGGGCTGGGGGCTTCCAGGAGCCGCGTGCAATCGCCTGCATCCTGGGCGGAACTCAAGCCCCAGCCTCCCAACGCATCTTCAAGCAGTTTGCTCGCGAGGTGAACGCAGCCCTCCCCAGGCTCGAAGCAACGCGCCCTCTTAGGTGGTCGGCGTGCGCCATCACTTTCAGCTCAGCGGATGAACTCAAGTGTGCCGCCACAACTGGCGTCCTCCCGATGCTCTACTCCCCAGTCATCAGCAATGTACTGGTCACCAAGACCCTCATCGATGGTGGGGCAGGACTCAATGTCCTGTCCATGGAAACGTTCAACAATCTCCAAGTGCCCTACGACCAGCTTCAGCCAACCAAGCCCTTCTCCGGAATCACCGACGGCTCCACGGTCCCGATTGGGCAGGTTCGCCTCCCTGTCACCTTCGGGGCACGCGACAACTACCGCACCGAGCTCATCAACTTCGACGTTGCCCACATCCGCCTGCCGTACAACGCCATCCTCGGGTACCCAGCGCTGGCCAAGTTCATGTCCATGACTCACCATGGCTACAACGTCCTCAAGATGCCAGGGAGTGGCGGAGTCATCACGGTGCCCTGTGAAGAGAGGGATGCGGTGTGTTCCCTGGAGCAAGTCTTTCAGGCCGCGTCGCTGGAAGACCCGGATCGCGGAAGTAGGAGGTTTCCCGAGGCCACCCCCAAGAAGAAGAAGACATCGTCCGGACCAGCCCCTCGGGAGGCAGGCCCCTCAGGGCCCGCGTCTGCCCAGGGGGAGCCTCCTTCCATCGCATAGGAAAGCGCGCCCGGCGCCCTCCTCAGGTAGGGCTCGGGGGCTCTCCCCTGGAGGGCCACTGACCTGGCCAGGGTCACAAGGGAGGCGCTTGGGCACCACGTGGAGGCGTGCTTCGGAGCACGTTTCCCTCAAGAAGGAGCAAGGCAAGGAAGGTTGGACCCGCAGGAGCTCGTCGACAAAGCCATTCAAGAACTACAGGAATCAAGGATCATGAGAGGTTGCCGCCGTCTGCCGGTTGCGGCTCCCCATCCAGGCGAGGATGGTGGGCTGCGCGTCTGCGTCGATGTACTAGGGCTCAACCAAGCCGCTACGATGGAGCGCCTCTGGCCCTCGCGAGTGGGGCGTTGCCGGGGTTCGCCCCACAGCTACATTCGCATGCCTTACGGCCTGCCGAGCGTGGTTGCTACGCGCCAGCGCCTCATGAGGGGCATCATGGAGGCTCAAGAAGACAGGCGTTCCGCGGCCCTGGCGGAGAAGGAGGCGATTCGCGAAGAGCTGCCAGTGCCTCCGGAGCCTCCCGAGGCCCCTAGGCCTAGGGGCTCGTGAGGACCGGCTTCCGCAGCCCCCCGAGTCTGCTGCACCGACACCCCTTCGCCCTCGACACCCTCAGGCGACATCTTACAAGTTTCATTTCCAGCTGGGAGCACCCTCTCAGGGCTGCGTCGTCCCCAGGCCGCGTGGGTCCGTCCCTGCGGCATGCATCCCTTTTACTTCCATGTCGTTAGCTTGCTCTGTTGGGGGCCGGGCTGCATCATCCCCAAGTCGCTCGGGCCCAACCCAATGATGTTTACCTTCCCAGCATCTGTTCGAATGAATCCCCTCCTCCACTGCTAACGTGTTTGATCTAGTTGCCTGCTCAACTGACGCCAACTGACAGAATTGCTCCCACAACGGCACGACGCTTGCGCATGGGTCCGTCCCTGCAGTGCCGACAAACCTGGGTGGCTGAGCTCTGGCCGCGGCAGCCCCGCATGGCGCCTCCTTGTCAAGCCTCCAGTGCCTCACCTCCCCTCGGAAGCAACTAACGGCAGACTGATAGTTGTCATGGCAACCTTTTCTTCCTTCCATGATGAGTTTACAGGATCCCCTAAGGAAGTTGCACCAGGCAAGGCCCTCGCGGCGTTCCTTTCACTCTCGTCCGTGCGAACCGCTTGCACGTTAAAGGGGGGGGGGGGTGTCTGAGCATCGCGACTCAGGGATCCTACTGGCTCTCCAGCCCTCACCCTCTGGCCTTGACCACGGCATCGCGACCTGGCATACCAGCGACGGCTGAGACCAGCTCAAGGGCCGGGACCCGAGGATGTAGAGCAGAAAGGGGAGCAAAGGCGGGGGAGAAGGGGGCTCGCGAGGACCTCGCCGAGCGATTCCGCTCCTGCCGACACGCGGACCCGACGTCACACCAGGGATAATCCCCGACTCTCAAGATAAGTCACCGCCTGAAAGCACCAGCTATCGCAGCACTACCCCCGCACCTAAGGCAATCCCGTGTCAGCGACGTCGCTCTCCTTTCTCGCCGAATGATGGCTGCTTGAGCGCCAAAGGGGACCTCCTGAGCATCGCGACTCAGGGGCTCTTACCGGACCTCGGGTCGCTCACCTCCTGGCCTTGACCACGGCATCGCGACCTGGCATACCAGCGACGGCTGACGCTGCCTTGGGACTGGGACCTGTCGGCGCGGAGCACCAAGCCCTCGCGAGGTTCGAAAGGGAGAACTGAGCTAAGACGGAATCAGCAACTCGCACAGCTCTGCAACAAAAATTGTGTATTAACAGACGGGACTACAGGCACCTTACAAGCCCCCATGGGGCGCATTGTGATTCCTCGCAGGGAACGGAACCTAAGGGATGCTAACTACACGCGCTCCTGCAAAAGATGCCATCATCAACAGTGGGCCGTCAAGCGCCGGCGCCAACCCCATCCAGATCAGGGTCGGCGACGGCCAGACGAGCCCGCCCTGCTCCGGGAGCGGTGCCAGCTCGGGGGCTCGTAGCTGTCATCACTCGTCTCTGGAGTCGCGAAGACCTCGCCGGAGTCGCTGGATCCTCCGGCGCCTCCGTCGCCTGCAGAGCTACCAAGGGAGCAGTCGACGGGCCTAGCCCTCACCAGGGCAAGGTCCTGGCCACCTCTCCCGGGGCAGCACTCCAGCCGGCGCCCGTTCGCGTCGAAGACCTTGGAGAACATCGCCGAAGCCCCATCGTACTCCAAGTGGACCGCGAAGATGCCCCTTTCCCTGCAAACCCGGGCGATCTCTCTCCAGCCACGAGACATGTAAACATCTCCCGGGGCAGCGACCACGACCTCTGCCTCGGTCGCGAGGGTACTGCAGCCGGCGTGCTGTAGCCAGAGTTCCAGGGCCCCCCCGGCGGGATGACGGAGGTGAAGAAGGGATGCAGACGGATCCAAGACTGAAGAGGAATGGTGACGTGGAGCACGAACTCTTGGGAGGAGCCCTCGGCGTGAACCCCAGGAGGAACAACCCACGCCTTCATGGCCCGACGGCGCCGACCGCGGCGATCGGCATCGACACCTTCGGGGCTCTCGACGTGGGCATACAAGGGAAGTGGGAACCCCGGCGGAGCCCGCTCGCACCAGGGCCTCGGCGCCGCCTGACGATCCTCCTCGTTCGGGCTACAAAGGGCGAGCCGCTTCTTTGGCAGGAGCGGGTCCAGTCCCTCTCGAGGGGCCTTCCCCTTCTCTGCTGCAGAGAACCGGCGAATCAGAGCCATCACTACAAGATGAAGCAAGGATCAGGGAGAAGGAGAAGCAAGGAGGAGTGGACTGGAAGGGCACGCACAGTTCCGTAGTTATAGCCGGCGAAGACCAACCACCGGCCTCCATGATCATAGGTAATCATGACACGATTTGCATGCAGGGACCTGTCCAACTCGTGCGGTCACCAAGGCGCCATGGGGAAGTTGAGACGCCCACGTCCCATCAACCGCCACGCGGCGCCCAAGGCCGCAGGCTGTTAGGGCCCGTGGCGCTTCGCCCTTGCCCTTTCGCCTCTCGGCACGGCCAAGTCCGGGTGCGCCTTGGGCCCGGGGGCTACTGTCAGCGTCCTGGGAACGGGGGTCCCCAGACTTGCCTGCCTGCGGCCTGCGGCGTGGCTCAAAGGAGGCCCAGCATGGCCCATCTTCAACAACATAAGACTCAAGACCCTCGCGAGGGCCTCGCGAGGCGGATGACACGGAGCTTCCTCAGGCACGGCCTCGTCAGGCTGGCTCGCGAGGAGGCGGAGAGATCAAGGTAGGGTACCTCACGAGGTGCCCGTGACGCAAGCCATGACGACTCAGGGCGCCAGGCGGGTGCCAGCGCGCAGCGTCCGTCCTTCCTCTTTGGTGCAAAGGGGGAAAGCCCAGCCGCGGACTACCAAGGCATCAGGCAAAGGTTGCCATTTCTATGCAACGAGACCAAGACCAGGAGGACTACGAGACGGAGGTCACCGTGGAGCCCAAGACGGTGTCATCACCAGAGCTTTGCGCAGGCGAAGACTGCTTTTGTCAGGGTAGTTGATACTTGCTGTCCCCCTTCGAATTAGCCCGCCACTGTTGGCTCCCTTCCCGCTCAATATTTGGGAAGAGGACCTGGGCCTCTATAAATAGGGCCAGCCGCCCACGTAGCAGGGGGGTTCGAGCTTTTGGTTCGGTTGGCTAGTAAGAGTAAGAGAGAGAGAGAAAGAGAAGGGTGGCTGAGCTCCTCCTAGCAGTTCATCACCCCAACCAAGAGCAGACCCTCGCGAGGCTGTTCTTCCTTGTATTATCCATCATCATCAGCCCCAAGAGACAATCCACCAACCACACACTGGAGTAGGGTATTACACCACAACGGTGGCCTGGACCAGTATAAATCATGTGTTCCTTGTGCAGTTCTTTGAGTAGTTTAGATCTTTGCGAGGCGGGGAGGTAGAAGGCGTAATCTCCGCGCGCACCCTAGTGTTCAAACCTTAAGGGTCTGCCGGAACCCGAAATCCGACAAGACCTTATCTGTAAATATGGAGAGAGGTGTGGGTATCTTTTGTAAAATTGTCATAGTTTTCTTTCTATCCGTTAGGTATAGACCGGAAGGTCTATATTACAAGATGGCAGGCACACCATCATCACCAACTCAGTTTTTCACAAGAGTAGAGATGATAAGTTTGCTAACTACTAAAGTAAAGTGGAATTTGTCCATGTTATACAAGTAAATTAAGGTGATTGTTTATCATACGGGTAAGGTTGGACCAAGGGTGGTAGGAACAAATGCTCCGCCTAGAGCATGTGTGTGTGAGATGGAGTCTTAGTGTGGGTGTGTGTGTGTGTGTGTGTGTTTGTGACACGGAGTCCTCGGTGGGGAATGTAATTTAAGTGTGCGTGGCTTCATCGTAGAGAGGTGATGTGTATGGCAGAGGCCACCAACAAGGGGGTGCGAGAGAGAAAAGGCCTATAGAGAGGGAAGAGAAGGCGTGTGCGCGTGAGAGGGGTCGACATCGAGAGAACGTGTTTGTTCAAGAGACACCGAGGAATACTACTATATATCGATGGTGCATGTAGGCGGGAATTAAATGAAGGGATGGTCTTATTGGTTTCGGGATATAGGGGAACAGTGAGAGAGGGGGTAGCTAGAAGGAGATTGTTTAAGTGTGAGTGTGTGTATTACCCATCCAGGCGGAAGTGCACACAAGAAAATAACGATTCGATGTGGCATTAGGGCTGAGGGTAATTAACTACGTATGGAGACATAGGAGACCTTGAACGTGCTTGTGCGAGAGGTATACATGTATACGTGGGAGGTGTGTGTGCGCGCATGATCGGGATATAAGAAAGAAGACATAAGCCATAAGATCAACGACATGGGAGAGACGGATCGGTATGACAATATGCATGCATGTGAGAGTGCAGGGAAGAAGGACCGATAATTGAGCATGTGTTTTTGTCTTTAAGAGATGGTGGCATGGGCTGGAGCATGCATCTATGGCGAGTAGAGGGAGCGAGACACAAAGATTGTGCAAAAGATATCAACCTATAGATGCATGTATGGTAAGACATATATAGTGTGCGTGATAGGAGGCAAGAGTGCGTGCGAGAAAGAAATGTTGATGGAGAAACTACAAATAGATACAGAGATAGAGATGCTAGCTAGAGGGACATCGGCTAGTTTGAGTGTTGGAGATGACCGCCGGGTGGTTCAAAGGGTGAAGTTATGTGTGTGTGTGAGAGAAAGATAAAAAGAGGGCACATGACTGCATGTAGAGAGAAACATATATAGTGTGCGTGATAGGAAGCAAGAGTGAGGGCGAGAAAGAAGGTTGATGGAGAAACAGATAAATAGAAAGATAAAGATGCTAGCTAGTGTGTTTTAGAGGTAGGAGTCGAGTGGATCAGAAAGCTGAGTTATGTGTGTGGGTGTGAGAGAGATAGAGAGAGGGTGCATGTGAGTCACATACAAACAAAGATCAGAGAGAAATGAGATCCCAAGAGATGGAGTTTTGTGTCTGTGAGAGAGAAAGATATTTCAGAACAAGAGTGATAGCTAGAGAGACATATGAGGGAACACAAGATATCTCTAGGGATAGAGAGTGTGTGAGCGACATACAAGAGAATGGTGGAGAGATAACAGACCCTGGGAGACAGAGTTTGTGTTTGTGTGTGAGAAAGAGATATTTAAGAGGAAGAGTCGTAGCTTCTCATACCTAAGGAGCGAAAGACATCTCTGTGTGAGAGGAGGTGTGCAAGTGGCACACAGGGGAATAGTAGAGAGAAATGAGATCCTGGGAGACGAAGTTTGTGTTTGTGTGAGAGAAAGAGATTTCACATGGAGAATCATAGTTAGAGACACATAGTAAGGAGCGAGATATACTTATAGAGAGATAGAGTGATGAAGGTCGAGGGAGAGAGTACTGTCGGTGTGTTACGAAGATAAAAGATCATTATCGACATACAAGTAGCATGAGAGATACCCGAGAGACGATGAACATGTATAGGTCTAGATAGATACTCCTATATAAGCATGAGTGATAGCTATATGAGACGAATATCTGGATTAAAGGGGATACAAATATTTAAACTAGAGATCATGACATCGATAATATCATAACGCAAATTGGTGTATCAAACATGCATATTCATTTGAATTTGGGGACACGTGTAATGTTATCTAGTTTATCAATATTAGTGATCCATAGATTCTTTAATTAGAGACAATGCATGGTTTATATGCAATTAATGCCTAAACGGGACTACACTATATGTTGCGTGTGTGAAACACATTATACATGTTTGAGAAGTAAAAAACCCGCATCAATCACACATTAATTGGAGATAGTTAGCGATGAATGCATACATTGGATTTCCACATAAAGTGGTTTCAAATATTTTAAATTCCAAATTAAGATGGGTACAACCTTATGAATCTGAGATCATGCCATTTGTAAACCATATTTATGTATAAAGGGTGTTGTGCTTTTGAAAGTATATATAAAAAATGATGTATATAGAATTTTATTCCAATCGAAAATGGATCTTGCCCGAAAAAAGTAGAGTACAAACTGGATTCGAACTGAGTTGGGACGGTAAACGTGCACTCTTGCTCAACAATTTTTTTTAACAAAGCAGGGAAAGTCGCAGTAACCACCTGAAACAAAAATCTGTGAGATGGAAATTACTGCCTATCCCTGACACGCAAAGCCTATCGACTTGATTTCTATAGGTTTCGATAGGGGTAGGTTTGTAATTTCACTCAAACGTGACATAACCGCCTCTCACCCAGATTCATACACAATGGGCGCCAAAACATAGTGTCTCCTCGGCCGAAATCGATCCCTCCCCAATTCATACATTGTGGGTGCCAAAACAAACTCTCATCGACAAATATTTAGTGTATGCGAGATTACCGTCGTATCTCCAAGCGACTAATATTGCTGTGATGTAGGAAATTTTAAACGGGGGCTAAGTTTATAAATTTCCTCGCATTTGAGGCAAGTGTGCCCTGAAGACATGGTTCCCCCTTCCTCTCTCCCTCCATTTCCCCATTCGTACTCTGTGGGCGCCGGAACACCCTCTCCACCCCAGCCTCCTCCGCCCGCCACCCAATCCACCGCCGTCCTCCTCCACCATGCCGGAGCTGATACCCTGATGCTGCCGTCGATTACAAGAGATCGACCTCTCTCATCCATGGCTTCATACCGGGATCATTGCATCCCGTCCTCTCGCTTCATCCCCGCTGTCGTCCACCTTGCCGGCGCCACTCCTACGTCTGTCTCGTCCACCGCGCCCCGCCGCCACCATCTACCCTCATAAATCTGCTTCCATGCCGCCGACAACCATCAGTACCGCAGCACCGTCAAATTCTCAGCAGATGCATACACGGCCCCGCACTAGAGGTGGTATTCTTTCGTATCTCCTCGACTTAATTATCACAGCAAGAAAATAGATCGCCACTGCTTTACTCTGATTTCTTGTCCATCACTTGTTAGTTGAAAGCAAACATTGGTTGTGAAGTTGCCTTTGTCTGGTTTGAACCTTCAGATCCGCCACGGTACGCTCAACACTATACTTGCAATGCTTATGGTTTTCCCCTTTTATATTCCACACTAGTTAAATGACAGTAGACTAAATTTCAAAATTGGGTCAGTAAATTTTTGAGAGCTTGCCGGAGTTTGCCGGTTCGAAGGAAGGGGCTCGGGTGGGGATGGTGGTTGTGGGGGCCTATGGTGGGGCCTCGTCGAACAAAGAAAACTCTACGCGGGTGGGTGCGGGGTGGGGGTGGGGGTAGCAGAGGAACACAGGCGGTGGGGGTGGTTCCGGGGAGGGCAGCGGGGGGGGGGGGGGGGGGTTGGGGCCAGTGGTTCGGCTGGCAGGCCATGCGGTGTTCTGTATGGGAAGAATCAGAGACAAGGAAGAAGAAGGGTTAGGAGACGTAGGATCTTCATTCTACCGCCTGAAATGGTCGACTGACCCAAATGACAAAAGTCACATGACTTGCATGCAGACATGACTTTATATTCAGCAGCATCATTGTAGCTACTTAGCACTGCTCCTGAATCCATCAAGCTAAACAACGTGCCACTCATAATTCGAAACTTGTTGCTCAAATACGAATCTGATATGATGCTGATATTACTAAAACAGATAATGTTTAATTGGTCAGCTAATGTTCCCACTTTACTTTCGAAAAGCACGTGCACCACATATAGAGAGACAGCAGGGAGTTGCTCTCTTAATGCGCTCTGGTTCATCATGTGTGGGAACTGCGCAAAGAACATTTTTTTATCCAAAATCTGCATGCTCTTCTTTGGCATGTTCCTCTTCCATTCTTCTTTAATAAGTACTCTCTCCGTTCCAAAATACAAGTCTTTGTTTAGATTCCACCATGGACTACATATGGAGCAAAATGAGTGAATCTACAGTCTAAAATGTATTTGTATACATCTGTATGTGATCCATAGTAGAAATATCTACAAAGACATATATTTTGGAATGGAGGGAGTATGATAGTAGTACAGTATGTTCCGTGTAGCGAAGATGAGCAGGGACATTTGCAGTGTAGAGGTCTATACGATCGGTTGTGATGGACACTTTGAACTCTTCGGGCCTCTTTGATTCGTAGGATTTTGTAAACATAGGAATATGAATTGTAGTGGCCTACCCACTTGAATCCTATAAGATTAGCAAGGAAATGCAGGGAGCTGTGTCGCCTTTGAGAGTTACACTGATATTAAAAGTATCGCACCTTCAGTTGAAGAGAGCTGGGATCGGAAGCCTTTCTAGCCATACCGACAATACTAGCACATATATTCCAGCAAGTTCCACTTTGCTGATTTTACTCCTGATGGTTACGATTTTTCCATTATATCTACACTATGATCTGCGTAGGTGCTTCGTGTCCTACTAGTAGCTGTTCACGCTTTAAAGCTAAATAACAAACCAATCACATGTCCTAAGGTTCTTCAAATAGGAATGTGATATGATAATGACATTAGCTAACAGACACACATTTAATTGGTTAGCTAATGCTCGCAATTGATTTTCTAAATGTATGTGGCCACATATAGAGAGATATCATGGAATTGCATTTCTTTGGGCGCTCTGATTCATCATGGGCGGGAAACCAACATTGTATAGAAAGAAGGGGAATCTCAATAATATGCTTCCTCTTCTGCTCTTTAACATGTTCCTCTTATGTTCTTCTTTAGTAAGCACAGTATGTTCCCTATCAGGAAGGGGAGCAGGGACATCTGCAGTCGACAGCTGTATTGGGTCGGTTCTACTAAATGATTTTGCACTTCGAGTTGGTCTGCCATAATACCCCAGAAATGGTTGGAGCCGTGCGGTCTATGATAGACTAAACTGATAGTAACAGTTGTGCGCCTTCAGATGAATAGAGGTGGCCTGTAGTTCATCGATAGGCTACATTATAGTAGCGGCAAAACCCTGTGTTTTCCAACCAGTTCCGCTTTCCTGATTTATTTATGGTGGTTATGGTGTACCCCTATTATGTACACTACGATCTGCCTACTGGTTCTGCGCTCTCGTTATCATGGTTTGGCAATAAACATTCTATACGGTATATTATGAACCGATCATCTGCGAACTATCCTTACATCTAGGGCCCCCAACAGGGAGCCTATTTTTTGTGTAGTTGTTCCAGATTGTATTAATCTACTCACCATATTACAGCACACATGGGCTCTCTCATTAGAATTCAGTGATAGCACACAAGGGTTTACAGGAAGCCTCTATTATATTACAATATCCTCAGCATTACAATGATAATCTCACTACTATTTGTGTTTTCATGCTTTACAGATATTGTATGTAATCACAATGAATATAAGAATGCGCACATCAGAAGAATATTGCAGAACAGTTCAATGGGTAACATGTTGGGGAACGTAGTAATTTCAAAATTTTTCCTACGCACACGCAAGATCATGGTGATGCATATCAACGAGAGGGGAGAGTGTTGTCTACGTACCCTCGTAGACCGACAACGGAAGCGTTATGACAACACGGTTGATGTAGTCGTACGTCTTCACGGCCCGACCGCTCAAGCACCGAAACTACGGCACCTCCGAGTTCTAGCACATGTTCAGCTCGATGACGATCCCCAGACTCCGATCCAGCAAAGTGTCAGGGAAGAGTTCTGTCAGGATGACGGCGTGGTGACGATCTTGATGTTCTACCGTCGCAGGGCTTCGCCTAAGCACCGCTACAATATTATCGAGGAGTATGGTGGAGGGGGGCACCGCACACGGCTAAGAGAACGATCACGAAGATCAACTTGTGTGTCTAGAGGTGCCCCCTGCCCCCGTATATAAAGGAGCAAGGGGGGAGGCCGGCCAGCCCTTGGGGGCGTGCCAAGGAGGAGGAGTCCTCCTCCTAGTAGGAGTAGGAAAGAGTCCTACTCCTACTAGGAGGGGGAAAGGAAGGGGGAGAGGGAGAAGGAAAGGGGGGCGCCGCCCCCCTCTCCTAGTCCAATTCGGACCAGAGGGGGAGGGGGCGCGCGGCCCACCCTGACCGCCCCTCTTTCTCTCCACTAGGGCCCATAAGGCCCATTACTTTCTGGGGGGGGGGGGTTTCCGGTAACCCTCCGGCACTCCAGTTTTCTCCGAAATCACCCGGAACACTTCCGCTGTTCGAATATAGCCGTCCAATATATCAATCTTTATGTCTCGACCATTTCGAGACTCCTCGTCATGTCCGTGATCACATCCAGGACTCCGAACAAACTTCGGTACATCAAAATGTATAAACTCATAATGAAACTGTCATCGTAACGTTAAGCGTGCGGACCCTACGGGTTCGAGAACAATGTATACCGAGACATGTCTCCGGTCAATAACCAATAGCAGAACCTGGATGCTCATATTGGCTCCCACATATTCTACGAAGATCTTTATCGGTCAGACCGCATAACAACATACTTTGTTCCCTTTGTCATCGGTATGTTACTTGCCCGAGATTCGATCGTCGGTATCTCAATACCTAATTCAATCTCGTTACCGGCAAGTCTCTTTACTCGTTTCATAATACATCATCTCACAACTAACTCATTAGTTGCAATGCTTGCAAGGCTTATGTGATGTGCATTACCGAGAGGGCCCAGAGATACCTCTCCGACAATCAGAGTGACAAATCCTAATCTTGAAATACGCCAACCCAACATGTACCTTTGGAGACACCTGTAGAGCTCCTTTATAATCACCCAGTTACGTTGTGACGTTTGGTAGCACACAAAGTGTTCCTCCAGAAAACGGGAGTTGTATAATCTCATAGTCATAGGAACATGTATAAGTCATGAAGAAAGCAATAGCTACATACTAAACGATCGGGTGCTAAGCTAGTGGAATGGGTCATGTCAATCACATCATTCTCCTAATGATGTGATCCCGTTAATCAAATGACAACACATGTCTATGGTTAGGAAACATAACCATCTTCGATTAACGAGCTAGTCAAGTAGAGGCACACTAGTGACGTTTAGTTTGTTTATGTACTCACACAAGTATTATGTTTCCGGATAATAAAATTCTAGCATGAATAATAAACATTTATCATGATATAAGGAAATAAATAATAACTTTATTATTGCCTCTAGGGCATATTTCCTTCAGTCTCCCACTTGCACTAGAGTCAATAATCTAGATTACATAGTAATGATTCTAACACCCATGGAGCTTTGGTGCTGATCATGTTTTGCTCGTGGAAGAGGCTTAGTCAACGGGTCTGCTACATTCAGATCCGTATGTATCTTGCAAATCTCTATGTCTCCCACCAGGACTAGATCCCAGATGGAATTGAAGCGTCTCTTGATGTGCTTGGTTCTCTTGTGAAATTTGGATTCCTTTGCCAAGGCAATTGCACCAGTATTGTCACAAAAGATTTTTTATTGGACGCGATGCACTAGGTATGACACCTAGATCGGATATGAACTCCTTCATCCAGACTCCTTCGTTTGCTGCTTCCGAAGTAGCTATGTACTCTGCTTCACATGTAGATCCCGCCACAACGCTTTGTTTAGAACTGCACCAAGTGACAGCTCCACCATTTAATGTAAACACGTATCCGGTTTGCGATTTAGAATCGTCCGGATCAGTGTCAAAGCTTGCATCAATGTAACCATTTACGATGAGCTCTTTGTCACCTCCATATACGAGAAACATATCCTTAGTCCTTTTCAGGTATTTCAGGATGTTCTTGACTGCTGTCCAGTGATCCATTCCTAGATTACTTTGGTACCTCCCTGCTAGACTTATAGCAAGACATACATCAGGTCTGGTACACAGCATTGCATACGTGATAGAGCCTATGGCTGAAGCATAGGGAACATCTTTCATTTTCTCTCTATCTTCTACAGTGGTCGGGCATTGAGTCTTACTCAATTTCACACCTTGTAACACAGGCATGAATCCTTTCTTTGCTTGATCCATTTTGAACTTCTTCAAAACTTTGTCAAGGTATGTGCTTTGTGAAAGTCCAATTAAGCATCTTGATCTATCTCTATAGATCTTAATGCCCAATATGTAAGCAGCTTCACCGAGGTCTTTCATTGAAAAACTCTTATTCAAGTATCCCTTTATGCTATCCAGAAATTCTATATCATTTCCGATTAGTAATATGTCATCTACATATAATATCAGAAATGCTACAGAGCTCCCACTCACTTTCTTGTAAATATAGGCTTCTCCAAAAAGTTTGTACAAAACCAAATGCTTTGACCACATTATCAAAGCGTTTATTCCAACTCCGAGAGGCTTGCACCAGTCCATAAATGGATCGCTGGAGCTTGCACACTTTGTTAGCTCCCTTTGGATCGACAAAACCTTCCGGATGCATCATATACAACTCTTCTTCCAGAAATCCATTCAGGAATGCAGTTTTGACATCCATCTGCCAAATTTCATAATCATAAAATGCGGCAATTGCTAACATGATTCGGACAGACTTAAGCATCACTACGGGTGAGAAGGTCTCATCATAGTCAATCCCTTGAACTTGTCGAAAACCTTTTGCAACAAGTCGAGCTTTGTAGACAGTAACATTACCGTCAGCGTCAGTCTTCTTCTTGAAGATCCATTTATTCTCTATTGCTTGCCGATCTTTGGGCAAGTCAACCAAAGTCCACACTTTGTTCTCATACATGGATCCCATCTCAGATTTCATGTCTTCAAGCCATTTTGTGGAATTTGGGCTCACCATCGCTTCTTCATAGTTCGTACGTTCATCATGATCTAGTAGCATGACTTCCAGAACAGGATTACCATACCACTCTGGTGCGGATCTTACTCTGGTTGATCTACGAGGTTCAATAGTAACTTGTTCTGAAGTTTCATGATCATCATCATTAGCTTCCTCACTAATTGGTGTAGGTGTCACAGAAACTGGTTTCTGTGATGTACTACTTTCCAATAAGGGAGCAGGTACAGTTACCTCATCAAGTTCTACTTTCCTCCCACTCACTTCTTTCGAGAGAAACTCCTTCTCTAGAAAGTTTCCGAATTTAGCAACAAAAGTCTTGCCTTCGGATCTGTGATAGAAGGTGTATCCAATAGTTTCCTTTGGATATCCTATGAAGACACATTTCTCCGATTTGGGTTCGAGCTTATCAGGTTGAAGCTTTTTCACATAAGCATCGCAGCCCCAAACTTTCAGAAACGACAACTTTGGTTTCTTGCCAAACCACAGTTCATAAGGCGTCGTCTCAACGGATTTTGATGGTGCCATATTTAACGTGAATGCGACCGTCTCTAAAGAATAACCCCAAAACGATAGCGGTAAATCAGTAAGAGACATCATAGATCGCACCATATCTAGTAAAGTACGATTACGATGTTCGAACACACCATTACGCTATGGTGTTCCGGGTGGTGCGAGTTGCGAAACTATTCCGCATTGTTTCAAATGTACACCAAACTCATAACTCAAACATTCTCCTCCATGATCAGATCGTAGGAATTTTGTTTTCTTGTTATGATGATTTTCAACTTCACTCTGAAATTCTTTGAACTTTTCAAATGTTTCAGACTTATGTTTCATTAAGTAGATATACCCATATCTGCTTAAGTCATCTGTGAAGGTGAGAAAATAACGATATCCGCCACGAGCCTCAACATTCATCGGACCACATACATCTGTATGTATGATTTCCAACAAATTTGTTGCTCTCTCCATAGTACCGGAGAACGGTGTTTTGGTCATCTTGCCCATAAGGCACGGTTCGCAAGTACCAAGTGATTCATAATCAAGTGGTTCCAAAAGTCCATCAGTATGGAGTTTCTTCATGCGCTTTACACCGATATGACCTAAACGGCAGTGACACAAATAAGTTGCACTATCATTATCAACTCTGCATCTTTTGGCTTCAACATTATGAATATGTGTGTCACTACTATCGAGATTTAATAAGAATAGACCACTCTTCAAGGGTGCATGACCATAAAATATATTACTCATATAAATAGAACAACCATTATTCTCTGATTTAAATGAATAACCATCTCGCATCAAACAAGATCCAGATATAATGTTCATGCTCAATGCTGGCACCAAATAACAATTATTTAGGTCTAATACTAATCCCGAAGGTAGATGTAGAGGTAGCGTACCGACCGCGATCACATCGACTTTGGAACCATTTCCCACGCGCATCGTCACCTCATCCTTAGCCAATCTTCGCTTAATCCGTAGTCCCTGTTTCGAGTTGCAAATATTAGCAACAGAACCAGTATAAAATACCCAGGTGCTACTGCGAGCATTAGTAAGGTACACGTCAATAACATGTATATCATATATACCTTTGTTCACCTTTCCATCCTTCTTATCCGCCAAATACTTGGGGCAGTTCCGCTTCCAGTGACCAGTCTGCTTGTAGTAGAAGCACTCAGTTTCAGGCTTAGGTCCAGATTTGGGTTTCTTCTCCTGAGCAGCAACTTGCTTGCTGTTCTTTTTGAAGTTCCCCTTCTTCTTCCCTTTTCCCTTTTTCTCGAAACTAGTGGTCTTGTTGACCATCAACACTTGATGCTCCTTCTTGATTTCTACCTCCGCAACTTTCAGCATTGCGAAGAGCTCAGGAATTCTCTTATCCATCCCTTGCATATTATAGTTCATCACGAAGCTCTTGTAGCTGGGTGGAAGTGATTGGAGAATTCTGTCAATGACGCAATCATCTGGAAGATTAACTCCCAATTGAATCAAGTGATTATTATACCCAGACATTTTGAGTATATGCTCACTGACAGAACTGTTCTCCTCCATCTTGCAGCTATAGAACTTATTGGAGACTTCATATCTCTCAATCCGGGCATTTGCTTGAAATATTAACTTCAACTCTTGGAACATCTCATATGCTCCATGACGTTCAAAACGTCATTGAAGACCCGATTCTAAGCCGTAAAGCATGGCACATTGAACTATCGAGTAGTCATCAGCTTTGCTCTGCCAGACATTCTTAACGTCGTCAGTTGCATCAGCAGTAGGCCTAGCACCCAGCGGTGCTTCCAGGACGTAACATTTCTGTGCAGCAATGAGGATAATCCTCAAGTTACGGACCCAGTCCGTGTAATTGCTACCATCATCTTTCAACTTTGCTTTCTCAAGGAACGCATTAAAATTCAATGGAACAACAACACGGGCCATCTATCTACAATCAAACATAAACAAGCAAGATACTATCAGGTACTAAGTTCATGATAAATTTAAGTTCAATTAATCATATTACTAAAGAACTCCCACTTAGATAGACATCCCTCTAATCCTCTAAGTGATCACGTGATCCAAATCAACTAAACCATGTCCGATCATCACGTGAGATGGAGTAGTTTCATTGGTGAACATCACTATGTTGATCATATCTACTATATGATTCACGCTCGACCTTTCGGTCTCCGTGTTCCGAGGCCATATCTGTATATGCTTGGCTCACCAAGTATAACCTGACTATTCCGCGTGTGCAACTGTTTTGCACCCATTGTATTTGAACGTAGAGCCTATCACACCCGATCATCACGTGGTGTCTCAGCACGAAGAACTTTCGCAACGGTGCATAATCAGGGAGAACACTTCTTGATAATTAGTGAGAGATCATCTTAAAATGGTACCGTCAATCAAAGCAAGATAAGATGCATAAAAGATAAACATCACATGCAATCAATATAAGGGATATGATATGGCCATCATCATCTTGTACTTGTGATCTCCATCTTCGAAGTACCGTCATGATCACCATCGTGACCGGCGCGACACCTTGATCTCCATCGTATCATCGTTGTCGTCTCGCCAATCTTATGCTTCCACGACTATCGCTACCGCTTAGTGATAAAGTAAAGCATTATAGCGCGATCATATTGCATACAATAAAGCGACAACCATATGGCTCCTGCCAGTTGCCGATAACTCGGTTACAAAACATGATCATCTTATACAATAAAATTTAGCATCATGTCTTGACCATATCACATCACAACATGCCCTGCAAAAACAAGTTAGACGTCCTCTACTTTGTTGTTGCAAGTTTTACGTGGCTGCTACGGGCTTAGCAAGAACCGTTATTACCTACGCATCAAAACCACAACGATAGTTTGTCAAGTTGGTGCTGTTTTAACCTTCGCAAGGACCGGGCGTAGCCACACTTGGTTCAACTAAAGTTGGAGAAACTGACACCCGCCAGCCACCTATGTGCAAAGCACGTCGGTAGAACCAGTCTCGCGTAAGCATACGCGTAATGTCGGTCCGGGCTGCTTCATCCAACAATACTGCCAAACCAAAGTATGACATGCTGGTAAGCAGCATGACTTATATCACCCACAACTCACTTGTGTTCTACTCGTGCACAACATCAACGCATAAAACCTAGGCTCTGATACCACTATTGGGGAACGTAGTAATTTCAAAAAATTTCCTACACACATGCAAGATCATGGTGATGCATAGCAACAAGAGGGGAGAGTGTTGTCTACGTACCCTTGTAGACCGACAACGGAAGTGGTATGACAACGCGGTTGATGTAGTCGTACGTCTTCACGGCCCGACCGATCAAGCACCAAAACTACGGCACCTCCGAGTTCTAGCACATGTTCAGCTCGATGACGATCCCCGGACTCTGATCCAGCAAAGTGTCGGGGAAGAGTTCCGTCAGCACGACGGCGTGGTAACAATCTTGATGTTCTACCATCGCAGGGCTTCGCCTAAGCACCGCTACAATATTATCGAGGAGTATGGTGGAGGGGGGCACCGCACACGGCTAAGAGAACGATCACGAAGATCAACTTGTGTGTCTAGAGGTGCCCCCTGCCCCCGTATATAAAGGAGAAAGGGGGGAGGCCGGCCAGCCCTTGGGGGCACGCCAAGGAGGAGGAGTCCTCCTCCTAGTAGGAGTAGGACTCCCTCTTTCCTACTCCTACTAGGAGGGGGAAAGGAAGGGGGAGAGGGAGAAGGAAAGGGGGGCGCCGCCCCCCCTCTCCTAGTCCAATTCGGACCAGAGGGGGAGGGGGCGCGCGGCCCACCCTGGCCGCCCCTATCTCTCTCCACTAGGGCCCATAAGGCCCATTACTTCTCCCGAGGGGTTCCGGTAACCCTCCGGCACTCCGGTTTTCTCCGAAATTACCCGGAACACTTCCGGTGTCCGAATATAGCTGTCCAATATATCAATCTTTATGTCTCGACCATTTAGAGACTCCTCATCATGTCCGTGATCACATCCGGGACTCTGAACAAACTTCGGTACATCAAAATGTATAAACTCATAATGAAACTGTCATCGTAACGTTAAGCGTGCGGACCCTATGGGTTCGAGAACAATGTAGACATGACCGAGACATGTCTCCGGTCAATAACCAATAGTGGAACCTGGATGCTCATATTGGCTCCCACATATTCTACGAAGATCTTTATCGGTCAGACCGCATAACAACATACTTTGTTCCCTTTGTCATCGGTATGTTACTTGCCCGAGATTCGATCGTCGGTATCTCAATACCTAGTTCAATCTCGTTACTGGCAAGTCTCTTTACTCGTTTCGTAATACATCATCTCACAACTAACTCATTAGTTGCAATGCTTGCAAGGCTTATGTGATGTGCATTACCGAGAGGGCCCAGAGATACCTCTCCGACAATCGGAGTGACAAATCCTAATCTTGAAATACGCCAACCCAACATGTACCTTTGGAGACACCTGTAGAGCTCCTTTATAATCACCCAGTTATGTTGTGACGTTTGGTAGCACACAAAGTGTTCCTCTGGCAAACGGGAGTTGCATAATCTCATAGTCATAGGAACATCTATAAGTCATGAAGAAAGCAATAGCAACATACTAAACGATCGGGTGCTAAGCTAATGGAATGGGTCATGTCAATCACATCATTCTCCTAATGATGTGATCCCGTTAATCAAATGACAACACATGTCTATGGTTAGGAAACATAACCATCTTCGATTAACGAGCTAGTCAAGTAGAGGCACACTAGTGACGTTTAGTTTGTCTATGTACTCACACAAGTATTATGTTTCCGGATAATACAATTCTAGCATGAATAATAAACATTTATCATGATATAAGGAAATAAATAATAACCTTATTATTGCCTCTAGGGCATATTTCCTTCATAACAAACTTTGCATGAAACCCACATGCTCCCGACCTATAGATTCTTATTCAGAATATGATCCTAATGACTATTCTGAGCTCAAGGAGTCAAATGCAGATCGCCTATCATGTTCACCCAATAAGGTGCCTATTCTAGTTTGGCAAGGTTTTATTGGTTGCACATATCTTGCATAAGGTGTCTTGCATTTATTTTGCTTTGTTGCTCTACCATCTGCTTAGTTTACTCATGATATATGTGAAGATGCCATGCCCATCGATTATCAACACCTATTCCATTTGTCGTCATACCATGTTTTTCCATTCAAATGTTGTTCTTGTGTTTCAGACATCCAAAAGGAAGAGGGTGATTGCAGAACCTGAAGGAGTACAAGCAAAGTCCTTGAAAAAGTTGGTGCTACCGGAGAAATCACATAGCACCCGACGTATATTGGCGATAGAACCAGTGCCGCAAAACCTAGGATATCGCAACTATGTTGGTCGCTGCTTTGCTCTTGTGAGTACCTATTGTCCTATCGATATCCTTACATTCATACCTGGTGGATTATGTGACATCATTGTGCATTATAGCTTGCTTATCCACTTTTCACTCCAAATTATTAGATCTATATTAATGCTTAAATTAATGTAGAATAAACCCAACGCTTTTGAAGAAATTTAGTTCTGCATTGTTCTTGTAAGTATCTGCTGTCCTTCATCACTATACTTATATTTGTCTGCTAGTTCTTCATGTACACTTTGCAGCTTATTTTCCCTTGTCCTCCACTTTTCTACACATCAGATCTACATTTACTCTTGCCAAAATATTGAATAAAACCAATGTTACTAAAGAAGTTTAGCTCCGCATTGCTCTTGTTAGTGCCTTCTACCTGTATGTTGTATTTACATTTGTACTCTTCATCTTAAGTTAAATAATCGCCATTTGTTCCTATATTTTCACATCTATATTTACTATTAACAAAATGGAGAATAAAGGCAATACTCTTCAAGAAGAGTGTGTGGTAGACTTCTTGAAATGCCCCCCCATCAATATGGACAATGCCTTTATAGAGCCTGTCTTCACTACTAATGTAAGTTTGTCCTCCTCGAGCCTTCAAACTTTGTTGTGTATATTTGGATAGCTATGAGTGCAAATGCTGTTTATTTTCGTCATCTGCATCAAATTGCTCATTCAAAGTTTATAAAGTAGAAGTACATAAACATCAGTTTGTCCTTCTCAATTTCAGTCTTTAGTTGTACAATCTAGTTCCTTATTTGTAGCATGTAAATTAGACTAAACATGGCAAGTTATCTTCTTTAGCACTATGTGTATGCTTGTGTTCTTGATCTGTAATCTAGTGGTGTGGTGAGACTACAAACAACAACACAATGACATATCCTGCTATGTGTCAACTATGAACAATGCCATATTATATTAATGTTATTTAAATCGTGTCTCTTTATTTACCAATATGAAATGGTATAAATGGATAGTACACTCACCATTCATGTTTATACATTGTTTAGAACTACATCTATGCTTGTGTTCTTGATCTGTAATCCAGAGGTCTGGTGAAGCTGGCCGCTCCTGCACAATGCCATTTCCTGCCATGTTAACTATGAATAATGCCTATTATGTTAATGCTATTTTCAACCGTGCCTCTTTATTTCTGACAAAGAAGTGAGATGAATTGACAGCACTGATGCTTATACATGCAAAATCGTTTATCTATCTACTTGTTTCTCTTTCGGGGTGACAACACTGCTGCTAGGAAGAATTGCCACAATGATAGTTAGATAAACCCATTGTTTCTCCCACTAACAAATTATCCATAGGAGAAGGCAACACATCTTGACGGTAGGGATGCAACCATGAAGTCACATCTTGATGTAATGTCAAACTTACTCAGTGACACAAGCTCGATGAAGTTGCCGCCTGAATCTGTTCAACTTCTTCAGTCTGAAATTCAAGCAGAAATACATGCATCCACTCAAATCCGACTGGAACTCCAATCTCTGTGCAAGATTAACTGGAAGTATAGGATGTTTATTGATGCCATGCATCTTAAGTTGGTGGATATGAGCGCCAAAGAAGCATAGTATCATCAGGTTGCTAAGATGCTTGCGCTATAGGTCCTGCGCCGGGCTAACCTTTCTTGAATTGTGTTGAAGTGCTGTCGGTTTTGTCTATTATTTTGTCCGGCTGTTAACTTCCACTGCTGGAGACTTGGCTAGTTTACGTAATCTGCTGCCTGGTTGCCCTTTATTATCACTGGCGGTGAACTTTGATACAGAGGGGATGTAATATGTTGTAATTTCTTTGTTTTATAGTCTAGGTTTATTCTTCGTCACGATGTTGTAATTTATTTGTTGTTTCTATTGTTGTTGCTCTAAGAAAAGGTCGTAATATTCGATCGGTGCACAATGAGCCAACAGGTTAGGTTTATAAAATAATAATTTATGTACCAAAACTGGCCGGTCGCCAATCGCTAGTACGGGCTGAACCGTGGGCCTACAATCATCGTGGGCCATTAGTTTGGTCTAGTCTTAATCTGGCCCACTATTAGTTTCGGGTCTTCAAAAGGCCTAGTAAACCGCTTGCCTTAATTGGGCCCGAAAATTAATTAGGCTTTTAATAGATTGAAATGTTTTTGGGCCTTGGCTGACCCAATTACATGACGGGCGAGAAGCAGGCTGGATGTGTAAATGGCCCAAATTAGGCCCAACACTCTCAAGGGCCTTTAACGGGCCAATGGGCAGTTTGGGATAGAATGTATCCACGAAGACTACGGGCCGTTAAGAGGTCAAAAGTGACTACAAACCATAATTAGGCCCAGGTGCAACTTGGGCCTTTAAATGAACGAAAGTGAAACTGGGCCAAAAGAGGCCCATATATAGACAGGGTCGTTGACATGCCGAAACTAGTATTGGGCCGAACTGTTAAACGGGCCATTAAGAGGCTGAAGAGCAAATCAGGCCGCCAATGGGCCCAAAGGCACATTAGCTGTTAAAAGGGCTGTATCTGTTATGGACCATAATTTGGCCCAAGAAATAAAAGTCAGTTATCACGCCGGATCAGGTGTGGACCATAATTTGGGCAAAACTATTGCAGGTTGTTGATGGGCCGGATCTGACATGGGCTATAAACCGGGCCCTAAATATTGCAGTCATTTAAAGACCTGTACCTGATTTGGGCTATAATTTGGTCCAGAAAATGTTAGGCTGTTAACGGGTCGGCCCATTAGATCTGACGAAATCTTGCACTACAAAAAAAGATACACCCGTGACATTTTGGGCCGAATGAAATTTTTTTCTGTCATACATATGACACTTCTATGACGATAATTGTGACAAAACCCGGTATCATCATAGATGTGGTGGGCTCCTACTTCTATGACAAAAAATCATGACAAAAAATGGGCTTTTCGTCCTGGGCGGGCCGGAGACGCAGCTGCATGACATTCTTTGGGCCGTCCATGATGGAAAAAACCATGGTAGAAGCAAGGGGGAGGAAAATTTTGAGGAGTTCCTGGTTACGGTGGGAGGTTGGGAGCCGAGCGATGCATGTTTCTCTCGTACACATACGTGCGTGTGTGCGAGGCATTGGCTCTAACTGAACCCGAGCGAGGCGTTGAGCTCTAACTGAACCCGAGCGATTGCACTTCAGGCTACGCATTACTGAACCCGAGCGATCGATCGATGGCTATTAACTACACCCGATCGAGTGATTCCTTCGCTATTGCTGCTAACTGAAGCCGATCGATGCTGCCTCTGGATGAACAGTGAGCGTTGCGGGGGGGGGGGGGTTGGATGAATAGTTCCCAGTGGGGGTGGATGAACAGGACCCCCTGGTGTTGCCTATGGATGAATAGGACCCTGATCGATCGAGCCGGTTGGGGCTGGATGAACAGGACACCGTGGAGGGCTGGATGAACAGGACCACCCCGTGGAGGGTAGGATGAACAGTAGACGGTGGAGGGAAGGATGAACAGTAGCCCGTGGAGGGGTGGTTGAACAGGAGCCCGTGGAGAGGGCTGGTTGAACAGTAGCCGGTGGAGTAGCGCGCTGTGGAGGCTGGATGAACAGGAGCCCGTGGATGAACAGTCGCAGGTGGATGCTGGAGGAGGTCGACGGTGGATGAACAGTAGCTCGTGGAGGCTGGAGGGGGTCGACGGTGGAGATGAACAGTATCCCGTGGAGTCCCGTTTTGCGGTACGCCACACCCCCCCGATGAACGGGACCCCCGTTTCGACCGTAGCGCCCCAACACAAGTCCGTTTCATCCGTTTTGCGGTACGCCACACCCCTCCCGATCAACAGGACCCCTGTTTCGACCGTAGGAGGTCCGTTTCCTCCATTTTGCGGTACGCCAGATCCCTCCTGATCAACATGACACCGTTCCAAACGTAGGAGGTCCGTTTCCTCCGTTGTGCGGTACGTCAGGCCTCGTTTCCATCGCCTATTCCGTCCAAGCCCTCCCGATGAACATGACCACACATTCTGTTCTGACCCAGCCGGTTGGCTCCCACGTGTTTCGTTGCCTTCCCATGCACACGACGCATTCCGTTGCCTCCCCATGCACACGACGCATTCCGTTGCCTCCCCATGAACACGACGATGACGTTGTTTCTTCGTTCTGACCCAGCCATGTCAACGAGCCCTCGCCGTACGTATGCGCGAGTAAGCGTTCGAGACCTCGCCCGTATGTATACATACGTGGCCATATTTTATTTCTTGCACCCTGTCCGCCTCTACTACGACACGTGCACGCCTCTACATCCACCAGTATATATGTACGTACACGTTTGCGACCAGAATGACAATGCTACGTACGCTTCGACCAGGTGGGTCCCGACTGTCAGGCACTTCCTTACGTGCGAAGATGTAGCTGGTGGGTCCCAGCAGTCAGGGGGGCGAAATACGGTGGCCCGTCCGATGGGTCTGTTGGGAATAAGTCGTGGAAGAGCCCAGGACGCAGTGCGTGTGCGTGCGTGGCGGTGAACGCGTCGGGCTCGGTCGTGGCAGCCTGGGTCGCGTGTGTGCGTGACCAGGTATGTGTGCGTGTGCGTCCTGGCATTCGAGCCCGTGAGCCGTTGCGTGTGGGCGAGACGAGCGGGGGAGTAACCGCGTCGGGGCGCTGGAATCGGCCTACGACGACTGCGTACGAGCGCGTCGGGTGAGTGGGTCTGGGAGCGTGGGACGTGGGGTGTGCATGCGTGCAGAGCATGGCGTAGCGCGTGCATGCATGCGGGTATAAGGCCAGTTCTCTCCTCTGTTGTAGCTCGCTGATTGTACTGAGTCCGGGCTCAGAGAAAGAAAAAGACGCCATTCGTTGGCGGGCGGAGTTCGTGCTCCGGGAAAACACTTGTGTCCTGTGTCCTTCTTCTTCCTTCTACTTCTTCTTTGCTGGTTTGAGCCAGAGAGAGAGAGAGGCAGCAGCTAGGGCAGTCTAGGGCTAGGGTTAGACACCAACAATTGGTATCAGAGCTTCGGTTCGGACGATAACTGGTGGCCATGGCGTTGGTTCCTCACGGCGGTGGCGCGGGCGGATCGGTGTCGATGGCGATGCCGATGCTCACGGTGGACAACTACACCGTCTGGGCGATCAAGGCGCAGGCCATCCTCGACGTGCACACCATCTGGGAGGCGGTGGCGCCGGGCGATGCAGCGGCGAACGCGAGGAAGGACAAGACGGCGCGTGCGTTGCTGCTCGGAGCATTACCGGAGGACGTGCTGCTCTTGGTGGTGACAAAGCCCACCGCCAGGGAGGTATGGGACTCCCTGAAGGTGAGGTTCATTGGCGCCGATCGGGTCCGTGGGGCAAGGCTGGCGACGCTGCGTGGGGAGTTCGACCACCTGAAGATGGCGGACGGCGAGGCACTGGACGCGTACGCCGGGAGGCTGGCCGGGATGATGGCGAGGTACGCGAACCTCGGGGAGACGCTGGGCGACCCGACGCTTGTGAAGTAGCTGCTCATGACGGCGGCGCAGTGGGCAGCGCGGGAGCATCGACACGGCGGTGCTCGGGACGACGACGACGATGGCAAGAGCATGGCGTCGAGCAGTGGCAGGAACCGGCGTGGACGCTGCTACAAGTGCGGCGTGCGCGGCCACTTCTAGAGGGACTGTCCCAAGCTGCAGAGGGAGCCGGCGGCGGAGCGCGTGCTGCTGGCGGACGTCGCCGACGTTGAGGACGACGGCCTCCTCTAGTTCACGGCTTAGGGGGAGTGTGTTGGGAATAAGCCATGGAAGAGCCCAGGACGCAGTGCGTGTGCGTGCGCGGCGGTGAACGCGTCGGGCTCGGCCGTGGCAGCCTGGGTCGCGTGTGTGCGTGACCAGGTATGTGTGCGTGTGTGTCCTGGCATTCGAGCGCGTGGGCCGTTGCGTGTGGGCGAGACGAGCGGGGGAGTAACCGCGTCGGGGCGCTGGAATCGGCCTACGGCGACTGCGTACGAGCGCGTTGGATGAGTGGGTCTGGGAGCATGGGACGTGGGGTGTGCATGCGTGTAGAGCGTGGCGAGCGTGTGCGTGCGTGCGGGTATAAGGCCAGTTCTCTCCTCTGTTGTAGCTCGCTGATTGTACTGAGTTCGGGCTCAGAGAAAGAAAAAGACGCCATCCGTTGGCGGGCGGAGTTCGTGCTCCGGGGAAACACTTGTGTCCTGTGTCCTTCTTCTTCCTTCTACGTCTTCTTCGCTGGTTTGAGCCAGAGAGAGAGAGAGAGAGGCAGCAGCTAGGGCAGTCTAGGGCCAGGGTTAGGCACCAACAGGGTCCCTGCTGTCAGGTGGAGGAATAATTATTTTGCACGTAATAATGAGGCACTTCCTTGCTGTGGCCTTGGACCCAGCTGTCAGCCTCTCCATGTACAGTCCACGTACGATGGAAGCCATTCCTTGACCATGTTGACCACGCCGCTCCGAGAGCACCAGGGCGGTGGACGACGGCGAGGCCTAGGAAGGGGACGACGCGGAGCCGAGGAAGACGCGGCAGTGGATGCCCACGCGTAGAGTAGTATGAGGGCACTGGTTCGCTGCGGTGTGAGGCTGCCGTCGCCGCAGAGTAACAGGGGGTGTGGGTGAGTAGAGGGATGGCCTGGCCAGCGGTGGGAGTAGTAGGGTGCGGTGAGGCCTCCGCCGCATCGCAGCCAGCCACGGGAGGCAGGAGCACGAGGCACGACCGGCGCTGGTTTGGGCCGCTGGAGCAAGAAGACCAGAGGTTGAAGAAGCACTACGGCCGTTGGATGGACATCGTACGGTCACTGGAGTTAGAATCGTGCATATTGACTAAGTTGACAAAGCCCTTCATCCCCGTCAACTTAGTAGGCCCACAAGTCAGCCTGCCACTAGACTGGGTCCCAGCTAACATGGGGAGTATTCATTTTTTGTGCGTAATAAGGAGGTACTTCCTTGCGTGCGAAGATATAGCTGGTGGGTCCGAGCTGTCAGCGGCGATAACGTTTTTTTCGCGAAATACAGAGGGCCTTACGGTGGGTCCCTGATGTGAGGTGGAGGAATCATTATTTTGCGCGTAATAAGGAGGCATTTCCTTGTGTGCGGCCGTGGACCCAGCTGTCGGCCTGTCCACGTACAGTCCACTTCAGATGCATGTCGGTCGTTGACCACGTTGACTAGGCTGTGCCGAGAGCACCAGGGCGGTGGACGACAGCGAGGCCTAGGAAGGGAACGACACGGAGGCAGGGAAGACTCGATAGTTGTTTCCCACGCGGAGGAGAGTACGACTATACGAGGGTTTACTGGTTCGTCTACCGTCCCCGGAGAATAACAGCAGGTGTGGGTGAGTAGAGGGATGGCTAGGCCAGCGATGGGAGTACGGTGGGGCGGTGAGGCCTGCGCGGCAGCACAGCCGACCGCAGGGAGGAGGGAGCAGGCAGTCCCGCCGGCGCTTGTTTGAGCGGCTGGAGCAGGAAGAGCAGAGATTGAAGCAGCACGACGGCCGTTGGATGGACATCCAACAATCACTGCCTGTGCGTCAACCTTTTTTTAGGAAAGACTCAAATCTGTGGAAAACAGCATACATCCCATCTGCCATTATTTCTAATAATTTTCAGCCCATTTGCTAATTCTTAAGGTTTTTTTGGAGCCCATATTCTTTTTGTTAGCATTACAGCCCAAATTGTGGCTACAGTTAAAAAATTATACGAAATTTTGCATATTTCGGTGCGGTCCGAACTGTTTTTAATCCCAAAATTTCGACTCACATTCAAATTGATTTTAAAAATAAATTTATATCAATATAAAATCCAACAAATTCTCCACGCATAAAAATTAAGGTAATTTAAAATCTTGAAATGAAAAAAATATATTTGAAACTAATTGCCGGTTTGATGTGTTTTAAAAATGTACAACCCATTTCTCATTACTGATGGGCTATTTTCTCGGCCAGCCGAATGAAAGCTCTCCTCATCTTGAAAGATTTGCAGCCCAACAGGCCTGACAAAGCGACTTACTTGGCAAATCACAAAAAACTGGGCTGTGGCCGTGGACCCAGCTGTCAGCCTCTCCACGTACAGTACTCTTCCGATGGAAGTCATTCCTTGACCATGTTGACCATGCCGCGCGGAGAGCACCACGGCGGTGGGCGACGGCGAGGCCTAGCAAGGGGACGACCCAGAGCCAGGGAAGACGCGGTAGCGGAAGCCCGCGCGGAGAGGAGTGTGAGGGTTCATTGGTTCGGCTGCGGTGTGAGGCTGCCGTCGCCGCAGGGCCTGGCCAGCGGTGGGAATAGTAGGGGGCGGTGAGGCCTCCGTGGCAGCACGGCCGGCCACGGGAGGCAGGAGCATGCGGCACGACTGGCGCTGCTTTGGGCGGCTGGAGCAAGAAGACCAGAGGTTGAAGAAGAAACTACGGCCGTTGGATGGACATCGTACGATCACTGGAGCGAGAATCGTTCATATTGACTAAGTTGACAAAGCCCTCCGTCCCCGTCAACTTTGTTGGCCCACAAGTCATCCTCCCACTATGGTGGGTCCCAGCTTGCAGGGGGGTATTCATTTTTGTGTGCGTAATAAGGAGGCACTTCCTTGCGTGCGAAGATATAGCTGGTGGGTCCGACATGTCAGCGGGGGAACGCTTTTCTCACGAAATACAGAGGCCCTTCCGGTGGGTCCCAGCTATCAAGTGGAGGAATCATTATTTTGCGTGTACAGTCCACGGCCGATGGATGTCGTTCGTTGACCAAGTTGACCAGGCCGCGCTGAGAGCACCATGGCGGTGGACGACAGCGAGGCCTAGGAACGGAACGACACGGAGCCGGGGAAGACTCGACAATGGTTGCCCACGCGGTGGGGAGTACGAGGGTTTACTGGTCCGGCTGCCGTCGCCGGAAAATAATAGGAGGTGTGGTGAGTAGAGGAATGGCCTCGCCAGCAATGAAGTAGGGTGGGGCGGTGGGGCCTGTGCGGCAGCACAGCCGGCCACGGGAGGCGGGAGCAGGCAGTCCCACCAGAGCTGGTTTGGGCGGCTGGAGCAAGAAGATCAGATATTGAAGAAGCAGCACGGCCGTTGAATTAACATCCAACGGTCACTGCTGCTAGAATCGTTTGTGGACTAAGTTGACAAAGCCAAAGTACATGTCAACCTAGTAGACCCACAAGCAAGCCTCCAAATCTATCCTAAATAGCATACATCCCGAAATTTCTAGCCAGATTCAAATTAATTTTAAATCTAAATACACCTTAATTTAAATTCAATGAAATTTTACCCGCACAAAAACAATGAAATTTAAAATATCAAAATCCGAAAGAAAACAATATTTTGGAACTAATTGTGTGTTTGCTGTATTTTTTCATTTTATAGCCCATTTATTATTACTTATAGCCCATTTTTATTACTTATAGCCCATTTTCTGGGCAAAATACATCCCTCCTCGTCTTGAAAGATTTCCGGCCCAGCAGGGCGTTGAAAAGCAAGTAGGCCTACGTTGGTTATTCTACAAAAACCAAAATAGCTGGCTAGCAATTTTCAGAAAGGAAAAAACAAACTAGGCTGGCCATGTGCTAAACATATGAAATAAAAGCCTGGGCTAGACAGGCCATGGGTCACGCACAACCCAGTTGATACCCTTCTTCGTCCCGAAAATACAAAATTACTGTGCGCGCTGCTGGGTCCCTACTATTATCCTCACCATGTACAGTCATCTCCTTATTTCTCTCGGTTGTTGACCATGTTGACAACACCGGAGGGCGGCGCCGCGGCGAGCGAACCAAGGCGGAGGACAATGGTGAGGCCTCGGACAGGAACGAACAGGTGCCGGGGCAGATCACAGCCAGCCGTGGGAGGCAGGAGCAGGCGGTCCCGCCGGTGCTGGTTTGGCTTTGGCGGCTCGAGGAAGAAGAGACTGAAGAAACGCGACAGACGTTGAATGTCAATCCAACGGTCAAGGTTGGTACAATCGTTTTGTTGACTAAGCGAACACCAAGTAGCATACTTTTTTATATATAGGAAGAAAACTGCAAGGAAAATGCGTTCGTCTGCCGTCCTCCTCACAGGGAACGTTCGCCACATAAGTGACTAGCACCCTTGGTTTTCAACCGAGAGGTCTTGGGTTCGAGTCCCAGGAACTTTCAATTTTGTCCTCCTTCCTTCCTCGCAAAAAAGGGAAAGTCAAAGACTTGGGAAGGCGTACAGAACAAGCTAGTGTACCAGTAATGAGACGTTGCCGAGTTTTAGAAAAAATAAAGACGTGCTCCTGTAGCTGGTTCGAATCCAAACCTAGACTATGACTATATATGGTGCTATGCTACTCTGCAAGTAATGAAACTGACATACCCAACATTCGCTTCTCCTCTTCTCTACTTACTTTGCCTAGCATCAGAAGCTCTGGCCGCAGCAACAGTGTCCGCTGGCTGCTCGTCCACCTGCTCTTCAGCAGGCAACAACCAGATATGCACCAAGTCGCAACCTGTACCATCGCCTGCGGGTCTCATCACACCCTCGCCGGCACATGGACCGCAGCCGATTGCTCATCGCAACCCGCTGTCATTGGTGTGGTGCCACTGCTGCAAATCACGCAGAGTCATCCGTCGCGTCTCAACCACAATCCGCAACCCTGGCCGAGTCTTCTACAAATGCCCGAATCATGGGGTAATAATATGTTTAAGTGTTGTTCTACTGCTTTCAGTTGCTGATTTTTTCAATAGTTTGGTTGATGATCTACCAATTTGATTCGTGTAGAAAAGGGAAGATTCGTGTGATTTGTATTTATGGGAAGTTGCTGATGTGGGGGAATGCAACTACGCTGATTATTTGGTTAGCCGAGGTATCCCAATACCAGCAGGTTGGGGTGTTGGACAAGTAACTGAAGGAACGACAGAAGAGGAAGACGCAGAGCAGAAGCTTAAAGATGCAGTTCCTCTAATCATGGCCAAGCAACAGCTGCTGAACGGCCTTGACAGCAATGATGAGATGAAAGAGCTTGTGAAGATAATGGGCAAAATTGATGTGCTCTGTAGGATGATTGTCTCTTTATTTGCAGTGTACGTAGCACTCGTGATGTATTCAGTGGCTACGACATGAGCACTTTGCTGAAACTAGTAATGAATGAAACCTGTGTAGCAGGCTGGGCGTAGTGTTGTGAACATCTAATAATTTCTATTAACGGAAATCAGGGGGTATCCCCTTTTGCTCATATAAATAAATAAATAGCAGAGGCCTTGTTGGGTCAGCTTTGTTCTCATTCGAAGACGTCGAGCAAATTGCAATCCAACAGCAAACTATGTCATCAAATTCAAGTTTCACAGCCAAATATGAGCACAACGAAACAACAATGTCATCATGTTTTAGTTGTCATACAATCACCAAACACAAATCAGCATACATAACAAGTGATGTTCTCACAGCAAAATACTAAACAATATGTTCATCAGGTTTCAGTTGCCATAGCAAACAAAATTTCACATAGTAGATAAAAAATGTCTTCTGACAGGCAAATACGACAAAAGCAATGTAATCATCATCCGCAGCAATAGCGTCAACATCTTCGCCATGTGTATCAGTCTGAATCGTAATTCCCCATGATGTCATCTTCTTCTTCGTCCTCAACGTCCTCGAACGTTGGTTTCTTCTTGATCAACTCTTGTATGTCCACAGCACGACAGGCAATCTTTTCACCGGCGTCATTGACGTGATGGTTCTCAAAGATACTAGGAACATCTGTGTTATCTTGTACATCAGGAGCAGTGTAAGCATCATCTTGTTGTGCAACTTCATTAAACAAATTCCTCTGCTCAAACCTTTGCAATACTCTCTAGTCATTGCTATGTGCAAATGTGTCTTCCAAGAAAAATATCTGTGTTGCTTGATTTGCAAAAATAAAAGGCTCGTTGGTCTGGTACGCCGCCTTGACATTGATGGATGTGAAATAATCATCAGCTCTGGGTTTTGCAATCCTGGAAAATAGGTTATACCAACGACAGCACAACAGAACCACACATCGATGATCCTCGAAACTGGAGATATACTGCAACTGAATAATGTTTGTTATGTTAGCATACATTTCAGTTGTCTCTTTGTCATACGTATCCGTGCTCATGATGGCACTGTTTTGTGTCTTCCTGCCTTCGTCTTGTGCAAGGGTGTTGTAGTGCACATGTCCAACAACGCAAGATTCATAATGTCTTACCCGAGTATCAGGACCCATTGCTAGTGAGTAAAGGGCATCATCAACTGCCTGCCCATCCTCCCGCATCTTCTTAACATATGGTTAGAAAATAGACAAGCTTCATCTTATGTACTCAATATATTAAAAAAACTGACAATGCACTTCAAAAGCTTACATGGTTCTTGAACCATTTCGCAAATCCTGCCATAACCAGTTTGTCAATGTTTCTTGGATTTTGCGGCAGTAACTCCTCTTTGTAGATACTGCACAACATAGTGACCACGTTAGACATCTAAATATATAAGAACGTGCTGCAATTTTAGTAGATTATGATGTATAAGCTGCAATACTGCACCTACTTGATATAAGGTAGTATCTCAGGACAGTTATTCAACACATACCAAACCATTTTGTCCAAATCTTTAGGTTTGTCCTCTTGTCGACTCTTCCCTGTAACTCGAACATAATAATCGAAAACATTGAGCCCGGGATTGTCTTCACCCACCTCTTTGCTAAGATGGTCAGCTGTTTCAATGTATTTTGAGCAGAATGTCAACGCTTCTGTAGCAATGTAGGCCTATACAATGGAACCCTCGGGTCTAGCTCTGTTCCTAACATAGCCCTTGAAAGTGCCTAGCTGCCTTTCAATAGGGTACATCCAGCCATATTGTACTGGACCTCTAAGTAGTGCCTCATCAGGTAGATGAATAGCCAAATGCACCATCACATCAAAGAAGGCTGGAGGATATATCTTCTCAAGGTCGCATAGGATAGTTGGTATCTTGTCTCTAAGATGCTCCAAAGCATCTATCCTGATATTCCTACTGCAGAGTTCCCTGAAGAATTGTCCCAACTCTGCAACTACTCTGTATAAGTCAGGGCGGCCCAATCCTCTAAGGATAACAGGTAAAACCTTTGAAGTAGGACGTGGCAGTCATGAGTTTTCAACCCTTTTACCTTGTTTCCATCTGCACTGACTCTCCTTTCAGGGTTGGAAGCAAATCCATGTGGGAATCTCACACGTGACAGGACCTCGCAGAATTATTTTCTTTTTACCTTGTCCAAGACGTACACAGCTGGTGCCATATCCCGTGGTTTACCTTCATCTTGCACCTGCAAATCCTTTCTGATACCCAGATGTGTCAAATCAATCCTAGATTTTAAGGTATCTTTCGTCTTGCCTTCAATATTAAGAAGTGTGCCAATAATGCTGTCACATATATTTTTCTCGATGTACATCACATGAATATTATGCCTTAGATCCAAATCTTTCCAATACTCCAAGTCCCACAAAGTGGACCTGCGGGTAAACAATAATCTCTCTTCTACCCTGCCATGCTTCCTTTTCCCGCTACCATTACCAGGATGGTTTCCTGGTGTAATATGCCTGACCTTCTCTGATTCCACTTGCAACTCATCGGTGGTGAGCCTGTTTGGTGCATCACGGTTTTCATGCTTTGCATTGAACACATGTCTTCGGTATTTTCTAGGATGCGGCTTGTCCTTGGCAAGGAAACGACGGTGTCCAATGTAACAGATCTTGCTAAGTATTGCGTATGACAGCGGATTCCTGTCACAACGAACACATGCATTGTAACCATGTGTCGTTCGCCCTGACATAGTGCCCAAAGCGGGATAATCATGGATGCACCAAATTATAACAGCACGTAGAAAGAAATCAGCTGGTGGGCTGCTATATAGGTCTCGAGTGAGAACACCCTTCCATAGCTGTTAAAGTTCCTCCACAAGAGGCTCCATGAACAAATCAAAATCCTCTCCAGGACTTTTTGGACGTGGGATGAGCAAGGCCATCATGTAGTTTGATTCTTTGGTGCAGACATTTGGAGGCATGTTGTAAGGGATAACAAGCACTGGCCACATGCTATATGTGGTGCTCTAGTGTCCGAATGGGTCAAATCCATCTGAAGCTAAGCCAAGTCTAATGTTTCTCGGGTCAGCAGCAAACTCTTTGTCTTTATCATTGAAGCTTTTCCACTCACTACCATGAGATGGATGGCTCATTACATTCTGATCTCTGTACTCCTGGTTCCTAGAATGCCACAGTACATCCTCTCTTGTTTCAGCATCATGAAACAACCTCTGCAATCTTTGTGTAATTGGAAAATGTCTCAGAACATTATGAGGAATCCTCTTCACAGCATCGCCACCTTTCCATCTTGATGATTTGCATTTCGGGCATTCACTTAAGTTGGCATAATCCTTCCGGAACAGAACACAATTATTCTTACAAACATGGATCATATCATATCCAATTCCAACTACACGAAGGAAATTCTTCATTTTACTGTAGGTGTGTGGCAGCTGAGACGCATCTGGGAAAGATTCGCGGAAAGCAGCCAGCATCGCATCGAATGATTTGTTGGTCATCCGCTTAGATGTCTTCACTTGAAGAAAGTTCACGGAATGCACGAGCATTTCCTAGCATTGTTTCAATGTTGGTCAAACTCACTGGCTCCGCCACCACCACCTCCTCCTCCTCTTCCACCTGAGCATCAGGCAGATCAAGATGGTGATCTACTGCTTCCACGTAGTCAATAACATTGACGTTCACAGCTTCACCATGATGAACCCACCTAGTATATGTGACTAACATCCCATACAAGTGTAGATGATTTTGCACAGTTGACTAGGGTCTTGTAACTGAATTCATACAACTGCTACACGAGCAGAGCACATCTGATTTCGGACCATTGTACTCAGCTCTGATAAAGTTCATGAAGTTTTCAACCCCCTCGACATATGCAGCGGAGAATCTTCGAGCAGAAGTTATTCAAGTCCTCTCCATCTGTTAGACATACAAATTAGTTCTTCTACTAGATATTACAGGAAAAACATATGTGCTTTTTTTATGAAGTCTAGGAAAAAAATACCAAGGTCGATGTCTAAATCTATGGCAAGATATTTGGACGAGCAGATCTAAGTAACGAAATATATGTAAAGCTAATTCAGCAAACAGATTTGAGTGCCAAATTATGGCAGGCTGTTTCAACAGTCAATGAGGCCGAGCACACAGCCATCGAACTATCGAAGGCCATCACAACAACAAAGATCAAGTATAAAACAGTGTAGAGCTATTTCAACTAACAAATTGGCTACTAGACCATGGCAATCTACGTCACAATAAATATATGGCAGGATATTTTAGCAACTAATCGGCCTTGGCATGCCATCTTAGCTAAGTAGATTGAGTGCAGAACAGGGCAAGGAAGCTTCTTAAGCAGAGCATATTGATAGTAAACTACTTCGACAAACAGTGAGATTAATAGCGTCTATCAGCTAACATTCAGTGGTACACCGACATGAACGGGGCCTCAGTCTAGAATGCACGTAATGTGGGAGAAACTGACCGTCGTGCGTCTCCACACGAACATCGCCAGCGGTGGCGACGCTGACCGCCGTGCGCCTCCACAAGAACATAGCCAGAGGTGGCGGCACGGCTAGAGGACGACAGTCTATGAGAGCGTACTATGGGAGCGAGAGGATCGCTGAACCGTGGCGCCGATGTATCAGCGAGGGGGGGAGGGCGGCTTTGGTGGAGCGAATGGAGTGGAGGGGGACAGGGGGAGGGGGTTTTGGGGAATATTATTGGCTAGTTGGCCGAAGGGCAGTTGAATCGGATTTGGGCGGAATTTTTGGGTGTGTGTGTGGGGAGGGGGAGAGGATTTCCGCGCGGTGGGCGGGGGGAGTTTGGCGCATGGTCCGTTTCTCCAAGTGCAATCACACATGTCAGTGAAAAGGCAAGCCGAAGCGCGTTCCGTTTGCGTGAGCCGTGTGCAGGACCGAACGTGTGTGGGGTGCAATGCGACCGCGACAGGAGTGCTGTGAGTGTACCACATTTTTTCCTTTTAAACTAGGAGCTTCGCCCCCTAAAAAAAAATATGTTGCTTCGCGCGATCCATCGATAGTACTACTAGTAATCCGGTAATCCCGACTAAAACGGCGCGACCAGGTCTTTTCCCACGATATGCTGGGAGGTTGGCTTAGTTGGGTTTTTTAGGACTACTAATGCTACACCTACGTAATCCCAGTTACGTAATTAACGTAATGTGAAACGTGTGAGCTGTTGATTGTAGATTGGGGGGAGGGAGGGGCCCACCACCATGAAAATCAGGGGAGGAGAGAGAGAGGCAATTTACGTTAACCCTTTCATAGGTTCCCGTAGATGTAGAAAGATGTGTCTGATCCTGCAATATAGGCCGTCCGATCTATATCTAATGGATAGGAAGGAAACTATGACAATTTACCCGCACTCCTCTCCACATTTGCAGATAAGGCTTTCCCTCGTTCATCCTTTTCTCCCACAAGATCTTGATCTTCCGTGCAACGCACGGGCATCTTGCTAGTACTCCTACAATATGTATATTATTGTGAAAGTTCATATACACCAGCCGAGATTAATGCAAACACGACAGATTTTCATTACATTTCGAACTTTTATAGGACAAAAAAATAAAAGAAACACGACCCTAAACCTATTTGTCGGATTTCGGGTTCCGGCAGACCCTTGAGGTTCGAACACTGGGGTGCACGTGGAGATTTCACCTCCTACCTACCTGCGCCCCTCCACCTCGCTAGGATCTGAACTATGGAAAGAACAACACAAGAGACACAGGGTTTATACTGGTTCGGGCCACCGTTGTGGTGTAATACCCTACTCTAGTGTGTGGTGTGGTGGATTGCCTCTAGGGCTTATGATGATGAACAATACAAGGAAGAACAGCCTCGCGAGGGTCTGTTCTTGGCTGGGGCGGTGAACTGCTGGGAGGAGTTCAGCCACCTTTCTCTCTCTCTCTCTCTCTCTGGCTGCTTCTCGGAAAACTCTCCCTTTCTTCGGTGGGTGGCTGGTCCTATTTATAGAGGCCCTGGTCCTCTTCCCAAATGTCGAGCGGGAAGGGAGCCAACAATGGCGGGCTAATTTGAAAGGGGACAACCGGTACCAGCTATCCTGACGAAAGTAGTCTTCGCCTGCGCAAAGCTCTGGTGATGACGCCGTCTTGGGCTCCACGGTGACCTCCGTCTCGTAGTCCTCCTGGTCTTGGTCTTGTTGCACCGAAATGGCAACCTTTGCCTGATGCCTCGGTACTCCGCGGCTGCGCTTGCCCCCTTTGCACCAAAGAGGAAAGGGAGGACACTGCGCGGGCTGGCACCCGCCTGGCGCCCTTGGTCGTCATGGCTTGCGTCACGGGCACCTCGTGAGGTACCCTGCCTTGATCTCTCCGACTCCTCGTGAGCCAGCCTGATGAGGCCGTGCCTGAGGAAGCTCCGCGTTGTCCGCCCCGCGAGGCTTGGCCCCTTGTGAGGGTCTTGGGTTTGTGTTGGTGAAAATGGGCCATGCTGGGCCCCCTTTTGAGCCACGCAGCAGGCCGCATGCAGGCAAGTCTGGGGACCCCCGTTCCCAGAACACCGACAAGTGCCTTGGAAGTTGGCGATGAAGCGGGTGCACATCTCTTCCCAGGAGGAGATCGTGCCCGGAGCCAGGTTGAGGAGCCAGGTGCGGGCCCCATCCTTGAGCGCCATGGGGAACCAGTTCACCATGACCTTCTCGTCTCCGTTGGCAGCTTTGATGCCCAGCTCGTAGAGCTGGAGGAACTCCGCAGGGTCGGCTGTGCCGTCGTAGCGAGGAGGCAGGTCTGGCTTGAACTTGCCGGATCACGCGACGCTGTGTAGTTCGGTGGTGAAGGCGCGGCAGCCTGCCGTGGCCACGGGAGGCCTTGGGTGGCGGAGAGCTTGGTCTTGCATGTCCCCACGCACTGCGAATGAGAGCAGCGCGGGGTCTTGATGCGCGGGAGCAGGAGGATGGTCGTGATGCGCTGAAGCAGGGAGCGCCCGGGCAGCTTCTTGCGGGCGAGGGACTTCTTGGCAGCTCTGTTCTTGCCGTGCTGGCACCTGACGGAGCGAGTTCCGCCCAGGGGCCACGCACCTTGGAGCCATGGCGTGTTCTTGAGAAGGAGGCGGCCGGGGCGCCGCCGGAGCCTCGTCGCCCCCGCGGGGCGGGGTGCGGTGCAGCGGAACGGACGGCGCAGGAGAGCCCCCCTGCGGCACGGACGAGCTCGGCGACGCGGTCGAGCCATTCTTCGTAGACATCGTCGACGGGGCGGTAGCGCAGGAGCTCGTTTGCCGCGATGAGTGCAGCCCGAGCCTCCATGGGCGCGCGAAGCGCGCGGGACGAAGATCCAGCTGGGGTGAACGAGGGAGTCGCGGTGCGGCCGTCTTGCCGCACGGACGGATGCTGGGACGATGCTTGCCGCTCGTCCCCCGCCGGGCCGGTGGTGGCATTGTCCGAAGGTGACGGGGAACGGCGAGGACGCCCGCCGAGAGGGGCCGTCTGGGCGACGCAGGAAGCGAGGGAGGCCCGGCGCTCGGCGCGGGCCTGACGAGCGTCAGACATGGGCGCGATGGTCGGAGGAGAACGGGGTGGTGGAAGACGAATTCCGGCGCACCCCTACCTGGCGCGCCAAATGTTGGATTTTGGGTTCCGGCAGACCCTTGAGGTTCGAACACTGGGGTGCGCACGAAGATTTTGCCTCCTACCTACCTGCGCCCCTCCGCCTCGCTAGGATCTAAACTATGGAAAGAACAACACAAGAGACACAGGCTTTATACTGGTTCGGGCCACCGTTGTGGTGTAATACCCCACTCCAGTGTGTGGTGTGGTGGATTGCCTCTAGGGCTTATGATGATGAACAATACAAGGAAGAACAGCCTCGCGAGAGTCTGTTCTTGGCTGGGGCGATGAACTGCTGGGAGGAGTTCAGCCACCTTTCTCTCTCTCTCTCTCTCTCTCTCTGGCTGCTTCTCGGAAAACTCTCTCTTTCTTCGGTGGGTGGCTGGTCCTATTTATAGAGGCCCTAGTCCTCTTCCCAAATATCGAGCGGGAAGGGAGCCAACAATGGCGGGCTAATTTGAAAGGGGACAGCCGGTACCAGCTATCCTGACAAAAGTAGTCTTCGCCTGCGCAAAGCTCTGGTGATGACGCCGTCTTGGGCTCCACGGTGACCTCCGTCTCGTAGTCCTCCTGGTCTTGGTCTTGTTGCACCGAAATGGCAACCTTTGCCTGATGCCTTGGTACTCCACGGCTGCGATTGCCCCTTTGCACCAAAGAGGAAAGGGAGGACACTACGCGGGCTGGCACCCGCCTGGCGCCCTTGGTTGTCATGGCTTGCGTCACGGGCACCTTGTGAGGTACCCTGCCTTGATCTCTCCGCCTCCTCGTGAGCCAGCCTGATGAGGCCGTGCCTGAGGAAGCTCTGCGTCATCCGCCCCGCGAGGCTTGGCCCCTCGCGAGGGTCTTGGGTTTGTGTTGGTGAAGATGGGCCGCGCTGGGCCCCCTTTTGAGCCATGCCGCAGGCCGCAGGCAGGCATGTCCGGGGACCCCCATTTCCAGAACGCCGACACTATTCTACGACGGCGACCCATGTACGGGGGCGGGGTTCAAGACCCGTGAAGTGAAGGTGCGGTCTCCGGCGAGCAAAAGGAGAACACGGGAGACGGACCGGCCACTTGGTACACCATGCCCTGCCGCCTCCCATGCCCTACTCATCCTCAGAGGAGTCCCCGACCTCGGCGGTGCCGGACGTTGGACAGCGGCAAGTAGGACGCGTGGCTGACGGTGCTCCCGTCGTCGGCCGCCAACGTGGCCAACGCTTGTGCGGCGACTTGAGCGAGGGCGGCGACCTCGAGCTCCATCCCCAAAGACAAGCTCTCCCGCAGAGCGTTCGCGCTTGTGGTCATGGCGGATGTGGTTCCAGGTAGGAGGACGATGCACTATGGTGTGGAGGTTAGCTGGGCGTTGCCGCTTTAAGTAGTGCATTCTGGTGAGGCCAAGCGTCCGCGTGCGTCATTAAGTCACCGGAGTTGGTTCTGCGGGCACCGAGCCTCTTAATGACAACATACGAACGGACGGCATGAATGTGGGCAGCTGGTGCCGGCTGGGAACGCACCGCGCGACGGCGCGAGGGATGAGGGTTTTGGTGTGCCAGGGTAGTCAGCTGCGGTCGTGGCAACGTTGGAGATGCGCTTTGCTCACATGCGATCCCCGCATGTCATTGGAAAAGCAAGACGACCCGGCATGGTCTTAGGTCCAGAGGATGCAGTTGGCCGCGCTACACGACTCCGCGGACGCGTTGCGGCGCCCCGTGCATCCTCAACGAGCCGGGTGTTGGGGTGTGTTTTGATTGTGGCCAAAGTGCACCTTGCCAAAATTTTGGTCATGACCAAAAGATTGGTCTTTGTTTGGATGGTTGCCATTTTTTTGGCATGCCAATGAACTCTAGCCAACTCTAGTTCATTTTTCTTGCCAATGTCGGCCAAATCATGGGCAACCAATACATCAACCAAAATTTTGGTCATGACCCAAAGATTGGTCTTTGTTTGGATGGTTGCCATTTCTTTGGCATGCCAATGAACTCTAGCCAACTCAAGTTCATTTTTCTTGCCAATGTCGGCCAAATCATGGGCAACCAATACCTCAACCAAAATTTTGGCTACCCAATGCTTTGATGGGGCAACCTTGGGCACGAACCAAACATACCGTTGTTCGTGCCATAGGACTAACGCCACCCTCGGCAAACTGAAACCGACCGTGTCTAGCGGCGATATGAGCGTGTCGCTCACCGCGGTCGTCGTGTCCAGAGGCGGTGCTGGAGCTGCGCCCCATTGTTGGCCCCAACGACCCACATGAATGGTTGTCGGTGGCGAGGAGGTCGTGGGCCAGCTCCTCCATTGGACTAGTCCGCGCTACGTCGTCCCGACGGGTGTGTCCCACATGTCTGTTTCCCTGTTTTCCCGTCCATATTCGAGCGTCAGTGCTCCGCATTGCGCATTAGGCCTTTCACTATGTAGGCCAAGCGAGACAACTTATTGTTTATTTGAGCCGTTCAAGTATAATCATGTGGCGTTTTCTTATTTCTCATTCCTCTCCAACCCTCTTCTCCATCGATCATGTCGCCCTCCTGTCGAGTCCATCCTCCCGCATGCCTCATTTGAACATTCCGCCGAGTATCATTCGCATGTACCCACCCTAGTCCTCTTTCAATAGATCTCCGGACCCCGAGATGAAATTGAGAGGGAACAAGTGGGGGCACGTGATACCTAAGGCGGTTTCAAAATTTTGAACCGGTGATCATAGCATTCGCAAATCATATATAAAGGGTATTCAATGTTCGTTTCATTTTTGAACGTACAATATACTCCCTCGTATCTTTTCTAGTTTACATATAAGTTTTATGTGTAGTCAAAGTATATCTACTTTGATCAAAAAGGTATCAACATTCAACAATGCCCAATCAATATTGTTAGATTCATACGTACTCCTAGATTTGTACTCGAGATGGTTTCCAATTTGACTTTGACAAGAGTAATATTACATGAGATGTATAATGTGAAATTATATCATTGGAAACTCCTTTCACATACGAATTTGACCGTATGCTTTGTGTAAGTTGCATGCCATATATTATTACTCTAACATTTCGTCAAAGTTAGCCTCGAAAAATGCATTAGACCCTGTATGCTTTGTGTAAGTTGCATGTCATATATTATTACTCTAACATTTGTGTAAGTTGCATGTCATATATTATTACTCTAACATTTGGTCAAAGTAGTATAGTGGAAGTGGATCCTCTGACGTAGGTATCCCTTCCTTACCCTCCCTTTCGGTCACTTACTGGCGGACCCCATGCTTGCTAGGCCCCGCATGTCAGTTACTCAATGGGTTCGGCCACGTTAGGGGATCCTCATTTGTAGTATACTCCCTCTGTTTTTATTTACTCCACATAAAACGGAGGGAGTGGTGGTATAATAAATGACACGGGCGGGGGAGGGGGAGGGGGAGGGACATCGGTTTGCTCTCAACTGCTGTCCCACAAGAGAGCAAAAACGCAAGACGAAGCGCATTCCATTCGGTGAGCGACGTGGAGGGTCCAGCGTGCCGGGCTGCAAGGCGAATGCGACAAGAGTGATGTACAGTCAAAACCGATTGACCGATCGTCACCGGAACCACTATTCACACCAGAACCTTCGCTGCTCGGCCTACGCCAGCCACTGCCCTAAAACCACACCAAATCTCCAGCCCATTCCCCCACCTTTCGATCCCCTAGCCCGCATCAAGCGTCCCCTAGTTCGCCGGAAAGCCATGGTGCGCCGCAAGATCACTTACTACAAGATGCTGACGCCGGAGCGCCGCAAAGAAATCGCGGGGGCGGTCGGCACCATAGACCTCCGTTCCCAAGCTCACTTTGCGGCGGGCCAATCCCCGAGTTCTCTGGAGCCAAGCTACGAGGAGGAGGAAGCCAATCCAATGTTCATGGCGGAGGTCGTGACGTAGAAGGCCCCCGATGGGTATGAGACGATGGACGTCGACTTCGTGTCGGCTTCCGAGTCCCCCATGGTGCAGGCGGACCAGCGGTTCAACATGGCGATACTAAAGGAGGACCGGGAGACAGAGGCTCAACTCAACGCGAAGCGCGCGCATGCCACTGCCATCGAGGCTCTCCTACAGGCAGAACCAGATGTCGTGGATGTGAATCGGGCGGCGGAGGCTCAACTTGAGGCGGAGCACGCGGATGTCGCTGCCATCGAGGCCCTCCTGCAGGCGGAACCGGACATCCTGGATTTGAACCGGGCGGCAGAGGCTCGACTCGATGCAGAGCGCGCGGATGCCGCTCTCATCGACGCCCTCCTGCAGGCAGAACCGGACGTCCTAGACTTGAACCGGGTAGCGAAGGCTCGACTCGACGCGGAGCACGCGGATGCCACTGCCATTGAGGCCCTCCTGCAGGCGGAACCGGACGTCCTCGACTTGAACCAGGATGTGCTCTCGTCCGTGCAGAGCGCCCACACGCTCCGCTTGAACGAGTAGCTGGAGGCCGAGGACAACCATGGTGCGGAGACACACGTTGGCAGTGACGGCTGGTTCGTGCCGGCAGCCAAAGACGACGAGGTCGTCTCTTTCCGCGAGCAGTGATTGTTTTTCTTTATGTTGTTGTTTTTATGGATCTTTTGCTGTGTAAAAACATATATTTGTTATGCAAGTCGCCTGACTTGGGTCAGTCTACCATTTCAGGCGGTTGGATGAATATCCTATATCTCCTAACCCTTCTTTCCTTCTTCCTCACCTCTTCTTCTTCCCCAACAGACCACCGCACGGGCCGTACGGATACTCCCCAACATGCGGTTGGATAAACATACTCTATGAACGAAAATTATGTGTCAGCGATAGGATGGCCGAGTTTGGTGTGTTCACATGCGACAGCACGTGTCAGTGAGGGTGCGTTCCCTTGGTTGGGTTTGCGGCGTGCAGGAGCGGCCGTGTGAGGGTGCGGTGCGACCGCGATAGCCGTGCGCAAGTGTACCTCCTTCTGATTTTGAAAACTTTAGGCAAGCTTGGAAAAAATGTGTGGCGAAGTATGGCAATGCAAGGCCTAGACCCAAACATGATAAGTACGTATGTACTAGGAGTACTAGTGTTAAAAATGAAAGGCTGGGTTTTCCTTCGCGGGATTTAATCGATACAAATCCTCGTTTCATGTGTCAATTAATGCGTATTTTTTCTCCAAAGACCAAAGAGCTAACCATCTCACTCCTCATCGCTTGATTAATGCAGCGCCATGCAAACCAACCTTCTCACTTCCGCATGCATGCAGGGGATATTAATGTCCTTGGTTGCTAACTCCATCAATTTTTCCTCAATTAGTGTTAGTGGCCCTTTGCAAATTGTAATTTTGATATATTGGCTTGTGTACAAAAAAAATGGAGGTAGTAACTATATTTGACTTCCTTCCCCATTGCGGTGACGTCGACGATATTTTTTGGTGGTTTGGCGAAGTGCGTTCAATGGAGAACACCATTGAGGGAGACCACGGTAAGTCGTTCGCAAGTGCCGCCTGCAAGCCGAGACAACGGCCTTATATGCATCCAGGAAGTCCTTTACTAGTACTACTATAACTAATGCGGCGAGATGGCTTCTCGAAGAAGACGATGGAGAAGCGGAGTCAGAGAAGAGTGAAATGATGGTTGCTTCGTCGTGCTTTTGTGATTTGACGCCTCACTACTTTGTGATTTGTGATAGAAGGGAGAAGGGAGTAGACGATGTGCTCTATACTGTACTACATGCGTCCAAGCATGGGAGAAAGAGGAGAGACGTTGCATTCTTCTATTCCTTCAATCAATCAATCAGGGAGCTTCGGTTCCATATTTTTGGCTTTGGCAACACCATCCACAATGGTTCCCACGATGCCAAAAGGTATTTTCACATTTGGCTACACATTGTGGATGCCCTTAACCGTACCACTTGGTTTTGCTCCTGTGTGCTATCTATACAAATCTCAGTTATATTGATCTAAAAGATTATAGAATTGAGATTAGCAAAAAGTAGGTGATTTTGCTGCGCGGATGGCGGGGGAGGTTTCTTATTTGAGCAATGCTACATCCATGTAATGTTTCACGTAAAGTTACGAATTGATGTGATGTGGGACTATTTGATTGGATTAAAGGAGAGGATTAGGCCCACCCCACCTGAAAATCAGGGGGGATATATAGATTAGATGGAAAGTATACGTAGCAGCTACGTAGCCCTTTGTAAGTCTAGGATTAGGCTTCTTATTTTCGGAGGACGTTGTCCTGGCGGTTTGCTAACATGTGGTCCCACATGTCAGTGCTTTACCAAGCCAATCCGCGTCCCACATGAGGCAGAACAATGGCAGAAGCAACACGTGGTTAAGTTGAAGAAGATGAGGGAGAAGCGGATTCAGCAACGAGTGAAATGATGGTTGCTTCGTCCCTCCAACTTAATTGCGGGAAAGGTGCGGCTTTGTGATTTGACGCCTCATTGCTCATTACTACACCGGCGCCATGATTGGGGTGCTTCACCCCGGCTGCTCTGCACTGTATTCCAGTATGGCACGTGGACCGGTAGCTTGATGTCCCACATGTCGGCGAAAGGGACTAGAAAATTTATGAAAGCGAGCGCTCCACTCTTACGACGGAGGAGTAGACGACATGACAACCCAGTGAACTATCACTTGTACTGTATAGTACTATAGTTTTGCTGTTTCGCATGATCCATCGATACAAACCCGATTAAACAGGAAAGGGGGGGATTTTTCCCGCGCGGTAGCTGATACTGGCCATACATTTCAAAGGGAATTTTAATGTATGCAAACTGAATAATTATAAGTAACAATATGATATCTAGTAAAACTAAAAACACATATGATTTATTGTGTTAGAGTGTAGTAGTAGTGCTGTATTGCATAGTTGTTAGATGTAACATGCGAGAACGTGTAGAGATGTAGTTTTGGAGGGCCTACAGAGAGAAAAGCGTAATACGGTCACCGAACTTCAGAATAAGCTGATTACGGTCACTATATACGTTTTGCGGTGATTATACAGTCACTTGCTCATAGCTTAGCATCGGATTGCACTTTGTTGACCGGCCAAATAGTCTGCGTGGTGCCATGTTGACTAGTTAAATTGACCATATTCGTTGTGGGTCCCACCTGTCAGTTCGCATAGGCAAAAGGTCAAATAAACACAAATTTACACAGGCACGACAAGGCTCCAACCCATGCGTGGGAATCACCTGGGACTGTATGTGTCTGTCAGGGCCTGATGTGTGCGTATTCACGTGTAGGTTGAGCACCTGAGCGTGAGAGTGTGTGTTGGTCGTGTGGTGTACTGGTGTGTGCATGCATGCATGCGTGTGTGTGCGTGTGAGTGTTGCATGCGTGCGTGGCTGCGTGTGTACGTGTGAGTGTTGCATGCGTGCGTGGGTGCATGTGTTTATGTGAGTGTTGCATGGATGCAGTTCGTGTGCATGCGTGCGTGTGTGTATAATCACCACACCAGCTCATGTGTGTTAAAACAGACGGCTCAGCATACCAATACAAGGCCACCTTGTCCGCTGTGCCTGTGGTCATGACTTCGAACCACCGTCCAAATATTTTGTTGTTGTTTGTTTTCATTCTTACTAGCAAGATGCCCGTGCGTTGCATGTGACATCAAGATGCATTTGTATGACTTGTTTATCTTGTGAGAGAAAAGTATGAACGAGGGAAGGCCTTATTTGCAAATGTGGAGAGGTGTGTGGGTACCTTTTTGCAAAATTTCCATAGTTTCTTTCCTATCCGTTAGATATAAATCGGACGGCCTATATTGTAGGATGGCAGGCACACCATCATCACCAACTCTGTTTTTTATAAGAGTGTATTTTTTGTATTTTATAAGAGTGTAGATGTAGAGTAGATACAAGTCGACAGGTGGGCACGATGGTAGTGAGATAATGTGATGCAACACTAGAGGTGCCACATGGAGCGTTTAACTGGTCAACTAGTCATGTCATGAGCAAATACAGAGTTGTACGGTGAGCCCGTGACTGCATAATAACCACTAAACATAAATGGTGACCGTAATGAGTGGATTCTAAAGTCCAATGTACGTATCATGCATTCGCTTCAAATACAATGATCGTCATTGCATATATTGCGAGAGAAAGATGAAACATGCGTGAATTTTCTGGGGCCTTACTTTTAGAGGACCTGGAGATAGTTTTGTGTGCATACGTGAAAGGGGCGTACAGGGGGGGGGGGTATGCGATGGAGAGAGAGATTCTCTTTGTTTCTCTTTATTATGACTAACTTTGTATATGGTATAAAAATATACAAATTCATAGTGCGGAATAAATATCATTGTGGGCACCATGCAATGCAAATTAGCGTTCGTACTCCTCCATATAACTTTGTAATGTTGTATATATGTAGAAACTCTTAAATAATTTTTTGGCCACACTTTATTCAAAAGGAATGTTGTATGCGAAATAAACGGGAAGAGAGGGCTTTTTAGATCAATGGGGTACGTGATGTAACATGTGTGAATGTGTAGTTGATGCATTTGGCAGGGCCTAGAGAGGTATGTGTGTATTACGTATTCGAGAGAGGCATGGATAGAGGGGCCGACGGGGGGGGGGGGGGGGCGTGGGAGAGATAGCATGAGAAATTCGAGTGGTCTAGAGAGAGAGAGACGAATATGACGTCACGACAAGAGATTCCATTCCCTTGAGTGTGTATATGCAAGGGGGAGGGAATAGAGGAACTAGGAGAAATTTTCTCTATGTGTGGTGTTTGTGTTGGTATGTGTGGGTGTGAGAAGATAATGAGACGTGGGGGCAGAGGGTGTGTCACCGCGTGAGGTCCGGTGGGTCGAGGTGAGGCCCTTCGTTCTGTTCCGTCTTGCGCCACATTGGTCGGCCCGTGATGCATTTAGGAAGACCCATGGATGACTAGTCATACAAGACAAAGATAGAAGAATTGTGAAGGACTCTGTGTCCACTGACAAAGCCGACTAGGATTTGTAACCCTAGGTTCTCGAACTAAGGTAACCCCTTTATCTCTGATATTACTATTCATCCAACCTAACTTTAAGGGGCATCCTACAAAATGCTCTGCTAGAATCATACTCGTCGATTAGGAAGAGATGTGTTAGACAATGTGTGAGAGATAGGCGTAAAGATAATGTGCGTACATGAGACATGTAGGCAGGTCCATGTATATAGAAAGGGTCGATGAGGATTGTGCGTGTGTATGTTTGCGAGAGGAAGAGTGCTTGTGATAAAGGTTAGTGAAAACAGTTGTAAATGGTTACGAGAGGGAGGGAGGGTTATATCTAGAGCATGTGTGCGAGAAAGACACCTTGGGAGAGAGTGTGTGAGCATGTGTGCGAGACCACCGATGGAGAGTGAAACTACACGTAAAAGACTGCTCTACACATTGATTAAAGATATAAATTGTATCCAAATATTAGGATGGGGTCATGATATTTGGAATTCGAGTAAGGAGCAGTCATTGATCCATCAGACATCTAGATTCTATCAAATTTGAGCATGTCTATGTTATTATTCGACACAATTGATCCACATAGTTAGTATTTTGAACTCCAGACAATGCATCGCTTTAGCAATCGAATATAAACGTGAGTATAGTTCATGTTGTGTGTGTAAAGCACATTATACATACGAAAGTTACACAATGGGCATTATAAATAGCTACAACCTATGAACTAGCATACATTTGAAATCAACTTAAGGTGGTTTAAAAAAATAGAATTGAACATGAAGTCCATTCAATTATTTGAATTTGATATCATGGCATTTGTAAACCATACCTAAATTATGGGGGCACCAATCTTTGCTCTAATTTTGTACATAATAGCATATGTAGTCGTGTACAAAATAGATTCAAATTTAGCTCCTCCATTCCAAAATAATTATAGTTATAGGATTTTCAAGTGTCAAAATTTCAAAAAGAAGCGGATAATTTAATGAGGTTTTCAAACATACAAGGTCAAATATAACGTTGTATATTTAGGTCAATCCTCATAGTTCAAGAGTACTCTAAACGTGAATGCTTGTATTTCAAAATTTCGAACGAAGCGCCAAAGGAGCCTCTACTCGCCCGAAACCGCGTGAGACCAATGTTTGGTAGTACAAGGAAATTACTTTTCTGATAACTCCGACCCGTGAAACCTACCGGCCCGACGTCCAAAGGTCTAAACCGTGGTAGGTTTGTAGCTTCATCTAGACGCCACACAACCGCATCTGAAAAACATTCATACACAATGGCCGCCTAGGCACACATGCGCGCGGCCGAAATCGCTCCCGCCCACTATTTGGGACACCTGGGATTAGCATCCTACCCCCGACCCGCAGTAGGCCCGAAATTTAAGAGGGGGGCAAAGTTTGTACTTTCCCCAAATTTCAAACAAGCACGTCCCATTTCTGTTCAAAAAAGCCAAAAACAAGCGCGTCCCAGACCGAAACATGGTTCCCCCCACCCGTCTGATTCCCCATTCATACTTCATGGGCGCCAAAACTACCTCTCCACCAGCCACGAAATCCCGGCGTCCTCCGTCCGCCACCCCATCCCACCCATCAACTGCCGCCCTCCAACATCACGCCGGAGCCGATACCCCGACGTCGTCGTCCACCGCAACCTCAACCGCAACGCCCTCCACGGCTAGTAATTGAAGCCGAGGCCGAGCCGTCCGTACCCGAGCCAGTTCAACCACGCCGTCCTGCGCCTCACCGTTGCCGCTCCAACTTCGCCACCCTCCACCGCACCGGAGCTGTTCCTGCTACGCCGTCCTTCGCCGCCTCGAATCTGCTTCCCCTCCGCCGACATACGGCCATGGAAACACAGTCAACATTTTGGCCATGGGTTCGTCCAAGCCTGCACCCTCTAGAACATCGGTTTCCCCGGTAAAAAGAAGAAAATCGGCGCGACTTATGGAGGTAACCACACCGGCAACCGAAAATGATAGTCCTCTTCCCTTATTCGTGCAAATCTTACGTCTCTGCTTGCACGGTATTCATCCCACAGAAGACACTAGTTGACCGCTTCTTCTTGATACTAGATGTTCCTAGTAACTCACGATGCACAAGGTTTCTCCTCATATACTATTTCACCTTAGCTAGAGGTCCATCGCCCCCCCTAAATTTCAATTTCTGGCCACTTGATTCCCAATTAATGGAAGCATTCCCCGGTGTAACAGGCGCTAGTACGCCTATTACACTGGGGAAGCAGCACCTTGGTGTTTATCTTAGGGGTGTGTGCGGCCTAGAGCTACTGGCGCCCGATCTGGAGGTCGGTCGGGATTAAAGGGATGGCCTGGGGCGCTGCCAAGCACGGCAGTGGTGTGAGGTCGATGGGAGGGCGGGGCGGCGGAGGCAGGGGTCTGGGCCGGTGGTCGCTGGCGGTTCGAGAATGATCGTCAACAGTGACTGGCAGGAGGTAGACGAAGGCCATCTACCCGTTCCTTATAGATTGGATGGTTCATTAAAAAAATTGACTGACCTATTTATTTTCAGTCGACTGTTATCTTAGATATGACCACATGTGGTGGTGTGCTGGAGGAGTACCTGCATTTCCTGTGCTCATATATTACAAAATCATACAGAGTAGAATCTAATTTTGTTTGCCATGCAATGTTGTAGAGCTATCCTATGTCTCCTGTCATTTATTTTTCAGCCACCTGCTATCTGCTACTTTTACAGTGCACTAGTTCTACACACACTTCACCCTTACTCTCACTGTTGTGTTTTTATGCAAGGGTATTTCAGACTCTACTGCCATGAGAGAAGCCAAAACAAAAAGAGAGAAGTCGCTCCAGTTTGGTGTGCGGCTACGCAAGACACGTTTCAACGCTTTAAAGGGTGTAGTGTCAGCAGATGGAGATGGGGAACATAGCTCAGGAGTTGATGACATCGCTCGCAATGAACCACCATCCCAGGTGCTTGCTTTAACTTTGCGGTGTCATATGTGGTTGCATGTTCCATATGGTGTCTAGCTTGTATTCGAAAGGCCGAAGTCGGTAAGATAAGGAAAGATATTTTTTTACATGAACCACCATCACGTGAGCATCAGAAGACAAATAGCTAGTCAGGGCACTGGCCGAGCTAGTGACAAGCCCATCAAAGATAGGCATCACGTCGAAGCCAACTAAAAAGCTGCGATGGTGGCGAAGCAGCCCGCCTCCCACCAGGCTCTCAGGTCCTAGATGATCATGCTCACCACTCCAGCCGGATGTCTAGCTTGTATTGCTTCCAATTTGGTTAAATTGCATCTGCTTAGCTTACACATTATACCTTTGAATATGACATGCCTTTCTGTTTTTGGTACATACTAGTACATCTGTGTACTAACCATGTTCTTACATCAAACTAATGTTCTTGTGTATCCCTCATCAATCACTTATGACAAGGCAGGCAGGCAAGGGGACTACTCCTCATTAAAGAATGCAGCGTCAGCCTCCCGACATGATTCTCGAGAAACAGAAATGCTAGATGAAGATAGTGAACGTAGCTCTGTAGTTGATTACAGCATTTCCCCTACACTAGCATCACAGGTGCTTGCTCTAACTTGGCAGCGTGATATGTGGTTGCATGTTGCATATGGTGTCTAGATTGTAATTCTTCCAATCTGGTTAAACTGCATGTGCTAGTCTGCTTAGCTTATACATTATACCTATTAATGTGACATGCCTTCCTGTATTTAGTACATAGTACATCTGTCTATTAAGCATGTCCTTACATAAAACTATGTTTTTTTGTGTCCCGCATCAATCAACATGACGAGACACCTCTAGTATACGCAGTGCGATATTAGTTGCATCTTTCATATGATTTATAGCATGCGCTACTTCTAATTTGTTGAAATTCCATTTATGATGGGACACTTTTAACTTGGCAGAGTCATATTGGTTGCATCTTTCATGTGGTGTCTAGCTTGCATTGCTTCTTATTTGCTGGAATGGTTTCTGCTTAGTTTACACAAACAGTTGTGAACATGCCATGCCGTCCTGTTTTTCGTACATATTCCATCCTGGTATCATGTGTTTGCCTTACATAAAAGTAGTGATTGTCAGTATCATGCATGAATGAGTTCTGAAGAGAGAATTTTATTGCTTTTTCTTGTCGGTTTTACTTGACAATTCAAAATCAATAAAGCGGAAGGAAGTTAGCAAGGCAGCGGATAAAGGTGCTCCTTCCGAACGGAGGGCCTCTACAGTTTCTACTCCTCCACACCCCCAAGATGATTTCCAAGACAACACATATATAGACACTCAACAAAGCTGTGTTTATGATGAGCACGTCTCCCTAGTGCAGCATCACCGGTGCTCCCTCTAACTTGGCACTGTTATATGTGGTTGCATGTTATGTGTGATGTCTAGCTTGTATTGCTTCTAATTTTGTTGAATTCCATATGCTTACTTTACACATTATACTTGAATAAGACACGTGTTCCTGTTTCTAGAACATACAATATCTGTCTATCACACCATGTTCTTACATCAAATTACTACTGTTGTGTAACCTGCAACAATCACTTATCATAAGACACGTTCGATTTCGGAGTGTGATATATGTTACATCTCACATTCTTTTCTAGCTTGTATTACTAATTTGTTGAAATAGCACTTATGACGAGACAGTTTTAACTTGGTAGAGTGATATTCGTTGCATCTTTCATATGGTGTCTAGCTTTCATTGCTTCTAATTTGTTGAAATGCCTTCTCCTTAGTTTACAAATCATAAGCTATGAATATGCAATGCTGTGAATATGCAATGGCACTAATGACGAGAGACCTCTAACATGGTAGTGTGATGTTGTTTGCATCTTGCATATGATTTATTTCTTGTACTGCTTCACATTTTTTTAAACGCCATTTATGATGAGACACTGGTAACTTGGCAGAGCGATATTTGTAGCATCTTTCATATGGTGTCTACCTTCCATTGCATTGCTTCTAATTTGGTGAAATGTCTTCTTCTTAGTTTACACATCCTAGTTCTGGTTATCTCTTCCGTCCTGTTTTTCATACATATTACATCCTCCTATCATGTGGTTGTCTACATCAAAGTTCAGTTCGTCTGCATCACGCATCAATTTGTTCTGAAGAACTAAATTGTTATTCGTTTTTCTTGTCGGCTTGACTTAACATGGCACAGAGAAAGAGGAAGAAATACAGAATGGCAGGGAATGAGAAGCGGATGAATCCTGCAGATTCTGCTGGTACTGATGGTGCAATAGAAGGTCAAAGTCCAGCAAAAAATTCTACAAACACGGCATCCCATCCTACACGAGTTACAAAAAAGACAAACAGAAACAAATAGCTGCCACCAAACAAGCAGAGACAACCCTAGTTCTTGCAACACCTACCACAGTACTACCAGCTGCACGACGTACTCGTGCGTCAACTGAGCTAGCAGCACGTTCCCAAGCTCCCTTGCCACCTGACACTACTTCCCAAGCACTCTTGACACAAGACGAGTTGGCAATATCAGATGAACCTTGTGAGCTTCAACAACAAGAAGGTAGTTGCTGGAGTCAAGTTACAGTTGCATGCTTCTTTATATGTAGTCTCACAGTTTGATGTACACTAACACTTCCTATGTTTGTTGTTGGACTAGCACCTAGGCGCAAGAGGAAACAAACATCAGGGATAATGCTCGATAGGTTAACTAAATCTAGAGGAGGAAGAATGGAGATCCATTTTGAGGCAGGTTTAAAAAGGCCACGTGATGCTACAGAGTCAGCCAAGTTAGTATCAGAGGCAGCGGTTGCTGTTAGGTGTCATGTACGTATCCTCCCAACATGGATTCAGTACAGGAATGACAAAGACGAAACCCAGTTCAACATCTTCCTCGACCATTTATCTGTAAGTATGGTTATGTATGGAAACTAGTAATATCGTCTTGCTCTGTCCAATACTTTCAAGGTTGCTGATAATGAGACTCCCATAATTTTCAACAGATGAGGTTCAAGTTGGATAGCCAAGATGATGCAACCAGACAAGCTTGCATCATTTTTTTCAAGTCTGCTCTGCGACTGTATTGGTATAACTTGAGGAAAACTCACTTTGAAGGCAAGGCTAACAGTGAACTTGCCCAAACATCTCCAGTGGAAAATATATCTGATGAAGACTGGAGAGGCCTTGTTAAACACTGGTCCGATCCGAAGTATCAGGTACATTATATATATGTCATCAGATCACATGTTGAAGTCCTATTTATGCATGTGCCCCACAAATCTATCTTCTTGTGGGTGAACTGTTCAAAGAACAAGGCCAACCGTACGAAAGTGAAATTGCAACAGACGACAGGATCTCGTAGCTATATTGCACACTGCGAGGCTCTTGTAATTAGCTGTTGTTTCACTCTTTTTGCTGTACCATATTATTAGATCTATATTGAATTGTTCCAAATGCAGAGGAAAGCCCGCAAGGACCAAAAAGTACCTGAACCAAACACTGTGGAAATCTTCAAGGACTGTCACACCAACAAGAAGAAGGTCATGAGTACACCAGTCAAAGCCACTGTTGTAAGTCCTTAATCCTCATGCCTTTTAACTACTACTTACTTTGACTTGTGTCTTGAACTGCATGGTTTGCAGCCAATGTCTATTACTCTTTTAAATTTTATACACAATTGTCTTAGCGTATCATTGCACCTTACAAGGTTTAAAAGAGAGGAGTGATGTTCCTTTGATCTTGACCCGTAATCTAGTTCTGTGCTGGACTTGCCCACACAACATTACAATTGCCTGTTTGTCTGTTCTCAGTTGTTTTGTGATATGAAGGACGCCATACTATGCTTACCGTATTATAAACTTCGTCTCTTTATCCTTAGCCCTCAATACAATGTGAAGAAATAGACAATACATTAGCGATGGTACATGGTCATATGTTTGGAACCTGGTTTTATTATGTACTTTGCAATAAAATACAACTAATATTTTACATGGGTTCACCAGAATAAGTTTTGTATATAGACCAAAGCTATTTTGTTTGGTTTTGCTGCCTCCTTAATATCTTTTGTTCTGGTACTACTAATGTACAACCTCAACTTTTCAGCGAGCTATGGGAAAAATGGTGGAACCGCCACCTTCTGAAGGTGGCGAGGCAACTATAACCGGAATGTCAGCTCTTGCTGCAGTGGGTCAGTACCTGTCCACTAACAGTGCCAAAAGCACGTTCCTGCGTAATACTGGGTTGGTTATTAAGGCAATATCGTCCAAACTGCTTCATGATCAAGATAAGCAAGCTCAAAGCAATGTTGTATCTACGCTCCAGACACAAGTCCATTCCCTAAAAGAGACCCTTTGTGAAACAAGGAGAAACATTGCTCAATGTCGTCAAGATATGCATGGTTTTGAAACCAGACTATCAGACATTTGCTATGTTGTTCAGGAGCCTAGGGGAAATGAAGGTGAGGGTTATGGTGCTCCATCGGACAATACAGCATGAAAACGTAATAGTCAGGTCAAATGAACTGAGCTTCTGAACTTCTGGTGGTGCATTTATCTGCTAGACTGTTAAGTTTTATGCCAACCTTCCTTTTGTTATATAGTTGTAATTTGTTTTGGTGCGATACAAAATTTATTCTTAACGTGCAGCCACCGCCTGAAGAAAACAACAGGCCATTTTTGTATAGTGTAGGGTGTTCCCTATATTTGCACTGGTGGCGATCTTTGATGCCGAGTGGATGTAATCTGTGCAATCGCCTTAATAGCCTAGCATTAGTTTCGGCCTTATTTATTTCCTAGTCTTCTTTTTCCCTGGTTTGCTAGTGGCCGCAACTACCATGGGCCATATACGGGCCGTAGGATCCATGTGTCTCCTACGGGCCGTAGATAAATGGGCCTGTAATCGGTGGGCCTCGGGCCGTCGGATAAACACTACAAGCAATATGTCAACTTGTGACCTTGACTATTGGTCACTGAATGGTCATTATTTTTCATTTGCGACCTTTTTTTGACCAAAAACAGAAGGTCAAAAGCTGGCGGTCATAAACTGAAATTAACGACCTTCTCTGTGAGAAGGTCATGGACGTTTACGACCAAAATATGCCTATTGTTTTTATTGGTCACTAGCAGCCTCCCCAGGCCACGTAGGCATCCGAGGTGGCAATCTGATGTGGCACAAGAATCAGCCCGGTCCAATTGGGTGTTTATATGGGCCGAGCCCATTAATTCAGCCTTTTAATGTATTTTTCCCTGTTCATTTTGGTCAGCCACATGGGCCAGGGCCAACAATTCAGCCTTTTATTTTCTAGGCCTTTGGCCTTTTTGCTTCAATTTCTTATTTGGGCCTCAGCCTTTTCACAATCCATTTTGGAGTAGGTCCCACTAGTCAGGTCATCTAAGTAGGCCCCACTTGTCAGTTGTTTTCCATTTTAAAGGACCCACGTCTTCTCTATTTGGGCAACAACCAATAACTTGATTCAAACAGAGCCAATAACACATAAAATTTCAAACAACAGCCAAACAAAGTACTTTACAATCAGGTATTCAACAGCCAAACATGTATTCTCTATTTGGGCAGTACAAACAGGTATTCAACTATAAAATATAGCTGAATATTAACATGACTGGTGACAGTGTTTGTCGCCCTGGTGAAGATCTGCTGGCTGGAGTGGATTGACACCATCCTGATGAGTCCCCTCTCCATCAGGTCCTTGATGGCCCTGCGAGCCAGCGACCCGTTGATCTGCAGCACCATAAAAATCAAACAAACATATGACACACTAATATACATTTTGCATACTTGAAAATGCACGGTGCTCACATCAATCAGTAGTTCTAATGAACAAGGCATGTCAGGCACATATTGTTGACAGTAAGATGCAGTGACATGTTAATTAAGTGTAAAGCAGTAGCATCAAACCACATTTAACTATATGAAACACTACAAATCAATGGCTATGTTGAATATCTGTGACACACGACATAAATGATGACCAGATGGCCATATCAAATCCACTGCACCCTATCTATAACATGGCACACCAAGCAAAATCTGCACAAACAACTAATGCAGCAGCCGAATCCAGCATCCAATCAATTCATAACACTAGCGCATGGGTGTGTTCTTACACTTGTACATACTGACCCCAACCGGAGCATCACAGTAAAGTACTTGACCAGGAGCCATGATGCATCACACACATATCCTACCATCCCCAGATGTCACTTCACATAGGAAGGAAGGAAGCAAGTAAGAATAACAAATCCAGAGGGAATGCGTTACCCTGAGTCGCTCGGAGAGGATGGAGGGCGTGATCTGCTTGTCCTTGGGCACCTCGGTGAGCAGCTTGTCATAGGTGGCCTAGTCGAAGATCACCGCGTTGTTCACCTTCTCCTTTTCCTTGCCCTTGCTCCACTTCTTCTTCTGCTTGCCTCCACCCGACTTGGCTGGCTTCGATGACGCGGTGGGTGCTAAACCACATTGTTGGGTGTGGTGGGTGCAGGTTTTGTTTGGGATTCTTCTCCTGGAGTTCCTTGTACACCAACTTTTGACGAATGAAGCCCAAAATCTGCGGGTTATAAATCATAAAAGTTAGGAATATAATCAAGTGAAGCCGTGCATATATTTCTGGACAGCAAACTAAATAGATGGCTGCTCTCAAACAGTATATCCAAACGAAGCAAATAAGTACTCTACGGAAACCTTAGAACATGCTTTACAACTCATATGTAGAGGCCAACTTGAAATTATGAGCATAACAAACTCGTTTTTCAGTTAGAAGCTCGCTGCCCGAAACAGTCAGGTAGTGCAGTTTTTTAACTGAACCAAATTCAGTTTAGAGAATAGCCGGAGAAATCCAAAAACAGGATCACTGGACCGAGTAAACTGAAACTGCATAGCCGTCTACTTTAGAGAACTAAACTTAGCTAGATGAGGTACAAACCAGAACAGCATTCATTTAGTAGCAAAACAACCACCTTAGCTAGCTAGTCCGTGAGCATTAACCAAGCATGCATCATACATGAAGGAACAAATATGATATGAACTAAGACCAAGGCCACATACAGGACCTCATCAATCAGGCCACCCTAGTTTGGTTTCACAGCCACAACAGAAACTAGACTACAACATAGCAGCGATAGGAAGAACATCACAGTAAGGATCAAACCTTGTGTGGGGAGTCGATTTCCTCCTCGTCGATGTCGTCCATGGAGGGCTCCTGCTCCATATAAATGGAAGAAACAAGTAAATATGGGCTGACAGACAGAGCTAGCAACCATTTTTACAAACAGAGAAGCTGTCAAATTTTCTGTGATTATAAAATCTTCTTCCATTTAGCAGTTCTCTTTTGATTATAATCATTTACTGCCTCCATTCCTAAATATATGACGTTTTGGTAATTCAAATTGAATAACCAAAAGGTCATATATTTAGGAACGGAGGGAGTAGTTCATTGTCCACAAAATAACAGGTCGCAACTAACACTGCTGAATCAAGCAGAGGAATGCAGATTTTACGTGAGTCAATTCATACAAGCATGATAAACAGTTCTTCATGGCACTCAAACCATTCGAGGGGCAACAATTTATTTACGCTGCAGCTCCAAAGTGCTAGATTACTAGAACCTATACCATTCCTTCCTGCTGCAAAGTCTATGCTAAATGCGACCAAGAACCGAGAATACAGTAAAGCATGCCGAGAAGTACCTAGCGATGTCGTCTTTCCACCTCCGTTCACTCCCACGATCATGATAACCGCTGGTTTCCTGCCAAAATGACCAAGCACACTCAGACTTCCCAAAATTCAGACACCACTCAACAATGGTAAACTAGTGGCCACTGGCTTCATTCAGTCCAGCAGAGGGCAGGCAGAACCTGAAGCTGAGCTGCAGCTTGGTCTTGCTGCCCTTGGTCGTGAGCAGCTTGAGGATGCATCTTTTCAGCGACGACTACGCCCGTCATCCGCCACAATGAACAACAGATTATACCTGGAAACCAATCCCGTTGTGCTCCACTGTAACTAACTGAGACTGAATCGTTCACCTTTATCTTGGTCCCGGACTTGAGCTTGGCGTCGCGGAGGGTGTCGACGATCCAGAACAAGATCTTGGGCCCGAAGTCCGACACCAGCAGCGCCTGTGCTCCAAAGTATACTATAAACAGTGAAAAACATGAGATTAAATCAAACCCATTTTAGAGTATTGTGGGAAGCAATGCATTGATACAAGACTCAAATAAAGGAAACATTGCTCTGTTCTTGCTGAGTACCACTACAAATGCTACATGCAGGAGCAGTTATGTCAGTTACTTTGTTTTTATACAAGTAACATGGACAGTATTGGCTGGAAGTTTGTCTAGCAAGCGAGAAAGATCAGCGATCATGCTTTGTGTACAAAGTTCCATAGGTTTGCAACCCATTCTATAGTTCAATACAATATAACATAAACAAGCAGAAGTGAAGGGGGGCATTATCCTTCTATCAGGCTTCATTGTCTGAACTCCCCTACCTAAAAGACAGGCAACACCACAAATGACAGTCACCAGTAAGCAACTGCACCCTTAGGCCCGAGCTTGAGATTAGAAGTCCATGCCTTACTGGCTTACTTTTCTAGTGGACAAGATCCAATAATTTAGAAAGAAATTTGTAGAAGTGGGTAGTTACAATACTAAGCAAATCTCACAGAAAACAGAATAGCTAATACAAATCTAATCAACTTAGGATAAGACAATTCAGCCGGATCATCAGTACAACAAATATAAGTTCAGACTTGAGACACAGAGGTAAGGGCATGCCATGGTCAGGCTCGGGTACACTCTAGCTGGAATGGACATACGCTGGCCTGCAATTCAAATATACTGAATTATGAGCAGGCACCGGCATACAGTACTGAATGGGCCGACTGGCCGCAATCACCCAGACCTCCATGGAAACAAAGAGAAGGCGGCTCGAGGGCGCACCCTGACCCGTGATCTGGGCTCTTGGCGGGACCAGATCCCCCACCCGAGGGGAGGGCAAGGAAGGAGGAGGAGAGTTACCTGAGGGAAGGCCTTCGTCGTCGCTGGACTTGCCGCACCCCGTCTGTCCGCTCGTGCGCCGTCACCCCGTCGAAACGTCCAAGACCAACACGAGCCGCATCAAGCTGATCTCCTCGGGCTCGCCTCACCGTGGTTGCAAAGAGTGGCGCGGCGACCTTGCAGAGCACCCAGGAGGAGAGGAGGGAGAGGGCGAAGAGGCCAACGCAGAAGATCCGCGCGGAGCGGCAGCCGATGCTGCCGACGGTGGTGCGGCACGCCTCGCACGCGCACGCCAGGCACGACGCGGCCCACATGGCGGTGGCTCTTCTCTTCTCCGGCAGCGATCAGTTGGGCCAGCCTTCGTGGAGCCACGGGGGGTCGATTTGGGGATTCGGTGGAGAGATGGAGAGGAGCTCGGCCGGATCTGGAAGGGAAGAGGAGGAGAGGGAAAGAAAGGAGGCGGGGGTGGATGGAAAATGACCACGAGGACGAGGGTTTCGGGGTTGGTGTGGAAGGGTCGAGGACTGCCGTTGGATCCATGAGCATCCGACGGTATGTGATGCATGATCCGCGTGAGACGTCCACGGACCAAGCAGAATGCAGTACTGCGTTATGACCATCTCAATTGGTCGTAGGTAACTATAAATAACGTGTTAAAATCATTTTGCATTTTCCGAGTGGCCAAAATGAGTTTTTTTGTGAAGGACCTACCAAATATTTGTTGCAAAATTAGACCAAATGATTTTTATAAAATATTAGTCCATATTCAATGCACAATTGACCAAATGGTTGGGTGCCAAAAGCTTTCGATCCACTTCTAGTGAAAAAGATAAAACTCTGCTGATTCAGTTGGAAGCGGGTCAAATTTGAACTAGAGATCCATCGTAGTTTGCTCATGATTTTTTTCAAAAATCATTTCTAGGTAAAGAAGTATCTATTTAATCGGAGATCCAACAAAATTTTGGCAAGATTCAACCCCTAGCTATGAACGGTCATGCCCGTCATTTTGACCGCATTTTGAAACGGGCATAACAAATTCAAAAAAAATCAAAAAAATGCAAAACCTTCGCGTTGTGTCATCATATGTGACCAAGTTACCAAGAAAAATAATAAACTTGTAAGATGGTAATTATTTTAAAAAAGTGTTCTTAGAAATGAGCTATCATGTGTGAAGATTCATGGCTTTCAAGCCAAATGATCAATCTCATGGCCACATTCATGCCATAGTTTGTTCAAATGATCTCATATTTTGCACAACGGTGCACGATGGAATGACAAACAATGTTGCCAAAGGGAGTTTTCATTTTCTTTGCACAAAAAGTTCATTTTCCTTTTTCCGAGTGGCCAAAACAAGTTTTTTTGTGAAGGACCTACCAAATATTTGTTGCAAAATAAGACCAAATCATTTCTATAAAATATTAGTCCATATTCAATGCACAATTGAGAAAATGGTTGACTGCCAAAAGCTTTTAACCCACCTCTAGTGAAAAAGACAAAACCATGCCGATTCAGCTGGAACCGAGACAAATTTGAACTAGAGGTGCCTGATAGTTTGCTCATGATTTTTCCCAAAAATCATTTCTAGGTAAAGAAGTATCTATTTAATCAGAGGTCCAACAAAATTTTGGCAAGATTCAACCCCTAGCTATGAACGGTCATGCCCGTCGTTTTGACTGCATTTTGAAATGGGCATAACAAATTCAAAAAAAAAATCAAAAAATGCAAAACCTTTGCGTTGTGTCATCATATGTGACCAAGTTACCAGGAAAAATAATAAACTTGTAATACGGTAATTATTTTTAAAAGGTGTTCTCAGAAATGGGCTATCATGCGTGTAGATTCATGGCTTTTAAGCCAAATGATCAATCCTATGGCCACATTCATAGCATAGTTTGTTCAAATGCTCTCATATTGTGCACAAGGGTGCATCTTGGAATGGCAAACAATGTTGCCTAAGGAAGTTTTCATTTTCTTTGGACGAAAAAACCATTTTCCATTTTTCGAGTGCCCAAAAGGAGGTTTTTTTGTGAAGGACCTCCCAAATAATTGTTGCAAAATTGGACCAAATTATTTTTATAAAATACTAGGCCATATTTAGTTCACAATTGACCAAATGGTTGGGTGTAAAAAGTTTTGATCCACCTCTCGTGAAAAAGACAAATTTCCGCCGATTCAGCTGGAAGTAGGTCAAATTTGAACTGTAGCTGCCTTGTAGTTTGCCCTTTATTTTTTCCAAAAATCATTTCTAGGTACATAAGTATCTATTTAATTAGAGAAACACCAAAAAAATTCCAAGATTCAACCCCTAGCTATGAACGGTCATTCCCGCCGTTTTGACCACATTTTGAAAGAGGCATAAAAAATTCAAAAAAAATAAAAAAAATTGGGAAACCTTCGCATTGTGTCATTATATGTCACCAAGCTCCCAGGAAAATAACAAACTTATAATACGACAATTATTTTAAAAAAGTGTTCCCAGAAACGAGCTATCACGTGTGGAGATCAATGGCTTTCAAGCCAAATGATCAATCTTATGGCCACATTCATGGCATAGTTTGTTCAAATGATCTCATATTGTGCACAAGGGTGCATATTGGAATGGCAAACAATGTTGCCTAAGGAAGTTTTCATTTTCTTTGGACGAAAAAACCATTTTTCATTTTCCGTGTGCCCGAAAGGAGGTTTTTTTGTGAAGGACCTCCGAAATAATTGTTGCAAAATTGGACCAAATCAATTTTCTAAAATACTAGGACATATTTAATGCCCAATTTAAAAAATGGTTGGGTGTAAAAAGTTTTGATCCATCTCTCGTGAAAAAGACAAATTTTCGCCGATTCAGCTGGAAGCGGGTCAAATTTGAACTGCAGCTGCCTCATAGTTTTCTCTTTATTTTTTCCAAAAATCATTTCTAGTTACATAAGTACCTATTTAATCATAAATACATGGTTTGGTGGCGATACATCGAGGTTTGGTCGGTGGTCGAGGGCCCCAACTCTAGAGCCCGTAAACTCGCATGCCCGCCGTGTGGCCACCGCGTGACCGTGGCGTTGCCATGTGTTCTGGGCGGCCTAGGCATGGCTAGTGGGTTGGGCAATCCCCAGGTAGGTGCTAGGAAGAACATTACAACATAAGATTCTCACGAGGAGACTGGTCAATGCTCAAACATGAATTAGCAGCCAAGTGTTTGATTAGCGGTACGGGAAATGTACATCGCTAATGGGCGTGAGTTTTGGCTGAGGATGATCAGTTACTAAGAAGACCGTCTTTGCAAATTTTCAGCTCAAAAGGAGGAGCCTAGGTGGTTCTTGCTTTGCAAAGTACCACACTGGACATAAATACGAATGTTGAAGCTAGGCTCAAAATAATGAATGGACTGAGCTGGCATTTGGTGGAGGATGGTTATTTGGGTAGAGGAAAGCACTGTAGAAAATGGATACCATTTGGACATGCCAAAGTGGTACTTCCTTCACAAACTGTTGTTCTGAACAAAATAGGAAAATGAATATTTTTGAATTATTTTTGAACTAGGTAAGGAAGGTTTTCACATATTCGACGAAGATATGACCCAAAGAATTTATGAGATTTTTTGGGAATTTTGGAAATGACATAAATATAGGTTGCTTCACAACCTAGGGCAAAAACTGCCACATGGAAATGACACATAGGCAAAACTGATGAGGTGGCGCCTAGTCATAGCAACCCACCACAGTTTACAAGGCTATGGCCATCTATATTGGTCGTTAACAACTAGAAATAAGGCAGCGGACTATCGCTGTTTGCTTTGTGACCATTTCATGTAAGGAAATTATGACCTTTCTGACCAAAATGGTTGCAATTGTTTAGGGTTTGGAACCCCCCGAATAGCTTTTGACCAACTGGTCTGAAATGGTCATAGATCTATGACCATTTCTTCCAGGGTCACTGACAGAAGGTCACTAGTTGACATATTTCTTGTAGTGAAATGGGTCTACATGGGCCATAATCGGGCGCAATTGGTATCGGCCCAGCACGGTAACAGGCTGTTAACAGGCCGTAGGACAACACTTAATTCTGTCACAGGCATAACGGGTCGTTGATGGGTCAGAATATAGGACGGGCTGGAAACGGCACAACGGGTTAACAGGCCAGAAACGGGCCGACTCTTGCCATGGGCCGAATTTGGCCCATTAGGGTAACAGGCTAGTAATGGGCCGACTCTTGCCATGGGCTGAATTTGGCCCATTAGTGGAACATGCCAGTAACGGGCCGACTCTTGCCATGGGCCGAATTTGGCCCATTAGGGGAACATGCCAGTAACGGGCCGGAAGTAATCGAGGGCTGAAAAGGAGCCCAAGAACGTATGTGCCGTCAATAGGCCGATAGCTAACACGGGCTGGAAACGACCCATGTAAATCATGGGTCGTTAACGAGTATAAAGAAAATTACTCTTCATTATGGGCTAGAGTCACCGTGGGCCTTTACCTGGGCCGGCCTATTATGGCCCACGAAATCTTGTGGGCCTTTAGCTGGGCCAGCCCATTATGGTCCGCAAAATCTCGTGGGCGTTTAGCTGGGCCGACCCATTATGGTCCGTAAAATCTTGTGGACCTTTAGTTGGGCTGGCCCATTTAAACTTGTTGGGCCATGCCATGTGTTGATGTATCATAGGGGCCTTCTGTCCAGTGAGTGGATGACATCTGTCCCGACGATGAGCCGACACGTGTTTCCTCTAGCCAATGATGATTTTACACGTGGAAAATCCCAATTGGCCGGGGCTGTTAAGGGGTTATCGGATCCAAAACCCGACCCGATAGCTTAACGGCGTTCCGTTACGGTGGATGCCACGTGTCGGTCACCCTTAACGAAAGCACTTCTATGACGCGTAATTTATCGTCATGGAAGTGGACACTTCCGTGATGATAATTTTGGTAATGTCATGGAACACTTCTACGACAACACAGGTATGACTATCTTGATTCTGTCATAAATTTGTCATGGATGTACATGCATGACAAAAAGCGACCTACTGTGACAAACACGTATCATCACGGAAGTGTATTTTTTTGTAGTGTTGTGGGCCTATTCCTGGGCTGGCTTTTAGACCTATATGGGCCTCTATTGGGCCATCCCATGTGTCAACATTTCATTGGCGATTCTTGTCAAATGGAGGGTTGATATCTATCCCAACGCTGAGCCGACACATGGTTCGTCAGTGAATGAGAATTTTACACGTGGAAAATCACCATTGGTCTAGGCTATTAACGGGTTATCGGATCCAAACCGGAACCCGATAGCTTAACGTCGACTCGTTACGGTGGATGCCATGTGTCGGTCACCCTTGACGAAAGCACTTCTATGACGCGTGATTTATCGTCATGGAAGTGGACACTTCCGTGATGATAATTTTGGTAATGTCATGGAACACTTCCACGATAACACAAGTATGACTATCTTGATTCTGTCCTAACATCGTCATGGATGTACATGCATGATAGAAAACGTGACCTACTGTGACAAACATGTATCATCACGGAAGTGTATTTTTTGTAGTGTTGTGTTAGGCCCCAAACAGTGCATGGACACGTGGGAGGAGTGGGTCGTGCACGCTGGTTAGTCATGGCGACTAGTCAATCCAATGTCCACTTTGCGCAATTACTGCCCGTCGTGGGGTAGTGGGACTGTTGTAGTTAAGGTAAAATGGTAACTTTCTGAAGCATCGCTCCCCTGTTCCGCTTTCCCCTTAAGAGCAGGGGAAAAATAGAGCAACATGATTCACCTGTCTCTTGCTCCGCTCTCCCATCTTCTAAATCCGCAAGCCAAGCCACGATTCCTCCTCTCGCTCTCTCCTCCGCTGTCGCCCTTCCCATCAAATCCCTCTCCCTTCCGCATCCCTGCCGCAGGAATGGGGAAGAAACCCATGGAGAAGAGGAAGCCGACAAACACGGTGAAGGAGGCAGCCGCCAAGGGAAGCACGAGAGGGGCAGAGCTGAACAAGAAGCGGAGTGAAGATGTTGTCTTCATCCCGTCGAACTTGAGCGGACCAGTCCTTCAAGCAAGGTTTGGGCATCTGTGGGGGAGGCCCGTCGAGAAAGGGCATGGAGCGCCCGTAGTTTATGTGGCGGGGAAGGAAGATCCACTGGATTCTTATTGATTTTTATATTCTTACTTCATCTGCGGCCTTTGTCCCCCGTTCTCCGAGTTCTTCGAGGCAATCATGAATATTTATGGATTCCACCTCCTCGATTTCAGGCCAAATGCAATGGGGACCATGGCCATCTTCGTGCATTTGTGCGAGTATTTTGTCGGAGTTGGGACCAATGTGGATCTGTTCCAGCATTACTTTGTTCCGCGGGTGGAGAGCAAAGTTAACCGCTCTGGAATCATTAGATGGATGCCGCATGTGGCAAGGAAGATCTGGGATTACCTCCCTAGGTACCAGCGTGAGAGGTGGGACGAATGGAGAGGGGATTGGTGCTGGATCCAAGATAAGGAAGCCCCCATGTTCTGTGGAGCATGGAAGGAATGTGTCGAGCGCGGCAAGGATTGGAGCGCCAAAGGCCTCAATGCAGATAGGTTGCACCCGACAATTAATAGGATCACCCGTTTGAGGACTGCCGGGTTAACCATTGAGCATGTGGGGGTAGACTTTCTTCTCCGCCGTATCTCGCCACTTTAGGAAAGGGACAGATCCACGTGGCTGTATGGTGACGCTGCAGATACGATGCGGCTGCTCCCAGGGTTGGCCAATAACTTGTCATTTTACGACCATGGCTGGTTGTGCGACCAACTGTTTGGTCGCTTCGAGTTGTTCAAGCTCCCAGCAACCATCATCCCTTTGAACATCAATTCTGCCCAAGACCAAATACTAAAATGGATGCTGGACTGCAATGCCGAGGGGTAGCGAGCACTTGGCAGCTACCCACCCGGGATGAAGAGCTTTAGTGGTCGAGCACCCTGGTGGAGAGGGCCACTAGGACTGAAACTAGAATGTATAAATGCACCTCTGCTGCAGAGGTGGCGTATATCTTGAAGAGGGTCGAGGAGGACAAGGCTGCCCGCCTCGCGGAGATGGAGAAGGCCACAAAGGCCGGGAAGGGCAAAGTAAAAGCTAAGGACGAGAGTTCTGCCCATGGTGGCAGCGAGGCGAAAACCACGAAAGGAGCTGCCGAGGACGATCTTTCCATGGATAACTTTGCCGGGCTAGAGGCCCTAGCCACGGCAGCAACGGAGCTTCATGAGGAGGAGGTTCGTGTGGTGGTGGATCCTGACGAAGAGTTGCTCGCGGCTGGGTGGCAAGCCCCCGAGCCGCACCCAGACCAGCGCACCCGTAGGCGCGCCGCTGCTCATGGGGCGGCGACTTCCAACCCAGTGCCAGATGCAAAGAGGGTGAAGAAGACCACTACCAAGGCCACCAAGGCAGAGGTGGCATGCTGCCAATCTCCTCGTCTTGCTCAGGCCAAGGCCTCCTCCGCCAAGCGGCCGGCGGACATGGAGGTGGAGTCCAGCCCCCACTTTGGCTCGAGCTCCTTGTAGACCTCATCTTCCCTAGAGCTCCTAGCGCCACGGAAAGCACCGAAGCTGCTGGGGAGTTTTACCCCTCCACCTCTAAAGAGAGGACGAGAGTCTCCACCTCCCATGGAGTTCAACTTGAACTCCATGCTCATTGCAGAAGAGTAAGGAGGATTTTTCCTTTTGTGGATAGCTCGTGCATATCTGATTATTTTTCCTGACTGACCTCTTGCTCTTGTCGTTGACGACAAGGAAGTGGAGGAGGACATGGAGACCCTCATCCACCATTACCAGAAGAGGCTATGGCATCTCGGGTCATTGGAATGCGCAGAGGGCTCAGCCTTGGCGGGGCTGATGTAGAGGACCCCATGCCGAGCCCCTAGTCCATCCCTCGGTCCTAGAGGTGATGGAGATGGCCTCCCTGTTCCCCCTAGCAGAGGGGGAGGTGAGACGACGCGGGGCGAGCCCCTCTCTGGGGGGCATGCTTCCCCCATCGCTCGAGCTGAATAAACCACCACGGAACCTTCCGTGGTTGAGGCTGCATAGAAGTATGCCGAGACTTCCACGACGGTGGGCGAAGCTCGCGGCCTGGCAATAGCCGCTGCCAGGGAAACAGGGGTTCTGCCCGGCAGACTTCTCCAGGTATCTTACTTATTTTTTCTTTTCTTTCTTGCTCTGGTTGCTCTTCTTGGTTTCTCCATTCTCTTAAGACTTCCATTTATTCGTTATTCACTGGCCCTTTCACGTGCGTCCCCGCAAGCCGATGAACTAGAGCTGCCGGAGGTGGTGGCTGATATAGTAAGGGCCGCCGCGGATGAGACCGTGGAGATTGCTGCTGCCGAGGGGCAGGATCTTCCTACCGAGGATGCACATGGCTCTTTGGTAGTGACGGAGCATTCTTTGGTGGATGCCTCGGTTGAGGAAGTGGTCGTCTAGGCGAAGATCTCGCATCATACTATGGACCCACTCCCCCTACCGGAATCATTGCTGAGACTCTACCGTCCTCCTCGAGCGCGCTGGCCATGGTGCTGCTGTCACCCGGAGATGGAGCTTCCAACCCGTCCCTGATGACAGACGCCAAACTCGATGAAGAGCTTCAGGTCTCCTGGCTCCATTTTATTAGGGAGCTGGAGAGGCCGATGACTTTGCCGTCGTCACCATGGACTTGTCCTTCATGGAATCCATGGCGGTGGGCGTGAAGGAGATGAAGGCCCGACACAACCAGAAGTGGCAGTCACTCAAGAAGCAGCATGAGTCCGCCAACAAGGTGGACCAGAAGCTGAAGGACAAGTACCTAGAGTTGTGCGAGTGGAATGACAACCAGCTCAAGGTGCTCATGAGGCAGCAAGAGACCCTTCTGATGACGAGGGAGGACGTCATGGCTCGGGAGGCACGCCTGGCGGACCACAATACATCTCCGGACGCCAGAGAGCGAGAGATCTCCCTCTAGGAGGAGGGACTTGAAGCTACCCTCCGCACCAAGGATGAGGATCTGGAAGTTCTTGCGCAGCAGCGCACCAAGGAACTGGAGGACAAGCTCGGAGCTGCCGTAGACGCCCTTGCCACTGACCATGCTGCTCAGCTGAAGAAGCTTAGTGAAGATCTAGATGCCGCGTCTACTGCCAAGACTAACCTTGACCGGCAGGTGGCTAAGGTGAATGAGGATCTCGCCATGGGCGCCAAGGAGGTGGAGGCAGTCAAAGAGGGGGCACGGCAGGCGGAGGTCCACTTGGTTGATGTGCAGTCACATCTTTCCTCCAAGACCAAGAGCCTTGAGACTTCCAACGGCAACATCTCAGACATGAAGGCAAGGATCGATACGTTGGAGCATTCGGCGAAGTCCCTTGAGTCTCGCCAGCACTTGCTATCCAAAGAGTTGGACACCGCCCGACGTCTCCGGCAAGATGCAGAGGACAAACTGAAGATTCGGGTCGATATGAGAAACTTGTAGATCAAGAGCCTGATCGACATTGTTGAGTGCCTTGGCGCCCAAGCTGCGGTGATGGGCATGGATGGCCCAGTCTTCTCAGCTAGGAAGCAGGAGGTCCCGAGCGTCAAGCTAGGGCTCTTCTTCAATGAGCTGATCGAGAAGTTGAAGGTGCATGAAGAGGGGAGGGCCGAGCGTTTTTCTACCAAGTGCCAGAAGCTTGCCTGCGACACCCTCTTCATGGTCTTTAGCAATATTGCCTGCCGCTACCCAGATCTTGACCTTGACAACATATTCAAGAAGCCGCCAGTGAGTGCCGACATCGCAGCCGCTAAGGAGAAGGCTGCTCCTCGGGTAGACAGGTTCTTGAAGTTTGAGTTATTTCACCTGGCCGTCGGACGAAGTATCGGGCCGCTGTTGTTTCCACGTTGCACTACAATGAAACACGATATTTATTTTGTGTTTAGTCATTCTATCTCTAGTATTTGCGTGGAACTGATATTCCTAGCTGGATTTTAAATGTGTGTTTATCCCTTTGAGCCCTATTTTCTTGCGTTCGTATGATCAATTCCTATGTATGCTCTGGATGCCTGCCGATATCATATAGCCGCGATTGTCGTAAGAGTCCAGCCCTTAACAGTCATCTTGGCATGGATGCATGTTGGCAAGTTTTTCCTAGGTAGCTCTCGATGCAGCCTCTCGACTTGCGAGCATGGCTCTGGACAAGACGATGGTGCGATCAAAGAAACTAGCCAAGGTTCCGTCGCATGAGGGCTTTCACGATACGAACGCTCACTAGAGTTAAGGGACAAATGACTGCAAAAATCTAAAATGTATCAACAAGAGGTGATATCATAAACTTAGCTTTCGTTTCGAGCCCCCTTTCTCCTCTGTCAGGCCGTGTGCGCCACGCGTGCCCGCAGCACTTGGAGGAGCATAAGACAATCAGGTGGTTTCTTCGTTCCAGACAAGGAATGTCACGTATTTCTTGCGGCTGGCATGCATTGGGGCGTAGTGCCAGGATCCTCTGGTCCCTCTCCGTTTTCCTCCTTTCCATTCGAGTCAGCCGGCGGCTGCCCGTTGCATGGGTCATGCCGATGCAGGCAGCCTCGCCGAAGCATGCTTGCCGGGGCATCGATCGACAGACTCATACTGGCATTTTGCTCAGGATTAGCCAAAATAGGGGATATACTGGACCGAGCATCGCATGGTAACCGTCAACATCAACGACGCCGGGGCTAAAGTCGTTCGACTACGGACGGAGGGAAAGAATGGGAAGGAGGGAGCTCGCGCCCGCACGTCTTGTGCCCCTTCTCCAAACGGCGCCCGAAAGGTGCGGTACGCCATACGAGCCGCCGAGACAAGCATATTGCCACCATCAGCGATCTTTGCTGTAACCATGGCCATGGCGGGACATGGAGACCAATAAAAATGGTGAGGGGATGGCCCCGCTTTGCTTCTATGTCTTTGTGGGCATCGTGAATGCCAGAGGCTTCAAGCGGGCGTCCATGGACAAGGTGTACTACACCCGCCTTCAGGTTTGCACAAGAGAGCCCCCTACCTAGCATGACAAAGATGTCACGGGAAACCACAACCACCTATGGGACCAGGAGGCCCCTTGCTGGTTTCGCAGGGGGACGTCATGTTGCACAAAGAGCAGACAAGCATGGGGCAGCACGACAGAGATCCAGCGGGCAGTTTTACCCAGGTTCGGGCCACCGTGAGGCATAAAACCCTACTCCTGCTTTGGTGGATTGATGGTGGAAAGGTGGTGGTGAAGCGTAGTACACTTGCCCGGCAAGGGTTGTCTTAGGGCAGCAGTGACTACGCGCGTATGGGGTGTGAGATATCCAACCTTCTAACCCTTTCTACGGTTGCCATGGGCCTCGTTTTATAGATCAACGGGTCACCACAATGGCAAAGTAGTCATTATGCACTGATAAGATAGCAAACAGTGCTATCATACCTAACTATGCGGACTGACATGGCACATTAAATGCACCGCTCAACGTCACATCGTTGGTTGCTCGACAAGGCTTGTCGGGCCGTCTTACTAGCTACATGCCTGCTTGCTTGACACGCCATAGGACGGGTGTCATCTGTGGGTTTTTCCTATAGGTAGTGGCTGCCATGTGGCAAATGGCTACCACTTAGTCACTCTGCGGCTTTACACCGCACTGATCGATGATGTGAGTCATGGTGGAATGGTTGGTGAGGTGGTCTTGCCTCCATGAGCCCCGGCAGGCCCTGCCGGGACGCCTTGGCTGTCAGCTTCTAAGTGTGGCCTCGCCCCTTGCCGGGCTCGCCTGCCCGACAAGGGAGGATTTTCCTTCGATGCTGTCTTGCTTCTTTGGCTTGATCTTGGTTCCTCTAGTCTTCCTGTTGATCATTCGATGCTCTTGGTTCCTTGTGGATCTTCGCTCGGTCTTGGCTTGTTCGCGCATGAGTCAGGGGAAAACATATACCCCTATCCGTTTTCCCTGACACCGCGGTTACCGATGCATCATAGGGAAGTGGGGGCACCCCCGTACCATCATGCGGCCAAGCATCCCTGCCTGGGCCCGGTAGTCTTAGGCCTCGCATCATTCTGTTCCTCGATGAGCAGAATGTGTGTGCCGCGGGCCCAGGGGCTACTATCAACCAAGTGGGACTAGGGTGGCACGGGCCATCTGCCTACGGCCTAGGAAAGGCCCCTTGGTCCAACTCAGTAGGCGGCCCACCAGCGGCCGCCGCGACGCTAGCAACCTCGCGAGGGACTTCTCCAGCTGAGGACTTCATCAAGACTACTTGTGCACTTTAGTGATACCATTCCACATAGCTAATAGCGTGCATATTGTCAAGGGATTGATTCGGAGTCATGGGAAATCCTCCAAAACACTGGTTCGAACTTTGGGGAATGGGTTCGCGTCTACGAGGCTACGAGCGAGGCTTGACAAAGACATAGCAAGCTACCCAGGTATAGGCCACCGTGAAGTGTAAAGCCCTAATCTTGCTTTGTGGAATTGCTTGTGGATAGTGCTCTTGGAGCTACATGGAGAGCTAGAGCTCTTAAGGGTCAACAATGGCGCAAAAGAGCTGAGCCCCTGCTATGGTGGCGGCTTTGACACCTTTTATAGGTGCCTTGGGCCTCTTCCCCGAAAATATGAGCGAGAAAGGGGTACCACAGGGCGGCAATTTTGAAACGGGACTGGTGCCGGTGTTTCTCTTGACAAAAGGCGGTCTTTTCCTACTAAAGTGTAATCCATAACATGCATGGGGCTTCATGATGACTTCCATACTGCCATGCCACTATCTTGGTCTTCCTTCACCAAAGAGGAAGGCTTTGGGACTTGCTTTGGGGGCAAGCATGCGCAGCTACTCTCTTAGCACCAAAGGGGAAACTGCCCTGGCCGCACAGGCTGGCACCTTCCACCGCGACGTCACCTAAGTGATGGGCACATGACCCGCTCCGCGTGTGCTCCTCGGGAGGCCTTGTGGGATGGCGCCTAGCGAGGGGGGCCTTGCGGGGCCTCTTGCCATGATGGTACTTGATGAAGTCCTTCGTCACGAAGCCCCTCACGGGGAAGGCCCTCGCAAGGCTGCTTCCTTTGCAGTGCCCGTCAGTGGGCTGCCTCATCTGTCGGACCAAGGGGACCTTCCTAGGCCGTAGGATGATGGCTGATGGTACCCTGGTTCCCACTAGACCGATAGTAGCCTCGGGACCCACGGCAGGCACAATCCTCTCGTTGATGAACAAAGTGACACGAGGCCTAAGACTGCCTGGCCCAGGCAGGGACGCGTGGCAGCACAACGGGACAGGGACACCCCCACTTCCCCATGATGTCTCGATAATTGGGGCTCTACCATAAAACCTCCCGCGTGGGCGCGGGTGCCATCATTGCCTTCTCACATACTTCTCCTCCTTACACACTACTCATCTGCTCCTTCTTCCTCATGCGCCAAATCTGCCACCGCTTCTCTCCGCCACATGGCTCCCATGGTCACCAAGAAGTCTGCCGCTGTGAAGGACAAGGGGCCGATGGAGCCAGCGCCGCTGCTGGAGCCAGTACTGATGATGTCCTCCATCTAGGACGAGCAGGGCTTGGCCAAAGAGCGCTCGATGGTGGTCGTCACCCACAACGTGTGTGTGTGTGTGTGTGGGGGGGGGGGGACAATATCGTGGGCCTGGTGCCGCTGAGGTGAAAAATTATGACTCCCGCTGGCGGAGATGGAGGAAATGATGATCCCCATCTTCGCGGGCCTAGCACCAACCTTCTCCGACTTCCTCTACACCATCCTCTGCCACTACCAGATTCATCTCCAGCATCTGCAGTGCAATACCATTCTCCTCCTCTCCATCTTCGCCTACCTCTGTGAGGGTTCCTGGGAGTGCCGCCTTCGGTGGCACTTTTAAGGGTCGTCTACGGCCTGCAGATTGCCGCGGGGAACCAATTCTCTGGATGCGCCTCGTTCCACCTCGACGATGGGACGGCAGGCCACATCATCAACATGAAGGTCTTGTGGAACGTGGAGGGCTATCGGGCACGCTGGGTCTACGTCGATGCCAAGTAGTATAGCCCCCTCCTTCAGATCCCTACCACGCTAGCTGTGAAGGGCGCCTGGTGGGATCACTCTGAGATTGTTGACAAGAGGTTGAGGCCACTCATGATGAGGATGGCACAGCTGAAGGCCGCCAAGGTGACGGCAGCGATGGTGGTCAAGGAGTTCATGCGCCTCTTGCCCATTGTCGGAGATCACCGGTCTCAAGGATTAGATGCGGTTGAGCAAGGAAAATCACGAAACACTGGAGCCGCAGGCGATCATGAGGATCTTGTTCCCCACGAATGTGGAATAACCTCCCCAAGGAGATATATCCGATGTACCACTATATGAACAAGCATAAGCTTGTCGCGGGCATGCCGCAGCTTGATCAGTGGAGGCGGGTCTCACCAGACCGTGACGTGCCTTGAGAGAACCCGGCTATGGTGCCACCTGGTTCGAGAAGCCATGATGAGTCCGAGGCCTTGGTGGCCCTGGAGGAGGAGGAGAGCAATGAGGAGGAGGACGATGATGAGTGGGAGGTCGAGGGAACGCCATGCTTATCCTGCCGTAGGCTACTGCTGGAGGCCCCCCATGATGACAACGAGGATGACCAATTCATGGTCACGCCCGTGTGCTGAGCAGGTGCGACCATGAATTGGTCATCCTCGCCATCATCATTGGGGGCTTCCAACAGCAGCCTGGAGCACACGGGCGCAGGGTGGTGAAGGGAGCTCAGCCACAGAGGTCATCAAGCTTGATGAGGAAGAAGAGACCCGCACCGCGCTAGAGGCCAATGAGGGCGCTGGTAGGCATCACGGCGAGCCCACTGGAGGGAGCTCGAGTGGGGCCCGAGGGAGTGGTGGCAGCCGCGGCGGGGCCTTTCAAAGGTTGACGAAGAAGCACTGGGTCCTTGCTGACGAGTAAGTGCCCAACCTCAGCTCTCTTTTTTCCTTTGTCTATTTCCTTTTTTTTCTTGGCTCCTGCTTCCTGAAGCTCGACTGAACCTCCCGAAGTTTGTAGGCAGCCCTCGGTGAAGAAGCAGACAGGCGTCCCCGCCAAGCAGGGGGCCAGGAAGTCCGCCATGCCACCGGAGGCCATGCGGGGCGAGAGAACCCAGGCACCCCCGTAGGCACCGAGGGGCATGAGGAGACAGTCCGCCGCCCCGACGTATAGCCGGGGCGTACGATGAAGTACGTGGAGCGCGCGGCTTCGCCTAAGCCACGCGGAGATGCACCTCTAGAGGAGGGAGTGACTAAGCCCCACCAAAGTGCTTCTAAGGGGGAGACAATGCCCCCTGATGCGCCCGCCGCAGGTAGCAATGCGGGGGAGGCAAAGGCTGGCGAGACAATCCCATCGCAACCCACGGCGCCCTTCAGGAGGCCCGCAACGACATGAGGTCCATGGCAAGCCCCGTGTGCTCGAAGGATGAGGCCGTGAGGAGTCCACGACGGGCCTCGGAGGACATGCCTCCCATCATGGTCGAAGGCGCCGCGTTCGTGGACGCGGCTGACGCCGGCCCCTTGTGCACCCTAATAGTGGAGGGAAGCATGGAGGTGCGGCCCGACTTGGCCTTGGCGCTGGTGAGCGGCAGTGCAGTGCTCAGGCGCGGCGCCATCAGTGGCTCCCGGGCGGCTCTTGACGCGCTCGAGCGGGACCTAGCGGAGGGGTGGCGCCAGTTGGATGTGGCCCTGAAGCTGGGCCGCCGGCAGGCCGCCGCCGCGTGGGAGGATTCTGACTCCATCATGAAGGACGCAAAGGTGGTCTTCGCGAGGGCACTTGAGGATGCTGCCGAGGCCGAGCAGCAGTGGGACGAGGCCATGGCCTATGAGAAGGCCCTTCGAGAGTAGGACACCAGTAGGGTACTGGAACTATAGTCACGGGAGGAGGCCGTTGCGGCCCTCGAGTAGCAACTCGCCCCACGGGAGGGGGAGCTCTCTAGGCGCGAGGAGGCCGCCGACTCCCGCGAGCGCCAACCCGCAAAGACGAGCTGGAGAAGAGCGATGAGGCCATCGCAAAGCGCGACGGGGAGCTCACGAGCCATGAGGCGGACATGGTGCTCCGAAAACGAGAGGCCGCTTAGACTACCACAGAGCAGGAACTTGAGCGCGAGCGCCTGTCGACAGGGGGCCTCTAGGCGGAAGGCACTCATGCCACCTACGACGACCGTGGCCAAGGCCAACTCCCAGCTTGAGAAGCAGGAGAAGAAGTAAATGGAATACATTGAGGCTAAGGCTAAGGTGGAGCGGGAGGCGATCATCAAGGACCACAACAAGAAGCTGAAGTCCCAAGAGGATCGCTTCACCATGAAGTGAGATGAGTTCTAGGCCGGGGTTAGCGGCCTCAAGAAGTGGGCGGCGGAGGTGGAGCTGGAGCTGGTGCAGGCGGTGTTGGCCAAGGAGGATCTGGAGGGTGAGCTAGCCTCCCTTCAGACATAGGTGGGAAGCATGTGTGCAACAAGAAGTTCCGCGCCCTGATGGGTCTTGACCGATACGGGTCTTGGTCTCACCGAGATGGCCTTGCCAACACTCTGTGACTTATTGCATTTATTTTGGTCTCACCGAGTTAGGCAATCGGTCCCACCGAGTTGGATTCACTGATTCTCTGTTGCCTTATTGCTTCACTTCGGTCTCACCGAGTTGATGCAATCGGTGCCACAAAGATTATGTTTTCCCTAAGCCCTAGCACATCGGTCTCACTGAGTTGTTCTTGTCGGTCCCACCAAGATTCCTAACATTCAAATTTTTGAACAAAATATTGCCACTGAGTTTAACCATTCGGTTCCACTGAGATGAGTCAAATGTGTGTAGCGGTTGGATTTTGTGTGGAGGATATATATACCCTTCCACCCCCTTCTCCATGTGAGAGAGAGCCAACAGAACGTGCCTACACTTCCACCATACATTTTCTGAAAGAGAACCACCTACTCATGTGTTGAGATCAAGACATTCCAATCCTACCATAAAAATCTTTATTTCTAGCCCTCCCAAAGTTGCTTTCCATTCAAATCATCTTTCCACCATAGCCAAATCCAAGGGAAAGAGTGGAGTGTTGGGGAGACTACCATTTGAAGCACAAGAGCAAGGAATTCATCATCAACACACAATCTATTACCTTTTGGAGAGTGGTGTCTCCTAGATTGGTTAGGTTTTGCTTGGGAGCCTCCGTCAAGATGTTGAGTAGAACCAAGAAGTTTGTATGGTCAAGGCGATCGCCTACTTCATGAAGATCTACCCGAGTGAGGCAAGTCCTTCGCGGGCGATGGCCATGGTGGGATAGACAAGGTTGCTTCTTCGTGGACCCTTTGTAGGTGGAGCTCTCCATGGACTCGCGCATCTGTTACCCTTCGTGGGTTGAAGTCTCCATCAATGTGGTCGTACGATACCACCACCTATCAGAATCACGCCAAAAATCTGTGTGTCTACAATGTGTTTGGCTTCACCAAACCCTTCCCTTTACCTTCATATGCAATGTTTTACTTTCCGCTACTATACTCTTAGAATTGCATGTGTAGGTTAATTGCTTGAATTGTGCTAATTGCTAAAATCTACCCACAACTAAAATCGGGAAAAGGATAGATTTTTATTTGGTGAAGTTGTCTAATAACTCCACATCTAGACATACTTTCTATCCTACAAGTGGTATTAGAGTGTTGGTCTCCATTTTCCTTGATTTCCATAGCTGTGGTGATCATAGCCTTCATTTCACAACCTAGGAGAGTATAGGGTGTAGCGAGGGAAATTATCACCGTAGAGGTCCTTACTTTGATGGTATGAATTTTACTAGTTGGAAGCATAAGCTGAAAATGCATATTCTTGGTCATAATCCCGCCGTTTGGGCTGTTGTGCATATTGTCTTGCAAGGTGATTTCTCCGAGGATGGAAAAGAACCAGATCGCGAAGCAATAGCAGAAAAAATGATGATGTTGCAATGCATTGCTCAAGCTTGTGATATTCTCTTCAATTGATTGTGCCCCAAAAAATTCAACAGAATCAGCCGCCTTGAGAATGCAAAAGAAATTTGGGATATTTTGGTTGGTATGCACGAAGGTACCGAGTCCATCAAAGAATCCAAGTTGGATCTGCTTCAAAGTCAAATCGAGAAGTTAAACATGAAGGATGGTGAAGGAGTCGCCGAAATGTACTCTAGGCTTTCTCTCATCACAAATGAGATTGTCGGCTTAGGAAGTAAAGAGATGACCGACAAATTCATCATCAAGAAGATCCTAAGAGCCTTGGATGGAAAATATGACACTGTGTGCACTTTGATCCAAATGATGCCCAATTACAAAGATCTCAAGCCCACATAAGTCATTGGTAGAATTGTTTCTCATGAGATGTCACTCAAGGATAAGGAAGAGCTCCACAACAAGTCAAGTAGTACTTATAAAGCTTCAAGTGATGCTCCTACAACATCAAGTGAGAAGAATGTCTCTAACGAATAATTGTGCTTATTGGTGAAGAACTTCAACAAGTTCTAGAATAGCAGAAAAGAGAAAAGCTCCAAGTCAAGGTCCTACAATGGCAAAAGATCTTATAGTCGTGATTGTAATTACTACAATTGTGGAAGACCAGACACTACTCCATGAGTGTACGGCTCCCTACAAGAAAAGAGAAGACTCACAAAAAACGAGGAGTATAAGAGATGAATCACCGCCAAAAGAGAGAAGGAGCAGAGATGATCGTTATGAACGAAGACCCTCTCAAAGAAGTAAGGATTCATAAAGGAAGGAATACTCATCAAGGAGCTACACAAGATGAGGACATTATGCTCATGTTGGTGAATGGGTATTCGGTTCCGACTCCGACAAATACTCCGAGAGAAGCTATCACTCTGACTCTGACTATACTCAAGATGAAGGTGTTGCCGGTCTCGTACTTGTGTCATCCAACTCATATGACATATTTGACTCACCAAATGAAGGAATTAGAATATGCTTCATGGCAAAAGTCCCTAAGGTATCACACCCCGAGTATGTTGATTCCAATAGTGATGAAGATGATTTGCTAGATGATGATGATTTATTTGTTGACAACACTAGTGATGAAAACTATAATGAACTTGCTAGTAATCATGATTATCAAGATGAAACGAATGGCGATGATAAGGAGATTGAGTGTCTAACTAAAGAACTAAACACTCTTAAGTTAGCTCATGAAACAACTCTAGAGGATCATAGAGAGCTCTTAAGAACTCATGAGAAGCTCCACTTCAAGGAACTATATTTATAGCAAGAGCATGAGTTTCTAAAAGCTATCAATGATGATCTTCGAAAGAATAGTTCTTCTTATCTTGCCAAATGTCTCCTCTTGTCTAATTATATGCCACAAGTAAAATCTAGCAACAAGAGCAAAAAAGATTCTTCCTCTAGTAGTAAAAGTAACCATGTTAAGTCCAATATTGTTGCTTCTAGTAGTTCTCTTGATTCCACTAATGATTCTCTTAGACAAGTTACACTTGAGAAAGAAAATAGCTTATTGAAGGGAATTAAAGAGAAAGGTATGGTGTTTACAAGAGCCTTGCTGGTCGTAAGCAATTTGAGGAAATTATACGCAAGCAAGGAAGGCACCGGAAGAATCAAGGTGCTGGTTTTGAACGGAAGTTCAACACCAAGGGAATTGGTGGGTACAAGATCAATACCACAAGACGAAGTTTGTTCCTCAACAAGAGAAGTATGACACCACTTCTTTTAGAGGAACATAAGCTCAAGACGATCTACCACCACAAGACCACAAGGTAAGGACAAGCTTCAATAAGAGATTGACTCATTTGAAGAAGCTCCTAAGGCAATGGTCAAGTGGGTTGCTAAGACTACGTCAACCTCTACATCATCAGGTTCAACTACAACTCTAGGGATTCCCATCAAGTTGATGTGGATCCCAAATAATAAGAACTAGAGTGTTCTTGAGGGTGACTCCGCCCACATACTTCACTCATATTCATTTCAGCAAGGGCTTGTGAAATCAACTTTCATACTTGCACTAGCTCATGGAGTCACAAACCCTCTTGTTGGTAAGACAAGGGACAAGCTAACCAAATGCTTTCATGGACATCATCATATGTGCAATTCACTCTATGTCTATGGATATCCTTGTATGTTCCTTGTGGGACTAACCCATGTAGGTATTGAAAGTGCAACACTCCAATGGATTGCTCCAAATGATCTACATCAACATAAAGCATCCACATCTTCACCATCTACATGAGGTCATCATTGACAAAACCCACAGTTAGTTCATCCCACTTAGGGGGACATCATATCTAGGGGGAGTTCTGATCTAAAAATTGAGCTAAAGCAACTCTAATGGTGTGAACACATCAAAGCTTTATGTAAAAGTGGTAACCCCACTTCTGCTTAAATGATGAGTATAACCAACGATCAAATGCTCTCATATCACTCCTCAGTCAATATACTCATATATAGATGACCTAGTCAACGCCAGTTGCTTGATAGATGCTAGAATTGTTTATGCATGATTCGAGACATGTTTCATTTGCTATCTTATTGTGTGAGCATGTTGGTTACATAATTTCTTCATTCGAGGACATCCATTTTTTGTTTCAAATGTCTTGGTTTTTATTGGCCAAATGGATGGACAAGAATGCCTAAGAACCTTCTCTAGCTATCTATGCTTTACTCGTCTCAAACTCTATTCATGCTACATAACAAAATATTGAACAAGTCTTTTTCGGACACTCCGGGGGAGGAGCACTCGGAGTCACCCATCCATTAAGGGCTGCTCTCCAAACCCTTCTTGTGCATTTCGGTCAGACCAGCTCACTCAAATTCGGTTCCACCTCTCAATGAAATTCACTCAAATTTCGGTCACCCATCCATTAAGGGTTCCACCGAAAGCACTACACTGATCTACGTTTTCATCTCGGTGATACCGGTTAGAATAACTCAGTCCCACTGAGTTGCAATAACTACACACAGTTTTGCATCTCGGCGGCACCCAAACATTCCATTCGATGCCACTGACAACACATGGGTATATATTCTGCTGACCCGTATAGTTGAAAATCACTTCAAACCACTCGAGCCTACACCCCACTGCTGTCGCCCCCTTGGTCTCCGGATCGTCGATGTCTTCGCCTGTATGCCTTCGCCACATGTATCCGTTGCCGTCAGCGGGAATCCCCACCGTCGTTGTCGCCATAGAGAATTGTCACCGAGTTAGGGTACGGTTCGATCTCTTTGTTCTATCCCCTTCCGATTCTGTGCACAACGATAATGCCTAGTTTCTTTCCACGTATGAGATCATTCTATTCACATAAAAGCTCCATTAGATTAGATTTGATGAAAGCTTTTAGGGTTAGATTTCCATGTTGGAACGCCGATCCTAAGTCACATCGATCTAGCATGTAACATATGATATCACTTTGCGGCCTTACGCACGGTATTCCCATGGCTGCCACCTTACCTTGGCCGGGACCATTTGCACCTTTTGGCTTACATATATGATTGTGTCTCTAGGATCCATATGATAAAGAACCCGGGTCGACAAGTATAGTCGTGAACCAAGGTGGCACAGTCATACAAGGACATGCATACATAACCCAACAATGAACATGTTGGTCATCAATGTATGAACCCAAGTCGTAGCAAGCTACAAGGACTTGAAGGAACAATGTGTGACATTTCCCTGAAGGGACAGACACACTACAAGAAATATGTCAACTTGTGACCATCAGTATTGGTCGCTGAATGGTCGTTGTTTTTCATTTGCGACCTTTTGTTACCAAAAACAGATGGTCAAAAGCTGATCGTCTTTAATGGAAATTAACGACCTTATCTATGATATGGTCGTAGAAGGCAACGACCAAAACAAAAGGTCTTGGTTCAATGACCTTTTGTTTTGGTCGCTGGTTGTCTTGCTAGGCCACGTCAATCCAACGTGGCAAAATTGCGACCAAATGAAAAGGTCGTTGATTAGAATCGAACCGGTCCAATTTGATGTCTCTATGGGCCGAGCCGAGCAATTCAGCCCATTTAATATATTATTTGCTGTTCATTTTTTTTAGTTGCGTGGGCTGGCCCAACTATTTGGCCTTCTTAATTTCTGGGCCATGGCATTTTTGTACCAACATTTTTAGTTTTCTTTTTTTATAAAATGGATCCTCTAGTCAAACATGTCCCACATGTCAGGTTCTGATAAGTGGGTCCCAACTATTAGGCTCAGATTCTTCATATTTCAATTTCACAGTAAAACAATGTAACACCTCAGATACAACTTTCCATATTTGTAACTCCGACTCTTGCCTTTTCCAGAGATGCGATATGATTTTCCCGTCGTGGTTGGGTTATGTTTTTGTTTTGCATTTTGTTCTTGTCATGCATTTCATATCATGTCATCATGTTCATCGCATTTGCATTCATGTTTGTCTCATGCATCCGAGCATTTTCCCCGTTGTCCGTTTCGCAATCCGACACTCCCTCATGCGCCAAGCGCACCCCTCTTGCCTGTTTTCGTGAGAGGGTGTTATACGTTCTCGGAATGGACCAAGATTTGCCAAGTTGCCTTGGTACACCACCGGTAGACTGCATGTCAAATTTCATTCCATTTGGAGGCCGTTTGATGCTCCAACGGTTAAACGGGTAATCGCAAAGGCCTCTTGTGTGTTGCAGCCCAACACCCCTCCAAAACGGCCCAATAACCCATCCAAACCCATTCTATGTCCTCTGTCGTCGGATCACGATCGTGTGGGCGGAAACTACACTCCATTTGGACACTCCTCCCTCCTGCTACCTATAAATATGTGTCTCCCTCTGAAATTTCGCGGATGAAACCCTATATCCACTCCTCCACCGCGCATCCGGACATGTCCGGCCGCCGTCGAACGCATCCACCGCCACCGCCACGTCGCTCCGGCCAATGAGAGTCTGCCACCTTAGCACCACCGCCTCCCTCGTCCACTCGCGCGATGCCATGTCACCAACCGTCGCTCCCTCCACCGAGCGGGCCCGCGGCGCCCGAATCCGGCCTGCCCGGCCCGAGTCCCGCGCCGCTCCTCCTGCTCGATCCCGAGCTGGGTCAGGGGAGCACCTCGCCGCCCCATGCCTTCAGCACCGCCGCCTGGCCTCCCGCCGGCGAGCATCACCACCGCGTCTCGCCGGAGCATGCTGCCCCGCTGCCTTCCTTCGCCGCCGACCAGGCCAGGCTCCCCCGCACCCTGCTCCTTCCTCTCTCCTCTCTTTCTCCCTGTCTCACCCCCTCTATTCCTTGCAGCGCCACCAACCGCCGGAGCCCATCGCCGGAGCCCCGATCCGCTCTCCTCCGACCGGATCCGGAGGGGCCACGCCCGGATCCATCCTCTGCATCCTCCCCCACATCCATTCCAAGCCTCCGCGCTCGCCGCCGTCGCCCGAGAGGCCACCCTACTGTCGCCGACCTTCTTCCTCCGCGGGATGCAGCCGAGCGCAGCGCCCGCTGGCGTTGACCATGCCGCCGCCGCACGCGTTTCCATGGGCCACGACCCACGCGAGGATCAGCCAGCCTCAGCGCCGGCCTGCCTCCTCCTCGCCGTCGACCTAGGCCAGGCCCATGGTGAGACACCCCTCTAAATCCCCCTTGTGCGCACTTTAGCTATCCTGCGCCCATGTAATTTTGTCTAAGTCTGGGTAAATCCATCTCAGGTGTGCATGTTCATCATAGCATATCTATGTGCATTTTGCTCCGTTATACATGCATGATATGTCAAAATGTTCATTATGAGATGCTCTTCATTTCATTCCATTGTGGCATGCTTGTTTGAGTCCATCTTGATGCCCTAATCATTGATGCAAGAGTGCTATAAAATGTTTACTCCTGTTACTTAGCAAATTATGATGTTTTATCATTTTCCCCACATTTGCTGTGTGCTTCATATGGGCACGAGCTCTACATGTGTTTCGATCTATGACATGCCATCTTTAGAGAGGTCCTTGTTCTGCTGTTATTTTTATGCCATGTAAACATGATGCTACAGTGAGATACATGCTAGTTTTGGGTATCTTCAGTATGGGTGTTTTGAACATATGGTTATGCTCTATCCATCAATGCCCATGTTTGCATTTATGGAGTGACCTAGCATGTCTTAACCTTGCTCTACTTTTTCTATAAAATGTTCATGGCAGATCATTTACATGTTAATCAATTTTGCCATGGTTGTTGCTAGTGATCCATGCATGCTATGAACTTGCTCTTGCCATGGTTAGCTCCTTGAACATGTCATTTTGCTGTTTCCATGCTTGTTTTGTCATTAAAGGGTTTGTGATGAGTGATTTGAGCTTGCAAAGATGCCTTCATAAGTCTGTTTATGCCATGCTCTGTTTTTCTGCTCAGTCTGAAACTGTTAATAAAACTTGCTATGTTTACATGGGTGCCATCATATCTTCTGTGCCTTTTTGGCTCATGATCTGTAAGGGACTTTTGATCTATGCTTTTAGTAGGATCATGCCATGCCTTTGTTTGCTATGATATGTTCCTGTAGCATGTTGTTTGATTGCTCTAAACATTGCTTCCTGATGTTATTTCTGACATTTTAGTATTTTCACTAAGTCTGTGAAGCTGATATCTTTTGCACTTTTGACATGCTTGTTTGAACCTGCTCTTGTGTGATTTAGTTGTATCTCAGGGTCCATGTTTTGTCAAGCATCTTGAGTACATCACTTCCATATGCTTTCTTGCTATGTTTGAGTGCACTAGCTTAGTTTCTTGTTGCATTCTAGATGGCATCGTGCTGTTAATTGCAGAATTGTGCCATTCTTGTTTTGCTTGCCATTTGCAAACCGTGCATCCGATTCTGGTGATCTTTATATCGATTTCGACTGAAATCATCTCATCTTTCCAGCGGCACACTTGGTTTTCCAAGTTGATGCCTTGTTCACTCTTCCCCTTCCGAAGCACACAAATGCAGTGCATATCACATCCCGCATGTCATGCCATGTTTTGCATCATGTTGTTTGTGCATTGCACCGTGATTGATTGTTGGTCCTTTGCTTGTGTTCTTCCTTTGGGTAGAGCCAGGAGACGAGTACGTGATTGAGGAACCTATGGAGTACACTTTCGAGGATCAAGCTTTAGACTATGAGTACATTGCAGGCAAGATGCCCATACCCTTGAAATCACTTATATCTTTGCTTGCTAGTTGTTCGCTCTATTGCTATGCCACGATACCTACCACTTGCTATATCATGCCTCCCATATTGCCATGTCAAGCCTCTAACCCACCTTTCCAAGCAAACCGTTGTTTGGCTATGTTACCGCTTTTGCTCAGCCCCTCTTAAAGCGTTGTTAGTTGCAGGTGAAGATGAAGTTGTTCCATGTTGGAACATGGATATTGTTGGGATATCATAATTATATCTTATTTACTTTAATGCATCTATACACTTGGTAAAGGGTGGAAGGCTCGGCCTTATGCCTAGTGTTTTGTTCTACTCTTTCCGCCCTAGTTTCCGTCATACCGGTGTTATGTTCCCTAATTTTGCGTTCCTTACACGGTTGGGTGTTATGGGAACCCCTTGACAGTTCGCTTTGAATAAAACTCCTCCAGCAAGGCCCAACCTTGGTTTTACCATTTTCCTCACCACCACCTACTTTTCCCTTGGGAGTTGCGCTCCTGAGGGTCATCTTTATTTTAACCCACCCGGGCTAGTGCTTGCCTAAGTGTTGGTCCGAACCGAGCAGCCTGCGGGGCCACCTCGGGGCAACTCGAGGGCTGGTTTTACTCATAGCTTGACCTATCCGGTGTTGCCCTGAGAACGAGATATGTGCAGCTCCTATCGGGATTGTCAGCACATTGGGCGGCTTTGCTAGTCTTGTTTTACCATTGTCGAAATGTCTTGTAACCGGGATTCGGAGTCTGATCGGGTCTTCCTGGGAGAAGGAATATCCTTCATTGACCGTGAGAGCTTGTGATGGGCTAAGTTGGGACACCCCTACAGGGTTTGAACTTTTGAAAGCCGTGCCCGCGGTTATGGGCAGATGGGAATTTGTTAATATCTGGTTGTAGAGAACTTGACACTTAATTAAAATGAATCAACCACATGTGTAGCCGTGATGGTCTCTTTTCGGCGGAGTCCGGGAAGAGAACACGGTCTTGTGTTATGCTTGAACGTAAGTAGTTTCAGGTTCACTTCTTGATCACTATTAGCTTTTCGACCGTGCATTGCTTCTCTTCTCTCTCTCTCTCTCTCTCTCTCTCTCTCTCTTTTGCATAAGTTAGCCACCATATATGCTAGTGCTTGCTGCAGCTGCACCGCACTACCCCTTTCCTACCCATAAGCTTAAATAGTCTTGATCTCGCGGGTGTGAGATTGCTGAGTCCTCGTGACTCACAGATACTTCCAAACAGTTATAGGTGCCGATGATACCAGTGTAGGTGACGCAACCCATCTCAAGTGGGAGCTCGATGAAGGACTTGATCGTTGTTTTGTGTCGTTTCCATTTGATCAATAGTGGAGCCCAGTTGGGTCGATCGGGGACCTAGCATTTGGGGTTGTCTTCCTTTTATTTTGGTTCCGTAGTCGGACCTTTGATTGTACTTTGGATGATGTATGGATTATTTATGTATTGTGTGAAGTGGCGATTGTAAGCCAACTCTTTACCCCTTTGTTATTCAGTACATGGGATGTGTAAAGATTACGCCTCTTGCGACATGCCTACCATGCGGCTATGCCTCTAAGTCATGCCCCGACACGTGGGAGATATAGCCGCATTGTGGGTGTTACAAACAATAACCAATATTTAAATTGGCAATCAGAAAACACACATAATACTTCAAATAACAATACACAGATTCAGTACAAGCTCTACAAATAACAAATAATTTAAGATGTAACATATACAACACAAGCTCTACAAGTGTAATAACCACTACTGCAGGATGCTGCTAACACGACAATACGATCAGAGACCCTTTCACGAAACTGTGTGTGATGCATTAATCGCAAACGGGGATGTAAAAAACCGTCAAAAGAGGTGCAAAACTTTTGCAATGGCGGAGCCATCAAACATGGTTCAGATTTTAGTTGCGTGTGTGATGCAGGGCACACAATTAGTCCATTCGATCCGTTTGCGATAAGGCAGAACAACAGAAACGGGCAGACATATCAATGTGTGTGTGATATATGGCATACAATTCGCTCCGATGAACTATTTGCCATTAGGTAGTGCAACAAAAACAGTAAGCCAGATCAAAGTGTGTGTTATATACGGCATACAGTTCAGTCGGACGAACTGTTTTCGATTAGGGAACAAAACAGAAATGGTTCAACTTAACAAGATGTGTGTGATACGTGGCAAACAACCGACTCGGATGAACGGAGAGTGCTGCGGCCGCCTCAATGGTGAGCAAAACGCTTGGATGGACACGAGCAAAGCATGTCGCGGCCACCTCAATGGCGAGCAACCACGTGGTCAACGTTTTGCCATCAATAAATTTTGACCTTGTTTCTCGTCACATTGCATATTACAACACAATAAGTAATTGCAAATTTATTCGCACATATCAAACTAATTTGTGTTCACACTTAGCACCGGGCTATAAAAACTACTCACTAGAAAATTACTTCACAGTTTCTCACCTCATCACCCACAAAACTGGTCTTCCCGGTCAAATCGTTCCGCCATGACCGGTAGGAGGAGTTTAGGGTCAACATATAACTAGGCAACAAAGACCAAGGCCGCGAACGCACTAGAGAGGTCCCGCCGCGAAGCTGCAGCCACAGCAGAGATGTCCCGGCGTGCCGTGGAGCCCTCGAACGAGCTCTCACGGGCATGCGAGGGCTCTCACAAGTGCAATCGTGGAATTGGCCATCGCGACGAGCTGACGTTCATGAAGTCCTTTGCTGGCAACGACGACATTCTCGCTGGTGTCACTAAGCAGTAGGAGCTCGTCGACGGCTTGATGAAGCTGCTCAAGATCAGTGATGCCTCGGTTGACAAGGCGACCGGCCTCGTTGAGTAACTCATGGGTGACAATGCGAAGATCCTCAAGGCGCTCGCCGAGAAGGAGGAGGAGGCCGACGGCTGGAAGATGCTGCATGAGTAGAGTAGTGCCTCGGGGATGATGCTGACAGCGGTCGTCCAGGAACTGATGGGTGACTTGAGGAAGCTCTTGATTGAGCGTGAGCAGGAGGTGGAGGAATCTGTGGCTGCTTTCAAGCAAAGTCGTGAGGAATTGAAGGAGCTGGAGGATGTCGTTGCCCAGCGGTCCATCGAAGAGTGGAGACAGTAGCAACCCAGATCGTTGTCTGCAATTTCCTTCTTGTCTTGCCCCCATGTCTTCCGGGCTTTGCCACATGTGGCATCTTCAATTATCCAGAATATGTAAGACAATTATTATCTTCACCATTCTAAATTTATCGTCGTATTATCCGTTGCCCTATGTGGCAATCTAAATTAGGGCGGAATACGAGTTGAAAACACAATCAAAGCAAATGGTACCATGGGATCACAAGCAAACACCCTCCGTCCAGGTGCTTTAATTAACCCATTAATGGAGAAGTTGTGAGTGAGGTGGGCGACAGCTGGTGCATGGAGGTCAAAGAGCTCGCTTCCCGGTGAGCATGGGCGGCCTTTCTGCTCGCACGTGTCCCGTCGAGCTTGCGAGGTGGATAGGATGCACGCGTCCCATGGAGTCTGCGCGGCGGACTGCTCGCACGTGTCCCATCGAGCCTGCACGGCGGACTTCTCGCGCTCGTCCTGTCTAATCAAACAGCTACACGCACGCCACCGAGTATGGTTAAATTTCGACCTGGTTAACATAATACAAACGTTTGCTATATTAATGTGTCAGCTTTTTGTTTCAAAAAGGACTTCCTTGGCTACTAATGTGTGCGCCCTTTCTCAAATTGGACGATTTTTCTACCATGATATATATGTGCCATGTCATGAAACCATGCCAAGTTTCATGTTTTTGGGTGACTTTTTGATTCATTGGGATTTAAAACCGAGATTCTCAATGTTCAAGGACGATGACAGGTTTGTAATTCATTCCCATTCCTTAAATGATACCTAAACATGCACCCACTGACACATGTATTATTTCCCACCCATTTTGCTTCACTGGAGCATGTGCTTGTAGTTCAAATTTGAATTATGGACTACATTAAATGCGTAGAAAACATAATTAGTAATATATACAATGGCCAAATGAACCCTGAGAAGTTTCAAATTTCAGCACCACACTCCTGTTGTTCTATGTTGCCTTTAGAAAACAAAGTTCAAGGCGAGAAGAGGCGGCGATTATCATTTCGCCCACAAGAGGGGCATGTTTCCCTACCGGAACCACGAGGGTTGCAACAGCCTCTTGTTTGTAATAGGCTTGTAATATAGCTTCACCCAAATTGGACAATTATATGTACCATGTAGTGACACCATGCCAAGTTTCATGATTTCCTGGTGAGTTTTGGATTTACAGAGATTTAAAAACCAATATTCACAATGTTTGTGGCCAAGCCAGGATGGCGAGACGGTTGAATTCATTCCCATAAATTACGCGGGACATAAACATGCACCCCAAGGAAACATGTATGTATTTTCTAGCCATTTTGTTGCACTGGAGTATGTATCTGTAGTTCAGATTTGAATCATGGACATTAAATGCCTAGAAAACTCAATTAATGAATAAAAAAGGTCAAACAAACCCTGAATAATTTCAAAGTTCAGAGCAAACCTCCCGTTGTTCCGTGTTGCGTATAGAAGAAAATACGAGGCTAGAAGAGGGAGGGATTATTGTTTGGCTCACAAGGGGACACGTTTCCCTATCGAAACAACAAGGGTTCTTGCGACAGGCTCTGGTTTGTAAGAGGTTTGTAATAAAGCTTGGCCCAAATTGGAATTGTTTTTACCACAACATATATGTGCCATGACATGACACCATGCCACCTTTGATGACTTTCTAGTGAGTTTTGGGTTTATAGGGATTTGAAAATAGAGATTCGACATGTTTGAGGACAAGCTAGGACACCGGTACGGTTGTAATTCATTCCCATTCTTGGCATGGGACCTAAAGATGCACCAAAGAACACATGTATAAATTTTCTAGCTATTCTGGTGAACTGGAGCATGTATTTGTTGTTCAGATTTGAATTATGGACATTAAATTCCTAGGAAACTCAATTAGTGTATAAAAAGGCCAAACGTACCCTGAATAAGTTTAAATTTCAGCATGGATATCATGTGATTCCATGTTGCCCGTGGAAGAAAATACAAGGCAAAAAGAGGTAGTGATTATGTTTCGCCCACAAGGGGAACACGTTTCCCTATCGGAACCACAAGGCTTCTTTGAGAGAAGCTCCGGTTTGTAAGAGGTTTGTAATAAAGCTTGACCCAAATTGGACAATGTTTTTACCACGACATATATGTGCCATAACGTGACACCATGCCACCTTTGATGATTTTCTTGTGAGTTTAGGATTTACGGGGATTATAAACCGAGATTCCAAATGTTTGAGGACGAGCCAGGACGCGGGTACGATTGTAAGTCGTTCCCATTCCTGGCATGTGACCTAAACATGCACCCAAGGACACATGTATACATTTTCTAGGTATTTTCATGAACTGGAGCATGTATTTGAAGTTCAGGTTTGAATTATGGACATTAAATGCCTAGGAAACTCAAGTAGTGTATAAAAAGGCCAAATGAACCATGCATAAGTTTAAATTTCAGCACGGATATCCTGTCATTCCATGTTGCCTGTCTCACCCACAATGCCTAGGACAGATGTATAAGTTTAAAAAGGCTAACAATGGTTATGTTTCACCCACAAGGGGGACATGTTTCCCTATCGGAACCATGAGGCTTCTTTGGGAGAAGCTTTGGTTTGTAAGAGGCTTCTAATAAAACTTGCGCCAAAATGGACGAAAAAAATTCCTCAACATATATGTGCCATGTGGTGACACCATGCCAGGTTTCACGATTTTCGGGTGAGTTTTCGATTTATGGTAATTTTAAAACCAAGATTCTTCTCACGAAATGTTTTCAAATAGCACAGGTTCTTTCACGAAAGCCGTCTGCCTACCAAACCATGGCCGATGCCCCCCTCCCCCCGCTGCACGCGCAATCTAAGTCGTGTGTTCTGATTGGCCAGAACCCAAACCCCACGGATCGTATGTGTGCACCGTTGGATGCTCCCAGATCAAATGGCAACCCTGAGCCCTTCGACAACACATGCAGTACATGGGTAAGCACTGTGCGCATGCGTCGTGCTAGCTCATGCTTCCTTCTCCACTACGCTTTCTAACCAGGCTACCGTTTCTCGCCACTCCTCTCATCGATTTCCCGCCTCTTCTCGCATTGTTTTCCCGCTACCAGTGTCAGTGCTCATTGAAGGCTAGCAGCGACACACTGGCCATGTAAATATCCCACACAGTTTCAAAAAGCACAAATGTGTGTGATAGGAGGGAGTAGGTCCCATAGGGTGACCGGCGTGAAACGCCTTAATGGCAAGGAGGCAATTCTTATCAGCAAGGGGCTGCTTCCCATCCACAAGCCTAGTCGAATAGAATGCAGAAGTTAAGCGTGCTCGGGCTAGAGTAATCGAAGAATGATGTAGATATTCGTTTAATTCTTATCGTTCATCTCATCCAAAATCAATTAATTTTATTAAAAAAATCTATTTTAAGGTTCATGGAATTGTGCATTGTAAAGCATAAAGTAAAAACAGAAGGTGATAATTCATTTAGAAAAAGTTTGGGTAATTAAGGTATGGAAGATTCTAGAGAACAAAGGTGAAGTGCTTATGTTTTAGGTGAGTGCATTACGCTTAAGTTCAACCATGGAGTCTTATAGATTGTACATGTGGTAGGATCTAGTGGAATGTAGATGTAGGATCGAAAGTATGTCTAGAGGGGGGGGGGGGGTGATTAGACTACTTGACCAAATAAAAATCTAGCTTTTTCCCAATTTTAGGTCTTGGCAGATTTTAGCAACTTATCACAAGTTAAGCAATCAATCTACACATGCAAATCTTAGAGTATAGTACTGGAAATGTAAATCATTGCATATAAAGGTAAAGGGGAGGAGTTTGGAGGGAGCAAACACAATGTAGGCACAGATATTTTTAGCGTGGTTCCGATAGGTGGTGCTATCGTACATCCACGTTGATGGAGACTTAAACACACGAAGGGTAACGGTTGCGCGAGTCCACGGAGGGCTCCACCCATGAATGGTCCACAAAGAAGCAACCTTGTCTATCCCACCATGGCCATCGCACACGAAGGACTTGCCTCACCTGGGTAGATCTTCATGAAGTAGGCGATCTTCTTGCCCTTACAAACTCCTTGGTTGAACTCCATAATCTTGACGGAGGCTCCCAAGTGACACCTAACCAATCTAGGATACACAACTCTCCAAAAGGTAATAGATGGTGTATTGATGATGAACTCCTTGATCTTGTGCTTCAAATGATAGTCTCCCCAACACTCAACTCTCTCTCTCTCACACACACAAATTTGGATTTGGTGGAAAGATGATTTGAGTCAAAAGAAACTTGGGGAAGACTAGAGATCAAGATTCGTGTGGTTGGATTAGAATATCTTGGTCTCAACACATGGGTAGGTGGTTCTCTCTCAGAAAATGAATTCTAGAAGTGCAGGCACCTTCTGATGGCTCTCTCCAAGAATGGAGGATGGGTGGAGGGGTATATATAGTCTCCACACAAAATCTAACTATTACACACAATTTACCAAACTCGGTGGGACCAAATAGTCAAACTCGGTCAGACCGATTTAGTTAAAATTGTGAACATTAGGATTTTCGGTGGGACCGACATGTCAACTCGGTGGGACCGATTTCATTTGGGTTAGGGCATAACGTAATCTCGGTGAGACCGATCACATGAACTCGGTGAGACCGATTTCTGTAATAGGCAAACAAAGAGTTGGTCAGGCAAACTCGGTGGGACCGATCACTCATTTCGGTGAGACCGAAACGTTACGAAAAGGAAACAGAGAGTTTGCATTGTGAACATGGTGGGACCGATCACTCATCTCGGTTAGACCAAAACATTACAAATTGAAATCGAGAGTTTGCAATCCCATCTCGGTGAGACCGAGATCCCTGTCGGTGACACCGAACTGATTGGGGTTTCTGGCTATGGCTATGTCAAGAGAATTCGGTGGCACCGGATAGATCAAATCTGTGGGGTCAAGTTTGACTTTTGGTTTGGGACATATGTGGATATGAGAAAGTGGTTGAGGGCTTTTGGAGCAAATCACGAAGCATTTTGAGCAAGCAAGCCATTAAGCAACACCTCACCCCCTTTTAATAGTATTGTCTTTTCCTATGGACTCAATGTGATCTTCGATCACTAAAATGATAATGTAGAGTCTTGAGCTTGAGCCAATATGGGTCCTTAGCATTTTGAGGGGTCCACATCTCTAGTCCATGCCATGCCAATCATTGAACTTTCAGAAATGATGATCTTGAAAGAGTATTAGTTCAATGAGCTATATGTTGTTAAGAATTACCAAGACCACCCAGGGATTAGTTGCACTTTCAATCTCCCCATTTTTGGTAATTGATGACAACATATAGATCAAAGCTTCTACAAATGATAATAAGAATGAAATATATCATCGCTTTGAGAAGTATGTGATAAGCAAGAGTTCCCCCTAAATTTGTGCATTATTTAAAATTTGCTTTGATTGAAAATGCACAATGGATTAGGATCAGGGGTTACTCTTCTATGTCACATACATCTTGGTGGAGCGCTCAAAATGATAGAGTATGAAATATGCACTCATCACCAAGTCAAAGAGAATGATCGTACATGAGAGATAAATAATATCATCATCCAAGCACAAGCATTAAAGTATGATATGATCAAACACATGACAATACAAGTATCTCACACACACAACCATAAAGTATCGTCCAGTCAAGCATACAAATAAGTATCAAACAAGTAGCAAATGAGGCAAAAAGAAGCGAATCTCTCTCTGTCTCTCTAAGCATATGATCTATACACTTTCTGCCCCTTTGGACACAAGTTACCAAAAATCTTGAAAATGCATAGTGCTCTGCAGCTCTCTAGGCTTGATCTTCGGGAGGTGGCATGGTGAGGACTCCTAGAACAAATGCATCGGTTGAGGTTGTTGGAGCTGGTGGAGTTGCAATCGGAGGGTCAACTGAAGCTGGGGCTGCAGGTGCTGACGTGGTAGCTCTTGTGTCTGTCACATGGACTGCTGTAGATCTCTGTGCCCTAAGCACTCTCTGAAAAGCGTCAATGGTAGCTTTCCGTTTCCTCTCTTCAGCTTGTTCCTGGAGCTACTCAACAACTGTTTACATTTCTGTCACCTTCAAGTCAAGATCATAGAACTTTGTCTCAATGATCCCCTCAAGACTCTCTTGATTCTGAGTAAGGGTGGCCAATCCTTTCTCAATCCTCAAACTGGCTTGAATAATATATCCAAGTTTATCTTGCTTTAACTTGAGGAAAACTTGTGAAGCCTCTTCAGCACTTGGCAACTTGGTTGCTTTCTCCCTCTTCTCTTGAGCCTCTACTGATGTAGGATCTTCAGCATCCATGAAAATTGTGTTGTCCTCAAAGTCAGGCCTCAAGGGAAGGTGTTCTTTATCCAATAAGTATGTGTCTGTGCCCATCTTGGAGTTGATGAGCATCTGGATGTGTGGAGCACACCCACATGATCTCTTTTGGTCTGCATATGTCGTCTTCATTGTTTCAACAATCAAACTCATCACCTTAAACTTCTAGGGCACATCAAACAACTGAAGCAAATTTATGGAATGGCCTCTGATCATCCTGTGACCTTCTGATTTGGGAAAAAAGGTGTGCCTCAAGATGGTGTTAATAGTGGCAAGTCTAGACAATAGATAATATATAGAGCCTAGCTTGTGAGTCTCCAAGGCCTTGTCAGGTATTTCCCTGTACATGTTGGCCATGGAGTTGTGATCTTTCTTTCTCTTGGCATAGACATCTATGTCATCCTCAAGCTCTGCAGGGGCATTGATAAGCTTGTCCCACTCACCAACTATTGATCGGTACCTTTTACCTTCAGACATCCATACAATCCTTCCATTTGGATAGAAACGAGATGTAAAACAGAATTGCATAATGAGCTCATCATTCCACTTGGTCAGTTTCTTACCCACAAAAGTGTCTACTCCATTGAGTCTGAAACTTTCATTCACTCCTGGGAAGTGGTCTTCATTGTTGTCGATATATTTCTAGTCTACCCACTTCATGTCACACACTATGGGCTTCTTATCCAACAGAATTGTCTCATAGAAGTCCTGTTGTTCCTTGGTGTGAAATCTATTGTCCACAACAGTCCTCCTCCCCACAGCATAAGGGTCTGATTGTCTCCACAATCTGAGACCTGCAACCTTTCTGACATTGATGTTCTCAGCCACTGGATGATTGTCATCATGGCCAGGGATCTTTGGCTTTAGCTTCCTGAGAACTTGGGCTTCATCATCTTCTTCTTCTATTTCAGGCACTAGGGCCTTGTTCTTCTCAGAAGCTGGTATGTTTCTTGTGCTCCTCTTTGTTGAAGTCTTGGGGGCTAGAGCAGTAGCTTTGGGGTTAGTCTTGGGCTTTGAAGGAGCAGCCCCAGAATTGATGGCATCCCCCATTAGCTTTTGTGCATTAGGTGCTGATGCAACATCCTCTTCTTCATCTTATTCCTCATCCTTAGCTGGGTCTCTCATCATAGAGGATCTGCCAATTACTCTAGCCATGGTCTTCTTGACCCTTTCCTTTCTCTTCTTGCCCTCACCAGCCTCTTTTTGTTCAAGAGTGAACTCAATGGTTTCCTGTGTTGAGGCTCTAGCCTTAGACATAGGCACTCTCTTTGCAGGAGCCTTCTTGTTCAAACCAAGTTTTGTTGAAGCACTTGTGCCAAATTCCTTCTTGACAACCTTCTTCTTGGAGCTGACCTCCTCCTCAGCAGCAACATAGTCTTCGTCCTCTTAATCAGAATTTATCTTTCTCCTCTACCTAGTAGCAGCCTTAGGCAGCTTGCTAGGAGTAGTTCTGCTGCCTTCATGATAACTGCCAGAGGTACTAGTGCCCTCACTCCGGTTTACCCGCTCCTCAGACTTGTTCTGGCTATCACTTTGATCAGACATGGTTGACACTGCAAACTGAAAGCTGACCTTGTGAATAGTTATGGATGAGCATCACAAAGTGTAGAAATTAAAAAAACAAATGAGTCAAAAACAGTTTTAGTTTTCCACAGAAAGCATTACGGAGCTACCGATTTGTTAAACTCGGTGACACCGAAGCAACTTTGGAGTCTAAACTAGTGGAATGAGTCAAGAACGAGACACAGTTCAGTGACTCCGAGATTGCTAGGGTTTCACTAAGAGTTTAACTGGGTCACACCGATTTGCATATTTCGGTGAGACCAAAATTTACAAGTGCAATGGCCTAAGCCAATCGGTGAGACCGATTTCCACAACTCGGTCGGTCCGAGATGAGTTCGGCGGAAACCTAACCCTAAATTTTCGAATCAAAACTAATCTAAAGGAAGTTTTTGCTAGATAGCATGATCTCGTACGTGGTAAGAATCATGGCATTGACTTTGTGCTAAGAATCAAAGGTCAAGATTGCACAAAGGATCGAACTCATACCCTAAATTGGCAATGAGCTCGCTACGGTAGCAACAACGGTGAGGATTTTCGTTGACGCCGATGGAGTCCAGCAGCAGGTCACTAGCGATGAGAGGACGATGCGAAGACCCGAGTCGGCAGAGCAGGACATGCGTGGGCAAAAAGGTTTCAGAGAAATTTCCAATATTTGACCCGTCAGAATATATATCCTGACCCTATCGGCGTGAACGAGTGGAACAACTTGGTGGCACCGAGATGAAGAATCGCAAGCGGTTACTGCAACTCGGTGTGACCGAATGTTTCTAATCGGTTGCACCGAGATTGAAAACCTAGATTGACTTAGTGAACTCGGTATGACCGAAAACGATGAATCGGTCAGACCGAAATGCACATAGAGGTTTTGGAACTTTAAGTCTGCGACAAATCGGTGACTTGAGTGCTCCTCACCTAGAGGGTTTGAATCTGACTTGATCAAACTTTGTGATGTAGCATGAATAGAGTTTGAGACGAGAAAAGCATAGATAGCTAGAGGAATTTCTTAGGAATTCTTGTCCATCCATTTGGCAAAAGAAGAAGATCCAAACAATCAAAGCAACAAATGGATGTCCTTGAATGTGAAAAATATTCAATCAAGATGCTCACACAATAAAATGGCAAATGACATATGTGGCAAAGCATGCAGGAACACTGTGGCATCTATGAAGCAATTGGCGATGACTTGGTCATCTATATATGAGTATATTGACTTAGGAGTCAAATGAGAACATTTGATCACAGGCCATACTCATCATTTAAGCGCAAGTGGGGTTACCACTTTTACATAAAGCATTGTTGTGTTCACACCATTAGGGTTGCTTTAGCTCAATTCTTAGAGTAAAGATCCCCTAGATGTGATATCCCCCTAAGAGGGATGAACTAACCTTGGGTTTTGTCGATGATGACTTCATGTAGATGTTGAAGATGTGGGTGCTCAATGCTGATCTAGATCATTTGGAGCAATCCATTGGAGTGAGTTGCACTTTCAATACCTACACAGGCTAGTCCCACAAGGGACAAACAAGGATATCCATCGACATAGAGTGAAGTTCACACAAGATGATGTCCATGAAAGCATTAGGTTACCTTGTCCCTTGTCTTACCAACAAGAGGGTTTGTGACTTCTTGAACTTGTGCAAGATGTGGAAGTTGTTTGCACTTGTTCTTGCCAAAATGATATGACTGGAGTATGTTGGCGGAGTCACCCTCAAGAACTCTCTATTTCTTCGTCTTCGGGATCCACATCAACTTTATGGGAATCCTTTGAGTTGTAGTCATACTTGATGAAGTAGAACTCGATGTAGTCTTGGGAACCCACTTGACTAAGGCCTTGGGACCTTCTTCAAAGGCATCAGTCTCCTCTTGAAGCTTGTCCTTGCCTTTTTGCTTGTGGTCTTGTGGTGCAAGATCTTCTTGAGCTTGTGTTCCCTTTAAAGAAGTTGGATCCTACTTCTCTTGTTGAGGAACAAACTTCGTCTTGGGGTATTGATCTTCTTCCCACTCAACTCCATTGGCATTGAACTTTCATTCAAAACGAACACCTTGATTCTTCCGGTTCCTTCCTTGCTTGCATACAATTTCCTCAAATTCTTACTTCTGGCAAGGCTCTTGTAAACACCTTTCTCTATAATTCCCTTCAATAATCTATTTTCTTGCTCAAGTGTAACTTGGTAAGAGAATCATTAGTGGAATCAAGAGAACTACTAGAAGCAGCAACATTGGATTTAACATGATTATTGTTACTACTAGAAGAAGAATCTTTCTTGATCTTGTTACTAGATTTTAATTGTGGCATGTAAGTAGACAAGAGTAAATGCTTGGCAATGTAAGAAGAACTTTTCTTACGAAGATCATCATTGATTGCTTTTAAGAACCCATGCTCTTGCTCTGGATTGAGCTTTTCAAAGCATAGCTTCTCATGAGTCTTTAAAAGCTCTCGATGATCTTCCAATGTAGTTTCATGAGCTAACTTAAGAGTGTTTAGTTCTTTAGTTAGACTATCAATCTCCTTCTTATCATCGTCATTCTTTTTGTCTTGATTAGCATGATTAATAGCAAGTACATCATAGTTTTCATCACTAGAGTTCTCAACAAGTAAATCATCATCACCTAGCAAATCATCTTCATCACTATTGAAATCAACATACTCGGGGTGTGATACCTTTGGGCCTTTAGCCATGAAGCATCTTCCAATTCCTTCATCTTGAGTATATTCTGAGTCGGACTGATAACTTCTCTGGGAGTGAGCGGAGCCGGATACCCATTCACCAACATAAGCTTGGTGTCTTATTTTTGTGTAGCTCCTTGATGACTTGTCCATCCTTTCTGAATCCTTACTTCTGCGAGAGGTTCTTTGTTCATAACGATCATCTCTACTCCTTCTCTCTCTTGGAGGTGATTCTTCTCTTCTACTACTTGTCCTTTAAGGTGAGTCTTCTCTTCTTTTGTAGGGAGTCGTACACTCATTGGAGTAGTGTCCGGATCTTCCACAATTGTAGCAATTACGCTCACAACTAGAAGATCTTTTATCATTGTAGGACCTTGACTTGGAACTTCTTTTCCTTGCTTCTACTCTTGTAGAACTTGTTGAAGTTCTTCACCATTAGGCTCAATTCCTCATTGAAGGCTTGTTTCTCACTTGATGATGTAGGAGCATCACACGAGGCTTTCTAAGCACCACTAGACTTGTTGTGAGGCTCTTCTTTATCCTTGAGTGGCATCTCATGAGCGAGCAACAATTCTAACAATGACTTCCGTTGGCTTGAGATCTTTGTAGTTGGGCATCATTTGGATCAATGTGCACATGGTATCATATTTTCCATCCGAGGCTCTTAGGATCTTCTTGATGATGAATCTGTCAGTCATCTCTCCACTTCCTAAGCCGGCAATCTCATTTGTGATGAGAGCAAGCCTAGAATACATTTCAGCGACACCTTCACCATCCTTCATTTTGAACTTGTCAAGCTGACATTGAAGCACATCCAATTGATTCCTCGATGGAGTCAATACCTTCGTGCATATCAATCAAAGTATCCCAAATTTCCTTTGCATTCTCAAGACGGCTGATTATGTTGAATACTTTGGGGCACAATCCCTTGAAGAGGATATCGCAAGCTTGAGCATTGTATTGCAGCATCTTCAATTCTTCCGCGGTGGCTTCATTATTCGGTTCTCTCCCATCAAAGAATTCACCTTGCAATTCAATACATACAATAGCCAAAACGGTGGGGTTATGTCCAAGAATATGCATTTTCATCTTATGCTTCCAACTAGCAAAATTAGTACCATCAAAGTAAGGACCTCTACGGTGGTAATTTCCCTTGCTAGCCGCCATACTCTCATAGGTTGTGAAACCAAGGCTATGATCACCAAAGCAATGGAAATCAAGGAAAATAGAGACCAAAGCTCTAATACCACTTGTAGGATAAAAAGTATGTCTAGAGGGGGGGGGGTGATTAGACTACTTGACCAAATGAAAATCTAGCCTTTTCCCAATTTTAAGTTTTGGCCGATTTTACCAACTTATCACAAGTGAAGCAATCAACCTACACATGCAAATCTAAGAGTATAGAAGCGGAAATGTGAATCATTGCATATGAAGGTAAAGGGGAGGAGTTTGGAGGGAGCAAACGCAATGTAGACATGGAGATTTTTGACATGGTTCCGATAAATGGTGCTATCGTACATCCACGTTGATGGAGACTTTGACCCATGAAGGGTAACAGTTGCGCGAGTCCACGGAGGGCTCCACCAACGAAGGGTCCACGAAGAAGCAACCTTGTCTATCCCAACATGGCCATCGCCCACGAAGGACTTGCCTCACTTGGGTAGATCTTCACGAAGTAGGCGATCTCCTTGCCCTTACAAACTCCTTGGTTCAGCTTCACAATCTTGACGGAGGTTCCCAAGTGACACCTAACCAATCTAGGAGACACCACTCTCCAAAAGGTAATAGATGGTGTGTTGATGATGAACTCCTTGCTCTTGTGCTTCAAATGATAGTCTCCCCAACACTCAAGACTCTCTCATAGATTTGGATTTAGTTCAAAATGTGAACGTTAGGATTTTCGATGGGACCAACATGTCAACTCAGTGGGACCAATTTCATTAGGGTTAGGGCCTAACGTAATCTCGGTGAGACCGATCACATGAACTCAGCGAGACCAATTTCTGTAATAGGAAAACAGAGAGTTGGTCAGGAAAACTCGATGGGACCGATCACTCATTTAAGTGAGACCAAAACGTTACTATAAGTGCATCTAGTGCCACCCCTAGTTGGTTTTGGAGTATTGACGACAAACCTGGTAGAGGGGCTAATGTGTTTGTGAGAATTGCAGGATAACACAGGTATAAGTCCCTCATTGATTTGGTTTTCCTACCAAAGATGACCCCTAAAAATGTATGAAGACATTGAGGTCAAAGGTGGTATGTGAAGATAGTCACACTGAAGACTATGACAAGAGAAGACATCGAGTGAAGACTATCGAGCGCGAAGACTTAGTTGTTTCATTGTTCTTTTTCTTCTTTGTTGAGTCATAGGAACCACCGTACTGTTAAGTGGGGTCCAAGTGAACCAGTCAGAATGACTGAAGTGATGCTTAACCAAAATCCTATGTCTTCGAGCAAAGACAATGAGAGCAAATCTTATCCAGAGCTGGGTAAGTCAGCTTTGCTTGTAGCTCAAGTAAAGTTGCCGTGTGTGTTTGAAATCTGACTGTTAGAACACGTGTCAGTTCCTTAGTGACCCAGGGTCATTTCAGACAAATCAGGTCGGGTTGCCTAGTGGCTATAAAGAGCCCACCCCCTACAACCATAAACGGTTGGCTGCTCAGAGTTAGTGTACGGCTTCTGTCGTTTGAGAGTAACCCACCTCGAAGCCTTTGAGAGAGAATTCCTTGCGAGGATAAAGCCCTAAACACCCAGAGCCAAAGAGTGTTAGGCATCACTTAAGTCTTCCTGTCTGTGTGATCTGAAGACTTATTACACTTGAGGACTGTGAATCCTCCAGCCGGTTAGGCGTCGTGTTCTGAGCAGCCAAGAGTCATTGTGGATCGCCAGTGAACAAAGTCTGTGAAGGTTTGGAAGTCTACCTTGAAGACTTACCAGAGTGATTGGGCGAGGACTGGGTGTCCTTAGCTCAAGGGGAATAAGGTGAAGACACGGTCTTCTAAGTCGAATCTCAGCCTCCCTAACCAGACGTACAGTTGTCACAAAAACTGGAACTGGTCCAACAAATCATTGTCTTCAACGAGTCACCGGTTTCATCCTTACCATTCCTTTACTTACTGTTGGCTCTAGTGAAGTCATTGTATGATTGCATTATCTTTTGTCTTCACTGAGTGACCGCTTGTTCTGATTGGCTTCACACTATCTTCCAACCTGATCTATACTGCCTAGCTGCTATTAGTCATTGTGCTTTCACTTCATTGAATACTTGACTATGGCTTGCTTAGGGTAGTCTACCTTCCACTGCATGATAATAGGTTTATTTCTATCGTTTGTCTTTGAAACTTCCATATTTTGAAGACTTTCATAAAAATCGCCTATTCACCCCCCTCTAGTTGATCACTAGCACTTTCAACTGATATCAGAGCAAGGTACTCCCTTGTTCTTTATGATTCCGTTTAACCACCTGGAGTTTTAGCTATGTCGACTACAGGGATAATCAAAGTCTCCGCTACGTGCCCAGTCTTCGATTGAACTGAATTTCCCTACTGGAAGAATAAGATGCGCATGCATCTTGAAGCCATTGACGTCGACCTATGGTATGTCGTCAAGAATGGCGTTCGCAAGGCTGGTGAATGTGTCACCGCTGCTGATGTCAAGAAGTTCGTTCAACTGGACTCCACTGCCAAGAGCATCATCTGTGGTCATCTGACCAAAGGACAGTATGGCCGTGTGAGTGCTTTGGAAACATCTAAGCTAGTCTGGGACTGGCTCTCCTAGGTCAACAAAGGCGTCTCAACCTAGAGAGATCAGAGAATCAGTGTCCTTCACAACCTCTTTAACCGCTTCAAGAGAAATGACAATGAGAATGTCTAGCTCACGTTTAATCGACTCACTGACATCATAAATGAGCTTCAAGCCCTCGGCCCTACTGAGACCACCAAGCATGAAGTCGTCAAGACACTCCTGAGATCACTTGACAGCTCGTTTGACACCCTAGCCCTGATGATTCAAGAATGTCCTGACTTCAAGACACTCGATCCGTCTGACATACTTGAGAGGCTCAACACACATGAGTTTCAGCTTTCTGAGAAAAGAGACATCTACGGTCCCAACTATGGGCGAACTCGTGCCTTGAAGGCAAAAGCTGTCTCCTCATCTGAAGAAGAATCCGACAGTAGTTCCGATGATCCTGAAGACATTGGAAAGGAGCTTGCTATGCTTGTTAAGAAATTCCAAAAATTCACCAAGAAGAAAGGCTTCAGAAAGTCTTCACGATCAAGCTCAAGGAATGATGAAGCTTCTGCGCATGACTACAAGAAGAGAATATGCCACAAGTGCAAGAAACCTGGCCACTACATCTCTGAGTGTCCGCAGTGGGACAATGAGAACAAGAAGAAAAAGAAGAGCAAGGAGTATGATTCTGATGACAAGAAGAAGAAGAAGAAATACTCAAAGTCTTATTCCAAGTCTTCCTCAAAGTCTTCATCACACAAGAAGAGCTCATCTGGCAAGGCTCGTGCATTTGTTGGCAAGGAAATGGATTCAGAGGAGGAGTCCGCTTCTGAGGAGGCGGAGGTGGAATCTGAGGAGGTGTTCGATTCTGGCGTTGCGAGTCTGGCTACCGCATACGTTGCCAAGTCCATATTCAACACTGAAGACAATGACTTCATCACCGACACCGATGCAAATGACAAGGACTACTCCGCTCCCACCTACTACTTCATGGCACGCGGTGCCAAGGTAAACACACGCACTACTCACTATCAAACATCCAGTGAAGATGACTCTGATTGTGTTTCCAAACCCAGCTACAAAACACTTGCTAAAATTGAAACTAAACAACAGAAAGCTATGGAACATATTCAAAAACTATTAGACAAAAGCGATGACCTGTTAGACGTTGAAATGACTCGATCTCAGTCCTTAATTGAAGACATAAAAAATCTTCATGTTAAGTATGAGGAACTTGAAAGTCGTCATGAATCGCTCTCACCAACTCATGAAAAGCTTTCCTATGATTATCTTCAAAGGAAGCAAGATCTTGAGAAATTGAGAGCAGCTCATGAAGATCTTCAAAAGGAAAATGACTCACTTCATGCCAAATAGATTAGTCCTGCTCAGGAAGGATTTGAACCACCATGTCTTAAATGTATTGAGCGTGACAACACTACTTCTGTTGCTGGATGTTTTACTGCTGCTACTATTGCAATATCTTCAACTGTTGATGTGGTAACTAACCCCTCTGCTGAGGATACCACTGCAATTGCTGATGAAAATGCTAGGTTGAAGACATTGCTTGAAACAGGGATGTACAAAAGTCTCAAAGGGCATCAGACACTATGTGATGTCCTCAAAAGGCAGATCCTGAACCAAAACCCTAGAAAGGAGGGTCTTGGGTTCGAAAGGAAAATGAATGCTGATGGCTCTTACTGGAAACCTGAGCAGTACGCCAAAACCACATGGGTTGCTGCAAAGGAACCCTCAGTGGATCCATCCACTCTACCAGGCTTCAATTGTCCTAATCCCATTGTTATTGATGAATCATTTGATGCAAACTATAAAGTGTTTAAGAATCAGAATGGTGAAGTGTTTGCCAGGTATATTGGTACTAACTACAGGAATGGGCCCCTATGAAGAAAGTCTGGGTGCCGAAAAGGTTGTTGGAGAATCTTCCTGTGAATGTCGTCATGACACCACAAGTGAAGAAGACAAACCCCATACCACTTGCTTCATATGGTCCAAAGGCTTCATATAGACAAAGGACTCACCTAAGTCACACTAATGCAAATGTTTTGCAGGGAAGCCATACTCAGGCCTATGAATATGAGCACGTTTCATCAAACTGCCATGCTCATAAGACCAAGAACTACTCTGCTTATTCTTATGAGTACTATTGTCCACCTGCAAGACTTTTTGCTAGGGCTCCAAAGCCAAAATTCTCAGATGCTGCACTTAGACTCATTGCTTCGAAGCCACCCTTGAAGATGTGGGTGGCTAAGAAAGGTTAACTCTCTTTTTGCAGGGAAAGGTCTCCAGCCGACAATCAAATTCGTCCGAAGCTATTGCTGGGGACCTTAAACATCTTGTAGGGCGCAAGATCAAATGCCCAAATGGTCTTATTATGTATTTTGTTCCCAAGTCGCTTGCTACTTGCCCTATCAGTCCTAACCTCAATCTAAGCTTTCATAATCCACTTGCTCGTCAAATGTTTATGCTTCACAATTCTCTTCGTGAAGTCTATCCCCCTAACAGCACTGTAGGGTACGACACCAGCTACTTCAGAATGGATTATTGATAGTGGGTGTACTAATCATATGACTGGCAAGTGAAGTCTTCTCATGGACTCAACCTTACGTCCATCAGACAAAAGTCACATCACATTTGCTGACACTGGTAAAAGCAAGGTATTGTGTCTAGGTAGAGTTGCAATCTCAAGGGATCAACACATGGATAAAGTCATGCTTGTTGAATCCCTTGGTTTCAACTTAATGTCTGTCTCAATGCTTTGCGATTGAACATGATTGTGATGTTTGGAAAATATCGTTGCCTTGTTCTAATGGAATCTGACAAGTCTCTAGTCTTTGCAGGGTATCGGAAAGATGACTTGTACGTGGTAGATTTCTCAGCAGGACCTCAACTTGCCGTATGTCTTCTAGCAAAAGCTTCTGAATGCTGGCTCTGGCATCAAAGGCTAGGGCATGCTGGCATGAGGAACCTGCACACCCTTGCAAAGAAGAAGCATGTCATAGGCATCGAGGGCGTCAAGTTCAAGAAGGATCACTTATGCGGTGCCTGTGAAGCAGGAAAGATGACGAGGGCCAAGCATCCCTTGAAGACAATCATGACAACGACTCAACCCTTCGAACTGCTCCACATGGACCTTTTCGGTCCCACTCATTAGTCAACTGTTACTACTACTGCTTGTCTCTATGGCTTTGTCATTGTTGATGATTATTCAAGATATACTTGGGTGCATATAATCCTCTACAAGACTGAAGTGCAGGATGTCTTCAGACGCTTTGCCAATCGAGCCATGAACAACTATGGCATCAAGATCAAGCACATCAGAAGTGACAATGGCACCGAATTCAAGAACACTGGCCTAGATACTTATCTTGATACTTTGGGCATCACACATGAATTCTCAGCTCCGTACACGCCGCAGCAGAATGGCGTCGTGGAACGCAAGAACAGAACACTTATTGAGATGGCCCGGACGATGCTTAATGAATACAAGACTCCAAGAATGTTCTGGCCTGAAGCCATTGATACTGCATGCCATATCATCAACCGTGTTTATCATCACAAGCTTCTGAACAAGACATCCTATGAGCTCCTTACTGGCAAGAAGCCAAATGTCAGTTCTTCAGAGTATTTGGCGCCAGGTGCTGGATCAAGGATCCACATCACACTTCAAAATTTGCACCGAAAGCACATGAAGGTTTTATGCTTGGATATGGAAAGGATTCACACTCCTACAGAGTCTTCAACCTCTTTCACTATAAAGTGGTTGAAACTATGGATGTGCGGTTCGATGAGACTAACGGCTCGCAAAGAGAGCACCTGCCAAATGTGCTAGATGAAGTTCCATCCAGTGACTCAATCAAACTTATGGGAACTGGAGAAATCATACCATCTGAAGCTCAGCCGGAAGAGGAACTTATCATCACTGCACCTGATCAACCTGAAGACATTGCTCAGCCTGAAGACAATCCTTCTAATGATGACAATGATCAGCAAGAGCAAAATCTTCGTCCTGTCCATCCTCGTGTTGCAAATGAAGTACAGATTGAAAGGATAATTGACAGCATCAATGCACTAGGTCCACTCACTCGTTCAAGGGCAACACAGCTAGCTAACTTCTGTGGGCACTTCGCATTTGTCTCAATATCTGAACCCAAGAAAGTTGATGAAGCCTTCATGGAACCTGAATGGATTCAATCTATGCAAGAAGAGCTTCAACAGTTTGAGCTGAATAATGTATGGGAACTGGTTAAGCGTCCTGATCCTCGCAAGCACAATATAATAGGCACTAAGTGGATATATCGCAACAAGCAAGATGAGCATGGTCAAGTTGTCAGAAACAAAGCTCGTCTCGTTGTTCAAGGATACACTCAAGTTGAAGGGATTGACTTCGATGAAACATTTGCTCTTGTAGCTAGGCTTGAAGCTATACGCATACTGCTGGCCTATGCAAATCACCATAACATTCTTCTGTATCAAATGGATGTGAAGAGCGCTTTTCTCAATGGCAAGATTGAAGAAGAAGTGTATGTTGCACAACCACCTGGCTTTGAAGATCCAAAACATCCTGACATGGTGTACAAGCTCAACAAGGCACTGTATGGCCTCAAACAAGCCCCTCGGGCTTGGTATGACACACTCAAGGACTTCCTGAAGAGAAAAGGCTTCAAACTTGGCTCTCTCGACCCCACTCTCTTCACGAAGACATACAATGGTGAACTGTTTGTGTGCCAAATATATGTGGATGACATTATCTTCGGCTGCACTAATCAGAAATACAGTGATGAGTTTGGATACATGATGCAAGAGCAATATCAGATGTCCATGATGGGTGAGCTGAAGTTCTTCCTTGGTCTTCAAATATGTCAGCAACGCAACGGCATCTTCATATCCCAAGAGGAATACCTCAAAGATTGCATGAAGAAATTTGGAATGCAAGACTGCAAAGTCTACACGACGCCATTGCCAGTCAAACACCATCTAGGTCCCGACGACAATGGTAAAGAGTTCGATCAAAAGGTATACCGCTCCATGATTGGTACCTTGCTTTATTTATGTGCATCTAGGCCAGATATCATGCTTAGTGTTTGCATGTGTGCCCGGTTCCAAGTGGCACCAAAGGAATCACATCACTTAGCTATGAAGCAAATTCTTAGATATTTGGCTCACACCCCAACACTAGGATTATGGTATCCAAAGGGCTCAGAGTTTGATCTAGTTGGATTCTCAGATGCTGATTATGCTGGTGACAAGGTGGATCACAAGTCTATATCAGGCACATGTCATTTTCTGGGATGATCACTTGTATGTTGGTCTTCAAAGAAGCAGAACTGTGTATCTCTCTCCACTGCTGAATCTGAATACATTGCTGCTGGATCTTGCTGCACTCAGCTTCTATGGATGAAGGAAACACTCAAAGACTATAGCATTCATCTGAAGCAAGTGCCACTCTACTGCAACAACGAAAGCGCCATCAAGATTTCCAACAACCCAGTTCAGCACTCGAAGACAAAGAACATTGAAATTCGTCATCACTTTCTCGGAGATCATGTTATGAAGGAAGATATTGATATCATACATGTCAACACTGAAGAGCAATTGGCAGATATCTTCACCAAGCCCATGGATGAGAAGAGGTTTTGCAAGTTATGGTGTGAGCTAAATATCTTGGAATCCTCAAATGTTCTGTGATCAGGCACACATCCTAACACTTAAGCATGTTGACGACTTAGATGTGCAACACACGAAGTAAAGTATATCTTCAAACAATGAAGACTTACATTCTGAGTGCGAATATATTAATGTGGAATTTGACTTCGGAGCGCCACGATAATTGTGTGCCATGTTTGGGTCTAATATTTCCTATACGGTGGGTAACGCCACCACCAACATTTTCCCTTTGAAGTGTCTATCTCATGGCGTTACATTTGCAAAGTCTTCGCATTTTGTTTGTCTTCAATGATTAAAAGTTCTCATGTTTATCTTCAATTTGGTTTCTGTCCTCTACAGCATTCACTTATAGCTATGTCTTCACATTGAATCTTTTGACCTAAGTGAATGTGATCGGACCCTAACCCCTCTATGCTTCTATCTCAAGTCTATCTATCCAAATCATATGCATTCAATTGACACTGTCAAAATGTCTTCTCTGCATCCTTGTCAGCAGAAAACACAAAGACAAACATTAATACATTTTCAATGCTCCCAGGCGTGCGTGGGAACGTGGAACAACCTCCGATGTGTTGCATGATAGCCACGTGTCCTTCAGATGTGAATCGCTAGGGGCACCTATCTAATAACACTGTGCCGTCCCTATCCCTATAAATATACGCCTCACCACAGTCATTATCCTTTCTTCCACTCTCGCACAAACCCTAGCGCCACCGCTAGCCCTCGACAACGCCGGCGACGAAGCGCTTCGCTGCCATGACCTCACCGACGCCGTCTTCACGCCAACCGCGGACATCGTCTTCTCCGCCGTTGCCGTAGGTGTCCTCCGTCGCCAAGTTAGGGCATGGAAGATTCGAACTGCTCGGCCTCCCCTTCCACTCCGTCTAGCAGTTCTTCGTGTGGTAAATAAAACCTCCTTTTATGGCTCCTTTGATCCTATAGATTCATCATCTTCTACCACAAGCAGTTTCTATTCACACAAGTTGAATCTATTTCATACTGCATCTCATAAATATGCCTAGAATGTTCACTTATGCTTCACAAAGTAGTTAGATTCCTCACTTGTACTTATTCGTGGATTCGTACAAATCTGGAACCATCTCTATCTATGAGTGAATGTCTTCGCACTATGAGGTCAATGTCTTCTAAACTGATTTATCTTCAAAATCTTCTGAGAATGCATATGACCTCTTCCCCTTCCCTTGCTCCTTAATGCTGTCATAGGTACATGTCCGTGGGAGAATCCCTTGGTTCTCATAGTCTCCGTTCATTTGCAGAATTCTTACAGCATCATATAAATTCTCCTGAAGCCAGTTCTTGTCTGACCAGTAGACGGAAGACTTTGACAGCTTTGAAGCCTTTCAGTTTAAACTTCATGGCACCAGAGAAATCTGCAAGGAAGGGTGGCAGACAGCGTCATGGCAACACCTCAAGAGATTTGCCTCCTGACCTCTATGAGCTGTACAAGACAGATCAAGAGGAGGACTACAATCAGCAAAAAACTCGAATCCAATGGATACGAAGATATTGGGCAGAACAGTGGTTCAAGTACAGTTTCGTGACCCAGGAGTATGCTGAGAAGAATGCCATCAAACGACCATGGGGAGACATTCTATACAGAAATCTTCAACCCAGGTCCATAGCTGAAGCCATTGAACAAGGCTTCCATCCTTGCATGGTCCGTGGACCATAGCCTGCAGATGCAGACCCATCTTCACTACTGTGGTGTCGCGACAATAATCTGTTCAAGCACAACCTTCAGTTTGCTAGGAACTCGGCCAAAGAGAACAAGAAGTCACGAGGCTTAGACTTCAACCCAGGCCCCTCTGCTCCTCGTGCCGATGGCACACGCGAAGCTGAACCCAATCTTGCTGGGCCCTTCTACAACCTAGAAGGTCTCATCACTCATATCATGGTTCAAGGGACAACTATGGATGAACCTGCAGACAACGCTCAATCTGATGAAGCGCCCGCACCACCGAAGCCAAAGAAAACTGAAAAAGCCTAAAGCTTCAAAGCCTGCTCCTGCACCAAAGGTCTTATAGGCGAAGCCTCTGGCCACTGCACCTCCTGAACACAGTGTGCAGTCTGAAGATTTGTCACGCATCTCCAAGCCCTCCAGAGTGAAGATGCCCTTGCAACCCACTAGCCAAGAACTGACTACTGCTGCTATTCTGTGCAATGATGCCATTGATCTGTCCAGCGATGACGATCTTGGCGATGATGCTCTTGAGCAGCTGATCAAGAGCAAGCAAGAGGCAGAAATCTTCAATGATCTTCCTATCTTTGATGTTGAAATCATCAACACCTTCATTGATGAGTGGTTTGACAGCACAAATGTCAGCTTTGATAATCTTCAGCTTCCGATTGGCCTGAGCGCCACCTTCCACGGAGCCATTGCTGCTGAGCTGGCTCTAGCTCAGAAGATTGTTGAACTGAAGCATAAGATTGATTATGAAAAGGCTCAATTCAAGAAGCACATGGCCAAGCTCAATGTTGAAGACGTTCAGAACTTCCAGACCACGATGCATGAGCTTAAGGAAGCATTCCGAACCAAACGCGAAGAAGCCAAAGGTTCTCGTGAGCGCATGAAGGATCTTGCTGCTAAATGTGTCCAAGGATACAATGAGGCACAAAAGCGCAAGGCCTTGGGGCGACCAAGAATCGACCCCAGAATGGCGGCCAAGAAGAAGAAGAAGCCAGCTGTGGCAGAACCTGAAGCACCAAGGCAGGAAGTACATCCAATTGTCTTCCCAGCTATTATGACAGGCTCGAAGCCTAAGCTCCCCACGGTGGCTTCTGAACTGAAGAAAACAAGGGCTGCTGAAGCTAAAGCCAGAAAACGCAAAACCAAGGGCACTACTGATGATGCTCCTCCAACCAAGAAACGCAAAACCAAGAAGCGAGATCGGGCTGCTCCCACAGAGCCCCTTAATGTCGAGCCAATCTCAGTGGCTCGTCCTGCGTCTGAAAATCCAGAACGCCAAGTGGTAATTCATGAGCCTGCTTCACCAGAGGCTCCTAAAGCTGAAGACAATCTAGCTGTTGACCCCACCGCAGGTGAAGACATTGGTCCTCACGACAATGTTGAAGATGATGAAGTCCTTCCTCAGATCGATCACCAATTGGTATCATCGCCTGTGCTCACGCACATCGAACTCATCAGCATTGGTCATCCTCTGACGCCAACTGCTCAGGATGCATCGTGGGCTGATCACCCACAACGACAAGACACTCCAAGCTCTCCCCAACCGCAAGCTACCCCACAAGAGCAAGAAGACGATGACTTTGAGGCCCAGCGCACTCCATCTCCACAAGCGTCGCCAGCATTTCGCAGGCTTCGCAAAGGACCAAGGCCCCAAGTCACTCCCACTATGCACGTGTCTGAGTCTGAAGCCAAAATGGTTGAAGATATTTCGGCTGCATCAGCCGATGAAGAAGAAGCACCAAGAACTGAAAGAGTTGCTACACCCCTGTCTCACCAAGATGTTGTTCTCGAGGAGAACGTGTCCAACCCTCCAGCTCCTGAAGTGGAGGTTAACAACCCTGAGGCGACCACCAACCTCACCGCTGAAGCCAATGATGTCGTCATGGCTGAAGCTAATACGGTGCCTGACACTACTGCGATGCCAAAAGTTCAAGCATCTAAAGCACCCGAAGTCAATGTTGAAGCAACTGAGGTACAAGCACCTGAACCCAATGTGGCCCCTGAAGCCCATGAAGACAATGCCAATGCTCCTGTTCCCCCTCCAAGACCTCATACAATTGAGCTGGCATTTGATCGTGGTCAGCCTGTTATGGTCCGCTGGCCCATTCTGGTTCCTCCACCTGTTGCGGGTCCCCAATTTGAGTATCATGTCGAGCACAAACCTCAAGTCCAAAAGCCCAAGCCAAGACTTCCATGATTCCCAGGCACTGCCACTTCTCTTGGGGTCTTCAATGTGAGTGGCTTCGTGGCACATGACACCTTCTTCAACAGCTCCAAGCACCCTTATACCAGACCTCGCATTTCATCAGATCGGTTCTGGAGCTATCAGCAGTGCAGCTACTATTCATGTGTCCTATACAATCAAGAGCGCATATTTCCACATATGCGGCTCGACTCTGAAGCTATAGCTGGCCTGCCCTGCCTTGAAGAAGTGTTGGATTGCTTCAGAGATGCTGGACTGATGCCGTTTGTCACAGATAAGGAGCACTGGAATGAAGAGCTTCTGCTACAGTTCTATGCAGCTCTCCACATTCGAGGCTACAGCAGGGATCCAAAGACTTGGGTCCTTGAGTGGATGACAAGCAATGTTCATCATGAAGCTAAAGCTCTTGATATCATTGAGTTCACAGGCCTGCCCACTCCTGGTGAATACTATGAACCAGGTTGTCAACAACACCAAAATGCCTTGGAAAGCATCTGGCTTCGACATCTTTGGGTTGAAATTCTATGCTCCATGGGTCATGCGTCTTATCAAGCGCCACTCCTGTCACATCCCTAGCTTTACCTTGGCATTGGACTATCTTGGTTGTTGCATCATGTTTAAATTCAAAGGAAAATTGAATTAAGGGAATTCCCAAAGCCTCAGAAATCTTTTAAAAATGAGCCCAAGGAAATGTTCACTTTAATCCTTGAAAATATTGGCAAGAGGTAAAAATCCAAACCAATATTTTAGGGCATTAAGGGTAATTAATTTGGGCATTTTGAATTAAACCATAATGTATTTAATTTGGCTTTATTTCTGTTATAAAAGAAATACATGTCCAATAATTTTGGAAATTATTGTGGGGCTCTGGAGTGATATCTCTAGTACATACAATAATTTTCGGAAGCAACAAAAATGGTTTAGTTTTAAAACTAAATCAAAACAGAGGAAATAAATAAAAAACAGAAAAGAGAGAGAGAGAGAGAGAGAGGAAGGACCCAGGGCCACTTACCCGGCAGGGCCGGCCCACCTGGCCTATGCCAGTCGTCACCCACCTCTGCCAGTAGGCAGAGGAGGGACATCACACGGCGCGCGCGCGGGCGCCACGCCACCAGGCTGCCTGCCTGCGTTGCCTGGCCACCGCGATGCCTCGCGTCTTCTCCCCAGCGCCGCATCGACCCCCCTGGACACCACTCTCCCCCTTTCTCTCTCTCCCTCGTCCTCTCCCGCTATTGCCGACGTGCCCGTAAGCCGCCGTTGCCGTAGTTGACGGCACCGCCTTTCCCCCCGACCCCTTGCCGTGCCTTCGAGCTCCGCCTCGACGTCTTCGACCTCCTCGCGTCGCCACACGTCACCGGACGTGCTCCTCTGCCCTCACTGACCTCGTCCTCGACCTCTTGTCGCCGGACATCCCTCTCGCCGCCTCGTTCTGCTCCGACCTCCTCCGAGCTCGCCGTCCGCTCCACTACATCCACCGTGAGCCCCTGCCCCTAACACCCCTCCTCTACGCCTTGGTTGCGCCCCCTAGCCGCCATCTCCACTAAGCCCGAGCACTCTGCTCTGCCGACGACGCCGTCGTCGTGGCCACAGCCACGCGGGCTCAAAACCGAGCGCGTCACCGCGTTTGCCACACTCCCAGGAGGCCGTAGCCCCTCTCCACGCCCCTGTTGTGCATCCCAGCGCCGAACCCCAGCACGCCCGAGCTCCAACCGCCGCGGCCGAGCTCCCCGCCGTCGCCTCCGGCCACCCCAGGCCCGGCTGGCGCCACCATCCGACGCGTGCTGGTCTAGGCTCTCGAACGAGCCCAACCACGCTGCGAACGGAGCCCTCCGCCGCGTCTGGTCATCGCCGGCGGCTAAACGCCGGTGGTTTAGCCCCGGTTGACCAAGGGGTTGACCTCCCCTGACGTGTGGGCCCAGGCGCCTGTTTAATTAGTGTTAGGTTTAGTTAGTGTTAATTAACTTAGCTAATTAGATGAGCCACTGACATGCGGGCCTGCCCTGCTAATTACCCTAGAATTAGGACTAACAAAAATTAGTTAGTCTAATGACACTGACACGCGGGACCCACTGGTCAGGTTTGACCTGAACCTGACGTGTTGACCTGCTGATGTCACACTGATGTCATGCCGACGCAATAATCTATTTTCTGGATTTAATTTAATTTAGGAAATTCCAAAAAATGCCCAAAACTTCTAAAATTCATAGAAATTAAACCGTAACTCCAAATGAAATAATTTATATATGATAAATTATCAAAAAAATTCAAGGAATCTATTTATGGCATTTTCATGCATGTTAGAACAACTTATGGCTGCTGTTTAGGCCAATTCATATAAATGGAATTTAAACTCTCACATATGGAGTTTGAATTTGAACCTAGGGTTCAAACCAACTTCATTTAATGTGGTTGCTAGTTGCATTAGTTCAATCAACATCATATTGCCATGTCATGAGCATGCATCATATTGTTGCATTGCATTGATTGTGTTTCCTTCTTTATTGCCAGAAGTTGTCCCCTCTCGATAGACGTGGTTTCGACGATGAGTTTGATGACACCGATGAAGAGCTATACTATCTTCAGAAGTGCCAGGCAAGCAAAACCCCCTTGTTCATTCTGATACAATCCCACTCTCTCGCTCCTGCTCTCTTTTACTGCATCAGGACAACAACGATTCAACTATTACATGTTGCGGTAGCTGAACCCCTTTCCTCTGCATGACCTGTCATTGCCACAGTAAATAGATGAAACCCACTAGCATGAGTAGGAGTTGTTTGAGCCCTGATGTGTCTACTCATCCATGATTGTTTGTCATGCCTGCTATTGCTTAGAGTTGAGTCAGGTCTGATTCATCGGGGATGAATTGGAATAGAGATGAACATGTCCTATTGTGTGTGAGCTAAGTGTATGAACACGATTTGGTAAAGGTAGCGGTGAGAGGCCATGTAGGAGTACATGGTGGGTTGTCTCATTGAAACCGTTCTTAGGAGCTGAGTTCTGTGTTTGTGATCCATGAAACAGTTACTACCACGCATTGGGCCCGAAACCAATGGACCCTCTCGGCTTCTTGATCACCTTGTCTTCTGTCCAGGAGTTGCAACTAGTTTTTGGTGTTTATAGGATATGTGTTGGCGGTCGTGCGTAGCACTGACCCTAGGGGTGTGCTATGATGCGGTAGATACACCATGGACAGGCATGCCGGGCGCCCGTTTGGTGTCTCGGAACCCTGCACACATCGTCCGGGGCCATATGTGGAAACCTTGGTCGGACTCCCTGCGGATGGAACCTGGATAGGCGACAAACCAGGACTAGAGACTTGAGTGTTTAGGTAGGCCGTGGCCGACACCCTCGTTGGGCTTCCGCTTGAAGGTTGCCGAGTACATGTCCTATAAACAGCGGTAAGTGGTGAGAGCGTGTGTGAAGAAGTACACCCCTGCAGGGTTAACATCATCTATTCGAATAGCCGTGTCCGCGGTAATGGACTTCTGGGTTGCCTATAACAGTTCATAGACAAGTGAAAGTGGATACTCTAAAACTCGCAAGATAAGAGTGAGTGCTATGGATGGCGTTCTCGTAGGGAGGCGGGAGCGGATCCATAGCGGTGTATTGATATGGTGAATATGTGGACTCATGTGTGCCACCTCAAAAGAGTTACTTGCAATCGTAGTTCAGGTTAGCCACTGAGTCAAAGTTGGCTTGCTGCAGTTAAACTCCACCACCCCCTTGTTGATACCGATGCATATGTAGTTAGTTCTGATGTAAGTCTTGCTGAGTACGTTTGTACTCACATTTGCTTAATTTATGTTTTTGCAGAGAGACTTCAGTCTCGCTGGTAGTTCCGTGTGGACTTCGACGTTTAGCTTGATACCTCAGCTATGATCTTGTGCCCTCGGCAGGATCTGGTAGATAGTCAGGCTTCTTAGCCTTTTTCATTTGTAGATGTCTGTACTCAGACATGTTAAGCTTCCGCATGTGCTTGAATTGTATGCTATGATTGTTGGGTCATGAGACCCATGTTTGTAGTATCCCGCTCCTCGGAGCCTAATGAATAAATACTTGAGTTGTAGAGTTATGTTGTGATGCCATGTTGTATTTACACATATCGAGCATATTGTGTGTATGATTGAAATGCTTGGTATGTGTGGGATCCGACAATCTAGTTGTTTATCCTTGGCAGCCTCTCTTATGGAGAAATGTAGTCTAGTGCTTCCATGAGCCAGAGTAGTCTGCTACAGCCTGGTTCACCGGAGTCTTGCTAGCCCAGCACTACTGCTCAGGACACTTGACTGGCCGGCATGTGTTTCACTTCGTTCTTGTGTCTATCCCTTTGGGGAAATGTCACGCGGTGACATCCGGAGTCCTGCCTAGCCTGCTACAGCCCGGGTTCCCGGAGTCCTATTAGCCCAGTGCTACAGCCCGGATTCACACGCTGTTGACCGACATGCTTGATGTAATTCATGTATGCCTGTCCCCATAGGTTGGTGCCGCTTTGGGTTCACGACTAGCCATGTCGGCCCGGGTTCTATGTCATATGGATGCTAGCAACATTATCATATACGTGAGACAAAAGGCGCAAACGGTCCCGGGCCAGGTAAGGTGGCACCCGTGGGAATACCATGCATGAGGCCGCAAAGTGATATAAAGTGTTACATGCTAGATCGGTGTTTTTTAGGATCGGGGACCTGACAGCGTTGGTATCAGAGCCTGACTGCCTGTAGGATTGCCAAGCCAAACTGGACGAAGTTGAGTCTAGAAATGCTTTAGTTATGTAAGGGAATTGATTCTGGAAGGGAACATAAGGCTCTTTTTACTCCTTTACCCTATGCCTTTCTGATCTGAGTCATCCTCTTCTCTTCTACGGGGATTAAGAATTAGGCCTTCTCATCTATCTATCAGGGTGACGTGTTACAAATCCATAGACTTATAGGGTTGATGGATTCATGCCGCAGTTCAGTTTCCAGTACTTCCGTGTGTTCATAGTTGGTCTCGAAACCTTGATATTGTGATGTTGAGTGGTTATGCCACAAATTTTGCAGGATGTCTCAAATCTTTTTGAGCATTTACAACCGTTATGCTGTCCGAGTCATCCCAGGTTTCTACATAGTCTGATGCATTTGCAAATCCATTCTTTTCGTTCCCGATGTCCCTTTGGGCTAGTTCAACCACACCAATCGATGAGTTGAGGTACTCTATTGCCTCGACATATATGTTGGAGCTATTTTTATGACCCTAGATGTCTTAGGGAGTCACCTAGTAATCTAGCAATGCTTTGTATTCCCAGTGTGATGATTCTAGCCATTAATCCTGAAGCATCCCGTGATGCCATTAGTTAGTAGGCATTCTATTCCTGGGTTTTTGAACCCGAGATCCACCCTACTCACCTCATGTTGATAGTGTTTTCTCGTTCCTTTAGGTTATTAGTAACCTTTGTATTAGTCCTCGAGGTCCGTGGTATTTCCTTCTTCCAAATACTATGAACCACTTATGGCAGAAGTTTGTTGGGTCAAAAGATCACAACAGAAGTGCTCTCGATGAGTTCTCCATTTTATATTCTGACTCTGCCAGCTCAACCTTTCTGCATGGGTTATCCGGAAGAAATATGTTGAACTTGGTTCGACATGCTAATCTATGCATCCACAACTCAGAAAGTTATATGTTCTTTGAGTTATCCTTCTTTAGTTGTCTTTTGACCTCGTCTATCAATTGATAGTCAGGAGTGGTTGTGCATTCGTGTTCATTGGTGCCTACTACTCTTGTGGTTCGTAAAGCCATTCTATTCCAGAATGACTAGGAGAAACATACTCCAGTACCTCATCCATCTCTAGGATTGGGTCAAAGTAGTTGTATACCGCAGATCAAAATGCCAATCCAGCTTTTGTTCTGTTCTACCTCGAAGTATCAGCCTCTTTCATAACAAGAGTATTGTGAGAATTGCACACACCCTCAAATGAATTCTTGACATAGTGATACTTCCCGCCATCATCATTCGCTCCTCGGTTCCATGTTGTTGCAACCGTAATACCGACAAGTGAACTGTGATGTGTGAAATCAATACTCCTAGCAACTAGTTGCTTGGTAGTAAAAGGACAATATTCTTATCCTTAGCGTGTTGGTTACTGAACCATCATTGTGAGATTGATCGTGCAACCTAGTCCTTATTCCTGGTGCACTTTTCGATCGACGAGTCAGGATTTTGCCAAACCCTCGCTCTTTTGATCATGTCATCCTACCTTGAAAGGCAAGATTGTTCTTGAGATTAATAACTTATCGGTGGTTCATAATATTCCGAATATCTTCTCGGAGATATTACCAGGTTGTCACCTGACTGCTATGTTGAGTTCGTGATCAAGTTGGTTTCTTATAAACCACCCTTTTCTCCAAGAATCTGTGTTGGATACCACTGAGCTAGTTGGTTAGGCTAAACAACAACTTGGAGAGTTGGAAGATAAAAGCTTGCCCGACTTAGTTCATTTTAAGGGATATCTTGTAAGTTTGTTGAAGAAAGATGGCATTTTCATTGATTGACCCTCGTGATCAGTTAATGGACCTATCTGTCGTGGTTCTATGTCTGACAGTGATGTAGGGGGGTAAGTATAGAGAGGCTGGATCTTAGCTATGCAGGAGCTGTAAGAACGCGAAGATGTACGAGTTCAGGCCCTTCTCGGAGGAAGTAAAAGCCCTACGTCTCGGTGCCCGGAGGCGGTCGACTGGATTATATGTGTGAGAATGACAGGGGTGCGAACCCTTGATACTGAGGAGGGGGGTAGCTTATATAGAGTTCGCCAGCCCTCTCCTGCCCTCAGTAATGCAGGGTTTAAGGTACATTAAGGTTGGGCGTTACTGGCAACACCTCTAATAAAGTGCTATAATGACCATAAAGGCTACTTAATGAGCGACCGTTTGCCTGCGGAGTGACTTTAGATCTCCTGGTAGTCGAGTGGTTGGCTTCGTGGTCGAGTGATAGCTTCCTGGTCGAGTGTCTTGAACCCGTCGAGTGGGTATCTTCAAGTCGATTTAAAGGTGACTTCTTCTATGGATGTCCTTGGGTAGGGCTCTTAGGACAGGTCCGTGCCCCTACCCCAGGTACATGGCTTCATCATTAGCCCCCGAATGGGTCGAGCTTAGAGTGGGAAAAGAGTTGGGGACCTTTCCGATTGGTTCTTTGTGCTATGTGAGTGCCTTGTTTTGGATCAATCGTCACGGATGACATCATCAACCTCTTTCAGTCGCCTTGATCCATTCCAAGTCTTTCGTGGAGTGAGTTTCCTTGCTTGTGGAGTTCTGAATGATGATGTGAAAGGGATCTTTTGTCTGACAAATTGTTCTGCAACCCACGGATTTCGCGGGATTTGAATTTTGGGAAGCGCGCGGGACGGGAGCGGCTACAATAGTCGGATGTGATAAGGCGGAAGCTCCTCGATCCCCGCGCCACCTTTTTCGCCACGTACCACGTGCGCGTCTGCTGCGGGATTTGACGGGATAGCCTGGGCCTACCGGTCAGCCACTCGGAAGTGGCCTCTTATAAGCCACCAGCTCGGGGTTTCCAAACAGTGTGCTCTCTCCTTCCCTTCTCCCTTCGCAAAGTTCTCCGCCACTTCCGCTCTCACCCTAGCGATGCAGGCCCGTTCGAGCTTTGCCGGGGACGATGGTGAAGGACAAGACGTCCGCTCTGGAGCCTGCGAAGAAGGCGGCGGCGCAGGGGAAAGGGAAGAAGTCCGCTCGGGGCGGATCTTCCTCAAGGACTTCTCTGCCCAGAGGCTGGATCCAGGGTGACTGGATGCCGACGGTGATTCGGCAGGAAGATCTTGTCGATATGGTTGAGGGGGGAGTCATCCCTCATGAAGCTGCGCGTCACCCGGGGAGAGAAGTCGAGCCCCAACCTCTTGATGGTGAGTGTGTGCTCCTCGCCACCCATATCGATCGTGGGTTTTCTCTGCCTCCTCATCCTTTTTTCCGGAGCTTTCTGAACTTCTTTGGAGCGCAGCTCCATCACTTCACTCCCAACTCTATCGTGTATCTGGCTGCTTTCATTTCCTTGTGTGAGGGTTTCTTGGGTTGCCGCCCCCATTGGGGACTCTTTAAGCACATCTTCACTTGCCGTCCCCAATTGGTCAAAAAGGCCAAGTCGAGTGACAAAAGGACGCAGGTGATCCAGTTGTGCGGGGGTCTGGCGATCCAGACGAGGGGAGAAAGCTCTTTCCCATCCTTCACTTTCCCTGAGTCGGTCCGTGGTTGGTAGGCGACCTGGTTTTACTGCAAAGACCACGCGACTCCAGGACAGTTGACTGGGCTTCCCCCTTTCTCTCTGGAACGAGCTCAAAAACCTGCTTCTCTGAAAGTGACGCTGGAAGAAAAAGTCCAAGTCAAAGTGTTGGTTGGTCGAGTGGTTCAGCTTGTCCGCGACGGCATGACTGGCATGGACTTGCTGGAGGTCTTCCTTCGGAGGCGCATCCAACCACTCCAGGCTCGCGACCACCCGATGTGGCTGTACTCGGGTCTTGAAGACACCACTCGGATCCACCCGGAGGAGGTCACCGATGAGATGCTAGAAGGATGGCTGTCGAGCATCACAGGGAACAAAGACAACCCCCGAGGAGCCAAGAGAGTTCCTCCACTCGACAATACATACGAAGTGGACCAGGTCTGACCTTATGCTCTTGACTGAGATCTTGTTTTCTTCATTGGTCTTCTTTGAGTTGGTCGATTGACTTTTATCTTGTCTGTTGTTTTCCAGGCAACTACTGAGATGTACTCGATACCCAACGGGGCGCAAGAGCCGACTGAGGAACGGGAGGCGAGCGGCAGTGAGAGTGGAGATGAACAAGCCGAGTGGGAATCCGGTGGCGAAGGAGAGGGAGACGACGACGTCGACTCCAGCGAAGAGGAGGAGGAGGAAGTTGAACCCCCCCCCCCTGCTCAGAGAGGCGATCCAAGCTTACACACGACCCGGCATGGGAACGTGGTAAGTCGACTGCTCTTGTTGAGCAGTCATCAAAACGCCCTCGGACCTCTTCTCCTCCGCCGGCCGAAAAGGCTCCCAAGCACCCACGCGCGACACCGTCTAAGCCGCCTAAGGCTCTGCCCAAGATGAAGATGACTGTCCCCACCATTTCTGGGTAAAAATAGAACTTGTTCTCCTTTGTCGACCATGGACAGATCCTTGGTCAAGTCATTGAGTCAACTGACTGATTTTCGAGATTTGCAGCGCTGCTACTTCTGAGCTCTCCGCCAAGGACGACGATCAAGAGATGGAGGATGCTGTTAGCTCCAACCCTGGTACGATTACCGATGTTCTTCCTTGAGTCGACTAGATATTTATTGCAACCTTGATCGACTGATTTTTTTCTTGTAGCTCCTCCTCATGCTATTAACCTCCCGGATGACGATGACGACGTGCCGCTGAGAGCGAGAAGGAACAGGAGGGCGTTGGCTGGCAAGACCCCCCAATCTGCTCCGGCGTCTGAGGCCGTAGCTCGGGATGGTGGTGACACCACTCGGGCTTCTGTGACTTTCGCCGATCCTCTGACGAGCGTGCGGCCTTCGACGTCGACCGCAAATCCTCCTTCGCTTTTTGCCACGTACCCCGCCCCTGAGGACCAAGCGAGTGCCGCGAAAGAGGCTATACGTCAGGCGGGGATCATGATGGAACAAGTGAAAGTGGCTCGGGAGGCCAGCCAAGCAGCCTATGACGCAAGTTCAGCTCTTCAGAGCAACGTCCAGGTCAGTCGACTCAACACTTGGTCTGTCACGATATGCTGTTAGAAGAATCTCTTTTCCGAAGATCTTTACATCTGTACACCCACTGGGTGTGTCTGCCAATTCTTGGACGAGTGGGGGCACGCTGAGTGCACCCATTGGGTGTAGTCCCCGAGACTACGGTAGACTGCTGGCAGTCGACTGTAGTCTTTACATTGTGTTGCTGTAGTTGTACTTGTTCACTCGGTCTGGTCAGGCCGTGCCGAATGGAACTGTATCCAGTCAACTGCTGGAGTCGATTTTTTTTTCAAAAACCAGTGGGGGCACGGTGAGTGCACCCACTGGGTGTAGTCCCCGAGACTACTGTCAAATGTTTTTTGATTCAGCTGTAGTCTTAGAAATGCCATTATTGTCTCTTAGTTACATGGAAGCAACTTATCCTGGACGTCTGTCGACTGATTTTTATTTTGCAGAAATCCTGCGAACTTGTAGCTTGCTATACTGAGTTGGAGAATAAGCAGATCCAGCTCAACCTTGACTTGAAGCTTGCTCAAGAGAACTTGAAGAAGGCGCAAGAAGAAGCAAAAGGTATGGCTGGTGAGGTTCTCCATTCTTGACGAGTGACTTTTCTTTCTTGTCCATTCTTGATGTTGGTTTCACTCGACGTACTACAGATAAACTGGAAGAAGCTCTGAAGAAGAAGGATCAAGATCTTGCAGAGGCACAGAAGGAGGCCTTGAACAAAGCGAAACTTGCTGAAGAAAAGCTGGCTTCCGTCGGAACTCTTGAACAAGAGAACTCCAGACCGAAGGCCGAACTCGAGTAAAGCCACTGTCTTATTCTTGAATCGTGTTTGCAGAATTCTGTCAGAACTTTGAAGAGGAGACCAGTCGAGTGGAGCCAGGCTTGGACCCTGCTAACTCTCTTGTGAAGGACGAGGCTGCAATGAACATGCTCCGTCTGGAGTCTCGTATTGCCAGCGTGGTTGACTATCTGGCTCGGCTGAAGGTTGCGGTGTCGCAGATCGACACGTCTCTCTAGCCCAGGGCGACGCTTTCAAATGATCTCGAGTCTCTGATGACTTGACTGAACGACATTCCTGGTCGAGTGACGGATTGGAAGAAATCCTCCGCAAGGTGTGGTGCCGATGTCGATTTGTCCCTCGTCCGCGTCCACTGCAAGGAGGCGCGAGAGGAGAAGCTGGCCGCCATCCAAGTTGCGAACACCAGAAAGCTTAACTTTCAAGACTTCATGGAAACTTTCGTTGCTGCTGCCACCCGTATTGCAGACGGGATCGACTTGGACGAGTTCGTTGCCCCTTCCAGTCCTCCGCCGGAGGAGTAAAAAACTTTTATGCTTCACTTTAAATTTGCCTCGGAATGCCGAGTGGATTCTGTAATCGTTAAACTCTGTCGAGCCGAGGGCACGAGTACTTTGATCTGAGGTCTTGGACCTTTGGGTTTTATCTGAACTTGATTTATCGTTGAATATCTTCGGGAATTAACTATCGAGTGGAACTTGGTCTTCACTCGAAATAACTCCGTATTTGTGGTGCAGCTCCAAAGGAAAAGGTAACAATCGATTCACATCTTGCCGTCCATGTGGATTGGGACGTGTTCCGAACTTAGGCGAGCGCTGGGCTGCAGCTAAGCCCCCGAGTGGGAGGTTTGCTTCCTACTGGGTGGGATTTTTGAACACTTAGGCGAGCACTGGGCTGCAGCTAAGCCTCCGAATGGGAGGTTTGCTCTCCACTCGGTAGGATTTTTGAACACTTAGGCGAGCACTGAGCTGCAGCTAAGCCTCCGAGTGAGAGGTTTGCTCTCCACTCGGTAGGATTTTTATATACTTAGGCGAGTACTTGGACTGCAGCTAAGCCCCCGAGTGGGAGGTTTGCTCTCCGCTCGGTAGGATTTTTATATACTTAGGCGAGTACTTGGACTGCAGCTAAGCCCCCGAGTGGGAGGTTTGCTCTCCACTCGATAGGATTTTTGAACACTTAGGCGAGCACTGAGCTGCAGCTAAGCCTCCGAGTGGGAGGTTTGCTCTCCACTAGGTAGGATTTTTATATACTCAGGCAAGTATTTGGACTGCAGCTAAGCCCCCGAGTGGGAGGTTTGCTCTTCACTCGGTAGGATTTTTATATACTTAGGCGAGCACTGGGCTGCAGCTAAGTCTTCGAGTGGGAATCTGGCTCACCACTTGGTAGGATTTTCAAACACTTAGGCGAGCACTGGGCTGCAGCTAAGCCCCTGAGTGGGAGGTTTGCTCTCCACTCGGTAGGATTTTTATATACTTAGGCGAGTACTTGGACTGCAGCTAAGCCCCCGAGTGGGAGTCTGGCTCACCACTCGGTAGGATTTTCAAACACTTAGGCAAGCACTGGGCTGCAGCTAAGCCCCCGAGTGGGAGTCTGGCTCACCACTCGGTAGGATTTTCAAACACTTAGGCGAGCACTGGGCTGTAGCTAAGCCCCCGAGTGGGAGTCTGGCTCACCACTCGGTAGGATTTTCAAACACTTAGGCGAGCACTGGGCTGCAGCTAAGCCCCCGAGTGGGAGTCTGGCTCACCACTCGGTAGGATTTTTTGCAAACTTAGGCGAAACGGATTCGCAGCTAAGCTACCCACTGGGGGAATTCGAACGCAAACAAAAGTGACAACAATTACAGGAAGAACTGGGACACTCTTGTCTTTGATAAAAATAAACTACAGAAGTTTTTCTTATTACATCTCATCCAAGTGAGAATTCAAGTGTAAAATGGGCGGAGTAGTTCCGCATTCCAAGATCGTGGCTCGTCGATCTGGCGATCAACATTGTGGAGATGATATGCTCCATTGTGGAGGACTCTGGTGACGATGAAGGGGCCTTCCCAAGTAGGAGCGAGTTTTTGTGGTTTCTGTTGATCCACTCGGAGGACCAAATCTCCTTCTTGGAAGGCTCGGCTCTTCACATTTCTGGCATGAAATCGACGCAAGTCTTGCTGATAGATGGTCGATCTGATCATAGCCATTTCCCTCTCCTCCTCTAGGAGGTCGACTGCGTCTTGCCGGGCTTGCTCTACTACGTCTTCATTATAAAGCTCGACTCTGGGGGCATTGTGAACTAGATCACTCGACAGGACGGCTTCGGCTCCGTAAACCAGAAAGAATGGCGTTCTTCCAGCCGACCGGTTCGGGGTGGTCCTTAATCCCCACAAAACTGACAGAAGCTCGTCGACCCAAGCACCTATTGCGTGCTTGAGATCACGCATCAGTCGAGGCTTCAGTCCTTTGAGAATCAGACCATTTGCTCTTTCAGCTTGTCCATTCGACTGGGGATGCGTGACCGACGCGTAGTCGACTCGTGTGCCTTGACAATATGCTCTGAACTTGTCTGAATCGAAGTTTGACCCATTGTTAGTGATGATGCTATGCGGAACTCCATATCTGAATATCAAGTCTCTGATGAAACTGATAGCAGTGCTAGCATCAAGATTTTTGATAGGCTTGGCTTCAATCCATTTGGTGAACTTGTCGACTGCCACAAGCACATGTGTGAATCCGCTCTTGCCTGTTCTCAGTGGACCAACCATGTCCAGTCCCCAAACAGCGAAGGGCTGAACGAGTGGAATGGTCCTCAGAGCTGATGCTGGCTTGTGCGACATGTTGGAGTAGAACTGGCAGCCTTCACACTTGTCGACTATCTCTTTCGCCATTTCGTTTGCCCTGGGCCAGTAAAAACCCGCTCGGTATGCTTTGGCCACAATGGTCCGAGAGGACGCATGGTGACCATAGGTTCCCGAGTGGATATCATCAAGGATTATCTGACCTTCTTCTGGCGTTATGCACTTCTGACCGATTCCAGTTGCGCTTTCTCTATACAACTGTCCTTTTATGACCGTGAAAGCTTTACATCGACGGACGATCTGTCGAGCCTCTTCTTCATCCTCTGGGAGTTCTTTCCTCAAGATATACGCGATGTATGGTATCATCCAGTCGGGAGTGATTGCCAAGACCTCCATGACTAGGTCGACCACAGCAGGAATTTTGACTTCAGTCGGATCTGTGGCACTTTTCGGTTGGGGGGCTTCTTCTGTAAAAGGATCCTCCTGGACTGACGGCGAGCGGATGTGCTCCAAAAACACATTGCTGGGAATGGCTTCTCTCTTGGAGCCTATCTTTGCCAAATCATCAGCTGCTTGATTTTTCAGTCGGGGGATGTGATGAAGCTCTAACCCCTCGAATTTCTTTTTTAGCTTTCTTACTGCGTTGCAGTAGCCAGTCATAGCTGGGCTTCTAACGTCCCACTCCTTCATCACCTGATTAACCACCAAATCTGAGTCGCCATAGACCATGAGGCGCCGGACACCGAGTGAAATGGCCATGCGCAACCCATACAAGAGTGCTTCATATTCTGCTTCATTATTGGAGGAATCAAAGTGAATCTAGAGAACATATCTGAGCTTATCTCCTTGGGGGGAGACCAATACTACCCCAGCACCGGAACCATTCAGCATCTTAGATCCATCGAAGAACATGGTCCAGTGCTCCGAGTGAACTTGAGTCGGAAGCTGCTGTTCAATCCACTCGGCGACGAAATCTGCAATTGCTTGGGACTTGATAGCCTTCTTTGCTTCAAACTTGATATCTAGGGGAAGGAGTTCAATCGCCCACTTCGCTACTCGATCAGTTGCATCTCTGTTGTTCAAAATCTCTGACAGTGGAGCGTCGCTGACGACTGTAATGGAATGGTCAGAGAAGTAGTGTGCAACCTTCTTCGTGGTCATGTAAATCCCATATACAAGCTTCTGGTAATGGGGATATCTTTGCTTCGAAGGAGTCAAAACTTCAGACACATAATATACTTGGCGCTGAACTCTGAAAGCCTTTCCTTCTTCCCGCTCGACCGTGACAACTTGTCCCATGGCCGTAATGTAAAGCAGCAGAGGCTCTTTACTGATTGGGGCAGCAAGCACCGGCTGGGTGGAGAGCAGAGCTTTGAGCTCTGGAAACGCTGCATCAGCTTCTGGAGTCCACTCGAACTTGTCAGACTTCTTCATCAGTCGGTAAAGAGGCAACGCCTTTTCACCGAGACGAGAAATGAATCGACTTAGAGCGGCCAAGCAACCTGTAAGCTTCTGGACATCGTGCACACGCACAGGGCGCTTCATCCGGAGTATGGTGCCAACTTTCTCGGGATTGGCGTCGATTCCTCGTTAGGAAATGAGAAAACTGAGTAACTTTCCACCTGGAACTCCGAATGTGCACTTTGATGGATTGAGCTTGATATCATATCTCCCGAGGTTAGCAAAGGTTTCGGCAAGGTCAGTCAGCAGGTCGGAACCTTTTCGTGACTTAACCACAATATCATCCATGTATGCTTCTATGTTCCGACTGATCTGAGTGAGCAAACACTTCTGAATCATCCTCATGAACGTGGCTCCAGCATTCTTGAGGCCGAAGGGCATGGTGACATAACAGAAGCACTCGAATGGGGTTGATGAAAGCTGTTTTGATCTCGTCGGGTCCATACAGACGGATCTGATGGTACCCTGAATAAGCGTCTAGAAAAGACAAACGCTCACACCCCGCGGTCGAGTCGACTATCTGGTCGATGTGGGGGAGAGGGAAATGATCTTTCGGGTAGGCCCGATTGATATGTTTAAAGTCAATGCACATGCGAAGTGACTTGTCCTTCTTGGGGACCATGACAACATTGGCGAGCCACTCGGAGTGGTAAATCGCTCGGATGAACTCCGCTGCTAAGAGCCGAGCCACCTCCTCGCCAATAGCTTTCCTCTTCTGGACGGCGGACCGTCGAAGATTTTCTTTCACAGGCTTGAACTTCGGGTCAACTCGTAGACGGTGCTCAGCCAGCCCCCTGGGAACTCCAGGCATGTCAGAAGGCTTCCATGCGAAGATGTCCCAGTTCTCACGGAGGAACTGGATGAGCGCTTCTTCCTATTTGGAGTCGAGCGTCGTTGAGATGTGAGTCGGAGCAGCATTGGGGTCGGTCGGGTGAATGTGAACTGGCTTAGTTTCACCAGACGACTGAAAAGCTGATTCTGAAGCTGGCTTCTTGGCTCGCAGCAATTCACTCGGATCAGCAATCTTCTGGTACTCTTGCAGCTCGACTACTGACATCTGAGCATCAGCGATCTTTGATCCTTTCTGAAAACACTCCTCTGCTTTCTTCCGATTGCCTGTAACGGTGATCACACCTCTGGGGCCGGGCATCTTCAACTTGAGATACACATAGCAGGGTCGAGCCATGAAGCGTGCATAAGCTGGCCGGCCCAGAATAGCATGATAAGCACTTTGGAAGTCCACAACCTCAAATGTCAACTTTTCCTTGCGGCAATTCTTTGAATCACCGAAAACCACATCGAGAGCAATCTGGCCGAGTGACTCGGGTTTCTTTCCAGGAATGACTCCATGGAAACTCATGTTGCTGGCACTGAGCCTGGACATCGGAATGCCCATCCATTTCAACGTTTCTGCATACAGTATGTTCAAGCCACTGCCACCATCCATCAGGACTTTGGTCAGTCGAGTTCCTTTGACAACTGGATCGACCACCAGAGCTTGCCTCCCAGTGGTGGCAATGTGCGCAGGGTGATCGGACTGGTCGAACATGATGGTAGTCGGAGACCATTTCAGGTAGCTGGGTGTTGCCGGGGCAACCATATTCACTTCACGGTCAATGACTTTCAGTCGACTTTTGCTTTCAACATCAGCAAAAATCATCAAGGTGGAATTGACTTGGGGGTACCCGTCGTCACTATCTTCCTTATCCTCAACCTTGTCCGACTCTTTTTCCTTGTCTTTGGACTGCTTGCCCTAGAACTGCTGGATCAGGAGCCGACACTGTCGAGTGGTATGCTTTGGGTAAATGAGTTTACCCTCCTCGTATTTCTTGGTGTGAATGTGACACGGCAGATCCAAAACATCATTTCCGTCTTGATCTTTTACTTTCTTGGGGTTCCAGGGCCCCTTGGGTTTTCCCTTGAATTTCCCCTGGGTTACGGCCAGGGCCTCCCCAGGAGCGGCTGGCTCGGCCTTCCGCTTCTGTTTCCAACTGGAATTGCCTCCAGTTTCCTGGGCGACTACTTTCTGCTTGCCACTCCGGAGTCGATCTTCATCTTCATCGTTAGCGTATTTGGTGGCAATTTCCATCATCCGATTCAGAGACATTTCTCCGGTCCGACCGAACTTCAGGTTCAACTCTCTGTTCTTGACACCTTCTTTAAAGGCACAAACTGCTTGGTGATCTGGTACATTCTCAACTGTGTGATGCAAAGTGATCCACCTCTGGATGTAATCCCTCAGAGTTTCACTCGGTTTCTGCATGCAAGACCGCAATTCTGTAAGGCTTGTCGGTCGCTTGCATGTCCCTTCAAAGGTTGTGACAAACACTCGAGAGAGATCCTCCCAAGTGTAGATGCTGCTGGGTGCTAACTGATTCAGCCACGCTCTGGCTGAGCCCTCTAACAGGAGAGGCAAATGCTTCATAGCCACCTCATCATTGCCGCCGCCAATCTGGACAGCCACTCGGTAGTCTTCGAGCCAAGTGTCAGGCTTAGACTCGCCGGTGAACTTGCTGACTCCAGTCGCCCACCGGAAGTTTGGAGGAATCACTGCGGCCCTGATGGCTCGACTGAAACATTCTGGCCCTGAAACATGTACCCTGCTACTGGTAGGAGCATCTCTGTCATGTCCTTCTCGATGAGCCCTGTTCCTGTCGACCAAACCTTGAACGAGGATGGATCTCGCGTCAAAGCCTGGTTCCCTGGGCTCGACTGGGATCCTCCGCCCAACACTATGAGGGCGTCTGTCATCCTGCTGTCGAGGCGCATACGACCCACTCCTCGGGGGAGGGGTTGGCACTCGACGTCGATCATCACGATCGAATCGGTCATCATACTGCTCGTTTCTTCTGTACTGATCGGGTCGGTCTCCACGTCCCTCACGCCTCGGGGGCGATCTTGGGCTGTGAGCCGACTGCACTGTATCCGCTGCAACGGATCGACTGTGGATCCTATTCTGCGACTGAGAGACAGCGGAATTCTGGTTTCCCGCTGCCCGGAGCAACGCTCTGATTTGCAACAAGCCTCTGCCAGCTTCTGACTGGGAGGGCTGAATTGATTCTGCTATTCGGGCCGCGGCTGCCAAATTCTGAACGGGAGTTCAATATACCTGCGTAGGCGGGAAGAGCTGACGTCGACTGGACTCAGGAGCCCGTTGATGCGCTTGCTCATCGAGTGCTCGCTGGAGATTCTCCAGTCGAGTGCGCTCGGCCAAGTTAGCCAAGCGCGCGTCCTCCAAGGCTCGGGCCTTGGGGGTTTCTCCAACGATAGGAGTGTGGAGTGCATCCATGTTCCGACGGCGAAGCTCCTCTCGCTGCAGCGACGTGAGAGGCTCAGGGAGATATTCTTCGTGGGGATGCGACGGGTCGCCCCCACCTGCCCCTCCGTCGGTACGAGTAAAACCGGGAGGGCTGCGTGTCCCATCAATTGCCAGGACCTCCGCTGCAGGATCACTGCTGTCGCACTCGGATGCGGTCTCTGCGGAGCCAGTCGAACAGGCTGTAGAGAGATTCGTCGGGCTCGATTGCCGTGACTTGTGGGGTTGCCGACTGGCGAGCCACCACATGCCTCACCCACCTCTGAAGTCTCGATCGACCAGAGCGCTTGCGCCGGCGAGAGACGAGGCGGGGAGATGACACGGGAGCCGACCGATACTGGGTCGACGGCTGCCGCAGTAGGACGCCGCGAACACATGCACGAAAGTGCGTCGCCCCACGGACGGGGAGCGTGTCGATGTCGAGCGGAGCCTCTTGAAGCCAGGCGGAGTCGTCGGCGATGAACGTGAGCGCGCCGAGACGGATCTCCCAGCCCTCCACCAAAACTCTACATGAAACCATGATCAAGGAGATCGAAAAAATTGCAACTCCTATAATCAAGCGCTAAGATTCCTGCCCCATGGTGGGCGCCAACTGTCGTGGTTCTAGGTCTGACAGTGATGTAGGGAGGTAAGTATAGAGAGGCTGGATCTTAGCTATGCAGGAGCTGTAAGAACACGAAGATGTACGAGTTCAGGCCCTTCTCGGAGGAAGTAAAAGCCCTACGTCTCGGTGCCCGGAGGCGGTCGACTGGATTATATGTGTGAGAACGAGAGGGGTGCGAACCCTTGATACTGAGGATGGGGGTGGCTTATATAGAGTTCGCCAGCCCTCTCCTGCCCTCAGTAATGCAGGGTTTAAGGTACATTAAGGTTGGGCGTTACTGGTAACGCCTCTAATAAAGTGCTATAATGACCATAAAGGCTACTTAATGACCGACCGTTTGCCTGCGGAGTGACTTTAGATCTCCTGGCAGTCGAGTGGTTGGCTTCATGGTCGAGTGATAGCTTCCTGGTCGAGTGTCTTGAACCCATCGAGTGGGTATCTTCAAGTCGATTGAAAGGTGACTTCTTCTATGGATGTCCTTGGGTAGGGCTCTTAGGACAGGTCCGTGCCCCTACCCCAGGTACATGGCTTCATCACTATTATCTTATACAATCTTTGATTCGAGTATGGGCTATCCTCAAATCAAATCAGAACCAACGATATTCGTAATGTTGTCTTACTCGTGGTTGATCCCTCGAGCATACACCATTACATCTTTGGTCTGACCAATGCTATCACCGTGTTCACATGTTGGTGGAAGTCCAGTGATATGGAAATTCCGATGAGTTGCTATTGAGCCCATCAGCAGCATCTTGTCTCCTCCATGATTCATGCTGAACATTGAGCTAGTGTTGGAAACTTTTGTAAGCGTTACCTTCATGTCCTGTTCCTGAAATACATGTTTGGTGTAAGAAGTGACTTTCTCCAAGTTCATGTGCATTAGGTGCAAGTTGCCACCATGAATTGGGAAAGATTGTTTTTGCTTTCTCCGGAATCATCCCAAGTCAGTCATGCATGTGCAAAGTATTCCATGGTTTGATAGGCTCGCTACCTCCACTCCACGTGTAATTCCTAACACCCCAAGCCACTGATTGACTTGTTCAAGGAAAATAAGTCTAGCGCGTGTAAAGACTTCGAAATCCTTGATGATGGATCCTAACCTGAACTCAATAGTGTTCTATTATAAGACTACTACGTGGTCATGCTTGTCTTGGACAGCGTGTTCACAGGTTTGTAGCAGAACTAGCTCATGTTTTGGAGCATGCTATCGTAGTTCATTTCCTGAGAATCCCGCAACGTCATCTCTTCGATTAGTGTTGCAAATTTTCTTTTCCAGACATGCTGTCTGGAATGTCCTGTTACCAACCAGATCTGAATCTCAGACAGATATGATGGTTGAAACTAGTCCAAGAGCTATGATGTAGGTTCTGACAAGGTTGATGTTGGCCGACACACCTAGCCGGAAGATCTATCATTGTAGTATCTTCATTGAGTTATTTGACCATCTTCTCCATGAGGATTTAGTGCAACATATTCTAGAAGTTGTTCCTTACGGATCCTTGCGCTCCTAGTTTCTTCGATTATGCTATAACCATTCAAACGGTGGAATCACTCTCGTTGAGTTATTCCTAGTTACCAGAATCATTCCCAGCATTTGCATTTTGTTCCCAGCTTGCACCGCCATTGTGCCAATTCCCATGAGCTGCCCTCTCAGTAATTGTTGTTAGGATCATTTTCAAAAGTGGTCCTGTCATGGGTCCCATCCATTTCCGGTGATAAGCAAAAGTCATCCATTGCGTTGTCTTCAACAAGGTAGTCCACATCATCCATTCTGGTATGGGTATGCCATTCATTCGAATTCATTCACACGATCATTTGTGATTGCCTTAGGCTGGTATAAAGAATTTCAATGATCTTTGTATCAAAAGTAATTCTTTTTACCACTTAAGGAAATAGTTCAATGAGTCACCTCCTCGATGGTGCCCTGCTATGGGATCATGACAATTATCTCCTCGCTACTTTGAAACCTTGCACCATCTTACTACTGCGTGGAATTTTTGCCTACGAAATTGAACCCTTGACATCTATCTCTTCCCATCACCCTGATGTGTGTTTTGTGTCTCCAAGAGGTGGTCTATGTCTCATTCCGTGAGTTGTCTCAGTTGCTCGATCTTCGAGAAGATCGATTCTTCTAGATTTTCCTTTTCCTCTCATTGTCATGTTCGATGGAGTTCTCATAGCAAGACGTCGAGACAAAGATGATGATCGAATCAACGTTCTAAAAGCAGTGCAAGTTGGATCGAGAAGATTGTGATAGTTTGTGACCTCCTTTCTTCTTACCTCACGTCTCGAATCTCGGGACGAGATTCTTGTTTAGTGGGGGTGAGTTGTCACATCCCTAGCTTTACCTTGGCATTGGACTATCTTGGTTGTTGCATCATGTTTAAATACAAAGGAAAATTGAATTGAGGGAATTCCCAAAGCCTTAGAAATCTTTTAAAAATGAGCCCAAGGAAATGTTCACTTTAATCCCTGAAAATATTGGCAATAGGTGAAAATCCAAACCAATATTTTAGGGCATTAAGGGTAATTAATTTGGGCATTTTGAATTAAACCATAATGTATTTAATTTGGCTTTATTTCTATTATAAAAGAAATACATGTCCAATAATTTTGGAAATTATTGTGGGGCTCTGGAGTGATATCTCTAGTCCATACAATAATTTTCGGAAGCAACAAAAATGGTTTAGTTTTAAAACTAAATCAAAACAGAGGAAATAAATAAAAAAACAGAAAAGAGAGAGAGGGAGAGAGAGGAAGGACCCCAGGGCCACTTACCCGGCTGGGCCGGCCCACCTGGCCTATGCCAGTCGTCACCCACCTCTGCCAGTAGGCACAGGAGGGACAGCACACAGCGCGCGCGCGGGCGCCACGCCACCAGGCTGCCTGCCTGCGTCGCCTAGCCACCCCGACGCCTCGCGTCTTCTCCCCAGCGCCGTATCGACCCCCCTGGACACCACTCTCCCCTCCTCTCCCCCTCTCTCTCCCTCGTCCTCTCCCACTATGGCCGACGCGCTCGTAAGCCGCCGTCGCCGTAGTTGACGGCACCGCCTTTCCCCCCGACCCCTCGCCGTGCTTTCAAGCTCTGCCTCGACGTCTTCGACCTCCTCGCGTCGCCACACGTCGCCGGACGCGCTCCTCTGCCCTCACCGACCTCGTCCTCGACCTCTCGTCACCGGAGATCCCTCTTGCCGCCTCGTTCTGCTCCGACCTCCTCCGAGCTCGCCGGCCGCTCCACTACATCTACCGTGAGCCCCTGCCCCTAACCCCCCCTCCTCTACGCCTCGGTTGCGCCCCATAGCCGCCATCTCCACCGAGCCCGAGCACTCTACTCCGCCGGCGACGCCGTCGTCGTGGCCACAGCCATGCGGGCTCGAAACCGAGCGCGTCACCGCGTTTGCCACACTCCCAGGAGGCCATAGCCCCTCTCCACGCCCCTGTTGTGCATCCCAACGCCGAACCCGAGAATGCCCGAGCTCCAGCTGCCGCGGCCAAGCTCCCCGTCATCGCCTCCGGCCGCCCCAGGCCCCGCTGGTGCCACCATCCGATGCGCGCTGGTCTGGGCTCTCGAACGAGCCCAACCACACTGCGAACAGGACCCGAGAGCCCGTTCCCGCGGCCCTCTGCCGCATCTGGTCATTGTTGGGGAATGTAGTAATTTCAAAAAATTTCCTACGCACACGCAAGATCATGGTGATGCATAGCAACGAGGGGGAGAGTCTGATCTACATACCCTTGTAGATCGCAATGGAAGCGTTGACACAACGTAGAGAAAGTAGTCGTACGTCTTCTTCCCGATCCGACCGATCCCAGCACCGTTACTCCGGCACCTCCGAGTTCTTAGCACACGTACAGCTCGATGACGATCCCCGGGCTCCGATCCAGCAAAGCTTCGGGGAGGAGTTCCGTCAGCACGACGGCGTGGTGATGATGTTGATGTTCTACCGACGCAGGGCTTCGCCTAAGCACTACAACGATATGATCAAGGTGGAATATGGCGGCAGGGGGCACCGCACACGGCTAAGGAACGATCACGTGTATCAACTTGTGTGTCATGGGGTGCCCCCCTGCCTCCGTATATAAAGGAGCAAGGGGGAGGGGCCGGCCGGTCTAGGAGGAGGCGCGCCAAGGGGAGTCCTACTCCCACCGGGAGTAGGACTCCCTCCTTCCTTGTTGGAGTAGGAGAAGGGGAAAGAGGGGGAGAGGAATAAGGAAAAGGGGGCTGTGCCCCTTGTCCAATTCGGACCAGAGGGGGGGGGGGCGCAGGCCTCCTTCCTTTTGGCCTCTCTCCTCTAATCCCGTATGGCCCAATAAGGCCCATATACTCCCCGGCGAATTCCCGTAACTCACCGGTACTCCGAAAAATACCCTAATCACTCGGAACCTTTCCGAAGTCCGAATATAGTCGTCCAATATATCGATCTTTACGTCTCGACCATTTCGAGACTCCTCGTCATGTCCCCGATCTCATCCGGGACTCCGAACTCCTTCGGTACATCAAAACTCATAAACTCATAATATAACTGTCATCGAAACCTTAAGCGTGCGGACCCTATGGTTCGAGAACAATGTAGACATGACCGAGACACGTCTCTGGTCAAGAACCAATAGCGGGACCTGGATGCCCATATTGGCTCCTACATATTGTCACATCCTTAGTTCTATTAATGCCTAGTGCTAGCTCTGGTGTTGCATCATGTCTAAATTTCTGAAACTTGAATTGAGGAAAGTGGAAGCCTCAAAAACTTAAATAAAAAAAGGGGCAAGAACCCTTAAGCTGGCATTCAGTGAAACCAAAATGGCCTTCATTAATGTTTGATAACTTTGGCAAGGGTTTGTATCCAAACCAAAAATATTGAACATTTTTTAAGGAATTATTTTGGCACTGAATTTAAATCATTATTGTATGTGACTTTGGGCATTTAAACACTATTAATAAGTTAAATGCTCAAATAATGTTGGAACTATTTTTGGGCCACTGAAATAATTCAGCAAGTGTCCATGAATATTTTCAGGATTTTATAAAATGATTTAGTATTTTTATTAAATCAAAACAAAATAACATAAATAGAAAACAGAAATAAATAAAAGAGGGAAGGCCACTGGGCCACTTACCTGGACCTACCTGGCCCAACTCCAGCTGGCGGCCCAGCCCACCACCGCTGCTCCCCTGTCGTCTTCCTCCTTGGACAGAAGGACACGGGCGCGTGCTCGAATACCGCCGGCACGCGCGCGCCACCTCCACCCTGCCCTGGCCACCTCCTGCTTCCCCGACCCCTCTAGACGAGCGCCACGCAGCCCCTGGAACCCCCTCGCTCACTCTCTCGTCCCCATTCCCTCCTCTGGCTCCCTCTCTCTCCCACCGAGCGGAGCTCGTCGCCGCCGTACGCCGTAGACGCGGCCTCCGTGCTCCCCTCGCCTCCCCGACGTGTCCACGAGCATCACCACGCCTCCCTCGTCCTCTCCATTCAGCCACGCCTCGCCAGAGGCCTTGCATCGACGCCATCTTCCTCGTCTTCATCACCGGCCACCGGAGATGCCTTTTGCCGCCCCGCTCGCTCCGGTGCCTCCCCGAGCTCGCCGAGGCCACCGCTGCACCCGCTGTGAGCTCCCGGTCCTTTCCCCCTTAACCACGCCGTTGTTTTTGCCCCGTAGCTGCTGCCCCGCGAGCACCCGAAGCTCGCCGCCGCTGTGCCTCGACGCCGTCGTGGCTAGAGCCACGGTAGCTCGAAGCCGAGCACACTGCTGTGCTCAGCACGCTTCCACGAGCCGGGCGCGCCCACCCATTCGACCTACCGTGCCGCCTAGCGCCAACCCGCACCAACACCGAACTCCGGCCGCCGCCCAGCCTGCCGCCACTGCCGCTACAGATCGCCCCGCGACGAGCCAGTGCCTCCCCTGGATGCGGGCGAGCGAGGGCAACCCCCTGGTGCCCTTGGCTTGACCCACCGCCGCCGTAGCGCCGCTCCGGCGACCTTCCGCCGCGACTTGAGGTCGCCGGCGTCTAACCGCCATTCTGGACAACGTGGCACGGCCATTAGGGGCTAATCCTACTGATTAGCCGCCCTTCAGACACTGACAGTGGGACCCCGTAGCGGGTCAAATCCCAGTCAATACGGGATTAACTCCCAGTTAGCAGTGAGTCAATGACATGTGGGACCCGGTCGTCAGGTTTGACCTGGACCGACCCCGTTGACCTGATGATGTCATAGTGACATCATGCTGACGCAGTAAAGCTTTTCTGGGATTTTAAATAAATCAAAAATGATTTATTTATTTTAGAAAATTGCCTAAACATCTAAAAATCATAGAAATTCAACCGTAACTCCAAATGAAATAATTTATATATGAAAAATTATCAGAAAAATTCAAGGAATCCATCTGTACCATTTTCATGCATGTTTGAACCATGTTTGTCCTCTGTTTTGGACAAAACAAATAAAGGGCATTTAAATAATCATATATGGGGTTGGAATTTGAATCTTGTACTCAAACCAACTTCATTTAAATCATAGCTAGTTGCATTAGCTCAAACCACAGCATATTGACATGTCATGATCATGCATCATACTGTGCATTGCATTGATTGTGTTTCTTTCTCTGTTGCCGGTATTTGTCCCCTTTCGATAGACGTGGTTTCGACGATGGGATCGGTGACACCGATGAAGAGTTATATTATCTTCAGAAGTGCCAGGCAAGCACAACCCCCTTGTTCATTCCGATACAAGCCCACTCTCTCGCTCCTTCTCTCTTTTACTGCATTAGGACAACAACGATTCATCTGTTACTTGTTGCGGTAGTTGAACCCCTTATCCTCTGCATGACCTGTCATTGCCACAGTAATTCGATGAAACCCACTAGCATGAGTAGGAGTTGTTTGAGCCCTAATGTGCCTACTCATTCATGCTTGTTTGTCATGCCTGCTACTGCTTAGAGTTGAGTCAAGTCTGATTCATCGGGGATGGATCGGAGGTGTGTAAACATGTCCTACTGTGTGTGAGCTAAGTGTGTGAACACGTTTTGATAAAGGTAGCGGTGAGAGGCCATGTAGGAGTACATGGTGGGTTGTCTCATTGAAACCGTCCTCAGGAACTGAGTTCTATGTTTGTGATCCATGAAACAGCTACTACCACACGTTGGGCCCTGAAATATGACCCCGCTCAACTTACTGACCCCTCTCGTCCTCTGTCCAGGAGTTGCAATTAGTTTCTGGTGTTTATAGGATATGTGTTGGCGGCCGTGTGTAGCGCTGACCATAGGGGTGGGCTATGATGCGGTAGATACACTGTGGCACGGTGTACCGGGCGCCTGTTTGGTGTCTCGGGAACCCTAAACACACCGTTTGGGGCTGTGAGCGAAACTCCGGCCGGATCTCCTCACGGATGGAACCCGAATAGGCGATAAACCTGGACTAGAGACTTGTGTGGTTAGTCAGGTCGTGGTCTACACCCACGTCGGCTTTCGCTTGAAGTCTGCCGAGCACATGTCGTGTGCAGACGCTAAGTGGTGGAAACATGTGTGACGAAGTACACCCCTGCAGGGTTATAAATGATCTATTCGAATAGCCGTGTCCGCGGTAAAGGACTTCTGGGTTGCCTATAACAGTTCATAGACAAGTGAAAGTGGATACTCTAAAACTCGCAAGATAAGTGTGAGTGCTATGGATGGCCTTCTCGTAGGGAGATGAGAGCGGATCCATAGTGGTGTATTGAATGGTGAATAAGTGGACTCGTGTGCGCCACCTCAAAAGAGTTGCTTGCAATCGTAGTTCAGGTTAACCATTGAGTCAAAGCTGGTTTGCTGCAGTTAAACTCCACCACCCCCCTTGTTGATACCGATGCATACGTAGATTAGTTCTGATGTAAGCCTTGCTGAGTACCTTTGTACTCATGTTTACTTAATTTATTTTTTGCAGAGAGATTTCAGTCTCGCTAGTAGTTCCGCGTGGACTCTGATGTTTAGCTTGATACCTCAGCTACGATCTTGTGCCCTCGGCAGGATCTGGTAGATAGTCAGGCTTCTTAGCCTTTTTCATTATAGATGTCTGTACTCAGACAAGTTAAGCTTCCGCATGTGCTTGTTGCTTGTATGCTCTGTATGTTGGGTCATGAGACCCATGTTTGTAATATCTCGCTCCTCGGAGCCTAATGAATAAATACTTGAGTTGTAGAGTTATGTTGTGATGCCATGTTGTATTTACACATATCGAGCATATTGTGTGTATGATTGAAATGCTTGGTATGTGTGGGATCCGACAATCTAGTTGTTTATCCTTGGCAGTCTCTCTTATGGGGAAATGTAGTCTAGTGCTTCCATGAGCCATAGTAGTCCGCTACAGCCCGGTTCACCGGAGTCCTGCTAGCCCAGCACTACTATTCAGGACACTTGACTGGCCGGCATGTGTTTCACTTCGTCCCTATGTCTGTCCCTTCGGGGAAATGTCACACGGTGGCTTCCGGAGTCCTTCCTAGCCTGCTACAGCCCGGGATCCCCGGAGTCCTGTTAGCCAAGTGCTACAGCCCGGAATCACTCGTTGATGACCGACATGTTCGATGTGATTCGCGTATGCCTGTCTCCATAGGTCTGTGCCGCTTTGGGTTCACGACTAGCCATGTCGGCCCGGGTTCTCTGTCATATGGATGCTAGCGACACTATCATATACATGAGCCAAAAGGCGCAAACGGTCCCGGGCCATGGTAAGGCGTCACCCGTGGGATACCGTGCGTGAGGCCGCAAAGTGATATGAGGTGTTACCGGCTAGATCGATGTGACTTGGAATCGGGGTCCTGACAGTGTTGGTATCAGAGCCTGACTGCCTGTAGGATTACCAAGCCAAACTGGTCGAAGTTGAGTCTAGAAATGCTTTAGTTATGTAAGGGAATTGATTGGGGAAGGGAACATAAGGCTCTTTTTACTCCTTATCCTCATGACCTCCTGATCTGAGTCATCTTATCCTTCCTAAGGGGGTAAGAACTAGGTTTCTCTTCTATCTCTCAGGATGACGTGTTACTAATCCATAGACTCATAGGAATGATGGATTCAAGCCCCAGTTCAGTTCCTACTACTTCCATATGTTCATAGCTGGCCTCAGAACCTTGATATTATGATGTTGTTAAGTGGTTATGCCACCATTTTTGCAGGTTGTCTCAAATCTTTTGAGCAATTACAGCCGTTATGCTGTCCGAGTCATCCCAAGTTTCTAAACAGTCTGATGCATTTGCAAATCCCTTCTTTCCATTCTCGATGTTCCTTTGGGCCAGATTAACCACACTAATCGTCAAGTTGAGGTACTCCGTTGCCTCGGCATATATGTTGGAGCTATTATTATGACTCTAGGTGTCTTAGAGGATCACCTAGTAATCTAGCCATGTTTTGTGTTCCCAGTGTGATGATTCTGGCCATCATTCTCGAAAGCATCCCGTGATGCTATTAATTAATAGGCATTCTATTCCTGGGTTCTTGAACCCGAGATTCACCCTACTTACCTCATGTTGATAGTGTTGCTAGTTCCTTTAGGATATTAGTTGCCTTGCAGCAGTCCTCAAGGTCCGTGGTATATCCTTCTTCCAAATACTATGAACCGCCTATGGCAGAAGTTCTTTGAACCATAAGATCACAACCAGAGTGCTCTTGATGAGTTCTCCATTCTTCATTGTGAATCTGCCAGCCCTACCTTTCTGCATGGGTTATCCGGAAGAAATATGTTGACCTTGTTCGACATGCTAGTCCACGCATCCACAACTCAGTAAATCATATGTTCTTTTAAGTTGTCCCATTTTAGTTGTCTTCTGACCCTCGTTTATCAATTGATAGTCAGGACTAGTTGTGCATTCGTGTTCATCGATGCCTACTATTCTTGTGGTCTGTCAAGCCATCCTTTTCAGAATGACTAGGAGAAACAAACTCCAGCACCTTATCCATATCTAGGATTGGGTCAAAGCGGTTGTAATCCGCAAATCAAATGCCAATCTAGCTTTTGATTATGTTCTACCTTGGAGTGCTACCATCTTTATGTCAGGAGTGTCATGAGAATTGCACCACCTCTTATGAATTCTTGACGCAGTAATACTTCTTGCCATCATTGTTCATTCCTCGGTTCCGTGTTATTGTAATCGGAGTGCCAACCAGTGTACTGTGATGTGCGAAATCAATACTCCTAGCAACTCCATTGCTTGGTAGTTAATGGACAATACTCTCATTCTTAGCGTGCTGGTTATTGAATCATCACCCTAAGGTTTATCGTGCTACCTAGTCCTTATTTCTGGTGCACACTTCGATCAATGAGTTATGATCATGTCAATCCATCACTCTCTTGATCACATCGTCTTGCCCTGAAAAGCAAGATTGTTCTCGAGCTTAGTAACATATCGGTGGTTCGTGACTTTCCGATTATCTTCTCGGAAGTGTTACCAGGTTGTCGCCTGACCGTTATGTTGAGCTCGTGATCAAGCTGGTTTCTTGTAAACCACCCCTTCTCCAAGAATCTGTGTTGGATACCCCTGAGCTAGTTGTTAAGCTAAAACAACAAGTTGGAGAGTTGGAAGATAAAAGCTTGTCCGACTCAGTTCATTCCAAAGGGATATCCTGTGTGTGTGTGCGTGTGTGTTGAAGAAAGATGATATCTTCATCAATTGATCCTCGTGATCAATCGTCGGTGCTATTGTCTTACCCAAACTTTGATTTGAGTGTGGGCTATCGTCAAATCAAATCAGAACCAACGATATTCGTAATGTTGTTTTACTCGTGGTTGATTCCTCGAGCATACATCATTATATTCTTTGGGTCTGACCAATGCTATCATCGTGTCCACTTAATTATGGAATTCCATTTATATGGAAACCTAGATGAATTGTTGTTGAGCCCATCGACAACATCCATGTCCTCTCCATGATTTTGTCGAACATTAAGCGAGTGTTGGAAACTTTTGAAAGCATCTCTTCATGCTAGCTCATGAAGCATATGTTGGATGAAAGAAGTGACTTCCCCTGATTCACGTGCATTTGGTGAAAGCTGCGCCGTGATTTCGAGAAAGTTAGTTTTGCTTCCTCTGGAATCATCCCAAGTCAGTCGTGCATGTGCGAACTATTCCATGGTCTGATAGACTGATCATCTTCATTCCATATGAATTCCATAGCACACTAAGCCACTGATTGACCTGTTCCAGGAAAAGGAGTTGTTGTGCTATCCTAGGTCATGCACAAGATTTCGATATCCTCAATGATGGTGCCCCACCAGAACTAGGTAGTGTTTTATTATAAGACTACCATGTGGTCATATTTGTCTGGGATAGTGTGTTCACATGTTGTAGCAGAACCAGCTCATGTTTTGGAGCTTGCTATTGCCGTTCATTCCCCGAGAATCTCGCAATGTCATCTCGTTGATTTGTGTTGCAAACTTTCATTTTGTTTCTAGACTCGATGAGTCTGGAATATCCTGACACCAACCAGATCTGAATCTCAGGCAGATATGATGGTTGGAGCACTTTCCAGGAACTATAATATTGGTCCCTCGGTAACCGGTAAAGTGGATGTCGTGGCCAACACATCCAGTCGGAAGACTTATTATTGTAGTATCTTGATTGAGGAAGTTGGCCACCTCCCCATAAGGATTTCTTAGGATTTACTCCAGAAGTTGTTCCTTATGGATCTATTGTATTCCGAAGTCCGACCACTACTTGATGGCTATGTTGATGCTTTAAAGCATGACCGTGGTAACCGGTACATCAAGGAGAACATTAGAAGCGGAGTGCTAAATGTCTCTCGGTCGATCATCCAGATTTCATTCCCTTGGCCTCGCTAAGGTGAAATATGAGAAAGTGTTATCTTTCTTTGCATCTGCATCTTCCACCATTATTCATCATGGTAGCATGTTGTGTTGCCAGGATCCTTGACACGGATATTGGTAGAACCTTGATGGATACAGAAATGCTCAAGTTCTTGAGAGCACGCTCAGGCACTAGGTTCTGATGTTGTCGTTAACTGGAATGTGCCTCCGTCCTCTCAGTTATTCGTTAGCCATCCAATTGGTGGAATCACCTTTGCCGATGAACCTTCTCCCCAGTTACTAGAATCATTCCCGACATTTGCATTTTTCTCCCAGCTTACACCTCAGTAGCTGTTTTTCAGGGTCATCTTCAAAAGTGGATTTCCCATAGGTCCCATCCATTTCCGATGATAAGCAAAAATCATCCATTGTGTTGTCTTCAATAAGGTAGTCCACATCATCCATCCTAGTCCAAGTATGTCATCCCTTCAAGCTATCTCAAACGATCGATTGTGATTGCCTTAGGCTAGTATAAAGAGTTTCAATGATTTATGGATCAAAAGTAATTCTTTTTGCCACTTAAGGGAATAGTTCTTCGAGTCACCCTCCTCCAAGATGTCTCGTTTTGGTGTCATGGCAATTATCTCCTCGCTACTTCGAAAGCATGCACTATCCTATTCCAGCATGGAATTGTCTCCTACCAATTTGAACCTTTGTCATATGTTTCCCATCCATCATCTCTGATATGTGTTTTGCGTCTTAGCTCAAGGGATGTTTCTACGTCTCATTCCGTGAGTTGATCTTGTGTTCATTAAGATCGATGATCCATTCTTGTGAGGTTGTCTTGCTCTCTTGTCGCCATGTTGGATGAAGTTCTCGAGGGTAAGGATGTCATGATCAAAGATGATGATCGAATCAACGTTCTTATGAAGTCCAACATGGATCGTGAAGACCGTGTCAGTTCCGTGTCCCCTCTGTCTTCTCACCTCACGTCTTGAATCTCGGGACGAGATTCTTGTTTAGTGGGGGCGAGTTGTCACATCCCTAGTTCTATTAATGCCTAGTGCTAGCTCTGGTGTTGCATCATGTCTAAATTTCTGAAACTTGAATTGAGGAAAGTGGAAGCCTCAAAACCTTAAATAAAAAAAGGGGCAAGAACCCTTAAGCTGGCATTCAGTGAAACCAAAATGGCCTTCATTAATGTTTGATAACTTTGGCAAGGGTTTGTATCCAAACCAAAAATATTGAACATTTTTTAAGGAATTATTTTGGCACTGAATTTAAATCATTATTGTATTTGACATTGGGCATTTAAACACTATTAATAAGTTAAATGCTCAAATAATGTTGGAACTATTTTTGGGCCACTGAAATAATTCAGCAAGTGTCCATGAATATTTTCAGGATTTTATAAAATGATTTAGTATTTTTATTAAATCAAAACAAAATAACATAAATAGAAAACAGAAATAAATAAAAGAGGGAAGGCCACTGGGCCACTTACCTGGACCTACCTGGCCCAACTCCAGCTGGCGGCCCAGCCCACCACCGCTACCCCCCTGTCGTCTTCCTCCTTGGACAGAAGGACAGGGGCGCGTGCTCGAAGCCCGCCGGCACGCGAGCGCCACCTCCACCCTGCCCTGGCCACCTCCTGCTTCCCCGACCCCTCTAGACGAGCGCCACGCAGCCCCTGGAACCCCCTCGCTCACTCTCTCGTCCCCATTTCCTCCTCTGGCTCCCTCTCTCTCCCACCGAGCGGAGCTCGTCGCCGCCGTACGCCGTAGACGCGGCCTCCGTGCTCCCCTCGCCTCCCCGACGTGTCCACGAGCATCACCACGCCTCCCTCGTCCTCTCCGTTCAGCCACGCCTCGCCGGAGGCCTTGCATCGACGCCATCTTCCTCGTCTTCGTCGCCGGCCACCGGAGATGCCTTTCGCCGCCCCGCTCGCTCCGGTGCCTCCCCGAGCTCGCCGAGGCCACCGCTGCACCCGCTGTGAGCTCCCGGTCCTTTCCCCCTTAACCACGCCGTCGTTTTCGCCCCGTAGCTGCTGCCCCGCGAGCACCCGATGCTCGCTGCCGCTGTGCCTCGACGCCGTCGTGGCTAGAGCCACGGTAGCTCGAAGCCGAGCACACTGCTGTGCTCAGCACGCTTCCAGGAGCCGGGCGCGCCCACCCATTCGACCTACCGTGCCCCCTAGCGCCAACCCGCACCAACCCCGAACTCCGGCCGCCGCCCAACCTGCCGCCACCGCCGCTACAGATCGCCCCGCGATGAGCCGGTGCCTCCCCTGGATGCGGGCGAGCGAGGGCAACCCCCTGGTGCCCTTGGCTTGACCCACCGCCGCCGTAGCGCCGCTCCGGCGACCTTCCGCCGTGACTTGAGGTCGCCGGCGTCTAACCGCCGTTCTGGACAACGTGGCACGGCCATTAGGGGCTAATCCTACTGATTAGCCGCCCTTCAGCCACTGACAGTGGGCCCCCGTAGCGGGTCAAATCCCAGTCAATACGGGATTAACTCCCAGTTAGCAGTGAGTCAATGACATGTGGGACCCGGTCGTCAGGTTTGACCTGGACCGACCCCGTTGACCTGATGACGTCATAGTGACATCATGCTGATGCAGTAAAGCTTTTCTGGGATTTTAAATAAATCAAAAATGATTTATTTATTTCAGAAAATTGCCTAAACTTCTAAAAATCATAGAAATTCAACCATAACTCCAAATGAAATAATTCATATATGAAAAATTATCAGAAAAATTCAGGGAATCCATCTGTACCATTTTCATGCAAGTTTGAACAATGTTTCTCCTCTGTTTTGGACAAAACAAATAAAGGGCATTTAAATAATCATATATGGGGTTGGAATTTGAATCTTGTACTCAAACCAACTTCATTTAAATCATAGCTAGTTGCATTAGCTCAAACCACAGCATATTGACATGTCATGATCATGCATCATACTGTGCATTGCATTGATTGTGTTTCTTTCTCTGTTGCCGGTATTTGTCCCCTTTCGATAGACGTGGTTTCGACGATGGGATCGGTGACACCGATGAAGAGTTATATTATCTTCAGAAGTGCCAGGCAAGCACAACCCCCTTGTTCATTCCGATACAAGCCCACTCTCTCGCTCCTGCTCTCTTTTACTGCATTAGGACAACAACGATTCATCTGTTACTTGTTGCGGTAGTTGAACCCCTTATCCTCTGCATGACCTGTCATTGCCACAGTAATTAGATGAAATCCACTAGCATGAGTAGGAGTTGTTTGAGCCCTAATGTGCCTACTCATTCATGCTTGTTTGTCATGCCTGCCACTGCTTAGAGTTGAGTCAGGTCTGATTCATCGGGGATGGATCGGAGGTGTGTAAACATGTCCTACTGTGTGTGAGCTAAGTGTGTGAACACGTTTTGATAAAGGTAGCGGTGAGAGGCCATGTAGGAGTACATGGTGGGTTGTCTCATTGAAACCGTCCTCAGGAACTGAGTTCTGTGTTTGTGATCCATGAAACAGCTACTACCACACGTTGGGCCCTGAAATATGACCCCGCTCGACTTACTGACCCCTCTCGTCCTCTGTCCAGGAGTTGCAATTAGTTTCTGGTGTTTATAGGATATGTGTTGGCGGCCGTGCGTAGTGCTGACCCTAGGGGTGGGCTATGATGCGGTAGATACACTATGGCATGGTGTACCGAGCGCCCGTTTGGTGTCTCGGGAACCCTGCACACATCGTTTGGGGCTGTGAGCGAAACTCCGGCCGGATATCCTCACGGATGGAACCCGAATAGGCGATAAACCTGGACTAGAGACTTGTGTGGTTAGTCAGGTCGTGGTCTACACCCACGTCGGCTTTCGCTTGTAGTCTGCCGAGCACATGTCGTGTGCAGACGCTAAGTGGTGGAAACATGTGTGACGAAGTACACCCCTGCAGGGTTATAAATGATCTATTCGAATAGCCGTGTCCGCGGTAAAGGACTTCTGGGTTGCCTATAACAGTTCATAGACAAGTGAAAGTGGATACTCTAAAACTCCCAAGATAAGTGTGAGTGCTATGGATGGCCTTCTCGTAGGGAGACGAGAGCGGATCCATAGTGGTGTATTGAATGGTGAATATGTGGACTCGTGTGCGCCACCTCAAAAGAGTTGCTTGCAATCGTAGTTCAGGTTAACCATTGAGTCAAAGCTGGCTTGCTGCAGTTAAACTCCACCACCCCCCCTTGTTGATACCGATGCATATGTAGTTTAGTTCTGATGTAAGCCTTGCTGAGTACCTTTGTACTCATGTTTGCTTAATTTATGTTTTGCAGAGAGATTTCAGTCTCGCTAGTAGTTCCGCGTGGACTTCGACGTTTAGCTTGATACCTCAGCTACGATCTTGTGCCCTCGGCAGGATCTGGTAGATAGTCAGGCTTCTTAGCCTTTTTCATTATAGATGTCTATGCTCAGACAAGTTAAGCTTCCGCATGTGCTTGTTGCTTGTATGCTCTGTATGTTGGGTCATGAGACCCATGTTTGTAATATCTCGCTCCTCGGAGCCTAATGAATAAATACTTGAGTTGTAGAGTTATGTTCTGATGCCATGTTGTATTTACACATATCGAGCATATTGTGTGTATGATTGAAATGCTTGGTATGTGTGGGATCCGACAATCTAGTTGTTTATCCTTGGCAGTCTCTCTTATGGGGAAATGTAGTCTAGTGCTTCCATGAGCCATAGTATTCCGCTACAGCCTGGTTCACCAGAGTCCTGCTAGCCCAGCACTACTGTTCAGGACACTTGACTGGCCGGCATGTGTTTCACTTCGTCCCTATGTCTGTCCCTTCAGGGAAATGTCACACGGTGGCTTCCGGAGTCCTGCCTAGCCTGCTACAGCCCGGGATCCCCGGAGTCCTGTTAGCCCAGTGCTACAGCCCGGAATCACTCGTTGATGACCGACATGTTCGATGTGATTCGCGTATGCCTGTCTCCATAGGTCTGTGCCGCTTTGGGTTCACGACTAGCCATCTCGGCCTGGGTTCTTTGTCATATGGATGCTAGTGACACTATCATATACGTGAGCCAAAAGGCGCAAACGGTCCCGGGCCATGGTAAGGCGTCACCCGTGGGATACCGTGCGTGAGGCCACAAAGTGATATGAGGTGTTACCAGCTAGATCAATGTGACTTGGAATCGGGGTCCTGACACATATTCTACGAAGATCTTTATCGGTCAGACCGCATAACAACATACGTTGTTCCCTTTGTCATCGGTATGTTACTTGCCCGAGATTCGATCGTCGGTATCTAATACCTAGTTCAATCTCGTTACCGGCAAGTCTCTTTACTCGTTCTGTAATACATCATCTTGCAACTAACTCATTAGTTGTAATGCCTGCAAGGCTTAAGTGATGTGCATTACCGAGAGGGCCTAGAGATACCTCTCCGACAATCGGAGTGACAAATCCTAATCTCGAAATACGCCAACCCAACATCTACCTTTGGAGACACCTGTAATGCTCCTTTATAATCACCCATTTACGTTGTGACGTTTGGTAGCACCCAAAGTGTTCCTCCGCCAAACGGGAGTTGCATAATCTCATAGTCATAGGAACATGTATAAGTCATGAAGAAAGCAATAGCAACATACTAAACAATCGGGTGCTAAGCTAATGAAATGGGTCATGTCAATCAGATCATTCAACTAATGATGTGACCTCATTAATCAAATAACAACACAATGTTCATGGTTAGGAAACATAACCATCTTTGATTAACGAGCTAGTCTAGTAGAGGCATACTAGTGACACTAAGTTTGTCTATGTATTCACACATGTATTATGTTTCCGGTTAATACAATTCTAGCATGAATAATAAACATTTATCATGATATAAGGAAATAAATAATAACTTTATTATTGCTTCTAGGGCATATTTCCTTCAGTATCCCACTTGCACTAGAGTCAATAATCTAGATCACATCACCATGTGATTAACATCGATAATTCACATCATCATGTGATTAACACCCATAGTTCACATCGCCATGTGACCAACACTCAAAGGGTTTACTAGAGTCAGTAATCTAGTTCACATATCTATGTGATTAACACCCAAAGAGTACTAAGGTGTGATCATGTTTTGCTTGTTAGATAATTTTGGTCAACGGGTCTGTCACATTCAGATCCGTAAGTATTTTGCAAGTTCTATGTCTACAATGCTCTACACGGAGCTACTCTAGCTAATTGCTCCCACTTTCAATATGTATCCAGATTGAGACTTTAGATTCATCTGGATCAGTGTTAAAACTTGCATCGGCGTAACCCTTTACGACGAGCCTTTTGTCACGTCCATAATCAAGAAACATATCCTTATTTCACTAAGGATAATTCTGACCGCTGTCCAGTGATATACTCCTAGATCACTATTGTACTCCCTTGCCAAATCAGTGCAGGGTATACAATAGATCTGGTATACAGCATGACATACTTTATAGAACCTATGGCCAAGGCATAGGGAATGACTTTCATTCTCTTTCTATCTTCTGCCGTGGTCGGGCTTTGAGTCTTACTCAATTTCACACCTTGTAACACAGGCAAGAACTCCTTCTTTGACTATTCCATTTTGAACTACTTCAAAATCTTGTCAAGGTATGTACTCATGGAAAAACTTATCAAGCGTCTTGATCTATCTCTATAGATCTTGATGCTCAATATGTAAGCAGCTTCACCGAAGTCTTTCTTTGAAAAAACTCCTTTCAAACACTCCTTTATGCTTTACAGAATAATTCTACATTATTTCCGATCAACAATATGTCATTCACATATACTTATCAGAAATGCGGTAGTGCTCCCACTCACTTTCTTGTAAATACAGGCTTCACCGCAAGTCTGTATAAAACTATATGCTTCGATCAACTCATCAAAGCGTATATTCCAACTCCGAGATGCTTGCACCAGTCCACAGATGGATCGCTGGAGCTTGCACATTTTGTTAGCACCTTTCGGATTGACAAAACCTTCTGGTTGCATCATATACAACTCTTCTTTAATAAATCCACTAAGGAATGCAGTTTTGTTTATCCATTTGCCAGATTTCATAAAATGCAGCAATTGCTAACATGATTCGGACAGACATAAGCATAGATACGGGTGAGAAACTCTCATCGTAGTCAACACTTTGAACTTGTCGAAAACCTTTTGTGACAATTCTAGCTTTGTAGATAGTAACACTACTATCAACATCCGTCTTCCTCTTGAAGATCCATTTATTTTCTATGGCTTGCCGATCATTGGGCAAATCCATCAAAGTCCATACTTTGTTCTCATACATGGATCATATCTCAGATTTCATGGCCTCAAACCATTTCGCGGAATTTGGGCTCATCATCGCTTCGTCATAGTTCATAGGTTCGTCATGGTCAAGTAACATGACCTCCAGAACAGGATTACCGTACCACTCTGGTGCGGATTTCACTCTGGTTTACCTACGAGATTCGGTAGTAACTTGATCCGAAGTTTCATGATCATTATCATTAGCTTCCTCACTAATTGGTGTAGGAGTCACAAGAACAGATTTCTATGATGAACTACTTTCCAATAAAGGAGAAGGTACAATTACCTTATCAAGTTCTACTTTCCTCCCACTCACTTCTTTCGAGAGAAACTCCTTCTCTAGAAAGTATGCATTATAAGCAACGAATGTCTTGCCTTAGGATCTGTGATAGAAGGTGTACCCAACAGTCTCCTTTTGGGTATCCTATGAAGACATATTTCTCCGATTTGGTTTTGAGCTTATCAGGATGAAACTTTTTCACATAAGCATCACAACCCCAAACTTTAAGAAACGACTACTTTGGTTTCTTGCTAAACCACAGTTCAGATTGTGTCTTCTCAACGGACTTAGATGGTGCCCCTTTTTAACATGAATGCAGCTGTCTCTAATGCATAACCCCAAAACGACAGTGGTAGATTGGTAAGAGACATCATAGATCGCACTATACCTCAAGGGTCTGCCGGAACCCGAAATCCGACATGTTGGAAGTGTAGGCATGTTCTGATGGCTCTCTCCACGAATGAAGAGTGGGTGGAGGGGTATATATAGCCTCCACACAAAATCTAACCATTACACACAAATCAACAAACTCAGTGGACTGAATCATACAACTCGGTCAGATCGATTAAGTTCATAATGTGACCGTTAGGTTTTCGGTGGGACTGACATGTCAATTCGGTGGGACCGAGATCATTAGAGTTAGGGCATAATGTAATCTCGGTGAGACTGATTACACAAACTCGGTGAGACCGACTTTGGTAATAGACTAACTAGAGAGTTGGTCAGGCAAACTCGGTGGGACTGATTCGCTCTCTCTGTAGAACCGAAACGTTACGAAAGGGAAACAGAGAGTTTGCATTGCAATCTCGGTGGGACCGATCGCTCATCTCGGTTTGACCGAAACATTATAAAGGGAAACAGAGAGTTTGTAATCCCATCTCGGTGAGACCGAGAACCCTATCGGTAAGACCGAAAATACTAGGATTTCTGGCAGTGGCTATGTCAACTGAGCTCGGTGGCTCTAGATAGACAGTTTCGGTGGAGCTGAGTTTGACTTTTGGTTTGGGACATATGTGGATGTGAGGAAGTAGCTGAGGGTTTTTGGAGCATATCACTAAGCACTTTGAGCAAGAAACTCATTAAGCAACAACTCACCCCCTTTTGATAGTATTGGTCCTATGGACTCAATGTGATCTTGGATCACTTAAAATAAAAAATGTAGAGTCCTGAGCTTTGAGCTTGAGCCAATCCTTTGTCCTTAGCATTTTGAGGGATCCACTTTCTAATCCATGCCACACCAATCATTGAGCTTTTCCTGAAATATTTATCTTCAAGTAGCATTAGCTCAATGAGCTATATGTTGTTAGGAATTACCAAAACCACCTAGGGATAGTTGAACTTTCAATCTCCCCCTTTTTGGTAATTGATGACAACATATAGATCAAAGCTCCGACAAATGATTATAAGATTTAAAAACGTTGTCGCTTTGAGAAGTATGTGATAAGAAAGATCTCCCCCTAAATTTTTGCATTATTTAAAATTTGCTTTTGAATGCAAATGCACAAACGATTAGGATCATGGGTTGCTCTTCCATGTCACATACATCTTGGTGGGGCACTCAAAATGATAGAAATTAAAAGCATGCACTCATTACCAAGCAAGCGAATGATCATATATGGAATATAAAGGGTAGCATCATTCAACCAAACATTAATGTAGCATATGATCAACCACATGATCATGTAAGTATCTCAAAAGGACATAAGGTATCTCACACAAGCACACAATAAAAGTAGTTCAACCAAAAACAAGACACTCTCTCTTGAAGCCTATGATCTATACATTTTTCTCCCCCTTTGGCAACAAGTTACCAAATTTTTTGAAAATGCATACTGCTATACGACTCTCAGGCTTGGTCTTCGGGAGGAGGTGTGGATAGAACTCCAAGGACGAAGGCTTCCGAAGAAGTAGTTGGAGCTACTAGAGTGGGTGCTGGAGGTGGCACTAGAGCTGTAGCTACTGGTGCTGACACTGAAGCTCTAGCATCTGAGACTGGCACTTCAACAGACCTTGGACCTCGTGGCACACGCTTGAAAGCATCAGTGGTTGCTTTTCCTCTCCTCTCATTTACTTCCTCTTGAAGCTGCTCAACTGCAGTCTCAATCTCAGTCACCTTCAGATCAAGATCATAGAATTTTGTTTCCACAATCTTCTCCAGGCTCTCCTGATTCTGAGTCAGGGTGGACAAGCCCTTCTCAATCCTCAGTGTAGCTTGAATCAGATATCCATGCTAATCTTGCTTGCTCTTCAGGAATACTTGAGATGCCTCTTCAGCAGTTGGCATGCTTGTAGCTTTCTCCGCCCTTGCCTTCTCTCTCTTCTCATGTGCTTGCATAGATGATGGATCTTCCTCAGTCATCACAACGGTATTGTCTTCAAAATCAGGATATATGGGTAGATGCTCCTTGTCTAGCAAATAAGTTCCTGTGCCCATCTTAGAGTTGATGAGCTCCTGAATGTGTGGAGCATACCCACAACTTCTCTTCTGGTCAGCAGCAGTCCTTGTGATTGTTTCTACAATTAAGCTCATAACCTTGAACTTTTGAGGGACATCAAACAGTTGGAGCAGATTGATAGAATGCCCTCTGATCATCTTGTGATCTCCTGACTTGGGTAGCAGAGTGTGCCTCAAGATCCAGTTGATCGTAGGCAGACCCGACAACAAGAAATGCACAGATCCAAGCTTGTGAGTTTCCAAAGCCTTGTCGGGGACCTCCTTGTACATGTTTGCCATGGAGTTGTGGTCTTTATTCTTCTTGCCATATACATCCAAGTCATCTTCATGCTCAGCAGGGGCATTGATCAGCTTAGCCCATTCATCAACTGTGGACTGGTACCTGGTACCCTTAGACATCCAAACTATCCTCCCATCTGGGGGCAGTGGAGTCAAACTGCATGATCAACTCATCATTCCACTTGGTGAGCTTTTGTCCAACGAATTCAGCAACTCCACATGCCTTAAAGATGTCATACACTCCAGGGAAGTGATCTTCATTTTCCCGGATGAACTCCCAGTCCACCCATTTCATGTCACACACTATGGGCTTCTTGTCAAGCAGAATGGTTTCATAGAAATCTTTTTGTTCCTTTGTGTGAAACATGTAATCCACATCGGTTCTCCTCCTGACAGCATATGGGTCAGACTGTCTCCATAACCTCAATCCTGCATCTTTCCTGATGTGCATGTCCTCAGCAACTGGATGAGCATCATTATGGTCAAGAATTTTGGGCTTCAACTTCCACAATACATGGATTCATCATCCTCTTCTTTAGCAGCTTCAGGCACTGGGCCTCGTTCTTTTCCTCAGCTGATATACTCCTGGTGTTCCTCTTGGGTTCTGGAGGTTTCTGAGCAGCAGGTTTGGGCGTAGATGGAGCAGCCCCTGACTTGATTGCATCTGCCATAAGCTTCTGAGCCTTAGGAGCTGGTGCAGCATCCTCTTCCTCTTCATCTGAACCTCTCATTATGGATGATCTGCCAAGCACTCTGACAGTGGTCTTCTTGACCCTTTCCTTCCTTTTCTTCCCTGCTCCAACCACCTCTTCAGTTGGCTTGGAGGTTTCAGCAGTGGATGCTCTGGCCTTAGACATAGGAATCTCTTTGTTGGTGCCTTCTTATGCATCCCTGTCATAACTGTAGCAGCTGAGCCATACTCCTTTTTCAGCACCATTTTCCTTGAAGTGGCCTAATCCTCAATGGCCATATAATCCTCATCCTCAGATTCTGAGGTTTTCTTTTTCCTGGATCTCGTTGCTACCTTAGGTAAGTGGCTTGGAGTGCTCCTGCTTCCATCATCAGAAGAGGTGGAGGGACTAGTGCCCTCACTCATCTGGACCTATTCTTCGGATTTGTTCTGGCTGTCACTTTGATCAGACATCTTGCAGGCAAACTGTTAGCAGACCCTGTGAATAGGTTGTAGATGAGGTAGAGTAGATGAGCATCACAAAGTACGGAGGTTTTGCAAAATAATTGAGTCAAAAAACATAGTTTTAGTTCTCTAAAGAAGTGATCTCAGAGCTACCGAATTGACCAACTCGGTGATACCGAAGCAACACTTGGAACCTAAATAGTGGACTCGGTAGGGCCGAGTCACCGTTCGGTGGCATCGAGATTGCTAAGGTTTCACAGAATCTTGAACTCGGTCACACCGATTTGCATGTTTCGGTCTGGCATGTACAATGGCCAAGGCCGAATCGGTGAGACCGATTTCTACAGTTCGGACTGTCCGAGATGAGTCCTGCGGAGAGCTAACCCTAAAATTTTCGAATCAATCTAGACCTAAGGGAGTTTTAGCTGGATGAATCAATCTCAATCGTGGCAAGAAACATGGCATTGTCCTTGTGCTAGGAATCGGAGTGAAGAAGACAACACAAGGGGTCGAACACTTACCCTAGAGCGGCGAGTGTTCGCCACGGTGGCAACGGTGGAGCAGATTGCTGTTGACGGCGGCGGAGACCAGCAGCGAGAGGTCGCTGGCGGTGAAGGGATGATTCAGAGAGCCGAGGAGGTAGAGCAGGTTACGTGCGGTGAGGGGTTTCGGAAATTTTTCCAAAACTTGACCCATCAGTATATATAACCTGACCCTGTCGGTGTGACTGAGTGGAATGACTCGGTGGCACCGAGATGCAGAACTGCAATCGGTTACTGCAACTCGGTGTGACCGAAACGTTCTAATCGGTTGCACCGAGATTAACTTAGTGGTCTCGGTGTGACCGAAATGGATGACTCGGTCATACCGAAATGCAAAAGAGGTTTTGGAAGTTTAAGTCTATGACGAATCGGGGACACCGAGTGCTCCTCACGCGGAGTGGTTCGAATCTGACTTGATCAAACTTTGTGATGTAGCATGAATAGAGTTTGAGACGAGGAAAGCATTGATAGCTAGAGGGAGTTATTAGGCATTCTTGTCCATCCATTTGGCAGAAGAGAAAAAGCCAAACAATCATAGCAACAAATGGATGTCCTTGAATGAGTAAAATATGCATCCAACATGCTCACACAATAACATGGCAAACGAAATATGTGACAAAGTATACACAAACACTCTAGCATCTATCAAGCAATTTGGCGATGACTAGGTCATCTATATATGATTATATTGACTTAGGAGTCAAATGAGAACACTTGATTGTAGGTCATACTCATCGTTAAGCGCAAGTGGAGTTGCCACTTTTACATAAAGCATTGTTGTGTTCACACCACTAGAGTTGCTTTAGCTCAATTGATTGGAGTAAAGCTCCCTCTAGATGTGATATCCCCCTGAGAGGGATGAACTAACCTTGGGTTTTGTCAATGATGACTTCATGTAGGTGTTGAAGATGTAGATGCTCAATGTTGATGTAGATCCTTTGGAGCAATCCTTTGGAGTGAGTTGCACTTTCAATACCTACACGGGTTAGTCCCACAAGGAACAAACAAGGATATCCATAGACATAGAGTAATGTTCACATAGGATGGTGTCCACGAAAGCATTAGGTTACCTTGTCCCTTATCTTACCAACAAGAGGATTTGTGACTCCTTGAACTAGTGCAAGATATGGAAGTTGTTTGCACTTGTCCTCGCCAAAATGATATGCGTGAAGTATGTTGGCGGAGTCACCCTCAAGAACTATCTAGTTCTTCTTCTTTGGGATCCACACCATCTTGATGGGAATCCTTGAAGTTGTAGTCGTACTTGATGAAGTAGAACTTGATGTAGTCTTGGGAACCCACTTGACCAAGGCTTTGGGAGCTTCTTCAAATGCATCAATCTCCTCTTGAAGCATGTCCTTGCCTTTTAGCTTGTGGTCTTGTGGTGGAAGATCATCTTGAGCTTGTGTTCCTTGGAAAGAAGTAGGATCATACTTCTCTTGTTGAGGAACAAACTTCATCTTGGGGTATTGATCTTCTTCCCACTCAACTCCATTGGCATTGAACTTCCGTTCAAAACCAACACCTTGATTCTTCTGGTGTCTTCCTTGCTTGCGTACAATTTCCTCAAATTGCTTACTTTCGGCGAGGCTCTCGTAAACACCTTTCTCTATAATCCCCTTCAATAAGCTATTTTCTTTCTCAAGTGTAACTTGGCTAAGAGAATCATTAGTGGAATCAAGAGAACTACTAGAAGCAACATCATTGAGTTTAGCATGATTATTGATACTACTAGAAGAAGAATCTTTCTTACACTTGTTGCTAGATTTAACTTGTGGCATGCAAGTAGACAAAAGTAAACTCAGGCTCTTGCTCAAGGTTGAGTTTTTCAAAGCATAGCTTCTCATGAGTCTTTAAAAGCTCTCGATGATTTTCCAAGGTAGTTTCTTGAGCTAACTTAAGAGTGTTTAGCTCTTTAGTTAGATGCTCAATCTACTTCTTATCATCATCATTCGTTTTGTCTTGATTAGCATGATTAATAGCAAGTTCATCATAGTTTTCATCACTAGAATTGTCAACAAGTAAATCATCATCACCAAGAAAGTCATCTTCATCACTATTGAAATCAACATACTCGGGGTGTGATACCTCTGGGCCTTTAGCCATGAAGCATCTTCCACTTCCTTCATTTGGTGACTCAAATATGTCGTAGGAGTTGGTTGACACAAGTGCTAGACCGGCAACACCTTCATCTTGAGTATATTCGGAGTCGGAGTGATAGCTTCTTTCGGATTGACTGTCGGAGTCGGAGCCGGATACCCATTAACCAACATGAGCTTGATCTCTTCTTTCTGTGTAGCTCTTTGATGATTTTTCCTTCCTCTCCGAATCCTTGCTTCTCCGAGAGGATCTTCCTTCATAACGATCATCTCTACTCCTTCTCTCTCTTGGCGGTGATTCTTCTCTCCTACTTCTTCTTCTGGGAGAATCTTCTCTTCTTTTGTAAGGAGCCGTACACTCATTTGAATAGTGTCCGGGTCTTCCACAATTGTAGCAGTTACGCTCACGACTAGAAGATCTTTTGTCATTGTAGGACCTTGACTTAGAACTTCTTTCCTTGCTTCTATTCTTGTTGAACTTGTTGAAGTGCTTCACCATTAAGCTCAATTCTTGTTTGAAGGTTTGCTTCTCATTTGATGATGTGGGGGCATCACATGAGGCTTTGTAGGCACCACTTGACTTGTTGTGGAGCTCTTCCTTATCCTTGAGTGACATCTCATGAGCGACAATTCTTCCAATGACTTCTGTTGGCTTGAGATCTTTGTAGTTAGGCATCATTTGGGTCAATGTGCACACGGTATCATATTTTCCATCCAAGGCTCTTAGGATCTTCTTGATGATGAATCTATCGGTCATCTCTTCACTTCCTAAGCCAGCAATCTCATTTGTAATGAGAGGAAGCCTAGAGTACATTTCAGCGACACCTTCACCATCCTTCATTTTGAACTTGTCAAGTTGACTTTGAAGCACATCCAATTTGGATTTCTTGACGGAGTCGGTACCTTCGTGCATATCAATCAAAGTATCCCAGATTTCCTTTGCATTCTCAAGACGACTGATTTTGTTGAATTCTTCGGGGCACAATCCGTTGAAGAGAATATCACAAGCTTGAGCATTGTATTGCAGCATCTTTAACTCTTCCATAGTAGCTCCACGTTTCGGTTCTCTCCCATCAAAGAATTCACCTTGCAAGCCAATACACACAATAGCCCAAACGATGGGGTTATGTCCAAGAATATGCATTTTCATCTTATGCTTCCAAATAGCAAAATTAGTACCATCAAAGTAAGGACCTCTACGGTGGTAATTTCCCTCGCTAGATGCCATACTCTCCTAGGTTGTGAAACCAAGGCTATGGCCACCAAAAGCTATGAAAATCAAAGCAAATGGAGACCAAAGCTCTCATACCACTTGTAGGATAGAAAGTAAGTCTAGAGGGGGTGATTACTACTTGACCAAATAAAAATCTAGCCTTTTCCCAATTTTAATTCTTAGCAGATTTTAGCAACTTAGCACAAGTCAAGCAAACAACCCATAGATGCAATTCTAAGAGTACAGCAGCGGAATGTAAAACAATTGCATATGAAGGTAAATGGAGGAGTTTGCAGGGAGAAAATGCAATGTAGACCCGGAGATTTTTGGCGTGGTTCCGATAGGTGGTGCTATCGTACATCCATGTTGATGGAACCCGCGAAGGGTAACGATTGTGCGAGTCCACGGAGGGCTCCACCCACGAAGGGTCCACGAAGAAGCAACCTTGTCTATCCCACCATGTCCATCACCCACGAAGGACATGCCTCACTACGGTAGATCTTCACGAAGTAGGCGATCTCCTTGCCCATACAAACTCCTTGGTTCAACTCCACAATCTTGACGGAGGCTCCCAAGTGACACCTAGCCAATATAGGAGACACCACTCTCCAAGAGGTAACACATGGTGTGTTGGTGATGAACTCCTTGCTCTTGTGCTTCAAATGATAGCCTCCCCAACACTCAACTCTCTCTCATAGGATAGGATTTGGTGGAAAGATGATTTGAGTGGAAAGCAACTTGGGGAAGGCTAGAGATCAAGATTTATGTGGTTGGAATGAAGTATCTTGTCCTCAACACAAGTGTAGGTAGTTCTCTCTCAGAAAATGTATGTTGGAAGTGAAGGCATGTTCTAATGGCCCTCTCCACAAATGAAGAGTGGGTGGAGTGGTATATATAGCCTCCACACAAAATCTAACCATTACACACAAATCACCAAACTCGGTGGGACCGAATCATACAACTCGGTCAGACGATTTAGTTCATAATGTGACCATTAGGGTTTTCGGTGGGACCGACATGTCAACTCGGTGGGACCGATATCATTAGGGTTAGGGCATAACGTAATCTCGGTGAGACTAATTACACAAACTCGATGGGACCGATTTTGGTAATAGACTAACCAGAGAGTTGGTCAGGAAAACTCGGTGGGACCGATTCGCTCTCTCGGTAGAACCGAAACATTACGAAAGGGAAACAGAGTGTTTGCATTGCAATCTCGGTGGGAACGATCGCTCATCTGAGTTTGCCCAAAATGTTATGAAGGGAAACAGAGAGTTTGCAATCCCATCTCGGTGAGACTAAGATCCCTGTCGGTAAGACCTAAAAGACTAGGGTTTCTGGCAGTGGCTATGTCAACTAAACTCGATGGATCCGGATAGACAGTTTCGGTGGGGCTGAGTTTGACTTTTGGTTTGGGACATATGTGGATGTGAGGAAGTAGTTGAGGATTTTTGGAGCATATCACTAAGCACTTTGAGCTAGAAACTCATTAAGCAACACCTCACCCCCTCTTGATAGTATTGGCTTTTACTATGGACTCAATAAAAAATATAGAGTCCCGAGCTTTGAGCTTGAGCCAATCCTTTGTCCTTAGCATTTTGAGGGATCCACTTTCTAATCCATGCCATGCCAATCATTGAGCTTTTCCTGAAATATTTATCTTCAAGTAGCATTATCTCAATGAGCTATATGTTGTTAGGAATTACCAAAACCACACGGGGATAGTTGCACTTTCAGTTAGTGTGATCTCGGATCACTAAAATGAAAATGTAGAGTCTTGAGCTTGAGCCAATATGTGTCCTTAGCATTTTGAGGGGTCCACATCTCTAGTCCATGCCATGCCAATCATTGAACTTTATGAAATGATCATCTTGAAATAGTATTAGTTCAATGAGCTATATGCTGTAAAGAATTACCAAAACCACCGCCGTCGCTGCCTCGAAGTTGGGAAGCCAACATCGTGCATATTGATCCAGGCTTGGAGTTGGGTACGGTGTTTGGTTTGTAATGTAGTTGGTGGCCCATCAAAGTTGTGCATTCGGGATTTAAACACATCACACACCACCATACCCATAAATATTTTCGGGCTGCATACAGTGTATACAGGGTCTTTCTATCGACCACGTCTCCCTTGTGCGTTTTTTTGTGACGACACACATATCTGTGGGGTCCCCGAGTGTATATATATATCATCCCTTTGACCGATAATGAGGGGTATGTGTTGGCCATGAATGTATTCCTCCTAGTTCTTGTTAGGGCCGGTCACCATCACATGTCGCTCAACCAAAGCTCGAGCTCATGCGTTGTCAGGATTACCTCCCACATGCTCAGGTTGCTAGGTTCGACCTATATCATACACTGCGTATCTCGTCCTTAACTACCTTGCCTTCATGGTTGTTGTCTGTATAGAGAGGTAGGCACCACACCTAAATTGTACATTATTCTATATTGAAAACACACATCACCCGTTCCTAACATATATCACATTGGGCCGGATGGAAGAGGTGCTGGTTTTGTGGTCCCTCTTATGTGATTTTTTTGATGGTTCAATCTATTGGCCCAAGCAGTTTATCGACAACAACAGCTGTCATTTGACCAAACGATAGATTCATTGGTCCATCTTATGGTAGGGCTTGGCGACATGCATGTATGACCAAAGTATCAATCATTACGTGCATCCGCCCTGCTAACACGAAGTGGGAGGTGGTGGGCCAAGCATCCTAGCTAGGTATGGCATTATGTCATTATATATATATATATATATATCCAAGGGTGCTTTCGGGTTTGGGAGGAAGGTGCCACCAAAGTTATGCATTGTATATAAAGTTTTAAACATCCCCAATATTCCTACATACATTTGGCCACTTCCAGGTGGTTCTTGACTTCTGGCCCCTCTCTTCGATCTTGGACGACGCGCCCAACCGTGGGCCCACACGGACAAAGTTGTGGATTGGAATTTTCAACATCACGGACCACCCTTTTCACTCATATATATTTTGGGCACATGCTGGTGTGGCTGTCTTCTGACCCTCTCTAACGTTTTTTGCTACAAAGACTCCGATGACGCTCAATGGACATGGGTATAATATCTTAACCATGTGCGATACAAGTGAACTGTGAATCACCATGCGCGAGCAAAGGTAGAGGTACTGGCTCAACCGTGTGCGATGCAAGTGCGCTGTAAGATCACCATGACCACGCAAGCATTAGCAAAGGGTGGAGGTACTGGCTTAACCGTGTGCGATGCAAGTGTGCTGTAAAATCACCACCTATGCAAGATAAAGGGAGGTAAGTTTATTTGTAAATTAGGACGAACTGTGTGCGATAGACCAGCTAGCTAGAAATATAAGAACAAACTACCCGCCTTGAGCGTTGCAAAAATCGGTGGTTCCGCCACTTTTCCTTATTATCATACACGCATATTGTTATTGGACCGTGCACGTTCTTGGGCACTCCCGCCCCGCATCAATTCCTTCACCCAAATTTTAGTAGCCATCGTACTTCAACCGTCACCTACACTCCTCCAGCATCGACCTTGTAGTAAAATTTCAGTAGCTGAGGCATTTGAACAGTCACCCTCCCTCGTCAACTACCATTTCCACCCACCATTACTAAAGTTTTTAGTAGCTGTGGCGTATCCTCAAACACCCCCCTCCACAGTCCCCCACCCGCCCCCTCCCCCCTCGAACCCTAGCTCGCGGCCTCCGCCGGCGGTGCCGCCGACCCCTGCCGGTCTACCCGTTCCTCCTAGCTTAGAAAATAAAGTTCAGGTTACCCAAAGATTCCCATACTGTCGCCCCACTCCACTGGGTTTTTAGATGAGGCTTGCGGTGTCCCTTCCCGCCAGATCCACATCCCCTACTCCAGCATGTCGTAGCCTAAGCTCAACCACGTATCCCGAGGAGCCCGATGAGCGTTTGATCAAGAAAGGTTTATCATGGCCTCTTTGGCGGAAGTTGGCGAGGTGGCTGCCGTTCATCCCGACCTGTCGATCCCGGAGCAACACGTCACCGCGGAAGCCGGCAAAGACGTTGACTACATTGCCATGCCGAAGGCTTCATGTCAGTGGGCTAGCGTATTATTGTATCTTGGGAAAGCTGGCTCTAACATCAAGCTCGTCCATAGCGACGGCTTCACGCGGGCCATGTCTGTAATGCCACGGACCCACCCGTCGGTGGTCGTTACTCCTGGAGGGATCTAGACTGGCCCCACAGATCAATACTAGTCTTTTCTGCGCACTTTGTCCTCACTCGTGCGCACCCGGGAGCAACTTCCCGGTCGGTCACCCATCCTGACACTACTCCAAGCTGAGCACGCTTAACTTTAGAGTTTTGTCCGAATGGGCTCCCGGAAAAGAAGGAATTCCTTATTGATATGAGTAGTCTATCATCCCTAATAAGCCAGGCCATCACAATGTCACAGATTAATTGGTCCATCCCCAACCACACGAATTGCGATCTTTATACGCCATCGAGCCCATTTTGTCATTTCTGAAAGACACGTTCTTAGTGGCAGCTTTAGATTCTCAATTGCCAAGTCAGATCTCATTGACCACGACCACGAGAAGGGAAGCCATGAAGGTTCTTCCAAGGTGAAACAGCCCATCCGTGACATCAGAGAGCGCACCATGGGTCCGTGCTCTTCCAACTTGAAGGATCCCGTCCAGGAAATGTGAGGCAACATTCTATCAGCAAATCTTACCTTTTCTAGCATGCCAACCCGTACACTTTGTCGTACTAGCATTTGCCGTGTGGTGCTTTAACTGTGTCGTGTTTCATTATTTCAGTTATGCAAAAATGTGTTCAATAGGGCTATGTGATGTTTAATTATGAATTGTCCACTTCATTTTCACGAATGGCTATATTTGGTTGTTTATAGTGAGTAGATGCCTTGTTTATCTATATTTCGTTGTTAGGTTGGTTGGAGTGAGCATTTTTTTTCAGTTACCAAGCAGATGCCTTGTTTATATGTATTGGGTTCTTAGTTTGGTTGAAGTGAGCATTTGTCCAGTTATCAAGCAGATGCCTTTTTTATATGTATTTGGTTGTTAGGTTACTTTTTTAGCATTTGTACAGTTATCAAGCAAATTCCTTTTTTATCTGTATCTGCTTGTTAGGTTGGTTGCAGTGAGCATTTGTCCAGTTTTCAAGCATACGCCCTGTTTATCTGTATTTGCTTGTTAGGTTTGTTGCAGTGAGACACTATCCAGTTTTCAATGGCTATATTTGGTTGTTATGCTGGTCATTTATGCCTTCTTTATTTCAGTCATTCACAATGCGTTGTTCATTATGTGCAAGTCGGAATTATGCCGCTCGACTACATCAATACTAGTTTGAACGACTATATTTGATTCTAGTTATTCCTAGCATAGTTAACACATGCCCTTTATTTCAGTTTTACACATTTATCTAGTGATGTTTAAGCATTACCTACGTTCTATTCATTTTCAACAATACCTGTTGGAATTGCAATATTTGATGGCTGTTAAGCCTACTATCGGTAACATTGCCTTCCATTTTATATCTACTTTAAGAGCATTCAAGCTATCATTTGGAGATGATGTTGTTTAAGTTTTCTATATTTGTTTCATTTTAAGGTTGTTGTACTTATGATGCCTTTCCACTACTTATGTAGGCAACAACGGGAGTGGCCACCATTTTCTGCCGAGGTTAGCCTCATCCCTCGGCTTGTACTCCCCCCATCGTTCCATAATGTAGTGCAAATAGATCCAGGCCTGGATACTTGTTAGCTTCTAATATTGACTTGTTGCTTGTAGGTACATATTCCCTTGGCAAGGATCCATGCATCGGCCCTTTTTGCGTATGGGGCAATGAGATATTCATGAACAAGCATCAAGTGAGGAAACTGATAAGGATTATTAGCAAAAAGATACGAATGGTGGCAAGCAAATTATTTGTTTATGCTCTATCCAACACAACAGTGAGATGTAGGATGGTAACTACAAACTTTGTAGCCTTCTATTTTTACTACCCATAATGAGTTGTTAGACAACAATGTCTACATCTTTTTCCTTCGCAGTGGTTCCTGAAGAAGTTCACTGAAGATTACCTCGCAAAGTACATGATTGGTGGACATGCAATGAAGGTTAAAGTATTTCCTCTAGACTGCAATAAGCATCGAGAAGTCGTAATGAAGATAGTGAAGGATGGACGGGAAGCCATCACAAGGGGTTGTCCTAGAGTCGTGCAAGCATTACTTATGGAGGAGGGCACAATACGGGCATTCCACTTCACCTTCTCCAGCAACCAAAATGGCTTTCGTCTCTCTCTTTACAGTCTTTCGTACAACTATGGTTCATCATTCTTTACTTGGTGATTTTGTAGTTCTTCAGTATACGTACCTGTGCATCAAATTATGCATTCGTGGTTGAACCTATATTTGTAATAAACATGGTTGGAGATGAAATAAGTGATTTCCTACTTTAAAATTCAAAACATGTGACTTTTAAATTAGGGATTAATTAGGGATTACACTGCACATGGTTTGCGAAAGCGAAACGTCTGCGATAGACGTGGAGATCAGAAACATTTCTAGCATCCACTATGTGTGCGACCAATCTCCACTGCACACATGACATCCTCTTGAAAATTGTTTGCGTTAGGCCACCTTGCACACGCGTTTACCACATAAAAACTGTGTGTGCTGAATATCGTTTGCCACACAGTTTCTTCTACTCACCGTGTGTGATGCATTCAATAACGCAAACGATAAAATTGTTAATATCTTGTGCAATGGAAACACTATCACAAACGATTTAATGGGGAAAATTGTGTGTGATGTACCTATGAATAGAAACGTTTTCCTTGGAACGACTGTGTGGGATGTACATACAAACGGAAATGTTTAGCGGGGACTGACTGTGTGGGACGTACTTGCTACCGGAAACAATTTCGCCTATATAATTGTATTTTTTAGCTCTACTGTACGTATTACCGTATTTGAGGGCTCGCCAGTCGCACACGACCTCATTTTGCCGAGTGTGTGTGCCAGAAGAGCATATCCCCGATGGTTTCTAGGTCGTGTGGGAAGGACCCCCCTATCATCGTCCATCACTTGGCGACGGTTCTGAACGCCGTCGCGGAGAGGGTTAAAAATTGTTTGTATAGCACCGACGCGTACCAGTGAACTACAAGCTCTACAAGTATGGGAATGACATTTACAAGCTCTACAAGTGTTTTTATTCTTCATCATGGAGCTCCTTCGGTAGAGATAAAATGTCAGACTCACGGACAGCCATAGTCAGGACTGGGCTAACAAAACAACAACATGCTTTCCACGGTGGCCCTATTACATGAATCGGCTAAGAAGAATTATAAAAACTAGAGGCAATATAATATGAACATTCCATTCAAAAAGTAGTAAAGGAGAAAAGTACAATTCTTTATATAATGATAAACAGATTTCAGCTAGTGCAGAGCTTTTTTAGCCAAGCTAGTTAAAAAGATATATTCATACAAGACAATAGAGACAGTATGAATATTCATGGCACAAGTGAAAGTCCTGGTTACTGGCTACACATGTAACACCAATAAAATGGATAGAGTTATAATGGGGACAACTCCAGATTACACACAAAGCTCTATCCATGGTGCCAGCTATGGATAAAATCATGCACACTCCCAATAGAACCCAGGCACGCAGTATAATTCTGATTATATTATAACGAGAAAACTAAAGATTCTACATACTTAGAACTTAACTAATAAGTGAGAATGATCTGATTGTATGCAAACAATCTTTTTTTATTTGTTTATATTACTAAAATAGACGTATCTTTCTTTATGTGAAGAAGTTTGCTTCCTTCTTTAGTTAGTAGTAATCGTTCCATGCAAATCAACTGTGTGTGTACGCTTGATCATGGTCTCGAGATTACACGCATAGAGGAACATAATCCTAAACAAAATAGCATCAAACAACGGTGGGTGCTCAACCCATTTACCATACACAAGCAACACTTAAACCATAGCATGTGCATATACTTGTATAACATTAGGGGGTTCATAATGTACTCAATATATTCTAATAAAAAGGATTGGGAGCAGGGGGAGAGGGAGGTGGATATGGACGTGCTAGCTGGTACTGCAATGGTGCCTCTTGGTGGTCGTGCTTGAGCTCCTCCTCCTGATACTGCTCACTAACCTGCAGGACAAACAAGACCATGGGTGACCTACAACACAGGCACATACAAGAAGTGAAGGTAAGGAGAAGAACCTAGAAGAAGAGAGGTGCTCTATCCTCCTCCATCCGTGCCGATCCTCCTCCTGCGTGCCGATGTTGAATAGCCTTTGTTCGTCACTTGCGAGCACCATGTGCCTTGGTTGGCCATGAAAACCTTGTCCTCTGTTGCACGGATGAAACCCAAAGCATCAATACAGCTACACTAGCACATAGTACAAACATGGAATCACAGACATTCTCTACTAGCACTGAAATATATACATGCACCAGTTGAGAAAAAACATGACTTGGATAGTGTATTAAAGAAAAACCAGTGTTCCATGTGAGGGAGTACTAGATTAAGGGGTCCTCGGGCGTCCAACCTGTTGGACATGGCCCGGACTGATGGGCTGTGAATATACAAGACAGAAGACTCTCTCCCGTGTCTAGATGGGACTCTCCTTGGTGTGGTGGAAAGCCTGGCGTTCGGATATGAAGATTCCTTTCTCTGTAACCGACTTTGTACAACCCTAGTTCCCTCCGGTGTCTATATAAACCGGAGGGTTTATTCCGTAGAGGAAATCATAATCATATAAGCTAGACTTCTAGGGTTTTAGCCATTACGAACTCGTGGTAGATCAACTCTTGTAATCCTCATACTCATCAATATCAATCAAGCATGGCGTAGGGTATTACCTCCATCAAGAGGGCCCGAACCTGGGTAAAACATCGTGTCCCCAGCCTCCTGTTACCATCAAGCTTAGACGCACAGTTCGGGACCCCCTACCCGAGATCCGCTAGTTTTGACACCGACATTGGTGCTTTCATTGAGAGTTCCTCTTTGACATCGAAGACATGATTGATGGCTCGCCTTGTTATCAAGGACAGTATCACCTATGGAGGATCCCTGGCCTCAGGCCAAACCCTCCGGCTGGGCAGCTTCAGCATGACCGCCCGTCCGGCCGTTAAGCCGGTGATGACTTCTCGGGTCATTGAAAATCGCCTCTGTGTGGACTCCGAATACTCCAAATGGATTGATCCGATGGAGCTGTCGTCCGGACTCCTGGATCACATCGCCACCTTGGGGTCGCTACAGACTATGATCAGATTGGGCTTAAACGCGATCAGAGAGAAATCCAATCTCCGCTGATCACCCATCAGATAGCGGTAGCAGAGGAGAAAATCAACAACTCTTCCTCTATATTGAGGATGAACTATGTTCGGATTTATGATCTTGGAGAGCCGGATACCCGTCCACGGAGCGACATGCCCTGTCCTCCGAACCTAGGATCGGACGGTGGACCTAAAAAATCGGTTGATAACCCGGAGCCCGAACTGTTAATCTCAGAAGTTTATCAAACTCCGGATCCCAAATTGGGTTAGGGTTTGGATTTAAAGCCACACACCCACCCAGATATGCGCAATCTCATGTACATACGACATCAGTCTCAGGAAACAGTCCATCACTTTTGGGCCAGATTCCTCCTTGTCAAAGCCAAGATTAAAGATTGCTGCGACGAAGACGCGATCTCAGTATTCTGCAATAATTGCACGGACAAAGGAATCCTAAATGCCATCAACCGCCATCGCGTATTACACTTCGCTTACTTGGGAACCATAGTACATAAGTACTATGCAATGGAAAGCACCTGGAAAACTCAAGCAGCTTGCTGGGAACCACCGGTTTCCACTCAACCCCTCGTCCGGACAAAAAGCATGCACCCTCGCAGGGCACCCAACCCAACAGTAAAGAAATCTAACCCCATCATGGGGTGTGGAACCGTTTTGGAGGGATGGATCGATAGGCCGTGCAAAATACACACAACACCGGATACCGTACCAACCCATAGCCTTAGAGCATGTTGGATACTCTGGCAAGTGGCCAAGAGTGGCGAGGATATCCTCACCCAAAAAACCTCAGAGCAACACCCCCTTGGAAGATGATGACCTCAGCATATTGACGGCCTTCGAGACTTTCGCTTCAAATAATCGGCGCAAAAGGGCCTTCCGCGACCTCGCCGAAGTATGCCAAGTTGTAGCAATAAACCACTGGAATGACACAACCATAACTTTCAATGTCAGTGACGAACCAAAATTCCAAACAGTCCGGGCACCAGCCGCCTTGGTCCACAAACCTATTGTGGACGGTTTTTGGCTCACCACAGTGCTAATGGATGGCAGCAGCGGACTAAACCTCATCTACGAGGACACACTCAACAAAATGGAAATAGAAAAGAGCTGGATTGAGCAAAGTAGCACGACCTTCCGAGGAATCATTCCCAGTCGGGAGGCGCAATGCGCAGGAAAAATCGGTCTGAAGAAATAACCTTCCAAGTGGCCCCTTTCAATAGTGGATATCACGCCCTATTGGGGCGAGATGCATTTACACGCTTCCAAGCTATACCTCATTACAGGTACATGAAGCTCCAGATGCCGAGGCCCAATGGTATTATCACCCTCGCCAGTGATCCGGACATAGAACTCTGTGCCGAAAACAAAACCGCATCCCTGGCCCTCGAGGCACTGTCTGGAGCCCTCGCGACCGAAGAGTTAACCGCACAGCACTCCACGATGGATAAGGATGACATAATCCTGGACAAGTGACCGAAATCCACCTCCTTTGAACCAGCAGATGAAATAGTCAACTTTCAAGTCCACCCGACTGATCCCAAGAAGACAGCATCCATCGGGGCATAGCTGGACCCAACGGTCGATGCCGCACTACGAGAGTTCCTGCGCGACAACTGGGACATATTCGCTTGGCACCCTTTTGATATGCCAGGAATCCCACGCATGTTGGCCGAACACAGCCTCAACATATTGAAGGGATATAAACTGGTCAAGCAAACACTGCGACGCTTTTCGAAACCCAGATGACAAGCTATGGGGGAGGAGTTAGCCAAGTAAGTCAAGGCCGGATTCATCAGAGAAATAAAACACCCGGACTGGCTAGCAAACCTAGTGATGGTGCCAAAGAATGATAAATCATGGCGCCTATGCATCGATTTCCAAGACCTCAACAAGGCCTTCCCTAAAGATCCCTTCGATCAGATTATTGACACTACTACAGGACACGACGCATTGTGTTTCTCGATGCATACTCCGGATACCATCAAATCAAAATGAAGGAGTCCGACCAAGCCGCAATCGCATTCATTACCCCATATGGGCAGTTCTTCTTCAACACTATGCCCTTTGGACTTAAAAACGCCGGCGCCACCTACCAACGCATGATTCAAGCATGTCTGGAGAAACAGATCGGCAAGACAGTTGAAGCATATGTGGACGAAGTCATCATCAAAACTAGGCACGTCGAGTCATTGATAGATGATCTGCGTCTCACATTTGACAACCTCCATACATATGATATCAAGCTCAATCCGGAAAAGTGTGTTTTCGGCATCCCGCCGGAAAACTGTTGGGCTTCATCGTCTCCAATAGGGGAATTGAGGAAAATCCAGCAAAAATCTGAGCTTTGTCTCAATTGGCTACACCAATAGACCTTAAACAGGTCCAAAAACTAGCCGTATGTGTGGCAGCTTTAAGCCGCTTTATCTCCAGACTAGGAGTAAAAGCATTGCCACTTTATCGCCTTCTCCGACGTACCGACCACTTCGAGTGGACGGATGCGACAACGGCCTGACTGGAAGAGATAAAGGCTCTTTTAGCGAGCAACCCAATCCTGGCCGTGCTGAACGTCGGCAAACCCATGTTATTATACATGTCGGCAACACACCAGGTGGTGAGCGCGGTGCTCGTTGTCGAGCGAGGGGAGGATGGACAAAAATTCCCACTTCAGAAACCGGTATACTATCTGTCCACTGTCCTCACACCATGCAAATCCCGGTACCCTCATTACCAAAAGATATCATACACGGTCTTCATGGCATCCAGGAAGCTACGACACTACTTTAAAGAGTGCTCAATCATAGTGGCTTTCGAAGTAGCACTCAATGACATAATAAACAACCGTGATGCCACGGGACAGATCGCAAAGTGGGCCATTGAGCTCCTTCCATTCGACATAACATACAAGCCACACCGGGCCATTAAATCCCAAGTACTGGCCGACTTTGATACGTCTCTGTCGTATCTACTTTTCCAAACACTTTTGCCCTTGTTTTGGACTCTAACTTGCATGATTTGAATGGAAGTAACCCGGACTGACAATGTTTTCAGCAGAATTGCTATGGTGTTATTTATGTGCAGAAACAATAGTTCTCGGAATGACCTGAAACTTCACGGAACATCTATTTAGAAACAATAAAAAATCCTTGCAAAAGATGAAGACCAAGGGGCCCACCACCTGTCCACGAGGGTGGGGAGCATGCCCCCCTACCTTGTGGCCCCCCTGGAGCTCCTCCGACCTCAACTCCAACTCTATATATTTTCTTTCAGGGAGAAAAAAATCAGAGAGAAGGATTCATCATGTTTTACGATACGGAGCCACTTCCAAGCCCCAAAACCTCTCGGGAGGGTTGATTTGGAGTCCGTTCGGGGCTCCGAAGAGGGGAATCCGTCTCCATCGTCATCATCAACCATCCTCCATCACTAATTTCATGATGCATACCGCCGTGCGTGAGTAATTCCATCGTAGGCTTGCTGGACTGTGAGGGTTGGATGAGATTTATCATGTAATCGAGTTAGTTTTGTTACGGTTTGATCCCTAGTATCCACTATGCTCTGAGATTGATGTTGCTATGACTTTGCTTTCTTAATGCTTGTCACTAGGGCCTGAGTGCCATGATTTTAGATCCGAACCTATTATGTTTTCATCAATATATGAGAGTTCGTGATCCTATCTTGCAAGTCTATAGCCACGTACTATGTGTTATCATCCGGCAACCCTGAAGTGACAATAACTGGGACCACTCCCGGTGATGACCGTAGTTTGAGGAGTTCATGTATTCACTATGTGTTAATGCTTTGGTCCGGTACTCTATTAAAAGGAGGCCTTAATATCCCTTAGTTTCCATTAGGACCCCGCTGCCACGGGAGGGTAGGACAAAAGATGTCATGCAAGTTCTTTTCCATTAGCATGTATGACTATATTCGAAATACATTCCTACATTACATTGATGAATTGGAGCTAGTTCTGTGTCACCCTATGTTATGTCTGTTATATGATGAACCGCATCCGGCATAATTCTCCATCACCGATCCATTGCCTACGAGCTTTCCATATATTGATCTTCGCTTATTTACTTTTCCGTTGCTATTACTGTCATACCTACAAAATACCAAAAATATTACTTTTGCTATCGTTACCTTTTGCTACCATTACCACTACTATCATATTACTTTGCTACTAAATACTTTGCTGCAGATATTAAGTTTCCAGGTGTGGTTGAATTGACAACCCAACAACTAATACTTGAGAATATTCTTTGGCTCCACTTGTGTAAAATCAATTAATTTGGGTTGAATACTCTACCCTCGTAAACTGTTGCGATCCCCTATACTTGTGGGTTATCAAGACTATTTTCTGGCGCCGTTGCCGGGGAGCATAGCTCTATTCTTTGAGTCACTTGGGATTTATATCTGCTTATCATTATGAAGAACTGGAGAGATCCAAAAACCAAGATTTATCCCTCAACTATGAGGGGATGTAAGGAACTGCCATCTAGCTCTGCACTTGATTCACCTTCTGTTTTGAGTAAGCTTGCGACACCTTAACCTGCTTCTGCTATTCGTTCTGATATGTCGCATGTTATTGATGATGCCACTTCTGCTATGCATGATACTTATGATGAAACTACTTCTATGCTTGATACTACTGTGCCACTTGGTGAATTTGTTGATGAACAAATTGCTAGGGTTAGAGAGAATGAAAATATTGAATCTGATAATATTGATGAAAGTGATGATGAAGACTTGCCCGTTATTCCTAAGGGTTATGTTTTTGATAAGTAAGCTTCTTTAGCTATTTTAGCTTGCAAAGATAGTTATGAACTTAAGAGGTTATTAGCTAAATGGAATAAGAAATCTCTAAATGATAGGATGAAACCTGACCCTGCTTTTGCTACTTCACCTATCTTTGTTACTGATAAGGATTATGAATTCTTTGTTAATCCTGATATAATTACTTTGGTTGAAGCTGATCCTTTTCATGGCTATGAATCTGAAACTGTTGTGGCACATCTTACTAAATTAAATGATATAGCCACCCTGTTCACTAATGATGAGAGAACTCGTTACTTTTATATCCCTAAAATATTTCCATTCTCATTAAAGGGTGATGCTAAAATATGGTTTAATTATGTTGATCCTGGTTGTGTGCGTAGTCCCCAGGATATGATTTATTATTTTTCTGCTAAATATTTCCCTGCTCATAAGAAACATGCTGCTTTAAGGGATATATATATAATCTTGTGCAAATTGAAGAAGAGAGTCTCCCACAAGCTTGGGGGAGGCTTCTCCAATTACTTAATGCTTTGCCTGATCATCCTCTTAAGAAAATTAAAATACTTGATATCTTTTATAATGGACTAACTGATGCTTCCAGGGATTAACTAGATAGTTGTGCTGGTTCTGTTTTCAGGGAAAGAGCACCGATGAAGCTGAAATTCTATTGAATAATATGTTGACAGATGAAAATAATTGGACACTTCCTAAGCCAGCTCCTGAGCCTATTCCTAAACCAACTCCGAAGAAGAGGGGTATTCTATTTCTCAGTCCTGAAGATATGCAAGAGGCAAAGAAATCCATGAAAGAAAAACGTATTTAAGCTAAAGATATTAAGAATTTACCTCCTATTGAAGAAATACATGGTCTTAATTTACCGCCCGTTGAAGAAACATATGATCCTAATCTATTACCTATTGAAGAAATACATGGTCTTGATCACCCGACACAGCTAGTAAAGGTAAATTCTCTCTATAGATATGATAAAGCTGAAATTCCATTTACTAAGTTTGCTAGCCCATGCTTAGATGATATAGGAGGTAAGGGGTTCCCATTATAACCCAACCGCGTAAGGAACACAAAATCCGGGAACATAACACCGATATGACGGAAACTAGGGCGGCAAGAGTGGAACAAAACACCAGGCATAAGGCCGAGCCTTCCACCCTTTACTAAGTATATAGATGCATTAATTAAATAAGAGATATTGTGATATCCCAACAAGATACCCATGTTCCAAACATGGAACAAGCTCCAAGCTTCACCTGCAACTAACCACGCTATAAGAGGGGCTAGGCAAAGCGGTAACATAGCCAAACAGCGGTTTGCTAGGACAAGGTGGGTTAGAGGCTTGGTTCACACTATATAGGAGGCATGATAAGCAAGTGGTAGGTATCGCATCATAGGCATAGTAAAAGAGCGATCATCTAGCAAGCAAAGATAGAAGTGATTTCGAGGGTATGGTCATCTTACCTGAGATCCCGCAAGGAAGAAGAACGAGTCCATGAAGAAGACAAACGGACGTAGTTAAACGGGTCCTCACAAACGTGACGTTAACGGAACCAACCGGAAGAAGCAACACCGGAAAGAAGCACACAACATAGTAAACAACCAACACATGAACATGGCACGATGCGCAAGCAAGTATGATGCATGTCCGGTTTAATGAGGCATGGCATGGCAAAATGCACAAACAACCCTACAAATTAAGTGGAGCTCAATATGCAACTCCGTTGCATATTGACGAAACACCACATTCAAGTTATTTAGTTCGATCTTGTTTATGTACCCAACAATATTAAATGTTGTTAAACATGGCAAGAGGGTGAAGCAAAGTAAAACTCCCTATCTAGTCAAGTTTAAATGAGGCCGGAAGCAACGAACAACAATTCCGGTAAATCCCCATATGCATATATTAGGTTTGGTTCTGTTCTGCCCTAAACCATATTTTAGAGTTATTAAACATGCAAAGTAAATCCACCATGTTATACTAGGCATTTTTCTACCCCATTTACATATAAAGATTATGTAAAACCGAGCTACGGTTATTTAGTTATGAAATAAAGCATTTTAGCATGGAATATGGGCAAAATTACACAAACAGCCTTTTAAACATCTTTAACATGCATGAAAGTTGGATATTGTGAAATTAGACGAAAATCTAAGCATTTTACCTATATAACTTATTTTAAACCGATGCACAGTTGAGGAGTTATAATATGCATGAAGTTAAGGGCCTAATCTGTAAACATGCAGTTTTTACAAAATAGAGAAATTCGTCTGCTAAAAAAATAGCAGTTGGGCCGAAACTGGTTGGCCCAACAGAGAAAAAAAAGGAGGGCGCTCGGGGGGCGGGCTCACCATGGTCTCGACCCAGATCTATGGAGAGGGAGAGGCCGACAGGGGCGCACTGGACCGGCCTGCTTAGTTCGATCGGGGAAGGGTCAACGCGATCGTCCGCATCTCTCGAAGGAAGCAGAGGATGCAACGCCAGGGCCTTGCAGGTGAGGCAGGGGAACTTGGCGGCGCCAGGCGACTTGGTCTCGGAGCAGCGGGGCGGCGGCCATCCATGGTGTCGGGCAGGGGAGGCCCACGGGCAGCGAAGACGGCGACGTGGGTTACTCCGGGGGCGAAGACAATAAGAGGACGAGGCGCTGCTAGTCTCGTTCCTTAAGAACTGAAATAGCAACAGGTGTCTGGCGATGCAGAAGTCGATGTAGTGGGGTTTCGGCGATGGGGTCGACGGAAGCCGGCCGGAACGGGTGGAACGGAGCGCGGGGAGACGCCTGAGTTCAGATCCGGCAAGGGGAGGCGCGGATCAGAGCTCGAAGCAGAGGTGCGGTGCAACCTATTCGAACAAGAGAGAGGGAGCTCGAGGTGAGGTGAGGAAGAGAGTAAACAGAGGGGAACAACGAGGAGAGGGCAACATGGGGGCTTGCTCACCCGCGGACCACGGTGGCCAGCGCTCCTGCGGTCCCGCATGCTCGAGGTGCTCTCCGACGGGTTCCTGTAGGCGACGGGGAGAGAGTCAGGCCAGGCATGGGCGAAGGAAAAAATAGAGGAGGAAGGGAACGAGAGAAGCAGGACACGGTGCCGGTAGGAGATGGAGCGCGAGGGCGGAGGTCCTAGTCCTGTGGGTTGCCGGGATGCACCAGACGAGTGGCGGCGGTTCTGCTTGCGGGTGAGCTCCGGCTCGAGGGACACATGCACGACAGCATGAGCGCGGTGGGGGCACGGTTCCTGCTGGTTTGGTCGTGGCTGAACACGAGGAGGGAGATGGTTGGCTGCGGGAGGATTTGGATCTGGGAAGATCCCGAGGTGGAAGGAGAGACCAGGTGGAGTGGCGGCGTGGTGATGGAAAAGATGGGACATCTCCCTAAATTTTAGGGTTGGTAGGTATATATAGCAGACGGGGGAAGTTTTAGGTGTGTCCGATCATCATCGGATGCCTCTGGGTCAATTGGATAGTCAAAAGAAGAAATGAAGGAAGTATTGTGGTATTTCAGGGTTGATCTGGACTCAATTGTTATCACTGAGGGGGCCGGGTTAGGGGGTATCTTGTCCCTCCGATCAAAATTGGACGGTCAGGAAAAATAGGCTAGAGAGTCCAAATAAGAAAACGGTGATGTTTTATAGATGTTTGGGGATGTTCCGAAACCAACGGTGACGACTGTCCGGGTCGGGTCCGGGACAGCTCTCGAACGCGCGTGCGAGGAGGTCCGTGGGCTGACGAGAGAGCTTAGGCTGGGCCTGGCGGTAGGTAGTGGATAGTGCAGAAGGCCTCAAGCTGAGAAAAGAGAAGAGAGAAAGGCCCGACGATTGTTTTCGGAGACCGAAAACGTCCGACGTTTGACCGACTATATTGTCGCTATAGTTAATCGTTGGAGCGTCAAACGAACTCCGAATGCGATGAAATTTGGCAGGAGGCCTACTGACAACGTAACAACACCGCATGCCAACTTTCGTCCCATTCCGAGAACATTTTTCAGCCACTTATAAAATACTATTTCGGACGTGTCGCGGGCGCGTGTGAGTGTGACTGGACTCAGAACGGACAACGGACAGAACTGGGAGAACCCGGGCGAATGCAAGCTTCGAAAACATGATGATGCAATGCAAATGATGACATGCCAAGATGCGACACGCAAGGAAATGACAAAGCACCAACAATGAATAATTGGAAGACACCTGGCGCAACGGTCTCGCGGCATCACACTCAATTCCAACTCTATATATTTGCTTTCGGGGAGAAAAAATCGGAGAGAAGGATTCATCGCGTTTTATGATACGGAGCGGCCGCCAAACACTAAAACCTCCTGGGAGGGCTGATCTTGAGTCCGTTCGTGGCTACAGAGAGGGGAATCCATCGCCATCGTCATCATCAACCATCCTCCATCACCAATTTCATGATGCTCACCGCCGTGCGTGAGTAATTCCATCGTAGGCTTGGTGGAGAGTGATGGGTTGGATGAGATTTATCATGTAATCAAGTTAGTTTTGTTAGGGTTTGATCCCTAGTATCCACTATGTTCTGAGATTGATGTTGCTATGAATTTGCTATGCTTAATGCTTTTCACTAGGGCCCGAGTGCCATGATTTTAGATCCGAACCTATTATGTTTTCTTCAATATATGAGAGTTCTTGATCCTATCTTGCTAGTCTATAGTCACCTACTATGTGTTATGATCCGGCAACCCCGAAGTGACAATAATCGGGACCACTCCCGGTGATGACCGTAATTTCAAGAGTTCATGTATTCACTATGTGTTATTGCTTTGGTCCGGTACTCTATTAAAAGGAGGCCTTAATATCCCTTAGTTTCCATTAGGACCCCGCTGCCACGGGAGGGTAGGACAAAAGTTGTCATGCAAGTTCTTTTCCATAAGCACGTATGACTATATTTGGAATACATGCCTACATTACATTGATGAATTGGAGCTAGTTCCGTGTCACCCTATGTTATGACTGTTACATTATGAACCGCATCCGAAATAATTCTCCATCACCGATCCATTGCCTACGAGCTTTCCATATATTGTTCTTCGCTTATTTACTTTTCCATTGCTATTGCTATCATCACTACAAAATACCCAAAATATTACTTTTGCTACCGTTACATTTTTCTACCGTTACCACTACTATCATATTACTTTGCTACTAAATACTTTGCTATAGATATTAAGTTTCCAGGTGTGGTTGAATTGACAACTCAGCTGCTAATACTTGAGAATATTCTTTGGCTCCCCTTGTGTCAAATCAATAAATTTGGGTTGAATACTCTACCCTCGAAAACTATTGCGATCCCCTATACTGGTGGGTTATCAGACTTTGAAACTTCACGGAACATCTATTCGGAAATAATAAAAAAATCCTTGCAAAAGATGAAGACCAGGGGGCCCACCACCTGTCCACGAGGGTGGGGGCGCGCCTGCCCCCCTAGGGCGCGCCCCCTACCTCGTGGGCCCCCTAGAGCTCCTCCAACCTCAACTCCAACTCTACATATTTGCTTTTGGGGAGAAAAAAATTAGAGAGAAGGATTCATCACATTTTATGATACGGAGCCGCCGCCAAGCCCTAAAACCTCTAGGGAGGGCTGATTTGGAGTCCGTTCGGGGCTCCGGAGAGGGGAATCCGTTGCCATCGTCATCATTAACCATCCTCCATCACCAATTTCATGATGCTCACCGCCGTGCGTGAGTAATTCCATCGTAGGCTTGGTGGACGGTGATGGTTTGGATGAGATTTATCATGTAATCAAGTTAGTTTTGTTAGGGTTTGATCCCTAGTATCCAATATGTTCTGAGATTGATGTTGCTATGACTTTGCTATGCTTAATGCTTGTCACAAGGGACCGAGCGCCATGATTTTAGATCCGAACCTATTATGTTTTCATCAATATATGAGAGTTCCTGATCCTATCTTGCAAGTCTATAGTCACCTACTATGTGTTATGATCCGGCAACCCCGAAGTGACAATAATCGGGACCACTCCCGGTGATGACCGTAGTTTGAGGAGTTCATGTATTCACTATGTGTTAATGCTTTGGTCCGGTACTCTTTTAAAAGGAGGCCTTAATATCCCTTAGTTTCCATTAGGACCCCACTGCCACGGGAGGGTAGGACAAAAGATGTCATGCAAGTTCTTTTCCATAAGCACGTATGACTATATTCGGAATACACGCCAACATTATATTGATGAATTGGAGCTAATTCTGTGTCACCCTATGTTATGACTGTTACATGATGAATCGCATCAGGCATAATTCTCCATCATCGATCCATTGCCTACGAGCTTTCCATATATTGTTCTTTGCTTATTTACTTTTCCGTTGCTATTGCTATCATTACTACAAAATACCAAAAATATTACTTTTGCTACCGTTACCTTTTGCTACCATTACCAATACTATCATATTTCTTTGCTACTAAATACTTTGCTGCAGATATTAAGTTTCCAGGTGTGGTTGAATTGACAACTCAGCTGCTAATACTTGTGAATATTCTTTGGCTCCCCTTGGGTCAAATCAATAAATTTGGGTTGAATACTCTACCCACGAAAACTGTTGCGATCACCTATACTTGTGGGTTATCAGACTTTGAAACTTCACGGAACTTCTATTTGGAAATAATAAAATATCCTTGCAAATGATGAAGACTAAGGGGCCCACAACCTATCCACGAGGGTGGGGGCGTGCCCCCCCTAACTCGTGGGCCACCTGGAGCTCCTCCGACCTCAACTCCAACTCCATAGATTTGCTTTCGGGGAGAAAAAATTAGAGAGAAGGATTCCTTGCATTTTACGATACGGAGCTGCCCCCAAGCCCTAAAACCTCTCGGGAGGGCTGATCTGGAGTCCGTTTGGGGCTCCAGAGAGGGGAATCCATCGCCATCGTCATCATCAACCATCCTCCATCACCAATTTCATGATGCTCACCGCCATGCGTGAGTAATTCCATCGTAGGCTTGGTGGACGGTGATGGGTTGGATGAGATTTATCATGTAATCAAGTTAGTTTTGTTAGGGTTTGATCCCTAGTATCCACTATGTTCTGAGATTGATGTTTCTATGACTTTGCTATGCTTAATGCTTGTCACTAGGGCCCGAGTGCCATGATTTCAGATCTGAACCTATTATGTTTTCATCAATATATGCGATTTCTTGATCCTATCTTGCAAGTATATAGTCACCTACTATGTGTTACGATCCGGCAACCCCGAAGTGACAATAATTGGGACTACTCCCGGTGATGACCGTAGTTTGAGGAGTTCATGTATTCACTATGTGTTAATGCTTTGGTCCGGTACTCTATGAAAAGGAGGCCTTAATATCCCTTAGTTTCCATTAGGACCCCGCTGCCACGGGATGTTAGGACAAAAGATGTCGTGCAAGTTCTTTTCCATAAGCACGTATGACTATATTCGGAATACATGCCTACATTACATTCATGAATTGGAGCTAGATCTGTGTCACCCTATGTTATGACTGTTACATGATGAACCGCATCCGGCATAATTCTCCATCACTGATCCATTGCCTACGAGCTTTCCATATATTGTTCTTTGCTTATTTACTTTTCCGTTGCTATTGCTATCATCACTACAAAATACAAAAATATTACTTTTGCTACTGTTACCTTTTGCTACCGTTACCTTTTGCTACCGTTACCACTACTATCATATTACTTTGCTACTAAATACTTTGCTGCAGATATTAAGTTTCTAGCTATGGTTGAATTGACAACTCAGCTGCTAATACTTGAGAATATTCTTTGGGTCCCCTTGTGTCGAATCAATAAATTTGGGTTGAATACTCTACCCTTGAAAACTGTTGCGATCCCCTATACTTGTGGGTTATCAGACTTCGTCACCGAATGGACAGAGGCCGAACTCCCTAAAGAGTACGACACATATTCCAACTGGGTCATGCACTTCAATGGCTCCAAAATGCTGGCGGGCTTAGGAGCGGGTGTTGTCTTAACGTCCCCCACTAGAGACATAGTTCAGTATGTACTCCAAATATTATACACAAACTTCAACAATGCAGTCGAATACGAGGCCTTATTGCACAGTCTTCGGATGGCTGTCTCCATGGGCATACAATGCCTAGAGGTGCACGGGGATTCAAACCTCGCAATATCCCAAATAAAAGGAGATTTCGACGCCAAAGATCTGAAGATGGTGGCCTATCATAATGCCATTCTCAAAATGTCAGCTCGGTTCGAGGGGACCGAGTTTCATCATGTGGCTTGAGAAAGTAATCAAGCGGCAGATGTCCTTACTCGCATCGGCACCAAGAGCGACCCTGTCCCGCCATACATATTGCTGGAAAGGCTCTGTAAGCCATCAGTGGTGTGGCAGGGGGAGAGCGGCAACACCAGTCCAGACCCGATTATACCCCCTGATTCCGAACACAATACCGATATCATCAGGGGTTCAGCCACCGAAATTACACCATCGGCCCATTTTATCATGGCAGTAATTGCCCCATGGACTGAACCCTTCTTGGCCTACCTTAATAGGCGAGAGCTCCCTGAGGATCAGAATGAGGCTCGCTGCATTGTCCGGCGCTCGAAAGCCTACAAGGTCCATGACACAGAGCTCTACAAGAAAAGTGCTACCGGAGTACTTCAAAGATGTATCTCCGAAGAAGAGGGACAACAGCTCTTGGCCGAAATTCACGCCGGTATCGGTGGTCACCATGTCGCGGCTCAGGCCCTTGTAAGTGAGGCCTTCCGTACACGTTTCTATTGGCCGATGGCCCGAGCAGATGCACATGACCTTGTCCAACGTTGTGTCGGATGCCAGCTTTTCGCCAACCAAAGCCACATGCCTCCCACCGCTCTACAAACAATCCCCATTACTTGGAATTTTGCGGTTTGGGGGCTTGATATGGCCTGACCCTTTAAAGGAGGAAGCCATAAGAAAAAATATCTGCTGGTCATGGTAGATAAATGCACCAAATGGATAGAGGCCAAACCAGTTAAAACGGCCGAAGCCGGCCCGGTGATAGTCTTTATATCCGGAATTGTGCACCGTTATGGCGTCCCACGCAACATCATCACCGATAATGGCTCCTACTTTACAGCTGATGAAGTGAAAGCCTGGTGTGCTAACCTAGGCATTAAACTTGATTACGCCTCCATCTATCATTGACAAACAAACGGTCAAGTCGAATGAGCTAATGGTCTTATTATGAGCGGCATTAAGCCTAGACTAGTAAGGTCTCTGAGAGAATCAGGCAAGCACTGGGTTGAGGAGCTCGACTCTGTACTTAGGGAGCTGTGGACCATGCCCAGTCGCACTACGGGATATACACCCTTCTTCATGGTGTACGGCGCAGAGGCTGTGTTGCCCTGTGATATTATTCATGATTCACCTCTAGTGCGCATGTATGAAGAGAGAGAGAGAGAGAGAGAGAGGCCGAGCTTGATCGGCAGGATGGCTTAGATGCCCTGGAGGAGGAGCGCGACGTTGCAAAAGCAGAGAAGTGCGGGCCAAGACTTAGAACCTTGGCGAACTCCTTCTACGCTTACCAGAGAAGAAAAAGGACAAACACAAGCCCAAGTGGGAGGGTCCTTTCATCATAGATGAAATTATTACTTTAGGAGCGTACCGCCTGGATGATGCATCAGACAACTTCTTAGAGCTGAACCCGTGGAATGCCGTCAGAATCCGAAGATTCTACGCCTAGAGCTAGGCTCTTTGTTCGTCTTCTTCTCCCTTTGTTTCCATTATTTTTTCCTCTCTTTAACTTTTCTCCTAGCTTTAAGCTCTTGTGCGGCTAAACCACACAGCTATGTCGTACAAATCCTTAAATATGTATGCCCATAATACATGGGGGCTTCTTGTACAGATGCTTATTATTATTTTTCGAGCATCAAGCTCACCACACATGTGTCTTTTTCCTCATATGTACCTTTTTTCGCGATTATATGCATTTTTATGACTTATGTTTTGGCCAAGCTGGGTTGCCTGGCTCCTGTGCTTATGCCCTACGCTCCCGTTTGTTCAGCTAGGGCATAAAGGGAGCACCTCTGTGATTGTTACTGACGGGTCATCTGGATGTCTACCTCAGACTGGCTGAAGCCAAAAGCTAGCGTTCTTAAGGGAATATTCGGTCGGCAGATTAAAGACACGTTGCACTCATTACACTATGGACCCCCGGATGTCATGTACACTGTAATTTTATCAATCATAGTTCGGGCATGCATACTAAACGCATGTTCACCCAGGGAAGGGAACCCTTAACGGAACTATTCTCTCTGGAAGATGTTTCTTACAATTACAATGTAATATAACATAGCTAGTCGGATACAACGTGTCTGTTCAAGCAACTATGACCCCTATGCCTGGTTTCCATGCATACCCTAGTCTATATGGCCGCTTTTTTATTCGGAAACACTCCGCACCTTAGGGTCTAGAGGTCGAAGCGAAAAGGTCTGCCATGACAATTGTTTTACAATCTGGCTAGGGACAATTATGTCAATTGAAGTACGTAGTCACTTGGACTCAAAAAGTTCTTCCTCTATGCCGTCTAACAGGCTATCTAGCTTACAATCTTGTTGGGAATATTTGGCGGCTACCTTTACCTGGTCATATACCAAACTAACTGGAATTTCTTTTCCATCTGACCCCTTAGGCCCGACGCGGGCCATATGATTCGGGTCAAGCTTGGTGTACCGTGTCTTCACCATGGCCGAGGCCTCCCGCACACCTTCTCGGCAGGCTGATATCTTCCATAATCGCCGCCGTGCTCCTTTGAAAAGCTCTGCGAGCTTTGCCATACTTCCTAGAGGGGAGGCAGATGGCCATAAAGCCTTAGCACCACTCCGCATTGCTTGTTGAGCTCGCTTGTGCATTTGGGACAGCTCTTGTAGCAGGTCGCCTTGAGATCCGGACATTTCCTCTTTGGGACGGCCAGATAGCATACCTGCAGACATAAATCTGTCAGTTCTTGTCCTCGCCGAATTATATGGAGGCAAGTTCGTAAGGCATACTGAATATGCCGCCTCGTAGCCTCTTATTCTCCTTCACGGAGTCGACCAGCTAGGCTCGCACTTAGTTCTTCGCCCAATAGGGTGTTGGAATCCCGCATATTATTTGCCTTTTGGCTTCTTGTTCACCCGCTTGCGCGACTTTCAGGGCCTCCTTCAGTTGATCTGATGATCCTACCATGGGGAATGCAAAAAGTATTAATATTACTGGTACATGATTATGTTTTCTCGATGGAGGGGAACATTACCAGGCGATGCCTTCTTGAATTTCTCCAGTTCGGTGGTAGAAGCAGCTAGCTGGGTCCGACACTTTTCCAGCTCTTGAGTCAACATGTTGTTCTTCTCTGTGAGCACTTGGTTATTCAATGATCCTTAAATCAGTTGTATCAACTGCTTCAAGTCTCGGGGGCTACTGGTATATAATTATCAGATTTATACAAATGTGAACTTACCCACAAATCTTTCAAATGCTGGTCTGTGGCTCTGGTAAGACCATCTCGAGCAGCTCAGATGTATGCATCACCCGAGCTGAAGGTGTTGAATGCCTCTTCTGTAAAGCCGGGGTCACGAAGAACGGCTCGCCGGCACTGATGATTCATGGCGCTTTCCACTTTAGAATTTGTGATGGATACATCATCCGAATCCTCTACCGAAGGACAATCCGACATCACTCTCATATCATCCCTTGCCCTTAAGGCAGGGTCTGGAACCTGACTTGTGGAGGCGCGGCCGGCAGGATCCCCGGACATAGTTCGGCGAACGCTTTTCCTGATAAGACATGGCAGATAATGTCATAGTTTGATGTGATAGCCAGGGGCATGATTAAAAAACCATACCTCTTTGATGAAGGTTCTGCCATGTTGTCGTTTGTCTTCATCTTCGAAGATTTGCTCGGCGCGGGCGTCGCTCTCCTAGGAGATGCCTCTGGTGCACGTTGAGGTGTCGGGTGCCTCCCCTTTGGAGCACGAAATAGTGTGGTGGGTGAGGCATAATGAGGAAGCTCTTTCGAAGAAGGTGTCTCTTGATTACTTACATGCGAGGCAGGGAGGAGGCCGGGATAGTCGGCAAGGATGGCCCCTTCCGTGCCTAGCTCACATGGTAGAATACTCCATCCTCAAACTCCAAAAATATGTCCGGAACCTCTTTGAATCCGGGATCAAGGTCCCGGTTGTGATCCTCTAGCTATGGGGCGGGGCTATGGATTCCCTCGGTAACCTTCCGCCACTCATATTACAAATAGATGGGTTAATGTCCATTAAAAGTGACTCAGGGAGAGGATTGAGTAAAGTGGTGGGATTAGAGCTCAACCAGCTCGAAGGACTGTACATGGAAAATCCATCTCGACGTTTAAGACGAGTGAATACCTCTTTCTCCCCTTTGTACAGTTCGGCTAATATTTTGACCAAAGCGGCGGGGGTGTCCGGAACCTTCCGACCGCAGCGTGAGGTGTCATCTTCCCCATTATAGTGCCACATGGGGAGCCCTCTCTATTGGAGTGGCAGAACCCCCCGCACTTGGAAGTCGCCATCACCTCGATTATTGATAATCCGGACTGGGAAAGTGTCCTTATCTTGCCCCTCAATTGACCGACTTCCGGGCTATCTTTAATGGATCACTTGAAAAATCGGGAAGACCCATTCGAACTAGGTCGGGGAGAGCGACGTCCTCAATATAGAACCATTATGAGGGCAATTCTTTGGGCACCTTCTTCGGCGTACCGGACAGGTATCCGGCCCTGGCTATGCACCATACTTCGGCGCCGCCCACCTTGAATATCGACGCCTCTTGGTTGCGAGGGACGAGGCAGAATAGCTTCCCCCACAAATCGAAGTGGGCTTCACAGCCCAGAAAAAAGCTCGCAAAGGGAAACAAGACCCGCAATGTGTAGGATAGAGGCTGGCGTGAGGATGTCTAGTTGGAGGCCGTAATACTCCAGGACTCCATGGAGGAAAGGGTGGATTGGAAACCCGACACACACCTATTCCCCCCTGGTTGGAACAGGGACCAGATCCACGGGGGGAAGGAATCCCTGTGTTTGGAGCTTAACCAACTGCTTATGGGATACAGAACATCTCTCCTAGTCACCTTTTTCGGAGCCGCGAGGGCGGGAGGAAGAAGTGGGGACGCTAGCCATGTTGAATGGTTTCGCCTGGCAAGACTCTGAGAATTTTCCGCCGGGTGTGGAATGGATCAGAGATCCAATTCCTTTAAATAGAGGCCTTTCTTACGTGGCTCCGGAGTTATGTGAAAAAATACCCCGACCTCTCATATTCGCTGGACACGTGGAAGCAGAAGGTGTGGAGGCATAGAAGCCGATGGGTGTGACCTTAAATGGAAGGCCGGATACAGCTCTTTAAGTCAGGTACTTTGAAGTGATCGGAGGAGGAACCCGCCTTGCAATGCCGAAGAAAATCTACGTGTCGGACACCTCATCATCGAAGCCAGGTTCAGGGGCTACTGAGGGAGTCCTAGATTAAGGGGTCCTCGGGCGTCCGACCTGTTGGACATGGGCCGGACTGATGGGCTGTGAAGATACAAGATAGAAGACACTCTCCCTTGTCGGGATGGGACTCTCCTTGGCATGGATGGCAAGCCTGGCGTTTGGATATGAAGATTCCTTTCTCTGTAACCGACTTTGCACAACCCTAGTCCCCTTAGGTGTCTATATAAACCGTAGGGTTTATTCCGTAGAGGCAATCATAATCATACAGGCTGGACTTCTAGGGTTTTAGCCATTACGATCTCGTGGTAGATCAACTCTTGTAATCCTCATACTCATCAATATTAATCAAGTAGGACGTAGGGTATTACCTCCATCAAGAGGGCCCGAACCTGGGTAAAACATCGTGTCCCCAGCCTCTTGTTACCATCAACCTTAGACGCACAGTTCGGGACCCCCTACCCGAGATCCGTCGGTTTTGACACCAACACCATGCACCCCAAATCATTCAAAAAAACTAACTACACTACTACAGTTCTGAACAAATATCAGTGCATCATCAAAATATGGAATAACAAGCACTACACGATAGCTAGAGTATATTATAGCACTCAACAGTGAACATTTATCGCAAAGAACAAGATACCATGAGAAGAATGATGGAACTCAAATTCTAATCTCACATAGATAAAATTAATTCTCATAGTAACATGTTCCGATTTTCTAAAAGAAGGTGAACTGATTTCAGTATCTTATAAAATCATGAAGGTACAACTCTGCAATTCATCAAGTTCTATATGAATGATACATTAATAACTATGCAATGATATCAGCAAGAGGAGTACTTCAATAGCATAAATATTAGAACAGTACATAAAAACCCAAGGAAAAGAACAACTAACAATCTAACATGTGTAGTAGCACCAGCAAAAGAGCAAGAGAGGGAAGAATTTACAAGAATAGCACCCTGGAAAGAACTTGGGTGTCTAGTTACATGTACATGAGGTACTGTTGCTAGTATATATAGAACCAATCAAGTTGCTGTTGTACACGGGGTGCTTGAGCTCCTGCTGCTTAGTACATATACATGCTAGAATCCTGCTGGTAGTGTTCTAAACCAACATAGCATGTTATAGGAGCAGAAAATACGGAGCTAAGGGTAGGAGATGGAGCCAACTCACTAGAGAACTTGTGGTCACCATTGTACACAGCCTCCATAACGCCGGTCACCTTGTTGATATTGTCCTTGAAGTTCTCAAACTCGAGGTTGTTCCACTATAGCTTGGTATTTTCTCAACCATGTGTGTACATGCATGAGGGCATACATAAAATATTCAAGTCAACATTCTCACCTAATGGTGATGTAATGAAAATAATTACTTAAGGACATAGGTTAAAAATTGATTATCGACATCAAAATTTGCAGCGCTCATTCAGATAAACTTGAGGTAAATTAGCAGTAGGACACTACAGCAGCGGTTGCGGTGGCTCGACGCACTCAGGAGCAAGGTTGTCAGAATCGCGATTTTGAATCGGATCGGAACCCCGATGGTAGGATCGCAAATCATAGAATCTTCACTATCAGAATCGTAGAAGCGTAGATTCTATGAAGTAAAATCGTAGAATCAGAGGGGTTAGTTTGGGTCGTAAAGTCATAGAATCGTATAATAGAATCGCGATTCTGACAACCTTGCTCAGGAGAGCGGCTCGGGGTTGGGGATTGGGTCTCAGGGGGAGGGGCGGCGATAGAGGGAGACATCCTCGTCGGTCTGGATGGGCGAGAGGGGGACAGACACGCGGTGGCAGGTGTGTTCTCGGGGAGAGGGGGATTGGGTTGCTAGTAGGGTTTGGGTTAGGTTGCTATGACCTGAGAGGTGAAGAAGAGACGTTGGATCCTTCGGATGCGGACGGTTCAGATCGGCTACAGTGGACTGATCCGTGAGAAGATCCCTGATTGGTTCAGAAATTTTGTTATTTAAAATAGTTTATAAGTACGAAAACTAGGGGAATTTTGTGAACGAACTATCAAGATATTTTGCAAAATGGCACAACTAATTTTTTCACTCAAGTTAGACCACATTTTACGGATGATCACCGATTTGCATGCAATTTTTGATCTTTCTAGCTATTTTTAATCATTTTTCTTGTGGCAAAAATGTTTTTTTGTGAAGAACCTACCAAATATTTGTTGCAAAATTGGACCAAATCAATTTTATAAAATATTATGCCATATTTAATATACAATTGACCAAATGGTTGAGTGTGAAAAGTTTTGATCCACCTCTCGCGAGAAAGACAAATTTCCATCGATTCAGTTGGAAGCGGGTTAAATTTGAACTGCAGGTGCCTCATAGTTTGCTCTTTATTTTTTTCTAAAAATGATTTCTAGGTACATAAGCATCTATTTAATCATAGAACACCAAAGGTTTTCCGAGATTCAACCATTACCCAGGAACGATCATGCCCGCCGTTTTGACTGAATTTTGAAACGGGGATGAAAAATTCAAAAAAAGAATCAAAAAATTAGAAAACCTTTGCATTGTGTCACTATATTTTACCAAGTTGCTAGTAAAAATAATAACTTTTAGTATGGCAATTGTTTAAAAAAAGTGTTCTCGGAAATGAGCTATCATGTGTGAAGATACATGGCTTTCAAACCAGATGATCAATCTTATGGCCACATTCATGACATAGTTTGTTCAAATGATCTAATATTGGGCATAAGGGTGTATCTTGGAATGGCAAACAATGTTTCCTAAGGAAGTTTTCAATTCTATGGACAGAAATTTCATTTTCCATTTTTTGAGTTCCCAAAATGAGTTTTTTGTGAAGACCTACCATATATTTATTGCAAAATTGGACGAAATCAATTTTCTAATATACCAGGACATATTTCATGCATAATTGACCAATGGTTGGTTGTTAAAAGATTTGATACACCTATCATGAAAAAGACAAATTTCCACCGATTCAGTTGGAAGCGGGTTAAACTTGAACTCAGCTGCATCATAGTTTTCTCTTTATTTTTTTATAAAAATCATTTCTAGGTACATAATTATCTATTTAATCATAGAAACACCAAAAAAATTCCAAATTCAAACCATTACCCACGAATGGTCATGCCCGTTGTTTTGACCACATTTTGAAATGGGCATGAAAAACTCAAAAAAATCAAAAAATTAGAAAATCTTTGCATTGTTTCATTATATTTGCCAAGTTGCCAGTAAGAATAATAAACTTTTAATATGGCAATAATTTTAAAAACGTGTTCTCAGAAATGAGCTATCATGTGTGAAGACACATGGCTTTTAGGCTAGATGATCAATCTTATGGACACATTCATGACATAGTTTGTTCAAATTATCTACTATTGTGCACAAGGGTGTATCTTCAAATGGCAAACAATGTTGCCTAAGGAAGTTTTCAATTTCTTTGATCGGAAATTTCATTTTCCATTTTCGAGTGCCCAAGATGAGTTTTTTGTGAAGGACCTACCATATATTTGTTACAAAATTGGACCAAATCAATTTTCTAATATACCCGGACATATTTGATGCACAATTGACCAAATGGTTCGGTGTCAAAAGATTTGATCCACCTCCCGTGAAAAAGACAAATTTCCACTGATTTAGTTGGAAGCGGGTCAATTTTGTACTACAGCTGCCTCATACTTTGCTCTTTATTTTTTAATAAAATCATTTCTAGGTACGTAAGTATCTATTTATCATAGAAATCCAAAAGTTTCCAAGATTCAACCACTAGCTAGGAACGGTCATGCCCGCCGTTTTGACCGCATTTTGAAACGGGCATGGGAAATTCAAAAAACTCAAAAAATTGGAACCTTCGCATTGTGTCATTATATGTGAGCAAGTTACCATGAAAAATAATAAACTTGTAATACGACAATTATTTAAAAAAATGTTCTCAGAAATGAGCTATCGTGTGTGAAGAATAATGACTTTCAAGCCAAATGATCAATCTTATGGCAACATTCATGGCATAGTTTGTTATAATGATCTCATATTGTGCAGAAGGGTGCATCTTGGAATGGCAAACAATGTTGCCTAAGGAACATTTCATATTCTTTTGACAAAAAATTATTTTCCATTTTTGAGTGCCCAAAATGAGTTTTTTGTGAAGGACCTACCATATATTTGTTGCAGAATTGGACCAAATTAATTTTCTAAAATATTAGGCCATATTTAATGCACAATTGACCAAATGGTTAGGTGTCAAAAGTTTTGGTCCACCTCTCGTGAAAAATACAAATTTTCATCGATTCAGTTAGAAGCAGGTCAAATTTGAATTGCAGTTGGCTTATAGTTTGCTTTTTAAATTTTTCAAAAATCATTTCTTGTTACATAAGTATCTACTTAATCATAGAAATATCAAAAGTTTTCCAAGATTCAACCACTAGCTAGGAACGGTCATGCCTGCCATTTCGACAGCATTTTGAAACGGGCAAGGGAAATTGAAAAAACCTCAAAAAATGGAAACCTTCGCATTGTGTCATTATATGTGAGCAAGTTCTCAGAAATGAGATATCATGTGTGAAGAATAATGACTTTCAAGCCAAATGATCAATCTTATGGCCACATTCATAGCAAAGTTTGTTCTAATGATCCTATATTGTGCAGAAGGGTGCATCTCGGAATGGCAAACAATGTTGCCTAAGCAAATTTTCATTTTCTTTGGACAAAAAATTCATTTTCCATTTTTCAAGTGCCCAAAAAGAGTACTTTTGTGAAGGACCTACCATATATTTGTTGCAAAATTGGAACAAATCAATTTTATAAAATATTACACAAAAAATGGGCTTTTTTATGATGAAAATACAAAATATTTTTTGCATAAAAAGTTCAGTTTTCATTTTTTGAGTGTGAAAAATGGGCTTTTTTTATGATGAAACGACCAAATATTTTTGGCTAAATGTCACCACTCCGTTTAAAAAACATTAGACCTTATGTTGTGTGTTATTATTAAAATGGTTGCATGTTAAATTCTTTTTTCATTTTCTAAGTCCTAATCCATACAGCAAGATTCGTTTATGAGTTCATGATTTGACCTATTAGTATATTTTTCTATTGTTTAACTTGTTTGAAGATTTTCATAATGAAAATTCTTCTTTTAGAGAGATGTAGTTCCTAGAGACTTTAGAGAGATGTAGTTAAAAACGTGTCTTTTAGACAATAATAGAAAACCTATTATTTTCCCTTTTTTATGGGTCGAATGCATTTTTTGAGACATTATGGGTCGAATGCATGTTTTTTTGTTGAGAAATATGAGGGCATCTCGCATCCACTACTAGATGGGCCAAGGCTGACTCTACTCATGAAAATTTCAAAAGGAAAAAAGCAGGTGGCCTCAACCCACGGAGGCCCAATCCCAGCCGCTACCACACCTTAAGTAGGTCACATTTGCGGTTTCATCACTAGCCAGCTGGTGGCCTGGTGGTTTGCAACCCAAGTGGAGAGCGAGGAGGTGCGGGTTTGAGTCCTGTTAGTGCACTTTTTGCTTCATAATATTTGTGGCTTGGTGAGTCGAGGAGGTATGGCAGGTCCTAACTGTCATTGAATAAGTGGTTGGGTCCCACCTATCATTGGCTGGGCGGTTTAGTTTGGCCTTGTCAATAGGTTAATGTGTGGGTCTCGCATGTTAGTAGTAGATTTAAACCAAGTGCAATACAAACACATATGTGGAAATTGACACATGGATAGGACACATAGGAGAAAAGTTGACACATGAACATGCCACATATGCAAAAATGAGGAGGTCGCATCTAGATCAGTCGTGATGAGCTAGAAATAAGGCAGCAAACCAATGTTGTCTGCTTTACGACCGTTTCGTGTTAGGCAATTAGGACCTTTCTAACCAAAATGGTCATTATGTTATAGGGTTTGGAGCCTACCAAATAGCTCACGACCAATTAGTTCGAAATGGTCGTATATTTACGACCATTTCTTCCAGGATCACAACTTAGCATATTTCTTGTAGTGACACAGGATCAAAGAAGGATACATGCCGACCAATCTTAGTGTTCCGGAATAGTAGCGAACTACTATGGATTAGTGGAAGCACTAGGGAGCACTTCCCCATAAGAAAGTCTATCAAGTGTCGACCGCCACATGACATCCACCATAGCAGGTCAGCGTTGAGCTATCGGGTTCCGGTTTGGATCCGATAACCCGTTAACAGCCCTGACCAATGGGGATTTTCCACATGTAAAATTCTCATTCGCCGAAGGATGCACGTGTCAGCTCCTCGTTGGGACAGATGCCAACCGTTCACTAGATAGGAGTCGCCAATGGAACATTGACACGTGGATGGCCCAATTGAGGCCCATATAGGTTTAAAAGCCAGCCCGGAAAAGGCCCACAAGATTTCGTCAGATCTAATGAGCCAACCCATTCATTTTCTAGACCATTAAAAGCCTACAATATTCTGGGCTAGTTTATGGCCCATATGAGATCCGACCCGTTAACATCCTGCAATAGTTTTGGGAAGATTATGGCCCACATTTGATCCGGACCATTAACTGACTTTCATAACTTGTGCCAAATTACGGCCCATAACAGATACGACCCTTTAACAGCTACTGTGCCTTTGGGCCCATTGGGGGCCTGCTTTGCTCTTCAGCCTGTTAATGGCTTGTTTAATAGTTCTGCCCGATACTAGTTTCGGCCTGTCAGAGGCCCTGTGTACATATGGGCCTCTTTCGGCCCGATTTCACTTTTGGCCATTTAAAGGCCTGAGCTGCATCTAGGCCTAATTCTGGTCCGTAATGACTTTCATCCTCTTAATGGCCCGTAGTCTTCGTGGATACATTTTTGCCAAAACTACCTATCGGCCCGTAAAAGGCCATTGATAGTGTTGTGCCTAATTTTGGCCCACTATGCATTCGGCATGCTTCCAGCCCGTCCTGAAATTGGGCCTCCCAAGGCCCAACAACATTTCGGCCTCTTAATGGCCCGTCATATCACTTGGCCAATAATGGGCCGATGTATATTCCTGCCTGCAGTCGGCCCGTGATTTGTTCGAAACAATTCAGGCTCAATCTACATCTCAGCCTGTTAAAAGCCCATTTTATTTTCTTGCCCAATTAAGGAAAGTCGCTTAATCATCCTTTTAAAGACCAAAACTAATAGAGGGATAGATTAAGTCTAGGCGTACTAAAGGCCGAACATGATTGTAGGCCCATGGTTCGGCCCATTCATAGTGATTGGCGGCCGTCCAGTTTTAGTATCAATTTTTTATATAAACCTAACGTATTGGCTAATTGTGCTTCAATCAAAGATTATGAACTTTTCTCAGAGCGACGACAGCATATACGGCAAATAAATTACAGCATCGTGATGAAGAATAAACCAAGACTATACAACAAAGAAATTACAGCATATTGCATCCCCTAGGCATCAAAGTTCACCGCTAGTGGTAATAAAGGGCAACCAGACAATAGATTCCATACACTGAGCAAGTCGCCACAAGTGGAAGTAAACACGCCGACAAAATAATACACAGAACCGATAGCACTTCAACACAGTTCAAGAAAGGTTACCCCTGCCTAGGAGCTGCGGCGCAAGAATCTTAGCAACCTGATGAGACTGCGCTTGTTTGATGCTGATCCACCAACTCAAGCTGCATATCGTTAATAGACGTCCTGTACTTATGGTTAATCTTGCATAGAGATTTGTGTTCTAGTCAGATTTGAGCGGAAGCATGTCTTTCTGCTTGAATTTCAGACTGAAGAAGTCGAACTGATTTAGGCGACGACTTCATCGACCTTGTGTCACTGCTATTAGCGAGTAAGTTCTACAGTACATCAAGACATTACTTTGGGGTTGTGTCACTATCCTCAAGATGTGATGCCTTCTTCTCTAGAATATATGTTGGAGGGGCAAGCAATGGGTTCGCCTCACTATCATTGTGGCAGTTCTTCCTAGCATCAGTGATGTCACCCTGAAAGAGAAACAAGTATGTAGATAACAGGTTTTGCACGTATTAGCATAAGTGCTGCCAATTCATCTCATTTCTTAGTCAGAAATAAAGAGACACTATTTAAAATAACATTAACATAATAGGCATTGTTCATAGTTAAGACGAAAGCAAATGGCATTGTGCAGGAGCAGCCCGCTTGACCAGCCCACTAAATTACCGATTAAGAACACAAGCATACATGTAGTGCTAAACAATGTATAAGCATGAATGGTGAGTGTACTGTCAATTTATACCATTTAAAATTGGTAAATAATGAGACATGATTTAAATAACATTAACATATTATGGCTTTGTTCATAGTTAAGACATAGCAGGATATGACATTGTGCTGGTGTTGTTAGTTTCACCACACCACTGGATTACAGATCAAGAACACAAGCATACATGTGGTGCTAAAGAAGATAACTTGCTATGTTTAGTTTAATTTACATGGTATGAATAAGTAACTAGGTTGTGCAACTAAAAACTGAAATTGAGAAGGACAAACTTATGTTAATGTACTTCTTTGTAATAAACTTTGAACATGAAGTTTGATGCAAACGACAAAAATAAACAGCATTTGCAGTCATAGCTATCCAAATATACACAACAAAGTTTGAAGGATCGAGGAGGACAAACTTACAGTAGTAGTGAAGACCGGCTCTATAAATCCCTTGTCCGTATTGATGGGGGGGGATTCAAGAATTTTACCAGAGACTATTCTTCAAGATCATTGCCTTTATTCTACATTTTGTTAAGACTAAATATATATGTGATAATATAGGAACAAATGGCGATTATTAAAGCTAAGATGGAGAGTATAAATTTAAGTACAACATACATGCAAAAGGCACTGACAAGAGCAATGCAGAGCTAAACTTCTTCAGTAGCATTGGTTTTATTCAATATTTTGGCAATATTAAATATAGATGTGATGTGTAGAAAATAGAGGGCAAGGGAATAAGCTGCAAACTGTACATTAATGAAGGAAAATAGATACTTACAAGAACAATGCAGAGCAAAACTTCTTCATAAGCATTGGGTTTATTCTACATTAATGTAAGCATTAATGTAGATCTGATAAATTGGAGCGAATAGTAGATAAGCAAGAAATAATGGACAATGATGGCACATAATTCACTTGGTATGAATGTAAGTACAATGATAGGACAACAGGCACTAACAAGAGCAAAGCAGCGAGCACCATAGTTGCGATATCCTAGGTTTTGTGGCGCTGCTTCTATCGCCAATATAACTGGGGTGCTATCTGATTTCTTCGGTACCACCACCTCTTTCAAGGACTTTGCTTGTACTCCGTTAGGTTCTGCAATCATCCTCTTCCTTTTGGATGATTCAAACACAAGAACATCATTTAAATGGAGAAACATTGTACTCCCTCTGTTCAAAAAAGCTTGCCCCAAGCTTGTGCATTGAATAAATGTATCTATCACTAACTTGGTGCTACATACATCCATTTGAGGGACAAGCTTTTTCGGGTGGAGGGAGTATGATGACAAATGCAATAGGTATTGATAATGGATCGACATGGCTAAGGTTGGCAATGGGTAGGGTCTGGGTCGGGTTGAACAATGTCAAATCCATACCTATATCCATGAAGACAGTCTTTGCCAGCCCATGAAAAAATCCTTGCCTGAAAATTTGTGTCCATGTCCAAACCCGATGGATATCCATACCCATTGGACATGCATGGGGTCCTCTCAAGACATTTAAATAAGACATAACACAATGTTAACATAAGCTCTTCCATTCTTCACCTCATGGCACTGGCAGGCTAGGCCTCACTTATGGTAAATCAAAGTCCACCAACAACCTAAGGTCATTTAGTGTTTTCTAATAGATGAGAATGACGAGTCATTAATAAGTATATAAAAATAATGGAAGGGGCATTGGAGTATGTTATGGAGGGGATTGAATGTCAACTAATAAAAGTTGCAACGGGGATCATGCAATTTATTTTGCATGTTTTAGATAATGAAGTGTAAAATTGCATATGTTTGCTCATTAAGTCGTACTATCAGGTCGGGTTTGGGTACACCCATGGGTACAAGATTATATCCATAGCCTACCCACAAGCAATCGGGTTGGGTTTGGGCATCACCAATGGAGACAAAAGCATATCCAAACCCTATACATTAGGGTTGGGTATCCATGGGTATCCATGTCCATGGGTAAAATTGCCATCCTTAGGCATGGCATCTTCACATATAACATGAGTAAACTAAGCAGATGGAAATGCCATGAAACAGAAGAAATGCAAGACACCTTACGCAAGATACGTGCAACCAATAAAACCTTGCCAAATTAGAGCATGCACCTTATTGGGTGAACATGATAGGCCATATGCCTTTGACTCTTGAACTCAGAATAGTCATTAGTATCATATGCTGAATACGAATCTATAGGTCGGGAGCATGTGGGTTTCATTGTATCTAGAATGGACCTCAATCCATTGATGCCATCTTTGTTACCCGTTGAACTGTTCCGCAATATTCTTCGGATGTGAGCATTCTTATATTCATTTTGATGACGTACAATATCTGAAAAGCATGAAAACATAAATAGTAGTGAGATTATCTTTGTAATGTAGAGGATATTCTAATATAATAGGGGCTCCCTGTAAACCCTTGTGTGCTATCGGTGGATTCTGATGAGAGAGGCCATGTGTGCTGTAATATGGTGCGTAGATTAATATAATCTGGCACAACTACACACAAAAATAGGCTCCCTATTGGGAGCTCCAGATGTAAGGCTAGTTGGCAGATGATAGGTTCATAATATAATCTATAGAAAATTTATTGCCAAACCATGATAATGAGAGCGCACAGTCACTAGGTAGATTATAGTGTAGATAAAAGGGGTACACCATAAAAATCATAAATAAATCAGGAAAGAGGAACTAGCTGGAAAATATGGGGTTGTACTGCTACTACTATTATAAAGCCTATCGATCACCTACAGGCCAGCTCTATTCATCTGAAGGCGCACTGCTATCACTATCAGTCTAGTCTATCAAGGACCGCACAACTCCCACCATTTCCTGGACATTATAGCAGACCAACTCGAAGTGCTGAAATCATGTAGCACAAGCGGCCCAATATAGCTGTCGACTGTAGATGTCTCTGCTCCCCTTCCTGACAAGGAACATATTGTACTTACTATAGAAGAACAGAAGAGGAACATGTTAAAGAATAGAAGGGGAAGCATACTATTGAGATTCCGCTTCTTTCTCTACAATATTGGTTGCCCACCCATGATGAATTAGAGCGCCCAAATATATGCCATTCCATGATGTCTCACTACATGTGGCCACATGCATTTGGAAACTCAAGTGGGAGCATTAGCTGACCAATTAAATGTGTGTCTATTAAAAAATGTCAGTATCATCTCACATTCGTATTTGAAGAAGTAAGCTTTGGACCTCTGATTGGTGTGTTGTTTAGCTTCAAGAGTGGACTGCTCCTAGTACGACACAAAGCACCTAAACATATCATAGTGTAGATATCATGGGAAAACCCTAAGCATCACGAGTAAAATCAGGAAAGTGGAACTTGCTAGAAAATATGTGCTAGTATTACCAGAACGGCTAGAAAGGCTTCGGATACCATCTCTCTACAACTGAAGGCGCAGTACTTTTACTATTAGTCTAACTATCGAAGCCAACACAACCCCTAGCATTTACTGGATATTACGGCAGACCAACATAAGGAGTTAAAGCGTCCATGACAAGCGATCGAATAGACCTGTACACTGCAAATGTCCCTACTCCTCTTCACTACAAGAAACATACTATACTACTATTATACTCCCTCTATTCCTAAATACAAGCCTTTGTAGATATTCCACTATGGATCACATACGAATGTATATAGACTTTAGACTGTAGATTCACTCATTTTTCACCGTATGTAGTCCATGGAGGAGTCTCTATAAAGACTTATATTCAGGAACGGAGGGAGTACTTATTAAAGAAGAACAAAAGAGGAGCATGCTAAAGAAGAGCAAGCAGATTTTGGATAATAAAATGTTCGTTGCCCACACATGGTGAACCAGAGCGCATAAAGAATGCAACTCCCTGCTGTTCCTCGATATGTGGCGCGCGTGCTTTTCAAAAGTAAAGTAGGAACATTAGCTGACCAATTAATCATTCTCTATTTTAGTACAACATGTCAGCATCATATCAGCATCATATCAGATTCATATTTGAGCAACTAAGTTTGGAATTATGAGTGGCATGTTGTTTAGCTTGATGGGTTGAGGAGCACTGCTTGCACGTCTCGAAGCACCTACAATGATGGTTCTTAATAAATTGGAATGTCTACATGCAAGCCACCCGACTTTCGTCATTTGGGTCAGTCGACCATTTCTGGCAGTTGGATGAAGATCCTATGTGTTCTAACCCTTCTTCTTCCTTTCCTCTCATTCTTTCCCTATAGACCACTGCACGGGCCGCTGGCCGAACCACCGGCCCCCGCCCTCCCCTGAACCGCCCCCACCTCCGGTTATTCGGCGCCCCTAGCCATCCCTAGCCAATTCCACCCCACCCACCCACCCGTGTCGAGTTTTGCCTCCGGTGAGGCCCCACCATAGCCCGACGACCACCTGCCACAACCACTGTCCCCACCTGAAACCCTAAGATAGATAATGGGGCAGCCCTCCGGCGAGCACATTCCTTCCCTCCGATGAACTCCCAAAAATGGACTGACCCCAAACTGAAATTCAATCGACTGTCATTTGTGACACCCTAGTTTTGCCACTTTTTTCTAGAGTTTGTTGCATATTTGATTTGAATTTGGGTTTTTGAATTATATTATTTGGACATAGCACTTGGGCATTCTTTTGATTTTCACCCAAATGACTCCTATCACTCCCAAAAACATATCTTGACCTCATATCTCTCAAAATAATTCCATGTGAGTATTTTTTTCAATGGCATAATATTTATTTTCTCTTAAAAATGAATGTTTTTCACTTCTGCTCCAAAGCAACCCCCATTTTTCTTGCTCCCAAAACTCTGGGAAAATTCCCAAATATCCTTTGGATCATGCCTCATCTTCCTATGCAAAAATATCTCATGGTCATGAGGAGTATTTTTTCTCTAGACAATATTTTCTCTTCTTGTCAGGAAAAACATTTTGTGATGGAAGTGCATTTTTGCCTAATCATTTTGAGCTGAAATTTTTATGGCTTAATGACCTTCCAAACAAAACCTTCACCTCCAAGTTTCAGCTCTTAACTCCTTGATTTTTCTTAAATGACTGCAACATTTCCTGGCCAGAAACTTGTCAGAGAGCTCAAGTCATTTCTGGTCGACCTGGCATTGAACCAACCCATCAATGTGACCTAGCTCCGCAAGGACTTGAGACTTCAAAGATGTTGCAGCTCTGGTGCACTACATTGCACCAGCGCACGCGGTGACCATGAGGGTGAATGGCATCTCGCAGGTGCTTGGCGCGTCCAGCATGTCGGCAACTCCTCTCGCTTGCCCGTGAAGCTGCCCCGAGCCCAACCAACATGTCAGTTATCCTCTACAACCTCGACTCGTCCCTCCCGACTACTCCCTGGCACTCCCCGATGCTGGCGACAGCCACTGCGGACGCAGACACGGCGGAGCAGAGAGCACGGTGCTCCCGCATGACCGAGCAGTCCCTCTCCCGTGTCCTATGCTTGGCTCTACCCCTCCATGGAACGTGCGTGATCGCCAATGACCTCTCCCATCGCTCTGAGCCTCTCTCATCACCGCTCACCGCTCTAGAATCCTCTTTGGCGATCTCGAACCCTGCCTCGCTCTCCCCTATATATAGGACCCCTCCCGAGCTCTTCTAGCCATCCCAACCATCTCATCTGGCCACAAGAACACTACCATAGCACTGCGGCATGGCTGGGCGGGCCTCCAGCTGCCGTTCCTCACTGGAGTTTGCCGCGGATCCCCTTCTGGCGACCACTCTCTTTGGTGCTTCCTGACCTCTCCCAACCTCTCAGGCATGCTCGTAGCCTCCCCCTCGCCGAGACGGTGCTGCTAGACCGACCTCTCCTCGCCGGAAACGCCAACTCCGACGAGTTATGCCGTGTGCCGTCTCTGGAGAAGATCGTAGCGACACCGTCTGTCCACCTCCATCCGCATTGCTGGTACGTATGTGCTCAACTTGATGAGCCACGTACATCGCCCCACCTCGCCGGCAGCAGCCGTGACCTCCTCGTCGGAGAACCACCATCGGCCGAGCTGCCGTCTCTGGTTCCCTCTCTCTCTCTCTCTCTCTCTTCTAAACCTGCGAGCGGGACCCACATGTCAGTCTCTTTCTCTCTCTCTCTCTCCTGAAGTGATACACGTGGAGGCGTAAACCCAAAATACGCCTTCGATGTCACCCCTGCTCTAATTTCTAAAAATTCATTTAATTCAGATATTTAACCTAACTTTGACCAGCTATAACTTTTATTCTATAAGTCTGAATGAGTTGATTCTTTTTGCATCATTTTTCTCTTGAGCTCCTCTATCAGCATGCGAATTTTGAGAATTTTGCTTTCTATTTAGAATTTATGGTGCATTTAAATGTGTTATGTGACATTTTCTTTATGCCATTTTGATCATTTTCAGAAGAACAAACTTGTCTTTAAGAGGACCAGAAGTTTTGTGACCCTCCTATGAACTATGGCAAGCCACAACAAACATTTGCAAGAGTGACATAACAATGGCTATGATTTTTACTTGAATATAACTTCATACAATGCCTATAGTTATTTAAATGATTTCAATTGTGCTAGTTTCACTTTCATGCTATGCTGGATATGTTTACAGAAGTATGTTGGTTACTTGTCTAAATCATTTAATAGAGTTGATATGGTCATGAGCACGTTTATGTTAATACCGTCATTATGTTGAAACGGTGAACATGCATATCATGGCATACTATGGCTCGAGTAGATTTTATTTCAAGTTAAACATGAAAATAACACGACTTGACATGTTGATCAAGTCATGGTGCCACCGAATCGAGCTTCCTAGTGCAACCAAATTTGCCTTTATGGGAAGGCCCTTATTCGGTCTATTGTCATGCCTCTCGCCGGTGCCTAAAACTAGGGAAGGTTATGTACTTGCACTGCCCTGGCCTGGTAGGCAGGCAGAGCCTTGTGTGCCCGTAGTAGTTTTTGGACCATTATCCCCATTTGGGACAATTTTTGTTTTGCCATGATGGTGGCCGTTGGATGTCATGGGGTGACATCGGGGCCATCTAGGACTGAGCCCAAAGGGGAGTTGGTTGGAGTGGTCGGGAGACTGTCATGCTATAGATTGGTTCTATTGGAACGCCGTTGGTCCACCCGAATGGGAGCGAGGCCATGGGTTCTATGGTGTGGGTACAGTGTACTAACCTCTATAGAGTGTGTTTAATCTATCGATAGCCGCGTCCCCGGTCATGGACATAGTTTGTAGTAGGTCACACCGTGGGTAAACAGAAAAAATTAACTTGCACACTAATGTTATACTTATGGCACTTGGTATGATGGATAAGTTGTCGGAACCATTAAGTTGGTTTCTTTTCGGATCCGGAGGTGACCACGATGGTAAGATGATGTTCATGGTTACGAGGTAATTAAGATGGTAAGATGGTCCAAGAGACCTTGGTTTCAACCACGTTCAATTCATCAGTAGCCTGTGATGTTCTTGCATATAGCTTTCTTAAATATCATGTTATTGTTTCTCATTGCTGTATTGTTTGTTGTGAGCTTGCAAGTACATTCAAAGTACTCACCTGGCTTGTCATGCCAGAATCAGGAGAAGCCGTACCAGGAGTTGGAGTTGCATCATGATAGTCTAGGTCGTGTCCACATCACTGTCCCTATGAGATGGAGTCCTTCTGCGTCGTCTTCAAGGGCCCCATCATGTCCACTAAATAATGTACATATGTGCAGCAGCACCGTGTGTGCTGCTTGGCCTCACTACCTTATGTATCATCGAACCCATGTTCTCGCAAGATATCAATAAAGCACTTTCTTTTCTATACCAAGTTGTTGTGTGTTGCTAGAAGACATGATCTTTGGGCTGGCAATGCAATGTAAATGGGTTGCTCAGAGCTGGGGTGCCACGACACTTGGTATCAGAGCCGCGCTGACTGTAGGATGCCATAGATAGCCAACGCGATAATTAAATGATAGTTAGTAGTCTCAAGGTCCGGTAGTGTGTGTTTGCATCTGGTTATTGCATTGCATGCATGTAGCTTATTTTTATTACTAACAGACTAATGGTTGTGAGTGTAGATGGCTCTAGTGTCGTATCCATACTAGTATGAGCCAACACCTTTCACCTCTCTGCACCTTCTTCGGAACATGTGGCGTCAACTCTACCCCGACGGCGACTACCCGGTGTACCTAGAGCGACCGGCAGACTCAGTATACGAGTACCACTCAGAAGTCACAATGCACAATACTTCTCTGAGCGACACCGACACTCATTCTTCTAGGAGTGGTTTCGCTTCTACACCGGATCAGTCAGTTCAGTTCGCTGCGTTCAAGGCTCTCATTGACCTGCGCTACAATGAGGTCCGGATGCAGACTCATCCATGTTTCCACTTCTACTCGTCCATGTTTGATGATGGATGTATTTGTTTCTCTTCCATTGATCCGGCATGCAACCGTTCGTCCAGCCACCTCTCTCGCAACATAACTGTTGGTTACCTTCTGATTTTCAACTTGGCCCAGGAGCTGACTCATACTTGTGCAACTCTGCTCCAGCTAGATCTGATTTTGCTCCACCCTCCATCGGATTTACCCCACTTGTTCCCCAAGCTCCTATTCCGCCAGCTACTCTGGTTACCCCTTAGAGTAACTCGGACACCTCGACAGTGACTCCCCAATGAGTCTCTTGCTGAGTGGGCTTTACTTTTCGCTACTCCCGCGGCCCCTATGCTTCAGTATCACCTAGCCCCTGCCCCTGCGGGAGAGCTCTCAAGGGAGCATCATCGTTTCCTTTTATCCAGAGGTTTCTGTTAACATCGTCAGCTCAGGATCAGAAACCGAGATAGAGGAGACCCCAGCAGGATCTGCGGAGCACTAGTGCGGCCATGTTCTTTAGGAGTCTAGTAGTACTTGTCATGATTTTTTCTTTTCTTGTATGAGTCTATATATAATTATGTTGGAACTTTTTAATTCTCCTTGATTTTTCATCACTTTTCTCTTGGATTTGCCGGTTGCTTTTCTTCCCAATTTATGGACGTTGCTCATCCTGATGCTTCGTATTGGGAAACAAAAATAGGATGACAAGAGGAGATAGCAGCGGCCATGTGGGTGATGATACTCCTGTTCGTCGCTCAGCCAGACAGGAAGGACAATCCCCAGAACCATATCAACCACCACCACCTCCTCCACCACATCCACCTACCACCGATTAGATCATGTGTATGTTCGAAGAAAGGAGGAACCAAGATTTGCATGAGCTACTGAAGAGTGTATAGGCTACGGTGGGTCAGAATAGCAACCATAATGGTAATCACTCCAAGATGTCAGACTTTTAGAGGACTAAGCCTCCCGGCTTCAATCAAGTTGTTGACCCTATGGAGGTCGACGATTGGCTAAGAACTATTCACAAGAAACTAAGCGGTTGAGAAGGTTCCATTTGCTACTCACTATCTTGAAGGAGCCGTAGCTATTTGGTGGGATAATACTAAAGCCATGTGGCCCCCAGACGATGAAATCACTTGGGATAAATTCAAGGAGAAGTTCCGTAAGTACCACATTCCCGCCGGTATTATGAAGGTCAAATAGCGTGAGTTCCTCGCCCTCACACAGGAGAACCTGTCAGTAAGTGAATATTTAAACAAGTTCAATCATTTGGCTCATTATTCCCTTCATGATGTGGCCACCAAAGAAAGGTAGATAGATCGATTCCTTGGAGGTCACAACCAGAACCTTTGACGCACCCTCGGCATGCTCGACTTTTCGGACTTCCAGACTTTGGTGAAGAAAGCTCTGATCGTAGAAATACATCACAAGTTCGTCCCTTATAACAAGCCAGTTTGTGAAGACTGCAAACGCACGTTCGAGCCCAAGAAAGATGGACAGGTGGTTCAGAAGTCTCCTACCTAGCAGCAACCTCAGTTTGAGTTCAAGCTAACATGGCAGTAGAATACCAACAAGACCGACAATCTATTCAAGAATATTGTGATTGGCCCTACATGCGAGGATTGTCAGCGTAGCCACGCATGCTTCACTTTTGGATAGATCGAGCACTACGTAAGAGAGTGTCCCAGGAAAGGCAAGATGAATGAACCACTCAAGCCAGCAGTTAATAACATGGGATCATTCCCCGTGCAGAAGCGTATCCAAGGGTAAGTGCATCAAATCTCAGCCGAAGAAGCCCAAGAAAACCCCGAAGTGGTCATTTGTATGTTCCCTATTCGCAACATACCCGCAACAATATTATTTGACTCTGGGCTTCCCATTCTTTTATTTTGCGGAGTTTTGTTGCCCCAAACAAGCTTTCTTGCTCTCTTCTTGAAAACTTCATGGTGATACAATCTCTGAGATCCCTGCTCAAAACAAATGTGGTATGCCGTGGCTTGGAGATAAGTATCCATGGAGTTATCTTTCCTGCCACTCTGGTATCTATTGAATCCGCGAAGTTGGATATTATACTGGGAATGGATTGGCTGATAAGACATGAAGTCTATATAAACTGTGCGACAACAGAAGTTACATTAATTAACCCGGAAGGACAAGTAGCACAATTTGTGGCACACAGAACCATGCCTAAAAAGGATATGATTTTCACAATTGCTACCTCAGGCATGGAATTAATCCCAGTGGTCAGCGAGTTTCCAGATGTATTCCCTGAAGAATTGCCTGGAATGCCACCAGATTATGAGCTCGAGTTTGCCATTGATCTCTTGCGAGGGACAACACCCATATACAAGAGATATTACCATATGCCTTCATCTGAGCTAGTTGAGTTGAAGAAGCACCTGGATGAGATGCTCAAGAAAGTGTACATCTGCCATAGTTCTTCACCTTGGAAATCACCTGCCATATTTGTGGACAAGAAAGATGGTAGTCTGCTACTTCTTGAGCTTGCGTTGGTTTTTCCCTTGAAGAGGAAAGGGTGATGCAGCAAAGTAGAGTAAGTATTTCCCTTAGTTTTGAGAGCCAAGGTATCAATCTATTAGGAGACACTGCACAAGTCACCGAATACCTGCACAAACAAACACCAACTTGCACCCAACGCGATCAAGGTGTTGTCAACCCCTTCACGGTTATTTGCAAAGTGAGATTTGATAGAGATGGATAAACGGTAAAATAATATTTTTGATATTTTTGGTTTATGGAATAGAAAGTAAAAGATTGCAAAGCAAATAAATAGGAAACTAAAATTGTAGATCAAAAACTTATATAATGGAAAATAGACCCGGGGGCCATAGGTTTGACTGGAGGCTTCTCTCAAGATAGTAAATATTACAATGGGTTAACAAATTAGCACTGAGCAATTCATAGAAAATCGCAAACTTATGACGATATCTAAGGAAATGATCATGAATATAGGCATCACGTCTGTATCATGTAGACCAACTCCTTCTTGCATCTACTACTATTACTCCACACATTGACCGACCTACTAGGATATTTTGAATACGTGTGTAACTCCAAAAATTCTAAAAAATTAGGACAATCTAAGAAATTTGTTTATAAATCTTCGGAAAAAAGAATCAATATTTTAACATGCTCTAGTGATTTTTAAGAATATTTGGACTGAGCGGAAAAGTTTCTGTTTTTCAGCAAGATCAAATCAACTATCACCGTATGCTATCTCAAAGGTCTTACTAGGCACAAACACTAGTTAAAACACAAAACTACATCTAACCAGAGGCTAGATGAATTATTTAAAGCAAAACAGAACCTAAAAAGCAGAAGCAATAAACTAAATTGGGTTGCCTCCCAACAAGCTCTATTGTTTAACGCCCTTAGCTAGGAAGAAAACACAAATAGATCTAGATATTATCATCTTTGGTATGCAATCCATCAATTACACACTTATGATTCTTAGGAGATTCTTTGGTTTTATCAATGATCAAACTCCTAGGAAACAAATCAAGAAATTCATTCATGATAATAGGTTCCTTAATAATATCGAGAAAATTGGGGTGAATACTTATCGCTTTGAGATATTCATTTTCTTTATTATAAGATTCACCCTTATTCTTAGGAACATAAGTAAAAATGGAAATCTTAGTAGGAGTAAGATTTTGAGTAGTTTTAACGGAAGAAAAAGCGGAACCCAAGTTGGTAATAATATCTTCTAGTTTGCCAATTCTAGTAGAATGTTGATCTATCTTTTCATTAACTATTGGTTCCTTTTACCTAAGATTCTTTAAGGTAACTCCTACTTTACATCCATATTGAGTAATCTGATTATGTATCTTTTTATTGAAATTTTCAATCAACTCAACAGTAGCAATTGTATTGTCAATAATATCAAGTCTTTGCATCACATGCTCCAAAGTTAGAGATGTACAGTTAACCAAAAGAGGTGGGGGGCCTAGCAAATCTATAATAGCATTATAAGAATCACAAGTATGGCTCCCCAAGAAATTTCCTCCAGTAATGGTATCTAGAACATATCTATTCCAAGGAGTAACGCCTACATAAAATTGCGAAGAAGAACAGCAGTAGATTGCTTTTGAGTAGATCTATTTTGAGCATTGCAAAATCTATACCAAGAATCTTTCAAATTTTCTCCTTCCCTTTGTTTGAAATTGAGGATTTCATTATTAGGAGTGCTCACAGTAATGGGATGACTAGCCATGAGAGCTAATCGGGCATTTAAACACATGAGCACACAAAAAGCCAGCAGAGAAGGTAGACAAAAGAGGGGCGAAGAAAAGGAAAATCTTTTTGAAAATCACTTTAGAAGTGGGGGAGAGGAAAACGAGAGGCAAATGGCAAATAATGTAATCAAGACATGATAGTTCATGATGGGTACTTGGTATGTCTTGGCCTGAAGTAGACCTCCCCAACAACGGCGCCATAAATTCTTCCTGCTACTTCTTGAGCTTGTGTTGGTTTTTCCCTTGAAGAGGAAAGGGTGATGTAGCAAAGTAGAGTAAGTATTTCCCTCAGTTTTGAGAACCAAGGTATCAATCCAGTAGGAGACAACGCGTAAGTCACCGAATACCTGCACAAACAAACACCAACTTGCACCCAACGCGATAAAGGGTTTGTCAATCCCTTCATGGTTATATGCAAAGTGAGATCTGATAGAGATGGATAAATGGTAAAGTAACATTTTTGGTATTTTTGGTTTATGGAACGGAAAGTAAAAAATTGCAAAGGAATTAAATAGGAAACTAAAATTCTAGATTGGAAACTTATATGATGGAAAATAGACCGGAGGGCCATAGGTTTCACTAGAGGCTTCTCTCAAGATAGTAAACAATACGGTGCGTGAACAAATTATTGCCGAGCAATTGATAGATAAGCGCAAAGTTATGATGATATCTAAGGCAATGATCATGAATATAGGAATCACGTCTATATCAAGTAGACCAACTCTTGCCTGCATCTACTACTATTACTCCACACATCGACCGACTCCTGCCTGCATCTAGAGTATTAAGTTCATATAACAGAGTAACGCATTAAGTAAGATGACATGATGTAGCGGGATAAAATCAAGCAATATGATGAAAACCGCATCTTTTTATCCTCGATGGAAACAATACAATACGTGTCGGTTCCCCTTCTGTCACTGGGATCGAGCACCGCAAGGTTGAACCCAAAGCTAAGCACTTCTCACATTGCAAGAAAAACCAATCTAGTTGGCCAAACCAAATCGATATTTCGAAGAGAGTTGCAAAGATATCAAATCATTATTATAAGAATTCAGAGAAGATTCAAATAATATTCGTAGATAAGCTGATCATAAATCCACAATTCATCGGAGCTCGGCAAACACACCGCAAAAGAGTATTATATCAGATAGATCTCGAAGAACATCGAGGACGACATGGTATTGAGAATCAAAGAGAGAGAATAAGCCATCTAGCTACTAGCTATGGACCCGTAGGTCCGAGGTAAACTACTCACGCTTCATCGGAGAGGCAATGGTGTTGATGTAGAAGCCCTTCGTTATCGAATCCCCCTCCGACGGGACACCGGAAAAGGCCCCTAGATGGGATCTCATGGGTACAGAAGGTTGCAGCGGTGAAAAGTGTTTTCGTGGCTCTCCTGGTAGGTTTTGGAATATTTGAGAATATATAGGTGGAATAAATAGGTCGGTTGTGTCACGAGGAGCCTACAAGTGTGGGTGGCGCACCCTACCCCCTGGGCGCACCCTACCCCGACGTGTACTCCAAGTCTGCAGGATGTCTTCTGGTCCAAGAAAAATCATCGCGAAAGTTTCATTGCATTTGGACTCCGTTTGGTATTCATTTTCCGCTAAACTCTAAAACAAGGAAAAACAGAAACTGGTGCTAGGCTCTAGGTTAATACGTTAGTCCCAAAAATAATAAAAATAGCATATTAATGAATATAAAACATCCAAAACAGATAATATAATAGCATGGAACAATAAAAAATGATAGATATGTTGGAGACATATCAAGCATCCCCAAGCTTAATTCCTGCTCGTCCTCGAGTAGGTAAATGATAAAAACCGAATTTTTGATGTGGAATGCTAACTAACATATTTATCCATGTAATTTCTTCAGATTTGTATGATTAAAAACAAAAGTTTAATATTGACATAAAAACAATAATACTTCAAGCTTATTAAAAAGGCAATTATGTCTTCTCAAAATAACATGGCCAAAGAAAGCTTATCCCTACAAAATCATATAGTCTGTCTATGCTCCATCTTCATCACACAAAATACTCAAATCATGCACAACCCCGATGACAAGCCAAGCAATTGTTTCATACTTTTGATGTTCTCAAACTTTTCAACTTTCAGGCAGTACATGAGCGTGAGCCATGGACATAGCACTATCGGTGGAATAGACAAAAAGAAGGAGATAGTCTCACATCAACTAGGTGTATCAACGGGCTATGGAGATTCCCATTAGTAGATATCAATGTGAGTGAGTAGGGATTGCCATGCAACAGATACACTAGAGCTATAAGTTTATGAAAGCTCAATAATAAACTAAGTGGGTGTGTGATACGTCTCGAATGTATCTATAATTTATGAAGTATTCATGCTAATATATTATCATTCTTGGATGTTTTACAATCATTTTATAGCAACTTTATATCATTTTTTGGGACTAACCTATTGACCCAGTGCCCAGTGCCCAGTGTCAGTTGCTATTTTTTGCTTGTTTTTACATTGCATGAAATCAATATCAAATGGAGCCAAACACTGCGAAATTTTTTGTCGATTTTTTATGGACCAGGAGACATCCAGTGGGCCAGACAGCACCTAGGGGTGCCCCGAGGGGGCAAAAAAACCCACCAGGGCGTGTCTGGGGGGCCAGGCGCGCCCAGGTGGGTTGTGCCCTCCTCGGTGGCGTCCCATACCCCCTCTTCGCCCTATAAATCATCAAATATTCCAAAAACCCTTTGGGTTAACCTAGATCAGAAATTTCGCCGTTGGAAGAATTTGTAGCCACCGAAAACCAATCTAGACCCTTTCTGGCACCCTGACGGTGGGGGGAATCATCTCCCGGCGGCCACCACGATGATGAAGGAGTAGTCCACCCTCGAGGTGGAGGGTTTGTACCAGTAGCTATGTGTTTAATCTCTCTCTCTCTCTCTCTCTCGTGTTCTTAAGATGTCACGATCTTGATGTATCGCGGGCTTTGTTAATATAGTCAGATCATATGTTGTTTTCCCCTCTCTATCTTGTTGTGATGAATTGAGTTTTTCCCTTTGAGATTTCGTTGTTATAGGATTGAATACTTTTATGGATTTGAGAACACTTGATATATGTCTTGCATACGAATACTCATGGTGACAATGGGGTATTGTATTGATTCACTTGATATATGTTTTGGCACTCAACTCGTAGATTCCCGAGGTGACATTGGGGTAATCTATGCATAGGGGTCGATGCATGTTCTTGTCTTTGTTTCTTCGGTAGAAATCTTGGGGCACTCTTTGAAGTTCTTTTTGTTGGATTGAGTATTATGAATATGAATTTGCCTTGGTCTTATTTTAGTACGAAATCTTGAATAGATCAAATGGAAAGAATAGCTTTGAGGTGGTTTCGTACCCTACAAACAATTTATTCTTATGTTCTTCACTAGATATGAACTTTGAAGTGATTCTTCATCGCACTTTGAGGGGTGGTTATATGATCCAATTATATTAGCATTGTGGAGAGGTTGCACTAGTGAAAGTATGGACCCTAGGCCTCATTTTCAAGCATAGCAATACCGTTTTTGTGCCCGTTTACTATTTCCTACCTTGCTGTTTTTATTTATTCAGATTACAAAAATATATTCCTACCATCAATACTACAGTTTTATCACCATCTCTTTGCCGAACTAGTGCACCTATACAATTTGCCATTGTATTGGGTGTGTTGGTGACACAAGAGATTTCTTGTATTTGGTTGCAGGGTTGTTTGAGAGAGACCATCTTCATCCTACACCTCCCATGGATTGATAAACCTTAGGTCATCCACTTGAGGGAAAATTGCTACTGTCCTACAAAACTCTGCTCTTGGAGGCCCAACTCGTGTCTACAAGAGTAAAGTTCCATAGTAGACATCAGTGTGCACCCAGCTCGCTTGCTCACGAAGACCTAGGGCAATTTTTGGAAGCCCATCATTGGAATATACAAGCCAAGTTCTATAATAAAAAATTCCCACTAGTATATGAAAGTGATAATATAGGAGACTCTCTTATCATGAAGATCATGGTGCTACTTTGAAACACAAGCGTGGTAAAAATGATAGTAGCATGGCCCCTTCTCTCTTTTCTCTCATTTTTTGGCCTATTTTTTTATTATTATTTCGTCTGGAGTCTGATCCCCACTTGTGGGCGAATCATAGTCTCCATCATCTTTTCCTCACATGGGACAATGCTCTAATAATCAAGATCATCACACTTTTATTTACTTACAACTCAAGAAGTACAACTCGATACTTATAACAAAATATGACTCTATGTGGATGCCTCCGGCGGTGTACAGGGATGTGCAACGAATCAAGAGTGACATGTATGAAAGAATTATGAACGGTGGCTTTGCCACAAATACAATGTAAACTACATCATCATGCATAGAAATATTACAATGATGAAGTGTGTCATAATAAATGGAACGGTGGAATGTTGCATGGCAACATATCACGGAATGGCTATGGAAATGCCATAATAGGTAGGTATGGTGGCTGTTTTGAGGAAGGTATATTGTGTGTGTATGGTACCGGCAAAAGTTGCATGGCACAAGAGAGGCTAGCAATGGTGGAAGGGTGAGAGTGCGTATAATCCATGGACTCAACATTAGTCATAATGAACTAATATACTTATTGCAAAAATCTATTAGTTATTGAAACGAATACTACGCGCATGCTCCTAGGGCGATAGATTGGTAGGAAAACACCATCGCTCATTCCCGACCTCCACTCATAAGGAAGACAATAAATAAATAAATCATGCTCCGACTTCATCACGTAACGGTTCACCATATGTGCATGCAGCGGGAATCACAAACTTTAACACAAGTATTTCTCAAATTCACAACTACTCACTAGCATGACTATAATATCACCATCTTCATATCTCAAAACAAACATAAGAATCAAACTTCTCATAGTATTCAATGCACTTTATATGAATGTTTTTATTATATCCCTCTTGGATGCCTATCATATTAGGACTAAATTTATAACCACAGCAAATTACCATGTTGTTTAGAGACTCTCAAAATAATATAAGTGAAGCATGAGAGTTCATTAATTTCTACAAAATAAACCACCGCTGTGCTCTAAAAGATATAAGTGAAGTACTAGAGCTATATTGCCTAGCTCAAAAGATATAAGTGAAGCACAAAGAGTATTCTAATAAATCACGATTCATGCGTGTCTCACTCAAAAGTTGTGTACAACAAGGATGATTGTGGAAAACTAAAAATCAAATACTCAAATCATACAAGATGGTCCAAGCAAAACACATATCATGTGGTGAATAAAAATATAGCCTCAAGTAAAGTTACCGATAGACGAAGACGTAAGAGGGGATACCTTTCAAGGCATCCCCAAGCTTAGGCTCTTGGTTATCCTTGAATATTACCTTGGGGTGCCTTAGGCATCTCCAAGCTTAGGCTCTTCCCACTCCTTATTCCACAGTCCATCAAATTCTTACCCAAAACTTGAAAACTTCACAACACAAAACTCAACAGAAAATCCCGTAAGCTTCGTTAGTATAGGAAAATGTATCACCACTTTTGGTACTGTTGTGAACTCATTATTTTTTTATATTCATGTAATATATACTGTATTCCAACTTTTCCAGGGTTCATAGCCCCCGATACTAGACATAGATTCATCAAATAAGCAAACAACACATAGAAAACATAATCTATCAAAAACAGAACAATCTGTAGCAATCTGGATATTTCGAATACTTCTGTAACTCCAAAAATTCTGAAACATTAGGATGAACTAAGAAATTTGTTTATAAATCTTCTGCAAAAAGAATCAATATTATACCGCGCTCCTGTGATTTTTAACAATTCTGGGACTGAGAGGAGAAGTTTCTATGTTTAATCAAGGTCAAATCAACTATCACCGTAAGCCATCCCAAAAGTCTTACTTTGTACAAACACTAATTGAAACACAAAACCACATCTAAACAGAGGGTATATGAATTATTTAAAGCAAAACAGAACCTAAAAAGCAATAACAAAAAATAAAATTGGGTTGCCTCTGAACAAGCGCTATTGTTTAACGCCCTTAGCTAGGCATAGAACATGAATAGATCTAGATATTATCATCTTCGGTATGCAATCCATCAATTACAGACTTATGATTCTTAGAAGATTCTTTGTTTTTATCAATGATCAAACTCCAAGGCAAGAAATCAAGAATTTCATTCGTGATAATAGGTTCCTTAATAATATCGAGAAAATTGAGGTGAATACTTATCGCTTTGAAATCTTCATTGTCTTTACTAGAAGATTCACCCTTATTCTTCGGAACATAAGTAAACTGCCTTTCTTGTGCTTGCGCAAGGGTAGCTTGATTTTGACGATGTCGATGTTCTTGTGCATCAAGTTGCTCTTGTGAACCATTGGCGTGTAGTGGATGGTGGTTTGCTTGACGGGCTTGGCGTGTGGTTCGACGAATAGTGTTTGATGTCGGTGTACTTGAGCTAGTGATGGTGTCATAGGAATGTCGACTTGAATTGCACCATCTTTGGGATGACGAAGAGGAAGAAGATCAATTCACCATCAAAGTTCGTAGCTCTTCCATTTGAGTAGTCATGTTTGGATTGCAATCGTCCATGTGATATGCAATAGTAGTGTTAAAGTCGTCTCGTGTTCGCATTTCGGAATGCCGCATGTCCGTGGCGAGTACCTCAATATGCTCGATCATAGCTTCACTCTCTTGATGTAGAGCTCGTTGGACACCAAATAGGTGAACCTTGGTGACGTAGTTGTTCGGTTCTTGAGGATCGCCGAAGAGCGGGTTCAAAGATGTACTTGGCCTATCCATCATCAGAAGCAAATATATGAGTGGGAGAAAGGAAGAACTAGACCAAATGTACCTTATCCAATGTTGAGGATGGATCAATGATCACTGAATAATGTCGTAAGGAAATAGCATAATTGGTATCGTCTCACATCAATTGCATACACCTACACAAATAAAGCTTTTGGTGGAGCTTGGTGAGGATGGTGGCAAAAAATTCATGCAATTGACAATGAGATTCAATAATGTTGAAAACATTCACAAATTCACAAATGCAACAAGTTGACCAATAGCAAGGTATGGTACACGGAAACACACACACGGAAAGATCATGCAACCAAAAATGAGCTGAAAATGAGGAATCCACGAAAATTGCTCTTGTTGAACAACGCTAGAGAGATGCTAGCACGATTACACAATAGGCGGATGCCAGACTTGTGCACAACCTACCAAGCAAAAATGCAACGACTTATATTCCAAGTATGATATATGTATGGTGTTCCGGTGATATGATCCAAGATGATCAAGTATGAAAATCTTAATGTAGTTTGATGCTATGGTTCTTTCTTAAAAGCTTTTTGCTTATTTTTACTCTTTTGCTTAAAGCTTGTTGGCTCTTTCTCTTTTGAGCTCTTTCTATGTCCACTGCTACAAAACTTCACAAACCAAGATAGCAATTGTGTATATGCGATGACAACCTTGTTATACAAGAGATGATATCAAGATGTATGTACCAAGATGATATGGTATATATGCAATGGGAATGATGATTACTAATGTGCATAAGTAACGTTGCCGGCAATACTCAATGGCTAGTCTCGATGGCAAAGAGATGCAAAATGGGCTATGGGGGTTATCAATGCAATGGCAAGGAGTACGCAAAGGTCTCATCAAGGTTACCATCGTTGCTTACGGTTGTGGGTTGCAAGATTGTGAAGTGGTCATTTTCGATGATGAAGATGAGTGCCAGTGATGTCTTTGTCGAACCGTCCCTAACTAGCTGAAACACGTTAGGAAATTGATGGTGGTTGTGGAAAGCGGTGTTGGTTATGGAATGGCAATGCGGTGCGGTGGCTGAAAATTTTCGGGTGAAAAAATTCAGTTTCATCAGGGTTGGTTGGATGACCAGTATGGGTCGGACGACCAATGGTTGTCGGACGTCCAGCACTGGCCGGTCGTCCGGTGCCTGGGCAATTTCGGCCATGGGATGAACATCTAGGGTTCATGGTGGAGAAGCGAAATTTGGTCAAAATTGGAGTAATTTATGGGTGGAAATGGGGAAAATGAAGTGGGAAAGCTAGATCTACCTGCAACACATAAAATCCACTGATCAAATTAAACAAAACTTCATCACACCAACAAATCACAAAAAATTGGGCTATTTTTGTGGGAATTCTCAAAACTGGGACAAAACACGACAAAATTAGGATAGAAAACAAAGGGTAGGGACTCCAAATTCCTGATCGACCTTGGCTCATGATACCAAGATGATGTAGGCCTAAAACCCTAGGGCTACTCTTTCACAAAATGGAGGGGATCCCATGAAGAACACGAAGAACACGAGAGGAAAAACATGAGGGAAAATGAGAGGAATCACTCAAATCAACGAGAAATGATCACACATGTGCTAAATGCATGAACACAAAGAGAGATACATTATCCAAAGTCACCAAAGGACGATACATAGGGTAACTGGTTCATCTCTGTGAGGAGGCCTTGAACCCATGAAGGATCTTCCCATGAGGGGCCTTGAATCCACCTGGCAGATCTTCTCCGAAGAGGCCTCGGTCTCTCGTGGAGAAGGTAACAAGTGGATGAGCACAACTCTATCTCTCAAATGATATAGACAAGTGCTGACCCTAATAAGAGGGAGGAGGAGTATATAAAGTCTAGGGCCTCGCCCCTCATGCTGTGCACAAACAGGCGTGTCTCTATACAAAAGTAGGGGCCCTTCTATACCCCTTTACTTGAGCACGGGCAGTCGTAGGCACACCTGCGGCCTGGCTCGGCGGGGCAGAGGAAGCAAAGATACAAAGCTGCCGAGGCAGCACCCAAGCTAGAAGGATAAAAATCAAAGGGACAAGATGGGCTTCCCCCGGAAGAGCCTTGCTAGCGATTTTCTACATCCACCTCTTTGCTAAGCTGGTCAGCCGTTTCAATGTATTTTGAGCAGAATGTCAACGCTTTTGTAGCAATGTAGGCCTCTGCAATGGAACCCTCGGGTCTAGCTCTATTCCTAACATAGCCCTTGAAAGTTCCTAGCCACCTTTCAATAGGGTACATCCAACCATACTGTACTGGACCTCTAAGTAGTGCCTCATCAGGTAGATGAACAACCAAATGGACCATCACATCAAAGAAGGCTAGAGGATATATCTTCTCAAGGTCGCATAGGATAGTTGGTATCTTGTCTCTAAGACGCTCCAAAGCATCAATCCTGATATTTCTACTGCAGAGTTCCCTGAAGAATTGTCCCAACTCTGCAACTGCTCTGTATAAGTCACGGCGGCCCAATCCTCTAAGGATAATAGGTAAAACCCTTTGAAGTAGGACGTGACAGTCATGAGTTTTCAACACTTGTACCTTGTTTCCATCTGCACTGACTCTCCTTTCAGGGTTGGAAGCAAATCCATGTGGGAATCTCACACGTGACAGGACCTCACAGAATTCTTTTCTTTTTACCTTGTCCAAGACGTACACAGGTGGTTCCATATTCCGTGGTTTACCTTCATCTTGCACCCGCAAATCCTGTCTGATACCCAGGTGTGTCAAATCAATCCTAGATTTTAAGGTATCTTTCGTCTTGCCTTCAATATTAAGAAGTGTGCTGATAATGTTGTCTCATATATTTTTCTCAATGTGCATCACATCAAGTTTATGCCGCAGATCCAAATCTTTCCAATACTCCAAGTCCCACAAAGTGGACCTGCGGGTAAATAATAATCTCTCTTCTGCCCTTCCATGCTTCCTTTTCCTGCTACCATTATCAAGATGGTTTCCTGGTTTAATATGCGTGACCTTCTCTAATTCCACTTGCAACTCATCGGCGGTGAGCCTCTTTGGCACATCACGGGTTTCATGCTTTGCATTGGACACATGTCTTTGGTATTTTCTAGGATGCGGCTTGTCACTACTAGGAAAAGGCCTACTAGTGGCGCACCTGTTTTGCCTACTAATGGCGCACTACAGGTGCGCCACTACTAGCACGCCATTAGTATTTTTTACTAATGGCGCACATGTGGTGCGCTATTAGTATCTGGTATACTAATGGCGCACCATGCAGTGTGCCATTAGTATAGCCCACGGTGCACCATTAGTATGCCTCCCAGTGGGCCATATTTACCCATGTGCTTTGGCATACTAATGGCGCACTCGTGGATGATGCGCCATTAGTGTGCTCTGGCTTACTAATGGCGCACTATGTGGTGGTGCGCCACTAGTATGAATATTAGGGATTATTTTTTTCTGATATTTCACAAGTTACAAAATATATTATTGGACAGAATATATCTAGCACCACACAACGACAACAGATTCATCGAATACAATAGAAGATTAGTCTCCGAATACAATTCATCATCTTAGTCTCTGAATTCAAAAGACCGAACAAAGATAGAACATTACAAGTCTCGAGACCGCGAGCAGCGAGTTTGTCGGAAGTAATACTAATCCTAACAAGTCCTACTAATCATCATCGTACAACTTCTACTCGTTATTAATAATAAGTCATACGATCATCATCTTGATAGTCATCGAACGAACCCTACTTAATTGTTCTTAGCACATGATCATCAGTATTAGGCAGGACCTAAATACCCTATTTAAGGTAAAATAGCATAAAACAATATAGACCCTGACTCTCCATTATGGAGAATGGAGATCATCCTGTCTCCAATTCTTGCGCTTTGCCTCCTTTTGCTTCCAAGAACCTCCTTACGACTGTCCATACATTTTTTCCATCCTTTGATTTTCATGTCTCCACTTCTTTTAGAAATCTCGTATGGACAGTTGAGATTCGTAGGATGACCTGGCTGTATGTTCAAAACATTAAGACTACCTTTATGATACATCAAATGAGGCACACAATTCTCTTGGATTATCTGTTGAAAAACATAGTAATAACTTCATAGTTAGCAATGATGTACTAGATTTAGAAGTATGCAAAAGATGCAGGGATGTCGTAATAGTAAACAATCTTACCAGGGTATCTCCATGGTAGTTACCGTAGTTGAACACATGCACTAGTGGCACGTATTGACCATAAAGTTGAGAAGTTTGATTGTAGATATTGTAATTCTCAATGTTAGTACAAAATCTGACCAGATGATTTTTCTCCTTGTAAGTTGTTAATTCGGAGCCATCGGTGTAGTGGGTTTTGTCTACCATCTCCCGCACATTCTTTGAATAATAAAAATAAGCTGTCAATGGAAATAAGCTGTCAACTATTTTGAAATAAACAATATAAATTAGCTAATAACTATGTTTGAGAAACTCACATAACAGTAGAATTGGAGGCGTATCAACAAGGACCCAAATGTCCATATTGTCTTGCTCGATTTTAGGATCACAAAGATCCATGGTGACATGCATACCATCATAAAAACCATACATCTTGCAAAATGCTTCCCAATTTTTGTAACCAAAATGGGTTACGCTCCCAGAATTATACAGATTTTCTTCAAAATCCACATCGTGATGAGTCCTTAGGTGAATTTTCTTTGTTTCAGAAATTTCATGGTCTTCAAAATGCATCCTCTCCAAGACATAGCGTCTTGCATGGCATGGGATAAGCTATACTCGAATTGTAAAATATGAAAACTACACATTGAAATAGTGGAAGTCATGCTTAATTATGAAAGTAGCACTTGTCGTCGTTGTGTACCGTTTCAACTTCGAAGGTCTCCTCGAGCTTAATGCTGAAGCGCCGATCATCATCCAGGTGAGGCATGTCGCACAGACCTCGATCGTCATGGCACCAGCTGCACTCCCCCGGGAGACTTTCGTCGTCCGATGACGACATATCCTACGTTCATAATTCAAAACTACATCATCTCTTGTGTTGGGTCCAATAAGATAATCCACAATGTGGTGAAAACACGCCCTTCGAACTGGTTTGAACTATTGGTGAATGGAGATGGTCTAAAATTTTCAGTAGTAAGAAGTGAAGTGGTAATTTTGAGAGAAAATGGTTAGGATGAGTGGTTCCTCTTTCCTGTTTAGCTTTACAATAGAATATTGTTAGTCATGCACACTTGTGCATTTACAGCCAGACCCAGTGGAGTTGGCCTCAAAACATTTCTTTCTTGAAGCTTGCTAAATCCATCTCAAGTATTTATGGTCAAGGGGTAGCAGGGCCATACAAATAGAATATGTGGTATGGGATTTTTTAGTAGGTCATCCTACCAGATTAGGGTTTATCGATGACGAGCAACTCACGTTAGTGATAACTATGAGTTGATATCACACTTCTATATGTATAACACAAGAGGCAGTTGATCCTACTTAATTAAGTACTAAGATACCCCGGCCCATGCATTAGTCGCAAGTACCCCATATGTCCTATTTTTAGCAAAGTCCTGCTAAAATTCACGGAAAATTTCGGCATGTCCTTTGCTGAAAATAGGACATATGGAGTACCCGAATTTGCTGGAACGGAAGTTAATCGACATTCCAGTAAACTCAAGGGCCTCTTGGGGTACCTGCAAAATCATTATTCCCGCGTAATGAAGTCGCCAATGGGTCATTTCAAAAGATCACAAGTAGCATCATCACAAGTACAACATCATCACAAGTACAACAGCAGCAGTAGTGAATACGGGCATAACAGCAGCAGCAGGTTTATTCTTATTCTTCATAAACATTAATTGGTGTGGGTGACTCTATCTGCCCTCTAATGACTCACTCAACTTAACAGGACAACCCACAAGCATTGTTTTGATTCCAACAGCTGTTGTAAAATACATCTAGCAAAGGTGCTCTAAAATCAGAAATACTACCCCCCAAATCTTTAGCTCAATTATGAAAATACATGGCTAGGACTATGGTAGCATTCAACCACAAGCCCAAGCCTATACTTAACTAGGCCTAGGTCCATCAAATTCTTACAGAAACCAAGAAATGGAATCAACTCCCCTTGTTGCTGATTCAGTCATGGGAGATGCCATGTCTCAAAAATATCAAGTAGCACCATCATGTTCGATTTCAATATAAGGAATATTACAAAAGTAACAGTTAAGATCCCAGGTGAGTAACACACTTTGGTCTTCTAGTTACAAAACAAAACTGACATAACTCCTTAATCACTATTTCAGCAAGCAGTAGAGGAGGTTTAAAGGAAAGGAGCATATGTAGAAATACACAGCAGGAAAATACAAGAAGCCTTTGACACTCCGCTGCTCAAGGTACCACTACCCCATGCACATGTATTTGGGTAAGCAGCAGAGCAGAGGAGGAGGCCATTTAATTTGGTAAATGGTGCATTTACAAATTCTTTTCTCCTAGGAACTAGAAGAAAATCTCAGTCACTGAAATGGACACACAGGGCAACAAAACTAGTGCCTAAACTAAACTAACTAATTAGACTAACTAACTAAACTATTCCCTAAACAAGGAGCCTAAACTAACTAATTAGACTAACTAACTAGACTAACTAATTAGACTAACTAACTAAACTAGTGCCTAAACTAAACTAACTAACTAAATTAGAAGAAAATCTCAGTCACTGAAATGCAGTAGCAGTTAGTAGCAGAGGAGAGCGGGATCAGCGAGCAGCAGGGCAGCCTGGAGGGAGGGGGAAGGGGGCGAGGGAGGTGCTCACCGCGGTGGCGACGGCGAGATGGGGAGCAGCAGTGGCAACGGTGAGCGGAGGAAGAAGAAGTACTCAGGCCTCCTCTCCTGGTGGACGCGGGCCTCCTCCTCCTAGTGCTCCGGGGGCTGGCAGTCATGGCGGCAGGCCGTCGGTGGCAAGGACCGAGACGGCGAGGCGGGACGCGGGGGTCGTCGGAGCGGGTGTGGAGCGAGGGGGGAGGTGGATCTGGCGAGGGAGGGACGAAGGGATCGGGCGAATTAGCTAGGGGGGGGGAGATTACTAATGGCGCACCCCCAAGTGGTGTGCCATAAGTAATCTTTTTTTAGATAGCAATAGCGCACCAGCCAGCGGTGCGCCATAAGTAAATTTTTTATTATTTTTTGTTGCATTCATTAAATTTGTTATTCGAAAATATCATCCAATTTGTTATTTGAAAGTACAATCAAATTTGTTTTTTTGGATTTTTAGTTGCATTCATTTGTGACGGTGGAGCGGGGGAGGATGCGGGGGGTCATCGGCGGCGGTGGAGCGAGGGAGGGTGCGGGGTGTCGGCGGCGGCGGCTGTGGAGCGAGGGAGGGTGCGGTGGGTCGTCGGCGGCAGTGGAGCGGGGGAGGGTGCGGTGGGTCGTCGGCGGCGGTGGAGCGGGGGAGGGTGCGGTGGGTTGCCGGCTTGTGGTGCGCCATTATAATAGTTTTGCAAAAAAATAGTAGTGGCGCACTGCGCTGGTGGTGCGCCATTACTAGTTAAACTAGTAATGGCGCACTCTTCCCTGGTGCACCATTAGCATTTTTGGGAAAAAATTTGTTACTAATGGTGCACCGTGTGTCTGGTGTGCCACTAATGGCGCACCAACTCATGGTGCGCCATTACTATATAGTAGTGGCGCACCACATGTCTGGTGCGCCATTAGTGGCCATATCATCTATAGCCCTTTTCCTAGTAGTGTGTCCTTGGCAAGGAAACGACGGTGACCAATGTAACAGATCTTGCTAAGTATTGCGTATGATAGCGGATTCATGTCACAACGAATGCATGCATTGTAACCATGTGTCGTCCACCCTGACATAGTGCACAAAGCCGGATAATCATGGATGCACCAAATTATAACAGCACGCAGAAAGAAATCAGCTGGTGGGCTGCTATATAGGTCTCAAGTGAGTACACCCTCCATAGATGTTGAAGTTCTCCACAAGAGGCTCCATGCACAAATCAAAATCCTTTCCAGGACTTTTTGGACCTTGGATGAGCAAGGCCATCATGTAGTTTGATTCTTTGGTGCAGACATTTGGAGGCATGTTGTATGGGATAACAAGCACTGGCCACATGCTATATGTGGCGCTCTGGTGGCCAAATGGGTTAAATCCATCTGAAGCTAAGCCAAGTCTAAAGTTTCTCGAGTTAGAAGCAAACTTCTCATGCTTCTGATTGAAGCTTTTCCACTCACTACCATGTGATGGATGGCTCATTAAATTCTGATCTCTGTACTCTTTGTTCCTAGAATGCCACAATACATCTTCTCTTGTTTCAGCATCATGAAACAACCTCTGCAATCTTGGTGTAATTGGAAAATGTCTCAGAACATTATGAGGAATCCTCTTCACAGCATCGCCATCTTTCCATCTTGATGATTTGAATTTCGGGCATCACTTAAGTTGGCATAATCCTTCCGGAACAGAACACAATTATTCTTACAAACATGGATCGTATCATATCTAATTACAACTGCACGCAGGAAATTCTTCATTTACTGTAGGTGTGTGGCAGCTCAGACGCATCTGGGAAAGCTTTGCGAAAAGCAGCCAACATTGCATCGAATGATTTGTTGGTCATCCGCTCAGATGTCTTCACCTGAAGAAAGGTGACCATAGCTGAGAATTCTAACAGCTTATTTCCTGGGGCGACAGCCACGTTGCATTGTTCCAACATGCGGGCCCACCATTTTCTTCTGCAGGTAAAATTTCATGGAATGCACGAGCATTTCGTAGCATTGTTTCAATGTTGGTCAAACTCACTGGCTCCACCACCTCCTCCTCCTCCTCCTCTTCCACCTGAGCATCAGGCAGATCAAGATGGTGATTTGCTGCTTCCACGTAGTCAATAACATTGACATTCATAGCTTCACCATGATGAACCCACCTAGTATATGTGACCGACATCCCATACAAGTGTAGATGATTTTGCACAGTTGACTGGGGTCTTGTAACTGAATTCATACAACTGCTACACGGGTAGAGCACATCTAATTCCGGACCACCGTACTCAGCTCTGATAAAGTTCATGAAGTTTTCAACCCCCTCGACATATGCAGCGGAGAATCTTCGAGCAGAAGTTATCCAAGTCCTGTCCATCTGTTAGACATACAAATTAGTTCTTCTACTAGATATTACAGGAAAAACATATATGCTTTTTTGTGAAGTCTAGTAGAAAATACCTAGGTCGATGTCTAAAGATATGTCAAGATATTTGGATGAGCAGATCTAAGTAACGAAATATATGTAAAGCTAATTCAGCAAACATATTTGAGTGCTAAATTATGGCAGGCTGTTTCAGCAGTCAATGAGGCCGAGCACACAGCCATCGAACTATCGAAGGCCATCGCAGCAACAAAGATCGAGTATAAAATGGTGTAGAGCTATTTCACCTAACAGATTGGCTACTAGACCATGGCAATCTACGTCACAATAAATATATGGCAAGATATTTTAGCAACTAATCGGCCTTGGCATGCCATCTCAGCTAAGCAGATTGAGTGCAGAACAGGGCAAGGAAGCTTCTTAAGCAGAGCATATTGACTATAAACTACTTCGGCAAATAGTGAGATTAACAGCGTCTATTAGCTAACATTCAGCGCTACATCGACATGCATGGGGCCTCAGTCTAGAATGCGCATACCGTGGGAGAAGCTGACCGCCGTGTGTCTCCACATGAACGTCGCCAGTGGTGGTGGTGCAGACCGCGTGCGCCTCCACAAGAACGTCGCCAGAGGTGGCGGCGCGGCTAGAGGACGGCAGTCTACGAGAGTGTACTGTGGGAGCCAGAGGATCGCCGTGCATCCCCGTGACGAACCGCGGCACCAACTTATCGGCGTGGCGGGGAGGGCGGCTTTGGCGGGGCGAACGGAGTGGAGGGGGACGGGGGGAGGGGGTTTGAGGAATATTAGTGGCTAGTTGGCCGAAGGGCGGTTGAATCAAGGATTTGGGGGGAATTTTTGGGTGGGGGAGGATTTTCGTGTGGTGGGCAGGGGAGTTCGGCACATGGTCGATTTCTCCAAGTGCAGTCCCACGTGTCAGTGAAGAGGAAAGCCGAAGCGCGTTCCGTTTGCGTGAGCCATGTACAGGACCGAACGTGTGTGGGGTGCAATGCGACCACGACAGGGGTGTTGTGAGTGTACCGCCTTTTTCCTTTTCAACTAGGTGCTTGGCCCCCTCAAAAAAACTTGTTGCTTCACGCAATCCATCGATAATACTACTAGTAATCCGGTAATCCCGACTAAAACGGCGCGGCCGGGTCTTTTCCCGCGCGATATGCTGGGAGGTTGGCTTAGTTGGGTTTTTTAGGACGATTAATGCTAGACCTACGTAGTCCCAGTTACGTAATTAACATAATGTGAAACGTGTGAGCTGTTGACTGTAGATTGGGGGGAGGGACGGGCCCACCGCCATGAAAATCAGGGGAGGAGAGAGAGGCAATTTACATTAACCCTTTCATAGGTTTCTGTAGATGTAGAAATATGTGAAATGTGTGAATGTGCATTTGCAGATAAGGCCTTCCCTCATTCATCCTTTTCTCCCACAAGATCTTGATCTTCCATGCAACGCACGGGCATCTGGCTAGTACTCCTACAATATACTATATTATTGTGAAAGTTCATATACACCGACCGAGATTAATGCAAACACGGCCGATTTTCGTTACATTTCGAACTTTTATAGGACAGAAAAATAAAAGAAACCTGACCCTAAACATATTCTATGGCAGCGACTGACGTCCTCCGTCTGCGATCTCCATGTACGGGGGCGGGGTTCGAGACTCGTGAAGTGAAGGTGCGGTCTCCGGCGAGGAAAAGTAGAACATGGGAGACGGACCGGCCAGTTGGCACACCATGCCCTGCCGCCTCCCATGCCCTACTCAACCTCGGAGGAGTTCCCGACCTCGGCGGTGCAGGACGTTGGACGGCGGTGTCGGGACCCTGATTCTAAGTCACACCGATCTAGCATGTAACACCTCATATCACTTTGCGGCCTCACGCACGGTATCCCCATGGGTGTCGCCTTACCATGGCCCGGGACCGTTTGCGCCTTTTGGCTCACGTATATGATAGTGTCGCTAGCATCCATATGACAGAGAACCTGGGCCGACATGGCTAGTCGTGAACCCAAAGCGGCACTAACTCATGAGGACAGGCATACATGAATCACATCGAGCATGTCGGTCATCAACGTGTGAATCCGGGCTGTAGCACTGGGCTAACAGCACTCCAGATGTCACCGCGTGACATTTCCCTGAAGGGATAGACACAGGAATGAAGTGATACACATGCCGGCCAGTCAAGTGTTCCAAGCAGTAGTGCCGGGCTAGCAGGACTCCGGTGGACCGGGCTGTAGCGGACTACTATCGCTCAGAAAGCACTAGACTACATTTCCCCATATGATAGGCTGCCAAGGATAAACAACTAGATTGTCCGACCCCACACATAGCAATACACGTTACACATACGCATAACATGCAAGTATGTGGTGTACAACATGGCATCACAACATAACACAAACTCATATAGATAAAGGCCCAAAAGAGCCACATAGCATTAAATACAAGCAAGGGTCACATGACCCATCATTCAGAGCATACAAGCAACAAGCGGAAGCATTACATGTCTGAGTATAGACAACTACAAAAGAAAAGAGCTGGAAAGCCTGACTATCTACAAGACCCTCCCAAGGGTACAAGATCGTAGCTGAGGTAACAAGCTACTCGTCAAAGTCCAAGCGGAACTACTAGTAAGACAGATGTCTCATCTGCAAAACATAAATAAAGCAAATGTGAGTACAAAGGTACTCAGCAAGACTTACATCAGATCCTATCATATATGCATTAGTATCAAGAAGGTAATGTGGGGTTTAGTTGCAGCAAGCCAGCTTTGACTCAGTGGCTATCCTGTTCTACGACAACGAGAAACTTCTTTGAGATGAGGCAGCGCACACGAGTCCACTAATCACCACATCAATACACCACTAAGGATTCATCCTCGTCTCCCTATGAGAAGGCCATCAATAGCACTCACACTAGTCTTGAGCATTTTAGAGTATCCACTTTAAGTTGTCTATGTACCACGTAAGCATCCAAGAAGTCCATAACCGAGGACACGGCTATTCGAATAGATCATGATAACCCTGCAGGGGTGTACTTCATCACACACGCTCTCGCCACTTACCGCCATGTACACGTCATGTATCTCGGCAACCTTCAAGCGGAAGCCTGGCGAGAGTGTCGGCCACGACCTGACTAACCACGCAAGACTCTAGTCCAGGTTTATCGCCTATTCGGGTTCCATCCGCGAGGAGATCCGGCCGAGGTTTCGCTCGCGGCCCCAAACGATGTGTACAGGGTTCCTGAGCCCACCATCCGGGTGCCACTCGGTACACCGGGCCACGTGTGCCTAGTCTGTCCCAAGTCCACCCTGCCGGGTGCCACTCGGTAGAAAAATAGCACTACCTACAAACACCAGAAATTATTTGCAACTCCTGGACAGAGCTCAAGGCGGTTAATAAGTCGAGAGAGCTTGGAGCGCCCGGAGCCCAATGTGTGGTAGTAGCTAGTCATTGGACAACTTACACAGAACTCAGTTCTTAAGGACGGTCCCAATGAGACAACCGACCATGTACTCCTACATGGCCTCTCACCGCTACCTTTACCAAATCGTGTTCACACGTTTAACTCTCAGCACCAGAACATATCATAACACTCCAATTCATTCCCGATGAACCAGATCTGACACAACTCTAAGCAATAGCAGGCATGGCATGGTAGGAACACAACATGGCTCAATCAATTCCTACACATGCTAGTGGGTTTTAACTATTTACTGTGGCAATGACAGGTCATGCAGAGGAATGGGTTCAACTACCGCAGCATAAAGTAGCAGTTGAATCGTTGTTGTCCAAATGCAATAAATGAGAGCAGGGGCGAGAGAGTGGGATTGTATCGGAATGAACAAGGGGGTTGCTTGCCTGGTAGAACAACAAGGAAGGCACTGCTCCTCAGACAGGTACTCTGGAACGGTCTCCGAAGCAGGACCTATCGAGAAGGAACGGTGTCGGCAATCAAACACAAGCATATGCAACATTATGATGCATGAACATGGCATGAAGATGAAATGTTATTGGAGCTAATGCAACTAGCATTCATTTGGTTAAAGTCCATTTGAACTAAAGATTCAAATGTAACTCCAAAATAAGCTCTTAAATATTCCATAAGTGTGTTTTCACATATACAGCATGTATAGGTTGGTTTGTCATGCATGAAAATGGTACAGATGGATAGATTGATTTTTTTTGATAATTTTTCATATATAAATTATTTCAATCTGAGTTACGGTTGAATTTTTATGAATTTTTGAAGTTTTGAATATATTCTGGAATTTCCTGATTTATTTTAATACCAGAAAAGGATATATTGCGTCAGCCTGACGTCATCACTACATCAGCGGGTCAACGCGGCAGTCCAGGTCAAACCTGACACGCGGGGTCCACCCGTCAGTGTCATGGTTAACTAACAGAGGTTAATTAATTTAAACTAATCCTAAACTAAAAATTAGCCGAGCCGGGCCCCACCTGTCATTGAGCCAGGGGAGGTCAAACCCCCTAGTCAACTAGGGCTAACGCGCTGGTGTTTAGCCGCCGGCGACAGCAGACGCGGCGGAGGGCGCGGGATTCGCCCTCCGGCGACCATTTGGGCGGCGGAGACCACGGGCGAGGAGCTGAGGCTCGCCCGCATCCAGGGCGGCATGTGGCAGCAGCGGGGACGCCCAGAGCTCGCCGGAGCGAAGCTCGGGGCGGCAGCCGGAGTTCGGGCGAGATGCGAGTGAGAGCTAGGGGGCACGGGAAGGCGAGCTGGGGCATGCTGCGGGATCGTGGGGAGGCACTGAGCGCAGTGGTGTGCTCGAGTGCGAGCTCCAGTAGCCGTAGCCATGGCGGCGACATGGCCGGCGGCGAAGAGCTCTCGGGCTCGTTACGAACGGCGGCTAGAGAGGGAGGTAGAGTACAAGGAGAGGGGGAAACGATGGCGGAGCTCACAGCGAGGCTAACGAGCGCGAGGGGAAGGTCGGGGATGCACTGATGTCGGCGAATCGACGACGGCGACGCTTGGTGCAGGGGGTTGAAGATGAGCTCCAAGGCGGCGTCACGGGGCATCCGGCGATGTGTAGCTGGATGGGGACGAAGAAGAGGTCGTGGTGGAGCTCTGGGCTCAGGCGGAGGGTGAGGATGTGGCTCTGGCCGGGGCAACTTCAAGCGGCGGCGATGGTGGCGTTCGGCCGTGCGCGTGAGAGAGAGACAGAGGAGGGGATGAGGCGAGGGAGAGTGCGAGAGAGAGAGAGAGGGAGAGGCAGGGAGGTGCGGGGCTTCGTCCACGTCTCCTGGGCGTCGCGAGAAGGCCACGGGGGCGTGAGGCAGGCAGGGAGGAGGTGGCGGCCTCAGCGCGCGCCGTGCCCGCCTTCGCCTCTGCCTGCTGGCAGAGGTTGAGGACGACTGGCAAGTCGCCAGGTGGGCTGGGCCTCCAACAGTACTGCGCCTATTGGGCCACCAGGTAGGTGGACCAGGTGAGCTCTGCTCTTTTTTTCCTATTTTGTTTTTGTTTTCTATTTTCTGACATTTGTTTTGATTTGATAAAAATACCAAATCATTTTATATTGCCCTGAAAATTATTGTAGGAACTAATTGGATTATTCCAAAGCCCCACATTAAAAATCAGAATTATTGGAGTATATTTGAATATATAACAAATATAAATCCAATACAAATAATTATGCATTAATTCCAAATGGCCAAAATAAATATTTATGAGCTCCTAAAAATATTGGTTTGAATTTTACCTCTCACCAATATTTTCAGAGAGAGACATGAACATTTTCTTGGACCCTTTTGGAGCACTTTTTATTTGGGTTATTTTCAGAAATGATTCTGAGGGTTTCACAAATCCCCATTTCAAATTTAAAAGGAGTTTGAACATGATGCAAGCATGAAGGGCTAGCCTAGGTCATACCAGAACTAGGGATGTGACAACTCGCCCCCACTCGAAGAAATCTCGTCCCGAGATTCAGGAGTCGGCGGGAAGAAAGCGGGGTACTCAAGTCGAAGACGATCTTCAGGCTCCCAAGTGACTTCTCTCTCAGAATGATGAGACCACTGAACCCTGAGGAACTTGATGTTATGACGTCAGGTGACACGCTCTGCTTGATCAAGGATGCATACAAGGTACTCTCGATAGGTGAGGTTATCCTGGAGATCAAGCGTTTCGTGGTCCACTTCGTGGATGGGATCCGAGAAGCAACGCCTGAGTTGAGAGACGTGGAAGACATCATGAACTCGAGAAAGATGTGGTGGTAGTTCCAACTGGCAGGCAACCTCTCCTCGTTTAGCGAGAATGAGAAAGGGACCAATGTAACGAGGAGCCAACTTGCCCTTGATACCGAATCGATGGGTACCCTTTAGGGGAGTAACCCAAAGATAAGCCTTATTGCCAACTTCATAAGCCACTTCCTTATGACGACGGTCATACTGGCTCTTTTGACGAGATTGGGCGGTTTTCAAATTCTCACGAATGATGCGAACTTGCTCTTCTGCCTCCTGGATCATATCCGGTCCAAAGAATTTCCGTTCACCAGTTTCTGACCAGTTCAAAGGTGTTCGACATCTTCGTCCATACAGAACCTCAAAAGGAGCTTTCTTGAGGCTGGATTGATAGCTATTGTTATAAGCAAACTCGGCAAAAGGAAGACACTTCTCCCAATCCATACCGAATGAGATAACACAAGCTGTAAGCATGTCTTCAACAATCTGGTTGACCCTTTCCACCTGACCACTTGATTGAGGGTGGAAAGCGGTACTGAAAGAAAGATGGGTGCCATGGCAGTTTGGAAACTCTCCCAGAAATGAGAAGTGATGAGACTAGCACGGTCTGAATTGATCTCTAGTGGAACACCATGAAGTGACACTATTCGAGAAATATATAAGTCAGCGAGCTGACTAGCAGTGATACTCTCTCGAACAGGTAGGAAGTGAGCCACTTTGGAAAGACGATCAATGACTACGAAGATAGCGTTATTCCCTTTCTTGGTCCTGGGAAAGCCGGTGATGAAGTCCATGCCAACTTTATCCCATTTCCACTCAGGAATAGCTAAAGGTTGAAGGGTGCCAGCAGGTCTTTGATGCTCTGCCTTAACGCGACGACAAACGTCACAGTTAGCAATAAACTGAGCAATTTCTATCTTCATCCTAGTCCACCAGAACCTCTGGCGTAGGTCCTGATACATCTTAGTACTACCGGGATGAATCGTGAGAGGAGATTCATGCGCCTCCTTAAGGATTAATTGTCGAAGATGTTGATTCTTGGGAACCACAAAGCGACTCTCAAAGAAAACAACACCGCGACCATCTATAGAAAAACTACCACCAACTCCCTTGTTAATGTTTCTCTTGATCCAGGAAATTCCCGTATCCTGCTTCTGAGGAGAGATGATCTGTTCCACAAGAGTAGGTTTCGCCACCAAGGTAGAAAGGAATCCGTGAGGAGCAAGGTGGAGGTTAAGCTTGCATAATTCCTCATGGAGAAGTGGTTGGCCCTGCTGCAACATGAGATTGTTGCAATAGGACTTACGACTTAGCGCATCCGCCATAACATTCCCCTTACCTGGGGTGTAGGTAATCCCTAAGTCATAATCTGAGATCAACTCCAACCAACGTCTTTGCCTAAGGTTCAAATCAGGTTGGGTGAAGATATACTTGAGACTCTGGTGATCGGTGTAAATCTCGCAATGTTTACCAAGAAGGTAATGTCGCCAAGTCTTAAGTGCATAGACTACGGCTGCAAGCTCTAGATCATGTGTAGTATAACTCTCCTCATGTGGATGCAACTGTCGAGATGCATAGGCAATCACATGGCGATCCTGCATAAGGATGCAACCTAGTCCCTGTCGTGAGGCATCACAATAGATAACAAAGTCCTTAGAGAAGTCCGGTGGCACAAGTATGGGAGCAGAGGTAAGACGTCTTTTCAGTTCCTGAAAACTTTGTTCACACTGTGGGGACCACTCAAACTTTTTATCTTTCTTGAGAAGTTCCGTGAGAGGTTTGGCCACTTTGGAGAAGTTCTCAACGAAGCGGCGACAATAACTGGCTAGACCAAGGAAACTCCTAACTTGCTTAACTGGTTCAGGCGGAGTCCAATCAAGAACGGCCTGAACTCTTTCGGGATTGACAGCAATGCCCTTACCAGAGATTACGTGGCCGAGATAGGTCACTTCTGGCAACCAAAATTCGCACTTAGAGAACTTGGCATAAAGGCGGTGCTTTCTGAGTTTTTCTAGCACAAGTCTAAGATGTTCGGCATGCTCTTCCTCGTTCTTTGAGTAAATAAGGATATCATCGAGGTAAACCATGACAAACTTATCTAGGTACTCCATGAAGATCGAGTTCATCAAACGGGAGAATGTAGCTGGAGCGTTGGTTAGACCAAAGGACATGACGGTGTACTCGTACTGACCATAACGAGTGACAAAAGCCGTCTTAGGAATGTCCCCATTTCTGATCTTGATTTGGTGGTAGCCTAACCTCAAATCCATCTTGGAAAAGACTGAGGATCCAGCGAGCTGATCGTACAGGTCGTTGATCCTGGGGAGCGGATATTTGTTCTTTATCGTGACCAAATTAACGGGACGATAATCTACAACCATCCGGTCCGTACCATCCTTCTTCTTGACGAAGAGAACGGGGCAAGCCCAGGGAGAAGAACTGGGACGGATGAAACCCTTTTGCAAGGATTCATCGAGTTGTTTCTTAAGCTCAGCTAGTTCTAAGGGTGCCATCTTGTAAGGTCTCCTGGAGATTGGAGCGGTTCCTGGGATAAGATCTATGACAAATTCTACATCTCTGTCAGGTGGAATACCTGGCAGTTACTCTGGAAAGACATCCGGAAAGTCACGGACTACCGGGATATCTTCAAGGTCTGGAAGAGGGTTGGCATTAAGAGAATAGAGTTGACGCTTTGCAACTCTAGTGGAGACGGTGACTATCTTCCCAGATGGGTGTGTAAGCTGAACAGACCTTGTGTAAGAATCAATCTTGGCATGATGAGCTTTCATCTAGTCCATACCCAAGATGATGTTAATATCTGTAGACCTGAGGGCTATAAGTGATGCAAGGAATACAAGTCTGTCAACAAGGATTTCATTACCATGGCTTATTCTGGTAGTTTGCCATCTAGAACCTGGAGTTTGGATTTCAAGTGGAGTTGGAATATCACAAAATGACATGTCGTGCAAACGAGCATAGCCTTCAGAGATGAAGGAGTGAGATGCTCCGGTATCGAACAAAACCGAAGCTGGATAGCAATTGACAAGGAGGGTACCAAGAACGACATCCGGATCATCACGAGTGTCTTTAGCTGAGACGTGATGCACACATCCACGTTCAGTGGGAGCTGACTTGACACTACTCATCTTGCGTGATGGCTTATCACGGCCAACATACTTCTCAGGCTGGGGTGGAGCATAGCTGGTTTGTGAGCAGTCACGTGCATAGTGTCCTGGCTCTCCGCATGTGAAGCAAGTCCCTGAGGTAGGGCGTGGACCCGCTTTGACAAGCAGTCTACCAATAGGCCTGGGTGGAGAATGTAACTGAACTGGGTGAGGTGCCACATAAGAGGGCCTCGGTGAGTAACCGGGTGGAAGAGCGGAGTTCGGAACCCAAAACCGGCGCTTCTACAAGGTAGAGCCGGAGGAAGAAACCAAATCACGGGTGTGCTTACGAGACTCCTCGTAAGTGAGCTGAGCTGTCTCCGCATTAATGGCCTTGTTCACAAGAGCCTGGAATGTATTGCAATGGTGCAGGTGGAGATCACGACGCAACTTGGGGTTGAGACCCTTCCGGAACCTAGCCTGCTTCTTGGTGTCTGTGGACACTTCTTCTGTAGCATAGCGGGCGAGGTTCTCAAATTCTCTACTGTAGGCATCAACAGCCATCTTACTCTGGGTGAAACTACAAAACTCTTCTCTCTTGCGATCAACGAGAGCCTGAGGAATGTGATGCTCGCGGAAAGCCTCAGTGAAATCTCTCCAGGTGATTATCTGGCCAGCTGGAAGCATAGCCTCGTAGTTCTGCCACCAAATACTGGCAGGACCTTCCAGGTGATAAGCAGCATAGGTGACCTTATCACTTTCAGCTACGTTCGCAAAACGCATCTTGTGTGTGATACTATGGAGCCAGTCATCTGCATCGAGTGGTTCAATGGAATGATGGAAGGTGGGTGGTTTTAGACCGATGAAGTCATGGATGGACACAAACTCTTTGTGCTGATGGGAGGTATTCTCCTCAATACGTGCTAACAAGCGGTTAGACTCTCGCTTGTTCTTCTCCATCTCTGACATGAACTTTGCCAATGAAGACTGGTCAGGAGGATCCTCATCCCTACCATCTCCGTGGTTCCGGATATGAACAACAAAACTTCGATTAACCGGCAACATCCTGAAGAACCAACCAAGGGAACAAGGATGGATTCAGCATCATCATGAGGATGTAGATTATAGTATGAGAAAAATACTATCTCTTGAACTCCTAGGACAAATCCGGCAGCATAACAGCAGTAAACTGCTCAAAATGAGACATTCTGCAAAAGATGGGGTAGCACCATGCTCAACATCATTACTCTAGGTTCTGAGATGTTACTAAACAGGCTACACCAGAGGTACTCGAACTGGGATATGACTCTGATCAACCAATCCTAAGAGACTACGGAGTAGTAACACGTGATCCTGATAGACAGAGGAGGAAGCCTAGTTCCTTAACCCCGTAGGAAAGATAGGATGACTCAGATCAGAAGACATGAGGTATAAGGAGTAAAAAGAGCCTTACGTTCCCTTCCACAATCAATTCCCTTACATAACTAAAGAATTTCTAGACACAAGTTCGACCAGGTTGGCTTGGAAATCCTACAGGCAGTCAGGCTCTGATACCAAGGCTGTCGGGACCCCGATTCTAAGTCACACCGATCTAGCATGTAACACCTCATATCACTTTGCGGCCTCACGCACGGTATCCCCACGGGTGTCGCCTTACCATGGCCCGGGACCGTTTGCGCCTTTTGGCTCACGTATATGATAGTGTCGCTAGCATCCATTTGACAGAGAACCCGGGCCAACATGGCTAGTCATGAACCCAAAGCGGCACTAACTCATGAGGACAGGCATACATGAATCACATCGAGCATGTCGGTCATCAACGTGTGAATCTGGGCTGTAGCGCTGGGCTAACAGGACTCCAGATGTCACCGCGTGACATTTCCCCGAAGGGACAGACACAGGAACGAAGTGATACACATGCCGGCCAGTCAAGTGTTCCAAGCAGTAGTGCTGGGCTAGCAGGACTCCGATGGACCGGGCTGTAGCGGACTACTATCGCTCAGAAAGCACTAGACTACATTTCCCCATATGATAGGCTGCCAAGGATAAACAACTAGATTGTCGGACCCCACACATAGCAATACACATTACACGTACGCATAATATGCAAGTATGTGCTGTACAACATGGCATCACAACATAACGCAAACTCATATAGATAAAGGCCCAAAAGAGCCACATAGCATTAAATACAAGCAAGGGTCACATGACCCATCATTCAGAGCATACAAGCAACAAGCGGAAGCATTACATGTCTGAGTACAGACAACTACAAAAGGAAAGAGCTAGAAAGCCTGACTATCTACAAGACCCTCCCAAGGGTACAAGATCGTAGCTGAGGTAACAAGCTACTTGTCGAAGTCCAAGCGGAACTACTAGTAAGACAGATGTCTCATCTGCAAAACATAAATAAAGCAAACGTGAGTACAAAGGTACTCAGCAAGACTTACATCAGATCCTATCATATATGCATTAGTATCAAGAAGGTAATGTGGGGTTTAGTTGTAGCAAGCCAGCTTTGACTCAGTGGCTATCCTGTTCTACGACAACGAGAAACTTCTTTGAGATGAGGCAGCGCACACGAGTCCACTAATCACCACATCAATACACCACTAAGGATTCATCCTCGTCTCCCTACGAGAAGGCCATCAATAGCACTCACACTAGTCTTGAGCATTTTAGAGTATCCACTTTAAGTTGTCTATGTACCACGTAAGCATCCAAGAAGTCCATAACCGAGGACACGGCTATTCGAATAGATCATGATAACCCTGCAGGGGTGTCCTTCATCACACACGCTCTCGCCACTTACCGCCATGTACACGTCATGTATCTCGGCAACCTTCAAGCGGAAGCCTGCCGAGGGTGTCGGCCACGACCTGACTAACCACGCAAGACTCTAGTCCAGGTTTATCGCCTATTCGGGTTCCATCCGCGAGGAGATCCAGCCGAGGTTTCGCTCGCAGCCCCAAACGATGTGTACAGGGTTCCCGAGCCCACCATCCGGGTGCCACTCGGTACACCGGGCCACGTGTGCCTAGTCTGTCCCAAGTCCACCCTGCCGGGTGCCACTCGGTAGAAAAATAGCACTACCTACAAACACCAGAAACTATTTGCAACTCCTGGACAGAGCTCAAGGCGGTTAATAAGTCGAGAGAGCTTGGAGCGCCCGGAGCCCAATGTGTGGTAGTAGCTAGTCATTGGACAACTTAGACAGAACTCGGTTCTTAAGGACGGTCCCAATGAGACAACCCACCATGTACTCCTACATGGCCTCTCACCGCTACCTTTACCAAATCATGTTCACACGTTTAACTCTCAGCACCAGAACATATCACAACACTCCAATTCATTCCCGATGAACCAGACCTGACACAACTCTAAGCAATAGCAGGCATGGCATGGTAGGAACACAACATGGCTCAATCAATTCCTACACAGGCTAGTGGGTTTTAACTATTTACTGTGGCAATGACAGGTCATGCAGAGGAATGGGTTCAACTACCGCAGCATAAAGTAGCAGTTGAATCGTTGTTGTCCTAATGCAATAAATGAGAGCAGGGGCGAGAGAGTGGGATTGTATCGAAATGAACAAGGGGGTTGCTTGCCTGGTAGAACAACAAGGAAGGCACTGCTCCTCAGACAGGTACTCTGGAACTGTCTCCGGAGCAGGACCTATCGAGAAGGAACGGTGTTGGCAATCAAACACAAGCATATGCAACATTATGATGCATGAACATGGCATGAAGATGAAATGTTATTGGAGCTAATGCAACTAGCATTCATTTGGTTAAAGTCCATTTGAACTAAAGATTCAAATGTAACTCCAAAATAAGCTCTTAAATATGCCATAAGTGTGTTTTCACATATACAGCATGTATAGGTTGGTTTGTCATGCATGAAAATGGTACGGATGGATAGATTGAATTTTTCTGATAATTTTTCATATATAAATTATTTCAATCTGGGTTACGGTTGAATTTCTATGAATTTTTGAAGTTTTGAATATATTGTGGAATTTCCTGATTTATTTTAATACCAGAAAAGGATATATTGCGTCAGCTTGATGTCATCACTACATCAGCGGGTCAATGCGGCTATCCAGGTCAAACCTGACACGCGGGGTCCACCCGTCAGTGTCATGGTTAACTAACAGAGGTTAATTAATTTAAACTAATCCTAAACTAAAAATTAGCCAAGCCGGGCCCCACCTGTCATTGAGCCAGGGGAGGTCAAACCCCTTGGTCAACTGGGGCTAACGCGCCGGCGTTTAGCCGCCGGCGACAGCAGACGCGGCGGAGGGCGCAGGATTCGCCCTCCGGCGACCATTCGGGCGGCGGAGACCACGGGCGAGGAGCTGAGGCTCGCCCGCATCCAGGGCGGCATGTGGCAGCAGTGGGGACGGCCGGAGCTCGCCGGAGCGAAGCTCGGGGCGGCGGCCGGAGTTCGGGCGAGATGCGAGTGAGAGCTAGGGGGCACAGGAAGGTGAGCTGGGGCGTGCTGCGGGCTCGTGGGGAGGCACTGAGCGTAGTGGTGTGCTCGAGTGCGAGCTCCAGTAGCCGTAGCCATGGCGGCGACATGGCCGGCGGGGAAGAGCTCTCGGGCTCGTTACGAACGGCAGCTAGAGAGGGAGGTAGAGTACAGGGAGAGGGGGAAATGATGTCGGAGCTCACAGCGAGGCTAACGAGCGCAAGGGGAAGGTCGGGGATGCACTGACGTGGGCGAATCGACGACGGCGACACTCGGTGCAGGGGGTTGAAGATGAGCTCCAAGGCGGCGTCACGGGGCATCCGGCGATGTGTAGCTGGATGGGGACGAAGAAGAGGTCGTGGTGGAGCTCTGGGCTCAGGCGGAGGGCGAGGATGTGGCTCTGGCCGCGGCAACTTCAAGCGGCGGCGATGGTGGCGTTCGGCCGTGCGCATGAGAGAGAGACAGAGGAGGGGATGAGGCGAGGGAGAGTGCGAGAGAGAGAGAGGGAGAGGCAGGGAGGTGCGGGGCTTCGTCCACGTCTCCTGGGCGTCGCGAGAAGGCCACGGGGGCGTGAGGCAGGCAGGGAGGAGGTGGCGGCCTCAGCGCGCGCCGTGCCCGCCTTCGCCTCTGCCTGCTGGCAGAGGTTGAGGACGACTCGCAAGTCGCCAGGTGGGCTGGGCCTCCAATAGTACTGGGCCTATTGGGCCACCAGGTAGGTGGACCAGGTGAGCTCTGCTCTTTTTTTTTGCTATTTTGTTTTTGTTTTCTATTTTCTGACATTTGTTTTGATTTGATAAAAATACCAAATCATTTTATATTGCCCTGAAAATTATTGTAGGAACTAATTGGATTATTCCAAAGCCCCACATTAAAAATCAGAATTATTGGAGTATATTTGAATATATAACAAATATAAATCCAATACAAATAATTATGCATTAATTCCAAATGGCCAAAATAAATATTTATGAGCTCCTAAAAATATTGGTTTGAATTTTACCTCTCATCAATATTTTCAGAGAGAGACATGAACATTTTCTTGGACCCTTTTGGAGCACTTTTTATTTGGGTTATTTTCAGAAATGCTTCTGAGGGTTTCACAAATCCCCATTTCAAATTTAAAAGGAGTTTAAACATGATGCAAGCTTGAAGGGCTAGCCTAGGTCACACCAGAACTAGGGATGTGACAGGCGGCAAGTAGGATGCGTGGCTGATGGTGCTCCCATCGTCGACCGCCAGCGTGGCACCGCTTGTCTGGCGACTTGAGCGGGGGCGGCGACCTTGAGCTCCATCCCCGAAGACAAGCTGTCCCGTAGAGCGTTCGCGCTTGCGGTCATGGCGGATGTGGTGCCAGGTAGGAGGACGATGCGCTATGGTGTGGAGGTTAGCTGGGCGTTGCCACTTTAATTAGCGTATTCCGGTGAGGCCAAGCGTCCTGGTGCGTCATTAAGTCACTGGAGTTGGTTCCTCGGGTACCGAGCCTCTTAACGACGGCATACGATGGACGGCATGAATGTGGGCAGCTGGCGCCGGCTGGGAACACACTGCGCGACGGCACGAGGACGAGGGTTTTTGGTGTGCCAGGGTAGTCAGTTGCGGTTGTGGCAACATTGGAGATACCTTTTGCTCACATGCGGTCGACGCATGTCATTGAAAAAGCAAGACGACCCAACATGGTATCAGGTCCTGTGGATGCAGTTGGCCATGCTACACCACTCTGAGGACGCGTCCCGGCGCCCCGTTCATCCTCGACGAGCTGGGTGTTGGGGTGTGCTTGGATTGTGGCCAAAGCGCACCTTACCAAAATTTTAGTCATGACCCAAAGATTGGTCTTTCTTTGGATGGTTGCCATTTTTTTGTCATGCCATTGAAATCTAGCCAACTCTAGTTCATTTTTCTTGCCGATGTTAGCCAAATCATGGGCAACCAAAACCTCAACAAAATTTTGGCTACCCAATGCTTTGGTGGGGCAACCTTGGGCAGAAACCAAAGATACTGTTGGTCGTGCCACAGCACTAACGCCACCCTCGGCACACTGAAACCGACCACGTCTAGCGACGCTGAGCATGTCGCTTACCGCGATCGCCGTGTCTAGAGGCGCCATGTTGTTGGCCCCCACGACCCACATGAACGGTTGCCGGTGGTGAGAAGGTCGTGGGCCAGCTCCTCCATTGGACTAGTTTGCACTACGTCGTCCCGACAGGTGCGCCCCACATGTCGGTTTCCCTATTTTCCCGGCCATATTCGAGCGTCAGTGCTCCGCGTTACGCATTAGGCCTTTCACTATGTAGGCCAGGCGAGACCACTTATTGTTTATTTGAGCCGTTCAAGTATAATCATGTGGCATTTGCTTATTTCTCATTCCTCTCCAACCCTCTTGTCCATCGATCATGTCGCCCTCCGGTCGAGTTCATGCTCCCGCATGCCTCATTTGAATATTCCGCCGAGTATCATTCGCATGTGGGCCTAGACCATGCTTGTATTTCCAATGTTTATTTTTAATTTGTCCGACATGCATACAAACAAACGGTTCGTTTGAAGTTTCACTTTGCCTCCACTACGTGTCGCTTCGCGTCTTAGTTTTGACATCCCATTCGATTCATGCCCCGACACATGTTGACAAGATCGATTGATGTTCAGAGATCAATTGCGTGTCACGCAAGGAGATAATGGTCTGGTCTATTTCTATGATAGAAATGACCCGGGGGGGGGGGGGTCTGTGGGGATTATAGGGAGTATATTGTACGTTCATAAGCGAAACGAACGTATTGTACCCACCCTAGTCCTCTTTCAATCGATCTTCGGACCCCGAGATGAAATCGAGAGAGGTCGAGTGGGGGCATGTGTGATACCTAAGGTGGATTCAAAATTTTGAACTGGTGATCATAGCATCTGCAAATCATATATAAAGGGTATACAATGTTCGTTTCGTTTTTGAACGTACAATATACTCCCTCCTATCCTTTCTAGTTTACATATAAGTTTTATGTGTAGTTGAAGTATCTCTACTTTGATAAAAAAAGTATCAACATTGAACAACACCTAATCAATATTGTTAGATTCATACGTACTCCTAGATTTGTAATCGAGATGGTTTCCAATTTGTTTTCAACCACGTGAATGCGCTTGTTCTCGCGCATGCTCTTCCTACTAGGATTTCGCCATGTATAGCCAGTCCAATAGTAACTTTTTTTACGCTCCCTGTCCAATAGTACTAGTGGAGTACTGACAATATCTGTACTAGAGTATGTTGTGCTCATAGTTGTACTCCCTCCTTCCATTTATATAGGGCCTATGTGGAGGAGAGAGATGTGAAAGAGTAAGGGGAGTGAGCCCTCATGCAAGAGCCTAGCTATATACGCATTCCTAGTTAAATACATACAATAAATATGAAGAAAGAGATGGAGAGGAGATGGAAAAAAGTACTAATACAATAGCCAACCTTATAATTTTTTTGCGGGAAATAGCCAACCATATAGCCCACACTACTGTATGAGTGCATATAATAGATGATGGCTATAGATGACATGGCAGTTCCTTATAGCCATCGACTGGCTATATTATTAACCATGCTCTAATGCGTTTTTCAAAACCGCATTTGACTATTGACAAGATTAATAGTACATGAGATGTATAATGTGAAAATTATATCATTGGAAGCTCCTTTCACATACGTATCCCTGCCTTACCCTCCCTTTCGGTCACTTACTAGCGGACCCCATGCTTGCTAGGCCCCGCATGTCAGTTACTTAATGGGTTCGGCCACGTTAGGGGATCCTCCTCTGTAGTATACTCCCTCTATTTTTATTTACTCCGCATAAAATGACACGGGCAGGGGAGGGGGAGGGACGTCGGTTTGCTCTCAACTGTGGTCCCACAAGCGAGCGAAAACGCAAGACGAATCGCGTTCCATTCCGTGAGCGAAGTGGAGGGTCCAGTGTGTCGGGCTGCAATGCGAACGTGACAAGAGTGATGTACAGTCAAAACTGATTGACCGGTCATCACCAGATCCACTATTCACACCAGAAACTTCGCTGCTCGGCCTACGCCAGCCACTGCCCTAAAACCACACCTAATCTCCAACCCCTTCCCCCATCTTCCGATCCACTAGCCCGCATCAAGCGTCCCCTAGTTCATCGAAAAGCCATGGTGCACCATAAGATCATGTACTACAAGATGCTGACGCCGGAGCGCCGCTCAGAAATCGCGGCGGCGGTCAGCGCCAGAGACCTCCGTTCCCAAGATCGCTTTGCGGTGGGCCAATCCCCGAGTTCTCTGGAGCCAAGCTACGAGGAGGAGGAAGCCGATCCAATGTTCATGGCAGAGGTCGCGGCACAGAAGGCCCCCGATGGGTATGGGACGATGGACATCGACTTCGTGTCGGCGTCCGAGACCCCCATGGTGCAGGCGGACCAGCGGTTCAACCTGGTGATACTAAAGGAGGACCGGGAGGCAGAGGCTCAACTCGACGTGGAGCGTGCGCATGCTGCTGCCATTGAGGCTCTCCTGCAGGCAGAACCGGACATCGAGGATGTGAACTCAGCGTCGGAGGCTCAACTGACGTGGAGCGCGCGGATGCCGCTGCCATCGAGGCCCTCCTGCAGGCGAAACCGGGCGTCCTGGACTTGAGCTGGGTGGCAGAGGCTCAACTCGACGCGGAGCATGCGGATGCCGCTGTCATTGAGGCCCTCCTGCAGGCGGAACCGGACGTCCTGGACTTGAACCAGGCGGCGAAGGCTCGACTTGACGCAGAGTGCACGGATGCCGCTGCCATCGAGGCCCTCAACAGGCGGAAGCGGACGTCCTCGACTTGAACCGGGCAGTGCTCTCGTCCATGCAGAGCGCATGCACGCTCCGCATGAACAAGTAGCTAGAGGCCGAGGACAACCATGGTGTGGAGACACACGTCGGCAGCTATGGCTGGTTTGCGCCGGCAGCCAAAGATAACGAGGTCATCTCGTTCCGCGAGCAGTGATAGTTTTTCTTTATGTTGTTGTTTTTATGGATCTTTTGCTGTGTAAAAACATATATTGTTATGTTAGTCGCCTGACTTGGGTCAGTCTACCATTTCAGGCGGTTGGATGAATATCCTACGTCTCCTAACCCTTCTTCCTCACCTCTTCTTCTTCCCCAACAGACCACCGCACGGGCCGTACGGATACTCCCCAACATGCGGTTGGATAAACATACTCTATGAACGAAAATTATGTGTCAGAGGTAGGACGGTTGAGTTTGGTTTGTTCACTGAGATAGCACGTGTCACTGAGGGTGCGTTCCCTTGGTTGGGTTTGCGGCGTGCATGAGCGACTGTGCATGTGAGGGTGCGGTGCGACCGCGGCGTGCAGGAGCGACCGTGTGAGTGTGCGGTGCGACCACGACAGCCGTGCGAAAGTGTACCTCATTTTCATTTTGAAAAATTTAGGCAAGCTTGGCAAAAATGTGTGGCGAAGTATGGCAATGCAAGACCTAGACCCAAACAGGATAAGTGCGTAGTACTCCGTACTAGGAGTACTTGCGCTAAAAAAGAAAGGATGGGTTTTCCTTTACCGGATTAATCGATACAAATCCTCGTTTCACGTGTCAATTAATGCGTATTTTTTCTCCAAAGCCCAAAGAGCTAACCATCTCACACCTCATCGCTTGATTAATGCAGCGCCATGCAAACCAACCGTCTCACTTCCGCATGCATGCAGGGGATATTAATGTCCTTGGTTGCTAGTACGAGGCAAATCACAACAATTTTTCCTCGATTAGTGTTAGTGGCCTTTTGCAAATTGTAATTTTTATATACTCTCCTTGGGTACAAAAAAATGGAGGTAGTAACTATATTTGACTTCCTTCCCCATTGTGGTGATGTCGACGATATCTCGAACGTTGTGGTTTGGCGAAGTGCGTTCTACAGAGAACACCATTGAGGGATATCACGGTAAGTGGTTCGCAAGTGCTGCCTGCAAGCCGAGACAACCGCCTTATTTTCATCCCGGAAGTCTGTTGAACCAACAGACGCGTAAATGTACTAGTACTACTCATACACAATAGCGTCGTCCGTCCAGCTTAGTGCGGTGAGATGGTTTCTCAAAGAAGACGATGGAGAAGCAGAGTCAGCGAAGAGTGGAATGATGGTTGCTTCGTCTGTGCTTTGTTATTTGACGCCTCATTGCTTTGTGATTTGTGATGGAAGGGACAGGGGAGTAGACTCTATCCTCTATACTATACATGCGTCCAAGGACGGGAGAAAGAGGAGAGACGTTGCATTTTTCTATTCATTCAATCAATCAATCAATCAGGGAGCTTCAGTTCCATCCTTTTGGCTTTGGCAACACCGTCCACAATGGTTCCCACGCTGCCAAAAGCTATTTTCACATTTGGCTACACATTGTGGATGCCCTTAACCGTACCACTTGGTTTTGCTCCTATGTGCTATCTATACAAATCTCAATTATATTGATCTAAAAAATGATAGAATCAATATTAGTAAAAAGGAGGTGATTTTGCCGCGCGGATGGCGGGGGAGGTTTCTTATTTTTAGAGGATGTTGTCCTGGCAGTTTGCTAACATGCGGTCCCACGTGTCAGTGCTTTACCAAGGCGATCCGCTTCCCACATGAGGCAGAACAACAGCAGAAGCAACATGTGGTTAACTTGAAGAAGACGAGGGAGAAGCGGATTCAGCAATGAGTGAAATGATGGTTGCTTCGTCCCTCCAACTTCTTTTTTTAGCATTATTACTTCATCCCTCCAACTTAACTGCGGGAAAGGTGCAACTTTGTGATTTGACGCCTCATTGCTCATCACTACACCGGCGCCATGACTAGGTGCTTCACCCTGGCTACTCTGCACTGTATTCCGGTATGGCACGTGGACCCGGTAGCTTGATGCCCCACATGTCGGCGAAAGGGACTAGAAGGGGGAGTACACGACACGACGACCTAGTGAACTATCACTTGTACTCTATATAGTACTAAATTTTGCTATTTCGCACGATCCATCGATACAAAACCGATTAAACAGGAAAGGGTGGGATTTTTCCCGCTTGGTATATGATACTGGCCATACATTTGAAAGGCAATTTTAATGTATGCAAATTGAATAATTTAGTAACAAAGTGATATCTAGTAAAACTAAAAACACATATGATTTATTGTGTTAGAGTGTAGTAGTAGTGATGTATTGCATAGTTGTTAGATGTAACATGCGAGAACGTGTGGAGGTGTAGTTTTGGAGGGCCTACAGAGAGAAAAGCGTAATACGTTCACCACTTCAGAATAAGCTGATTACGGTCACTATATACGTTTTGCGGTGATGATACGGTCACTTGCTCACGGTTCAGCATCGGATTGCACTCTGTTGACCGGCCAAATAGTCTGCGTGGCACCATGTTGACTAGTTAAATTGACCATGTTCCTTGTGGTTCCCACCTGTCAGTTCGCATAGGGAAAAGGTCAGATAAACACAAATTTACTCAGGCACGACAAGACTCCACCCCATGCGCGGGAATCACCTGGTTGTGTATGTGTCTGTGAGGGCCTGATGTGTGCGCATGCACATGTAGGTTGAGCACTTGAGCGTGAGAGTGTGTGTTGGTCGTGTGGTGTACTGGTGTGTGCATGCATGCATGCGTGTGTGCATGTGAGTATTGCGTGCATGTGTGGCTGCGTGTGTACATGTGAGTGTTGCGTGCATGTGTGGGTGCATGTGTTCGTGTGAATGTTGCATGCATGCAGCCTGTGTGCATGCGTGTGTGTGTGTATAATCACCACACCAGCTCCTGTGTGTTAAAACAGACGACTCAGCATACCAATACAAGGCCACCTTGTCCACTGTGCCCGCGGTCATGACTTCGAACCACCGTCCAATATTTTTTTGTCATTTGTTTTCATTCTTACTAGCAAGATGCCCGTGTGTTGCACGTAACATAATGATGCATTTGTATGACTAGTTTATCTTGTGAGAGAAAAGGATGAACGAGGGAAGGCCTTATTTGCAATTGTGGAGAGGTGTGTGGGTACCTTTTTGCAAAATTGTCATAGTTTCTTTCCTATCCGTCAGGTATAAATCGGACGACCTATATTGCAGGATGGCAGGCACACCATCATCACCAACTCTGTTTTTTATAAGAGTGTATTTTATCCCTACTCTTATAAGAAGCATAGTCGGTGATGATGGTGTGCCAATCATCCTGCAATATAGGCCGTCCAATCTATATCTGACGGATAGGAAGGAAACTATGGCAATTTTGCAAAAAGATACCCACACCCCTCTCCACACTAGCTTGCAAATAAGGCCTTCCCTTGTTCATCCTTTTCTCCCACAAGATAAACTACTCATACAAATGCATCTTGATGTTCCATGCAACACATGGGCATCTTGCTAGTATTTTATAAGAGTGTAGATGTAGAGTAGATACAAGCCGACAGGTGGCACTACAATAAGAACCCCTCTTTAGCAACACATCCTTTGCAACATTCTAATGATGTGTTGTAAACTAGCTGATATAGCTATGCATATATGCATTGGAAGGTTATGTGTTGTTGATCATATGAACAACAACAGATGCTATCTAATGTAGTCAATGCGTTGCCATGCTATTACACATCTGATGTCCATGATTATGAAGCCCGAACCTTTGTCTAGTAAGGGATGTGTAGTAAAGATATAAAAAAATTATTTATATCTAATAAGTATAGTTACATTTTAATTCTGACATCATCCATACGTGCACAGAATAAATAGAAATAGAAAATGGGGTACTGCAGAGTCGAACCTGCAACCTCAGGTGTAGTAGAGAAAGTAGTCAGCTAACCGAGGCAAGCAGAGATCACGGTCGATTTAAGATTAGCGCGCTATCTATACTTTCCTCTTTGTGGGCAATGGACCAACTCTGCTCAGCTGGGCCTTAGAGAGCGACGGCCCACAGAGGTGTGCACCGGGGAAGTAGCGGTGAATCGGGCCGCCGTTGAATTATTTTCAATGTCGAGTAGTTGTTTTTTGCGGGTTTTGATTTGTACTCGATTCTAAAAAATAAAGTTGTTACTTGTACTTTACTGAAAATAAAATCTACATGTAAGAATTCGCAAAATATAATACTAGTTGTACGAAGTAGTTTCTTTTAACTAGATGTACGAAGTAGTTGTTACTTGTTACTTTTACGTTGCACTAAAAGAGATTGCCACCTTTATGTTCACTAAAAATTAAGCCATCAAAACTTTAATATATATTTTATATTACCAATTTCACTTAAATAGGTAGAAAAAAATTGAATTTTTCTCACGTAACTAAATATTATTCATGTCATTTTAAAGAGTTTTCATTTTTTTGAAAAGTTCATGGAATTTTAATTAGTGTTCACCCGTATACAAAAGCAAATAATGTGGGTATTTAAAAAAATCAATGTCTATTTAAAAAAAGTAGTTACAACATAAATGTTCGTCATGTATTTAAAAAAAATGTTAATAATGTTTTTCAAAGACATTCACTTTGCGTTTTCAACAAATTCAAAGGGAATTTAACTGTTCATCATGTACTTAGAACATTGTCTATATAAAAAAGTCATGGAATTTTCAAAAGTTTTCACACATTTTAAAGGAAATTTTTCATTTAGATGTTTATCATTGACAATGGATCCACTCATCGGGATCTAAAGGAGGCACTCAAACTCCTTTGGGAACCTATAACAACATTTTAGGAAGCCCATGACTAGACGCAAGTGGACGACGTCCGCTTGTCCGCAAGCGTCGGCGAACAGAAAAATTGAACAATTATTGAAGTAATGAACATTAGTGCAATTTTTGCTTCGCGGACAAGTGGACGCCATCATAACCTAGTTTATTGGTCGGTATTAATGGAACGAGAAAGTGGTTGGCTGCAACAAGGTTACAATGTCTAGGTTCTTGGCTCCTTGGGGCACGTCATGGGTTGGATGCAAGCGTCTCAGAATCCATGTCACATGGCCATGCTTCTCCTTATCGGATCACATGAGGGGCCCAGAGTATATCTCATCGGAGCGGAGGGGGAAAATCCCGTCTTGCTCAACCATATCTCGCGGCATGGGTCTGGAAAAGATCGAAATCGACCTTTATAACAACTCAGTTATGGAGTAGCATTTGGTCATCCCAAAGAAGATTGGTCACAATCACGAGTACATGCACTAGCTCAAGTCTTAGGACACAGTATGGTTGTTGTACTAGAAACTCACATATGATCTATCACTCGTCTCACGGTTTGGTCTGTCCAATCTGATATCCATCCGAGCTCGTGTCCGGTCTCCTGTATCTGACCTCGAATCCGATCAAATCAATGTAGTCCGATAAGCATCCATTGTCCCATGGCTAGTGAGATCAACCCATCCACCGTATTGCATGTCTGTTTAGTCCGATATGTGTCACTTTCCAACCATGGGCTATTTAGAACAATGTTTTACTTAGTTATGATTTTAGTTAGTTATGACTTTACTTAGTTATGATTTTTAATTGAATGGTTAAGTTTTTCCAGACCGGTTCTTTTGGTTCCTAACCTGTATAAGCCCCACCCTCCCCGAGTATGTACTCTTGCCCCCTCTCACCTAAATCAAACTAACGGAGAGGTATTTCCTCCATTCGACCATGAATGGCTTAGCTTAGTTTCATATCCAAGGGACCTGGTAAGGCTTGGATGAATGAGAAACAAAAACATATTTGAGGCGATGTTGTCTTTGAATCGAAGTCAAGCACTTATCTAGTACCTGTCACACTTGCTAACCATCAACACCCTCCTACTCTAGTGTCATCCCTCAAATTTGTCGTATCGTCATCCTTTCTCACCTCCACCTCAAAGCCACATCTTATCTGCTCCCTGCCGCTCTTCCTGCTTGCAATCCTATCGTCTCCCGTCAACCCCAAACCCCAAGTGTAGGGTCGATTGTAGAAAAAAGAGCCACTAGGATGGCTGGTGATGGTGACATCGATGATGACTCCATTGACCTAGTTGACTTTGGCCTCAACTTAACAAATGGCTTGGGGACGATGACATCACTAGCTAAGAACCGTTTTATCTTCCTTTTAAGCAGTATAAAGACATACTCCCACCGTCCCAAAATAACGGTCTCAACTTTAATAGAACTTTGTACTAAAGTTAGTACAAAGCTGAGACACTTATTTTGGGATGGAGGGAGTATTTATCTATCTTATTTACCTTTCTCAAGTTAGTAGTATTTATGTTTCTCTTCATTTGAGCAATTTTTAAAATTTGAAATTACTTGTAATAATACAATAATTTAAACAGTTAGTAAATAATTTAAAATAATTTTAGTTTTAACTAGAAGCATCCAGAACTTTTTTTTCTCGCTCTCCTATTTACCATTGAGTATTTTTCCTCACATTTCCCTTTCTCTTAGCATGTTAATACATTTTTCTGAGACTCACATGTCAATTAGTTTACAAGTTTGTAAAAAAAGTCAGCGGAATTCAGTCCCGCCATTATTTCTATTATTTCCCTCCATTTTCCCACGTCAATGATTCCCCTCCATCTAATTAAAAAAACTGAAGTTGCTCGGTTGTTCCACAAAATCTGCCCCTCATCTACTTGACCACCACGCGCACGGTTCCATCTTCCCCATCGACGCCTCCACTCATCACGAACCCCGCCGTTGCCGCAAAGTTCACATTCCTCCTTCACGCGCCATCTCTCTCTCCACCTAGCAGAGTCGTATGTCACCGCACTCTCTCCACGTAGTTGCGCCGCGGGCGAGCCCTCTGCATATCGTTGCTGCAGAGGAACTTCGCCCTGTACTGGTCGGTCGTGCGTCTAGTAGCAGCTTGATCGAGCACTCCACGGAGGCAATGCAGCTCGTTGTCCCCAACCCATTGACGTGCTCACCAACCTCGCATGGAAGATATCTGAGTCCCCCGTGTGCCACGTGATTGGCTGGGTCACCAACCTTCACTCCTCCAAGTTCAGATTCCTCATCGCCGAGCACCTCAGTGTCAATGCGCAGGACGTGCAGGTAACTCAATGAATCTTCTGAATGTAACCATGAATCCATGATTAATTACCTCGATCGAGCTTATAGTCGGAGTGGTGGGTGGATAATTGTTCCAGCGTGCTCCTTGGAGATCTTCTCCCTAGTGGCCGATTTATTCTCTCTCCGCCTCTCCCCACAGAAGCGAAGGACCCTCCCCTGCATTGTCGTCTCCTTTTGTCCCTCTTCTTCTTAGTAGGCCAACAAGTACAGATCTGCAGTAAGCATCTGACAGTGACAGCTGCACTCCTTTCCTCATGTCATGCAAATTATAGTACTAATCCTAGAATTGTCGTGTCCCATGATTGGATTGGAAGTGGAGGCAGATGCGAACCGAGGGGGACGAGGTCAAGTCTATTAGCTCTGATAGATGTAAGCAATTTTGATGCATTCTGAAAAATAGCATACTACATATCTAGCTTCAGGCTTCGAGGTATTTTGCAGTTTGTAATAAACATAAATAGCTCTTTTCTTGTACTTCATATATGTATGCCCACATATGCTTCTGAAATATCATGCAGTACAATTTTTATTTTACTCAAGGACCAAACTTCACGCTTTGATATTCTTTTTGTAATTGTGTGTTAAACAAAAGTAGCTCAGTTCTTGATATATGCATGCAGAATTGCATACATATGCTTCTGAAGACAGTGTAATCTGAATCTTTTACTTAAGGACCTACCTTCAGACTTCGAGCAATATTTTGTACTTATGAAATAGTTATGCTCTTGTTTTTGTTATGTAGAATGATCTGATAAGTTATAACACCACAACTTCTTATTTAGCAAAAAGTGTTCAACCTAGAATTTTGCGACATACAATTTGATGATCCTCAGATGCACTTTGGACAGCAAAGCATCATCTATTATTTCGAACACATGGTGTGCTCCCCTGATTTGTGTGCACCCTTTTCTTATATTAAATAGTGTAGGATGCAATTTGTATGCTGGGCACATGCATGACAAGAAGGTCAACAGAATAGCAATAGATGTCTTCCCTTCCACCACATACCAAGAACAGTGACTTCTGCAACTACCAAAGAAGTGTATGTTATGCATGATTTTTTGCATATTAAGTTTATGTTATGCATGATTCTTTGCAGGTTTTAAATTGCCTACGTTAGAAAATCTTTCTCATCTACTTTCTTTTATATATGTAATAGGTTGGCCCTATATTATTTTGAAGAGCTTGGGAGATCAAAACGAGAATGTTGCTCTTGCTACACTCTAAAGTATCGACAAGAATATAAAACTGATGGCATTAAACTTGGTAATGAGTTTTGAGCAGTACGAGTTGATGCTATGTTAGCAAAATATGATCTGTTGATATGACAACTAAAAAAGGATTAAAAGTTATTGGTCAGACGACAAAATTAATTATCACAGGACCTTCAACCTTTCTATATGTTGCTCCTCTAAATTTTACTGCTCTATTAACTTGATTTTATCTAACGGCTCATTACTGATATCATTTCTCTATTGTTGTAGATTGCCAAGGTAAATTGAGGATGCATGTCTCACATTCATAGAAGGCTCAAGAAGGGGTACGTACTTCTAGATAGCTTCACATTACGTTTTGGAATGTTGTTTCCAGAGTTGATGATTCAAACATTATGATTTATAATGGTCGAGATGCCAATGGCAAGGCCAGGAATCGATTATAGTTTAAGTCTTGTAATCTTTGGACCGTGTTGTTTGTAATGCAACAAAGCCGATTTAATATAAGAGATCTTTTTATTTACTATATATTTTGGTTCATATGCACTATCACCATTGACCTAACAATTGTGCGTGAAAATATATAAAATAAAATTAATCATACATGCAATGTATCAATGCCTCTTGTTGTAATGATCTGTTATGTCCATTTTGGAAATTCTTTTGTGCATGGTAGGCACCAACGCATTTGAAGAGTTGTTAGACTCTAACTCTATACGTTGCAAACTTACAACACTTATTCACATCATTTACCAACGCATCTATAGTTGTTGTTGTAGACCCTTGCAACGCCACCAATGGCAACACATACTAATGTGTTGGTGTAGCCGTTAGCAACACTTATATGGACATACGACAACGCACCAATGCGTTGCTAAAGGGGGGTTCCTGTTGTAGTGTGGGCCCGATGGTAGTGAGATAATGTGATGCAACACTAAAGGTGCCACATGGAGCGTTTAACTAGTCAACTAGTCGTGTCTTGAGCAAATACAGAGTTGTACGGTGAGCCCGTGACTGTATAATAACCACAAAACGTAAATGGTTACCGTAATGAGTGGATTCTGAAGTCCAATGTACGTATCGTGCTTTCGCTTCAAATACAATGATCATCACTGTATATATTGCGAGAGAAAGATGGAACATGCGTGAATGTGCCGGGAGCTTGCTTTTAGAGGACCTGCAGATAGTTTGTGTGCGTACGTGAAATGGGCGTAGAGGGGGTATGCAATGGAGAGAGAGATGCTCTTCGTTTCTCTTAATTATGACTAACTTTATATATAGTATAAAAATATACAAATTCACAGTGCGGAATAAATATCATTGTGGGCACCATGCAATGCAAGCGTTCATACTCCTCCATGTAACTTTGTAATGTTGTATATATGTAGAAATTCTAAAATATTTTTTTGGCCATACTTTATTCAAAAGGAATGTTGTATGCGAAATAAACATGAAGAGAGGGCTTTTTAGATCAACGGGGTACGTGATGTAACATGTGTGAATGTGTAGTTGATGCATTTGGTAGGGCCTAGAGAGGTATGTGTGTGTATTACGTATTCGAGAGAGGCATGGATAGAGGGGCTGACAGGTGGGAGGGGCGTGGGAGAGATAGCACGAGAAATGAGAGTGGTCTAGAGAGAGAGACTAATATGATGTCAGGGCGAGAGATTCCCTTGAGTGTGTATACGCAAGGGGGAGTGGATAGAGGCACCAGGAGAATATATTTTTTCTGTGTGGTGTTTGCGTTGCTATGTGTGGGTGTGAGAAGATAACGAGATGTGGTGTCAGAGGGTGTGTCAACGTGTGAGGTCCGGTGGGTCGAGGTGAGGCCCTTCGTTCGGTTCCGTCCTGGGCCACATTGGTCGGCCCGTGACACATTTAGGGAGACCCATGGATGACTAGTCGTACAAGACAAAGATAGCATAATTGTGAAGGACTCTATGTCCACTGACCAAGCCGGCTAGGATTTGTAACCCTAGTTTCTCGGACTAAGGTAACCCCTTTACCTCTAATATTACTATTCATCCAACCTAACTTTAAGGGGCATCCTACACAATGCTCTGCTAGAATCATACTCCTCGATTAGGAAGAGAGGTGAGAGACAATGTGTGAGAGACAGGCCTAAAGATAATGTGCGTACAGGAGACATGTAGGCAGGTCTATGTATATAGAAAGGGTCAATGGGGATTGTGCATGTGTATGCTTGAGAGAGGTAGAGTGCTTGTGATAAAGGTTAGTGAAAACAATCGTAAATGGTTATGAGAGGGGGGGAGGGTTATATCGAGAGCATGTGTGCGAGAAAGACACCTCGGGAGAGAGTGTGTAAGCATGTGTGAGAGACCACCGATGGAGAGTGAAACTACATGTACAAGACTGCTGTACACAGTGATTAAAGATATAAATTGTATCCAAATATTAGGATGGGATCATGATATTTGCAATTCGCGTAAGGAACGGTCATTGATCCATCAAACATCTAATTCTATTGAATTTGAGCATGTCTATATTATTATTCGACACAATTGATCCACATAGTTAGTATTTTGAACTCCAGACAATGCATCGCTTTAGCAATCGAATATAAACATGAGTATAATTCATGTTGTGTGTGTAAAGCACATTATACATACGAAAGTTACACAATGAACATTATAAAGAGCTACCAATGAACTAGCATACATTTGAATTCAACTTAAGGTGGTTTAAAAAAATCGAATTCAACATGAAGTCCATTCAATTATTTGAATTTGATATCATGACATTTGTAAATCATACCTAAATTATGGGGGCGCCAATCTTTGCTCTTATTTTGTACATAATAGCATATGTAGTCGTGTACAAAATAAATTCTAATTTAGCTCCTCCACTCCAAAATAATCGTAGTTATAGGATTTTCAAGTGTCAAAATTTCTAAAAGAAGCGGATAATTAAATGAGGTTTTCAGACATACAAGGTCAAATTTAACATTGTCTATTTAGGTCAATCCTCAAAGTTGAAGAGTACTCTAAATGTGAATGCATGTGTTTCAAAATTTCGAGCGAAGCGCCAAAAGAGCCTCTACTCGCCCGAAACCACGTGAGACCAATGTTTGGTAGTACAAGGAAATTACTTTTCTAATAACTCCAACCCGTGAAACGTACCGGCCCGATGTCCAACGGTCTAAACCGGGGTAGGTTCGTAGCTTCATCTAGACGCCACGCAACCGCCTCCGGAAAACATTCATACACAATGGCCGCCTAAGCAAACATGCGCGCGGCCGAAATCGCTCCCGCCCACTATTTGGGACACCTGGGATTACCATCCCACCCCCGACCCATAGTAGGTCCGAAATTTAAGAGGGGGGAAAAGTTTGTACTTTCCCAAAATTTCAAACAAGCGCGTCCCATCTTCTGTTCAAAAAAGCCAAAAAACAAGCGCATCCCAGACTGAAACATGGTTCTACCCCCTCCCCCCGCCCACCCGTCTGATTCCCCATTTGTACTCCGTGGGTGCAAAAACTACCTCTCCACCAACGGCGAAACCCCAGCGTCCTCCGTCCTCCACCCCATTCCACCCATCAACTGCCACCCTCCTCCATCACGCCGGAGCCGATACCCCGACATCGTCGTCCACCGCAACCTGAACCGCAACGCCCTCCATGGCTAGTAGTTGAAGTGGAGGCCGAGCCGTCCATACCCGAGCTAGTTCAACCATGTCGTCGTGCACCTCACCGCTGCCGCTCCAACTTTGCCACCCTCCACCGCACCAGAGCTGTTCCTGCTACATCGTCCTTCGCCGCCTTGGATCTGTTTCCCCTCCGCCAACATACGGTCACGGGAACATAGTCAACAGTTTGGCCATGCGTTCATCCAAGCCTGCACCCTCCTCCAAAACATCGGTTTCCCCGGCAAAAAGAAGTAGATCGACGCGACATGTGGAGGTGACCACACCTGCAACCGAAAATGGTACTCCTCTTCCCTTATTCGTGCAAATCTTATATGTCTGCTTGCACAGTAGTCATCGCACAGAACACACTATTTAACCGCTTCTTCTTGATACTAGATGTTCCTAGTAACTCGCGATGCACAAGGTTTATCCTCATATACTATTTCACCGTAGCTAGAGGTCCGTCGCCCCCCTGAATTTCAATTCATGGTCAGTTGATTCCCAATTAATGGGAGCATTCCCCAGTGTAACAAGCTCTAGTCCGCCTATTACGCCGAGGAAGTAGCGCCTCAGTGTTTATCTTAGGGGCGTGTGGGGCCTAGAGCTACTGGCGCCCGATATGGAGGTCGGCCAAGATTAAAGGGATGGCCTAGGGGCACTGCCAAGAACGAAGGTGGTGTGAGGTCGAGGGGAGGGCGGGGCGGTGGAGGCAGGGGACTGGGCCGGTGGTCGCTTGCGGTTCGGGAAAGATCGTCAACAGTGACTGGCGGGAGGTAGACGAAGGCCATCTGCCCGTTCCTTATAGATCGGACGGTTCATTAAAAAATCGTCTGACCTATTTATTTTCAGTCGACTGTTATCTTGATATGACCACATGTGGTGGTGTGCTGGAGGAGTACCTGCATTTCCTATGCTCATATATTACAAAATCATATGGAGTAGAATCTAATTTTGTTTGCCATGCAATGTTGTAGAGCTATCATTTGTCTCGTGTCATTTATTTTTCAGCCACCTACTAGTTCTGCACACACTTCACCCATACTCTCACTATTGTGTTTTTAAGCAAGGGTATTTCAGACTCTGCTGCGATGAGAGAAGCAAAAAAGAAAAGAGAGAACTCCCTCCGGCGTCGTACACGGATAGGCCAGACACGTTTCAGCCTTATAATAGGTGCAATGTCAACAGATGGAGACGGTAAACGTAGCTCTGGAGTTATGACCTTGCTCGCAATGAACCACCATCCCAGGTGCTTGCTTTAACTTTGCGGTGTCATATGTGGTTACATGTTCCATATGGTGTCTAGCTTGTATCCGGAAGGCCGAAGTCGGTCTTTATTGAGATAAGTAAATATATTTTTTACATGAACCACCATCCCATGAGCACCAGAAGATAAATAGCTAGTCAGGGCACTGGCCGAGCTAATGACAAGCCCAGCAAAGAGAGGCATCACCTGGAAGCCAACAAAATCCACGATGGTGGCGAAGCAGCCCGCCTCCCACCAGGCTCTAAAGTCCTAGATGATCATGCTCACCACTCCAGTCGGATGTCTAGCTTGTATTGCTTCCAATTTGGTTAAATTGCATCTGCTTAGCTTACACATTATACCTTTGAATATGACATGCCTTTCTGTTTTTGGTAGATACTAGTACATCTGTGTATTAACCATGTTCTTACATCGAACTAATGTTCTTGTGTAACCCTCATCAATCACTTATGATGAGGCAGTCAGGCAAGTGGATTACTCCTCATTTAAAGAATGCAGCGTCAGCCTCCCGACATGATTCTCAAGAAACAGTAAGGCTAGATGAAGATAGTGAACGTAGCTATGTAGTTGATTACCGCATTTCCCCTAAACTAGCATCACAGGTGCTTGCTCTAACTTGGCAGCCTGATATGTGATTGCATGTTGCATACGGTGTCTAGATTGTAATTCTTCCAATTTGGTTAAACCGCATGTGCTATTCTTCTTTGCTTATACATTATACCTATTAATGTGAAATGCCTTCCTGTATTTAGTACATAGTACATCTGTCTATTAAGCATGTCCTCACATAAAACTATTGTTTTTTTGTATCCGCATCAATCAATATGACGAGACACCTTCAGTATATGCAGTGTGATATTAGTTGCATCTTTGATATGATTTATAGCATGCGCTTCTTATAAATTATTGAAATGCCATTTATGATGGGACACTTTTAACTTGGCAGAGTCATATTGGTTGCATCTTTCACGTGGTGTCTAGTTTGCATTGCTTCTTATTTGGTAAAATGGTTTCTGCTTAGTTTACACAAACAGTTGCGAATATGCCATGCTGTCCTGTTTTCCGTATTATTCCATCCTGGAATCATGTGTTTGCCTTACATCAAAGTAGTGATTGTCAGTATCATGCACGAATGAGTTATGAAGAGTGAATTTTATCGCTTTTTCTTGTCGGTTTTACTTGACAATTCAAAATCAATAAAGCAAAAGGAACTTAGCAAGGAAGCAGATGAAGGTGCTCCTTCCAAATGGAGGGCCTCTATAGATTCTACTCCTCCATCCCCCCAAGATGATTTCCAAGACAACACATGCATAGACACTCAATGTAGCTATGTTGGTGATGAGCAGGTCTCCCCTAGTGCACCATCATAGGTGCTCCCTCTAACTTGTCACTGTTATATGTGGTTGCATGTTATGTATGATTTCTAGCTTGTATTGCTTCTAATTTTGTTGAATTTCATCTGCTTACTTTACACATTATATTTGTGACTAAGACACGTGTTCCTGTTTCTAGAACATACAATATCTGTCTATCCCACCATGTTCTTGCATCAAAGTACATTTGTTCTGAAGAACTAAACTGTTATTCGTTTTTCTTGTCGGCTTGACTTGACATGGCATAGATAAAGAGGAAGCAAGATAGAATGACACGGAAAGGGAAGCAGAACAATCCTGCAGATTCTGCTGGTACTGATGGTGCAATAGAAGGTCGAAGTCCAGCGAAAAATTGTACCGATAGGGTATCCCATGCTACACGAGCTGCAGAACAAGCCAAACAGAAACAAACAGCTGCCACGAAACAAGCAGAGACAACCCTAGTTGTAGCAACACTTTCCAAAGTACCACCAGCTACACGATTTACTCGTTGGTCAACTCAGCTAGCAACACGTTCCCAAGCTCCCTTGCCACCTGACACTACTTCCGAAGCACTCTTGACACAAGATGAGTGGGCAAGATCAGATGAACTTTGTGAGCTTCAACATCAAGAAGGTAGTTGCTGGAGTCAAGTTACAGTTGCATGCTTCTTTATATGTAGTCCCACAGTTTGATGTACACTAACACTTCCTATGTTTGTGGTTGGACTAGCACCTAGGCGCAAGAGAAAACAAACATCAGGGATAATGCTCGATAGGTTAACTAAATCTAGAGGAGGAAGAATGGAGATCCATTTTGAGGCAGGTTTAAAAAGGCCACGTGATGCTACAGAGTCAGCCAAGTTAGTGTCAGAGGCAGCGGTTGCTGTTAGCTGTCATGTACGTATCCTCCCAACAAGGATTTAGTACAGGAATGACAAAGACGAAACCAAGTTCAACACCTTCCTTGACCATTTATCTGTAAGTATGGTTATGTATGGAAATTAGTAATATCGTCTTGATCTGTCCAACACTTTCTAGGTTGCTGATAATGAGACTCCCATAATTTTCAATAGATGTGGTTCAAGTTGGATAGCCAAGATGATGAAACCAAACAAGCTTGCACCCATGTTTTCAAGTCTGCTCTGCGACAGAATCGGTATAACTTGAGGAAAACTCACTCGCACAAACATCTCCAGTGGAAAATATATCTGATGAAGACTGGAGAGGCCTCGTTAAATACTGGTCCGATCTGAAGTATCAGGTACATTATATATAAGTGATCAGATCATATGTTGAAGTCCTATTTACGCATGTGCCACACAAATGTATCTTCTTGTAGGTGAACTATTCAAAGAACAAGGCCAACCGTACGAAAGTGAAATTCCAACAGACGACGGGATCTCATAGCTATATTGCACACTGCGAGGCTCTTGTAATTAGCTATTGTTTCACTCTTTTCACTATACCATATTATCAGATCTATATTGACTTGTTCCAAATGCAGAGAAATCCTGCAAGGACCAAAAAGTACCTGAACCAAACGCTGTGGAAATCTTCAAGGACAGTCACACCAGCAAGAAGAAGGGCATGACTACTCCAGTCAAAGCCGTTGTTGTAAGTCCTTAATCCTCATGCCTTTTAACTACTACTTTCTCTGACTTGTGCCTTGAACTGCATGGTTTGCAGCCAATGTCTATTACTCTTTTCAACTTTATACACAATTGTCTTAGCGTATCATTGCACCTTACAAGGTTTAAAAGAGAGGAGTGATGTTCCTTTGATCTTGACCTGTAATCTAGTTCCGTGCCGGACTTTCCCACACAATGTTATAATTGCCTGTTTGTATGTTCTCAGTTGTTCTGTGATATGAATGATGTCATACTATGCTTACCGTATTATAAACTTTGTCTCTTTATCCTTAGCCCTCAATACAATGTGAAGAAATAGAAAATACATTAGCGATGGTACATGGTCATATGTTCGGAACCTGGTTTTATTATGTATTTTGCAATAAAATACAACTGTTATTTTACATGGGTTCACTAGAATAAGTTCTGTATATAGACCAAAGCTATTTTGTTTGGTTTTGCTGCCTCCTTAATATCTTCTGTTCGGGTACTACTAATGTAAAACCACAACTTTTCAGCGAGCTGTGGAAAAAATGGTGGAACCTCCACCTTTTGATGGTGGCGAGGCAACTATAACCGCAATGTCAGCTCTTGCTGCAGTGGCTTAGTACCTGTCCACTAATAGTGCCAAAAGCACGTTCCTGAGTAATACTGGCTTGGTTGTTAAGGCAATCTCGTCCAAACTGCCTCATGATGAAGATAGGCAAGCTCAAAACAATGTTGTATCTGCGCTCCAGACACAAGTCCATTCCCTAACAGAGACCCTTTGTGAAACAAGGAGAGACATTGTTTGATGTTCTCAAGATATGCATGGTTTTGAAACCATACTATTAGACATTTGATATGCTATTCAAGAGCCTAGGAGAACTGAAGGCGAAGGTTGTGGTTCTCCATCGGACAATACATCATGAAAATGTAACAGTCAGGTCAAATGAAATGATCTTCTGAACTTCTGGTGGTGCATTTATCTACTAGACTGTTAACTTTCATGTCAACCTTCCTTTTATTTTATAGTTGTAATTTGTTTTGGTGTGATACAAAATTTGTTCTTAACATGCAGCCACCAGCTGAAGAAAACAGGAAGCCATTTTTGTATAGTGTGGGCTGTTCCCTATATTTGCACTGGTGGTGAACTTTGATGCCCACCGGCTGTAGTTAACATGGGCCTCCTACGGGCCGTAGAAACAGTGGGCCTTCTATGTGGTGTAGAAACAATGGGCCTTATACGGGTCATAGACACAATGGGCCTTCTATGGGCCGTATCATCCATGGGCCTTCTACGGGTCATATGATCGGTTGGCCCAACATGGGCCAATAAAAAACCACATTATGGCCGCAAATGGGCTAGAGTTCAAATCGTTCAAGGGCCGACCATAACGGGCCGTCGTTAATTGGTCGTATTTTGATGATGCTATGAAAACGGCCCAACGTATTAATGGGCCACAAACGGGCCGACTGTAACCACGGGCTGAATTTGGCCCACAAGCAGAAAATGACAATAACGGGCCGTAAGTAAACGAATGTGGAAATGAGCCCAAGAATAAATGGGCCCTAAGAAGGCCGAAAGATAACATGGGTGTCGGTTCAATATCCGGTGTATCTCGTAGTAGGGGTCCTAAGCTAGGCGTCTTGGAGCGATGGTAACACGGACACGGGATTTTACCCAGGTTCGGGCCCTCTTGAAGGAGGTAAAACCCTACGTCCTGCTTTTGATTGTATTCATATGGGTGCAGTATAGAGTACATATGTCTACCACGAGACTGATCTAATGAATATGAGATTGTTTATTGACTAGCCTGGCCTCGGTTTATATAAGACAACGAAGGCCTAGGGTTTAGGAGAGTCCTTGTCTTTGGCGCCAAGTCTTGTGGAGTCTTCCTTGTATGCGGCAGGGGTTGTCCGAACTGGCCCATGAGTATGCGGACACGGGGTCCTCGGCCCAATCTAACTGATCGGGAGACGACGTGGTGAGTCCCCCCTAATCCAGGACACCGTGAGTAGCCCCCTGAACCGGTCTTCATGTTGGGGACACTCCTCGATTCTTCAGAACTGTTCTTCATATTCGGTCGTCGGTCTTGAAAACCGGTTCAACAAATCTTTCCATCTTCGATCTTGAGGATCGCCAAAGTGAATCCCAAGAGTTTACGCGTCGGGTATCCGAGGAGCCCCTTTAAGTTTTCGGCCTTTATCAATGCCTTGTTATTTTTATGCCACACCTCGGGTTTGAAGTTGCCCCCGTGTGGCGGTGTCCTCTTGCATCCAAGCTCCAACATCGGACTGCATTTGAGGTATCTTTTGTAGCCGAGCACCAACGTCGGACCATATCCGAGCTCCAACGTCGGACTGAATCCAAATTCCAACGCCAGAGAGTATCCGAGCTCCAACGTCGGACTATATCCGAGGTGTCATAAATCACCTTCGTTCAAAAAGGTTGAATGATTTTTGCAGAGCTCAATGCCAGAAAGGCCCTCTATGGAGCCAGCCACTAGCGCCCGAGCTTTATGCCGGACTGCTTCCGAGGTGGTGCACCACCCCAACTATGGGCCGATTTTTTGTCAATATTTTTTATTGGTGCAATTTATTCTCTGTCGAGATATATAGCTAGTAGCCCTCAAGGTGTGTATCGGTCTAAAACCTGAGATGCACCTGAAGGATGACATAAGACAGCTAACCCCAGTAGCCGCTGAGACTCAGGTTGATTTGCAAAATCGGTCTGAGGATCAACTCCTAGCTCGGCAGAATACTTCGGGGCACAAAAAGCACGGTGCAGAGTCCTCGAGACTCAGGTTGGGTGCAGCCGACCAACTTGAGGATCATAATCTCCTCGAAAACTATATTGCACTTAAATTTTCTGCACTGGATTGCCAATGCAGTAGCCCCCGAGACACTAGTCGGGTGGCAACACCAGATCAGGGGATCGATACGCCCCTTTAATATTAGTAAATAATAAGCCCGAAGACCAGTAGCCCCCGAGCCTTAATGCGGGCACGGGTAGCCGAATTAAGGATCGATATCCAGAGTAAAATCACAAATTATGTGTAATGTCCAAGTACTTTACATCATTAATGCTCGGATCCGTATTGTACAAAACTTTGTTGACCAGCCATCGGCTTCCACCTCCTCGGCCAGTAGCCGAGGAGTGTTTGTCCTACTTTATAAAGCCTTTATGAGGGCAAAGATTTATGACAAACAAGGCAATCTGGCCATACAGTTTGATAATCAAAGGTACGCAGAGAGATATGTTATATTACTGTTTAACATAAGAAATGTCTTCCAAAGAAAATAGTCTCGCTATCGGTTCCTTTCTTTGGGTTGTCATGCTAAGCATGATAATGAATCCTCAGCTCTAATGTGAGAGCAAAATATTGAGGATTTAGTTTGGGAGGCCAGTTACTAGCCCCCGGTAGTGTTCGGCGACAGTCGAGGTCAAGCCATAAACACTTCGGCCAATGTTATGAATAGCCCGTCATTTTAACACAGTCATCGGATCGCTGACCAATTTATGCTTATTGTGACAGTCAGTTTTCGGGTTTCTCCACTGAGGTGCTTAACCATGTGAGCTGGAAGCACGATCGCAGTGGTTCTCCCTTTGCACACCTAGCCGTACAAAGCAGAACGTAGGAGGCTAGCGTAGGAGCCGGGCAACCCAACTATTGACCAAAGACACAATTCGAAACCGGTGCATATATAGCAATATCCGAGAATGTTTTTGCCGAATCTGTAAAGGTGTCCGGCGTTGCACTGCGAGACTTGTGCTGAAAACACACAAATAGTTTGAAAGTGCCATAAGCTTGGAAAACCAAAAAAAGTCAGTAAAAACTTGACGTCCGAAAAAGATCAAGTGTCCGGTGCCAATCCGAAAATTGGAAAAAATTGTGCTTCTGTCGTGCTTTAACATGACACATCCAATCTCAAGACTTCACGCGGGTCAGCCTACGGCTTCAAGCTCCTTATCCCAAAGGCGGAGTACTTCTCTAAGGTTAGTTTAGTAAACTAAACTCAAGCAACTTTCAGAGAGAAGACAGGCTATCCGGCTATTGACCATAAACTCGAGTCGAAAAAGGAGCGGTAGAAAAAGACTTTGCAATGACCAAGAAGAAAACACATTTACTATAAAATAGCTCATATAAATTTTAAGAGCCCCCAAGTGACTTGGGTAAAAGAGTTTTATGTATAATGATTGTATGTACCGAAGTATTTATATCATATCTATGTTCACCCGAACTTTAAACGCGTCTTAAACGACCGTCGGCTTCTCCCTCTTTGGCCAAGGGCCGAAAAGTGTCATGTACTCCACCTATCAAGAGTATCGACGGTGTTTCCGATGACCAGGGAATCAGGCCGTAAGGCTGTAACAGACAAAGCGCGCTCAAGGAACTTATGCTATATTACTGACGAAGTGTAAGAAGCATCTTTGAAGAAAATAGTACCCCCACCGATACATTTCTTCGGTACTCATTATTACTATGAGACTTGTGGAGTAGATTTTTTGTACTCATGTGTTCCGTTGTGTGCCGACCATGATTGAAAACAATAAGAGTGCTAGCTTTCGGCTTCACCTAGTCTGAGGTCAGAGCTCGGATGACCCGGTCGTGACAATCGCAGAGGTGTTACTCCCTAGCCGAACAATCGGGAACATAGGGGTAAACACAGGAGCGAGGCAACCCAGCTTGCAAATCGCTTAGGTCAATATGGTGCATATTGTGGCATAATACACGAACAAGGAACGAAGCCGTACAAGTATAATCATATGCAAGAGGAAAAGCTCCATCAAGGGAGCCCCCAAATAAACGGGGTATTTGAATATGCGCGTCACAAACAAAGTTTTGACAAGGAACTTTGTCACAAACAACTTTGTGCCGAAAAGTATAATGCTTGGTCGAACCGAACAAAATTTAAAACTGAAAGAAAATTTAGCATGAAAGCGGCTTAGCTGGTTAATGTGCTCGGTGTTGATGACGCGGTCCGAGCTTGATGCGGGACAAGGACCCAGCCCCCGAGCCGGTCCCGAGGTGGCGGAGCGAATAGCTCGGCACTCTGAAGTGGCGACGTAGTACGGCCGATGGGGCGAAGTGGAACACTAGTCCGACAGAGGCAACAGAGCAGGCTGGCAGTGTGACACCGAAGTCTCCGGTGTGAGTTAATGAAGTGATGACGAAGCCCCGGTTCAGCCGAGGTGACGTGGTAGGTCGGTACGCCAAGGTGACAGCACTGCCCAACCCGGATCAATTATCTGTGCATAGAAAATAGTGCAAGCCGGAGATAATAGTAATAATAATAAATTAAAAAATTCATAGCATAATAAATAATTTATGCAAAAAGAGTAATAACAAAAATATGGCATGTGTGCGGAACACTCGATAAGGTAGAGTACTCTCAGCGATGCCGAAGTCCCTGAGGCAACCGAACATGTTGGTATGGCAATTCAACCAACAAGGTGATCACACGAGCCAATTGGGACGGCGATGTCGGTTTGCCGAAGTGAAGTAGACGAAGTAGATTTCCTGGGCGTCGAGGTTGGCCCGGCGGCGTGGCAACACGGAAAAGCAGACATAGGGGCGAGCATTGATGCGACACTATGACTTGGCCGACACAGGCGGGACGGCGACACCGACTTGCCGAGGTGTTAGCGCGGCCCTGCCTAAATAGAATGCGTGCACACACAAAGTAGTGTGATCCAAATAATACTAATAATAATAAATCCTTTGCATAGTTAATTCATGCAAAGATTACATAAATAATAAAATAAATACGGCCTCTGCCCCGAAGTAAGATTGACAGCACGGGGACCCCAACACGGGTCGGAGGTCATCGGCTAGAGTCGAAATCTGATTGTGAACCGCTAGCATCAACAACTTGTGCGTAAAATTGTACAAATTACCAGTACAAAGGTTTCTGACAGTACTAATCTGCATGAACAACTTTAATAGGAGAAAAAGCGCCTAATTGTTCGTACTGGAAGATGCAACACTAATCATTAGTACTAGTATATAATTTTCGTGGAAAGCACCAATTGCAATGTTGTACTGGTGCCAAGTGTGCTAGTATTCGGATGATTTTTGTCTTGCGCCTCGTGCTGCAGTGGAAGGACATCGTATGGTTTAACAGGAACTAATGGCCCGGCTAGCAACAACCTTGCCACTTAAAAATAGAAAGTAAAAAAGAGAAGGAGAGAATCTCCCTGAAGTGGGCTGCACGAGGGCATCAGCCATCGACCCTCATCATTGATCAGGCCAGCAGCTGTGTGGAGGCACGTGCGGCCATCAGCGGGCAGGTGCCCCTGCTTTGGGATCCGCTATGGTCGGATGGCCGAGTACAACCAGTTCCAATGCGCCGACTTGAAGAATCTGATTGACCTAGAAAATACGTATATAATGGCGACGGTTGACGAATTTTTGCCATACAAGGACAGTTGATCCCAATTCCGATCTGTAAACAAAATTACACGAACCGACAGTACCAATTGACAGGAGATATTTAATTTGAACAAAACAGATCCAGATTGAAAAGATAGAACCTGATCGTTGATTTTGATCCTATCGAACCGCGCCGAACACCTAGCAGGCTCTCAATGAAAGCACCAATGTCGGTTCAATATCTGGCGTATCTCATAGTAGGGGTCCTAAGCTAGGCGTCTTGGAGAGATGGTAACACGGACACGGGATTTTACCCAGGTTCGGGCCCTCTTGATGGAGGTAAAACGCTACGTCCTGCTTTTGATTGTATTCATATGGGTGTAGTACAGAGTACATGTGTCTACCATGAGAGTGATCTAATGAAAATGAGATTGTCTATTGACTAGCCTGGCCTTGGTTTATATAAGAAACCGGAGGCCTAGGGTTTAGTAGAGTCCTTGTCTTGGGCGCCAAGTCTTGTGGAGTCTTCCTTGTATGCGGCACGGGTTGTCCGAACTGGCCCATGAGTATGCGGCCACGGGGTCCTCGGCCTAATCTAACTGATCGGGAGATGACATGGTGAGTCCCCCCTAATCCAGGACACCATCAATGGGCTGGAAACGGCCCAACAGAATAATGGGCCTTTAATGGGCATAAAGTGATACATTGCTCATTACGGGCCAGTTTCACCACGGGCCGTTAATGGGTATAAAGTGATACATTGTTCATTATGGGCCAGTTTTACCATGGGCCGTTAATGGGCCGAGAGTAATAAGGGCCTCATATGGGCCGAAAGACATCATGGGCCATACATGGGCTAGAAGTTAAAACGGGATGGAATTATATTTGACGGCCCAGATGACGCTACTGGGCTTAATTCGGATAGGCCGTAAACGGGCCCTGGGTTAGCGGGCTGTAAATGGGTATATGCGAATAGACTGTTAACAGGCTTCCTATGGGCCGGCCCGCCACCTTTTTACCAAGTCAAACGGGCCTGCCTTTTCACAGGATTGGGCCTCTGTTGGGCCGTGCCACGTGTCGATGTATCATAGGTGCTTTGGGTCCAATGAGTGGATGACATTTGTCCCAATGGTGAGCTAACACGTGTTTCCTCCAGCCAATGATAATTTTACACATGGAAAATCCCCATTGGTCGAGGCTGTTAACGGGTTATCGGAGCCAAAACCGAACCCGATAGCTTAACGGCATTCCATTATAGTGGATGCCATGTGGCAGTCACCCTTGACGAAAGCACTTCTGTGACGCGTGATTTATCACCATGGAAGTGGACACTTTCGTGATGATAATTTTCATAATGTCATGGAACACTTCTACAACAACACAGGTATGACTATCTTGATTCTGTCATAAATTTGTCATGGATGTACATGCATGACATAAAACGTAACCTACTGTGACAAACACGTATCATCACGGAAGTGTATTTTTTTGTAGTGTACCATGGCTCAGTGGAAGCACTAGGAGACCTTTCCCGGTAAGAGAGGCTACGGAGGATAAACAACTAGGTTGTCGGAGCCCACACAGACCAACCATTTCAAATCATACACACAATATGCTCGATATGTGCATATACAACATGGCATCACAACAAAACTCTACAACTCAAAGTATTTATTCATTAGGCTCTGAAGAGCCAGATATTACAAACACGGGTCGGATGACCCAGCATTCAAGTCATACAAGCAACAAGCACAAGTGGAAGCTTAACTTGTCTGAGTATAGACAACTACAAATGAAAAGGCTGAGAAGCCTGACTATCTACAAGACCCTGCCGAGGGCACAAGATAGTAGCTGAGGTAATAATCTAAACGTTGAAGTCCATGCGGAACTACTAGCGAGACTGAAATCTCTCTACAAAAACATAAATTAAGCAAACGTGAGTACAAATGTACCCAGCAAGATTTACATCAGAACTAGCTACATATGCATCAGTATCAAACAAAGAGGGTGGTGGAGTTTAACTGCAGCAAGCTAGCCTTGACTCAGTGGATATTCTAAATTATGACTGCAAGTAACTCCTTTGAGGTGGCGCGCACGAGTCTACATATTCACCAATCAATACACCACTATGGACCCGCTCTCGTCTCCCTACGAGAACGCCATCCATATCACTCACGCTTATCTTGCGCATTTTAGAGTATCCGCTTTCACTTGTCTATGAATTGTACAGGCAACCCAGAAGTCCTTTACCGCGGACGTGGCTATTCGAATAGATGATGTTAACCCTGTACGGGTGTACTTCTTCACACACGCTCTCACCACTTATTGCCGTTTACACGACATGTACTCGACAACCTTCAAGCGGAAGCCCAGCGAGGGTGTCGGCCACGACCTGACTAACCACACAAGTCCCTAGTCCAGGTTTATTGCCTATTTGGGTTCCATCCGCAGGGAGTCCGGCCGAGGTTTCCACATACGGCCCCGAACAATGTGTGCAGGGTTCCCGGTCACCAAACGTGCGACTCAGTACACCAGGCCACGTGCCTACCGCATCACAGCCCACCCCTTGGGTCAGTGCCGCGCAAGGCCTCCAGCATATTACAAACACTAGAAACTACTTGCAACTCCCGGAGAGAGGATAGGGGCGGTTAATAAGTCGAGAGGGTCCATTGCTTTCGGGCCCAACGCGTGGTAGTAGCTGTTCATGGATCACAAACACATAACTCAGTTCCTGAGGACGGTTTCAATGAGACAACCCACCATGTACTCCTAGATGGCCTCTCACCGCTACCTTTACCAAATCATGTTCATACAATTATCTCTCAACGGTAGGACATGTTCACCACATTCCAATTCATCCCCGATGAATCGGACCTGACTCAACTCTAGGCATTAGCAAGCATGACAAACAAGCATGAATGAGTAGGCACATTAGGGCTCAAACAACTCCTACTCGTGCTAGTGGGTTTCATCTATTTACTGTGGCAATGACAGGTCATGTAGAGGAAAGGGGTTCAACTACCGCAGCATGTAACAATTGAATCGTTGTTGTCCTAATGCAATAAAGGAGAGCAGGAGCGAGAGAGTGGGATTGTATCGGAATGAACAAAGGGGTTTTGCTTGCCTGGCACTTTTGAAGATAGTATAGCTCTTCATTGGTGTATCAAACTCATCGTCGGAACCACGTCTACTGAAAGGGGACAAATACCGGCAAACAAGTAAGAACACAATCAATGCAATGCAACAATATGATGCATGAATGTGACATGGCAAGATGCTATGGATTGTGTTAATGCAGCTAGCAACAAGTTAAGTGAAGCTCATTTGAATCAAGGATTCAAATGCAATTCCAAACATAAGCATTTAAAATGCCCTTTATGTTTTTTCACTTATACAGTAGGTATAAGTTGGCTTTTCATGCATGAAAATGCTACAGATGGATAGATTGCATTTTTCTGATAATTTTTCATATATAACTTATTTCATTCGGAGTTATGGTTTAATTTTTATGATTTTTAGAAGTTTAGGGTATTTTTTGAAAATAAATAAATCATTTTCATTTATTTAAATTCTAGAAAAAGCTTTGTTATGTCAGAGTGACATCATCACTACGTCAACAAGTTAAAGGCACCAGCCTAGGTCAAACCTGACCATTTGGGCCCACAAGTCAGCGACTTAGTGCTGCCTTGGGTCACGGACAGGTGGGGTCGGGTCAACGGACACATCAGCACAGTCATATATGACGCGTGGGTCCCACTGTGTTATAAACTAATCAAAACAGAAAATAAACCCAGTTTTAATTAGGCGTGGGGCCCAGCTGTCTATGTAACTGGAGGGTTTAATTAGTGGCTCTACCCACGTCGGCAGCTAAACGCCGGTGCTAAGCACAGCACAGTGGTGTTCGCCGATAGGGCGATTCCAACCACGAGAGCTCGCGCTCTTGGGCTGTACGGAACCAGCGCGATGAGGCGCTTCAGATGGTGGTCTTATCTGCCCATGGGGATGCCGGAGCAGTCGACGGCGTCGAGTTTTGGCGGCGGCCGGAGTTCGAACGTCGACGAAACCGACGATGCAGCGCGCGGGGAAATCATCAGTTAGTACCTACACGTTCTACACGTGCTCACGAGGCCAACGGGCATATGCACAAGACCAGTTGGTCACCGGAGCCTCGTCGGCAGCGTGCTCGGGTGGTAGCTCATTCAGGCGCAGGCGACGCGGTGGCTACGGCGTGCAAACGAGGCAAGGGAGAGGGTTGTTTGGGACAGGAGCTCATGGTGATCACGCTGGGCGGGTCGACGAGCTCGGGGAAGCACCGGAGCAAGCGGAACAGCGAGGGGGATCTCCGGCGGCCGGCGATGATGACGTTGAAGATGGCGATGTTGTGGGGTGTCTGGCGGTGCGTGTGTCCTCGAGGAGGCGTAGACGACGGAGGCGGAGCTCCAGGACGTGTTGGGAGGGGGCTAGGCGGTGGTTGTGGCCATGGTGAACGGCGTCGGTGGCGATGGTGGCGCTCGGGCACGAGGTGCAGAGCGAGAAAGAGAGGAGGGGATGAGGACGAGGGAGTGGGCGAGAGGGTCTGGGTGATGCGTGGCATCGTCCAGATTCGTCGGGGCAGCGGCAGAAGCAGGACGTGGGACGGCGCGTGGTCGCGCGTGTCGAACACGTGCCTCTCATCCTTTGGGCGAGAGGAGGGAGATGACTGGCAGAGCTGGTGGGCTGCTGTTACATGTAAGAGGCCAGGTTAGTTTCTTTCCCCCTCTTTTCTAATTCTGTTTATGTTTTCTATTTATTCTGTAACTTTAGGGCTTTATTCAAAATACCAAAACAATCTCAAAATTCATGAAACTGCTCAAGGCTACTGTTTGGAATATTTCCAACAATAAACATTTTAGTTCAGGAACATTTGGACATTTAAAATATTATATAGCATTTAAATGCCCAAATGCCAATAGCATATGATTTAATTCAGTGACCCAATGCGGTCCTAGAAAAATGTGAACCATTTTTGTCAGAGGTTCTAGACCAAGGCAAAGATGATGAACATTTTTGAGTTCATTGAAAATATTTTTTATTTTGATCCTAGTTGCATTTCATTTGGTGCTAGGGTTTGAACATCCCCATTTCAAGTTTCTCTGAAGAATACCATGATGCATGATGCTTCTAATGCAACTATTAGCAAGCAAATTCTAGGGCTATGACAACTCACCCCCAGTAAACAAGAATCTCGCCCCGAGATTCAAGACGTGTGGTAAGAAGACAGAGGGGACACAAAGCCAACTCAATCTTCACGATCCAGATTGCACTTCATAGGAACGTTGATTCCTTTTATCGTCTTGATTTTGACATCTTTGCGTTTGAGATCTTCATCCAACACGATGACGGTAGGAAGAACTCTATAGGAATCGATCTCCTCGAAGATCGAGCAACTCAAGATCAACTCATGGAGTGAGACGTAAGAACATCTCTGAAGCTGAGACACAGTACACACATGAGGAGCAATGGAAGAAATAGATGACGAAGATTCGGATTGGTAGGCAATAATTCCACACTTAAGAAGATGGTGGATGGTTTCAAAGTAGCGAGGAGATAGTTACCACGATTTCATAACAGGACACCTTAGAGAGGTGACTTGTAGAGTTATTCCCTCGAGTGGCAAAAGAATTACTTTTGATACAAAGATCATTGAAACTCTTTATACCAGCCTAAGGCAATCACAATCGATCTTTTGAAGGAATTCGAAAGAATGACATACTCGGACTAGAATGGATGATGTGGACTACCTTGTTGAAGACAACGCACTGGATGATTTTTGCTTGTCATCGGAAATGGATGGGACCCATGGTAAGCCCACTTTTGAAGTTGATTCTGAGCAACAATTACTGAGAAGGGCTACCCATGGTAGAATGGCACAATGGCAGGTGCAAGCTTAGAACAAAATGCAAATGTTGGGAATGATTCTAGTAACCGGGGAAAACCCAACAGTAGAGAGTGAGTCCATTGTTTGAAAGGTTATAGCATAACCGAGGAAACTGAGAGCACTATGCAATTAATGCCGACGATAAGACCTAGTGCTTGCGCGTGCTCCCAAGTACTTGAGCATTTCCATGTTCATCAAGTTTTTACCAACATCCGTGTCAAGGATGCTGGCAACACAACATACTACCATGATGGATATTGGTGGAGGATGCAGATGCAAAGGAAGATAACACCTTCTCAGAACTCACCTTAGCGAGGCCAAGGAAACAAAATCTGGATGATCGATCGGGAGACATTTAGCACTCCTCTCCTAATGTTCTCCTTGATGTGCTAGCGTAACCCATTTATAGATATGTTTTGGTATCTAGAATATCAAGTAAAAGTTCGGACTTCGGTAGCACAAGGGTCCATAAGGAACAACTTATAGAATAAGTCATATGAAATCCTCACGGGCAGGCGACCAACTTCCTCAATCAAGATACTACAATAATAGGTCTTCCGGCTGGGTGTGTTGGCCACGATATCCACTTTACCGGTTTCAGAGAGACCAATATTATAGTTCTTGTAATACATTCCAACCATCATATCTGCCTGAGATTTAGATCTGGTTGGTGTCAGTACATTCCAGACTCAACATGTTTGCAAAAGAAAGTTTGCAACACAATTCGATGAGATGACATTGCGAGATTCTCGGGAGATGAACTACGAAAGCAAGCTACAAATCATGAGCTGGTTCTGCAACACACCTGTGAACATGCTATCCAAGACAAGCATGACCACGTAGTAGTCTTACAACAAAACACTACCGAGTTCTGGTTAGGAACCATTTCGACGATATCAAAGTCTTTACGCAAGTCCATGCATTAGATCCCAAGCATAGACTTCTCTTCCTTCAACAAATCAATTAGTGGCTTGGTGTGCTAGGGAATACATATGGAGTGGAGGTAATTGATAACCGACAAGTATAGGGGATCACAACAGTTTTCGCAGGTAAAGTATTCAACCCAAATTTATTGATTCGACACCAGGGGAGCCAAAGAATACTCTCAAGTATTAGCAGATGAGTTGTCAATTCAACCACACCTGGAAACTTAGTATCTATAGGAAAGTATTTAGTAGCAAAATAATATGATAGTAGTGGTAATGGTAACAAAAGGTAATGATAGTAAAAGCAATGTTTTTGGTATTTTGTAGTGATGATAGCAATAGCAACGGGAAAGTAAATAAGCGAAGAACAACATACGGAAAGCTCGTAGTCAATGGATTGGTGATGGAGAATTATGCCGGATGCGGTTCATCATGTAACAGTCATAACCTAGGGTGACACAGAACTAGCTCCAGTTTGTCAATGTAATGTAGGCATGTATTCCGAATATAGTCATACGTGCTTATGGAAAAGAACTTGCATGACATCTTTTGTCCTACCCTCAAGTGGCAGCGGGGTCCTTACGGAAACTAAGGGATATTAAGGCCTTTTAATAGAGAACTGGAACAAAGCTTTAGCACATAGTGAATACATGAACTCCTCAAACTACGGTCATCACTAGTAAGTATCCCGATTATTGTCACTTCGGGGTTAACGGATCATAACACATAATAGGTGACTATAGACTTGCAAGATAGGATCAAGAACACTCATATATTGATGAAAACATAATAGGTTCAGATATGAAATCATGGCACTCAGGCCCTAGTGACAAGCATTAAGCATAGCAAAGTCATAGCAACATCAATAGCAGAACATAGTGGATACTAGGGATCAAACCCTAACAAAACTAACTCGATTACATGATAGATCCCATCCAACCCACCACCGTCTAGCAAGCCTACGATGGAATTACTCACGCACGGCGGTGAGCATCATGAATTGATGATGGCGACGGATTCCCCTCTCCGGAGCCCCGAACGGACTCCAGATCAGCCCTCCCGAGAGGTTTTAGGGCTTGGCAGAGGATCCGTATCGTAAAACGTGATGATTTCTTCTCTCTGATTTTTCTCTCCCCGAAACACAATATATGGAGTTGGAGTCGGAGGGGCAACAAGGGGCCCATGAGGTAGGGGCGCGCCCCCACCCTCGTGGACAGGTGGTGGGCCCCCTGGCCTTCATCTTTTGCAGGTATTTTTCATATTTTCTGAAAAGTTGCTTCGTGAAGTTTCAGGTCATTCCGAGAACGTCTGTTTCTACACATAATTAACACCATGGTAATTCTGCTGAAAACAGCGTCAGTCCGGGTTAGTTCCATTCAAATCATGCAAGTTAGAGTCCAAAACAAGGGCAAAACTGTTTGGAAAAGTAGATACGACGGAGACGTATCAACTCCCCCAAGCTTCAACCTTTGCTTGTCCTCAAGCAATTTAGTTGATAAACTGAAAGTGATAAAAACTTTTACAAACTCTGTTTGCTCTTTTGTTGTAAATATGTAAAGCCAGCATTCAATTTTTCAGCAAAGATTATAACTAACCATATTTGCAATAACGCATAGGTCTCAAGTTTACTCATATCAATAGCATAATCAACTAGCGAGCCATAATAATAAATCTCGGATGACAACACTTTCTCAAAACAATCATAATATGATATAACAAGATGGTATCTCGCTAGCCCTTTCTGAGACCGCAAAGCATAAATGCAGAGCACCTTTAAAGACCAAGGACTGACTAGACATTGTAATTCATGCTAAAAGAGATCCAGTCAAGTCGTACTCAATGTAAACTAACAGTAATGAATGCAAATGACAGCGGTGCTCTCCAGCTGGTGCTTTTTAATAAGAGGATGATTAATAAGCATAAAAGTAAATAGATAGGCGAATAATATTTTGAGCGGTATACTTTCATTGTCAACATAACAACCAAGAGATGGCGATATCTTCCATGCTACACACATTATGGGCGGTTCCCAAACAGAATGGTAAAGTTTATACTCCCCCTTCCACCAACAAGCATCAATCCACGGCTTTCTCGAAACAACGAGTACCTCCAACTAACAAGAGTCCCAGGGGGAGTTTTGTTTGCAATTATTTTGATTTAGTTTGCATAAAGCATGGGACTGGCCATCCCGGTGACCAGCCATTTATCTCGTGAGTGAGGAGTGGAGTCCACTCCTCTTGAGAATACCCCGCCTAACATGGAAGATACAGACAACCCTAGTTGATACATGAGCTATTCGAGCATACAAAACAGGATATTTATTTGAAGGTTTAGAGTTTGGCACATACAAATTTACTTGGAACGGCAGGTAGATACCGTATATAGGTAGGTATAGTGGACTCACATGGAATAACTTTGAGGTTTAAGGGATTGGATGCACAAGCAGTGTTCCCGCTTAGTATAGGTGAAGGCTAGCAAAAGACTGGGAAGCGACCAGCTAGAGAACGACAATAGTCATGAACATGCATTAAAATTAATCAACACCGAATGCAAGCATGAGTAGGATATAATCCACCATGAACATAAATATCGTGAAGGCTATGTTGATTTTATTTCAACTACATGCGTGAACATGCGCCAAGTCAAGTCACTTAAATCATTCAGAGGAGGATACCACCCTATCATACCACATCATAACTATCTCAATACCATGTTGGCACGCAAGGTAAACCATTATAACTCATAGCTAATCAAGCATGGCACAAGAAACTATGATCTCTAATTGTCATTGCAAATATGTTTATTCATAATAGGCTGAATCTGGAACGATGAACTAATCATATTTACAAAAACAAAAGAGGTCGAGTTCATACCAGATTTTCTCATCTCAGCCAGTCCATCATATAACATCATAATTGCCTTTCACTTGTACGATCGAATGATGTGAATAATAAGAATAGTGCACGTGCATTGGACTAAGGGAATCTGCAAGCATTCAATAAACAGGAGAAGACAAGGCAATATGGGCTCTTTTGTCAGATAAACAATAATGCATATAAGAGCCACTTCAACAATTTAATTATGTTCTTCTCCTATCGACCCCCAAAGAAAAGAAAAGAAGCAAAACTATTTACACGGAAAGCTCCCAACAAGAAAAAGAAGAACAGGAAATATTTTTGGGTTTTCGTTTTAATTACTACTACAAGCATGGAAATTAAACTGATTAAAGGCTACAACTATTTTTTTGTTTTTCTTAAGGTTTATTAAACACACAAGAAGAAAGTGTAAAAAGGAAATAAACTAGCATGCATGATACTAATGAAAAAGTATGAGTACCGACATCTAGCAATGAGTGTGTAAACATAAATGTAATGTCGGTGGGAAATATGTACTCCCCCAAGCTTAGGCTTTTGGCTTAAGTTGGTCTATGGGCACGGCTGGCCTGGCGGATATCCATAATAGTAGTTGGGGTCATACTGAGAAGAAGAAGAGGAAGACTCTGATTGCCACTGGCTGACAATCATCTCCGGATCCCACTAGTAATTAGACTGTCATGAAGGATCAACCTGTGGTTCCGGCTCTGGCTCCATAGCTGGTGCAGGGATCCGGTAGGCATGAATAGCCATTAACGGAACAAGGTACTGGCCTGCAGATAAATCAAACAAAGAAGGAGCAGGCAGGGTAATAGTCTCAGGATGATGTTTATTAAAGAACAATTGATATTTAAGCTCTCCTTCCCTATTCTTAACAATAAAATCATGTGCCACCATACTTTTATAATCTAGATAAACACGAGGCAGCACTTTTTCTTCCTTCTCATAATGCCTAATAGGTATGTTAAAATGTGCAGCTAGGCGTGAAGCATAGATGCCTCCAAAGATGGGGCCCTTGGTACGGTTCAGACTTAACCGTTTGGCAATAATGCCGCCCATACTAACAGAGTTATCACCATATAAACGGTGGAGCAAAATAATAATATCAGGGATACTAAGGTTTCCACAGTTTCTGCGACCAATTAAGCAACGACTAGCAAATAATGCAAAATAACATAAAACAGGAAAATGTATGCTAGTGATTTGTGCATCGGAAACCTTCCTTGTTTCCCCTACAGTGATAGTATCAATAACCCCTCCACATCATCGCGATGTGGTTCTTCTGTCTTGCCCTCAAAAGGGACTAAACAAACCCGACAAAAATCATAAAGTGACATGTCCTTATGCTCATCATATAAATAAAACTCCACCGTAGGTGGTGAGCTCCTAGAATGGAAATGAAAGTTTTGCACAAAGATATTTGCGAGTAAGAGATACTGATCGCATTGGTCATGGAGGAAAGCGGTGAGGCCTGCATTCTTAGCCAATTGATGAAAATCTTCATAAATCCTGGCTGCTCTCAAGAAATCCTCGAAAGGCCATTCACATTCCCGAACCTCCGCAATGCGCGGCAGATTAGACTTAGGATTCGGTGCCTTTTCCTTCGAGCTTTGGCTCGATGAGCCCCTCAAAAGTCACCTCATCATTTTCTGAAAAATTCTGAAATTTTTAGTAACTTCAAAATAAAAGTAAACCAAACTCAATAATATTGATAGCAACTACTCCTACAAGTGCCTAGGGCCTATATCATGCATCAAAACTACTTTTGACCATATAAATTTGACATGCAAGCTCAAGAACAGGGTCACCTAAGCAGCAAATATTTGCAATGAATAAAGCACTAGAACAAAAACTAATTGGACCAATGGAGGAGTCACATACCAAGGAACAATCTCCCCAAGCAGTTTTGTGAGAGGTGCTTTGAGCAAGGAGATCGAAAATGGCAGCAAAGGGAGCTAGAACTCGTGCTTGAGCTGGATATTTGTGTTTGGGGGAGGAAGAAGGAGTGTATGGGTGAAAGGATAAGTGAGGAGGGCCACCGTGGGCCCACGAGGCAGGGGGCGCGCCCAGGGGGGTAGGGAGCGCCCTCCACCCTCGTGGGCATGTGGTTGACCCCCCTGCTGTGTTCTCAGTGCCAAATATTCTCAAATATTCTGGAAAAAATCATATTTAAATTTCAGGGCATTTGGAGAACTTTTATTTTCGAGGTATTTTTATATTGCACGGATAATCAGATAACAGACAGAAAAATATTTGTTTTTATTTTATTTATTATAAATAACAGAAAGTAAAAGTGGGGTACAGAAGGTTGTGCCTTCTAGTTTCATCCATCTCATGATCATCAAAAGGAATCCACTAACAAGGTTGATCAAGTCTTGTTAACGAACTCATTCCGAATAACATGGAACCGGAGAAATTTCGAATAACACTATGTTACCTCAACGGGGATATGCACATCCCCAATAATAAGAATATCATATTTCTTCTTGAGAGTAGGAAGAGGAAATTCAAAACCTCCAAATATAATCGATGGAATTTTTCCAATAGAGTTGATACTATGAACTTGAGGTTGTTTCCTCGGAAAGTGTACCGTATGCTCATTACCATTAACATGAAAAGTGACATTGCCTTTAGTGCAATCAATAACAGCCCCTGCAGTATTCAAAAAGGGTCTTCCAAGAATAATAGACATACTATTGTCCTCGGGAATATCAAGAATAACAAAGTCTGTTAAAATAGTAACATTTGCAACTACAACAGGCTCATCCTCACAAATACCGATAGGTATAGTAGTGGATATATCAGCCATTTGCAAAGATATTTCAGTAGGTGTCAACTTATTCAAATCAAGTCTACAATATAAAGAGAGAGGCATAACACTAACACCGGCTCCAAGATCACATAAAGCAGTTTTAACATAGTTTCTTTTAATGGAGCATGGTATAGTTGGTACACCGGGATCTCCAAGTTTCTTTGGAATTCCACCCTTAAAAGTATAATTAGCAAGCATGGTGGAAATTTCAGCTTTCGGTATCTTTCTTTTATTTGTAATTATATCTTTCATGTACTTAGCATAAGGATTGGTTTTGAGCATATCAGTTAATCGCATACGCAAAAAGATAGGTCTAATCATTTCAGTAAAGCGCTCAAAATCCTCATCATCCTTTTTCTTGGATGGTTTGGGAGGAAAAGGCATGGGTTTCTGAACCCAAGGCTTTCTTTCTTTACCATGTTTCCTAGAAACAAAGTCTTTCTCATCATAACATTGATTCTTTGATTGTGGGTTATCAAGATCAACAACAGGTTCAATTTCTACGTCATTATCATTACTAGGTTGAGCATCATTATGAAAATTATCATTAACATTATCACTAGTTTCACGTTCATTACCATATTGAGTTTCAGCATCAGAAATATAAGTATCATTTGGATTCTCAGGTGGTTGAATAACAGGTTCACTAGAAGCATGCAAAGTCCTATCATTTTTCTTTATCTTCCTTTTAGAAGGACTAGGTGCATCTATATTATTTCTCTGAGAATCTTGCTCAATTCTCTTAGGATGGCCTTCAAGATACAAAGGTTCCTGAGTCATTCTACCAGTTCTAGTAGCCACTCTAACAGCATTATCATTATTCTTACTATTTAATCCATTGAGCAAAACATTTTGAGCTTTAAGTACTTGTTCTACTTGAGTGGTAACCATAGAAGCATGTTTACTAATAAGTTTAAGTTCACCTTTAACATTATCCATATAATCACCCAAGTGTTCAACATATTTGAATTGTATTTCAATTGTCTACCAAAGTAAGCATTAAAATCTTCTTGCTTAGCCATAAATTTATCAAACTCATCTAAGCATGGGCTAGCGAATTTAGTAAATGGGATTTCAGCTTTATCATATCTGTAGAGAGAATTTACCTTTACTACCTGTGTCGGGTTATCAAGACCATGAGTTTCTTCAATAGGTAATGGATTAAGATTATATGTTTCTTCAACAGGCGGTAAATTAAGACCATGTATTTCTTCAATAGGAGGTAAATTCTTAACATCTTCACCTTTAATACCTTTTTCTTTCATAGATTTCTTTGCCTCTTGCATATCTTCAGGACTGAGAAATAGAATACCCCTCTTCTTCGGAGTTGGTTTAGGATAGGCTCAGGAATTGGCTCCGGAGGTGTCCAATTATTTTCATTTGTCGACATATTATTCAATAGAATTTCAGCTTCATCCGGTGTTCTTTCCCTGAAAACAGAACCAGCACAACTATCCAGATAATCTTTGGAGGCATCATTAGTCCATTATAAAAGATATCAAGTATTTCATGTTTCTTAAGAGGATGATCAGGCAAAGCATTAAGTAATTGGAGAAGCCTCCCCAAGCTTGTGGGAGACTCTCTTCTTCAATTTGCCCAAAATTATATAAATCCCTTAAAGAAGCTTGTTTCTTATGAGCAAGGAAATATTTAGCAGAGAAGTAATCAATCATATCCTGGGGACTACGCACACAACCAGGATCAAGAGAATTAAACCATATCTTAGCATCACCCATTAATGAGAATGGAAATATTTTAAGGATGTAAAAGTAACAAGTTCTCTCATCTTTAGTGAATAGGGTGGCTATATCATTCAATTTAGTAAGATGTGCCACAACAGTTTTAGATTCATAACCATGAAAAGGATCAAATTCAACCATAGTAATTATATCAGGATCAACAGAGAATTCATAATCCTTATCAGTAACAAAGATAGGTGAAGTAGCAAAAGCAGGGTCAGGTTTCATTCTAGCATTTATAGATTGCTTACTCCATTTAGCTAATAGCCTTTTGAGCTCATTTCTATTTTTGCAAGCTAAAATAGTTAAAGAAGCTTCTTGATCAAAAACATAACCCTTAGGAATAACAAGTGATTCATCATCATCACTTTCATCAGTATTATCAGATTCAATATTTTCAATTTCTCTAGCTCTAGCAAGTTGTTCATCAAGAAATTTACCAAGTGGCACAGTAGTATCAAGCATAGAATTAGTTTCATCATAAGTATCAAGCATAGCAGAAGTGGCATCATCAATAACATGCGACATACCAGAACGAATATCAGAAGAAGGTGTAGGTGTCGCAAGCTTACTCGAAGCAGAAGGTGAATTAATTGCAGAGCTAGATGGCAGTTCCTTACCTCCCCTCGTAGTTGAGGGATAGATCTTGGTTTTTGGATCTCTCAAGTTCTTCATAATGATAAGCAGATATATATCCCAAGTGACTCAAAGAATAGAGCTGTGCTCCCCGGCAACGGCACTAGAAAATAGTCTTGATAACCGACAAGTATAGGTGATCGCAACAGTTTTCGAGGGTAAAGTATTCAACCCAAATTTATTGATTCGACACAAGGGGAGCCAAAGAATACTCTCAAGTATTAGCAGCTGAGTTGTCAATTCAACCACACCTGGAAACTTAGTATCTGTAGCAAAGTATTTAGTAGCAAAATAATATGATAGTAGTGGTAACAATAACAAAAGGTAACGGTAGTAAAAGCAATGTTTTTGGTATTTTGTAGTGATGATAGCAATAGCAACGGGAAAGTAAATAAGCGAAGAACAATATACGGAAAGCTTGTAGGCAATGGATCGGTGATGGAGAATTATGCGGGATGCGGTTCATCATGTAACAGTCATAACCTAGGGTGACACCGAACTAGCTCCAGTTCGTCAATGTAATGTAGGCATGTATTCCGAATAAAGTCATACGTGCTTATGGAAAAGAACTTGCATGACATATTTTGTCCTACCCTCCCGTGGCAGCGGGGTCCTTACAGAAACTAAGGGATATTAAGGCCTCCTTTTAATAGAGAGCCGGAACAAAGCATTAACACATAGTGAATACATGAACTCCTCAAACTACGGTCATCACCGGTAAGTATCCCGATTATTGTCACTTCAGGGTTAACGGATAGTAACACATAATAGGTGACTATAGACTTGCAAGATAGGATCAAGAACACTCATATATTGATGAAAACATAATAGGTTCAGATCTGAAATTATGGCACTCGGGCCCTAGTGACAAGCATTAAGCATACCAAAGTCATAGCAACATCAATCTCAGAACATAGTGGACACTAGGGATCAAACCATAACAAAACTAACTCGATTACATGATATCTCATCCAACCCAACACCATCCAGCAAGCCAACGATGGAATTACTCACGCATAGCAGTGAGCATCATGAAATTGATGATGGAGGATGGTTGATGATGATGATGGCGATGGATTCCCCTCTCCGGAGCCCTGAACGGACTCCAGATCAGCCCTCCCGAGAGGTTTTAGGGCTTGGCAGTGGCTCCATATCGTAAAACGTGATGATTTCTTCTCTTTGATTTTTTTCTCCCCGAAACACAATATATGGAGTTGGAGTCGGAGAGGCAACATGGGGCCAATGAGGTAGGGGGGTGCACCCTAGGGGGGCAGGCGCGCCCCCCACCCTCGTGGACAGGTGGTGGGCCCCCTGGCCTTCATCTTTTGCAGGTATTTTTTATATTTTCTGAAAAGTTGCTCCGTGAAGTTTTAGGTCATTCCGAGAATGTTTGTTTCTGCACATAAATAACACCATGGTAATTCTGCTGAAAACAGCGCCAGTCCGGGTTAGTTCCATTCAAATCATGCAAGTTAGAGTCCAAAACAAGGGCAAAAGTGTTTGGAAAAGTAGATATGACGGAGACATATCAGTAATTAATCTACCTAACCATAGGATACATTCACACATGCATAATTGACTTGGGATGATTCTAGAGGAAGCAAAAATAAGCTTTCTCTAATTCATGGAGGCAACTTACATCAAATGCACGTGAATTAGAGGAAGTTACTTCTCTCATCCAAATATGTGCTTCGTGATCAAAACACGAAGGAAACTCCTACACAAGTTTCGAAGACTAGATTAATGTTCAACATGATTCTTGGAGGAGAGAAAATGCTGCTGATGGACTGAATAGCAACTCATCGGAATTTCCATATCACTGGACTCCGACCATTATGTGAACATGGTGATAGCATTGGTCATACCAAAAGATGTAATCATGTATGCTCAAGGGATCAACCACGAGTAAGACAACATTACAAACATCGTTGGTTCTAATTTGACTTGACAATAGCCCATACTCAAGTCAAAGTTTTGACAAGGCAATAGATCCAACAACTGATCACTAGGACCAATCGATGGAGATATCATCTTTCTTTAACACACACACACACAAGGGATATACCTTTGGAATGAACTAAGTCAGATAAAGCTTTATCTTCCAACTCCACAAGTTGTTGTTTAGCTCAACCGACTAGTTCAGGGTATCCAACACAGAATCTTGGAGAATGGGTGGTTTGGAGGAAAACCAACATGATCACGAACTCAACATAGTGGTCAGGTGACAACCTGGTAATACTTCCGAGAAGATAATCGGAACATCACGAACCACCGATATGTTACTAAGCTCAAGAACAATCTTGCTTTTGAGGCAAGATGATATGATCAAAAGAGCGAGGGATTGACACAATCCTAACTCATTGATTGAAGAGTACACTTGAAATAAGGACTAGGTAGCACAATCAATCCTAGAATAGTGATTCGATAACCAACACACTTAGAATGATATTAATGTCCATTAACTACCAAGCAACATGGTTGCCAGGAGTATTGATTTCACACATCATGGTTCACTTGTCGGCATTCCGGTTGTGATAACACAGGACCGAGGAATGAAAAATGATGGCAAGAAGTATCACTGCGTCAAGAATTCATGAGAGATACTGGAATTCTCATGACAATCCTGACATAAAGGGGGTAACACTCTGAGGTAGAATAGAACAAAAGATGGGTTGGCATTTTGATCTGCGGAATACAACTACTTTGACCAGTCCAAGAAATGGATGAGGTGCTGGAGTTTGTTTCTCCTAATCATTCCGGAGTAGATTGGCTTGACGGACCACAAGAATAGGCATCGATAACACGAATGCACAACTACTCCTGACTATCAATTGATAGACAGAGGTAAGAATACAACTGAAGAGAGACAACTCAAAGGAACATATGGTTTTCTGAGTTGCGGATGCATAGATTTAGTATGTCAAACAAGTTCAACATATTTCTTCCAGATAATCCATGCAAAAAGGTAGAACTAGCGGAGTCACAAATATAACGGAGAACTCATCAAGAGCACTCTTATTGTGATCTTTTGGTTCAAAAGAACTTCCACCGAGGATGGCTCCTGGTGTTGGAAGAATGATAAACCACAAACCTCAAGGACTATCACAAAGATTACTAATATCCTAAAGGAACAAGCAAACACTATGTACATGAAATAAGTAGAGTGAAACTTGGGTTCAAGAATCCAGAAATAGAATACCTACTACTAAATTGCTTCAAGGGATGCTTTTGAGAATGATGGCCAGAATCATCACACTGGGAATATAGAGCATTGTTGGATTAGTGGGTGGTTCTCTAGGATGCCTAGGGTCATAATAATGGCTTCAACATATATGCCGAGGCAACGAAGTACCTCCACTCGATGATTAGTATGGTTAATCTGGCCCAAAAGAACATCGAGAACGGAAAGAAGGGATTTGCAAATGCATCATACTATTTAGAAACCTGGGATGACTCAGACAGCATAACAACTATAAATGCTCAAAAGATTTGAGACATCCTGCAAAATAGTGGCATGACCACTCAACATCACAATATCAAGGTTCTGAGACCAGCTATGAACATACAGAGGTAGTAGAAACTGAACTGAGACTTGAATCCATCAATCCTATAAGTGTATGGAACAAGACACATGATCCTGATAGAAAGATGAGAATCATAGTTCTTAATCCCCGTAGAAAATAAGAGGTTGACTCAGATCAGAAGGGCATAAGGTAAAGGAGTAAAAAGAGCCTTACGTTCCCTTCCACAATCAATTCCCTTATATAAGGAATGCATTTCTAGACTCAACTTTGACCAGTTTGGCTTGGTAATCCTACAGGAAGTCAGGCTATGATACCAAAGCTGTCAGGACCCCGATCCTAAGTCACACCGATCTAGCATGTAACACATCATATCACTTTGCAGCATCACGAACGGTATTCCCATGGGTGCCACCTTACCTGGCCGGGACCGTTTGCGCCTTTTGGCTCACGTATATGATAGTGTCACTAGCATCCATATGACAGAGAACCCGGGCCGACATGACTAGTCGTAAACCCAAAGTGGCACTAACTTACAGGAACAAGCATACATGACCCAGCAACGAACGTATCAGTCATCAGCAAGTGAATTCGGGCTGTAGCAGCTGGGCTAACAGGACTCCAGAGAATCCGGGCTGTAGCAGGCTAATAGGACTCCGGTAGACACTGCGTGACATTTCCCCGAAGGGACAGACACAAGAACAAAGAAGGACACATGCCGGCTAGCCTAAGTGTTCCGGAGTAGTAGCAAGCTACCATGTCTTAGTGGAAGCACTAGGAGACATTTCTCGGTAAGAGAGGCTACCGAGGATAAACAACTAGGTTGTCGGAGCCCACACATACCAAGCATTTCAAATCATACACACAGTATGAATGATATGTGCAAATACACCATGGCATCACAACAAAACTCTACAACTCAAAGTATTTATTCATTAGGCTCTGAAGAGCCAAATATTAAAAACATGGGTCGGATGACCTAGCATTCAAGTCATACAAGCAACAAGCACAAGTGGAAGCTTAACTTGTCTGAGTACAGACAACTACAAATGAAAAGTCTGAGAAGCCTGACTATCTACAAGACCCTGCCGAGGGCACAAGATCGTAGGTGAGGTAACAAGCTAAACGTCGAAGTCCATGCGGAACTACTAGCGAGACTGAAGTCTCTCTGCAAAAACATAAATTAAGCAAACGTGAGTACAAATGTACCCAGCAAGACTTACATCAGAACTAGCTACTTATGCATCAGTATCAAACAAAGGGGGTGGTGGTGTTTAACTGCAGCAAGCCAGCTTTGACTCGATGGCTATTCTAAACTACGACTACAAGTAACTCCTTTGAGGTGGCGCACACGAGTCCACATATTCACTAATAAATACACCACTATGGACCCGCTCCCATCTCCCTACAAGAACGCCATCCATAGCACTCACGCTTATCTTGCGCATTTTAGAGTATCCACTTTCACTTGTCCATGAACTGTATAGGCAACCCAGAAGTCCTTTACTGTATATGCGGCTATTCGAATGGATCATGTTAACCCTGCAGGGGTGTACTTCTTCACACACGCTCTCACCACTTATCACTGTTTACACGACATGTACTCGACAACATTCAAGCAGAAGCCCAGCGAGGGTGTCGTCCACGGCCTGACTAACCACACAAGTCCCTAGTCTAGGTTTATCGCCTATTCAGCTTCCATCCGGAGGGAGTTCGGCCGAGGTTTCCACATACGGCCCCAAACGATGTGTGCAGGGTTCCCGGTCACCAAACGTGCAACTCGGTACACCGGGCCACATGCCTACCGCATCACAGCCCATCCCTCAGGTCAGCGCTACGCAAGGCCTCTAGCATGCTACAAACACCAGAAACTACTTGCAACTCCCGGACAGAGGACAAGGGCAGCTAATAAGTCGATAGGGTCCATTGGTTTCGGGCCCAACGCGTGGTAGTAGTTGTTCTTGGATCACAAACACAGAACTCAGTTCCTGAGGATGGCTTCAATGAGACAACCCACCATGTACTCCTACATGGCCTCTAACTGCTACCTTTACCATATCATGTTCATACACTTAGCTCTCAACAGTAGGACATGTTCACCACATTCCAATTCATCCCCGATGAATCAGACCTGACTCAACTCTAAGAAGTAGCAGGCATGACAAACAAGCATGAATGAGTAGGCACATCAGGGCTCAAACAACTCCTACTCATGCTAGTGGGTTTCATCTATTTACTGTGGCAATGATAGGTCATGCAGAGGAAAGGGGTTCAACTACCGCATCATGTAATAGTTGAATCATTGTTGTCCAAATGCAGTAAAAGAGAGCAGGAGCGAGAGAGTGAGATTGTATCGGAATGAACAAAGGGGTTTTGCTTGCCTGGCACTTTTGAAGACAGTATAGCTCTTCATCGGTGTCATTGAACTCATCGTCGGAACCATGTCTACTGAGAGGGGAAAAATACCGGCAAATAAGGAAGAACACAATCAATGCAATGCAAGAATATGATGCATGAATGTGACATGGCAAGATGGTATGATTGTGTTAATGCAACTAGCAACAAGTCAAGTGAAGCTCATTTCAATCAATGATTCAAACGCAATTCCAAACATAAGCATTTAAAATGCCCTTTATGTGTTTTCACTTATACGGTAGGTATAAGTTGGTTTTTCATGCATGAAAATGGTACAGATGGATAGATAGCATATTTTGATAACTTTTCATATATAACTTATTTCCTTTGGAGTTACATTTAATTTCTATGATTTTTAGAAGTTTAGGGTATTTTCTGAAAATAAATAAATCATTTAGATTTATTTAAATTCCAGAAAAGGCTTTGTGACATGAGAGTGACATCATCACTACGTCAGCAAGTCAAAGGTGACAGCCCAGGTCAAACCTGACCATTTGGGCCCACTACTTAGTGACTCAGTGCTCCCTACGGTCACAGACAGGTGGGGTCGGGTCAATGGGCATGTCAGCATAGTCAACTCAGACGCGTGGGTCCCGCTGGGTTATAAACTAATCAAAATAGAAAATAAACCCGGTGTTAATTAGGCATGGGGCCCAGCTATCTGTGTTACTGGAGGGTTTAATTAGTGTGTCATTAGACACTAATGATGCCCACGTCGGCGGCTAAACGCCGGTGCTAAGCACAGCACGGCGGCGCTCGCCGGTAGGGCGATTCCGGCCACGAGAGCTCGCGCTCTTGGGCTCTATGTAACCAACGCAATGAGGAGCTTCGGACGGAGGTCTTATCTGGCCGTGGGGATGCTGGAGCAGTCGATAGTGTCGAGGTTTGGCGGCGGCCGAAGTTCGGACGTCGACGAAACCGACGATGCATCGCGTGGGGAAATCTGCAGTTAGTACCTACAGGTTCTACACGTGCTCATGAGGCCAACGGGCGTATGCACGGGACCAGTTGGTCACCGGAGCTGCCTCGGTGATGAGCTCGGGTGGTGGGGCAGTTGAGCGCAGGCGACGCGGTGGCTACGGCGTGCAAACAAGGCAAGGGAGAGGGGTGTTCCGGACAAGAGCTCATGGTGGGCACGCTGGGCGGGTTGACGAGCATGGGGAAGCACCGGAGCAAGCAGAGCAGCGAGGGGGATCTCTGGCAGCCAGCGATGATGACGTTGAAGATGGCGATGCCGTGGAGCGTCCGGCGGTGCGTGTGTCCTTGAGGAGGCGTAGATGATGGAGGCAAAGCTCCTAGACGTGTTGGGGGGGGCTAGGCGGTGGCTATGGCCAAAGCGAACGACGTCAGTGGCGCTGGTGGCACTCGGGCACGAGGTGCGGAGCGAGAGAGAGGAGGGTATGAGGACGAGGGAGTGGGCAGAGGGTCCAGGGTGATGCGTGGCGTCGTCCAGACGCGTCGAGGCAGCGGCGGAAGCAGGACGTGGCACGGCGCATGGTCTCGCGCGTCGAACATGCGCCTCTCGTCCTTCTGGCGAGAGGAGGGAGATGACTGGCAGAGCTGGTGGGCTGGGCCACCAGCTGGGCCGCCAAGTGGGCTGCTGCTACAAGTAAGAGGCCAGGTTAGTTTCTTTCCCCCTCTTCTCTAATTCTGTTTCTGTTTTCTATTTATTCTGTAACTTTAGGGCTTTATTCGAAATACCAAAACAATCTCAAAATTCATGAAACTGCTCAAGGCTACTGTTTGGTATATTTCGAATAGTAAACATTTTAGTTCATGAATATTTAGACATTTAAAATATTATATAGCATTTAAATGCCCAAATGCAAATAGCATATGATTTAATTCAGTGACCCAATGCTGTGCTAGAAAAATGTGAACCATTTTTGTCACAGGTTCTAGACCAAGGCAAAGATGATGAACATTTTTGAAGGGCTTTTCAGGTTCATTGAAAATATTTTATTTTTTATCCTAGTTGCATTTCATTTGGTGATAGGGTTTGAACATCCCCATTTCAAGTTTCTCTAAAGAATACCATGATGCATGATGCTTCTAATGCAACTATTAGCAAGCAAACTCGAGGGCTGTGACAAAAACCCATTCCATGGCAATGGTTTACAAGGCCACCTCCGTGAACATGAACGCCTATGGCAACAAGCTAATGAACCTCCGGTCCAAGCGCAAGCTCCAATATGCCAAGATCGACAAGAAGAACAAGATGGTGACACCCTTCGACAAGATTAACAAGCCATGAGGAACAAGCCCTTGAAGCCCAAGGTGCTCTATGGGAATCAACTAAAGTTGTCAATGAGCGCAAGTGCCAAGTATGTCTACAAGAAGAGGTCCTCCACCAAGAGCAACAAGAAGAAGCCGCACACCTTGAGGAGCGCCAAGAGATGAGGAACCGTGCAACAATTCCACACCCTCAACATCAAGCTAATCAAGCGAAGCACGAGGAGCAAGAAGTTCATGATCCTCCTCCACGGCAAGAGCGTCATCACAATCACAATCGTCCCAACCACAATGATGAGAATTGCTATGGCAAGCTCAAGTTCACCATGCCCAAGTTCTCTGGAAGCAACGTTCCTGAAGAGTACCTTTCATGGGCATTAAAAGTTGACAAGATCTTCCATTTGGACAACTATGAAGAAGAAAAGAAAAACACTATGGCATCGCTTGAGTTCCAAGACAATGTCCCCATTTGGTGGGAGAAAGTCATTGAGCGGTGAGAAGCAAAAGGTGACCCACCCATCATAACATGGCATCAGATGAAGGGTGTCAAGCGAGCGCGCTTTGTCACAACATACTATAGCCATGGCCTCTTCAAGAAATTGCATCTCCTCAAGCAAGGCACCAAGTTCGTTGAAGAATACTACAAGGAAATGGAGATTGCCATGATACGAGCTAATGTCATGAAATATGAGGAGGGGACCATGGCACATTTCTTGAATGGACTCAACCATCCTATCAAGAAGATAGCCGACTTCCAGCCTTACTCCAACCTCATTGAGCTAGTGCACCAAGCTACTAAGGCAGAGCGTCAAGTGCAGGACGACTACAAGTATGGCAAGTACGCTTCCAAGACCTACGGCTCCAATAATCAAGCTTCAACGACTATAATGCCTTCTACCTCAACCAAACCTTCCCCAAGGAGCAGCAACAAGGCAAGTTACAAGAAAACTTCGACAACCTCAAGTCGTCCTGCAACTACAAGAAACTTCAAGCCGAGAGCTTCATCATCTAAAACTCCACCAGATGAGACTGTCAAGACAAGTTCCATCAAATTCTTCACATGTGGAGGCCGAGGCCACAAGACATCTGAGTGCACCAACCGGCGCACTATGATTGCCAATGAAGATGGCATCTTGGAGTGTGACATGATTCCCATGTCCATTTGCCATCTCCTACTTGGAAGACCTTGGCAATTTGATTGCATCATCATACACAATGGGCGAACGAATCACTATAGCTTCAAGATGAAGGGAAGGGGGTACATGCTACGACCCATGTCACCAAGCCAAGTGATCGCCGACAAGCAAGCAACCACCCATCATGGAGAGAATAGTGAGAGAGTGAACCACCAAAAAGAGAGGGAGCGCCACAAGCCATAATTGAGTGCCTCCGTGATGAGAGACAAGAAAAACTTAGTATTCTTACCCACCAAAAGAGAGATGAGAGAAGTTTTCTTAGTCACCAAACGAGAGATGAGAGAAGTGTGTGACAACCCACCTAGTGTCACCCACTATGTCCTATTATGCAAAGACGAAGCAAGGACTAACTGATAGAGGCGAGGGTCCCAATCTTTCAATCAGATGGTAACTATCGATTTGCTGGAGTTGACTTTGACGATCTGACTATGAACGTCCACGACATTGCGCCTTAACAATTGCTAAACAAAATCTGAGTGGTTATTGACCGTGCCGGAGCATGATCAACCTGACCGCGAAGGTCTATTCCTGCAAGCAATCGAAGAACAAGCAATAATATGATACAGCAATCTGAATATTGTGAATATATATGAAGTATTGATAAAGGTGGGGTACGCATGTGGTCTTGGTCTGGCCGTTGGACACAAACGATGTATACGAAGTTGCAATGGCTAACTTTTAAATAAACAAATCCCAAGAAAAAAGCTACTATATGGATATACTTATATAGGAGAAAGAGGTGGTGGCCAAGGAGGTGGGAGCACGTCCCAAGTCAGCCTAAAACTAACCATAGGTCATACAAGGCCCATGGGCCCAAGTGGAGGTGATGCAACACCTTTGGGCTTGTAGTTTGACTCAGATTATGCTACAGCTTTAGATTGTTTTGTCAATATCTCAAAACTCCGGATGAATTTGAAGGTGAATCCAATTGGGTTGGAAGGAGCACGAAATCTACTTTCCAACGAAAAAGGAATCACCCAATTCGGAGTCTGGATGAAAGAGTTCTTGGCGTTTTGAGTTAGATATGTCCGTGAAGTCCGAAACTGAGTCCAGAATGTGTGGGACTTGGACTCTATTTCTATTAGCCTAAAATTGACGTGAGAGGACTTTTCGAACATCACCTACTTTCCCTTATCTTCATATTTTTATTGTACAAATGTCCCATACACCTCACAAATATGCATGTATGCAACATTTTTAGTCGTATCCAAGGTACTCATGTCCTTATCATCCACCCCTTCTTAAAAACAAAGCCGTCCTCGGCGTTGCTTAATCTAAAATGTCACTAACAAAAGAGACAAGGAGTGCATGTTGTATATGTATATGTCATCTATTTTTACTTCCAGGGTTTTTGCTCATATGACACATGTATACATGAGCAGCTTTCATAGTTCATAAAATATAAAGCCAAAATATTATCACAAGAAGTAGAAGGCATGAAAATATTGCAACTCAGTTTTGCACATATAAGTGAAGCTCTTATTCATATCAAAGGATTGACAATGTTCATCATTATACCATACCAACATTAGTGAATAAACCTTACTTGCATCAAATTTATTTGTTACAACATGCTTAAATAAGAAAACATGCAATAAGTCATTTGACACAGAATCATCACCAAGACTAGAGGTCATATAAAAATGATTAAACATTGGTTCTTTTGCATCAATAGATAATTCAATGGGTGCACTCAAAATTGTTGATATTTCAGTTGTTTGACCACATGACGCATTCATGACACTAACATGATTCTCTAAAATAGGTGGTGTGCTCAAATCAACAGGTAACTTAACACATGACATATTCAAGTTAAATAGGCATGCATCATTCTCATGTGAAGTTATATCATCCATACCTTAACTGTTACTTTGTCGCAAAGATGTAGCTGATGTAGGTACGGACGATGACAATGTACCGTACTCTTGAGATGATGTCACACTCACAATCTAAGGTGTGGTTGCTCTAGTAAGTGCAACGATGGAGGAACCAACCGGTGGTGGTGAGCATGAACTAGAATAGTAGTTCTTGTAGTCACCCAATGCATACTCCTATATCTGTCTCTCAAAGGTACAAGCACGAACATACATACTAGTAATGCAACAAGGATTATACCGAAATCTTGCTTGAATATCATGGTTCAAACAACCAAAAAATATATTCATTGTATCATCCTCATATTCTTCTATGTCAAAATGATGCATATAAATATTCAAAAAAACGATGATGCATATAAGTTTGAACTCTTTGTAGTAAGCATGAACAGTGTTACTGCCTTGTTTAATTTGTTCCAATTTACGAAGCAATTCACGAGCATATTAATGAGGAAAAAATTGTTCTCTAATTACAACTTTCAAATCTTTCCAAGTTGTGGGTTGGTTATCAATGTTTTTCTTACAATGTACACTGCACCAAACAGAAGAAAACCAGTAAATACTCAAGTGGCAGCTCGTACTCTCTCAAGTTCAGAAAAATAATGGTGACTAAAACTTTTTCTACTTCAAGCTCACAAGCTAGATAAATGGCGGAATTAAATCTACCCTCGAATGACGGTAAAGAGATAACCTCGCCATGTGCTTGTGTGTATTGTCTCACCTCTCATGATAGTGAAGATGTATCCGTCACCCAAGAACTTCTATCTCCGGAACCTGTCCTGATTAGTACAAAAAAGAAATAAAAGTCAATAATAATGTTCCTATGAACTACAAGGATGTGGTGGTAAAGCGCTCACAGTAAAGGAAATATCAATATCTCATAAGTTCTTACCATGTAGCAGGTGGTGACGGGAAACCGGCAGTGTCCAATAACTCCGAAGATTGAGTAAAGAGATTCCCAGGGGTACATACATGTACACGGTGTCGAAATATGTGGAGCTTGGAAGGCTTAAATATTTGGTATCAAAAGATTAGCAATAATCAATTCAGAGATGCAATGTTGAATAAGCGCTCAACGATGGTATTGTGCTAGACTAGAGATGCGAGCCTAGAACACTAATGTGGTCACGGGGTAGCACAACTATCATCAATAAATTCTATGAAGTAGCTCTGTACAACAAGATATAAGTGAAGATCACAATGGCAGTAAAAATAATGATGAGAAACAACTACCAAGCAGGGTATAACAACCACTCTCTCTCCAAATTTCCTATGGAAAATTTTCTGCCAATTTTATGATAATTTTTCTCAAGATTGGCACTCACTAAAGATTTCAAACACAAAAGAATAACTCAATTTCGAGTTGATATGAGGAGTCAAAAAAATTCTAAAACTGTCCTGAAAACTGGAACAAGCTGTGTTTACAAACTTCAGAGGGCAAAAAGACTTATTTAGACGCCAATTTTGAGATGTCAAATATTGAACAAGCTTCTACGACTACTCAAATGCGTCTCATCGGTAGCTTTAATTTGCGTACTTGTGGAGCCAAAACGGACTTCGTACGAAAAAGATATGCTTATTTTACTGAACACGGGGCAAAACAGATTCCAATATGTAATTCAGGTATGAGATTGTGTCTAAATAGATCGGAAATTTGTTTTCTTCTTCTCTTTATTTCTCACACCTTTTCCTCTCCTTTTTTCTCTGAATTTTCTCTCTCTCCCTCTTCCTAGAACAAACTAGATAAGATGTAGATTTGATCAAGAAAAGATGCGAACGACCTCAACTACGATTATGACAATGATCGGTGGGTAGCACGTGGTGGAAATTGATGGATGGGGTGGTGGACAATGGAAGGGGTAATGATGCAGCAGCGGCGTGACTAATGTGAACAGAAATCTAACCTCTAAAGTACTAGATACTTAGTCGACACGATGATGCAACCGATATTTCAATAATGCAAAAAATAAAAGAAATTTGCAAATGCTGAGACTGGGTTAGACAAATGATGAATAGAGCAAACTTTTCTTGTACAATAGGTAAGAAAATAATTCTAACCTATGGAAAACTAAAAATTCTCACTGAGCAACCTAAAAATTGATACCGCTTGATAGAGGTGAGGATTCTGATCTTTCGATCAGATGGTAACTATCGATTTGGTGGAGTGGACTTAACAATCGCTAAACCAGCTCCAATAGGTTATTGACCACATCGGAGCACGATCAACCTGACCAGGAAGGTCTATTCCTACAACCAATCGAAGAACAAGCAAGAATATGATAAAGCAGTCTGAATATTGTGAATATATATGAAGTATTTATAAAGGTGGGGGTCCAGAAGCGGTCTTGGTCTGGTCGTTGGACACTAATGAAGGACACGAAGTTGCAATGGCTAACTTTTTACTAAACAAATCCCAAGAAAAAAGCTACTAGATGGATCTACTTATATAGGAGCAAGGGGTGGCGGCCAAGGAGGTGGGAGGACGTCCCAAGGTGGACTGAAACTTAACTTAGGTCGTGCAAGGCCCATGGGCCCAAGTGGAGGTGATGCAACACCTTTGGACTTGTAGTTTGACTCGGATTATGCTGCCGTGTCAGATCGTTTCGTCAATATCTCACACTCGAATTTGAAGGTGAATCCATTTGGGTTCAAGAGTCTGGATGAATGAGTTCTTGGCATTTTGAGTCAGGTATGTCTGTGTAGTTCGAATCTGAGCCAGAAGTTGTGGGACTTGGACTCAATTTTCTCTTGGCCTAAAATTAACATGAGAGGACTTTTTGGACAACACCTACTCTCCCTTATATTCATATGTGGTGGATTGTACAAATGTCCCATACACCTCACAAATATGCATGTATGCAACATTTTTGGTCGTATCCAAGGAAATTATGTCCTCATCATCCTTCCCTTCTTGAAAACAAAGCCGTCCTCGACGTTTCTTAATCTAAAATGTGGCTAACAATAGAGACAAGGAGTACATGTTGTATATGTATATGCCATCCATTTTTACTTCCCTTGGTTTTTGCATATATGACACATCTATACATGAGTAGCTTTCATAGTTCATAAACTATAAAGCCAAAATATTATCACAAGAAGTAGAAGGCATGAAAATATTGCAACTCAATTTGCACATATAAGTGAAGCTCTTATGCATATCAAAGGATTGACAGTGTTCATGATTAAACCATCCCAACATTGGTGAATAGACCTTACTTGCATCAAATTTATATGCTACAACATGCTTAAATAAGCAAACATGCAATAAGTCATTTGACACAGAATCATCACCAAGATTAGAGGTCATATCAAAATGATTAAACTTTGGTTCTTTTGCATTAATAGTTAATTCAATGGGTGCACTCAAAATTGTTGATATTTTCATTGTTTGACCACATGGCGCATTAATGACACTAACACGATTCTCTAAAATAGGTGGTGTGCTCAAATCAACAGGTAACTTAACACATGACATATTAAAGTTAACTAGGCATGCATCATTCTCATGTGAAGTTATATCACCCATACCTTAACTGTTACCTTGTCGCAAAGACGTAGCTGATGTAGGTACGAACGATGGCAATGTACCATACTCTTGAGATGATGTCACGCTCACAATTTGAGGTGTGGCTCCTCTAGTAAGTGCAACGGTGGAGGAACCAACCGGTGGTGGTGAGCATGAACTGGAATAGTAGTTGTTGTAGTCACCCAATGGTTCAAACCACCAAAAAAAATATTCATGGTATCATCCTCAGATTCTTCTATGTCACAATGATGCATATAAGTTTGAACTCTTGGTAGTAAGCATGAACAGTGTTACTGCCTTTTTAATTTGTTCCAATTTATGAAGAAATTCATGAGGATATTAAGGAGGAAAAAATTATTGTCTCATTACAACTTTCAAATCTTTCCATGTTGTGGGTTGGTTATCAATGTTTTTCTTACAATGTACAATCCGTCAAACAGAAGAAAAACCAGTAAATACTCTAGTGGGAGCGCGTACTCTCATGTTTAGAAAACTCATTGCGACTAAAAACTTTTTCTACTTCAAGCTCCCAAGCTAGATAAATAGCAGGATTAGATCTACCCTTGAATGATGGTAAAGAGATAACCTGACCATGTGCTTGTGTGTTTTGTCCCACCTCTCGTGATGCTGAAGATGTATCCGTCTTCCAAGAACTTGTATCTCCGAAACCTATCATGATTAGTAGAAAAAAGAAACAAAATTCATGAATAAAGTTCCTATGAACTACTAGTATGTGGTGGTAAAGCGCTCACAATAAAGCAAATATCAATATCTTACAAGTTCTTACAATACAGCAGGTGGTGACAGGCAACCAGCGGTGTGGTATAACTCCGAAGATTAAGTAAAGCGATTGCCAGGGGAACATACGTATAAACAGTGTAGAAATATGTGGAGGTTAGAAGGCTTAAATATTTGTTAGCAAAAGATTAGCAATAATCAATTTAGAGATGCAATGTTGAATAAACGCTCAATGACGGTATTGTGCTAATCCTAGGCTATACTAGACTAGAGATTTTAACCTAGAACAATAATGAGGTCACGGTATAGCACAACTAGCATCAATAAAGGATATGATGTAGCTCTGGATAGAAAGATATAAGTGAAGATCATAATGGCAGCAAAGATAATGATGAGAAACAACTGCCAAGCAGGATATATCTAGCGATCCGACCCGAATGGATCGAAGTCTCTGTGCTTAAGTGTCATTGCTGGATCGGTATGCTAACACACACAATACTCGAGGATTTATAACAAAGTGCAATCACATGTAAAAAGTAACGTAAATACTATTACCTCAATCCATATAGCGGAAGTAACATCAAAATCGTGCAGTCCCAATAACACCAACGACAAAGTTGAGTGTACACAATGTAACCCTAACGTATCAATTACTCGTCGTATGATTCCTACACCATTGGATGTTGCATCCATGTAGGTCAGTACATTGAATGTAATGGCAATTTCACACCATAGAATAATGATGAAAATGTCTATCTCTATATGCAAATTTGGCTAGTGGAGTCTCTAAGTTTAATTTTGCATAAACCTAATTTTCCCTACAACAAAGGAATAAATTTTTGTTTTACTACCAAGTTTATGCCATTATTGAGAAGGTTCCTCCAACTCAATCCCAAAATTGCCAAGAAATAATAATAACCCAATTCATTAACTAAACAGAGTGATGAGATCAACCAATAATCCACTTCTAGTTACTCAAGTTGTCCATAACCGGGGACACGACTAATCATGATTAGTTTGTACACTCTGCAGAAGTTTGCGCACTTTTCCCCACAAGACTAGATCTCCTCCGTTGAATTCCTTGCACTGCCTGATGTTTGAGAACCGGACGATCAAGGCATAGTTTTTCCAAAGAGGTCCCCTTAACTGATAGATAGCCCAGTACACCTACAATTCCCCTACATCTGCTAGCCTATCATGGAAAGGTTTCCCACAACTTACTCAACTATGATAGAGCCCATAATGGCTTGTGGATGCACACGGAAGTTTCTAGGCATGAAATATCATATGATCCCGTTGAGCCTACGTGGCATTCCATAGGGTGATCTCACGGGTCCTCCGGGATCCCCTTGGGTAAGCACTGCTTTCTCCAAGGGCTCGGGCAAGCAACTGGTTTCTCCAGGGTGCCCCAACCATTCCACCCAGATGTGTGTTGATGTTGCCACCTTAAGTTACCCTTAATTATTATTTCTCTCATAACTTGCATGAATCTCACATACCAATCCCTGTCTACGAGCATGGCTAAGCAATATATGACATAACGAATAATCTCGGGGTGTTTCAAAGATCATAGGTTCCTACCTCATGAACTACGTAGCAAAGACCCAATTCCCAATCCTACTCATGCTAACTTGTAAGGGTGTGAACTACTGCATAGTAAAAACTGGTTATAGGAAAAGTATGATCAAAGTGTGAACTTGCCTTGTACTGTTGATAAAGATTCTTCGCACTCATAATTCTATATAGTTCTACTCGTCACACTTCGATCCATCTATCGTAAGCAAGCAATTTTATCCACACATAAGCAATCACTCAAATACCAGAAAGAAAATGCAAATGAAGATTGCAAAAACTCCAAAAGAACCAAATCAAATTATTTTGCAAGATCAGATCCTAATTTCGGTGAAAAAGTATGGTGATGGCTCAAGATGTGAGATTACGCCTAGGGATTCAATTTGAAAAAGGAATCAATTGAAAAGGCACTACAATTTACAAGATATGATCAAGTGAAGCTTCAAGTTCAAATTTGAATCGATCAAATTTGGAAAGATCAAAAGTAAAAACTACTGATGCTACTGGACGTAGGAAGTCAATATGAATATGTAGGAAAAGTAATTACTAGATTGAAAATAACGGATCAAGTAATTCAACATAGCATTAAATCTGCTTAGAATGTTGTGTAACAACTCTTTGGTGGACTAATAGAGTAACTGGCTGAGGTCAAAATTATATGTTGGAAAGATTACACTAAATGTGCGAACGGAAAGATTACTTCAATACGAATCCGATGCAGTTGGCTTCATCGGAAACGGAGCTATGGATAAAAAGATATGAGCAAAAGAAGTTTGAATATGAATCTGAACAAATTTCGAAATTTTAAAGTTGTGAAAAGTTTATTTGATAGATTCACTAGATAGGTGGAATCAATAAGAAAATGTAGGCATTGGTTTTGTCTAATTTGGATGAACGAGTAAAAAGTTATGGCTATTTGAAAAATCAGGGGCCAAGCTGTTTTACGAAAGAAAAAATAGTTACGGCTAAAAAAATTGTATGTCTAATGTGTAAATACAGTGACTAATTGGTAATCTAATTATTCTACCGTACTAGTCTAGAAATAATAAACTACAGGAGTATAAAAAAATACGAAGAAAGATACCTTTATACGGTAGAAAAAAGACGACTTCAGAGAGAGGAGACAACTTACAGAAGTCCCGCCGGAGAGAAGAAATATTTTTTTCTTTTGTGAAGCTAATCAAACCAAAATATTGATTTAACCCAGAGTGGATGATTTCTGGAGGTTCTATGGGTCTATATTTATCGGTGTAAAGAAGACTTAGGCAATGTGTGACTAAAAGTAGACAAAAATAAATGAAACAAAGGAGAAAAGCTAAGAGCCTGGGACGGGCCTAAAGGCCATCGGCTGGCCACGCGTGTATGTGCTGCAGTTTATTTATTTATTTTGCTAAAGGAAGAAAAAAATCTGGAAAGGAAAATGCTGGCTTGGCCTGGCCCATTTAGGAGAAAAAAACAATGGAGCGCCATATGCTACTATGCTGCGCATGTGGGCGATAGCACGCGCAGTTTGTTTTATAGAAACACAAAAGAAACAACTTAATAACAAAAATAAAAAGAAAACTTACATAGACATATGATATATAAAAAATTTTAGAAAAAGATTTCCTAAAACATGAACATATTTTTAGCGGCAAAAAATTTCACAAAATTTTAAATAAAGAAAACAATACTATTGGTTCATTTAAAAACCAAAAAAATATTTTAAAATACCAAAATGATTTCAAACTTATTTATCTCCATTTTTCTACTGTAGGGCATCATTTTACTCTATTTTCCATATATTTTATTTTTGGAAAAGTAATTTGTATAAAAAACAAATAACTCCAAATTGAAAGTGGGTTTTCAAAATAACTTCAAAGGGGCTTTCAATTTGATTCTTTGAAGCTTCCAACTCTCTTACTTAGCATTTGAAGAAGCCATTTTATCCTCTCTCATGAAACTCATTGAGTTGGATGAAGTTTTTGAATTTGGAATATTTCCAAATGGATTTCAAATCTTTTGAAAACCCTTTTTATTTATTCAAATGGAAGAAGTCATATCATCTTTACTCTATGGTTTTGTGATGAAATGAATTTTAATTCATAGAGATCATAACGGCAAGTTGAAAGTTTGGGAAAGTCATTTCATTCCCTCTCATTCCACTTTCAAAAAGTTTCAAATTTCACTCAATTTCACACAAGCAACCACACCACAATCAAACAGACAGTCAAAACTATTTATTTAATATAACATTCCAAAATTTAGAATTTTGGGATGTTACAAACCTACCACACTTAAAATGAATCTCGTCCTCGAGATTCGAAGAGGCTAGCAAGAAATAGGTTAGGTTCTGAGTCTCCTCAAAAATCCATCGATTGTCACGAAGGTCTGGTGTGCTACCACCCATCGAAGCATGGTTACGGTTCGATAAAAACTCAGGTACTACATCCTTTTTAGTGGCAGTGTTGATCTTCTCAGATCTTCAGGATAATTCCTTCTCTGGGCTCTTCCGGTAGTTGCATAACCTTTTGTCTCAATTCTTGTGTCCTTACATCTTGGTAAGGTTCTTCCTAGATTGGTTCTTCTTAGTGATTGGTCTGGCGCCAATACTAAACAACTATCGATATCTCATGGTGGTCATCAAACATTTTGACTGGGTCCCTGCAGAAAATGGGTTTGGGCATCATTCTCACCGTATGACCTACGGTTGGCAACAACTACCTTGTACAAGGGAAAATTGTTATACCATTCTAAAGTTCAAACAAGGTTTTTGATATCATCGTCTCTCTCTACTATGGGTAAGTCACTCAGATTTACCATCCCAAATAGCAGAGGCGAATAATAAGAGTAAGTCGGCATGGTGATCAATCCATTCCGCACCCAAATCATTACCTTGTATATGGTTTAGTGAATCTCGCATTCTAACACCCGGTCATCCTCACAAGCATTGCAGAATTTATCTTGTCGACGAACTGAGTTCGGATATATCCATTACTTCTGCAAGCTGAACAAAACATCTATCATTCTTCACAACTCTCGGGTTTTCGTACCCTCCTGAGAGACATCTGCTGATCAAATCACAGATTCTTCCGAAATTTCTTCTTCTAGGCAGTACTTGATGCTTATTAACTCCTAGGCATGTGGGTTATGGGCGCACTTCAACACATTTATAGCTTTAACTCATCCTGGGGTTACAATTGTTCCATATTACCAACATTATACCTCCTTTATATCCAATAGTACTTCATCCCTTAATATTCTTGGGGTATCTCACATATCGAGATAAAACTCATACTTATTTTATCCGAAGTCCACTCCGTGGAATATCATTATCCTTTCCAGGGGTTAAGTGTCCTCACAGGGTACTACCACCCATGAAATGCACCAATTATTCCATAGATCATATTTCTCATATCCTCAAAAATGGTCAAAATCTTTCTTCATAGAGTAACAACTCATAAAATTCAATGGATGAAAAATCATGACACATGAATTTATTGATTTCATGAATTTATTACAATCTCTGAGCACCCATTACATAATTCAACTTAGCAAACTTATGAAAATAAAATTTCTTTCTACTACTCTTATTATCCATATCGAAATCTCAACTACTTAGCTCCAACTTTCATCTGATCTGAACATTCCCTAGCAAAATGTCCCATTTCTTTGCAGCGAAAACAATTGACTTCTGACATGTCTCGGGGCTTCTTTGTGATTATGTAGGCTCCTTGTATTTTTTAGCTTCTTCTCCGGACATTTATAAGCGTAATGACCTAAATCCTTGCACCTGTAACATGTGATATGACTCAGGTCCTTCTTTGTAGAAATTGGGTTGTTCTGGGGATACATTATGTTTCTCTTCCTGGACTTTACCGTAACAATCGGGATTTCTATTTCCTGTGGGTCATACTCTACTTCCACTGTCGGGAATTCTACTTGATACTCCATCGGACAGTACTGGGACATGTGTCCTTCTTCTATAGATGAATAGCATCACTTGGTGTAAAGTTTAATTTGATCTTCTTCGGGTGTGCCCTCAACATCTTCCTTCATCACATATTCTTCTAAAATTCCCATGAGGGCTTCTTTCATTTCTTCTTTCTACTAGATAGTTCATTGTACCATGGGGTAAATGTTACACTAAGCAGGTAGTGGGTAGTCCCTTCACACACGAAACAAGTAACCTGCCTATTTGGGCATTCTTCAGCTGGGTAACTTTCTTCACAATGAGGGCATTCATCCTTGTGCTCCTCTTGGGTGTGTCCTATCTCTCCCCAAATCCTACAGACATAAGGTTTCTTCTTCGGGTTATCACCACACATTCCGATGAGATGGGATTTTAACAGAGTCTTCTTGAATTCCTCCCAACTTTTTGCTCCATTACATCCTTGTATGGCTTCATGCATTTTCCACCATGTTGTAGCACTTTCTGTAAAGTACCGAAGAGCGTATTGAACCTCATACTTCCTTGCAATCAAATTTTTCCTGAAGTGATCCTCAATGTTCTGTATCCATAGCTCTGCCTCCGGCTGGGTCATCGGTCCAGAGTCTATCTTAATTCATCCTTTATTGGTTCCAAGGGTTTTGGGGTGAGATAAGAGAGATAGAGAGGGATACACACAATACAAACAATAGTTTTGAAGAGACAGTTTTATTTATTGTGGCCGTCGGAAAAACATCAAACAAATGACAGCTCACAATCGTCGCATCTAACATAAGTATATAATAGGGTTTTGGTCTTCTAAAGATCAATAAATCTTCAAAGTCGTCAAACACTTCAAGTCTTCAGGGTATTCAACTGATGTAGCTTCAACACTTCTAATGCATGGTGAAATCCTCTTTACTCTGAAGTGGTCATCAGTTGTCTGATATCGGATCCTTCTTGGAGTGGCTTCACTTGATCCTCCGGATGGTAAAAGGGGGAAAGGTATAGTCTAACAGTTTTAGGTGAGAGGAAATATTTGATAAATAATAGAAACAATGAGAGTTAAAGAATTCTTTTGAAAATAAAGTTTTAGAGAAATCATCTCCTAAGGGCTTGCCAGTTTCTAGAGGTCACGTCCTATAGTCAACATGTGCTATGATACCATCTTGTAGTGACCCGACACGAATGGATCGAAGTCTCTGTGCTTAAGTGTCATCCCTAGTTCAGTATGCCGAGACACATAGTACTCGAGGATTTATAACAGAGTGCAATCACATGTAAAAAGTAATGTAAATACTACTACCTCAATCCATATAGCGGAAGTAACATCAAAATTGTGGAGTCCCAATAACACCAACGACAAAGTTGAGTGTAGACATCGTAACCCTAACATATCACTTACTCGTCGTATGATTCCTGTAACAAGAGATGTTGCTACCATATAGATCAGTGCATTGAATGTACTGGCAATTTCACACCATAGAATAACGATGAAAAATGTCTATCTCTATATGCATATTTGGCTGGTGGAGGCTCTAAGTTTAATTTTGCATAAAGCTATTTTTTCCCTACAACAAAGCAATACATTTTTATTTTACTACCATGTTTATGCCATTATTGAGAAGGTTCCTCCAACTCAATCCCAAAATTACCAAGTAATAATAATAACCCAATTCATGAACTAAATAAAGTGATGAGATAGACCAATAATCCACTTCTAGACACTCAAGTTGTCCATAACCGGGGACACGGCTAATCATGATTAGTTTGTACACTCTGCAGAGGTTTGCACCCTTTTCCCCACAAGACTCGATCTCCTCCATTGAATTCCTTGCATAGCGTGATGTTTGAGAAACGGATGATCAAGACATAGTCTTTCCGAAGAGGCCCCCTTAACCGATAGATAGGTCAGTACACCTACAATTCCCCTACGTCTGCTAGCCTATCATGGAAAGGTTTCCCTCAACTTACTCAACTATGCCAGAGCCTATAATGGCTTGTGGCTGCACACGGAATTTTGTAGGCATGAAATATCATATGATCCCTTTGAGCCAAGGCGGCATTCCATAGGGTGATCTCATGGGTCCTCCGAGATCCCCTTGGGCAAGCACTTGTTTCTCTAGGTGCTCGGGCAAGCCACTGGTTTCTCCAGAGTGCCCCAACCATTCCACCCAGATGTGTGTTGATCTTGCCACCTTAAGTTACCCTTAATTAGTATTTCTCTCATAACTTGCATGAATCTCACATACCAATCCCCGTCTACGAGCATGGCTAAGCAATATATGACATAACGAATAATCCAGGGGTGTTTCAAAGATCATCGGTTCCTACCTCATGAACTACATAGCAAAGCCCTAATTCTCAATCCTACTCATGCAAACTTGTAAGGGTGTGAACTAATGCATAGTAAAAACTGGGTATAGGAAAAATATGATCAAAGTGTGAACTTTCCTTGTACTGTTGATGAAGATTCTTTGGACTCATAATTCCAGATAGTTCTAGTTGTCAGACTCCGATCAATCTATGTAAGCAAGCAATTTTATCCGCACATAAGCAATCACGCAAAGACCCAAAAGAAAATGCAAAGGAAGATTGCGAAAACTCCAAAAGAACCAAATCAAATTATTTTGCAAGATCAGATCCTAATTTCGGTGAAAAGGTGTGGTGATGGCTCAAGATGTTAGATTACACCTAGGGATTCAATTTGAAAAAGGAATCAATTGAGAAGGAGCTACAGTTTACAAGATATAATCAAGTGAAGCTTCGAGTTCAAGTTTGAATTGATCAAATTTAAAAAGATCAAAAGTTGAAACTAATGGTGCTACTGGATGTATGAAGTCAGTATGAATATGTAGGAAAAAGAATTACTAGATTGAAAATAACAGATCCAGTAATTCAACATAGCATTGAATCTTCTTACAATGTTGTGTAACAACTCTTTGGTGGAATAGTAGAGTAACTAGCTAAGATCAAAATTATATGTTGGCAAGATGACACTAATTGTGCGGACGGTAAGATTACATAAATACGAATCCGATGCAGTTGGCTTCATCGGAAACAGAGGTACGAATACAAAGATATTATCAAAATAAGTTTATTTGATAGGTTCACTAGATAGGTGGAATCAAGACAAAAATGCAGGCGTTGCTTTTATCTAATTTGGATGCACGAGTAAACAGTTATGGCTATTTGGAAAATCAGGGCCAAGCTGTTTTACGAAATAAAAAATAGTTACGGCTAAAAGAATTCTAGGTCTAATGTATAAATACAGAGACTAGTTGGTAATCTAATTATTCTACTAGACTAGTCTAGAAATAATAAGCTATGGGAGTATAAAAAAATACGAAGAAAGATACCTTTATAAGGTAGAAAAAAGACGACTTCGGAGAGAGGAGACAACTTACACAAGTCCCGCCGGAGAGAAGAAATATATTTTTATTTTCTGAACTAGTCAAACCAAATTATTGATTTAACCCGAAGTGGATGATTTTTGGAGGTTTTATGGGTCTATATTTATAGGTGGAAATAAGGCTAAGAGTTCTTTAGCTAGGCAATGTGGGACTAAAAGTAGACGAAAATAAATGAAACAAAGGAGAAAAGCTAAGCGCCTCGCACGGGCCTAAAGGCCATCAGCAGGCCGCGCGCGTACGTGCTATAGTTTCTTTTTTGCCAATGGAATAAAAAAATCTGGAAAGGAAAAGGCTGGCTGGGCCTGGTCCATTTAGGAGAAAAAAGAATGGAGCGCCAGATGCTACTATGCTGCGCATGTGAGCGATGGCACATGCAGTTTTTTTTATAGAGACACAAAAGGAAAACTTAATAACGAAAATAAAAAAATTACATAGGCATATTATATATCAAAATTTCCAGAAAAAGATTTCTTAAAACATGAACATATTTTCAGCGGCATATAAATTTAATAAAAGTTTAAGTAAAGCAAACAGTACTACTGGTTCATTTAAAAACCAAATAAAAATATTTTAAAATACCAAAATGATTTCAAGTTCATTTCTCTATATTTTTCTACTATAGGGCATCTTTTTACCATATTTTCCATATATTTTATTTTTGGAGAAAAGTAATTTGAATAAAACCAGATAACTCTAAATTGAAAGTGGGTTTTCAAAATAACTTCAAAGGGACTTTCAATTTGATTCTTTGGAACTTCCAACTCTCTTTCTTAGCATTTCAAGAAGTCATTTTATCTTCTCTCATGAAACTCAATGAGTTGCATAAAGTTTCCAAATTTGGAATATTTCCAAATGGAATTCAAATCTTTTCCAAACCCTTTTTATTTTCTAAAATGGAAGAAGTCATATCATCTTCACTCTAGGGTTTTGTGATGAAATGAATTTTAATTCATGGAGATCATAAATGCAAGGTGAAAGTTTGGGAAAGTCATTTCATTCCCTCTCATTCAACTTCCAACAATTTTCAAATTTCACTCAACTTCACACAAGCAACCACACCACAATCAAACAAACAATCAAAACTATTTATTTAGTATAACATTCCAAAATTTACAATTTTGGGATGTTACAATATACTAACAACTCTCTCACCAACTTTCCTATGTAAACTTTTGTGCAAATTTTGTGATAATTTTTCTCAAGAATGGCTCTGACTAAATCTTTCAAACGCAAAAAGAATCACTCAATTCTGAGTTGATATGAGGATTCAAAAAAATTTAAAACTGGCCTGAAAAACTAGAACAAGCTATGTTCGTGAACTTTAGAGGGCAAAAAGAGCTATTTAGAAGCCGATTTTGAGATGTCAAATATTGAACATGTTTATGCAACTATTCTGACGTGACTCGTCGTTAGCTTTAATGTGAGTACTTGTGGAGCCAAAACGGGCTTTGTACAAAAAGGGTATGCATGTTTTAATGAACAATGCGCAAAACAGATTCCAATCTGAAATTCAGGTACGAGATTGTGTCCAAATAGATCCGATGGGCCTTAGTGGGCTTTAATTTGTTTTTTTCTTGTTTTTTCTCACACTTTTTGCTCTTATTTTTTTCTGACTTTTTTTCTCTCTCCCTCTTCCCAAAATAAACTAGATAAGATGCACATTGGATCAAGCAAAGATGTGAACGCCCTCAACTATGATTATGACAATAAACGATGGGTAGCACGCGGTGGAAATTGATGGATGGGGTGATAGACAACGGAAGTGATAATGATGCAGCGGCGGCATGACTAATGTGAAAAGAACTCGAAACTCTAAAGGATTAGATAATAAGACTAGCAACTCAACACGATGATGCAACCGATCATTCAATAATGCAAACAATGAAAAGAAAATTGCAAAGGCTAAGACTGGCTTGGACAAATGATGAATAGATCTAACTTTTTCTTGGACAGTAGGTAAGAAAATAAATCTAAGCTAGGGAAAAATGTAAATTCTCATTGAACAACCAAGAAAGTGATACCACTTGATAGAGGCGAGGGTCCCAATCTTTCGATGAGATGGTAACTATCGATTTGGTGGAGTCAACTTTTATGATCCCCCTGTTGGGGAATGTAGTAATTCAAAAAAAATCCCATGATTATGCAAGATCTAACTAGGAGATGCATAGCAACGAGAGGGAATTTTGTTTCCATGTACCCTCGTAGACCGAAAGCAGAAGCGTTATGTAACACACGGTTGATGTAGTCGAACGTCGTCATGATCCAACCAGTCCAAGCACCGAATGTACGTCACCTCCGTGTTCTGCACACATTCAACATGATAACGTCCCTCGAGCTCTTGATCCAATTGACGATGAGGGAGAGTTCCGTCAGCACGTCGGTGTGATGACGGTGATGATGAAGTTACCAGCGCAGGGCTTCACCTAAGCACTATGACGATATGACCGAGGTGTTGAACTGTCGAGGGGGGCACCGCACACGGCTAAGAGATTGTCTGTTGTGCTATTGGGGTGCCCCTTGGCCATATATATAAAGGATGGAGGGAGAGAGGAGGCTGACCAGGAGGGGCGCGCCAGGGGGTAGTCCTACATGGACTCCTAGTCCAAGTAGGATTCGCCCCTCCCCCCCCCCCCCCGTTTTCCTTTCTTCCCCCGGAGGGAAAGGTAGGAGGGGAGAAGGAGAAGGAAGGAGGGGGCTGCACCCCCACCCCTTGTCCAATTCGGTTTTGGCAGGGGGGGAGGCGCCCACCACGTCAGGGAACTTCTTCCCTCTCTCCACTAAAGCCCACTAAGGCACATTACCTTCCCTGGCGGGTTCCGACCTCCTGGTATTTCAGAAAAATGCCCGAACCACTAGGAACCACTCCGATGTCCAAATGCAACCTTACAATATATGAATCTTTACCTCTCGACCATTTCGAGACTCCTCGTCATGTCTGTGATCTCATCCGGGACTCCGAACAAACTTCGGTCATAAAATCACATAACTCATAATACAAATCATCATTGAATGTTAAGCGTGCGGACCCTACGGGTTCGAGAACTATGTAGACATGATCGATCAATAACCAATAGCGGAACCTGGATGCTCATATTGGTTCCTACATATTCTACGAAGTTCTATGTCGGTCAAACCGCATAACAACATTGAAACGTCTCCAACGTATCTACTTTTCCAAACACTTTTTCCCTTGTTTTGGACTCTAACTTGCATGATTTGAATGGAACTAACCCGGACTAATGCTATTTTCAACAGAATTGCCATGGTGTTATTTTTGTGCAGAAATAAAAGTTCTCGGAATGACCTGAAAATCAACGGAGATTATTTTTGGAATTAATAACAAATACTGTTGAAAGAATCAAGGCCAGGGGCCCCACACCCTGTTCACGAGGGTGGGGGACGCTCCTACCCCCTTGGGCGCGCCCCCTGCCTCGTGGGCCCCCTGGTGCTCCACCGACCTCAACTCCAACTCTATATATTCATGTTCGGGGAGAAAAAAATCATAGAGAAGGATTCATCGCGTTTTACGATATGGAGCCGCCGCCAAGCCCTAATCTCTCTCGGGAGGGCTGATCTGGAGTCCGTTCGGGGCTCCGGAGAGGGGAATCTGTCACCATCGTCATCATCAACCTTCCTCCATCACCAATTCCATGATCCTCACCGCCGTACATGAGTAATTCCATCACAGGCTTGCTGCATGGTGATGGGTTGGATGAGATTTATCATGTAATCGAGTTAGTTTTGTTAGGGTTTGATCCCTAGTATCCACTATGTTCCGAGATTGATGTTGCTATGACTTTGCTATGCTTAATGCTTGTCACTAGGGCCCAAGTGCCATGATTTCAGATTGGAACCTATTATGTTTTCATAAATATATGTGAGTTCTTGATACTATCTTGCAAGTCTATAGTCACCTACTATGTGTTATGATCCGGCAACCCCGAAGTGACAATAATCGGGACCACTCCCGGTGATGACCGTAGTTTGAGGAGTTCATGTATTCACTATGTGTTAATGCTTTGGTCCAGTACTCTATTGAAAGGAGGCCTTAATATCCCTTAGTTTCCAATAGGACCCCGCTGCCACGGGAGGGTAGGACAAAAGATGTCATGCAAGTTCTTTTCCATAAGCATGTATGACTATATTCGGGATACATGCCTACATTACATTGATGAATTGGAGCTACTTCTGTGTCACCCTATGTTATAACTGTTGCATGAATAATCACATCCGGCATAATTTTCCATCACCGATCCAATGCCTACGAACATTTCACATATTGTTCTTCGTTTATTTACTTTACCATTGACACTGTTACAATCACTACAAAACTATCACCGTTACTTTTGCCACCGTTACCGTTACTTCCATACTACTTTGCTACTAAATACTTTGCTGCAGATACTAAGTTATCCAAGAGTGGTTGAATTGAAAACTCAACTGCTAATACTTGAGAATATTCTTTGGCTTCCCTTGTGTCGAATCAATAAATTTGGGTTGAATACTCTACCCTCGAAAACTGTTGTGATCCCCTATACTTGTGGGTTATCAAACATACGTTCCCTTTGTCATCAGTATGTTACTTGCCCGAGATTCGATCATCGGTATCTTCGTACCTAGTTCTTTCTCGTTACCGGCAAGTCTCTTTACTCGTTCGATAATGCATCATCCCGTAACTAACTCATTAGTCACATTGCTTGCAAGACTTATAGTGATGTGCATTACTGAGAGGGCCTAGAGATAACTCTCCGATACACAGAGTGACAAATCCTAATCTCGATCTATGCCAACTCAACAAACACCATCGGAGACACCTGTAGAGCATCTTTATAACCACCTAGTTATGTTGTGACGTTTGATAGCACACAAGGTGTTCCTCTGGTATTCGGGAGTTACATAATCTCATAGTCGGAGGAACATGTATAAGTCATGAAGAAAGCAATAGCAATAAAACTAAACAATCATTATGCTAAGCTAACGGATGGGTCTTGTCCATCACATCATTCTCTACTGATGTGATCCCGTTCATCAAATGACAACACATGTCTATTGTCAGGAAACTTAACCATCTTTGATTAACGAGCTAGTCCAGTAGAGGCATACTAGGGACACTCTGTTTCTCTACGTATTCACACATGTACTAAGTTCCTGGTTAATGCAATTCTAGCATGAATAATAAACATTTATCATGATATAAGGAAATATAAATAACAACTTTATTATTGCCTCTAGGGCATATTTCCTTCAGTCTCCCACTTGCGCTAGAGTCAATAATCTAGATTACATAGTAATAATTCTAACACCCATGGAGTCTTGTTGTTGATCATGTTTTGCTCGTGAGAGAGGCTTAGTCAACGGTCTGCAACATTCAGATCCGTATGTATCTTGCAAATCTCTATGTCTCCCTCCTTGATTTCATCGTAGATGGAATTGAAGCGTCTCTTGATGTGTTTAGTTCTCTAGTGAAATCTGGATTCCTTCGCCAAGGCAATTGCTCCAGTATTGTCACAAAAGATTTTCATTGGACCCGATGAACTAGGTATTACACCTAGATCGGATATGAACTCCTTCATCCAGACTCCTTCATTTGCTGCTTCCGAAGCAGCTATGTACTCCGCTTCACACGTAGATCTCGCCACAATGCTTTGCTTGGAACTGCACCAACTGACAGCTCCACCATTCAATATAAATATGTATCCGGTTTGTGACTTAGAGTCACCCGGATCAGTGTCAAAGTTTGCATCGACGTAACCATTTACGACGAGCTCTTTGTCACCTCCATAAACAAGAAACATATCCTTAGTCCTTTTTAGGTATTTCAAGATGTTCTTGACCGTTGTCCAGTGATCCACTCCTGGATTACTTTGGTACCTCCCTGCTAAACGTATAGCAAGGCACACATTAGGTCTGGTACACAACATTGCATACATGATAGAACATATGGCTGAGGCATAGGGAATGACTTTCATTTTCTCTCTATCTACTGTAGTGGTCGGGCATTGAGTCTGACTCAACATCACACCTTGTAACACAGGCGAGAACCCTTTCTTTGACTGATCCATTTTGAACTTCTTCAAAACTTTATCAAGGTATGTGCTTTTTGAAAGTCCAATTAATCATTTTGATCTATCTCTATAGATCTTGATGCCCAATATATAAGCAGCTTCACCGAGGTCTTTCATTGAAAAAATTCTTATTCAAGTATCCTTTTATGCTATCCAGAAATTCTGTATTATTTCCAATCAACAATATGTCATCCACATATAATATCAGAAATGCTACAGAGCTACCACTCATTTTCTTGTAAGTACAAGCTTCTCCAAAAGTCTGCATAAAACCATATGCTTTGATCACACTATCAGAACGTATATTCCAACTCGGAGAGGCTTGCACCAGTCCATAAATGGATCGTTAGAGCTTGCACACTTTGTTAGCACCTTTTGGATCGACAAAACCTTCTGGTTGCATCATATACAAATCTTATTTAAGATATCCATAAGGAATGCAGTTTTGACATCCATTTGCCAAATTTCATAATCATAAAATGTGGCAATTGCTAACATGATTCAGACAGACTTAAGCATCGCTACGAGTGAGAAGGTCTCGTCATAGTCAACTACTTGAACTTGTTAAAAACCTTTCGCAACAAATTGAGCTTTGTCGACAGTAACATTACCGTCAACGTCAGTCTTCTTCTTGAAGATCCATTTATTCTCTATTGCTTGCTGTCGATGTCAAAACCGGCCAATCTCGGGTAGGGGGTCCCAAACTGTGCATCTGAGGATCGAAGGAAACAGGAGACAAGGGTGACACAATGTTTACCCAGGTTCGGGCCCTCTTAATGGAGGTAAAACCCTACGTCCTGCTTGATTTTATTTGATGAGTATCGAGGTTACAAGAGTCGATCTACCTGGAGATCATAATGGGTAAAACCCTAGATGTCTAGCCTATGTGATTTATCCTTAGCCTCTATGGACTAAACTCTCTGGTTTATATAGATATCGGAGGGGTCTAGGGTTGTACAGAGTCGGTTTACAGAGAAAGGAAATAATGCATCCGAACGTTAAACTTGCCATCCACGCAAAGGAGAGTCCCATCGGGACGCGAGAAAAGGTCTTCCGCCTTGTATCTTCATGGCCCACCAGTCTGACCCATATCAAATTGTCTGGACACCCGAGGACCCCTTATTCTAGGACTCCCTTAGTAGCCCCTAAACCAGTCTTCAATGATGATGTACTCGGCTCGGTGATTTTATTTGGCATTGCAAGGCGAGTTCCTTCTCTACGTACAAAGTAGTCTCTTGAACAAAAGATTTGTATCTGGCTCGGCATTATAGCTACAACCCTAGACCACAAAGGCATAATGTTTAATAAAGCATATCTTCTGACAGCTTTTTCAGTGAAACGTTACATCTGTCCTTTTTATTATTTCTAACCATCTTTGGCCTCCCGCTTCATGTTTCGAGTTGTGGCCTTCACTGACACGTCTTATCAAAGCAGAGATCGTGCCCCTTATTACGGGATTTTCATCAATACTGGTTTGGGTAATCCAACCGTGCCTGTTTGCACAATCCCTTTGGAATAGGCGAGTTTTAAGGCTAGTGGGGGCGCTTGATATTCACTACCTATATAAGCGAAGAAAAATCCATTCTTTACCCCACGCCTTCTTCCTTCCTCAGCCTTCCCGTCCTCGAGCGCCAGGGCCCAAGCTCTCAGCCGTTTCCACCGCCCGACCCCTCCAACCATGGCCAGATCCGGCTCACCGGGCAAGTGGATGGCTTCCTCCATCACAGAGAAGAACATCAAGGAACTCCGAGAAGCAGGGTAATTGGCTGCGAACATCGTGCACCGGCTCCCTGCCAAAAAAATAGATCATCCCCACTCCGGAGCACAATGAGAGGGTGGTGTTTACCCCCCACTTCCTCCATGGACAAGGGTTTCCGCTCCACCCCTTTGTTCGTGATCTCATGCTCTACTTCGGGCTATATTTCCATGATCTAGCCCCAAATTCTTTTCTCCACATTTCAGCGTTCATCGTCGCGTGCGAGGCAGTCCTCCGCACCCCCCCACACTTCTTCCTATGGCTTAAGGTCTTCAACGTGAAGCCGAAGGTGGTTGACGGGGAGCACGCAGACTACGGAGGCGCCATGGTGAGCAAGCTTCCCAACATCACCTGGCCAAGACGGGCCTTCATGGAGACAGTCAATATATGGCAGCAAGAGTGGTTCTACATCACCGAACCCCATGGTGCCAACTAGGTGGCCGCTCCCGAGTTTAGGTCCGGACCCCCAATGCCGCTTGCATGATGTGTTAACAAGGGCTTGATTGGGCGTCGTACGATGAGGTGATGACGCTACAGAAGTGTATCAAAAATATGATGGAGAACAACACCAGCCTTGCTGATGTGATCCAGGTGATGATTTTTTGCCGGATTCTCTGGTGCCAGAGCTGGCCTCTCCATATGTGGGAGTTCAATCCGGCCGTCCGTCAGACCCTACAGCGATTCTTCGGCATGATGCACAAAGAGATCTAGAAGCTGCTTCTCAAAGCCCAGAAGTCATGGTCGAAGACGACCGAAGACATCGGCCTCGATTGCGCTCATCCGGCTACTCCAGTAAGTTTTCTGATTTCTGAACATAACTTGAACTTGTAAATCAAAGGGTATGCTTAGCCTTTCATTCTCTCCTCAGGGCTGGCCAAAGAAGGCGGAGCGGATCAAGTGTCCGGCTCCGCTACCCAAAGACCCAGCCATTCCCCTGCTAACGAGGATGCTGGTTCCGGTGTTGTACCAGGCGCCGGAGAAGAAGACCAAGATGAAGGGCAAGGAGGCCAAGAGTGGCCTCCTCCATAAAGGTACTTGGGACGCTATGTCCAAAGATACTAAAGCTCCCTCCTCCCACGAGGGAGATGAAGACGAGGAGAGCAATTCTCCCCTTAAGGGGGGAAGAAGAAAAGGATGGCCTATGTGGACCTAGAGGCGGAGGCATCCAAGAAGGGGAAGATTTCCCTTTCCGACGACTCGGACTCTGATGCTGAAGCCATCCCAGAGTGGCTCCCTAGGCCGAAGCCCCTGGCCGCATCATAAGTGCCCAAGGATACCACAGACATATCCAGTTTTTACGATTGTGATTTTAACATCTTTAAGTTTAGTGTTGTAGCCCGGCTCGAGATCTCCCCTAACAATCATCGTCCTTGGGGATCTCTCTGGCGCCGGAGATGGTGGAAAGCGAGTCGCCTCCACGAGCTTCTCTTCCAAATGCCGCGGATGACACCAAGGTGTTATCCCAAAGGACCTCTCCGAGCTAGGGACAAGTGCGGAAGACCGCCAAGATGGCACCAGAGGGTAATGCCTCCACCGCTGAGAACATGGGGGGTACAACCCCCTTGGAAACTGACGACGGGAGGCCGGACAAGTCCGGTCCCTAGCCGAATAGCACTCCAGAGACCCACACGGCTCCGGAGTCGAGCGAGCAACCCCCTTTGAAGGAGGGGGGAGTGCCGACTCCACCGACAGCCTCCATCAATCCGGAGGCACCAGACATTTTGATGGAAGCACTTCGACGTGCTTCCGTTGTGGAAGAGCATCATACCTTGATGGGTACGGTGGTTGAGAAGGTTCAGTCCACCAAAAGCGAACTAAACGAAGCCTTCATGAGCCTATTAATAGGCTTTGAGGTATGTGATATATTCATAGCTGCTTTCTATATGCAAACAATATACTTATGTATAGATAGTAGCCCCTGAGACTTTGTTCAGCTTTCAGAAAGAAGAGCCGTACAGAGGGTCAAATAATTATTCGCAAGAGATAATATACATCTCTATGTTAATAAACAGGCTTCACTGTTAGTGGCAACCGCCCAGGCCACCGAAGTGGCCGAACTTAAGCAGAAGTTGGAGCAGGCCGATGAGGAACTTGTCCACACCAACAAGCGATTTGAGGAATCACAAGGTATGGTTGGAAAAAATTATTGACACACGTAAAGGAATATGTCAATGCGGAGTCTAATCTCCTATGTTGCTGATCATATTTTCAGATAGGGCGACCGAGGTCGAGGATCTGAAGAGCGCCCAAGCCAAAGCCAAGGAAGAGGCACGTGCAAGCCAAGCAGCCGCTGACAAGGCGGCTGCGACTTTAGAGGCCGAGCAGGTCACCTGCCGCAAGTATGAGGAGCTGGTGAAAGAAGTGGAGCAGGATCTCCAAGATGCCGGCAACTAGTGTGAGACCTTGGAGGAGAAAAATAAGTCCCAGGCGGACGATCTCACCAAGGCACTTCAAGAGGCCAAGGAGGCATGGAACGAGTCCCACGTGTCTCGTGAGGAGATCAAGCAAGCCAGATAGATAGCCGCTGGAAAGACCATTCTTTTGTAGAGTATTTTTGGTGGTCGGAGATATACCTTACTTAATTGACTATGGAGTTCTTCACACGCCTTTGCTGATCTCCCAAGGAGTGTGGCCGACGCCACATAGTATTTCTGGGCCCAAGAAGGAAACGCAACGGAGAAGCTCTTCTGGTCGCAGTACCTGGTGCCGGAGCGGATAGCCCTGCTAAACAACCAGATGATGCAGCGGGCGGAGCTGCATAGGATGTCCGGTTTGGCCATGTAGGACCTTATAGTCCGGCTATGGCTAGCCGAACCCATTCCTAGGAGTTACTTCGGTCTGGTCAAGCGGCTCGGCGACGCCTTGCCCTGGGTTGAGGATGTGAAGCGCTCGGCGTGCATAGAGGGCGCGCGGATGGCCTTTGCCCATGTCAAGATGCACCGGGCGAGGATGAAGGCCGCCGTTGTGGCCGTCGAGGGTCCAGCTGATAGCAAGGACTACCGCAATCTAGAGAGATACTTCGAGGATACCCTAGAGGGTGCCCGTCTAATAGAGGGTCAATGCTCGAAGCACATTATGTTCGAATGAATGTATCTGAGCGGCCCAAAGTTTGTATTATGAGGCAAGGCTTTTTGTAATATACTTGTGCTTGTTTATCTCAAATTAATTTCCTCCTGTATGGCGTTTGTTATATTTGAAAGTTTGCCTGTCATCGGCTTCTGCCCCCACATAGATACTACGAGGGTGCTCGGAATAGCACATGACCACTCTTGTCCCAACGTCTTGGTCCGTAAGGAGGTGATCGTGCGGCGAACTAGGCAATCAGACTATGCGGCTTTACCACTCTCACTTAGCCATAGGAGTTTGACAACAGGATCATAGGCTTAGTCCATGGTGTTGTTCGGCTATCCGAACTTGAGTGCGTTAGACGCTTGGCCGAGTCAAGGCCAGTCCTTCGTGTAATACGGAAAAAATCGCGAAAATATTTTAATAAGTCATCGAACCGCTGACCAGCTCTCGCCATATCATGACAGTAAGTTTTCGGATTTCTCTACTAAGGTATTTGTCTGGACGAGCCAGAAACACAATCGCAGTAGTTCTCCCTTTACTACCTTAGCCGAACAAGCGGAACATAAGGTGGTAACCACAGGAGCCAGGCAACCAAATTATTGACCAAAGACATGATTCGGAGCCGATGCATATAATGTGGTATTCAGAGCCGACACTGAAGTGTACTATGAAAGTGTTCAGACTTTATGTTTTTGAATATTTGTGGCTGAGTAAAGCCCATGGAAATTAATGCCAATGTGTATATGTCAATCAGCCGTGAGGACGGAATACAGATTATGGAATAGGCCAATACCGAAGAAGGTAGGACGAAACTATTTCTGCTATATTCTGATTGATACATCAAACATGCTATTTATAGAGAATGACATAATTACCAAGCCTATTTTACATGCCGACACTAGTAGAAAACAGGGCTTTGGTTCGGGCAGGGCAAGCCTATTAGTCTCGGTTCAGTCACGAACCGGGACCTATGGGGGCATTCGTCCCGGTTCTTTAGCCCAGGGGTCGGCCGTGGCCTCGTGGGCATTGGTCCCGGTCCGTATGGACCCATTTGTCCCGGTTCTAGGCACAAAATGAGACCAATGCGCCTCGCTCCTGGCCCACATACATTGGTCCCGGTTCATGGCATGAACCGGGACAGAAGGGGGAGCTTTAGTCTCGGTTCTACCCATGAACCAGGACAAATGAGTTGCCTATATATACCCCGTCGCCGTAGAAAAGCACTCCACAGTGCTCTGTTTTTTCTAGCCGGTGAGGAGAGGGCATTTGGGTGCTCTAGCTCACCTACTATGCACATTAGGTGTTCGATGAAATGCCCGAGCCACGCTAGTTTAGATTTCTCCTCTCGAAGCTTGACCTCCAAGCTCCATTTTCCCGAGATTTGCATAGGTTTAGCGGTTCGTCACGTCCCGTCCCCGTCTTCACCGCCGTCGATCGCTCACGCCGATCTTGTCACCGGCACCACCGTGGTCAGCCTCTTGTTCTTATCTTCTTTTTGAAATAAAATAATTCTTAGTTTAGATAGATACTTGTCTAATTTTCAAACTTTTATTATTGCTTGTTATTATATAGTGCGATGGTTTTGGTATCCGCCCCCGTCGGCCCTCATCTTGGCTATGATTCGGATGTGGTATATATATATATTATATTTTTATAACTATTTGCTTCATTTATTGTTTTTGACAATTATGCCGACCAATGTGACATAGATTTTATTTATGTAGGAGGTAGTTGAACCGGAAATTCCAACCGACCCTATTGTCGAGAGGTTAAATTTAGTTGAAGAAGAAAACAATTACTTGAAGGAAAAAATAAAAAAAATTAAGGAGGAGAAGATGATATTGGAGTTGCATGTGGTGGATGTCGTCGATGATCACAAGATCAAGATGGATGCAATGCGGTTGAAGATGAGAAAAATTAGAAAATATGTCCTTCATACTAAGGCTTGGTATCATTATGCCGTTGGATCAATTTTTACCTTGGTTGTGATTATGACCGCATTTGTTGTTGCATTGAAAGGTTTCACATAGTTTCAATGTATGGTTTAACTAGATGCTCTGGAGAGCTATATGTTGTTCAATGAGAACTATGTATCTACTTTGTTTTTAATGTGATGATGAACTTCTATTAATTTGGTCACTTATCTATTCATGAGAGCTATATGTACTAAATTGATGATGTGGCTTTGAAAGGTGCATTTTGAACACAAAAAACTCTGGAGTTAAAATAAGTTCAAAAAAATGAAATCCCTTTGTGACAGATGAGTTTCCGTATGAAACCCACATACTTCGAAAGAGATTGTCCAATTTGTACACAAATTGCATCCAGTTTTTGCCGTAACCCTCTCTACATTCTTGCACATGCTATGTGGATGAAATGATGATACCATGCCAACTTTCAACCTTTTCAGATTTCATTTGAAATATTTTCAATTTCAGGGTCTTATAGCTCAAAATAATCAGTAAATGCATGAAAAATAACAAATGAAGTCAGAAAGGGTTGAATTTTGATGATGTGGCTTTGAATGGTGCATTTTGAACATAGAAAAACTCTAGAGTTGAAATAAGTTAAAAAATGAAATCCCTTTGTAACAGACGAGTTTCCCTATGAAACCCTCATACTTCGAAAGACCTTGTCTGTTTTGTACACGAATTGCATACAGTTTTTGCCGTAACCCTCTCTACTTTCTTGCACATGCTATGTGGATGAAATGATGATACCATGCCAAGTTTCAACCTTTTCAGAGTTCATTTGAAATGCTTTTCAATTTAAGGGTCTTATAGCTCAAAATAATCAGTAAATGCTTGAAAAATAACAAATGAAGTCAGAAAGGGTTGAAAATTGATGATGTGTCTTTTAATGGTTAATTTTGAACACACAAAAACTCTGGAGTTCAAATAAGTTCATAAAAATGAAATCCCTTTGTAACAGACGAGTTTCCGTATGAAACCCTCCTACTTGGAAAGAGATTGTTCGTTTTGTACACGAAGTGCATCCAGTTTTTACCGTAACCCTCTATAATTTCTTGCACATGCTATGTGGATGAAATGATGATACCATGCCAACTTTCAACCTTTTCCGAGTTCATTTGAAATGCCACTACTAGGAAAAGGCCTACTAATGGCGCACCAGTTTTGCCTACTAATGGCGCATCACTGGTGCGCCATTAGTATCATGCCACTAGTATTTATTACTAATGGCTATACTAATGGCGCAGCACCCAGTGCGCCATTAGTATATAACACCATGCGCCATTAGTATGCCTCCGAGGGGCCATATTTAACCATGTGCTTTGGCACACTAATGGCGCACTGCGGATGGATGCGCCATTAGTATACTTGGCATACTGATGGCACATTGTTTGGTGATGCGCCATTAGTATACTTTGGCATACTAATGGTGCACTCTCTAGTGATGCGCCATTAGTATGACTATTAGGTTTTTTTTACTTTTCTAATTTTTGCACAGGTTACAAAATATATTATTTGACATAATATAGACAGTAGCACACAGCAACAGCAAATTCATCGAATACAATAGAAGATTAGTCTCCGAATACAATTCATCATATTAGTCTCCGAATTCAAAATACTGAACAAAGATAAAACATTACAAGTCTCGAGACCGCGAGTATCGAGTTTGTCTTCACATTACAAGTCGATATCGATCATCTAAACTACCATCACATAGAAGAGAGCTGCGGTCATCACGATGAGCATCATCACAATGAAAGTGGTCTTCATCTGGTTCCTCCAACGCTCCCTCCTCTCTCCCGCTAGATAGCGGGCGTATCTAGATTCCGCCTCCGCCCTAGTGGTGTACCCTTTGTAACTGTTACCGCTGTAACGGTGAACCTGTCACCGACACTCCTCCTAGTCGTCGTAGACTCTAGGAACCTTACCCTTGTACACGACATACGACGGCATCTCTATGCACAAGCCAAACAACAGACAATACATACATAAGCAATATATAAGTATGCAACAAAAGGATCGGAAGAGAAAAGCAAGACATGACATTAATAGCACAATTCATGGTCCTACTAATAAATAGCATCGATTACATCTAAGTTGAACGACTGTCCAAACCAAAGAGACATACAAGTTCATTAAAGTTTAATTACAACATGAGCCAATCAATGTTTCAGAACTACACATAGCATCACTACTGCCGACTCGACTCATGGGGCCGGAGCGTGGATGAAGCCGCTGTCTGTCGTGATGGTCATGAAATCGCGGGCGTTGTCAGCCTGCATGTGTAGCGTTCCGTCTATCTCCCTGTTGGACGGTTGATATCTGAGGTAGAACTGCCCCGAGGTATGAAGGACATCTTGATGGATGATGTCCGCAAACTCCGACTGGATGCGAAAGAATTCTTGTCTGATGTCCGCGTCCTGGATTGCCGACAAGCTCGCGGCCCAATCTTTGAGATTATTTGGTAGCAGAAGGTGATGATGGTCCCTTATGATCGCCCGCATGTGATGGAGGGCGTAGTAGGCATCCTTCTGACCGCCAGGCGGCTGCTTGACATAGCAGAACGTCGTATTATGGGCGAACACGTGCTTGCCATACTTACGAACTGCCCTGGTGAAGGTGCCTCCAGATTTGGCATAGCCGGGGAGAACATCATCAAGAACTTTCTTGATATTTGTGTAGTCTATCTTGGACTTACGGTTCGGGTCAAAATACGTGGCCATGAATATTTCGGGCTTAAGAGGATGAGTGTGCAATGTGTGTCACTGCACAGAACACGGAATGTTAGAAAAAAAGAACAATCAAAATCTAAGAAATCATATGTTACGGGGCGGTTAAGGGATGACTTACTCGGGAAAGTAAGCCACAAGGAAGTTATCCTTATCTGGGTTTGCCAGAATGACGTCTTCGAGGTGTGAACTCGTGACTTGGCGGTCCCCAGCGCTGCTCAAGAGCTTGGCACGCATGTAGAAGGGGTCGACGATCATGATGTCCGGGGTCTTGTCTCTAATGATCCGCATCTCCATACTCAGCGAAAACAGCCAAACGAAGGTGTAGTGTAGCGCATGAAGGTTAAACATAGCAAAGATGTCATCAAACCACAGGACGATCGTAACCCCGATGTCCCCATCCACAAAGCCCTTGCCCTCTGGCACCTTGGCCACGAAAACCGGGTATGCCACATCATTCTCTCTTAGACGCCGCTCCTCCAAAGAAAGAACACTGTTGTGCAGACTCCGCATAGCACCGGTTGCAGCATTGAGCATATTTGTCGGTAGCATCGCCCTACCCTCCACATGCACCATCCTCGAGATATCCTTAGGTGAAGGTGGCCCATCCTGAGCATGGATCGTACTCGGTGCCGGCTGGCTCGCACCGGTGCCCTTTTTAGTCTGCCGTTTCCGGCTCTTCTTCTTGATCTGTTGTAATGGGACCGAGTTCTGCTCAAAGACCGGCTTCTTGAGCGTGTTGGGGCTGATAATATTTCGCACCTCAGCTATTTGAGGCTCGGTGAAGGCGGCAGCTGGAGGCGTCTCCTGAGAAATGAACACCAGACGACGCCTGTTGCAACTGGGTTTCTCTGACGTACCACCTAGATCGCAGTCGTCTTGGTTGGGTTCTTGAGAAGGAGGCCCGCAGAACTCGTCATCGTACCCATGTTTGGCAAAGTACTTATCGACATTGGTAAATGTACCGTTGTCGTCGTCATCCGGATCTTGTGCCATATACATGTCCGGATCCTGTGCCATAGGGATGTCCGGCATGTCCGGTAGCGTTGCGGTATTCTTGCCACGGCTTGGCACCGGCACGACTGGCGGTCTTGTCTGTGGGATGGTGTCCTCCGCCCCCAAATGAATCTGGCTCTTCGGCCAAAGCAGGGGCCATCTTACGCAGGCGCTGAGGGTTATCTCATCTTCTTCGTCGGCCCCAGCGGGTCGAATCAGAGGTAACAGCTCGTCGCAGCCTGGCAGCACCCGAACCACTTCAACCCTATACATTGTGGGTGGCATCGGATTACCGTGGAACACGGGGTTGCTCGGTTGAACGATTCGACCCTTGGTGAGATCGACCAACTCGCCACCCACGAAGTGCAGGAGAGTGCAAGGAACGTCGGTGGCGCCCTGCGAAAACATGTAGGGCGTCAGGGATGCCCAGTCAAAGGCAAGGAGATGAAGTCCTCGACCGAGAGGCTTAGTTACCGTGATGCCGTCGAGCTCGGCTAATGTCGAGGCACCGCCAATGGCGGGCGTGCAACTGACGGAGGGGCCGCTTGCTCGCGAGGTGCCGGCCGGCGTACACCCGGGTGCATTAAGCTCCAATGCCGGCGTCGGAGACACCAATACCGCCGCCGCCGGAGACACCAATGGCGCCACCGCCGTAGACACCAATATCGCCGCCGCCGGAGACACCAATGGCGCCGCCTGCGCGTTGTGCGAGTTGCTGGCCGTGAAGCTGGGAATCGGGGGCGGCCCCTGTTGGCCACCCGCAATCTACATCGTTATCTCATGAATCAAGGTAGGCATAATGCCGGTGAGCGCCGATCCCAGTTGTTGTTGCACTTTCTCTTGGACCATCTCCGGAATCCGCGCCACTTGCGCCTTGAGTGCTTCAACCTCGCGCGACTGGCTTTCCGAGCTGGTATTTTTCTCCTTTCGCCCACCAGCGGTATAGTATGATGACCATTTTGTGGACAAGCCTTTGCCGGCCACATGACCAGCTGACGTTGGCTTACTGAGCTTATCCTTGTTTTTCATTATGTTCAATGCCCTATTCAAAGGGGTGTCAAAAGGGGATCTTTGAGACGACCCTGCGCTACTGCTTTCTTTTTCCTGCGGAAGGAACGTGAACCATTTAGAAATATTGGGGATTAATTAGAATGCAACCATATGGAGCTAATTACGTGGGGGTGTATTCCTTACCAGAACAAGCTCAAGCGCCTTGGTCTTCGGATCCGTGGTAAGCTCCTTTGTTACCGGGTCCTCCTTGTACCGGGCCCTGAGAAAGTTCCTGGTCTGCTTGTCACGGTATTTCTCAAAGCGGGGTGGTAGGCCTTGCTCGACACGCTCCGCGTCCTCCTTGTCCCATATAGTCTCCGCCACTCTCTAACCGTCGGGACCTAGTTGGTGGACCCCTATGTTCAACTGCCGCATTTCTTTCCCCCACTGACTTGATTCGGAGGTTGCGGGGCTCTTGCACTTGATCTTGAACTCCTTGTAGTCATCTTCGCTAATCAAAGGATATTTTGCCTTGTTCTTCTCATAACTATCACCTTTGTCAATCATTGCCTTCACCGTGCATTTCCAGGTAGACAGGGCCGTGCTCATCCTCATGAGGGCGGCACCGTTCACTTTATTCCACGAGAGGCGTGTGTTTGCAAACTCAGCAGGGAACTTGTATCGTTCGTGCAGCTTCGTGAAGAGGTGGCTGCGCAAATTCCCTCGGTCCTTATGCCTTACGTTCTCGGTGTTGATCGAGGCGATGCTCCGGAGAATGCACCCGAGCTGAACCGAGTACCCCTTGACTACGTGTTTGGGCGCCGTCGGATGCCCGCCGGAGTTCACTTCAGTAAATTCCTCCCTGACTGTGCCGAGCACGTTCGAGCGCCGGTCCTTCCATTGCTTCTTCGGTTGGCTGCCATCTGTGCGTGCACCGCCATCATCAGTGGTGGCATCCGCGGCGCCATCATCAGTGGTGTCATCCCCGACGCCACTAGGGGTTGTGTAGTCAGGATCGGTGCCTTCCGCGGCGTCCTCATAGCGGTGAGGTTCTTCCTCCAACTCCTGGGACAGCTCCCAAAATTGCTTGCCGCCCGAACCTCCGGCCTCATCATTGTGGGCCATGTTTCGCTCTAAATAGGAAAAAAGTTTGGTCAAAAACTTGGTTATTGTCAAGGAACAAGATCATGGTCTCATCATTTAGAGTTTGTCAACACCGAGGCATCTTAAAGGTAAGCTTTTATCATTTAGGGTTTGTCGACGCCGAGGCACCCTAAAAGCCTAAGCGTACATCATTTAGGTTCTCATCGACACTGAGGCACCCTATAGAAGCCAAGTTAAGTTTTCATCATTTAGGGTTTATCGATGCCGAGGCACCCTAGGTTGGGCCTAATCACTTGGCACTAATCACTTGGCTCTATTGCCACCAATGTTGGGTTTATCATCTAGGGTTTATCGATGCTAAGGAGAATTCTAAGTTGGGCCTAATCACTTGGCTCTATTGCCACCTATGGTTTAATGCAGCAAGAATGGCGGGGCAGTTGATCCTACTTAACTAAGTACTAAGATACCCTGGCCCATGCATTAGTCGCATGTACCCCATATGTCCTATTTTTAGCAAAGTCATGCTAAAATTCACGGAAAATTTCAGCATGACCTTTCCTGAAAATAGGACATATGGAGTACCCGAATTTGCTAGAACGGAAGTTAATCGACATTCCGGCAAACTCAAGGGCCTCTCGGGGTACCTGCAAATTCATCACGACACAATGGTCGGAGACAAAACCCAGCCACGGACCATATGGTCCTCTGCTTTCATATGGAAAAAAATCAGCTAAACTTATGTGAGCTTCCATTGCAGATATAATAAGTCACCCAACAAAAAATCATCAATAGTATGATCAATTTTGAATCAATAGACATACTTCTCAAAAGAGGCATGATCAAATTCTGGTGCCCTTGACTTACTAGTATTTATCTCTTATGACTGATGAATGTGCATTGAGTCCAGAAGCAAAGACTCTATAGTGAAATGAAAAAACCTTGGAAATATATTTATGATAACTCTAAATGGATCAGAAGGTGCAGATGCACTTGTAAAAAAAGGTATGCATTTGCAGCAGCTTTGTTCTGATTATGACACCATTCTGTTAAGAAGGCAAAATAACATTATCATCCCAATTCATGGTTGAAGTTGAAGACCCTAAGCTTTAAAATGCCAAGTCTCACTTACGCATGCTATCTTATTTACCAGTTCAGAACAATCACCAGAAAATAGTAAATCCACATTGACCACATAATATTATTTTGCAACCACTCAGTTTGTCCTTGACTGGGACACTTGAAGCACAAAACAACTAATGCAGAGATAGGTCTACTTTGGTTCTGACAGACCACATCCTGGTGCATATGTGGGGTTTTTTACTTAGGAAATACAAAACTTCTATTATTGTTTTTATTTTTGACCAGAGCCTAACCACCTCTATAGTTTACAAACTAATTCAGATAATCACTAATCAGGCATGGAAAATTATTTTAGCCATGATCCCTGAGGATTAGAGCCTCCACAAGTCAGAGAAAATTAGTGTCTCCACTTATGTTGTCAATGCTTGTTGTATGTTTTGCTTAAGGGTTTTCCTTTTCAAATTTTGACTATGTTTCTAAACAAAGTAGGCTTCTATCATGTCTAGAATGTAATGAAGATGTCTTGGATAAGCTGAGTGTTGTAATGAAGATGTCTTGGTGAGACTTGATATATGTCCAAAATTAGAAAAATCACAAGGTACTTTCTCTACCTAATAAACACCATATGACCAGATAAAATCCTGTTTAACACACCTGTAAAGAGGAACAACCCCCCTAAGGAGCTAGAAAGCTATATGAAACAAAATTATCAAGCATAGGCATACAAATTCAGTACTGTATGAAAAAAATAGGTACAACAAGTAGCTACTAGAGTCATATGCTGAGAGTAGGTGTCAGCTTAAGACATTCTGAAATAGTAAATAACTAAAGGGCACTTGATTGTGCACTTAGTAACAGGGTATATTGCATGATTCATAATTTTATAGGAGACCAATAGTAGAAATTTGATTGGGAGTGCTCCATTTCACTAGCGGCCCAATTGCTTTTATCAGTAGCATGTGCATCACTGCATCAGGACATTAACAGGTGCAACAACGAATGCATCGGATCCTTGCATTGCATAGTGGAATACTAACTTTACAATCTTTGTAAGCCTAAGCTCCCCATTGTGTCATCAGATTCAGTGGAGTGAGCAAGCTACTCACACTGAGCCGAGTATGTGCCAACTGCCAACTACCGAGAGAGAGACTTTACAACCACTCGTACCACAAAATCTACCTATCTGTAACCAAAAGAACCGAAAGGCAGCAACCAACTAATAATGATAACATGGTAACGTAAAAGCTTTGGGGAAACAAAGCCAACCCTGAATATAAAATTACAGGAGTACTGCAAACTATTACCAACAGTACAGTACCAGCTCGCTCGGAAAAAGAATACAGCCATTCATGCTTTCCCTGTGCCCTTAGGTTCAGGATAGGAAAATCGCAAGTACCTAAACCTCAGAAAATGTGGAACTAACTAATCTGATAAAATTGATGTGTACAAATCTGTTGCCTCCCAACTTGATGTTCGTCTGTTCAGCCAAATTAAATCTCATCTTCCACATCGCAGCCCGAACACAGAACAAACTAGATAGCACTTGACATACCAATCAATCCCAATGGAACGAACGGACGCACACCCACGCACGCACCGCACGGGCGGTGCTAGGGTGCGGTGAGCGCGCCTGGGCGGGGCCAGGGCGCGGCCAGGGGCCGAGGGGAGCACGGCCACGGGCGGGCAGCAACCAGGAGCTGGGGCGCGGTGGTGCGACAGTCTACGGCGACGAAATCGAAGGGGGGAGGGGAACCGGTGCAGCTCACTAAGAGGAAGGCGATGGCGAGGTCGTGCAGGGCCGGGGTTGACAAGGTGACGCGGATCGACGGTGAGGCCGCGGTGGCCGGAGGTGGAAGAAGACCTCGATCCGCATGATGCAGAGTCGTCGAGCTCGAACGGCTGGCCGTAGATGACATAGAAGAACACTGCAGAGCTCCTGGACTCCTTGGTGGGGTGCGGGGATGACGGTGTTCGCGGGGACGATGCGGTGTCGACGGGGACGACCTAGTCGGGTGAAGCGGCGCGAGGGGAGGGGAAGTGGGGAGGTTCTAGGGTGTGGAGCTGGCGCGGGGGAGCCGGAGCGGGTGTGGAGCGGGCGCGGCGGGGGAAGGGAAGGGGGATCCGGCGAGGGAGAGGGAAGGAGGGATCGGGCGAAGGGGTATCCAGCTAGACACTATAGCAATGGCGCACCACCCTCTGGTGCGCCATTAGTAGTTTTTTTTCTGATAGCAATGGCGCCCCCTCCTCTAGTGCGCAATTAGTATCTTTTTTTTCTGACAGCAATGGCGCACCCTCCTCTGGTGCGCCATTAGTAACATTTTTTTCATTATTTCTTGTTGTATCTAATAATGTGTTTTTTAGCAAATTTGTTATTTTCATGAGGACTAGAATAGAAGATATCATCAAATATCATCAATTTTTTTTTGAAAATATCATCAATATTTTTTTATTTTTAATTGAAAATATCATCAAATTTGTTATTTGAATATATCATAAAATTTCTTATTTGAAAATATCATCAAATTTTTTTTAAAATATCTTCAAAAAGTGGGGGAGGGTGCGGGTGTCGGCGGCGGCGATGGAGCGGGCCGGGCGAAGGTGCGGGGTGTCGGCGGCGGCGGTGGAGCGGGGGAGGGTGCGGTGGGTCGTCGGCGGCGGTGGAGCGGGGGAGGGTGCGGCGGGTCGTCGGCGGTGGTGGAGCGGGGGGAGGGTGTGGGGGGTGCTCGGCGGCGAGGGGGATCTGGCGAGGGGGATAGCTATCGAGAGGGAGGGGGATCAAGATCGAGTGTCCTCGTGAATATTCAATATTTTTTCATATTGAATATGAAAAAATATCATCCAATTTGAAAAAATATTCATGAATTCAAAAAGTGTCCATGAAACTTAAAATATTCATGATATCAAAAAGTGCCCGAGAGATGAAGGCTATAATTTAAATACAATCGATCTGAGCTAGCTATCTGTTCACAATCTTCTTGCCCTTCTTTTTCGCAAATGGAGTTCTTCTATGGAACGGACGTCCTTTAGGTAGGGTAGTCCTACTTCTTCTTGTGGTGTATGCTGCTACTTCATCGTCGTCGTCATGTTCGATCTTTGGGTCGCCGTACTTGTCGAAGTCTTGCTCATTGGCTACTCCATCCATTCCGATGATCTTCCTTTTGCCTCTCCTCACGACAACACGACTGGGCTTTGACGGGTCGGTAATGAAGAAGCATTGGTCCACTTGTGAAGCCAGTACCCATGGCTCATTTTTCGCGGTGACGTTTGCGCCCGCGGTCTTGGATTTGGCTTCGGGTATAACCATGGTGGTGAAATACCGGTATTCTTTTAGGACGCTCTTGGCCCATCTGACACGGAACATCGGGACCTTCTCTCCAGCGTAGCTCAGCTCCCAGATCTCCTCGATCCTTCCGTAGTATCTGTCCTTGTCGTTATCGGTGTAGGATTCCATTGTTACCCCGGAGTTCTGATAACCATCGCTCTTCATGTCCTTGTCCTCGGTGTAGAATGTGTAGCCGTTGATATCGTATGCCTCATAGGTCATCAGGTTGTGCTCAGCGCCCTGTGACAAGGCGAATATGAGTTGTTCTTTCACAGAAGAATCCTCATGTAATGGGTACGACAGAAGCTTCTGCTTGAACCAACGCGTGAAACATGAGTTGTGCTCTTTGATTATATCTCTGTCCGTCCTCTGTTGGCCTCGGTCATTGTACGTCTTCTCAATAAAGGTTTTGTGCTCTACCACCCAAGGATCGACCATGTCTATGTGTTGTAGCGCGACTAGGTTTGCTCTTTCAAAGTCGGCGAGTTGACCCTCGAAGTCGACATGCATTTCGCGGCGATCCTCACGGTGACCCCATCCAGCGAGCCTGCCAAGGTGCTTGTTGACGGACAGACCAACGGGGTTCTCGATGCCTAGATAATTCGTGCAGTAGGAGATGCACTCTTCGGTCAGAAAGCCCCTGGCTATACTTCCCTCTAGACGTGACATGTTGCGAATGTATCCTTTGATGACACCATTCATCCTTTCGAATTGCATCATGCTGTGCAGGAACGTCGGCCCGAGTTGGATGATATCCTCCATGATATGGACCAGCAGATGCACCATAACGTCGAAGAATGCGGGCGGGAAGTACATCTCAAGCTCGCATAGTATCACCACGATCTCTTCCAGTAGCCTTCTGAGTTGCCTCACGCCAACCGACTTCCGAGAGATGACGTCGAAAAATTTGCATAGGCCAAATAGCGTTTTAAGGACGTTTGCGTCCATGATCCCACGGATTGCAACTAGAAGTATCTGCGTCATCAGCACATGACAGTCGTGAGACTTCATCCCGCTGAACTTCAGCTTTGCTGGGTCTAGGTATCTTCTTATCTTCCCCGCGTAACCGTAAGGAAGTTTTACTCCTATGAGGCAGGTGAAAAACTGCTCAATCTCCTCCTGACTTAGAGTGAAGCACGCGGGAGGGTAGTCATTTCCGGTCTTCTTGGCCTTTTTGCCTTTGCGACGACTTTCTGTGTCCTGCTTCGCCTCATCATCATCATCATCATCATTAGCGTGAAGCTCCTGCCTGATGCCCATTGATTTCAAGTCTGCCCTTGCTTTCGGCCCATCTTTGGTCCTCTCTGGCATGTTGAGCACGGTACCAAGCAGACTCTCGCACACGTTCTTCGTGATATGGATGGCATCAAGGCTGTGAGGCACACGGTGGATCTTCCAGTACGGCGAGTCCCAGAAAATAGACCTCGTTTTCCATACCTTCAGCAGCGGCTCTGGCGCCTATCGCTTCTTTCCCAGCTCTGGCGCCTTTTGCTTCTTTCCTAGCAGTGGGCAATCTTTCCAATTTTTCAACAGCCCGTTTATTTCCTCGTCGCTCCTCGTACGCGGGCGTCTTCGGAGTTCGGTTTCACCATCGAACAGATCCTTGCGTTTCCTCCACGGGTCATCGTCGCGAAGCCACCTTCGATGTCCCATGAACATGGTTTTCGAAGACCCGGGATCTCTATCTAGCTGGCGATATGTTGTGTCATCCATGCACCTGACGCATCCAGAAAATCCGTGGACCACCTGCCCCGCGAGATATCCGTAACCAAGATAGTTGTGCATCTTCGTGAGCAGTGCGACTCTCATAGGGAAATATTCTTTGTCTACAGCGTCCCACGTATTGGCTGGCGTTTTCCACAGCGTGTCTAGCTCCTCTTTCAGCAGCCCCAGATACAGATTGATGTCGTTCCCTGGTTGTTTCGGCCCTTCAATTAGCATACTCATGTGAATGTACTTCCTCTTCATGCACAACCAGGGGGGAAGGTTGTACATCCACACAAACACAGGCCAGGTGCTATGTGTGCTTCTCTGGCTGCCGAATGAATTGACTCCATCGGTGCTCACGCCCAGCACGATGTTCCTTGGACCCTTCCCAAATTCTGGGTGTTCGAAGTTCAACGCTTGCCACTGGCTCCCATCCTTAGGGTGACTCAGCATCTTGTCTTTTTTATTTATCTCCGGATCATTTGCGTCATCTTCTCGCTTCTTCTCCTCCCTATCTGTGTGCCAACGTAGGAGCTTTGCTACCTTAGGGTCCGCGAAATACCGCTGCAGACGAGGAGTGATCGGAAAGTACCACACCACTTTTCGAGGAGCTTTCTTCCTCTTCTTGTATCGAGTGACACTGCACACCGGACATATGGTAGACTCCACGTGCTCGCCCCGATAAATGATGCAATTGTTCATGCACACATGGTATTTCACGTGCGGTAAATCCAGAGGACACACGACTTTCTTCGCCTCCTCGAAACTGGTCGGGAACTTGTTCCCCTTGGGAAGACGTTCGTGCCAGAATGACATGTTCTCGTCGAAGCATGCGTCGGTCATTTTGTGTTTTACCTTCATCTCCAAAGCCATGAGCGTTACTTTCAGGTGGGTATCCTCGGGTCTGCATCCTTCATACAATGGAGTAACCGCGTCTATCTCCAGTTGATCTAGCTTGGCTTTCTCTCGGGCGGCAGCTCTTGCGTTATCCGTCTGCTTGAGAAGCAGCTCTTGAATATGAGGGTCTTGCACCGAGCCCATCGATGGTCCATCGTCGTCTGCTCCTCCGGCATCTTGATCTTCATGATCATGCCCTTCGTCTGCTCTGGCATCTTCCTCAGCATCATGTCCGGCATCTTCTACATGATGACTATGTACAGCATCACCGTTGTGATCATGTCCTGGAGATTCTTCGTCTTCTCACCCGCCCGAGCCGCGGTGGTTGTCTTGCTGCCCTTCCTCATTTCTTGCCCGGCCCCCATGGACGACTTCATAGTCATCTTCATCACCTTGCCACCGATAGCCATCCATGAAACCACGCAAGAGCAGATGGTCCCGCACCTGCCCGGAATCCAGGTCCGCAATAAGGCTCTTCAGCTTGCATCTTTGACACGGACATCTTATCTCCGTCTCGTTCCTTTGAAGCATCTCGGCCTTCGCGGAGCTCAAAAACCTATTCACGATGCCTTTGGTCATCGTGCAGACCATGGTCGCCTGCGGGGTAGAGCAAAACGATATTTTAGAACCAAGAAAAAATTTGGCATGACTTTCCCTAAAAATAGGACCAAAAAGAATGCATAGTGCCAAAATTCTCGCCGAAACGGAAATGAATCAACATTCCGGCAAAATATTGGTAACTATCGCATTTCAAATACCGGTACCTGCAAACACAAACATATATGCAACACCACAAACATATGCAACACCACAAACATACATAGATCTAACTAGGCCACAAAAAGTGCATGTGCACGTTGTTGGAGCGAGCTAGGGACAAAAAAAGTAGATCTACAACATGAAGATAGCTTTCCCCTTACTTACCTATCAAAAAAGGTAATTTCAACACTTAATTTTGATGAATCTATGGTGCAAATGAGGTGAGGAGGAGGAGGCAGTCGACAAGCTTAGAGAAGGAGGTGGGGGAATAAAGTGGGGAAAGTGAGTGTGTAGGTGTGGCTGTCCAAAGATATCTAGCTGGTCCCAGGTTACTAATGGCGCACCACATAGCCATGCACCATTAGTAACCCAACATACTAATGGCGCACCACACAGACATGCGCCATTAGTAGTTTTGCAAAAAAGTAAAAAAAATTATACTAATGGCGCACCGTGGCACAGTGCGCCATTACTAGTTTAAACTAGTAATGGCGCACTATGCAATGGTGCGCCATTAGTAGTTTTGCAAAAAAGTAAAAAAAATACAATAGTGGCGCACTCTATGGCTGGTGCGCCATTAGTAGTTTGACCTACTAATGGCGCACTCTGCCCGGATGCGCCATTAGTATGTTTGAAAAAATGAAAAAAAAACATTTTGTTACTAGTGGCACACCGTGTGCCTGGTGCGCCATTAGTGTCTTCCACACTAATGGCGCATCTCCACATGGTGCGCCATTAGTATATAGTAGTGGCGCACCACTTCTCTGGTGCACCATTAGTGTCAATTTCATCTTTAGCCCCTTTCCTAGTAGTGTGCTTTTCAATTTCAGGGTCTTATAACTCAAAATAATCAGTAAATGCATGAAAATAACAAATGAAGTTAGAAAGGGTTGAAAATTGATGACGTGGCTTTGAATGGTGCATTTTGAACACATAAAAACTCTGGAGTTCAAATAAGATCAAAAATGAAATCCCTTTGTAATAGACGAGTTTCCGTATGAAACCCTCATACTTCAAAAGAGATTGTCCGTTTTGTACATGAAGTGCATCTAGTTTTTGCCGTAACCCTCTCTACTTTCTTGCACATGCTATGTGGATGAAATGATGATAACATGCCAACTTTCAACCTTTTCAGAGTTCATTTGAAATGCTTTTCAATTTCAGGGTCTTATAACTCAAAATAATCAGTAAATGCATGAAAAATAACAAATGAAGTCAGAAAGGGTTGAATTTTGATGATGTGGCTTTGAATGGTGCATTTTGAACACATAAAAACACTGGAGTTCAAATAAGTTCGAAAAATGAAATCCCTTTGTAACAAATGAGTTTTCGTATGAAACCATCATACTTCGGAAGAGATTGTCTGTTTTGTACATGAAGTGCATCCGGTTTTTGCCGTAACCCTCTCTACTTTCTTGCACATGCTATGTGGATGAAATGATGATACCATGCCAACTTTCAACCTTTTCAGAGTTCATTTGAAATGCTTTTCAATTTCAGGGTCATATAGCTCAAAATAATCAGTAAATGCATGAAAAATAACAAATGAAGTCAGAAAGGGTTGAATTTTGATGATGTGGCTTTGAATGGTGCATTTTGAACACATAAAAACACTGGAGTTCAAATAAGTTCGAAAAATGAAATCCCTTTGTAACAAATGAGTTTTCGTATGAAACCATCATACTTCGGAAGAGATTGTCTGTTTTGTACACGAAGTGCATCCGGTTTTTGCCGTAACCCTCTCTACTTTCTTGCACATGCTATGTGGATGAAATGATGATACCATGCCAACTTTCAACCTTTTCAGAGTTCATTTGAAATGCTTTTCAATTTCAGGGTCATATAGCTCAAAATAATCAGTAAATGCATGAAAAATAACAAATGAAGTCAGAAAGGGTTGAAAATTGATGATGTGGTTTTGAGTGGTGCATTTTGAACACATAAAAACTCTGGAGTTCAAATAAGTTCAAAAAATGAAATCCCTTTGTAACCAACGAGTTTCCGTATGAAAGCCTCATACTTCGAAACAGATTGTCCGTTTTGTACACGAAGTGCATCCAGTTTTTGCCATAACCCTCTCTACATTCTTGCACATGCTATGTGGATGAAATGATGATACCATGCCAACTTTCAACCTTTTCAGAGTTCATTTGAAATGCTTTTCAATCTCCGTGTCTTATAGCTCAACATAATCAGTAAATGCATGAAAAATAACAAATGAAGTCAGAAAGGGTTGAAAATTGATGATGTGGCTTTGAATGGTTCATTTTGAACATAGAAAAACTCTGGAGTTCAAATAAGTTCAAAAAATGAAATTCCTTTGTAACAGACGAGTTTCCATATGAAATCCTCATTATTTGAAAGAGATTGTCCGTTTTGTACACGAAGTGCATCCAGTTATTGCCGTAAGCCTCTCTAATTTCTTAGACATGCTATGTGGATGAAATGATGATACCATGCAAAAATAAAATTAACTAAAAAACTTTTATAAAACTCTAATAGCAAAAGGAATGAACTAAAAAGCCTTTATTAATCTCAAGTATTTTTTAAACTAAAATTATATAAAATTCATGCCACTGAAATTATCAAAGTATTTTCTATTCAAAACAGGAAAAGCAGAAAGAAACAAAATAAACATTAACAAAAAGTAGAAACAAAATTAAATAAATTAAAATTTAATAAAATAAATAAGTAGAAACGAAATATAATAAAATAAAATTTAATAAAATAAATGAGTAGAAACAAATTTAAACAAATTAAAATTTAATACAGTAAATAAGTAGAAACAAAATAAAATAAAGAAGTAGAAATGAAATAAACTTTATAAAAGTAAAATAAATAAACTTTAATAAAATAAATAAACTTTAATAAAATAAATAAAAATAGCAACAGTACGGTTTTTTTTGTAAGTAGAAACAAAATAAAATAAATAAAGCAACAAAAAAAATAAAAAAAGTGCCAACCACTAGGCCACCACGGCGTGAATACGACTAGAAACCCTACCATGGGCCTGGATTCAGGCCAGCTGAAGGCCCAATAGGCCCATCAGGTATAGCAGTGACAATTAGGACGGTAAGCCTGCAATCGAGAGGAGCTCGAGAGGGATGCGACAGTGGGGCTAATAAACCACTCCGCGCCCCTCTCAACTAGCGAAGTGGGACTAAAGTTTTGGCCACGGGGAGCACGGAGCCTTTGGTCTCGGTTGGTGGCACCAACCGGTACCAAAGGGGGGCATTCATACCGGTTTGTGCCACTAACCGGTATGAATGCCCCCCTTTGGTACGGGTTGGTGCCACCAACCGGGACCAAAGGCATCCGCTTCCCGCCCTTTGGGCTGCTGAAAAGAGACCTTTGGTCCCGGTTGGTGGCACCAACCGGGACTAAAGGGGGCATTGGTACCGGTTTGTGGCACCAATGCCCTGGGTATATAAGAAAACAGTTAGCAGTTTTGATGAAATCCATCACTTCTTATCCCCCGACGCCCTGCTCCTCCTCCTCGTCGTCGCCGCCCGACGCCCTACTCCACCTTGCCGTCGTCGCCGCCACCAACGCCGTCAGGCTGCTCAACGTCGTCGTCGCCGCCACCACCGATGCCGTCAGGCTGCTCAACGCTGCTACCGCCGCCGCTGACGCGCTCTACCCCGACGATGGCGTCGACCCTCGCGCCCCTCCCAGCCTCGACGCGCTGCCCCCTGTGAGAACCAACCTGCTCCTGCGCCCCTTCCCTGTCCCGCGCCCCTGCGCCCCTACCCTGCCCCGCCGACGCCGGTGCCGGCCCCTCCATCGTGCCCCTGGATCCGCCCCTGCGCGGTGCTATTATATTTGTAGACTATTTTAGATGTTTTTAGATGCTATTCTTAGATGTTTTTTAGATTATTTTAGATTATGTTTAGTTTAGTTTTAAGATTAGCAAAATTTCGGATGTGTAGTTATATTTATTTAGATGGCTAGTTAATTTAGATGTTGTAATTTGTTCATAAAAATTGTGCACTTTTGTACAGAAACTTTATTTTTTTCATATGTACGAAAATGTAGAGTGAAAAGTTTTATATATGCAAAAGTTACATTTTTTGAAAAGTTTTATATATCTATCTAGGACAGGAAAGAAGAAGAAAAAGAATGAGAGGAAAAAGGAAAATAAGAAGAGGAAGAAAGGAGAAGAAGAGGAGAGGATGAAGAGGAGAAATAAATAAGAAGAGGAAAAAAGGAGAAAAAAAGAGGAGAAGAAGAAAGGAATAGAGGAGAAGAAGAGAAAATAGAATTTTCTATTTTCTCTTCTTCTCCTCTTTTTTTTCTCCTTTTTTCTTCTTAGCCTCGTCAGCAAGGGCGGAAGATTCCATGATTGGTACATGAAAACCTGTAGAGAGTCTGGGGGGAGGAATACTTTGACGCTGAGAGTTAAAGAGGTGCATGACCTCGTTGGAACTAATCTGTTGAATGTTCCATTTGAGGAGTTCTTACAGTTTTTCAATCAGAGGGTCCTCGATAAATTAACGTTCACTTGCTACTGTGTGTAAGTACTACTTCTGTCATTAAGTCTCTATATATAGGTCAGCTCTTTCATTGCATGTATTTATAATTATCCTCACTATATTATCCAGATTGAAGATCGCCGAATTGTAGAAAAGACAAATCGGTGATATTGGGTTCAGTAACCCAAATATCATAGATGCATATTCGGTTGAATTTAAGAAAAAAGATAGCAAGGCCAACTTGCTATGATTGTTGGTATTAAATCAAAACAAAGCTATAATACTCTTTCCTTACAACTTCAAGCATATTTGGTTTGCCTTATTAGTCGAAGTTATAGTAATGTAATTGATGAGTTATGCATGGGTGCGCAGGTTCCACTATATTCTCCTAGAGATTATGCTCTAGCAGGGACTAGTAACCGTCTTAGACTCGAGACGAAAATATCCCAAGGAGTATGTGGACATGACTGAAATTCTCGAGAAGTAAGTTAAATCGATCATTATCGCACCATATCGGCAACTTTGTTCACTTCCTGATATCAAGTAATTGTTTTCTTTGTCTGGCAGGGTTTGGAAAAAATTCACCTCAAAAGCTCCGAAGAATCTGGAATTTAAACACTCGAAAGTAAGTACTACTAGCATGTTCCGCGCATCTCCTAGTGATTCAAGTGCTAGTTTCATCAATACCATTTTAGCATGCTTGCTTATTAGTTTGATTGACCTCTATTTCTTGTAAAGTGGTTGTGGCAGGAAGCTAGGAAAATTTCTGTGGATACTACATTTGCGAGTCCATCCGCCACACGACCTATGAGCGGGGCTACACTAAAAAACAATATGAAGTGCGTAAGCAATAATATTCAGAATTAAACTTTATTTACCATCTTTTGTGTTGAGTTTCATTCATTCATATATATAAGTATTGACCCCCTTCTTCAAATTAGATGTTTCGGATGCGGGATGAAATCCTAGCACCAGATCGCATGTGAGGAATTCAAGAGGAATTGGCGGCATTCTTTCTTGACCACATGATCGATAAAGACGGAGAATACTATGTGGACCCAGTGTTCACATATAATTAGGGGATTATATTGTAAGAGATCTTATATTGTATATATGTAGCCAGTAGCGTCGGATAGATATACGAAAACTTGTTGTTGGACCAATCTCTCGGAGAAGGAGAGGTCGATATCACTTCTCTCTGTATGCATATGTTCATGACAATCTTCTATTTCCTTCATTTTTGCTTACTAGATAGCGTGTCGAGTGCTCTCTATTGTATAGTACGTAGCGTCGACCAAGAACGGAGATAAGAGAGGACACTTCTCTCTATTAATTAATTAGCTACCTAACACAATATATGAAACACCTTAATTAACCATAAAAAAACCCCAAATCCCCCCCCTTCAAAAAAGAAACAAAAACCCTAGCCCCTGAACAGCTGACGCGTGGATGCCTATTGGTCCCGGTTGGTGCCACCAACCAGGACCAAAGGGCCTCCTACGTGGGCTTGCCGCACCGGCCACATGGAGGCCCATCTGTCTCGGTTCGTGTAAAAACCGGGACTAAAGGCCAAGGGCATTAATAACAACCTTTCAGTCCCGGTTCCCAAACCGGGACAAAAGGCCCTTATGAACCAGGACAAATGGCCCTTTTTCTACTAGTGCGAGAATTCAAGGAAAAGCTCTATACATGTCCTAAAAAGGAAAAGGTGGTCTTTAAGATCCTTTAAACATTCTGACGTACATTTGTGCCTCTTTTCGCCTTGGTGTAGGATCCTTTGAGAGGATCACTCAATCGAGGATACATAAGGGGCCCGGAAAAGGGCCCTAGGTACCGTCGTAAAGTGATGTAGGTTATAAAGAACCTGAAAATTAGAAATAAGAAAAAGGAAGAATATGAGGGTCCAGATAGGGTCGAGCCGTATTGTGGACTTTGTTTTTAGTGTGCCTCCGACCTCTCCCATGGTATCTATAGTGCATAATTATGTACGCGCGGTACGTATGCCACAATCAGGTTGGGATTTTGATGGAGGCCGAATTGGTAATCTAGCTCTGGACGAGCCGGCCTGTCATTCTGCAGGGTAGACCAGACTCGTTTGACAGTGTCCGTAGGTTTGACTACTCATGTAGTATTCACCTTGATAACGCCACCCTGTGCCTCAGCTGCGAGGGCCATAGTATACTCCTCAGTACGGAGGGAGCGATCCATGTTTCCATTGACTATTATGACGCCGCGTGGTCCGGGCATCTTGAGTTTTAGATAAGTGTAGTACGGGACCGCATTGAAGCGGGCGAACGCGGTTCATCCGAGCAGTATGTTATAGCCACTGCAGAAAAGGACGATGTCGAAGATCAAGTCTTCGCTTCGGAAGTTATCCGGTGAGCCGAAGAATACCTCCAGCGTTATGGATCCTATGCAGTAGGCTTCTTCACCGGGTATTACTCCTTTAAAGGTAGTTTTAGTGGGCTTGACTCTTGACGAATAAATGCCCATTTTATGGATAGTGTCCTGATAAAGTAGGTTGAGACTGTTGCCGCCGTCCATAAGGACTTGCGTGAGGTGGAATCCATCAATGATTGGGTCGAGGACCAATGTTGCCGAACCTCCATGACAGATACTGGTCGGATGGTCTCTTCGGTCAAAAGTGAACGGGCAGGGCGACCATGGGTTGAATTTTGGGGCGACTGACTCTATGGCATAAACGTCCCTTAGTGCGCACGTGCGCTCCCTCTTAGGGATATGAGTGACGTAGATCATGTTTACTGTTTTTTACTTCGGGGGAAATTTCTTTTGCCCCCCTATGTTCGTCGGGCGAGGCTCATCATCATCCTCGCTGGGCAGCCCTTTCCCCTTATGCTCGGTGTTTATCTTATCGGCCCATTTAAAGACCCAATAATTTATGTTGGTATGATTGGCAGGCTTGTCCGCGGTGCCATGGATCTGGCAAGGCCAATCTAGTATTCGGTCCAAACTAGATGGACCATCCTTATTTCATTTGCATGGCATCTTCCGTTGACCGGATTTAGAGCCACTGAATCCAGCGCTAACCTCCATGTCTTCGGTATTGTCATTGTTGCTTTGACGCTTGTGTTTGTTGCGTCGTGGCCTGCCCTTACCATCTCTGGCTTTGGAGGTGCCGGGGTCGCTGGTGCTATTGCTTCTACACGTTGTCCAGCTATCTTCTCCCATGCAAAATCGGGTCATTAGTGCGGTGACAGCTACCATGGACTTTGGTTTTTCTTGGCCGAGGTGTCGGGCAAGCCACTCGTCATGGATGCTGTGTTTAAAGGCTGCGAGGGCTTCGACATCCGGACAATCGACAATTTGGTTCTTTTTAGTTAAGAACCTGGTCCAGAGTTTCCGGGATGACTCTCCGGGTTGCTGGACTATGTGACTGAGGTCATCGGCGTTCGGAGGCCAGACGTAGGTACCTTGGAAGTTGTCTCTAAAGGCGTCCTCCAGGTCTTCCCAGCTACCAATTGTGTTCTCTGGGAGGCTGTTTAACCAGTGTCGTGCTGGTCCCTTGAGTTTTAGGAGGAGGTATTTGATGGCATGGAGATCGTCACCACGAGCCATGTGGATATGGAGAAGAGAATCTTCGATCCATATTGCGGGAGCTTTCGTTCCATCGTATGATTCAATGTTCATGGGTTTGAACCCTTTTGGGAACTGGTTCTCCATTAGCTCATTAGTGAAGCATAAGGGGTGTGTGGCGCCTCTGTATCGGGCGACGTCACGACATAATTCGGATGAAGTCCATATGCGTTTTTCGGCCGTGGTGAGGTTATGTCTATCGGGTCAAGCTTGACGCTCGTCTTCTTGTGTTGGGGCGCGCCCCCTTGATCCATAGATTGATCTTGTTTGGCCTGCTCTATTATTCAGGTCTTGTCTTGGATCGTAGGTGTATCTTGGAGCCGCCGTCTCTCTGCCCTTACGGCGAGGTGGTGCGGGTTGGTGTTCAGCGTGGGTGGCTACTTTGTCGCGCCCACGTGGTGGCCGATCTGGTTCATTGGCGCGGTCATGTTTCGATGGGTTTGGCTTCATAGCCTCGTCGTCGAATTGTGGCAGTAGCTAATGTTTCGGATAAGTTTTTGTTGGGCGTTGAAGGCCATATTCTTCGGCAGCTAGGAGCTGGGTCCATTTGTCGTTGAGCGTATCCTATTCGGCTTGGAGCCGTTGCTACTACTTTTTTAGGCTTCTCGTAGTGGCAATTAGCTGGCGCTTAAAGTGCTCCTGTTCGAGTGGTTCCTCTAGCACGATGAAGTCTTCGTCGCCGAGGCTCACATCGTCCTCGGAGAGTGGTAGATAATTACTGTCCTCCGAGTCCTTGTTCCTGACTAGATCGTCGGGGTTAACTTTCCCCTCCTCCACATCGTCATGTTCGGGTGTGGGCTCGACGGGGTCTTCGGGGTCTTCGGCAGCCTCCGGAGTGTTATCGTCTCTGGTGCCGGTATTACTGTCTTTGCCATGACGCGATTTTGAGTGGCGCCGCTGTCGTTGATGCTTTGGAGGTGGCTCAGCAGGCTTGTCCTCAACTAGATCCTTCATGCCGCCATCGTCATCCTCTTTGGGTGTGTCCACCATATACACGTCATATGTGGTGGTGGCTATCCAGTGTCCGGTAAACGGCAGGTCTTGGCCTTGTTCATCTCTGGCATCGTTGTCCATGCCGCTGATGTCTTCAGAGGCGTAGTCCAGCATGTCGGTTAAATCTTCATGAGTGGCTATGAAGTGGGTGGTGGGTGGGGCGTATAATTCCCCGCTTTCAGGCCCTAGTCCGTGCTAGGCACAATTCAGAGGTGATTCCTCTGTGATGACGAGGGATCGCTAGAGTCCGGGGGTGAGTCCGGCCTTGCGATGATAAGAGGAACCCGGTCTGATTCTGAGTTCACTATGGAGACAATCACCTCCGGATCTTCGATAGCGTCGTTTGTAGCGGAGAGTCTGATGGGCTCTAAACTCCCATCTTCACACCAGGCAGTTTGCTCTGGATCTAAGTCGAGAGTGGTGGTCTGGGCCGCAAACCCTTTGAAGATCAAGTCTCCTCGGGTATCGGCGACATAATTTAGGTTCCCGAAACTGATCTGATGACCAGGGACATAGATATCGATCTGTTCAAGGTGACCAATTGAGTTGGCACGCAGAATGAAACCGCCGAACACGAAAATCTGGCTGGGGAGGAAAGCCTCCCCGAAAACAGCATTATTGCTGACGATTGAATGAGCCATCGATCTTTCCATTGACAGCACAGTGGAACTCTCAATGAAAGCACCAATGATTTTGCCAAAACCGGCCGATCTCGGGTAGGGGGTCACGAACTATGCGTCTGAGGATAGAAGGAAATAGGAGACAAGGGTGACATGATGTTTACCCAGGTTCGGGCCCTCTTAATGGAGGTAAGAACCTATGTCCTGCTTGATTGTATTTAATGAGTATAGGGGGATTACAAGAGTCGATCTACCTCGAGATCGGAATGGCTAAAAGCCTAGATGTCTAGCCTATGTGATTTGTCCTTAGCCTCTATGGACTAAACTGTCCTGTTAATATAGATACCGGAGGGGTCTAGGGTTGTACAGAGTCGGTTTACAGAGAAAGGAAATAATGCATCCGAATGCTAAGCTTGCCATCCAGACAAAGGAGAATACCATCCAGACACAGGGAAAGGTCTTCTGCCTTGTATCTTCACGGCCCACCAGTCCGGCCCATATCAAATTGTCCGGACTCCCGAGGACCCCTGAGTCCAGGACTCCCTCACTTGCCGACAATCGGGCAAGTGAACTTAAGTCCCCACATTGTTCTCATACATGGATCCCATCTCAGATTTCATGGCCTCCAGCCATTACGCGGAATCTGGGCTCATCATCGCTTCCTTATAGTTCGTAGGTTCATCATGGTCAAGTAACATGACCTCCAGAACAGGATTCCTGTAACACTCAGGTGTAGATCGTACTCTGGTTGACCTACGAGGTTTGGTAGTAAGTTGATCTGAAGTTTCATGATCATCAGCATTAGCTTCCTCACTGGTTGGTGTAGGAATCACTGGAACTAATTTTTGTGATGAACTACTTTCCAATTTGGGAGAAGGTACAATTACCTCATCAAGTTCTACTTTCCTCCCACTCACTTCTTTCGAGAGAAACTCCTTCTCTAGTAAGGATCCATTCTTAGCAATGAATTTCTTGCCTTCGGATCTGTGATAGAAGGTGTACCCAACAGTCTCCTTTGGGTATCCTATGAAGACACATTTCTCCTATTTGGGTTCAAGCTTATCAGGTTGAAGCTTTTTGACATGAGCATCACAGCCCCGAACTTTAAGAAACGACAGCTTAGGTTTCTTGCCAAACCACATTTCATATGGTGTCATCCCAACGGATGTAGATGGTGCCCTATTTAACGTGAATGCAGCCATCTCGAAAGCATAACACCAAAACGATAGCGGTAAATTAGTAAGAGACATCATAGATCGCACCATATCTAATAAAGTACGGCTACGACGTTCGGACACAGCTTTACGCTGTGGTGTTCCAGGTGGCGTGAGTTGCGAAACTACTCCACATTGTTTCAAATGAAGACCAAACTCATAACTCAAATATTCACGTCCACGATCAGATCATAGAAACTTTATTTTCTTGTTACGATGCTTTTCCACTTCACTTAGAAATTCTTTGAACTTTTCAAATGTTTCGGACTTATGTTTCATTAAGTAGATATACTCATATCTGCTCAAATCATCTGTGAAGGTTGGAAATTAATGATACCCTCCGCGAGCCTCAACACTCATCGGACTTCATACATCAGTATGTATTATTTCTAATAAGTCTGTTGCTCTCTCCATTGTTCCAGAGAAGGGAGTCTTAGTCATCTTGCCCATGAGGCATGGTTCGCAAGCATCAAGTGATTCCAAAAGTCCACCAGCATAGAGTTTCTGCATGTGCTTTACACCAATATGACCTAAATGGCAGTGCCACAAATAAGTTGCAATATAATTATTAACAGTGCATCTTTTGGCTTCAATATTATGAATATGTGTATCACTACAATCTAGATTCAACACAAATAGACCACTTATCAAGGGTGCATGACCATAAAAGATATTACTCATAAAAATAGAACAACCATTTTTCTCTGATTTAAATGAATAACCGTCTCACATCAAACAAGATCCAGATATAATGTTCATGCTCAACGCTGGCACCAAATAACAATTATTCAGTTCTAAAACTAATCCCGATGGTAGATGTAGAGGTAGCATGCCGACGACGAGCACATCGAATTTGGAACCATTTCCCACGCGCATCATCACCTCATCCTTAGCCAATCTTTGTTTAATCTGTAGCCCCTGTTTCGAGTTGCAAATATGAGCAACAGAACCAGTATCAAATACCCAGGCGCTACTACGAGCATTAGTAAGGTACACATCAATAACATGTACATCAAATATACCTTTCACTTTGCCTTTGTTCTTATCCGCCAAATACTTGGGGCAGTTCTACTTCCAGTGATCAGTCCACTTGCAGTAGAAGCACTTAGTCTTAGGCTTAGGTCCAGACTTGGGATTCTTCCCTTGCGCAGCAACTGGCTCGTTGTTCTTCTTGAAGTTCCACTTCTTCCCTTTGCCCTTTTTCTTGAAACTAGTGGTCTTGTTCACCATCAACAACTGATGCTCCTTCTGGATTGCTACCTCCGCGGCCTTTAGCATGGCGAAGAGCTCGGGAATTGTCTTTTCCATCCCTTGCATATTATAGTTCATCACGAAGCCTTTATAGCTTGGTGGCAATGAATGAAGAACTCTGTAAATGACACTATCATCAGGAAGATTAACTCCCAGCTAAGCCAAGTGGTTGTGGTACCCAGACATTTTGAGTATGTGTTCACTGACAGAACTATTCTCCTGCATTTTGTAGCTATAGAACTTATTGGAGACTTCATATCTCTCAACTTGGGCATTTGCTTGAAATATTAACTTTAACTCCTAGAACATCTCATATGCTCCATGACGTTTAAAACTTCTTTGAAGTCCCGATTGTAAGCCGTAAAGCATGGCACACTGAATTATCGAGTAGTCATCAGCATTGCTCTGCCAGACGTTCATAACATCCGGAGTTGCTCCTGCAGCAGGTCTTGCACCTAGCGGTGCTTCCAGGACGTAATTCTTCTGTGCAGCAGTGAGGATAATCCTCAAGTTATGGAGCTAGTCCGTGTAGTTGCTACCATCATCTTTCACCTTAGCTTTCTCGAGGAACACATTAAAATTCAAGGTAACGGTAGCACGGGCCATTGATCTACAACAACATAGACATGCAAATACTATCAGGACTAAGTTCATGGTAATTAAAGTTCAGTTAATCATATTACTTAATAACTCCCACTTAAATAGACATCCCTCTAGTCATCTAAATGATCACGTGATCCATATCAACTAAACCATGTCCGATCATCACGTGAGATGGAGTAGTTTTGAATGGTGAACATCTCTATGGTGATCCTATCTACTATATGATTCACATTCGACCTTTTGGTCTTAGTGTTCCGAGGCCATATCTGCATATGGTAGGCTCTTCATGTTTAATACGAGTATTCCGCGTGTGCAAAACTGGCTTGCACCCGTTGTATGTGAACGTAGAGCTTATCACACCCGATGATCATGTGGTGTCTTGACACGACGAACTGTAGCAATGGTGCATACTTAGGGAGAACACTTATACCTTGAAATGTAGTGAAGGATCATCTTATAATGCCACCGCCGTACTAAGAAAAATAAGATGCATAAAGGATAAACATCACATGCAATCAAAATATGTGACATGATATGGCCATGATCATCTTGTGCCTTTGATCTCCATCTCCAAAGCACCGTCATGATCTCCATTGTCACCGGCATGACACCATGATCTCCATCATCTTGATCTCTATCAAGGTGTCGTCACATGGTCGTCTCGCCAACTATTGCTTTTGCAACTATTCCTATCGCATAGTGATAAAGTAAAGCAATTATATGGCGCTTGCATCTTATGCAATAAAGAGACAACCATAAGGCTCCTGCCAGTTGCCGATAACTTTAAAAAACATGATCATCTCATACAACAATTTATATCTCATCACGTCTTGACCATATCACATCACAACATGCCCTACAAAAACAAGTTAGATGTCCTCTACTTTGTTGTTGCATGTTTTACGTGGCTGCTACGGGCTTCTAGGAAGAACCGTTCTTACCTATACGCATCAAAACCACAACGATTTTTCGTCAAGTGTGATGTTTTAACCTTCAACAAGGACCGACCATAGTCAAACTTGATTCAACTAAAGTTGGAGAAACAGACACCCGCCAGCCACCTGTGTGCGAAACACGTTGGTAGAACCTGTCTCATGAACGTGGTCATGTAATGTCGGTCCGGGCCGCTTCATCCAACAATACCGCCGAATCAAAGTAATATGTTGGTGGTAAGCAGTTTGGCAATTATCGCCCACAACTCATTGTGTTCTACTCGTGCATATATCATCTACACATAGACCTGGCTCGGATGCCACTATTAGGGAACATAGTAATTCAAAAACATTCCTACGACAATGCAAGATATAACTAGGAGATGCATAGCAACGAGAGGGGAGAGTGTGTCCACATACCCTCGTAGACCGAAAGAGGAAGCGTTATGTAATGCGGTTGATGTAGTCGAACGTCTTCACGATCCAACCGATCTGAACACCAAACGTACGGCACTTCCGTGTTCTTCACACGTTCAACACGATGACGTCCCTCGAGCTCTTGATCTAGTGGAGGATGAGGGAGAGTTCCATCAGCACGATTATGTGGCGACGGTGATGATGAAGTTACCGGCGCAGGACTTCACCTAAAGCACTACGACGATATGACCGAGGTGTTGAACAATTGAGGGGGCACCGCACACGGCTAAGAGATTGTCTGTTGTGCTATTGGGGTGCCCCCCTGGCCACGTATATAAAGGAGGGAGGGAGATAGGAGGCCAGCCAGGAGGGGCGCGCCACGGGGGGTAGTCCTACTTGGATTCCTAGTCCAAGTAGGATTCGCCCCCCCCCCACCTTTTCCATTCTTCCACCGGAGGGAAAGGAAGGAGGGGAGAAGGAGAAGGAAGGAGGGGGCCACACCCCCACCCCTTGTCCAATTCGGTTTTGGTTGGGGGGAGGTGCGTGGCACCTCATGGCCCTTCTTCCCTCTCTCCACTAAAGCCCACTAAGGCCCATTAACTTCCCTAGGGGGTTCCAGTAACCTCCCGGTACTCCGGAAAAATGCTTGAACCACTCGGAACCATTCCTATGTCCAAATGCAACCTTTCAATATATGAATCTTTACCTCTTGACCATTTCGAGACTCCTCACCATGTCCGTGATCTCATCCGGGACTCCGAACAAACATCGGTCATCAAATCACATAACTCATAATACAAATCGTCATCGAACGTTAAGGGTGCAGACCCTACGTGTTCGAGAACTGTGTACACATGACTGAATAACATCTCCGGTCAATTACCAATAGTGGAACCTGGATGCTCATATTGGCTCCTACATATTCTACGAAGATCTTTATCGGTCAAACTGCATAACAACATACGTCATTCCCTTTGTCATCGGTATGTTACTTGCACGAGATTCGATCATTGATATCTTCATACCTAGTTCAATCTCGTTACTGGCAAATCTCTTTACTCGTTCCATAATGTATCATCTCGTAACAAACTCATTAGTGACATTGCTTGCAATAGTTATAGTGACGTGCATTACCGAGAGGGCCCAAAGATACCTCTCCGATACACGGAGTGAAAAATGCTAATCTCGATCTATGCCTACTCAACAAACACCATCGGAGACACCTGTAGAGCATCTTTATAGTCACCCAGTTATGTTGTGATGTTTGATAGCACACAAGGTGTTCCTCCGGTATTCGGGAGTTGCATAATCTCATAGTCTGAGGAACATGTATAAGTCATGAAGAAAGCAATAGCAATAAAACTAAACAATCATTATGCTAAGCTAACGGATGGGTCTTGCCATCACATCATTCTCTAATGATGTGATCCCGTTCATCAAATGACAATACATGTCTATGGTTAGGAAACTTAACCATCTTTGATTAACGAGCTAGTCTAGTAGTGGCATACTAGGGACACTTTGTTTGTCTATGTGTTCACACATATAGTAAGTTTCCGGTTAATAGAATTCTAACATGAATAATAAACATTTGTCGTGATATAAAGAAATATAAATAACAACTTTATTATTGCCTCTAGGGCATAACAATCGGTAAAGCAACTCCGATAGGTTATTAACCACGCTGAAGCATGATCAACTTGACCACAAAGGTCTATTCCTGCAAGCAATCGAAGAACAACGAAGAATGTGATAAAGGAATGTGAATATTGTGAATATATATGAAGTATTGATAAAGGTGGAGATCCGGAAGGGGCTTGGTCTAGTTGTTAGACACAAATGAAGGACACGAAGTTGCAATGGCTAACTTTTAACTAAACAAATCCCAAGAAAAAAGCTACTACATGGATCTACTTATATAGGAGTAAGGGCTGGTGGCCAAGGAGGTGGTAGGACGTCCCAAGGTGGCCTAAAACTTACCCTAGGTCGTACAAGGCCCATGGGCCCAGGTGGTGTTGATGGAACACCTTTGGACTTGTAGTTTGAAACGGATTATGCTACAGCATCAGATTGTTTCGTTAATATCTCAAAACTCCAGATGAATTTGAAGGTGAATCCATTTGGGTTGAAGAGCAACAAATCTACTTTCCAACAAAAAATGAATCACCCAATTCGGAGTCCGGATGAATGAGTTCTTGGCGTTTTGAGTTAGGTATGTCGGTGCAGTGCGAATCTAAGCCTAGATAGTGTGGGACTTACTGTCTATTTTCTATTGGCCTAAAATGGACGTTAAGGGAGTCCTGGATTAGGGAGTCTCCGGACAGCCGGACTATATCCTTTGGCCGGACTGTTGGACTATTAAGATACAAGATTGAAGACTTCGTCCCGTGTCCGGATGGGGCTCTACTTGGCGTGGAAGGCAAGCTAGGAAATATGGATATGTATATCTCCTCCTTTGTAACCGACCTTGTGTTACCCTAGCCCCCTCCGGTGTCTATATAAACCGGAGGGTTTTAGTCCGTAGGACAAGATACAATCACACCATAGGCCAGCTTCTAGGGTTTAGCCTCTCTGATCTCGTGGTAGATCTACTCTTGTAATACTCATATCATCAAGAACAATCAAGCAGGACGTAGGGTTTCACCTCCATCAAGAGTGCCCAAACCTGGGTAAACATCGTGTCCCCTGCCTCATGTTACCATCTGCCTTAGACGCACCGTTCGGGACCCCCTACCCGAGATCCACCGGTTTTGACACCGACATTGGTGATTTCGTTGAGAGTTCCACTGTGTCGTCACCATAAGGCTTGATGGCTCCTTCGATCATCGCTAGCGATGCGGTCCAGGGTGAGGCTTTCCTTCCCGGACAGATCTTCATAATCGGCGGCTTTGCACTACGGGCCAATTCGCTTGGCCATCTGGAGCAGATTGAGAGCTATGCCCTTGGCCATTATGTCAGATTTGGAAACTTGAACTACACGGCCGACATCCGTGGAGACTTGATCTTCGACAGATTCGAGACCATGTCGGACGCGCCGTACAGTCTCGACGAGCATGACATAACTCTGTCGTCGGACAGTGTTCGGGATATCGCATCCGCAGCTACTCCGTCCATCAATCTGGAGAAAGTCGCGCCATTCGAGAGCGGAGGGATGGACCCCACCATGGAGGCCGCAGTCTCAATGGTGATCGAGCCGGATACTGACTTCACCCCTTACGAGAGTCGTGTTGCCAAACCACTGGATCCATCTCTGGCCATGGACTCTGAGCCGCTCATATACGTTCCCGTCGAGTCCGACTGGGCGCCGATCATGGAGTTCACCTCCGCGGACATCTTTCAGCACTCACCCTTCATGGATGTGCTAAATTCATTAAGGTTTCTCTCCCTGTCAGGAGAACCTTGGCCAACCTATGTCCGGCTAGAATGGGATGCGGACGACGAAGAAATTCGCTGCCCACCCACCACCCACTTAGTAGCCACTATCGTTGACTTAACCGACATGCTTGACTTCGGCTCCAAAGACTTTGACGGTATGGACGACGAAGCCAGAGACAAACAGGATCCACCGCCCTCGGGGCACTAGACCGCCACCTCAACATTTGATATATACATGGTGGAAACCCCCAAAGAAGCTAATGGCGATGAGAAAGCGGAGGATGACCCCTCCAAGAAGCAGCCCAAGCGCCGACATCAGCGGCGCCGCTCTAAGTCCCGCAACAGCAAAAGCGGTGATATCGGCACAGGAGATAATAACACTCCAGATAGCTCCGAAGACAACAACAATCCCCTCCAGCACGGTGCAGAGCTAGAGGACGAACAAGCTAGCCCCCCAGAGCAGGCAGCCGATGGAGAACCGGAGGAGGACAATTACATGCCTCTCTCTGAAGATGAGGCAAGCCTCGGCGACGACGAGTTTATCATGCCTGAGGACCCCGTCGAGCAAGAGCGCTTCAAGCATCGGCTTATGGCCACGACAAGTAGCCTAAAGATGAAACAGCAACAGCTTCAAGCTGATTAAGACTTGCTAGCAGACAGATGGACCGAAGTCCTTGCGGCCAAGGAGCATGAAATCGAGCGCCCGTCCAAGAGTTACTAAAAATGCAGGTTGCTACCTCACCTCAAGGAGGAAGCATTGAAACCTCATTCACCAGTGTATGATGCGGCTGACCGGCCACTACGTGGCCGAGATAGAGAGGCGTTTCAGCCTAAAGTTCAGACTGCACCCCGTCGCCACTCAGTCAAAAATACTATGGCTTGGGGCAACACAGAGGACCTGCGAGACATGTTGGCCAGTAAGGAAAAAATCGCAAGGTCAATATACGGGACACGAGCACGTGCGCCCACACGGGATGATGATCGTCATGTCGGATACTCCAAGAGTAAATCCGGCTGGGCCAAATACAGCAGACAAGACTCATACGAACTACGTTGGGATATAGCCCGGCACAGAGGCGCCGCACACCCCCTATGCTTCACTGATGAAGTTATGAATCATGAATTCCTAGAAGGTTTCAAACCCGTAAATATCGAATCATACGATGACACAATAGATCCCGCTGTATGGATTGAGGATTTCCTCCTTCACATCCACATGGCTCGCAGTGACGATCTACATGCCATCAAGTACCTCCCACTAAAACTCAAAGGACCAGCCCGGCATTGGCTGAATAGCTTGCCAGCAGATTCTATTGGCAGTTGGGAGGATTTGGAACATTCATTTGTTGAAAACTTCCAGGGCACTTATGTACGGCCCCCGGATGCTGATGACTTGAGCCACATAACCGAGCAGCTAGGGGAATCGGCCAGACAATTCTGGACACGGTTCCTGACTAAGGAAAGTCAAATTGTAGACTGTTCGGATGTAGAATCCCTAGCGGCATTCAAGCACAACATCCGCGACGAGTGGCTCTCCCGCAACCTCGGCCTGGAGAAGCTAAAATCTATGGCAGCCCTCACAACACTAATGACCCGCTTTTGCGCGGACGAGGACAACTGGCTGGCTCGCAGCAACAACACCTCAAGGAATCCAGATACCTCGAATACCAAAGACATTAACAGTAGGCAGCGTCGTAATCGACCAAAGCGCCGCAATAACGGCGATAACACCGAAGATACAGAAGTCAATGCCGAATTCAGAGGCTCTAAATCCGGTCAGCGGAAAAAGCCATTTCAAAGAAATACTACGGCCCCGTCCAATCTGGATCGCATACTGGATCGCTTGTGTCAAATCCACGGCACCCCTGACAAGCCAGCCAATCACACCAACAGAGAATGTTGGGTGTTCAAGCAGGCCGGCAAGTTAAATGCCGAAAACAAGGACAAGGGGCTACGTAGCGATGACGAGGAGGAGCCCCGGTCGCCGAACCCAGGAGGATAGAAGGGGTTTCCCCCATAAATGAAGACAGTGAACATGATATAGGCAACCCACATTCCCAAGAGAGAGCGGAAGCGTGCACTAAGGGACGTCTACGCGATGGAGCCCGTTGCCCCGAAGTTCAACCCATGGTCTGCTTGTCCGATCACCTTCGATCGCAGGGACCACCCCACTAGAATCCGTCATGGCGGATCCGCTGCACTGGTCCTAGACCCCATCATTGACGGATTTCACCTCGCTGGAGTCCTTATAGACGGTGGCAGCAGCCTGAACCTGCCTTATCAGGATACGGTGCAAAGTCCCTCAAGGATCAAACCCAGCAAAACCACCTTTAAAGGCATCATCCCAGGTGTAGAGGCCCATTGCACAGGCTCAATCACACTGGAAGTGGTCTTCGGATCACCGGATAACTTCCAAAGCGAAGAGGTAATCTTTGACATTGTCTCGTTTCGCAGTGGAACATGCGACCCTGACCGGAAATCCGACATCATCCGTCCAGAGCCAAAATGTCGGACACCCGATCCCTACCGGAGGAACGGTCCCTCACAAGCCACCGGACGTCCCATAGCTGCCAGAAGATCGACCCCTATCTGTGCACAGAGTGTTGGGCCGAGGCCCACATACCCATTCTTCCTCCAAGACTATATATACACCTCCTCCCTCTTATTAGGATTAGAAAAGTATTAGCCCATTTCATAGACAGAGCTTCGCTCATCCACTTGATACATACTCCATTGGAGATTGACGCCCTCGCAAGGGAAGATCCCATCATGGATACAAGACCCCTTCTCTGGATTAGGTAGAACTACCACATCTTGTATCATCCTTTGTTGGGTTTGAATCTTGTATCACTCTTTGTATCCATGGATCTAGCACATGTGTGATTGTTCTCGTTGATTTTAGTAGTCTTCCCTTGTATTCTTCCCTCGTGTTTCCCCTCATGTTCTTCCCTCGTGTTTTCCCTTGTGTTTCCCTTCGTGTTCTTCGTGTTGTTCTTAGAATCCCCTCCATTTCGTGAAAGATCGGCCCCTAGAGTTCCACCCTACATCATCTTGGTGTCATGATCCATGGTTGATCAAGAATTTGCAGCCCCTACTGTTGTATTCAGGGTTCTGCAGACTCTTGAGAGGTTTGAACTTTGGGGTGCATGTGAAGAACTTGTCCTCCCCAGTTAGCCTGCCCACCGATCCCACGGCCTAGCTCGATGAACCTAATGAACAAGGCACACAACAGTTTACCCAGGTTCGGGCCACCTTGAAGTGTAAAACCCCACTCCTGCTTTGTGGTGGATTGGCCTCTAGGGGCTGTGGAAGAACAAGTACAAGAGTTGAACAACGTCAGGAGGGGAGGTGTTCTTGTGCTCAATGAGTTAGTGGGTCACAGGATGATCTCTTTGATCTGTTCCCCTCTATGGTGGTGGCTAAGTCCTATTTATAATGGCCTTGGTCCTCTTCCCAAATGCCAGGCGGGAAGAGAGCCCACAAAAAACAAATATGAAGGGAGATAACTAGTACATCCTATCCTGACAAAAGTAGTCTTCGCCTGCAAAAGCTCTGGTGGTGAAGCTGCGGTGGCCTCCGTGATGACTTCCGTCTAGCTGTCCTGGAGGACTTGGTGTTATTGAACTAGAATGGAAAACTTTAGTTGATTCCTCGGGACTCCGCGCTAGCACTTGCCTCCTTAGCACCAAAGAGGAAACTGGCAGACTGCGCCCGCTGGCACCCGCCTAGCCTTGGTCGTCATGGCTCACGTCATCCGAACCTCGCGAGGTGCACCTTGCATAGATATCTCCGCTCCTCGGGAGCCAGCCTGGGGAAGCCGCCCCTAGGGAGGTCTTGGTGTCGTCCCCCTCACGAGGCTTGGCCCCTCGCAAGTGTCTCAGTTGTCGATGTTGAAGCTGGGCCGTACCAGGCCATCGATAGGGCCACGTCATGGGCCACAGGCAGGCCAGTCTGGGTACCACCTTTTCCCAGGCGACCGACAGTAGCCCCCGGGCCCAAGGCGCGCTCGAACTTGGCTTCGAGGCAAAGCCAAAGGGCAAGTGCAGAGCGGTGCGGTACATCACATTCATTCACGAATTGAGCAATCTCTCACTTCATTTGAGTCCACCAATACAACTGCTTGAGGTCATGGTACATCTTCGAACTGCCTAGATGAATGGACAGAAGAGAATTGTGCGCTTCATTCATTGTGACCTTCCTTAGATCACCTTTAGGAACTACAATCCGGTCCTCGAAGAATAAAGTGTCTTTGTCATTAATGCGATAGCACTTGTATTTGGGTAAGCCCTTGACAATACCGTGTTTCACCTTCTTCACAATGGTATCAATGAGTTGTGCCTCACGAATTTGATCTTCCAAAGTTGGGGTGACTTGAAGGTTGGCAAGAATACCTTGACGAACAATTTGGAGGTTGAGTTTGCAGAAAGCTTCACAAAGATCCGGTTGGAATGGCTTGAGGATTAAGCTGTTGCAGTAAGCCTTCCTGCTCAAAGAATCTGCAAACACATTGGCTTTGCCTAGAGTATATTCAATACTTGGATTCTACTCTTGAATCATTTCGACCCAACGAGTTTTCCCAAGGTTGAGGTTGAGTTGAGTGAAGATATACTTGAGGTTCTTGTGATCGGTGAAAATGTCCACTTGCCTTCCCAACAAGAGATGTCTCCATGTTATTAATGCATGGACAACTGCCGCCAAGTCAAGATCGTGAGTGGGGTAGTTACTTTAATTGGGCTTCAACTGACGAGAGGTACAAGACACAACTTTCTTCTCTTGCATCAACACAGCGCCGAGACCTTGCAATGAGGCATCACAGAAAACTTCGAATGGCTTGGATTCACCAGGAGGAGTTAAGACAGGAGTTGAGACTAGCTTCTCTTTAAGAGGCTTTGCAATCTTAGAGAAATTCTCAATGAATCTTAGGCAATAGCTTGCAAGACCAAGGAAACTGCGGAGCTGCTTGACATTCTAAGGAGGCTCCCAGTTGACAATTGCAGAAACCTTTTCCAGATTAAGAGCGATGCATTTGGCAGAGTTGATATGACCAAGGTAAAGAACTTCATCAAGCCAAAACTCACATTTGGAAAACTTCGCATAGAATTGATACTCTCTGAGCTTGTCGAGCACCAATCTAAAATGCTTGGCATGATCCTTCTTATTCTTGGAGAAGACCAATGTCGGTGTCAAAACCGAAGGATCTCGGGTAGGGGGTCCCGAACTGTGTGTCTAGGCGAATGGTAACAGGAGACGGGGGACACGATGTTTTTACCCAGGTTTGGGCCCACTCGATGGAGGTAAAACCCTGCTCCTGCTTCATTGATCTTGATGATATGAGTATTACAAGAGTTGATCTACCACGAGATCGAAGAGGCTAAACCCTAGAAGCTAGCCTATGGTATGATTGTTGTTGTTGTCTTACGGACTAAACCCTCCGGTTTATATAGATACCGGAGGGGGCTAGGGTTACACAGGGTCGGTTACAAGGAAGGAGATCTACATATCCGTATTGCCAAGCTTGCCTTCCATGCCAAGGAGAGTCCCATCCGGACACGGGACGAAGTCTTCAATCTTGTATCTTCATAGTCCAACAGTCCGGCCAAAGGATATAATCCAGCTGTTCGGATACCCCCCAATCCAGGACTCCCTCAGTAGCCCCTGAACCAGGCTTCAATGACGATGAGTCCGTCGCGCAGATTGTCTTCAGCATTGCAAGGTGGGTTCCTCCTCCGAATACTTCATAGAAGATTTTGAACATGAGGATGGTGTCTAGCTCTGCAAAACAAGTTCCACATATAACCGTAGAGAGAATAGTATTTTCACAAATCTAATCTGCCGACGCATTCCGCAGTGTGACATCACACCACAGCGAGGTCACCATTCGAATTGTTTTTCACAACCAACCTCAGCGTGTTTCGTGAGGCGGTTTCCTTGGCACATCTTGTCAAAGCAGAGATCGTGTCCCCTTATTACGAGATTCCCATATATACGGACGTGGGTAACCCAACCGTGCCATCAATTACGGCGCTTGGGGGACAAGCAAGTTTTACCAGGCTGGTGGGGGCGCATAGTTTAGCCTGCCCTTATAAAGGGATAAGGGTTCACCTTTTTCTACCCACGCCTTCTTCCTCCTTGCTCATCCATTCTCGTGCACTCGAGCTCCAGCGCCCAAGTCCACATCCTTCTCCTCAATCCTCTCCAAACATGTCCGGAGCGGGAGGCAAGTGGATGGTCTCCTCCGTTACGGAGAGAGACATCAAAAAGCTGCGAGGGGCTGGATACTTAGTCGCGGATATTGCGCACTAACTGCCAGCCGCGGGGCAGATCGTCCCTACCCTGGAACCTTACGAAAGGGTGGTTTTCCTCACCCACTTCGTCCGCGGACTGGGGTTTCACTAGTAGAAAAAAGGTCAAACGTGAAGCACATTAGTGCCGGTTTGTATTTGAGCCAGTACTAATGGTACCATTAGTGTCAGTTCGAATGGATTTGCATTAATGCCGGTTCGTGTTGAACCTTTAGTACCGGTTCGTGGCACGAACCGGTACTAAAGGGGCGATGGCAGGCTGGCGTCAGGCCGGGGCCCCATGATCACCTTTAGTACCGGTTCGTGCCATGAACCGGTACTAACGGGGTCTGACCTATAGTACCGGTTGGAGACACAAACCGGCACTATAGGGCAATTTTCAAACTCTACCCCCAGTGGATCGCCTTTTCAGTTTTAAAAAAAATAAACGAAAATGATGGAAATGTCAAAAAAAATAAAAGAAAATAAGTTTCCCATGTGATATGTGGTCTAGTTGTTGGGAAAATTTGCAAATGTGAATTTTGACTTTATTTGCAAAATCTCTCTGAAATTTGTAAAAATGGGCATAACTTTTGCATACTAACTCGGATGAAAAAGTTTTTTATATGAAAAATCATCTACTCGAAAAGTTACATCCGTTAAACATTTGCAAAATCCTCAAAAACCTAATAGAAAAAAGTTACGGGGCTTTTAAGATCTAGAGTGGAAAAAATTGAAAAATATTCAAACTGTGGGCAAACTGTGGTCAAACAATGGTCAAACTAGTTATTCTAGAATATTAGTGTTACTAAATAATTATTTTAGTTATTTCAATTTTGGTCAAATCTGGTCAAACTGTGGTCAAACTGTGGTCAAACAATGGTCAAACTAATTATTCAAGAAATATTAGTGTTACTAAATAATTATTCAAGAATATTAGTGTTACTAAATAATTATTTCAATTTTTTGAATTTTGGTCAAATCTGGTCAAACTATGGTCAAACTACTTATTCAAGAAATATTAGTGTTACTACATAATTATTCAAGAATATTAGTGTTACTAAATAATTATTTCAATTTTTTGAATTTTGGTCAAATCTGGTCAAACTATGGTCAAACTGTGGTCAAACTATGGTCAAACTTATTCAAGAAATATTAGCGTTACTAAATAATTACTGTTTTTTTAGAATAATAGTTTCATACTCAAACGGTGAAATGTGTGACTTCATGCTCAAGCTAAACTCCTGAGGGTTAATAGGATTGACATCTTACTATTGTCAGGAAAACAACAAGTGTAGACTCGGAAAAGAAGGAGAATAGAACCTGAAAGTTAACCGTGCTCGTGCTGGACTATTGAGAGGGATGGGTGACCAGTCGGGAAGTTAGATGATTTGGAATGAGTGATCCACACTTGAGCAGTTAAGAGAGGTGATTAGAGACTAAATCATCAAATAATTCAGAAAAATTAAAAATAAAAAAAATCAAATTTTTTTTCCAAAATTTTCAAAAACAAACCTTTAGTACCGGTTGGTAACACCAACCGGTACTAAAGGTCCCCCGTACCATGGCGCGAGCTCACGCCACCTGGTGGCACTTTAGCGCTGGTTCGTGCCGAACCGGTACTAAAGGGGGGGCCTTTAGTGCCGAAATTTTAGTGTCGGTTCCATAACCGGCACTAAAGGCCCTTACAAACCGGTACTAATGATCCGTTTTATACTAGTGTTTCCCCTCCATCCATTTATCCGCGTCCTTATGTTCTATTATGGGCTGGATTTCCATGATCTAGCTCTGAATTTCATCCTCAACATCTCGGCGTTCAATGTCGTGTGTGAGGCTTTCCTCCGCGTCCGGCCCCACTTCGGCCTATGGCTGAAGACCTTCAATGTCAAACCGAAGGTACTAGGCGGCCAACAAGCGGAATGCGGCAGAGGCATGGTGAGAAAAATGCCCAACGTTACATGGCTCGAGGGCTCCTTCGTGGAGACCATAAAGGGGTGGCAATCGGGGTGGTTCTACATCACCGAGCCACGCGACACCAACTGGGTGGCGGCCCACGAGTTTCAATCCGGAATCCCCACGCGGCTCACTTCCTGGAAGGAGAAGGGCCTGTCCTGGGGTTCATCGGTGGAGCTGGACGGACTCCAGAAGTGTATCCAGAACATGATAAGCAATAAAGTCAAGCTTGTCAACATAGTCCAGGTCATGCTCTTCTGCCGGATCCTCCCGTGTCAACGACGGGCTTTCAACTTATGGGAGTTCGACCCGGCCCAGCACCAAACTCTATGTGAGCTCTTCGACACGACACATAAGGACATATGGAAGGTGCTGTTTAAGGGCGCCGAGGTCCCCCCTCCCCTTACCGAAGACCGCGGGCTAAGCGCGACGTGCCCTGCGAATCCGGTAAGTTCTATACACCTCGTAGGGTATTTATTTTCCATAGCTTAACCATGTGTGGGACCTGAGCTCCCCTGCCTTTGACAGGACTGGGTGGAGACATCGGAGCAGATTGACTGCCCGGCCCCTCTGCCCGAAGACCCTGTAGACGCTCTCCTGACGGAGATGCGGACCCTGGCTCCTTATGGGGTGCCGGAGAAGAAGACCAAGAAGAAGGCCACGGGAACCCGAAAGAGTTCCCGACGCCAGGTGGTATCAGACTCATCGTCCGATAACTCCGAGACGCACTCCTCCCATGAAAACAAGGAGGAGGAAGACGAAGATTCGCCCCCTCCAGCCGGGGGAGACAAGAAAAGGAAGGCCGCCCAAACCGGGAAGGCCGGAGGGTCCAAGAAGGGAAGGACTCTCCTTCCAGACTATTCCACCACCGCCGCCGACGGCGAAGACAAGTGGTTACTCAGGGCCAAGCCGCTGGGGAAGTCATAGTATTCGGATACCAGAGTAACTGATAGCATATTTTTGTTGCACTGCTTCTCCAAATGTCGAATATGATTATGCAGTCCGCCCCGAGCCGGTATCGATGTATCCTCATCGGACGGTTCCTTGCACTCGTCGGATATGAATAGAGAATCACTTCCAACCGCCTCCTCTCCTCGCCCTACGGACAATGTCAAGGTATTGTCTCAAGGGGCACTGAGCCGGGGGAGATAGTCCTGGAGGTGCCTCAAGGTGACCTTCCGGACTCCAGGCGCAAAGGGAGCAAGACTCCCAAGGGCTCCAAGTTCGGCACGCAGCCGAACACCGCGCCGGAACCTCCAGTGGTTCCAGACTCCGGCAGGCGGCCCCTTCCAAGATGGGCAAGCCGCCCGTGCTGGTGACCTCTATCCATCCAGAGGCACCAGACAAGCTGCTGGGAGCGCTTCATGGCGCTTCCATCGACGAAGAGCACCGCACTATTATGAGTGCGGTGATCAAGAAGGTTCAGTCCGCCAACAGCAGACTAACCGAAGCCTGTGCCAGCCTTCTAACATGCTTTGAGGTAAGCATTTAAAATAAAGTAAAATATTACTGCATAGACAGCAGCCCCTGATGCTCTGTTTGGTGTTCACAAAGAAAAGCCGAATAGAGGATCAAATAATATCTGCAGGAGTCTAATACAAGTATGTCTATATGCGTATGCAGGCTTCGCTGCTGACCTGTGCCGCACTGACTGCGGAGGTCGCCGCATTGAAGCAGAACCTCGAGCAGTCCGAGAAAGAGCTCAGCCTTGCCAAGAGGCAGCTCGAGGAGAACAAAGGTAAGTAATACCTTGTCTATATATATAAGATGTGGTTGCAAAATGACAGGATCATCATGGATGTGCCAGGGGCCACGACCGAAGTGACGACCCTGAAGAAAGCGCTGTTCGAGGCTGAAAACAAAGCGACGAAGAAGCGCACCGAGTGGGAGAAACAGGAGGCACGGCTGGGCGAGGTGCAACAAGAGCTCCAGGCTCTCGTGAAGAAGCACGAGACTTTGGAGCTTGACTCGAAGACGCGAGAGTCCGAGCTTGCCTCGGCCCTCGAGAGCACAAAGCGTGCCAAGGCTAAAGCCCAAAAGGCCCTCCAGGAAATTGAGGCGATGAGGAACATAGCGGCGGGTAAGGCATTCATTATGCAAAGCAAGCATGTGAAAGTAAATTACTTGTTACTTACCCGAGTCCGGAGCTCTCCAGGAGCATTCGCAGATTTGCCCCACAGCGTGTTAGATGCCGCAAAGTACTACCAGGCCAAGGAGGGAAGCTCGATGGAGAAGTTGTTCTCGTCTCAGTATACTGGGATCGAACACCTGATGCCTGTGAGTGACCAGCTGAAGCAACTGGTCGAGCTGCACAAGGCGGGCGAACAGGCCATGAGGGGCCTTATAGTCTGGATGTGGCCTGGCGACTCCCTTCCCAATAGCTACTTCATCCTGGTGAGACGGCTTGTGGATGCGTGCCCACGGCTGGAAGTCATAAAGCGGTCTGTCTGCATTGAAAGTGCACGCAGGGCTTTTGCCCGTGCGAAGGTGCACTGGGCCAAGATGGACGCCGAGAAGCTGGTGAAGGAGGGACCGCCGCAGGGCAAGGAGCATCGCCACCCTGAAATGTATTATTAGGGTGTCCTAAAGGGTGCCCGTCTTGTGGCGGATGAGTGTTCGAAGGATGTTATTTTTGAATGAACTTGCTCGTGTGATCCTATATGATGAAAACTTGTTCATATGCGCTATGCAATGCTTGTTTGAATTTAAAATATTACCTTATGTGTGGCTGTTTATCAAATCTGAGAGATGGCCAGTCGCCGGCTTTTGCCCCCATGCCACGAGTGCTGGGGTGTTCGGGATAAATCTGAGCACTCTTTTTCCCATTGTTGGGTCCTTCGAGGGAGGTGCTCAGCACAACGAACAAGCCAATTGGACTATAATGCTTTATCACTCTCACTTAGCCATAGAAGTCTACAATTATAATTTTTGGCTAAGCCCCTAGTATTCGGAAGGCCGAATCGGGGCACTATACACGCCTGAGCCAGACAAAGCCGACTCCTCGCCCTAAGCGGCATAAGTCTTTAGGGACTCGAGACCTCTCGAACAACGACCAACTCTCGCCTTATCATGACAGTCAGTTTTAGCTTTCTCTACTGAGGTGCTTGCCCAGATGAACCGGGGCACAATCGCAGTAGTTCTCCCAGTGCTACCTTAGCCGATATAGCGGAACGTAAGGTACCAAATCATGGGAGGCGGGCAAACCCAACTATTGACCCAATACATGATTCGGAGCTGATGCACATATGCTATAAGTTCGGAGTGCCGCACTGTCGAAAGTGTTCGGACTTCTCATGCCGTATAATGGGGTACGCTTAAGCCCCTCGCATATTGGCCGTACCAGAGTGTACGGGTGTTGAATGTCATGAATGAACATATATATAAAAAATAATAGGGAATGCGGTAATGGTCTAGTGCTATGCATTGTTTATTCAAAAAGGTGTGTCGAAGCATAATGATACAAGTAGTGCGATAAGCAAAAAGTAGGACTATTTGACATGTCCTCTCCAAGGGCAAGCTGAGGAATGGTCTTTAAAGCAGGTATTTCACTCGTTACCAGAGACCACCTGGGAATTCCATGGTGCGACATAGCTTTCTCCTCCTTGGTTGTTGTATCGTGTGTCCGGCAATCGTAATGCCGGACGGGGTTTCCAGAGAGTAAAGTCCTGAAAGAGAGAAAAAAATAACAAAGCGGGAAGCCCCTAGTGCGGTTGAGCCGCGTTTTGGGGTGTGCCGTAGTCATGCCCCCACCTATGGCCATGGTATTTTCAATGCATAATTATGTACGCGTGGCACGGATTTCACCGTTTGGCTGGAACTGGGGTGGGGGCCGCATTGCTATGCGAGTTCGGAACGTGCCAGGCGGTCTTGTTGCAGATTACTCCAGGCACGCTTGACGCTGTCCGTGTGTTTAATCACCAAACTGGTGGATTGCCTGAAGAGGCTGCTTTGTGCTTCTGCTGCGAGGGCCACATTATGCTCCTCCGTGCGGAGAGAGCGCTCTGTGTTTCCATTGACTGTGATGACCCCCCGAGGTCCTGGCATCTTGAGCTTGAGGTATGCATAATGCGGTACCACATTGAATCTTGCAAATGCGGTTCGCCTGAGCAGTGCTTGGTAGCCACTACGGAACGGGACTATATCAAAGATTAACTCCTCGCTTCGGAAGTTATCCGGGGATCCGAAGACCACTTCCAGTGTGACTGAGCCTGTGCAATGGGCCTCTACACCTGGGATGACGCCTTTAAAGGTGGTTTTGCTGGGTTTGATCCTTGAGGGTCTATACCCATTTTGCGCACTGTGTCCTGATAAAGCAGGTTCAGGCTGCTGCCGCCATCCATAAGGACTCGAGTGAGGTGAAACCCGTTGATGATTGGGTTTAGGACCAGTGTGGTGAATCCACCATGAGGGATACTAGTGGGGTGGTCCCTACGATGGAAGGTGATCGGACAGGAGGACCATGGGTTGAACTTTGGGGCGACTGGCTCCAACGCATATACGTCCCTTAGCGCACGCTTCCGCTCCCTCTTGGGGATGTGGGTTGCGTATATCATGTTCACCGTCCGCACTTGTGGACGGAACCTCTTCTATCCTCCGGTGTTCGGCGGCCGGGGCTCCTCCTCGTCATCGCTATGTAACCCCTTATCTTTGTTTTTGGCATTAACTTGCCGACCTACTTCAACACCCAACATTCCCTGTTGGTGGGGTTGGCTGGCTTGCCGGTAGTGCCGTGTATTTGACACAAGCGATCGAGTATACGGTCCAAACTGGACGGGCCCAGAGTGCTTCTTTTGAATGGCTTTTTTCGCTGACCAGGTTTAGAGCCTCTGAATCCGGCATTGACTGTCGTATCCTTGGTATTGTCGCCGTTGATGCGGCGCTTGTGTTTGTTGTGAAATGACCTACCATTGCTATCCTTGGTATCCGAAGTACCATGGTTCTTTGATATGTTATTGCTTCGAGCCAGCCAGCTGTCCTCTCCCGCGCAAAAGCTGGTCATGAGTGTCGTGAGGGTTGCCATAGATTATGGCTTTTCCAGGCCAAGGTGTCAGGCGAGCCACTCGTCGCAGATGTTGTGCTTAAAAGATGCTAGGGCCTCTGCATCCGGATAATCGACGATTTGATTTTTCTTTGTCAGGAACTGTGTCCAGAATTGCCTGGCCGATTCCTATGGCTGCTGAATTATGTGGCTCAAGTCATCGGCATCTGGTGGTCGCACATAAGTGCCCTGGAAGTTGTCGAGGAATGCGGCTTCCAGATCTTCCCAACAGCCAATGGATTCTGCTGGCAGGCTATTGTGCCAATGCCAACCTGGTCCTTTGAGTTTGAGTGGGAGGTATTTGATGGCGTGTAGATCGTCACCGCGGGCCATGTGGATGTGCAGGAGGAAGTCCTCGATCCATACCGCAGGATCTGTTGTACTGTCGTATGATTCGATATTTACGGGTTTAAAACCATGTGGGATTTGGTGATCCATTACTTCGTCTGTGAAGAATAGGAGGTGTGCAGCGTCTTTGTACTGGGCTATATCGCGACGCAGGTCAAATGAGTCTTGTTCGCTGTGTTCGGACCAGGCGGATTTACTTTTACTGTATCCGGCGTGACGGTTATCGTCTTGCGTAGTGGCGCGCCCTCGTGATCCGTAGATCGATCTTGCGTGTTTTGCTTTGTCCTCCAATACGTCTCGCAGGTCTACCGTGTTTCCCTGTGCCTTGACATTTTTATTTGAGTGGCGTCGGGGTGCGGGCTGAGCTTTTGGCTGAAATGCCTCTTTGTCGCGGCCACGAGGTGGCCGATCAGCCGCGTCATACGCTGGAGATGTAGTTTTTAATGCTTCCTCCTCCAGTCGGGGTAGCAACCTGCACTTTGGGTAACTCTTGGAGGGGCGTTCGAGTTCATATTCCTCGGCGGCAAGGACTTCAGTCCATCTGTCAGCTAGCAAATCTTGATCAGCTTGAAGCTGCTGTTGCTTTTTCTTAAGGCTATTTGCCGTGGCTATAAGCTGGTGCTTGAAGCACACATGCTCGACGGGATCCTCAGGCACGACAAATTCTTCATCGTCGAGGCTTGCCTAGTCTTCGGAGGGAGGCATGTAATTATCATCCTCCGCCTCTCCATCTACCGCTCTCTCGGGAGGGCTGGCTTCTCCATCCTCCTGTTCTAAATCTTGCTCGAGAGGATTGTCGTCATCTTCGGCACTGTCCGGAGTGCTATTTTCTCCTGTGCTGGTATCACCGCTTTTGCTTTGGCGAGACTTAGAGCGGCGCCGCTGTCCTCGGCGCTTGGGTTGCTTCTTAGAGGGGTCATCCTCCGTTGTCCCGTCGCCATTGCCTTCTTTGGGTGTGTCCACCATGTATATATCATATGATGAGGTGGCTGTCCAGTGCCCTGTGGGCAGTGGTTCCTGTTCGTCTCCTGCATCGTCGTCCATACCGTCGATGTCTTCAGAGTCGAAGGTGAGCGCCTCGGTCAAATCATCGATAGTGGCTACTAAGTGGGTGGTGGGTGGGCGGCGAATTTCTTCGTCATCCGCATCCCAATCCTGCCGGACATAGTTCGGCCAGGACTCTCCTAACAAGGAAAGAGAACTTAATGAGTTCAGTATGTCGCCAAAGGGTTAGTGCTGAAAGATATCCATGGAGGTGAACTCCATGATCGGCACCCAGTCGGATTCGATAGGTATGGCCACAGGCGGTTCTAAGTCCGTGGCCGGGGAAGAATCCGGCAGTTTGGCGTCACGGCTCTCTCGAAGGGTAAGGTCGATACTTGGCTCGATTGCCGCTGAGAATGCGGCCTCCGTGGCGGGGTCTATCCACCCGTCCATGGATGGCGCAATTGTCCTCGAATTGAGGGTCAGATTGGTTACCGGTGCGGTCTCCTGAACTCTGTCTGATGGTAGAGCTAAATCATGCTCATCGTGACCGTGCGGCGCACTCGGCAGGGGCTCAAATCCATTAAAGATCAAGTCTCCACGGATGTCGGCTGTGTAGTTTAAGCTTCCAAACCTAACCTTGTGGCCAGGGGCGTAACTCTCGATCTGCTCCAAATGGCCAAGCGAGTTGGCCCGCAGTGCGAAGCCGCCGAATACAAATATCTGTCCGGGGAGAAAAGTCTCACCCTGCACTGCAGCACTATTGATGATCGAAGTAGCCATCAAGGCTAACGATGACGACACAGAGGAACTCTCAATGAAAGCACCAATGTCGGTCTCAAAACCGGCGGATCTTGGGTAGGGGGTCCCGAACTGTGCGTCTAGGCGGATGGTAACAGGAGACGGGGGACATGATGTTTTTACCCAGGTTCGGGCCCTCTTGATGGAGGTAAAACCCTACTCCTGCTTGATTGATCTTGATGATATGAGTATTACAAGAGTTGATCTACCACGAGATCGAAGAGGCTAAACCCTAGAAGCTAGCCTATGGTATGATTGTTGTTGTTGGTCCTATGGACTAAACGCTTCGGTTTATATAGATACCGGAGGGGGCTAGGGTTACACAGAGTCGGTTACAAGGAAGGAGATCTACATATCCGTATTGCCAAGCTTGCCTTCCACACCAAGGAGAGTCCCATTCGGACACGGTACGAAGTCTTCAATCTTGTATCTTCATAGTCCAACACTCCGGCCAAAGGATATAATCCGGCAGTCCGGATACCCCCTAATCCAGGACTCCCTCAACCAAGATATCATAGAGATACACCAGGACGAATTCATTTGTGTATGGGTTGAAGATGAATTTCATCTTGCGAGAGAACGTTGGAGGAGCATTGAGAAGGCCGAAAGGAATGCGAATCTGATGATAACCCATACGGAGGTCAAGCTTGTAGAATACTTTGGCACCTTTAAGTTGCTCGAATAGCTCATTGATATTGGGAAGTGGATACTTGTTCTTGATAGTCTTCTTGTTAAATGGACGGTAGTCGATGGAAAGTTGGTTCGCGCCATCCTTCTTCTGGACAAAAAGAACACCACAACCCCATGGAGATGAACTTAGTCTGATCAAACCCAAACTCTCTTGTTCATCTAGCTGTTTCTTCAATTCCTTCAGCTCCTTTGGTCCAAGCTTGTATGGACGCTTGCAAATGGGCTCAGTACTAGGCTCAAGATCGATAACAAATTCAACTAGCCAGTGAGGAGGCATTCCCGCAAGCTCTTCTAGAAAGACGTCTTGGTATTCACAAACGGCTGGAATCTGAGAGATTGCATATAACTCGCCCTTCTCATTGAGAGAAAACAATCAAATAGTTTCACCCCGAGTGGCATAGATGATCACATCCTTAGAAGAGTGTGTCAATTGAATCTCCCTGGCAACACAATCAAGTTGAGCCTTGTGCTTAGAAAGCCAGTCCATGTCGAGAATTAGATCAATATCCAAGTCGTCAAGAACAATTAGAGAAGCCAAACATTTATAGTTGCCCAACCGGACAGATACATCAGGAGCAACCAAACTAGAAGTCATAAGCTTTCCCGGAGAAACAACTTGCATAACTTTGGACAAAATCTCTGTGTCAACGTTGTGCTCCAAGGAAAATGGATTTCACATGAAAGAATGTCATGCACCAGTATCAAATAAGACTTTTGCAGCAATGGAGTTAACAGAAAGGTTACCCATGATCACATCTGAAGAATCCTCTACCTGAGCCGCATTCATCATGTTCACCTTAGCATGCTTGGGATTATGCTTGACCACTGCACTGCTAGAAGATCTCACAGGAGGAGGAAGCGGAAGGCACCTTTGGTTGAAGCACTTGTTCGCATAGTGACCTTTCTGCTGACACTTATTGCAAGTCACCTCTGAGAGCGGACAATGATAAGGAGCACTTGACCTTGGAGCTTGAGTCGGAGACTTGTTTTGATAGCCTGGGTTGGGTGGATGGGAAGATCCATGGCCACCTTTGTTCTTCTGCTGGTAGGGCTGACGAAACGGAGGAGGAAGCCAGAACTTTTTTTGCTTTGCTTCCACTTATGAGGAAGCAGAAGAGAGAACTGCATCCATGATTCTCTTCTTAGAAGCCTCACACTTGAGCTGAGTACCTTCTTGCTTGATGGCCATGTTATAGAATTGATCAAACTTGGTAGGCTCAAGAAGCACGAGAGCTAACTGCGGATCTTCTCTGAGGCCACCTCTGAAGTGATAGATCATGCTCTTTTCATCAGGAACATCTTGTTTAGTGAAGTGAGCAAGTTTCTGAAACTGGATGTTGTATTGGTACATGGACATGCTTCCTTTCTTGAGATTCCGGAACTCCTCACGCTTGCTCTTAGAAACACTTGTAGGAATGTGGTGAGCTTTGAAGTCTCGGACGAGGTCATCCTGGGTAATCACTCGACCTCCTCTGGAATCTTTGTATCGTTGATACCAATCAGCAGCTTGATCCTTGAGTTGAAAATGAAGCGAATGTGACAAAGTCCTCGGACTTGATATTGCTACATTCAAAATGCTTGCAGATGTCCATGAGCCAATCATCAGCGTCTGTGGCCTCGACACAGTTGCTGAAAGACTTAGGCTGATTTGCAAGGAACTGGTTGAGGGTAGCAAACTGAGGCAGATTGTTGAATTGCCCTTGACCTTGGTTTCCTTGGTTGCCTTGGCATTGGTTGCGCTCTTGCAAGAGTTACAGAAGCATCTGGGTGTTAGCCTTGGTGGCTACCATGACAGCTTGCCATATCTCCAGAAGCGCAGGGTTCGCCTGACTCTCATCATTGCATTCTGGATTCAGACGCATTGGAGGAGCCATCATGATGAGGGTGACATCCATTAGAATCTTGATAGATAGATAGACAAGCTGAATCACCGGATAGAAATTGCAACATATAGTCTTCACAATAAACATTTGAACAAGGATTGAACGAATGAATACCACAGTTAACATCGCACGCCCATTAAGTTGAGAAGCTACATAGATAAAGGTTGATGAATGAAACAATAAGGTACGACTGGAACAAATAAGTGGTAAGGATCACCCAATCAAAAATCAAATATCTGTGGGAAGAATAACTAGAGCTACTTGATTTCCCACCTATAAACTCCCGAAACTTTCAGGTTATGCAATCTGGTGTTGGGGATACAGGGAGGCACAACATATATCACACAACTAACAAGCCCTATGCTCTAACTGTATCCATCCATCAACACATAACCAAGAAAACTTCGGAAATCGTGTACCTCAACCTTCTAAAAGCATCTGTTATACGAGTTATGGCAATACTCCTGATCTCCCGCCCCAGTACTGGGTGGCGTCAAGGTTATCTCACCAACAACTTCATAAAAGATATTTTTGATGTCCGCGAACTCAGATATTCCAGAACTGCAATGATAAAATTGTGACGACAACACCTCGGAGCTCAACTCCCCGGGACACTGCCACAACCCCTAAATGTCAGGAGGCACCAAGAAAAATGTTCTCGTCACAAGAATATCGACACTATTCCAAGATACCCGCGTGATCCTAAATTTCCTTTGATGAAATTTGAGGAGAGGAAAGACAAAACATCTACGTCCGGAGGCCCCACTAGAGCGACGAAGGGACTGAGGAGTACAAAGAATCCTACTCTCCGATATATATAATCCTAGGGTTTTTATCATTTATGCCACTACTTGTGTCCCACTACTCACTTTTGCCATTAGAAATTACAACTGCTCAAAAATGCCATCAATCCGTGAGATGCTTGCTCAAAAATGCCTTTAGATATCTCAAAAATGCCATCATTCTCTTAGATGTTTGTGAAGGAAATATGCCCTAGAGGCAATAATAAAGTTATTATTTATTTCCTTATATCATGATAAATGTTTATTATTCATGCTAGAATTGTATTAACCGGAAACATAATACATGTGTGAATACATAGACCAACAGAGTGTCACTAGTATGCCTCTACTTGACTAGCTCGTTAATCAAAGATGGTTATGTTTCCTAACCATGAACAAAGAGTTGTTATTTGATTAACGAGGTCACATCATTAGTTGAATGATCTGATTGACATGACCCATTCCATTAGCTTAGCACCCGATCGTTTAGTATGTTGCTATTGCTTTCTTCATGACTTATACATGTTCCTATAACTATGAGATTATGCAACTCCCGTTTACCGGAGGAACACTTTGGGTACTACCAAACGTCACAACGTAACTGGGTGATTATAAAGGAGTACTACAGGTGTCTCCAATGGTAGGTGTTGGGTTGGCGTATTTCGAGATTAGGGTTTGTCACTCCGATTGTCGGAGAGGTATCTCTGGGCCCTCTCGGTAATGCACATCACATAAGCCTTGCAAGCACTGCAACTAATATGTTAGTTGTGAGATGATGTATTACGGAACGAGTAAAGAGACTTGCCAGTAACGAGATTGAACTAGGTATTGGATACCGACGATCGAATCTCGGGCAAGTAACATACCGATGACAAAGGGAACAACGTATGTTGTTATGCGGTCTGACCGATAAAGATCTTCGTAGAATATGTAGGAGCCAATATGGGCATCCAGGTCCCGCTATTGGTTATTGACCGGAGACGTGTCTCGGTCATGTCTACATTGTTCTCGAACCGTAGGGTCCGCACGCTTAACGTTACGATGACAGTTATTATGAGTTTATGCATTTTGATGTACCGAAGGTTGTTCGGAGTCCCGGATGAGATCACGGACATGACGAGGAGTCTCGAAATGGTCGAGACGTAAAGATTGATATATTGGAAGCCTATGTTTGGACATAGGAAGTGTTCCGGGTGAAATCGGGATTTTACCGGAATACCGGGAGGGTTACCGAAACCCCCCGGGAGACTAATGGGCCTATTGGGCCTTAGTGGAAAAAGAGAAAAGGGGCAGCCCATAGCTGGCCGGCGCCCCCCCTTTTCCCAAGTCCTAATAGGACTAGGATAAGGGGCCGCCCCCCCCCTTCTCTCTCCTTTCCCCCGAGAGTCCTAATTGGAATAGGATTGGAAGGGGGAGTCCTACTCCCGGTAGGAGTAGGACTCCCCCTGCGCCTCCCTCTCCCTGGACGGCCGGCCCCCCTCCTCCAACCTTTATATACGGGGGCAGGGACACCCCAAGACACACAAGTTGATCCTTGAGATCGTTCCTTAGACGTGTGCGGTGCCCCCTGCCACCAAATTCCACCTCGATCATACCGTTACAGTGCTTAGGCGAAGCCCTGCGTCGGTAGTACATCAAGATCGTCACCACGCCGTCGTGCTGACAGAACTCTTCCTTGACGCTTTGCTGGATCGGAGCCCGAGGAACGTCATCGAGCTGAACGTGTGCTAAGAACTCGGAGGTGCCAGAGTAACGGTGCTTGGATCGATCGGATCGGAAAGAAGACGTACGACTACTTCCTCTACGTTGTGTGATCGCTTCCGCAGTCGGTCTGCGTTGGTACGTAGACAACACTCTCCCCTCTCGTTGCTGTGCATCACCATGATCTTGCGTGTGCGTAGGAAAATTTTCGAAATTACTGCGTTCCCCAACAGTGGCATCCGAGCCTAGGTTTTATGGTTTGATGTTATTTGCACGAGTAGAACACAAGTGAGTTGTGGGCGATACAAGTCATACTGCCTACCAGCATGTCATACTTTGGTTCGGCGGTATTGTTGGGTGAGACGATCCGGACCAACCTTAAGCGTACTCTTACGCGAGACCGGTTCCCTCGACGTGCTTTGCCCATAGATGGCTTGCGGAAGACTGTCTCTCCAACTTTAGTTGAACCAAGTGTGACTACGCCCGGTCCTTGAGAAGGTTAAAACGGAGTCTATTTGACGAACTATCGTTGTGGTTTTGATGCGTAGGTGAGATGAGTTCTTACTTAAGCCCGTAGCAGCCACGTAAAACTTGCAACAACAAAGTAGAGGACGTCTAACTTGTTTTTGCAGGGCATGTTGTGATGTGATATGGTCAAGGCATGATGCTGATTTTATTGTATGAGATGATCATGTTTTGTAACCGAGTTATCGACAACTGGCAGGAGCCATATGGTTGTCGCTTTATTGTATGCAATGCAATCGCGATGTAATGCTTTACTTTATTACTAAACGGTAGTGATAGTCGTGGAAGCATAAGATTGGCGAGACGACAACGATGCTACGATGGAGATCAAGGTGTCGCGCCGGTGACGATGGTGATCATGACGGTGCTTCGGAGATGGAGATCACAAGCACAAGATGATGATGGCCATATCATATCACTTATATTTATTGCATGTGATGTTTATCCCTTTTTATGCATCTTATCTTGCTTTGATTGACGGTAGCATTATAAGATGATCTCTCACTAAAAATTATCAAGAAGTGTTCTCCCTGAGTATGCACCGTTGCCAAAGTTCGTCGTGCCCAGACACCACGTGATGATCGGGTGTGATAAGCTCTACGTCCAAATACAACGGGTGCAAAACAGTTGCACACGCAAAATACTCAGGTTATACTTGACGAGCCAAGCATATATAGATATGGCCTCGGAACACGGAGACCGAAAGGTCGAGCGTGAATCATATAGTAGATATGATCAACATAACGATGTTCACCATTGAAAACTACTCCATCTCACGTGATGATCGGTTATGGTTTAGTTGATTATTTGGATCACGTGATCACTTAGAAGATTAGAGGGATGTCTATCTAAGTGGGAGTTCCTAAGTAATTTGATTAACTGAACTTAAACTTATCATGAACTTAGTACCTGATAGTATCTTGCTTGTTTATGTCGATTGTAGATAGATGGCTCGTGCTATTGTTCCGTTGAATTTTAATGCGTTCCTTGAGAAAGCAAAGTTGAAAGATGATGGTAGCAATTACACGGACTGGGTCCGTAACCTGAGGATCATCCTCATTGCTGCACAGAAGAATTACGTCCTGGAAGCACCGCTGGGTGACAGGCCTGCTGCTGGAGCAACGCCAGATGTTATGAATGTCTGGCAGAGCAAAGCTGATGACTACTCGATAGTTCAGTGTGCCATGCTTTACGGCTTAGAATCGGGACTTCAACGACGTTTTGAACGTCATGGAGCATATGAGATGTTCCAGGAGTTGAAGTTAATATTTCAAGCAAATGCCTGAATTGAGAGATATGAAGTCTCCAATAAGTTCTATAGCTGCAAGATGGAGGAGAACAGTTCTGTCAGTGAGCATATACTCAAAATGTCTGGGTATAATAATCACTTGATTCAGATGGGAGTTAATCTTCCAGATGGCTGCGTCATTGACAGAATTCTCCAATCACTGCCACCAAGCTGCAAGAGCTTCGTGATGAACTATAATATGCAAGGGATGAACAAGACTATTCCCGAGCTCTTCGCAATGCTGAAAGCTGCGGAGGTAGAAATCAAGAAGGAGCATCAAGTGTTGATGGTTAGCAAAACCACTAGTTTCAAGAAAAAGGGCAAAGGGAAGAAGAAGGGAAACTTCAAGAAGAACAGCAAGCAAGTTGCTGCTCAGGAGAAGAAACCCAAGTCTGGACCTAAGCCTGAAACTGAGTGCTTCTACTGCAAGCAGACTGGTCACTGGAAGCGGAACTGCCCCAAGTATTTGGCAGCTAAGAAGGATGGCAAAGTGAGCAAAGGTATATGTGATATACATGTTATTGATGTGTACCTTACTAGAGCTCGCAGTAGCACCTGGGTATTTGATATTGGTTCTGTTGCTAATATTTGCAACTCGAAACAGGGACTACGGAATAAGCGGACGCTAGCAAAGGACAAGGTGACGATGCGCGTGGGAAACGGTTCCAAAGTCGATGTGATCGCGGTCGGCATGCTACCTCTACATCTACCTTCGGGATTAATATTAGACCTAAATAATTGTTATTTGGTGCCAGCGTTGAGCATGAACATTATATCTGGATCTTGTTTAATGCGAGACGGTTATTCATTTAAATCAGAGAATAATGGTTGTTCTATTTATATGAGTAATATCTTTTATGGTCATGCACCTTTGAAGAATGGTCTATTCTTGTTGAATCTCGAAGATAGTGATACACATATTCATAATGTAGAAGCCAAAAGATGCAAAGTTAATAATGATAGTGCAACTTATTTGTGGCACTGCCGTTTAGGTCATATCGGTGTAAAGCGCATGAAGAAACTCCATACTGATGGGCTTTTGGAACCACTTGATTATGAATCACTTGGTACTTGCAAACCGTGCCTCATAGGCAAGATGACTAAAACACCATTCTCCGGTACTATGGAGAGAGCAACAGATTTATTGGAAATCATACATACCGATGTATGTGGTCCGATGAATATTGAGGCTCGTGGCGGATATCGTTATTTTCTCACCTTCACAGATGATTTAGGCAGATATGGGTATATCTACTTAATGAAACATAAGTCTGAAACATTTGAAAAGTTCAAAGAATTTCAGAGTGAGGTTGAAAATCATCGTAACAAGAAAATAAAGTTTCCACGATCTGATCGTGGAGGAGAATATTTGAGTTACGAGTTTGGTGTACATTTGAAAAATTGTGGAATAGTTTCGCAACTCACGCCACCCGGAACACCACAACATAATGGTGTGTCCGAACGTCGTAATCGTACTTTACTAGATATGGTGCGATCTATGATGTCTCTTACTGATTTACCGCTATCGTTTTGGGGTTATGCTTTAGAGACGGCCGCATTCACGTTAAACAGGGCACCATCAAAATCCGTTGAGACGAGACCTTATGAACTATGGTTTGGCAAGAAACCAAAGTTGTCGTTTCTTAAAGTTTGGGGCTGCGATGCTTATGTGAAAAAGCTTCAACCTGATAAGCTCGAACCCAAATCGGAGAAATGTGTCTTCATAGGATATCCAAAGGAAACTATTGGATACACCTTCTATCACAGATCCGAAGGCAAGACTTTTGTTGCTAAATTCGGAAACTTTCTAGAGAAGGAGTTTCTCTCGAAAGAAGTGAGTGGGAGGAAAGTAGAACTTGACGAGGTAACTGTACCTGCTCCCTTATTGGAAAATAGTACATCACAGAAAACTGTTTCTGCGACACCTATACCAATCAGTGAGGAAGCTAATGATGATGATCATGAAGCTTCAGAACAAGATACTACTGAACCACGTAGATCAACCAGAGTGAGATCCGCACCAGAGTGGTACGGTAATCCAGTTCTGGAAGTCATGATGCTAGATCATGATGAACCTACGAACTATGAAGAAGCGATGGTGAGCCTAGATTCCGCAAAGTGGCTTGAGGCCATGAAATCTGAGATGGGATCCATGTATGAAAACAAAGTATGGACTTTGGTTGACTTGCCCGATGATCGGCAAGCAATTGAGAATAAATGGATCTTCAAGAAAAAGACTGACGCTGACGGTAATATTACTGTCTATAAAGCTCGACTTGTCGCGAAAGGTTTTCGACAAGTTCAAGGAGTTGACTACGATGAGACCTTCTCACCCGTAGCGATGCTTAAGTCCGTCAGAATTATGTTAGCAATTGCCGCATTTTATGATTATGAAATATGGCAGATGGATGTCAAAACTGCATTCCTGAATGGATTTCTGGAAGAAGAGTTGTATATGATACAACCAGAAGGTTTTGTCGATCCAAAGGGAGCTAACAAAGTATGCAAACTCCAGCGATCCATTTATGGACTGGTGCAAGCATCTCGGAGTTGGAATAAACGCTTTGATAGTGTGATCAAAGCATTTGGCTTTATACAGACTTTTGGAGAAGCCTGTATTTACAAGAAAGTGAGTGGGAGCTCTGTAGCATTTCTAATATTATATGTGGATGACATATTGCTGATTGGAAATGATATAGAATTTCTGGATAGCATAAAGGGATACTTGAATAAAAGTTTTTCGATGAAAGACCTCGGGGAAGCTGCTTACATATTAGGCATAAAGATCTATAGAGATAGATCAAAACACTTAATTGGACTTTCACAGAGCACATACCTTGACAAGATTTTGAAGAACTTCAAAATGGATCAAGCAAAGAAAGGGTTCTTGCCTGTGTTAAAAGGTATGAAGTTGAGTCAGACTCAATGCCCGACCACTGCAGAAGATAGAGAGAAAATGAAAGATGTTCCCTATGCTTCAGCCATAGGCTCTATCATGTATGCAATGCTGTGTACCAGACCTGATGTGTGCCTTGCTATAAGTTTAGCAGGGAGGTACCAAAGTAATCCAGGAATGGATCACTGGACAGCGGTCAAGAACATCCTGAAATACCTGAAAAGGACCAAGGATATGTTTCTCGTATATGGAGGTGACAAAGAGCTCACCGTAAGAGGTTACGTTGATGCAAGCTTTGACACTGATCCGGACGATTCTAAATCGCAAACCGGATACGTGTTTACTTTAAACGGTGGAGCTGTCAGTTGGTGCAGTTCTAAACAAAGCGTCATAGCGGGATCTACATGTGAAGCGGAGTACATAGCTACTTCGGAAGCAGCAAACGAAGGAGTCTGGATGAAGGAGTTCATATCCGATCTAGGTGTCATACCTAGTGCATCGGGTCCAATGAAAATCTTCTGTGACAATACTGGTGCAATTGCCTTGGCAAAGGAATCCAGATTTCACAAAAGGACCAAACACATCAAAAGACGCTTCAACTCCATCCGGGATTTAGTCCAGGTGGGAGACATAGAGATTTGCAAGATACATACGGATCTGAATGTTGCAGACCCGTTGACTAAGCCTCTTCCACGAGCAAAACATGATCAGCACCAAGGCTCCATGGGTGTTAGAATCATTACAGTGTAATCTAGATTATTGACTCTAGTGCAAGTGGGAGACTGAAGGAAATATGCCCTAGAGGCAATAATAAAGTTATTATTTATTTCCTTATATCATGATAAATGTTTATTATTCATGCTAGAATTGTATTAACCGGAAACATAATACATGTGTGAATACATAGACCAACAGAGTGTCACTAGTATGCCTCTACTTGACTAGCTCGTTAATCAAAGATGGTTATGTTTCCTAACCATGAACAAAGAGTTTTTATTTGATTAACGAGGTCACATCATTAGTTGAATGATCTGATTGATATGACCCATTCCATTAGCTTAGCACCCGATCGTTTAGTATGTTGCTATTGTTTTCTTCATGACTTATACATGTTCCTATAACTATGAGATTATGCAACTCCCGTTTACCGGAGGAACACTTTGGGTACTACCAAATGTCACAACGTAACTGGGTGATTATAAAGGAGTACTACAGGTGTCTCCAATGGTAGGTGTTGGGTTGGCGTATTTCGAGATTAGGGTTTGTCACTCCGATTGTCGGAGAGGTATCTCTGGGCCCTCTCGGTAATGCACATCACATAAGCCTTGCAAGCACTGCAACTAATATGTTAGTTGTGAGATGATGTATTACGGAACGAGTAAAGAGACTTGCCAGTAACGAGATTGAACTAGGTATTGGATACCGACGATCGAATCTCGGGCAAGTAACATACCGATGACAAAGGGAACAACGTATGTTGTTATGCGGTCTGACCGATAAAGATCTTCGTAGAATATGTAGGAGCCAATATGGGCATCCAGGTCCCGCTATTGGTTATTGACCGGAGACGTGTCTCGGTCATGTCTACATTGTTCTCGAACCGTAGGGTCCGCACGCTTAACGTTACGATGACAGTTATTATGAGTTTATGCATTTTGATGTACCGAAGGTTGTTCGGAGTCCCGGATGAGATCACGGACATGACGAGGAGTCTCGAAATGGTCGAGACATAAAGATTGATATATTGGAAGCCTATGTTTGGACATAGGAAGTGTTCCGGGTGAAATCGGGATTTTACCGGAATACCGGGAGGGTTACCGGAACCCCCCGGGAGACTAATGGGCCTATTGGGCCTTAGTGGAAAAAGAGAAAAGGGGCAGCCCATAGCTGGCCGGCGCCCCCCCTTTTCCCAAGTCCTAATAGGACTAGGATAAGGGGCCGGCCCCCCCTTCTCTCTCCTTTCCCCGGAGAGTCCTAATTGGAATAGGATTGGAAGGGGGAGTCCTACTCCCGGTAGGAGTAGGACTCCCCCTGCGCCTCCCTCTCCCTGGCCGGCCGGCCCCCCTCCTCCAACCTTTATATACGGGGGCAGGGGACACCCCAAGACACACAAGTTGATCCTTGAGATCGTTCCTTAGCCGTCTGCGGTGCCCCCTGCCACCAAATTCCACCTCGATCATACCGTTACAGTGCTTAGGCGAAGCCCTGCGTCGGTAGTACATCAAGATCGTCACCACGCCGTCGTGCTGACGAAACTCTTCCTCGACGCTTTGCTGGATCGGAGCCCGAGGAACGTCATCGAGCTGAACGTGTGCTAAGAACTCGGAGGTGCCGGAGTAACGGTGCTTGGATCGGTCGGATCGGAAAGAAGACGTACGACTACTTCCTCTACGTTGTGTGATCACTTCCGCAGTCGGTCTGCGTTGGTACGTAGACAACACTCTCCCCTCTCGTTGCTGTGCATCACCATGATCTTGCGTGTGCGTAGGAAAATTTTCGAAATTACTGCGTTCCCCAACAGTTTGCTCGAAAATGCCATTAGACATTGTTATTTTTACGTCAAACCCGTTGACCATGTTCTATGACAAAAATAAGCCTAGACCCACATGTCAGTTCTCTCCATCTCACAATGATATGTGTGGCCTCACTTGTCAGTAGTAATCAAGCGAATAATTTTATAGGAAAATAAGAACGATGTTGGGATCAAGTGGGCCCCATACTTTATTGTACTGAGATAGAGGGAGAGCTAGCATGTTGGTTCATAAGTATTTATGTCATTATAACATGGCAAAAGAGATTTGAGATCAAAATAATGATGTTTAGTGGCATTTTTGAGCATGTGTCTAATGAAGCGATGGCATTTTTGAGCAGTTGAAATTTCTAGTGGCAAAACTAAGTAGTGGGACACAACCAATGGCATAACTGATAAAAACCCATAATCCTAAGGCTCAAAACATTTTGTTCTAGACTCAACAGCGTTAGTGATTTGATCAAGCAGGGGTCTCCTAAGTCGGGGATGGCTCTGATTACCAACTTGTAACACCCACGATGCGGCTATAGCTCCCACGTATCGAGGCATTACTTTGAGGTATAACCGCATAGTGATTTTGTCGGAAAAAGGGTCATCTTCACAACATCCCATGTAATGAACAAGAAAGGGATAAATAGAGTTGGCTTACACTCGCCACGTCACACAATATTCAAATAAGCCATACATCATTAGAATACACTCATAGTCCGACTACGGAAAACCAAAAGAAAAGAAGATAACCCAACTGCTAGATCCCCGATCATCCCAACTGGGCTCCACTACTGATCATCAGGAAACGTCACATAGTAATGACCAAGGTCCTCATCGAACTCCCACATGAGTTCGGTAGTGAGGGAGTCCTGGATTAGGGGGTGTTCGGGTAGCCAGACTATACCTTCAGCCGGGCTCCTGGACTATGAAGATACAAGATTGAAGACTTCGTCCCGTGTCCGGATGGGACTTTCCTTGGCGTGGAAGCCAAGCTTGGCGATGCGGATATTCAAGATCTCCTACCATTGTAACCGACTCTATGTAACCCTAACCCTATCTGGTGTCTATTTAAACCGGAGGGTTTTAGTCCGTAGGACGACTTCATCGACTCCATAGACAAAAATCATACCATAGGCTAGCTTCTAGGGTTTAGCCTCCTCGATCTCGTGGTAGATCCACTCTTGTACTACCCATATCATCAATATTAATCAAGCAGGACGTAGGGTTTTACCTCCATCAAGAGGGCCCGAACCTGGGTAAAACATCGTGTTCCCTGCCTCCTGTTACCATCCGGCCTAGACGCACAGTTCGGGACCCCCTACCCGAGATCCGCCGGTTTTGACACCGACATTGGTGCTTTCATTGAGAGTTCCTCTGTGCCGTCGCAATCAGGAAGGATGCCTTCTCCCATCTTCAAAGCCGGCGTCGTTGCTAAGGGAGCCTTGGCCGTGGGCCAAACCCTCCGGCTAGGTGGTTTCCTCATGACCGCCTGTTCGGCTGTTGCGCCGACGGTGACCTCTCAGGTCATCAAAAGCAATCTACACGTCAGCTCGGAGCTCGTCGAGCAGTTAGATCCAATGGAGCTCTCTTCCGTAAACGAGCTCTTGGATCGCATCACCGCCCTGGGGGTCGCCACGGACTACGACCAGGTTGGGCTTAAACCCGATCTAAGAGAAATTAACTCTCCCCAAGTCACCCACCATGTTGTCGTGGTAGAGGCGCGGTGCGGCGACCCTTCATCTATTTTAAGGACTAGTTACATCCGAATTCCCAATCCCACCAAGCCGGATACTCGTGGAGGGGAGGATGTAACTCAAGACCTGAGCTTAGAATCAGGCAACGGGCCGGATTCGTTGGATAACGTCCAGGAATCCGAACTTCAGAATTCGGAAACGCTTCGGCCTCCGAATCTTGGATTGGGTGAGGTTTCAGATTCAACGACACCCACCCACCCAAACATAAGCGATCTCTCCCAAGTCAGGCAGAGGCCCGACGAAACAGTACATCATTACTGGGCCAGATTCCTCCTAGTTATGAACAGGATAAAAGATTACCGCGAGGGAGACGCGATATCAATCTTCTGCAGTAATTGCACGGACGAGGGAATCCTTATCACCGTAAGTCGTCGTGATATTACACGCTTCGCTGACTTGGCGTACATAGTACAAAAATACTGTGCGATGGAAAGTGCCTGGAAAACTGAAACGAAATTTTGGGATTATCCGGCCTTGAATAGTAATCCCGTCCGAACTAAGAGGGTGCACCATCATAAGACACCTGGGATAAATAGCAAAAAGCTAAAACCCTTTGCAGGGCATGGAACCATACTGGAAAGGTGGCTTGATGGACCCTATAGAATTCACAGTATAGAGGACGCCACACCAACTCACAGCCTTAGAGCATGTTGGATACTCCGGCAGGTAGCCAAAATTGGTGAGGACCTCTTAAATCGGGAGGCCGTAGAAAGCCAGCCCGAGGACACCAGTACCGTTCTCACAGTCTCCGAGACTTTCGCATCAAACAATATGCGAAAAAGAACACTCCCCAACCTCGCCGAAGTCTATCAAGTTGCAACAATAAATCCATGGAGCGACGCTGCCATTACTTTCAACACAAGTGATGAACCTAGATTCCGAACAGCCCGAGCACCAGCCGCATTGGTCCTCAGTCCCATAGTGGACGGCTTTCGCCTTACCAAGGTGCTCATGGATGGAGGCAGCGGACTGAACCTCATTTATGAGGAGACCCATCAAAAAATGGAAATAGATTGGAACCGCGTCGAGCGAAGCAGCACAACCTTTAGAGGAATAATCCCCAGTCGGGAAGCGCGCTGCACGGGAAAAATCACACTAGATGTGGTGTTCGGCACGCCGGATAATTACAGGTCCAAAGAAGTCACGTTTCATGTGGCCCCGTTTAAAAGCGGACATCACGCCTTACTAGGGCGGGAAGCATTCACAATCTTCCAAGCAATACCCCATTACGGGTACATGAAGCTCAAGATGCCCGGGCCGAAAGGAATTATAACTCTAGCTAGTGATCCGGACATAGCACTCCGCGCCGAAAACAAAACAGCCGCATTAGCCCTTGAGGGACTATCCGAAACCTTAGCGGCCAAGGAACTGATGGCGCTGCGCTCCACGGTTAACAGGGATGATGTGATACTCGACAAAAGATCTAAATCCACATCCTTCAAGCCAGCAGACGAAATAATCAAATTTCAGGTCCATCCAACGGACCCCAATAAAACAGCTTCCATCGGGGCACGACTGAACCTTGATGTAGACGCCGCACTGCGAGAGTTCCTACGAGAGAACTGGGACATCTTCGGCTGGCACCCTTCCGACATGCCAGGGATCCAACGCAGGCTGGCCGAACACAGCTTAAATATCCAAAAAGGATTTAAACCTGTGAAACAAGCCCTTTGGCATTTTTCTAAACCCAAGAGACAGGTTATGGGAGAGGAGCTGGCCAAGCTATTGGAGGCCGGATTCATCAGACATAAAACATCCGGACTGGCTAGCAAACCTGGTGATGGTACCAAAGAAGGACAAATCCTGGCACCTGTGTGTCGATTTCAAAGACCTTAACAAGGCGTGCCCGAAGGATCCCTTCCCCCTCCCCCGTATCGATCAAATTATCGATGCCACCGCAGGACACGATTCGTTGTGTTTCCTCGACCAAGCTGGCAGAATCAGACCAAGCTGCAACAGCATTCATCACACCATACGGACCATTCTGCTTCAACACAATGCCCTTCGGGCTGAAAAACGCCGGCGCAACATATGAGCGCATGATCCAGACAGGTTTGGCAAACCAAATCGGCAAAACAGTGGAGGCATACGTGGATGATGTGGTCGTCAAATCAAGACATGTCGAATCTCTAGTAGACGACTTGAAGCTTACATTCGATAACCTCCGGAAATATGACATCAAGCTCAATCCGGAAAAATGTGTCTTCGGTGTTCCAGCCGGAAAGCTCTTGGGCTTCATTGTATCCGGTAGAGGAATTGAAGAAAATCCAGCCAAGATCCGAGCTTTGTCACAATTGGATGTCCCAAAGGACCTTAAACAAAGACAAAAATTAACCGGATGCATGGCGGCTTTAAGCCGCTTCATCTCCCACTTGGGAGAAAAGGCACTACCCCTCTATCGCCTCCTTCGGCGCACCAAACACTTCGAGTGGATGGATGCCGCCACGGCCGGAATTGGTGAAATAAAAGCCATATTGGCAACAAACCCAGTCCTGGCCACGCCAAACACCAGCGAGCCAATGTTATTGTACATCGCAGCAACACACCAAGTTGTCAGCGAAGTGCTCGTTGTCGAGCGGGAAACGGACGGACACAAATTGCCCCTTCAAAGGCCGGTCTACTACGTGTCCACTATCCTCACACCATGCAAATCACGGTACCCGCATTACCAAAAGATTGCATATGCGGTATTCATGGCATCCCGGAAGCTACGACACTACTTTCAAGAGTGTTCCATAACAGTAGCCTCGGAAGTACCACTCAACGATATTATCAACAACCGCGATGCAACAGGCCAGATGGCAAAATGGGCCATCGAGCTCCTCCCGTTCGATATAACCTATAAGCCACGGCGAGCTATCAAATCGCAAGTTTTGGCCGACTTCGTCGCAGAATGAATGGAGGCCGAACTCCCTAAAGAGTACGGCACATACTCAAACTGGATCATGCATTTCGACGGCTCCAAAATGTTGGCCGGACTGGGGGCTGGCTTTGTTTTGACGTCCCCAACAGGAGACATAGTCCAGTATGTACTCCAAATCATGTACACGGACTCCAACAACGTAGCCGAATACGAGGCCCTTCTACATGGCCTCCGGATGGCAGTATCCATGGGCATTCAACGCCTAGAGGTACGCAGAGATTCGAACCTCGCGATATCCCAAATAAATGGCGACTTCGATGCCAAGGACCCAAAAATGGCAGCTTACCGCAACGCCGTCCTAAAAATATCAGCTCGTTTCGAAGGGCTGGAGTTTCACCATATAGCCCGAGAAAACAATCAAGCAGCGGACATCCTGGCACGCATCGGAGCAAAATGCAATGCAGACCCCCCCCCCCCCCCCCAACATCTTTTTAGAAAGATTGTTCAAGCCATCCGTAGCATGGGAGGGGGAACCCGCAAATAACAGCCCGGACCCAGCCGCACCGCCTAATGTTGAACAATCTGACACAATTGGAGGCTCTGCCAATGAAATTACACCTTCAGCCCACGTAATAATGGCGATCATCGCCCCATGGACAGAACCATTCCTCGCCTACCTTATTAGGCAGGAACTCCCGGAGGACCAAAACGAGGCCCGCTGCATAGTGCGGCAATCTAAAGCCTACAGAGTCCATGAGGGAGAGCTTTATAAGAAAAGCACTACCGGAGTCCTTCAAAGGTCCATCTCCGAAGAGGAAGGGCGGAACCTTCTGGCTAAAATTCATGCCGGACTCGGTGGTCACCACGCCGCTACTCGGTCCCTTGTTAGCAAGGCTTTCCGTACAGGCTTTTATTGGCCGACGACCCGGGCAAACGCTCAGGACCTAGTCCAACGATGCGCTGGTTGCCAACTTTTTGCCAACCAAAGCCTTATGCCAGCCACCACACTTCAAACTATACCCATCACCTGGCCCTTTGCGGTCTAGGGGTTGACATGGTTGGACCCCTCAAAGGTGGAACCCATTAGAAAAAATACTTACTGGTCATGGTGGATAAGTTCACCAAATGGATAGAAGCCAAGCCTGTTAAAACGGCCGAATCAGGACCTGTGATAGACTTCATATCCAGGGTTGTACATAGTTATGGCGTCCCCCACAGCATCATAACCGATAACGGTACAAACTTTACCGCCGACGAGGTAAAACTCTGGTGCAAAAACATCGGCATCAAGCTCGATTATGCCTCCGTCTATCACCCACAAACCAATGGCCAGGTCGAACGTGCAAATGGTCTTATCATGAATGGCATTAAACCCAGACTAGTGTGGTCCCTCAAGGAATCTAACACGCACTGGGTAGAGGAGCTCGACTCCGTGCTACGGGGGCTGAGGACCACGCCAAATCGCACCACCGGATACACACCATTTTTTATGGTGTACAGTGCAGAAGCAGTTTTGCCCTGCGACATAATTCATGACTCACCTAGAGTGCGCATGTCCGAAGAACGAGAAGCCGAGCTCGATTGGCAGGACAACTTGGACGCCTTGGAGGAGGAGCGTGACATGGCAAAAGCCCGTTCCGCATTTTATCAACAGCAGGCCCGAAGATATCAAAGCAGAGAGGTACGTGCCAAAAATTACAATGTTGGCGAACTAGTTCTACGCCTGCCGGATAAGTAAAAGGACAAACTCAAGACCAACTGGGAAGGTCCATTCATAATCGACCAAGTCCTGACTGGTGGGGTGTACCGCCTGCGAGATGTGTCGAACAACCGACTCGAGCCAAACCCGTGGAACGCCGCCCGTCTCCGAAGATTCTATGCCTAGCGCTGGACTCTGTGTTCGTCTCCTTCCTCTCTCCATTCCTTTTTGAATTTTTCTGTCTTACATTTCTCTCCTTCCCATTCTTTCTTCTATAGCCCTTAAAGGCTCATATAGTGACGTGCCACTCGTGCTCATTAAACCTGGGGGCTTCTTTAATAGAACCTTATTTATATGGGCTTCACGCCCAACACATGCGTTAAACTTCCGCTTGTACCTTTTTCTTCACCATTATATGCATCGATATGACTTAAGTTTTGGCCAAGCTGGGTTGCCTGGATCCTGTGCTTACCCCTACGTTCCCGATTGTTCGGCTAGGCGGTAAAGGGAGCACCTCTGTGATTGTTACTGCCGGGTCAGCCGGACGTGTACCTCAGACTGGGTGAAGCCGAAAGCTAGCGTTCTAAAGGGAATATTCGGTCGGTGAAATAAAAGATGATCTTTTTTACTCATTTTATGCGCCCCCAGATGCTTTTTCTGCGTCTCTTCACGCAGTTCGGACATGCACATTAGGGCATGCCTCCTAGCGAAAGGAACCCTTAACGGAACTATTCTCTCTGGAAGATGTTTCTTACTAACCATGTAATATAACATAACTAGTTGGGCACTTGTCTGATAAAGCTCTGATGACCCCTACGCCTGGGCTCCACGCATACCCCGGTTCTTATATAACCGCTAGGGTATTCGGACACACTCCGGACCGTCAGGTCCCGAGGTTGAAGCGAAAAGGTCGGCAATGACAAACGATCTACAATCCGGCTAGAAGGCATTACACATGTCAATTCAAAATTACACAGTCATTCCGACTGATTGTATTCCTCTTCTATACCATCTAACAGGCTATCTAATTTACAGTCCTGCTGGGAATACTTCGCAGCCAACTCAACTTGGCCGTACACTCAGCTTACAGGGATCTCCTTCCCGTCAGGCCCCACTGGTCCGACCTCGGCCATGCAGTTTGGGTCAGACTTCGTAAAACGGGTCTTCACCATGGCCCAGGCCTCCCTAGCGTCATGTCGGTAGGCCGATATCTTCCACAACCGGAAGCGCCGCCGAGCTCACTTCAGCTTCTCCGCAAGCTCTTCAAGGCCCTCGGGCACGGAGTGGGCAGGCCATAAGTCTTGGGCAACACCTCACATTGCCCGCCGAATTCGCTCGTGTAGTTGCAAGAGTTCGGGAAGAAGGTCACCCGTAGAACCGGGCATCTCCTCGGCAGGACGACCTGTGAGCATACCTACAGACATTACTCTGTTAGTCGACTTCCTCGCCAAACTTTTTTTTCAAAGTTCGTTCAAGCACTTACTAAATATGCCGCATCGAAGCCGCTGACTCTCCTTCGTGGAGTCCGACAGCTGGCCACGAACATCTTGAAGTTGGATGACCAGCTTGGTGTTGGCATCCTGAAGATCATTCTTCTCCAGCCTCACCCTTGTCGACATACTCTCATCGGCCTTTAACCAGCGTAAGAGTTGTTGTTTGTCCGGATCTAGTCCGGCGCCATCTGCAATATGATCTGTCAGATTTACACCCACACCGCACAATACTAATCTTTCGAAGTGTATCTTACCTGAGGGGGTCTCTTTGGGCTCCCCTACTACGGCTAGTGCATCCTCTAGTTGGGCCTTGCACTTTTCCAGCTCCTGGGACAGTACAGTATTCTTCTCTGTAAGAACCTGCATATTAAATGATCCTTAAATCAGTTTCTCTAACTGCTTCAAGTCTCGGGGGCTACTGGCATATATATATATTTAACCAAAATTTTCTTACCCGTATGTCTTTTACATACTGCTCCGTGGCTCTGGCTAAACCATTTTGAGCGGCACGGAGGTACGCATCTCCCGAATTAAAGGCATCTAAAGCTTCTTGGGAGAAACAACTGTCGCGTAGAATGGTCCGGCGACGCATGTGGTTCATGGCACTCTCCACTTCGGAATTTGTGGCAGACAGCCTGTCCTCATCCTCTGTTGGAGGAGCGTACGGTGCGCACCTTGTGCTCGCCTCCGCTTCCTGGCCAGACGTTGGAGCCTGGCTAGTGGAGGCGCGATTGGCAACCTCTCCGGATGTAGTCCGGCGAGGTCTCTTCGTTCTGAAGATAGCACGAATGTTAATATGCCCTGACAGAATAACTCCAGGGAAACAAAGGGCGCGCTATACCTTTGCGCCGGCATCTCAGTCCGGATTACATTCCTTTTTGCCCCACGGGGCCCTGCGACCCCTCGTTGGCTAGCCACCGCAGGTTCGGCCTCCTTCCTCGGAAATCTCCCCTGCAAAACGCGGTTATCGTTAGAAACACCGGAATGCGTGAGAATGGAATCTCTTTAAGGGAATGGGACTCCTGTTTCCTTCACCTGGGAGGCCGGGATTAACCCTGGGTAATCTGCCGTAATGGCCACCAAGGTATCGTCCTTGCTTCGCTGATAGAACACCCCGTCAATAAGCTCCACCAATATGTCCGGATCTTCTTCCGAGTCCGGATTGAGGGACCGTTCTGGGTCCTCGGGCTGTGGAGGACGGCTGTTTATATCCTTTACCTCCTGTCGCAGTTCCTGCACTGAAATCATTAGACTACCTATCTAACCGTGGGAGTATAAAGCAAACGGGCAAGCGCAATGGTTCACTTACCCAACTTGGAGTATCGCACATACAGAATGCGGCCCGCAGATTGACGCGGAGGAATTCCTCCTTTTCTCCCTTATACAAAGAGGATGAGATCTTTACTAAGGCGGCGGCTGAGGCCGGCCCCTTACGACTGTAACGGGTGGCGTCATCCTCCCCGTTGAAATCCCACATGGGGTGGCCTCTATATTGAAGCGGCTGCACCCCCCGCATAATGCATGCGGCCATGACTCCAATCATGGTTAGTCCGGAATGAGCCAATAGTCTTATCCGGCCCACCAGGTAAAGGACGTCTCTGTCGCTTTCTCTCTAAGAGCTCCGTGGACGCCAGCTCAAGCGTTTCTTCAATGGGGCATTGTTGAACTCAGGGAGACCGACCCATATAGGGTCCGGTAGCGGGATGTCATCCATGTAAAACCATTCCGAAGGCCAGTCCTCAGACGCCTTCTTCGGGGTTTCGGATAGGTATCTGGTCCCGGCGATGCGCCATACTTCGGCTCCGCCCACTTGATAGATAGACCCCTCTTGAGAACGGGGCACCAGGCAGAATAACCTATTCCACAGCGCGAAATGAGCCTCAATGCCTAGAAATAGCTCGCAAAGGGCGACGAAACCCGCGATATGTAATATGGAAGCGGGCGTGTGATTGTGCAGCTGGAGACCGTAAAACTTCAGAAGCCTGCGGAGAAATGGATGAATTGGAAATCCCGGTCCCCTTATTAGATAGGGGACGAGACACACCCGCTCTCCTTTAGAAGGATTGCGGGTGCTCTCCGCCTGTTTTCCGCCATTGTAGGTGGCGAGACCGGCTCGAACCGGGAGCATGAATGCCGGGGGAAGAAATCCCTTGGCCTGAAGCAACACTAACTCGCTGTGCGGGATGGTGCAACTCTCCCAGTCCCCGGGTTTGGGACCGGAGGGGCGAGAGGAGGAGCTGCGGCGGCTGGACATGTTGGAATGGACCTTTGCTGGAAGCTCTCTGATGATAACTCGCGGAGAGGAGAAGATGTGGTTTGAACCTGAATTCCCATCCAGTTAAATAGGTGGCTCGTTTGTATGGCTAGGGGTGTGGATGTAAAAACGCCCCGGCTTTTCGCACTCGTTTGACACATGGAAGACGGCCATTATTGGGCGTAGAAGCCAAGGAGCGCAACATTTACAAGAAACCGGACTTTATTCAACAGGTACACGGAATTTGGAGGAGAACCCGCCTTGCAATGCCGAAGACAATCTGCGCGCCGGACTCATCGTCATTGAAGCCTGGTTCGGGGGCTACTGTGGGAGTCCTGGATTAGGGGGTGTTCGGGTAGCCGGACTATACCTTCAGCCGGACTCCTGGACTATGAAGATACAAAATTGAAGACTTCGTCCCGTGTCCGGATGGGACTTTCCTTGGCGTGGAAGCCAAGCTTGGCGATGCGGATATTCAAGATCTCCTACCATTGTAACTGAATCTATGTAACCCTAACCCTATCCAGTGTCTATATAAACCGGAGGGTTTTAGTCCGTAGGACAACTTCATCAACTCCATAGCCAACAATCATACCATAGGCTAGCTTCTAGGGTTTAGCCTCCTCGATCTCGTGGTAGATCCACTCTTGTACTACCCATATCATCAATATTAATCAAGTAGGACGTAGGGTTTTACCTCCATCAAGAGGGCCCGAACCTGGGTAAAACATCATGTTCCCTGCCTCCTGTTACCATCTGGCCTAGACGCACAGTTCGGGACCCCCTACCCGAGATCTGCCAGTTTTGACACCGACAGGTAGCATCACTTGCACTGGAATCATCAGCACCTACAACTGTTTTGGTAGTAACTGTGAGTCACGAGGACTCAGCAATCTCAAAACCCACGAGATCAAGATTATTTAAGCTTAAGGGAAGGATATGGTAATGAGGTGGAGCTACAGCAAGCACTGAGCAAATATGGTGGCTAACATACGCAAATAAGAGTAAGATGAGAAGCTACGCAACGGTCGTGAAGCTAGAAGTGATCAAGAAGTGATCCTGAAACTACTTATGTGCAAACATAACCCAAACTGTGTTCACTTCCCGGACTCCACCGAGAAGAGACCATCATGGGTGCACACGCGGTTGATTCATTTCAATTAACTCAAGTGTTAAGTTCTCAACAACCAGATATTCACAAATTCCCATCTGCCACGTAACTGCGGGCACGACTCTCAAAAGTTTATACCCTATAGGGGTGTCCCAACTTAGCCCATTTCAAGCTCTCACGATCAACAAAGGATATTCCTTCTCTCGGAAAGACCCGACCAGTCTCGGAATCCCGGTTACAAGACATTTCGACAATGGTAAAACGAGACCAGCAAGACCACCCGACTATGCCGACAAATCCTGATATGAGCTATACATATCTCGTTCTCAGGGCACACCATATGAGACATCCTATGAGTAAAACCAACCCTCAAGTTTCCCTGAGGTGGCCCCGCAGTCTACTCGGTTCGGACCAACACTCCGAGGAGCACTGGCCGGGGGTGTAAAATAAAGATGACCCTCGGATTTACAACCCCAAAGGAAAGTTATAGGTTGTTAGGCAAATGTAAAACCAAGGTTGGGCCTTGCTAGAGGAGTTTTATTCAAACCGAACTTTCAAGGGGGTCCCATAACCCCAATCGCGTGAGGAATGCAAAATCAAGGAACATAACACCGGTATGACGGAAACTAAGGCGGCAAGAGTGGAACAAAACACCGAGCAAAAGGCCAAGCCCACCCTGTGCCAAGTATATAGATGCATTAATTAAATAAGAGATAATGTTATATCCCAACATATCCATGTTCCAACATGGAACAACCTGCAAGGCACCTGCAACTAGCAACGCTATAAGAGGGGCTAAGCAAAAGCGGTAACATAGCTAAACAACGGTTTGCTAGGAAGGTGGATTAGAGGCTTGACATGGCAATACGGGAGGCATGATAAACAAGTGGTCGGTAGCGTGACATAGCGATAGAACGAACAACTAGCAAGCAAAGATAGAAGTGATAAACAAGTGGTCGGTAGTGTAACGATCATCTTGCCTACAAAGTTCTCAAACTTGTCGAAAGCTTACTCCTTGTTAGTGTATACAGCAGGTTCCTTGTTCATGAACTCGTCTCCGGCTCTACTCTAATCAAGAACACAAGCAATGGAACAATAATCAATCACGGTGCAGTGCACAAGCAACATGATGTAATACATGGCATGGGATGCGAGGTATGATGTGCAATGCATATGTGTGCTCCGTATGGGAAAAGGATGATCACAGCATCAACTTGGCAAACCAAGTATGCCGCTGGAAAGATGCGGTGATTTTGGTCAAAATCGACATAAGGATCACCAGAAACGGATGCACGGTTTGCAAATGACAAGCAACACAAGAATGACGCAAATCTGCGATTAACAGCATCATAGCACTTAGAATGCAACAAGAAACTATGCTACATCACTCAAACATAGCAACAAAGCACATGACCATAAAGTACACATGAAGCTCTACAAATCATGAACAATGAGCTCATGCTAGAACTCACTAGAACAAGCTCAAAATAGCATGGCAAATATGCAAATGATAACAGATTCACAGACTTGGAGAAAATACTAAACATGTCAAAACAACATCATATAGCAATGTTTAGAGCTAGCAAAAAACATGTTACAAGAACATATCATGGCAAACAAAGGCATAGCATGCTAGTAATAAAGACATAGAACAAACTCCCTTGCTACGCTTTACCCAAAGATGCATGGAAAAATGACGTGGCACCCATGCAAACATGGCAAGTTATATGAAGAGTTTCAGACTTGGAAGAAAAACAGAGCATGGCAGGAACAGATTCATGATAGAAACTTTGCAAGCTCAACCCACTCACTACAAAGCATTTCATGGCATAACAAGGTGACCAACATGAAGTAGACATATTCATGAAGCTAAGAATGGCAAGAGAAAGTTCATAGGGTACATGCATCACTAGCAAAGCACATGGTAATATTGAATCTCATGTTAACAATCACCCAGGAACAATATTTAGCAAAAGTAGAGCATGGTAATGACAAGCTAGAGTACTCCATAATTGCATTCAGAGGCATGAATGGATATAGCAATACCACATATTCAAAACACTCTTACCGAACTACCTCAAAATGTGCATGGATCTCATTGTAGCAACAAGTTTACATGGCATCAAAATGTAACAGGAAAAGACAGCACCACATAACTCATAAAAATATAAGAATATGAAGCCTACTTTTCATGCTTGTGCTAGTCACCACATAACTCATAAAAATACAAGACTTGCACCACTGTAAATATGGCATGATGGATCTCATAAGACATGTAGACATCATGCTCATAGGATGCACACACAAAATGCAAGGAAAATGACAAATCATCAAGTTCTGTTAAATTCCAGCAGACAACATTACATAGCCCTTTTGTGACGAAGTTTAGGGCATCAATATGGACAGGAACATGCATGCAAATGACACTAACATAAAGAGCATCATGAGATGAATGTTTGGATATATCATATGCGCAAAACGGAGCCATGAGCATGGAGATATAGCATGATCAACAGGCCATCACTATGTTGAAAATTTCAGGACTTAGCAAAAACGAGGGGGTCAACCTTCTAGGGTTTCCTGCACGGATCTCGATGTTCGCCGGAGTGGCTCGTCGGATCTATGCCGGAGTGGAGGGAGACGGCGTCGGAGTTGGGGAAGCTCGCCGGAGTGGCTTGGGGCTCCAGATCCGGGGCTTGGGGCTCCAGATCGGGGCGGAGGCAGCGAGGTGGCGCTCGCTGGTGACGGAAGGACGAGGCAGTAGTGTTGGCCGGCATGAAAGACGTCGGAGACGGGCGGCAAGGCACGCGGGTGGCAACCGGGCGGTTGAGCGACGTGCGGTGGCGGAGTCGGGTGATGTGGGTGCGGGGATGCGATGGGCCCGCGGGGCCGGAAGCGGGCTCGGTGGGCTAGCAGTGACGCGCGGTGGCCGGAGCCACGTGGCGTTCTGCGAGTGGCTGCGGGCGGCGGCGCGGTTTCTTCCGGTGCGGACGGACACGTCTGGTGCGGAGAGGGAAGGGGAACTAGGGTTTGGACCCGAAAATGGACGGGGAGACACATATTTATAGGTAGGGGGAGTTAGGAGTGTCCAAATGAGGTGCGGTTTTCCCACACGGCCGTGATCCAATGATGGAGAGCATGGAGGGGGTTTAGATGGCTTAGTGGGCTGTTTTGGAGGGCTGTTGGGCTGCAACAAGAGAGGGGCTTTTACGGTTAACCGGTTAACCGTTGGGGCATCAAACGACGCCCAAATGGAACGAAATTTGACAGGCGGCCTACTGGTGATGTACCAAGGCCACTTGACAAATATCAACCCATTCTGAGAACGTTTTTCTCCTGCTCACAAAATGAGATTTGAGGGGTGCAACGGGTGCATGTGGGAGTGTCGGATTGCAAAACGGACAACGGGGAAAATGACTGGATGCATGAGACGAACACGAATGCAAATGAGATGCACATGATGACAAGATATGAAATGCATGACATGAACAAAATGCAAAACAAAGAAAAAAACCCAACCACGAAGGAAATATCATAACACATAGCCGGAAATGGCAAGAGTTCGAGTTACAATTATGTAAAGTTACATCCGGGGTGTTACAGTGCCGCCTTCGACTCCCTTGAGCAGAGGTCCCGCAAGGTGCAGTGGGATCTCTACGGGAGGGAGTTGAAGGAGCCACTGGTGACTGCGTAGGAAGGCCCCGCCGAGCTGCTCCCCTAGCTTGTCACGACGCTCGAGGGTGTTGTTGTTGGGGTTGGACCCATGGTGCAAGGAGAAGCCCACGTTCTCTCCACCTTGGTTGTGATGCGCATCTTCAGCCACCTCCATCTTGCGGCCCCAACTTCATCTTTGGAGCCTTGCTTGAACCTGTGGACCGGGGGCACTGCACCGCCGCTGCCGAAGCCATGAAGGACCAGGTGGAGGCCCTACTGCAGAAGTTCCTCGCCATCGACCCCGCGACCACGGCTGATATCACCGTTGACCCTATCGCCATGACCGACGGCATGGGAGAAGGCGACATAGTCGACGACAGGCGCTCCTCGCGGGTGATGACAGCACCCAAGGCTGAAGAAGAAGCTCGATGGTGGTGCTCCCTTCCATTTTATCTCCTGCAACATGTATCGTGCCTCGTGGAGGCGTAAAAACTTATATGCTTTGCACCTTTAAGAGACAGAATGTTTCGTAAGAATTTGCTAGGGTTTTGTGATTTCCTCCCTGTTGGCTTTAATGCTTTGCATCGGCAGGGCCTGGCCCTGCGCGTACCTCAGTCGTCGTTGTGTCGCTCGGATCGCCATGACAGCATCAAGGGGTGAGCAGCTACGTGATCAGTTAGGCTCTGGAGTTGCGATGCTCAGGAGTCCCCCTTGACATGCGAACAACCATAGGGAAGGAGATGCAAGAGCAGGCCTTAGAGTTTTGCGTCGGCAGGGCCTAGCCCCGTGCATTCCTCAGCTATCGTTGGGCCATCCGGATCACCAGGACGAGCCCAATGGTTGAGGGGCTATGTGATCAGTTAGACTCCTGAGTCGCGATACTCAGGAGTGCCCCTTGACGTACAAACAAACCTTCATTCCTTTCCTCGCCGAGGTCCCGCTCAGGAGGGGCGTGCGAAGGCCAGGTCCAAGGGACCTGGCACGGCGGCATACGCCAGGCATGACCTGAGCGTAGCCCCCATGCCCTGCCCCCTCGCGCGACTCTCCTAAAGGGAAAGCATTGTGGTGAGGCTGAACACCGAGCCTGGTGGCTCCCTGAGGTTATTGCGGCCCTGGGGCTACCCTCAGTTGTTTATCACCAGCGCGGAGCATGGTGCTTCCACTGATGTGTGGGAAGGGGCTCCCTCTAACTGGAGACCGCGGGGCATGTACAGCCCCGCCCTGACACGTGGCTTGCATGGCAGGGCTAGAGGAGGTGTGTATGGGCACTCGTGAGCCAGCGTGGTACTCACAAGGCCCTACCTCAAGGCGGGTTGCGCCTGAATTTGATCTGTGAACACTTGTGGTAGTCCTACAAGATGGTTAGGGAACCTGCGTCGATTGAATCCCTGAGGTTATCGCATCAGAAGGCCAAACACCAACGACCCCAGGAGGTGACATGAACGGGGCCGGCCCGCCACACAGAGCTTAGTCGGTGCGTTTATCAATGCTGTAGGGACGGACCCAAGCATAGACTCCATGCCCCATCTTCTCGCGCGAAGGTCCTGAAGAAAAACAACCGACACGCGGCTCCTATGGTGACGAGGCACCGGGTCGCGCACCCTAGCTCGTCCGCCCGTGATTAGCTCATGCGAGGGAAAGGCACCAAGGACCATGGGAGGTGACGAACATGGGAGCTGGCCCGTGAGCCAGAGCTCAACCTCTTGGGATTAGCAACGCTGTAGGGACGGACCCGAGCACAGACGCCGTGCCTTCCCTTAATCATGAGGCGGTCGTGGTTGGGTTTGCAAGGGCGTACATTGCTCACAACAACGAAGTGACAGGCGGGCAGATGATAATCATAAAATAACTAATGGAAGGAGGTAAACTAGCTCTAACAGATGCGAAGAACGGTACATTCCATAGGGACAGACCAACACGGCCTGGTGATGATGCACCCCGAGGGGCGCCCCCATATGAGTTAACTAAAGACGCAAAAAGGATACATGCTGCAGGTACAAGCCCATGCCACCTGGGGATAGTGTGGCTCGAGCGGCATCCTCAGCTGAATAATCCGGAAAATGTCACCTAGCACCATTGCTTAAGAGATGTTGAAGTAGCTGAAGACGTGTGCCACAGAAGTTGCTCCTCACGAGCCACCTGGGTCCTGAACCTCGAGGAGCTCTGGAGGCTCAGGGGGTCCTGAAGAGCCGTCCCCATCTCCGGCAGGATCGCCTGGTGCCTGGCCTCCTGAGCCGCCACGATGCTCTGCATGTAGCGCTGAGATGCAACATCCGCGTTCAGAAAGCCCAAGGGCATGCGAACATAGCTATGAGGGGGGCCCTCGTGCCGGCCGACACGGGGTGGCCAGTAGAGCTGCTAAGAGGCGATCCTATTAAGTCCTGGGATGTTGATGCAGACGCGCAACTCGCTGTCCTTGCTGGGCAAGGGAGCCGTGCCTGGTGGTGGGCGACGATCGCCGCGCATGGCTCTTGCCTCCTGAAGCTCCTCGGTTTCCTTGTTGATGAACTCCTGAGCACTCAGCGTCCAGTGCCATGTGCCCTCCTGGCAGAAACGCATGCTGAAGCATGCCTCCACATGGTGCCCGAGCGCCTCCCTCGTGACATTTGCTGAGGCAGAGGCCCTCGAGAAGAGAGCCCCCGAGCCCAGCCTGAGGGGGGCGCTGGCCGCGCCTTCCTATGCGAGGGAGGGAAGCGCTCAATTCGTGGGCGCAGGTCCTGAGGTAGTGCCACAGGATGCCCCGCTCCCCTAAGGTTCCTGGTGGAGCAGCTAATGCTTCTTCTTGGGGATCCGAGCCTCGGAAGGGTAGATGGCGCCTTCATCATCGGGGTTCTCAACAACCGCAGCCTAGTAAGCGCGCTCGAGGGAGCACACAGCGTCCTTCTACTTGCAAGCGACTGAGATGACATCGTGGCTCCCTGGCATCTTGAGGACATTGTAACCATGATGAGTCACTGCCATGAACTTGGCCAGGGCCGGGTACCCAAGGATGGCGTTGTATGGAAGACATATGTGGGCGACATCAAAGTCGATGAGCTCTGTGTGGTAGTTGTCGCGCTGGCTGAAGGTGACATGGAGGTGGATCTGCCCTATCGGGTTGGTGGAGCCATCGGTCACTCTTGAGAAGGGCTTAGTGGGCTGCAGCTGGTCATAGGGAACTTGGAGTCAATCGAATGTTTTGATAGACAAAACATAGAGCCCCGCACCGCCATCAATGAGAGTTTTGGTTACGATGACGTTGCTGGTGACAAAACATTGGGAGGGCGCCGACAGTTGTCCCGCACCTGAGCTGGTCGGACGACCTGAAGGTGAAGGTGCACTAGGACCATCTGAGCGGATTCGTAGCCTCGAGCTTGGGCAGGGCCGCATTAACCTCGCGGGCAAACTGCTTCAGGATGCAATGCGAGGCCGGGGCCTGGGCCCGCCTAGGATGCAGGCTATGGCACGAAGTTCCTAGAATCCCCTAGCCCCCTCGTCCTCATGATGGTCGTCGTTCTTTCTTGGCGCTGCTGGCAGCTGAGGGAGGCCAGCGTTGCCCTGAGGACCATCCTGATGAGGCTGGTCTCTCCAGGCGCCCTCACGAGGCTAATCTCACCACTCCTGGCGGGGGCTGCGGTCGTCCCAGCGTCCTCCGCTTCGGCCTCCTCTGTGACTGTAGCCCCGGTCGCTGCGCTCGGGGCGGCAACCAAGACTCCCGTCATGGACGGTCCTGAGCGCCTGACAGTGGTTGGTGTTGTGGATGTGCTTGTTGTGGAAGACGTTGAACGGGCGGCCGCTCTTGGATGACTCTGGGTGGTCACACGCGTGCTTCATCTCTGGTTCAGCCGTTAGTACGGCCGCCCCCTTGCGCTTCACATCCTTGGCCTTGGCCTTCTTGTCCCCCGGGTCGGTCTCTGGGAGCTCAAGGAGGGAGAGGCATCCTTGCTCAGCTCTTGTGCACTTGGTCGCCATGTTGAACATCTCTAGAGCCATGCACATGTCCTCATGTATGGCGAGCTCTTCCTTCTTCTTGATGTCACGGACACCATCAGTGAATGCGGAGATGATGGCCTCGTTAGACACCTTGGGGATCTTGAGACAAACGTTGTTGAAGCACTGGATGTACTTCTACAGGGTGTCCCCTGGCAGCTGCTTGATGCGCCGCACGTCACCCGCGGTAGGCGGGCAGACGCAAGTGCCCTGGAAGGTGGCGACGAAACGCTCGCACATCTCGCCCTAGGAGGAGATTGATCCCACGGGATGGTTCAGGAGCCAAGAACGTGCCCCATCCTTGAGGGCCATGGGAAACCAGTTCGCCATAACCTTCTCATTGCCGTTGGCCACCTCGATGATCAGCTTGTAGAGCTGCAAGAACTCAGCATGGTTGGGGGTGTCGTTGTAGCGTCGAGGCAGGGCGGACTTGAACTTCCCCGGCTAGACGATGTTGCATACCTCTGGAGTGAAGGCGCGGCAGCGCTCAGTGGTCACTGGCGCTCGTCATGGGCGTGGAGCTTGATCTTGGGGCTCGCGCACCAACACGGCAGGTGGCCCGCGATCCTGACGTGGTGGTGCTGGGAGCGCATGCGCCTCTGCTTGCGGCCGCTGAACCACCTGGCAGTTTTCTTCTTCCCTTGCAGGTGCCCTGCATGGTGGGTCATGCCTTGGGGCCTAGCACCTTGGCTCAATGATGGCATCTTGTCGGGGAGGTGGAGCAGGCACTCCATGGGCTACATCACCCGAAGTAGGCGGCTGGCGAGGCAGCGGGAGAGATGGTACATGAGAGCCCCGAGCGGCGTTCACGAGCTCGGTGATGCGGTCCGGCCAACCTTCATAGATATCGTCGACGGGGCAATAGCGTAGGAGCTCGTGCACCATGAGCAACGCAGCCTGCGCATTCGCTCGGCCATGACGAGCGTGAGACGGCGAACCGGCCGGGGTCACCGATGGGGTGGCGGTGCGCCCATCACGCCGCACAGAGGGGTGCAGTGACGAAGCTTGCTGCTCGTGCCCCGCTAGGCCGGTGGCGGCGTTGGTGGCGGGTGACAGGGAACGACGGGGAGGCCAGCCAGCAGGCGCCGTCTGGGCGACGCGAGTGGCGAGGGTAGGCCCGACACTCAGCATGGGCTCGACCGGCGTTAGCCATGGAAGCGGTGGAGTGGTGGTGAATCGGTTGGCGGAAGAGAGGCTCCGACGGACCCCTACCTGCCGCGCAAAATGTCGGGTTTGGGGTTCCGCAGTCCCTTGAGAGGTTCGAACTCTAGGGTGCATGCGAAGAACTCGTCCTCCCCAGTCAGCCTGCCCACCGATCCCAGGGCCTAGCTAGACGAACCTAATGAACAAGAGACACATTAGTTTACCTAGGTTCTGGCCACCTTGCGGCGTAAAACCCTACTCCTGTTTTATGGTGGATTCGCCTCGAGGTCCTATGGAAGAACTAGTACAAGGGTAGAACAGCCTCAGGAGGGTAGGTGTACTCATGCTCGATGAGCTGCTGGGTAAGAGGATGATCTCTCTGATCCGTCCCCCTCTATGGTCGTGGCTAAGTGCTATTCTTAATGGCCTTGGTCCTCTTCCCAAATGCCAGGAGGGAAGGGATACCACCACGGCCAAATTTGAATGGAGACAACTGGTACATGATATCCTTACAAAAGTAGTCTTCGCCTGCAAAAGCTCCTGGTCATGATGCCGCGGTGGGCTCCATGATGACCTCCGTCCTGCCGTCCTGGCGGTCTTGGTCTTGTTGCACCGAAATGGAAATGTTTAGTTGATTCCTCGGGACTCCGCGCGTGCACTTCCTCCTTAGAACCAAAGACGAAACTGGTACACTACGCCCGCTGGCGCCCTCCTGGCCTTGGTCGTCATGGCTCACATCATCCGAACCTCGCTAGGTGCAACTTGCATAGATATCTCCGCTCCTCTGGAGCCAGCCTAGGGAAGCCGCTCCACAGGGAGGTCTTGGTGTCGTCCCCCTCGCGAGGCTTGGCACCTTGTGAGGGTCTTGAGTTGTCGATGTTGAAGCTGGGCCGTACCGGGCCGTCGACAGGGCCACGCCGTTGGATGGAGGCAGGCAAGTCTGGGTACCACCATTACCAGAACGCCAACACCTACCCCTCTTTTTCTAGCCTAATTTTGTTGATTTTGACGCAATTTCAAAAATTCCCCACCAAAAATAGCCCTAGATTTTTTGCGTTTTTTTGGTGTGATAAAGTTTTGTTGGATTTGATGTGTTGCAGGTAGATCTAGCTTTCCACCATCATTTCTCCCATTTCCATCCACAAATTCATCCAATTTTGACCAAATTTTGCTTCTCGTCCTTGAACCATAGAAGTTCATCTCATGCCCGAAATTGCTCAGGCACCGGACGACCTGCTAGTACCGGACGTCCGACAACCACCGGTCGTCCAACCAGTACAGGACGTCTGACGTTACCTGACAAAACTGAATTTCGGCCGAAATTTTTCAGCCACCCACTACACCTTCCGCACCACCACCCCCTTAACCCCTCGTTGCATTGGGTCGTACAACCACCACTTTCCGCAACCACCATCGCTACCACCTCCGACAATTTTCACAAGTTTGTTCTTTGAGAATTTGAGGTGTGGCTTCGGTTTCCTAACGTGTTTCGGCTACTTAGGGACAGTTCCACAATGATATCACTGCCACTCATCTTTGACACAGACACATCATTGAAAACAACCACTTCACAATCTTGACACCCTGACCATAAGCAAGGACGGTAACTTCGACGGCACCTTTGTGTACTCCTCGCGATTGCATTGATAACCCCCATAGCCCATTTTTTGTATCTTTTCCAACGAGACTAGCCTTTGAATATTGCCAGCAATGTTACTTGTGCACATTAGTGATCATGGTTCCCATTGCATACATACCATATCATCTTAGTACATACATCTTGATATCATCTCTTGTGTCGCAAGGTTGTCATCGCATATACACAATTGCTATCTTGGTTCATGAAGTTTTTCATAAGTGGACATCGAAAGAGCTCAAAAGAGAAAGAGCCAACAAGCTTTTAAGAAAAAGGGAAAGATAATCAAACAACTTTTAAGCAAGAACCATAGAATCATACTACATTAAGATTGTCATACTCGATCATCCTGGATCATATCACCGGACCACCACACATATTACATATTTGGGATAGAAGTCGTTGCATTTTTGCTTTGTAGGTTGTGCACAAGTCTCGTATCCGCCTATTGTGCAATTGTGCTAGCATGTCTCTTGTGTTGTGCAACAAGAGCATTTTCCGTGGATTCCACAGTTTGAGCTCTTTTTTTTTTGCACGACCCCATTATATCTTTCCATGTGTGTGTTTCTGTGTGCCACAAATTGCTATTGGTCTACTTGTTGCATTTGTGAAGTTGCGAATCTTTTTCAACATTATTGAGTCTCGCGAACAATTGCACAAATTTTGTGCCACCATCCTCACCAAGCTCCACCATAAGATTTATTTGTGTAGGTGTGAGAAATTGGCGAGATACAGTACCAATTTTTCTATTTCCTTGCTACACTATTGAGTGATCATTGATCCATTCGCAACATCGCTTAAGGTACATTTGGCATAGTTCTTTCCTTTCTTCCACTCACATATTTTCTTGCATTGCTGGATAGGACAACTACTTCTTCGAACCCACTGTTCATCGAGCAAGATGATGACTCGAACACCTTCAACACCAAGAACCACCTCTTTGGCACACAAAGAGCTTTGCAACAAGAACAAGAATCTTTGAGCGACCGCATCGACTTACTCGCCACTGATTTGCGACAATCCGAGCAACGTACAAGAGACTACTTTGACACCAAGCTCGACGCACAAAAAGAGGAGAGCAAGCAAGGATGGGCGACATATGCGCCTTATTGATCAACCGTTTTTCTACCTCTTCGTCATACTCAAGACAGAGCCACTCAAGTCGACATTCTTCGCAATCATCTTCGGATGCAAGTCGTCCTCGAGCTCATTCACATCATTGACAAGACCATGAAGTTCATCTAGCTCCACAAAGCCCATTACATGGCAATGGTTTACAAGGCTGTCTCCATGAACGTGCACGCTAACGGCAACAAGCTAATGAGCCTGCGGTCTAAGAGCAAGCTCTAATCTGCCGAGATCGACAAGAATAACAAGATGGTGATGCCATTCAACAAGAAAGACAATGTCATGAGGAACAAGTCCTTGAAGCCCAACAAGCTCTACGTGAATCAACTCAAGCCGCCTATGCACGCAACCGTCAAGTATTTCTACAAGAAGAGGCCATTTGCTGAGAGCGCCAATTGCTGAGAGCGCCAAGAAGAAGCCGCTCGTCGTGAAGAGCTTCAAGAAATGAGAAACCGTGCAAGAATTCGACAACCTCAATGACAAAACAATCAAGCGGACCATGAGGAGCAATCGTCTCAAGATCCTCCTTCAGAACAAGAGTGTCCTCATCATCACCATCAACCCCAACACAATGAAGAGAACCCTTATGGCAAGCTCAAGTTCTACATGCCCAAGTTCTCCGAAAGCAATGACCCCAAAGAGTACCTTTCATGGGCATTGAAGGTCAACCAGATCTTTCGTTTGCACAACTACAAGGTACAGAAGAAGATGGCCATGGCATCCCTTGAGTTCCAAGACTATGTCCTAATTTGGTGGGAGCAACTAATTGGGCGCCGTGTAACAAGGGTTGAACCACCCATCATTACATGGAATCAAATGAAGGATGTCATGCGAGTGTGCATTGTGCCAACATACCATAACTGTGACTTCTTCAAGAAGTTACAACTCCTCAAGCAAGGCACAAAGACCATTGAAGAGTATTGCAAGGAAATGGAGATTGCCATGATTCGAGCAAAGGTCTCGGAAGATGATGAGCAAACTATGGCACATTTCTTGAATGGACTCAATCATCCTATCAAGAAGATCGCTGACTTCCAACCTTACTCAAACCTCATCCATCTAGTGCATGAAGCTACAAAGGTGGAGCGACAAGTGCAAGATGACTACAAGTATGCAAAGTTCTCTTCTAAGTCCTACGGGTCCTCCTAGAATCAAGCTTCAACGACTACGACACCTCCTTCCACGACAAAACCTTCTACAAGCAACGGCGTCAAGTCAAGCTATAAGAAAACATCGACATCTTGAAGTCGTCCTCCTGCTACATGAAACTTCAAGGCGAGAGCTTCATCATCATCTGCTCCAACAGATGAGACCGTCAAGATGAGTTCCATCAAATGTTTCACATGTGGAGGTCGAGGCCACAAGACATTCGAGTGCACCAACTGCCGCACCATGATCGCCAATGACGATGGCACACACGATGCCATGAGTGAAGAATAAATGGAAGCCCTTGAGAATGTGGTCATGCACCTGAAAGTGAATGAAGATGACCAAGTCTTTTGCGAAAATGATTGGAGCCCCACTCTTGCTGTCTCCAAGGTCTTGACGCTCCAACATCAACAAGAGGAAGACCCACGTTACCACATCTTCCATACCAAGGCGGGCATCAACGGAAGGTCTATGAAGATCATCATCGATAGAGGAAGTTGCCACAATTTGGCAAGTGAAGAGCTGTATTCCAAGCTACAATTGGTCAAGATGAAGCATCGTCACCCCTACAAGGTCAAATGGCTTAGAGACTCCGGCACCATTCAAGTGGAGCACACCGTTCAAGTTTCCTTCAAGATTGGAGCATATGAAGACACCTTGGAGTGTGATGTGGTTCCTATGTCCATTTGCCACCTCCTACTTGGACGACGATGGCAATTTGACCGTGGAGTCATCGACAATGGAAGAATCATGCACTATAGCTTCAAGATGAAGGGAAAGGAGTACGTGCTATGACCTATGTCACCAAGTTAAGTGATCACCGACAAACAAGCAACCACCCATCATGGAGAATAGTGAGAGAGTGAACCACCAAAAAGAGAGTGAGCGCCACAAGCCAAAACCGAGTGCATCCACGATGAGCAACAAGAAAAACTTATTGCTATTTGCTACAAAAAGTGAGATGAGAGAAGTGTGTGAGAACCCATCAAGTGTTATCCACTGTGTCCTTTTGTGCAAGGATGAAGTTGCAAGACCTAACAGCTCTCACAATCTACCTTTAGTGTTGTCTTCTCTATTGCAGGAATTCAAGGTCGTCTTCCCCGATGAGCTACCTCCAGGACTACCTCCTCTATGCAGCATCAAACACCAAATCGACCTCATCCCCGACGCACTGTTATCGAACAAGGCACCCTACCGCGTCAACCTGAAGAAACCAAGGAAACACAACGGCAAGTCCAACAACTCATTGACAACGGACATGTACGTGAAAGCTTAGGCCCTTCTGTTGTACCGGTTATTCTTGTGCCTAAGAAAGACAGTAGTTTTCACATGTGTTCCCACTGCCATCCCATCAATGCTATGACCGTTCGTTATCGATATCCTATTCCTTGCCTTGGCGATATGCTAGATGAACTTAGTGGAGCCACCATTTTCTCTAAAATTGACCTTAAAAGTGCTATTACCAAATCCACATTCAAGAAGGCGATGAGTAGAAAACCGCTTTCAAAACCAAGTTTGGTTTATATGAATGGCTAGTTATGCCTATGGGCTTATCCAAAGCACCCGACACGTTTATGAGTGTGATGCATTATGTTCTCTGTCCATACATTGCCGTATTTGTTGTGGTATAATTTGATGATATTCCTGTCTTTACACTACAAAAAATACACATTCGTGACATTTTGGGCTGAACAGAATTTTTTTCTAACATGCTTATGACACTTCTATGATGATAATTGTGACAAAATCCGGTATCATCATAGATGTGGTGGGATCCTACTTCTATGACAAAAAATGGGCTTTTCGTCCTGGGCGGGCCGGAGACGCAAGTGCATGACATTCTTGGGGCCGTCCATAACAGAAAAAACCCTGGTAGAAGCGAGGGCGACGAAAATATCGGGGAGTTCCCTGTTATAGTGGGTGGTCGGGGCCGAGCGATGCATGGAGGATTGTGCGTTTCTCTCGTACACATACACGCATGTGAGCAAGGCGTTGGGCTCTCACTGAACCCAAGCGAGGCATTCGCTTACTAAACCCGAGCGATTGCATGGTCTACGCGTTACTGAACCCGAGCGATCGGTCGATCCCTGACTGTTAACTGAACCCGATCGAGGGATTCCTTCGCTACTGCTGCTAACTAAAGCCGATCGAACCTGCTGCCTCTCGATGAACAGTGAGCATTATTGGAGGTTGGATGAACAGTTCCCGGTGGGGGTTGGATGAACGGGACTCTATGGCAGGAGAGGCCATTGTCACTGGATGAACAGGACCCTGATCGAGCCTGTTGGGGTGGATGAACAGGACCCTGTGGAGGGCTGGTTGAACAGTAGCCAGTGGAGGCTGGATGAATAGGACCGCATGGAGGGCTGGTTGAACTGTAGCCGGTGGAGGCTAGATGAACAGGAGCACGTGGATGAACAGTAGCTGGTGCAGGCAGGAGGGAGACGCCGTGAATGAATAGTCATGGGTGGAGGCTGGAGGACGTCGACGGTGGATGAACAGTGGCCCGTGTAGGCTGGATCGAGGCAGTAGACTGCGGATGAACAGTAGCTCATGGAGTCCCATTTTTTGGTATGCCATACCCCTCCCGATGAACAGGACCTCCTTTCGACTGTAGCAGGTCAAAGAGAAGTCCATTTCCTCCATTTTGCGGTACGCCACACCCCTCCCGATCAACAGGACCCCATTTCGATAGTAGGATGTCAAAGACAAGTCGGTTTCCTCCATTTCGCAGTACGCCAGACCCCTCCCAGCGAACAGGATCTCATTTCGACCGTGGGTGGTTGAACAAAAGGTCGTTTTTCCTCCATTCTACGGTACGCTAGGCCTTGTTTCGGCTGTTCCATCGAAGCTAGTTGGTTCCCTATGAACATGACACATTCTGTTGTCTCCCAATGAACATGACGTAGTTTCTCCGTTCTGACCCAGCCGGTTGGCTGCCGATGAACAGGACTCCGTTGATGCTCTCTTTTGCCTCTCCATGTACACGAGCCTTGGCCATACGTATGCACGAGTAGGCGTTCGAGACCTCGCTTGTATGTACGTACGTGGCCGTATTTACTTTCTTACACCCTACTTGTACGTACGTGTACATGATATAGAGGACTGTGTGACAAGCTATGTCCACGCCTCTACTACAACACGTGCCCTTCCTTACTCGGCCACGGTTCATCGCTGCAGCCTGTAGACAGACCGATCGACTAGTATGTATGCACACGTTTGCGACCAGACAGACAACCCTATGTACTGTTCAACTCGGTGGGTCCCAGCTGTCAGGAAGGTAAGGAGGTGCATCCTTGTGTGCGAAGATATAGCTGTTGGGTCCCAGCTGTCATGGGGAGAATCATATTTTTTGCCCGTAATATGGACGCACTTCCTTGCATGCGAAGATGTAGCTGGTGGGTCCCAACAGTCAGGGGGAAACACTTTTTCTCCAAGTACGGTGATCAATCCGATGGGTCCCTGCTATCAAGTGGAGGAATCATTATTTTGCGCATAATACGGAGGCACTTCCTTGTTGCGGCTGTGGACCCAGCTGTCAGCCTCTCCACGTAAAGTCCTCTTTCAATGGAAGTCGTTCCTTGACCAAATTGACCATGCCGCCCCAAGAGCACCAAGGCGGTGGATGTAGGCGAGGCCTAGGAAGGGGACGACGTGGATCTACGGAAGATGCGGCAGTGGATGCCCAAGCGAAGAGGGGTACGAGGGTTGATTGGTTCGGCTACGGTGTGAGGATGTCGTCGCCACAGAATAATAGTGGTTGTGAGTGAGTCGAGGGATGGCCAGGCCATAGGTTGGAGTATGGTGGGGGCGGTCAGGCCTGTGCGGCAGCAGAGCCGGCCACGGGAGGCAGGAGCAGGCAGCACGACCGGCGCTAGTTTGGGCGGCTGGAGCAAAAGGACCAGAGGTTGAAGAAGCACAATGGCCGTTGGATGGACATCATACGGTCACTAGAGCTAGAACCATTCATATTGACTAAGTAGACAAAGCCCTCCATCCGCGTCAACTTAGGTCAACTTAGTAGGCCCACAAGGTAGCCTCCCACTATGGTGGTTCCCAGCTAGCAGGGGGAGTATTCATTTTTGTGTCCATAATAAGGAGGCACTTCCTTGCATGCGAAGATATAGGTGGTGGGTCTGAGCTGTCAGCGGGGGAACGTTTTTTCGCAAAATAAAGAGGCCCTTCCAATGGGTCCCAGCTGTCGGGTGGAGGAATCAATATTTTGCAAGTAATAAGGAGGCATTTCCTTGTGTGCGTCCATGGACCCGGGTGTCAGCCTCTCCACGTATAGTCCACTTCCGATGGATGTCGTTCGTTGACCATGTTGAGGCCTAGGAAGGGAATGACACGAAGCCAAGGAAGACTCGACATTTGTTTCCCACAGGGAAGGGATTACGAGGGTTTACTGGTTCGGCTGCGGTGTGAGGCTAACACCGCCATAGAATAACACAGGTTGTGGGTGAGTAGAAAGTAGAGGGATGGCCTGGCCAGCAGTGGGAGTAGGGTGGGGCGGTGAGGTGCGGCAGCACAGCCGGCCACTAGAGGCAGGAGCAAGCGGTCTCGCCGGCGCTGGTTTGGGTGGCTGGTGCAAGAAGAGCAGCGATTGAAGAAGTAGCAGGACCGTTTGATTAAAATCCAACGGCCACTGCTCCTAGAATCGTTTGTTGACTAAGTTGACAAAGCCATGCGTACGCGACAACTTAGTAGGCCCACAGGTCAGCCTCCGAACCAGTATGCCCAAGATGTTAGTGGGAGGAATCTTTTTTCGCATAATAAGGAGGCAACTGCTTGTGTGCGGCCATGGACCATGGGGGTCCCTATTGTCAGCCTCTCCACATACATCCCTATTCTGATGACTGTCGTTTGTTGAATGTTGAGCACGCCGCGCCTAGAGCACTAACGCGATGGACGACAGTGAGGTCTAGGAATAGAACGAACCAGAGCTTGCGAAGACACAGCAGTGGATGCCCACGCTGAGGAGAGCATGAAGGTTGACTGGTTCGGCTGCCGCGTGAGGCCGCTGTCACCGGAGAATAATAGGAGGTGCTGGTGGGTAGAGGGATGGCCAGGCCAGCAGAATGAGTAGGGTGGGCGGGTGAAGCCTGCGCGACATCACAGTCGGCCACACGAGGAGGGCGCAGGCAGTCCCGTCGGCGTTGGTTTATGCGGCTGGAGCAGGAAGATCAGAGATTGAAGAAGCACGTCAGCCGTTGGCTGGACATCCAATAGTGACTGCTGCTAGAATCATGTGTTGACTAACAAAGCCTTGTGTAAACAAGTCAGCCTCAAAATCTATGGCGTGTACAACCCATTTGCTATTATTTTTATAATTTACTGCCCGTTTGCTAATTCATATGGAATTTATTGCAGCCCATTTTCCATTTTTTGAATTGCTGCCCATTTTCTGGTCAGTGCCAGGGTTGAAGATCTAAACTAAAAAATGTGCAAAATTTTAAAAATTTGCATATTTTTGTCGGGGAACAAAATATTCTTAATCCAAAAAATAGTAGCCATACTAAAACAAATTGAAAAATAAAGTAGTACTATGTCATGTAAAAATCCAATGAAATACAAAATATCAGTGAAGAACAAAAACAAAAAACAAATTTCCCATTTGCTATAATTTTTTTGGAATTTGCAACCCCATTCATATTACTTTTAAGATATACTGTCCATACTCTTTGGCCAGGCCGGAATGCATCCATCCTCGTCTTGAAAGATTTGCAGCCCAGTAAGTCGGAGAAAATAAATAGGCCTAGCTCAGGTATTCTTCAAAAAGAAATAGTGGGCTACCTATTTTCCCAAAGAAAAAACTGCTCGTCTAGTCATGTTGTTAGACGGGCCAGAGAGACCGCACAACCCAGTTTATGGCCTGCTCCTTCGAACAAATCCTGAAAAAAAAGTTGTGCAATTGTGTCGTTAATTGACTATATGTTGACAATGTTGTGGGTCCCAGATATCAGCAGGGTGGATTAGAGTAAAAAACTAGTGGTGCATCGGAGTAGTAAAAGAGGCGCTTGCTTTTGTTCGGGAGTGGACCTGGTGGGTCCGTACTATCATACTCACAACTATACTCCTCTCCCAATTCACTATGTTGACAGGGCCAGACGGCAGTGCCGCGGCGAGCGCACCAAGGCGAAGGACATTCAGAATCCCTGGGATAAAGTGGTGTCGCCAATGTGTTGGGCTGGGTTGGTCATTCTTATCAGAAAATAATAATGGACCGGAACTATTTACAACATTGACTACGATTTGCATGGGTCCGCTGGTTGCAGGAAGAAAATGGTGGAAGAAAAAAGACTGGTCACTATCTTTGCCTGAGAACAATATCGACTGAATGTAATGATACTCTCATAGGAAATAATATCCTCATGTTAAAATTTTACTTTTCAAATCGTGAATTTAAAGAACCATCGCTTTATCTATTTATTTATTTACTTATTTATATTTATGGGACCATGAGCATGTACCTGGGCCGGATTCATGTGAGAGCCTCCCTTTCTTGTCAATTACGGGCTCCTCTATTGGGCCTTCATTAGTTCGCTGCATGTTAACGAAAAGTGGAAAATGTGTTATGTACCAAAAATAGTATGCGCTATGTACGGGTAAACATGGGAATAGTTTGAGATCCAAACTAAAACAAGTCGAGTCTATAGGAATACACACCGCACATCCAAACCCAACCAACCTAGATATTTTCAGCTGGAATCTAGACCAAATCGAACTATATATGCTCGTCATCCAACCGAGTCCAAACCGTTTCCTACTTTTGGATTGAACCCAGAGGTTCAAACCATGTACAAAGCCATATGAGAAGGCACCTTAAGAATTAAATCAGAGATGGTGAGGACGGGCTCCGGTCGGCCACATCGGCTGTTCGATTTAAAGCACTGAAGCTTGGATCCTCCCGAGAGCAAACACAAACGAGTGCAAAGGTAGACCAAGGAAGCTAGCACATAAGCAGTTTGATCAATTCTGTAGCCATACTGCATGTCTTGCCGTGTATAGAATATGTATGTACGTGAATCGTCTTGCAGCGTGTGTGGGCAGTAGCAGCAAAGTTTGATGGCGTCTCAGAACTTTGGCAGAGGGGGAAGCGGCGGCTCAAACTAGTCGATTGATTTGGTCTCAAACTATAGTTTGCACTTATTTTGAATTGAGAAATTTGAACACAACCCAAACCTATCTAGTCCATTCGTAGGCACAACCCAATCCAAACCGAATTGGTTTCCATCTCAAACCAGTAGATTCCAAACCTATAGAAACCAAGTAAAAAATCAATCCAAAAACAAGTTTCAGTCCAAACTATTGCTAGGCTTATGTACAGGGCACTAAAGGTCGGACCGTGCAATGACTGCCAAAAAATTTTGTTTGTCGTTCTAACAACACATTTATTCAACCAACAAACAAAATATACTACTGATTGGACATTGAAAACAGCAGCAGCTGCAACCAGGGCTGGGGTGCAATAGAAGCAGTAAACAGGCTAGAAGAGTAAAGACATAGCTCTCTCTTCCAAACCAAACATCAGCCATCATTACAAAAGGGCTACCAAAAAATACCAAGTGTATGCATCAAAATAAATAAAGATCCTACTACACCAAATGTAGGCATCTAACTAACTGGCTTAGTTAGACGTTACTATTTATTAAGCTGTGGAGATTGGTTGATGGCTTGAACCAGATGGGTGCCTGATGGGGGAAACTCTAGCCAGTAGGTCGAAGTCTGATACTTGCGACCCTCTCTCCTACTCTGGGCTGCAGAGCGTGGCGGCACATATTAGGGTATGGTGCATGGAGAGACGCATGGTACGTTGTCTACACACAATATTGTCCGATGAACGAAACCGAGCTTCCATCATGATCCTTGCCGTTGGTTATCTCCTGGTTAATCAGATAATTCAGTCCGAGAAATAGAGAGCGTGTACCAAGGCTACTTACCAGCCTCCATTCAAAAAATTCCTGAAGGCCCAGAGAAGTTGGGATCCTGCTCAAAGACCTTTTAGTGTCTGTGATTGTATTCCACAAAACAACATGTCTGGTACATGCGGACGATCATCAATCATTTGCCATCGTCTGATCAGACCAGCAACCACCTGCAATTGCCATGCTGCTTTTCTTTGAAAGGTTCTAGGATTAGGAAGGGTAGGGACAACAGGCGGCCTACAAAATCACATCAAGTTGGAGTCGAATAAAAAAGGGCTCGTACTGTAGTCAATCTTAAGAACAACATGTTATGAGCATGAATATTTTTCATTAAATGTTGACGGTAATATAAGAAAGCCATCATGATATCATAGGAAAGTAACATACTGCTGTAACATCCATTTGTAGCGATGACTGGTGTAGGCCAACAATACGTCCAGCCATAGAAGGAGTCCACAACGTAAATGAAGCCCTTGTGTTCAATCGCATTAGAGAACCATGGAGGATGTATGATCCTATGATGGACGTGCAGATTTGTCCATTACTGCAGTGACCGGTTAGATAGGCAAGACAGCGGTTGAAGAACACAATTAGCATGAAGTCTTTATAATTCGCAGATCTCGTGGGCACTTGCCAGATTACAACCTTGAGCAAATCAAACTTGGTATCATGTTGGCTACTGTAACATTCCGAGTATTCTGGGCCACGGTGCCAAAGCAGTGCAGTGATAATCAAAGGAAGGGGGATCAAACGCCGGGTGTAGACCTCCATCGGCATCCAGCTGCCGCGACCCTTCATGAGTACCATCCAAGACGTGTCCATGACGACCCAGTACATACTGTTAATGTAGTTGAGGGTGACGGGGATCGGATCGCGGTCGAGGGGGACGATGCTTGCCTCCCTACGATCATTATGTTGTGTGACACCCTGTTTCTGAAGATCGGGCGGCATCAACTAGCAAGGAGATGTCTTAAAAATCTCCGTCCTGAGGGCTTTGGGTAACCGGTACAGCCCCGACGAGTACGTGGCGAGTGGCATGATACTCAGATTGTCCACACGTGAATTCCAACCACTCTTTCGGCGGACGCTGCTTAGTTCTGCCATTGTTAGTGATTGGGTTTCGAAAGAGGGGGGGCGCCTTAGCGGAGATGAAAGATTGGACGATTATGTGTGTACAAAGATGGAGAAGCGAATATGTGCTGCGAGAAGTGGACAGGTGATGATGACAACAGGACACCGCTTGACTTACTAGACACATCCCAGCAACATAGGGTCATATTGATGCCAGACGACTTGCTTGAGTGATCCCAGTACTAGTACTCCCTACAGTACCTACTACGATGCCCTAGTTTGCATATAGTGGAGTAGGACTCTACTCTACTACTAGCACCGCAGGAGTAGTATATTATAAAATAGTTACAAACTTCAATGCCCGAGCATGGAACGACTACAAACCACCATCGGTGCTAACTCTAATCCCCAGCAAACGTTCACTGGGAGACATGGTAGTTGCAAACGCCCGCGACGTAGTTACAGTACGTTTGAAAGGGTGGTGGTTTTGTCAAATACTATGGATTAAAAACAGGCAACTATCGGATGGAAATCTGACGGTTATGTGGGATTCGCCAGGATTGAGTTTGTGGCGAACAATCGCGAGATATCATTACTAAAAAATGTTAAAACACCCGGGGCTATAACTTGCACCAACTGACCACTAACAATGATACTAACACAATCGTAAAATGGTCAAAGATTGTGTCTACGTGGTGTTTGGAATTATATGCAAACTAGCAAGATGCCCATGCATTGGACGGAACATCAAGGTGCATTATTTTTACAAAACACCTATTGTGATTAACCCATGCAGGAGTAATCCCATGTGCCAAAACTAATGATATCTCGAGAATTTCATCAGAAAAATGGTATCTCCAGAATTTCATCAAAAAAATGATATCTCAAGAAAGGTGAGAGATAAGGTGAGGAGGAGTGGGGCGTGGTGGTGACTGGTGGTCGGACTGGGCGGAGGCATGGGGATGGACAGTGCCGGTAGCGGCCACCATGCCAGATTGTTCCAGAGACTTCCTTTTTTAATTGGTCAGCAATTAGGTTTTGAGAGGTAAGGAATAACGAGGCAAGGCCTTATTTAAAAATGCGGAGAGGGGTGTGGGTATCTTTCTTTCCTATGCATTAGATATAGATCGGACGACCTATATTGTAGGATGGCATGCACACCATCATCACCAACTCCATTTTTATCTAGAGAGGACTAGGGAGTACTAGTAAGGACACCATCTACTGCTTCGTCTGCTACTCCTACGCTCCATTCGGTGGGCGCAACGTCCCCTACAGCCACTCCCTCCCGCACTCCATTCGGCAGGCGGAACATCCCCTACAGCCACTCCCGTTTCATGGACGGCCTGGTCGATGCATGCAAGGTGCCCTGCGTCTACCAGAATTTGGGCTGCAAGAGGTATGTCGACCAGCACTCGCTAGCGGAGCATAGTTCCAGATGCACGCACATGCCCAACTACTGCTATGAGTGCATGCCGCCATTTTTGGGCTCGCCGGTGAGCCTCGTGCATCACCTCACGACCCCGTCTGTCAATCAGTACTGGCCCGCGACGGTGAACATCATGTGCGAGACGTGCTACCCGTTCGCTGTGTCGGAGTCGTTGGAGGATCACCGCCGCCTGCTAGTTGCGGAGGAGGATGGCAGCGTTTTCCTATTGGCCGTGGGCACCAGCAAGTCCCGCGCAGGCCGCCGCCCCGTCTCCATAGTGTGCGTCAGGGGCAACGCCACTAACGCTGACACGAGGTGGGTGTACGGGTGCGTGCTCACTGTTACTGTCCCTCCGAAGTACAAGGGCGCCAATGCCAGCTCCATAACGCTGACTGGGACTGTGCAGAGCTGCTCCGTTGCCGGCAATGTGGACCTGGAAGACGCCTCGTATGATTTTCACTACATGATGATGCACCGGGACTCCGAGGAGGTTCACCTGGTCATATGCATTACTAAATCAACTGTTCATCATTAGTCTTCGCTAAATGTAATCTACTGTCTAAACATGTGGAGACTTCTTATTTATATAGTATAGAACCTTTCATGCATGATCTTGCTCTATTAGAGTATCGCGTTTGAATAAAAGTGTATCCATTTATGGTTTAGTCTAGAATCTTCCACGTATGCTTTTGCTCCATTAGAGTTCTTTGTTGCCATTTATGAGATTAATTGAGAATTTTTACTACAGTAATGGTGAAAGACTTAGGATGAACAATTTCTTACATCTCCTCTGCCCCCTTCCAAGTCATCCTGATTTACATTCATGGTGGTCTAGAAAAAATAAACAAAATCGATACTCAAAAACTAATTCTTAAAGATCATTTCTTGCAAAGCAGAATAAGTGTTATTTCTTCACAAGTTTTGGATGTTGGTTGAACAGTTGAACGCATTTGTTTGCAAAAGATACTTTTTTTATCTATTTATCCTACATTTACTATTCACCCAGATGTTTGTGAGCTCTAGAGAAGAAATAGTATTCGAAGAAACCTATCAATACTCGTCACACATGAGATGACCCCCACATACTTCATCAAAATAAACAACTCCTCGATCAATACATTTCACTATTCCGTGCAATGCACGAGCACCATAAATTGAACTAACATTATCTATACCTACTATTAAAGGGAATAAATATTCTTGGTTTGGTTCCCCTTTGTTTCGTCCCGTTTTGAGTATTTTTACATGCACTATTTTTTTAGTTTTGCCCGTTTGACGAACATACGTTCAAAGAAAGAAAACTGAGACGATACGAACGAAATCAGGACATATCTTTAAAGAAAACTTAATCTATATATGTACCTATTATTAAAGGGAGGTGATGTTTTTGGTTTCCTCCTAGGTCATTTGGTCCCACTTCAACTAATATCACGTACGCTATTTGGTTTTGTACTTGCCACACGTTTTGGCCCAATGGAGGAAGCGCACCCGGCGTGAACTGTGGCCCAGGTCCGGAGAACTGGCAAAAAATAATATTGCCGATGGGAGGGTTTGATCTCATAACCTGCCAACCAACCACGCACAGTTTGTCCAACTGACCCACCTAGAGATACTCGTATTTATTACGATATATGCTCATGCATGTCACCATAAATTATATCATTGCAAACTATGTTCAAATACGAACCCAACGATATAGTTTTTGTTGACATGCACTAACATTTTATCAGTTAAATCTTCGGCCAAATTACATGGGGGACTAATAAACCACGACGGAGGTAGTAATAGTGCAGAGGGCGGTGCTGCATGGGAATCTCACCCCGCTCATGGCACGACAGTAAAGCCGTCATATCACAAAACCCTAGCACTCCCAGAAATAAGTGGCCTGGTAAAATAAACGGACAAGCAACCATCACATCCCTCTGTCTTTTTTTGCATTTCATCTCTCTGCATTTACTTTGTTCGGTTCATCTTGTACACTTGATCCCTAGCTACTACTCCTAGTATCCCTAGCTACTACTCCTAGGGCCATTTCTTTTGGCGGCTTAAAAAATAAGTCATCTCTTCCCTAACTTTTCCCATAAGACTAGTCACATTGGAGAGTAACATAAGGGGCCTCTATCATTCATTTGGGCTTCTAACTACTACCTCCATCCTGGTTTATTAGTCACCATGCTAAATTTTGATGAAAGATTTAACTGATAAAATGTTAGTGCATGTTAACAAAAGTTATATAATTTTTGGTCACATGCATAAACATTTCATTAGTTAAATTTATTGTCAAAATTTGACACAGATTACAATGGGGACCAAGAAACCAGGACGGAGGTAGTAATCATGGGATTACTAATCTAGAAGCCTAAAAGAATTGGTCCCTCTTACTTCTAGTAGTAGTAATCAAGATGGAATTCCAATTGCACGGCACAACCTGTTAGGCCAAATATTTGATACAGGGAATTTGCATGCCTTCCCCACTACTGAGATACTCCGTACAAAGTACGATAGAGAAATAACCACAGAGAAGAAGCTAAAAGTAAACAATCAAACGAGCATTTTTGCATTTCTTTTGCATTGAATCGTTTCACAAGCTTGACTAGTGATGTTTTTCTACTTTTACAAAAGCCACATCATCATGTTAAAACGTGCATTTGCACGTATATAAGTAATAGTAGTAGCACAGTCTGCAAGTATATAGAGAGAGAGACATGTAGTGCGATATATAGTTAAGTTTGTGTTGTATGCACGTACTTACAAAATGCGTACGGATACACAAGGTTTCCAAACTTTACCTTTTACATACTTAATCAAGGACGCTAATAATTCCCGAACGCTCGGGATTTATCATTTCCTTCCCAAAACTAATGAGATCGCCTTACGAAACTAAATTGTTCCTAATAAAAACCACGACGCTCGCAGGAGCACTTGCGGCGCCCCATGTTGGTGCAACAAACCCTGGGTCTATTGCCCAAACCGTGCACAGGCACGGGAACAGGATCGAAGCACCAGCCCAAGTCAGAGTAGAAGGGACCAAGAGCAACGAAGGATCAACATGTATATTAGAGGTACCAAGATCAAGCCAAAGAAGAAAGACACCATCGAAGGAAAGGCCTCCAATGCCGGGCAGGCAAGCCCGGCAAGGGGTGAGACCACAGTTAGAAGCTGATAGCCAAGGCGTCCCGGCAGGGCCTACCGGGGCTCATGGAGGCAAGACCACCTCACCAACCATTCCACCAAGACTCACGTCGTCGATTAGTGCGGTGTCAAGCCGCAGAGTGACTAAGTGGCAGCGATTTGCCACATGGAAGCCTCTCCCTACAGGAAAAACCCATAGATGACACATGTCATGCGATGTGTCAAGCAAGCAGGCGTGTAGCTGCCAAGACGGCCCTACAAGCCTTGTCGGGCAACCAATGATGTGACGTTGAGCGGCGCATTTAATGAGCCATGTCAGTCCGCAGAGTTAGGTATGATAGCACTGTTTGCTATCTTATCAGTGCATAATGACTACTTTGCCATTGTGTTGATCACTTGATCTATAAAAGGAGGCCCATGGCAACCGTAGAGAGGGTTAGAAGGTTGGATTACTCACACCCCCATACGCCCGTAGTCGCTGCTACCCTAAGGCAACCCCTGCCGGCCAAGTGTACTACGCTTCACCACCACCTTTCCACCATCAATCCACCAAAGCAAAAGTAGGTTTTTGCGCCTCACGGCTGCCCGAGCCTGGGTAAAACTGCCCGCATGATCTCTGCCGTGCTGCCCCACGCTCGTCTGCTCTTTGTGTAACGCGACGTCCCCTTGCCGAACCAGCAAGGGGCCTCCTGGTCCCACAGGTCGCCATGGTTTCCCGTGACATCTTTGGCGTGCAAGGTAGGGGGCTCGCTTACGCGAACCTGAAGGTGTGCGCAACGCGTCATCTTCGTCACCGTCTTCATCTTTGACGGTGCCATCGACCATGGCGCCCAAGAAGAAACCCGGTCCTTAGGCTCACCCATCGACCATAAAGGCTTTGCCGCCTGTGGCCTCCAACACTGCGGGGGGTGCGGAGGCATGGGTGGTCAGAGCAGGCGGCACCGTCACCACTTCCCCCGCGGCCGACGTAGGAGCCGAAACCACCGGAGGAGAGTAGCATCAGCAACACCCCGACAGCCATGCTCCCCAAGGTACGGGCGAAAGGGTTATTCCGTCTATCCCCCTTTACACCACCGACGGGCAAAGCTATAGCAACGACGCTGGGACCGGGGAGAATCACCGCCCTCCGGCCGCTCCCACCATGGGTGTGGTTGCGGCGCGTGCACATCACTCGGAATGGGTCGACCAAGCCGTTGTGCCTGACGGAGACGCTGGCCCTCGAGCGCCATTGCCACACCACATCTAGGTGGTCGCCCAGCAGCAGCAGTGGGGGCGTAGTGCAGCCGCCGCTGGCACCATCAGGAGCCGAGCGACAGTGCGACCGACTTCATCATCGCCTTTGCCAAGTATAGCTTAAGAGGCCATGGCGCGGGCTCAACAGCTGCTGAGATTTCCCCTGGCGGCTAAGCAGATGGACAAATGGCGTGCAACCATCCAAAGTCTGCTCGGTTTCGCCGAAGCTGGGGGCTCACGGCAAGCTGGCCCGCCACGGCCTCCCCAAGCGACAGCAACAACTCCTGTTGTTGACCGTACAGAAGGGGCCATCCCCATGGTGCATTCTCCACCATGGCAGCCAGCGCGAGCGCGATAGAATCAAGACCCTGACGATGTCTCGATAGCCTCTTCCGACCCTCGAGCACGTCCAGGCCAACGACGAGCCCCGGAGGATAGGCGGAGAGGAGGCACGCGTGTCGTCGTCGAGCAACACCACAAGGACCTCCGCCGGACCGACGGGCGTGACAGGCTCGACATTGACGAGCCCACATTTGGTATTGGCGGGTGCCTACCTTTCGAGGTTGGCTACCCTGCCTTTACTCCTAAGCTGCGGCAAGTCCCTTGGTCGTCCGTTCGTACGTTCAAGCTAGAGATACCTAAGAAGTACAGTGGGAGGCTAAACCCGACAGAGTTCCTGAGCATCTACACCATCACTGTTCAGGCTGACGGGGGAAGATATGAGAAGGTGTTCGCCAACTACTTCCCTTTGGCCCTCAAGTCCAATGTGAGATCATGGCTGATGCACCTACCGGAGAACTCCATTTTGTCATGGGATGACCAGTGCCATGAGTACATTGGCGCCTTCACTTGCGGTCATCAAGAACCTGGCATGCCCAGTGACTTGCAGCTTCTCCAACAAAAGGAAGGAGAAACCCTCCGTAAGTATTTACAAAGATTCAGCAAAGTTCATCAAAACATACCAAATATCCATCCAGCAGCCGTGAAAGCTGCCTTCGAGTCCAATGTGCGCAACCGCTGGATCCGTTTCAAGATGAACGTGTGGTTGCCCAAGACTGTGAAGGAGCTCTACACGTTGTTTGATAAGTGTGCTCGGATGGAAGAGGGAAGGAAGTTGCCTGGAGAGGATGATTGCACCAATGTTGATTCAGAGGATGATGATGAATCAACCAATCAGAAGAAGAGCAAGAAGCACAGTAAGAAGTGGAGAGATAAGGTAGTGATGACTGTTGGATCGGGTACGCCTAGTACTGCAAGAAGGCCAGAGCTAAGGCCCTCGGCAAGGAAGCTGACGTGTGCACTAACTGCTGGGAAGCCGCTGCTACCGAGAAAGTCGGGAAAGGTGATGGGCCGTACTGCAAAATTCATCGAACCAAGGGCCACGACCTTCAAGAGTGCAATCAGGTTGAGCAGCTTGTTAAGAGAAAGAGAGTAGAGTATGAGAAGCGTGATAAGGAAAAGGGTTAGACTGTTGCTGGTGGTAAGGGCCGAGGCGGTGAAGTAAATCGCCACAGCAAGCCCTTTCGGAACCAAGGAAAGCCCGTCAGGGGTAGAGAGAAGGAAGTCTGTGATGATGAGAGTGATGGAGGGGATGAAGAAGAAACCAATGAGCAGGAGTTTTAGAAGGCCACTGACGCCCTATGCATTGACCGGGGTGCATCTCTGCACATCTCTCACTGCCAACTCAAGCGATGGGTGCGAGAAGTCAATGCCTTAGAACCAGCGCGAGAGGCCCGGAGGCCGCTCAAATGGTCCCGTACGCCCATCATCTTTGATGAAGAGGATCACCCTAGCCGTACCACTGCGGTAGCGTGTTTGCGGTTGTTGGTCTCCCCAACGATCCACACTCAAGGTCACAAAGATGCTGGTGGACGGCAGGCCGGGTTGAATCTGATTTCCCCAGCAGTTATTGTCGATGTCAAAAATGGATGACCTCGGGTAGGGGTCCAGAACTATGCATCTGAGGATCGAAGGAAACAGGAGACAAGGGTGACATGATGTTTTCACAGGTTCGGGCCCTCTTAATGGAGGTAAAACCCTACATCTTGCTTGACTGTATTTGATGAGTATAGGGGTTACAAGAGTCGATCTACCTCAAGATCGTAACGGCTAAAACCCTAGATGGACTAAACTCTCCAGTTTATATAGATACCAGAGGGGTCTAGGGTTGTACAGAGTCGGTTTACAAAGAAAGGAAATAAGTCATCTGAACGCTAAGCTTGCCATCCACGCAAAGGATAGTCGCATCCGGACACGGGGAAAGGTCTTCTGCCTTGTATCTTCACGGCCCACCAGTCCAGCCCATATCAATTTGTCCGGACACTCGAGGCCCCCTTAGTCCAGGACTCCCTCAGTAGCCCCTGAACCAGTGTTCAATGACGATGTACTCAACTCGTTGATTGTATTCAGCATTGCAAGGAGGGTTCCTTCTCTGCTTACAAAGTAGTCTCCTGAACAAAATATCTGTATCCGGCTCCGCATTATGTCTAATAAAGCATATCTTCTGACAGCTTTTTCGGGAAAACGTTACATCTGGACTTTTTTATTATTTCTAACCGTCTTTGACTTCCTGCTTCATGTTTCGAGGCGTGGCCTTCACTGACATGTCTTATCAAAGCAGAGATCATGCCCTGTTATTACGAGATTTTCATCAATACTGGTTTGGGTAATCCAACAGTGCTTGTTCGCACGATCCCTTGGGAATAGGAAACTTTTAAGGCTAGTGGGGGCGCTTGATATTCACTGCCTATATAAGCGGATAAAAATCCATTCTTTACCCTATGCCCTCTTCCTTCCTCAGCCTTCCCATCCTCGAGCGCCAGCGCTCAAGCTCTCAGCCCTTTCCACCGCCCGACCCCTCCAACCATGGCCGGATCCGGCTCGCAGGGCAAGTGGATGGCTTCCTTCGTCACTGAGAAGAACATCAAGGAACTCTGAGAAGCGAGGTACTTGGGCGCGAACATCGCGCACCGGCTCCGTGCCAAAAAATATATCATCCCCACTCCGGAGCCCAATGAGAGTGTGGTGTTCATCGCCCAGTTCCTCTACGGACTAGGGTTTCCTCTCCACCCCTTTGTTCGCGGCCTCATGTTCTACTACGGGCTAGATTTCCATGATCTAGCCCCAAATTCCTTTCTCCAAATTTCGGCGTTCATCGTCATGTGTGAGGCACTCCTATGCATCCCCCCACTTCGGCCTATGGCTTAAGGTCTTCAACGTGACGCCGAAGGTGGTTGACGGGGAGCATGCAGACTGCGGAGGCGCCATGGTTTGCAAGCTTCCCAACGTCACCTGGCCAGAAGGAGCATTCGTGGAGACAATCAAGATCAGGCAGCCAGAGTGGTTATACATCACCGAACCCCGCAGCGCCAACTGGGCGGTCGCTCCTGAGCTTAGGTCCAGACACCCAATGCGGCTCGCATCATGGGTTAACAAGGGCCTGGATTGGGCGTCATCCAATGAGGTGATGACGCTGCAGAAGCACGTAAAAAATATGATGGGGAAGAAAACCAGCCTTGCTGATGTGATCCAGGTGATGCTTTTTCGCTGGATTCTCCGTTGCCAGAGCTGGCCTCTCCATATGTGGGAGTTCAATCGGGCCGGCCCTCAGACCCTGCAGCGATTCTTCGGCACGATGCACAAAGAGATCTGGAAGCTCCTTCTCAAGGCCCAGAAGTCATGGCCGGAGACGACCAAAGACATCGGCCTTGACTGTGCTCATCCGGCTACTCCAATAAGTTTTTTTGATTTCTGAACATAACTTCAACTCGTGAATCAAAGGTATGCTTAGCCTTTCATTCTCTCCTGAGGGCTGGTCAAAGAAGGCGGAGCAGATCAAGTGTTTGGCTCCGCTACCCAAAGACCCAGCCATTCCCCTGCTAACAAGGATGCTCATTCCGGCACCGTACGAGGCACCGGAGAAGAAGAACAAGAAGAAGGGCAAGCAGCCCAAGAGTGGCCTCTACCGTAAAGGTACTTTGGACACTACGTCTGGAGATACCGAAGCTACCTCCTCCCACAAGGGAGATGAACATGAGGAAGAGGAGGAGAGCAATTCTCCCCTTGAGCGGGGGAAGAAGAAAAGGGCGGCCTCCGTGGACCTAGAGGCGGAGGCATCCAAGAAGGAGAAGATTTCCCTTTCCAACGGCTCGTACTAGAACGCCGAAGCCATTCCCCAGTGGTGCCCTAGGCCAAAGCCCCAGGCCGCATCGTAAGTTTCCAAGGATACCGCAGACATATCCGGTTTTTACGATTGTGATTTTAACATCCTTAAGTTTCATAATGCAGTCCGGCTAGAGATCTCCCCCGACAATCATCGTCCTCGGGGAACTCTCCGGCGCCGGAGTTGGTGGAGAGCGAGATGCCTCCGCGAGCTTCTCCGCAAAATGTCACGGATGACACCGAGGTGTTATCCCAAAGTACCTCTCGTGGCCAGGGAGAAGTGCGGAAGACCACCAAGAGGGCACCAGAGGGTAATGCCTCGGCCACCGAGAACATGGGGGGTACAAGCCCCATGGAAACTGATGATGGGAGGCCGGACCAGTCCAGTCCCCAGTCAAATACCATTCCGGAGACCCACACGGCTCTGGAGTCGAGCGAGCAACCCCTTTGAAGGAGGGGGGAGTGCTAAGTCCACCGGCAGCCTCCATCAATTTGGAGCCACCGGACATTTTGATGGAAGCACTTCGACGTGCTTCTGTTGTGGAACAGCATCGTACCCTGATGGGTACGGTGGCTGAGAAGGATCAGTGCGCCAAAAGCAGACTGAATGAAGCCTTCACCAGCCTTTAACAGGATTCGACGTATGTGATGTATTCATAGCTACTTTGTACATGCAAAAAATATGCCTGTGTATAGATAGTAGCCCCTGGTACTTTGTTCGGATTTCGCAAAGATCGGCCGTACAGAGGATCAAATAATTATTCGCAGGAGATAATATACGTGTCTATGTTGACAAACAGGCTTCACTGTTAGCGGCAACCGCCCAGGCCACCAAATATGGCCAAACTTAAGAAGAAGTTGGACTGGGCCGATGAGGAACTTGTTCGAACCAACAAGCGATTTGAGGAATCGCAAGGTATGGTTCGAAAACATTATTGACACACGTAAAGGAATATGTCAATGCGGTTAATCTCCAGTGTTGCGGATCATATTTTCAGATAGGGCGACCGAGGTCGAGGACCTGAAGGGCGCCCTTGCCCAAGCTAATGAACAGGAGCGAGCGAACCAAGCGGCCGCTGACAAGGCGGCTGCGGCTTTAGAGGCCGAGCAGGTAACCCGCCACAAGTATGCGGAGCGGGTGAAAGAAGTGGAGCAGGAGCTCCAAGATGCCGCCAACAAGTGTGAGACCTTGGAGGAGAAAAGTAAGGCCCAGGCGGACGATCTCATGAAGGCTCTTGAAGAGGCCAAGGAGGCACGGACCGAGTCCCGTGCGGATCGCGAGGAGATCAAGCAAGCCAGACAGATAGCCGCTGGTAAGACCTTTCTTTTTGCAAAGTATTTTGGCGATCGGAGATATGCCACTACACCACAACACTAACCCAAGGACAGGAATACCGCCGGGAGAAGGCACTTGATGGGGCAGTTAAACTGCCGAGAGAGAAGTTCTCCTGGCAGATAGAACGGCCACGAGAATGGCTGCCGGCAATCAGTTCGCCCGACAAATAGTTATCCCGACAGTTTGTCCGCCCCGATGAATTTACTTGCCGGCAGTTTATCTGCCCGTACAAACACACTCACCCGGCAGGTAATATGCATGACGTGCTGTTTCACAAGCAGCCTGAACAACTATGGGAAACATATGCCTGATTCAATAACCTAATACTAATTCCATTCAATCATGAGTTCACGACAGATCACGCAACTCATACATACACTAAAATCAGTGTTGCACGTAAGGCCTCTTTGAATAACATAAATAGACTAAATACATGGATTTCTAGATACATGCATGAAACAACCATATATTAAGGTTGTTTTTCTAAAAAAGGCAAATCACATATGTTTCTTGGTAAATAAAATGTGTGACACGACCAAAATGATAATCCAGGTTCAAGAAACAAGGCATGTTACATACTCCCTCCATCCGGGAAAGCTTGTCCGTGCCTTAGTTCACTTGCAATTTTGAAATAAAAACCTCCACCTTTTAAACTCTTGCTAATAAGCGCCCTCTAGTTCTTCCTCCTTCCTCCATCGCTCCCCAAATCTGGCCCCCATCCAGCCCCCGCCAACGAGGCCTTGGCCGCGCTCTCCTCCCGCCCCACTGAGCCGCCCGCGGACTTCGCCGCTGCTCTCCATGAGATCACCAAGGACATGTGACGGGCACCTCCAGGGGAGGTAGTAGCACGGCCGCGTCTCGGAGGAGGGAGGAGTTCAAGGGGGTCGAGGAGGACTGCTACAACGACGCCGGCCCACCCACCCATAGCAGCAGCGCCTACGCCGGTGAGTAGGCCAGCAGTGTCGCCTCTAGCACCAGCGCTGCTTGTGGCATTGAGGAGCCCGACCAGCCCCGCCCCCACCCCTGGCATCGAGGATTGGGCGTGCGGAAAGAAGCACGCCGACGAGGTCAACTCCTGCTGCCAGTGTTCATCTGGAAGAAGGTGGTCCTGATCCTGCTTTTGTTGCTCCTCTACAAGTTGCTGCTCCTCCGCTTGGAGCTCCACTGCTCGTGTTGCTGTCGATGAGAAGAAGCATCCCTCTGTAAACAAATTTGCATAAGTAGAATAAGGGACCAGTTTGCTTCAACTGAACATGTATGAGTAGTTAAAATGATCATGTTCAGTTTGCATCCAGTGCTTCTTATAATTGCTACAGGGTCATGTATGAGTAGTTAAAATGATTACGCATGAGTAGTATATGGACCAGGACTAATTCAATGAAGCAAATTTTGTGAACACACATGGAGTATGCAAATTTTATTGATGAAAATGCGCACACAAATGATACTGGGATAATGCATCTTCCCAACATCATAATCTCCAACGATTGCAAGATATAGCTACCTTTTTCTGTTAAGTTTCCGACCAATATTTGCACTTGCACCAATAAGAAAAATGTGGATTTCTTAGATGATCAAGCTAGCTAGAACTAATGATTGTACTAAATCCTGATGTTAAAATGCACCAGTCCAGAACTTTATGATGCCACTGATTGTGGAATCAAATGTTAGGCTGGTAGAAATCCAGTCAAGACAATGTTACTGTCAAACATATGAAACACCACCAGTTACTGTCATAAGCAAATTTTCAGTTTTGACAGTGATAAAGATTACAATATCATTGTAATCATTGTGTGATTTTGAGAAGAAACAAACAGTTAATATTCTAGAAAATACTAGCAACTTCAATAAATCCAACAAACAGTTAATATTTAGAAAATAGTGGACACAACACATTAATTCATGTTCACCTCACATCTAAGCAGGAATAACCAAACTATTTCAGGATTAGTTTCACAACAGATTTAACCTCCTCTACTGATATAATAACAGACAAAAAGAAAGCTCAGGCAAATTATTGTGGATATGGGTCCAGACATTTCCTAAATAGATCCAAATGTTGGTCGATCTGCGCCAACAACCAGAAATTGGTTGGGAAGAAGATATCTGCATCGCCCTGAAAGAGTGAGAGGTGGCATAACCAAATTTACTAGGTCATATACAGTGCCAAAGCTGTGTTAAAAAGACGCACCAAACTGCATCATGGCTTGTTTTCTATTTCTTATTCGTGGTTCTCTTTTCAAGACGATTTACATGGCTACTCCAGTAAGAGGAATAGATTGTCTTCCTATGACATAACATGTCATAATCTAATGCGTGAATAAAGTGAAATTGACAAACCTTTGTGTCAAGATAATTAGGAGGACCCAAAGTTTTCCCATCCTTCTACAAGAAGGCAACAAGATGAATGAGACATTTGGAAGTGAGTGCATGATCTTCACATCTAAATATGCTTGTAATTACATGATTAACACATGACTCGAAAACATACTTTTCTACCATTCTTAGGAGCATCAAATAATTAAAAGAGTGAAATAATAAATCAATGGAGCTCTATTGCCAGGTGTGCTAACATCAGGAAGATAACTGAAGTCTGAAGCAGTAAGGGACATACTTGCCAAAGCTTGATGTAAAGTATCCAATAGTTTCTGCAAAAGGTAAAAAAGATCTGGATGTTAGCTGGCACATATACCGGCACCCAACATTAATGGGACAACAGTGGTTTAAATAATCTAGCTAAGTAGCAGATGACCCAAAATAAATACCAAGCATCCAGTTGGTAACAAAGCGCTCAGAGGCTTAGGGAATACTTTTGAAATGAGTCCTTTTGTAGTAAATGATAATTTTTCTATCAAAGATGTATTCTGTTCATTCATGCTAACAATCTCACCACACCAGGAAACTAATGGGTCTTGTAATGGTCTGTAGACCTCGCAGACTTGGGTACTTTCTTAAGAAAAAGGCAAGAAAATTTTATTAAGGTAAGAGATTGAGGAATAGAGTAGCCGCTAGCTAGATAATTCGATAGTTGAAAGACAAAATTACAAATCTGCCATTTACTTTTTCAATCCACACATCAATCCATGGAGAGACCTGATCTGGTGAAATAGTAAAGGTCATGAGGTAGATTGTAAGTACCTGCCATTCCACCAAAAGAAAGTTACTGCTGCATGAACATCTTCATTAAGATTTGACTACAAAACTAAAATTTATATATTAAGTGTCCACAACACAAGTACTCATTTGATAAGTTAAAAAAAGATAGTTTAGTCCAGCGCGTAGAGGTGCCTCATGGAGAAGGTGCTTGTCGGTGTCAAAACCAGCGGATCTTGGGTAGGGGGTCCCGAACTGTGCGTCTAGGCTGGGTGGTAATAGGAGGCAAGGAACACGATGTTTTACCCAGGTTTGAGCCCTCTTGATGGAGGTAAAACCCTACGTCCTGCTTGATTAATATTGATGATATGGGTAGTACAAGAGTAGATCTACCACGAGATCAAGGAGGCTAAACCCTAGAAGCTAGCCTATGGTATGTTTGTTGTGTATGAAGTTGTCCTACAGACTAAAACCCTCCGGTTTATATAGACACCGGAGAGGGTTAGGGTTACACAAATCCGGTTACAATGGTAGGAGATCTTGAATATCCGCATCGCCAAGCTTGCCTTCCATGCCAAGGAAAGTCCCATCCGGACACGGGACGAAGTCTTCAATCTTGTATCTTCATAGTCCTGGAGTACGGCTGAAGGTATAGTCCGGCTACCCGAACACCCCCTAATCCAGGACTCCCTCAGTAGCCCCTGAACCAGGCTTCAATGACGACGAGTCCGGCGCGTAGATTGTCTTCGGCATTGCAAGGCGGGTTCCTCCTCCAAATTCTTCATAAAAGTTTGTAAACACCAAAAGTAGTGTCCGGCTCTGCAAAATAAGTTTCCACGCATTGCCACAGAGAAATAATATTAACGCAAATCTAATCTACTGATGTATTCCGCGGCGTGACATCACACTACAGCCAAGCCTCTATTCGAATCATTTTCACTTTTCCACCTCAGCGTGTTTTGCGAGGCGGTTTCCTTGGCATGTCTTGTCAAAGAAGAGATCATGTCCCCCATTTACGGGATTCTCATCAATACGGACCTGGGTAACCCAACCGTGCCATTTATCACGGCGCTGGGCAAGCGAATTTTACTAGGCTGGTGGGGACGCACAGTCGCATCCGCCCATATAAGGGGATAAGGATCCACCTTTTTACCAACGCCTTCTTCTTCCTTTGCCCATCCATCTTCTGCGCACCCGAGCTCCAGCACCCAAGCCCACACTTCCTACCTCAACCTTCTCCAACAATGTCCAGAGCGGGAGGCAAGTGGATGGTCTCCTTCGTTACGGAGAGCCATGTCAAAAAGCTAAGGAAGGCCGGATACCTGTCCAAAGACATCGCGCACCGGCTTCGTGAGGAGGGGCAGCTTCTCCCCACCCCAAGGCCCCATGAGAGGGTAGTATTTCTTCCCCACTTCCTCTATGGACTGGGTTTTCGTCTCCACCCATTTGTCCATGGCCTCATGTTCCACTATGGCCTACATTTCCACGATCTGGCCCCGAACTTCATCCTCAATATCTCGGCGTTTATCATCGTGTGTGAGGCTTTCCTCTGCATCCGCCCCCATTTCGTCCTCTGGCTCAAGACCTTCACCGTCAAGCCAAAGGTGGTGCGCGGCAACCAGGCAGAGTGCGGAGGTGCCATGGCGGGCAAAATAGCCAACGCACTATGGCTTGAGGGCTCCTTTGTGGAGACCTTGAAGGGGTGGCAGTCAGGGTGGTATTACATCACCGAGCCACGCGATCCGAAGTGGATCGCAGCCCCTGAATTTCGATCTGGACCCCCTACGCGGCTCACGTCCTGGAAGGAGACGGGCTTGTCGTGGGGCGATGAAGAAGAGGTGACCGGACTACAAAAATGCATCCAGTCCCTGGTGAACAAGCAGCTCAGGCTTGCCAACGTAATCCAGGTCATGCTCGCCCGCCAGATCCTTCCGTGTCAAGAACGGGACTTCAATCTGTGGGAGTTGCCTGGAAGGGGCTCTTCGACAGGACGTACGAAGATGCCTGGAAGGGGCTAACCAAAGGTGCCGAGGCTCCCGCATCCGCCTCCGAGGACCGCGGATTCAGCTCGCAGCGTCCTACTGGCGAGGTAAAATATTTTCATCTTTTACAGGATGCTAAGTTTCTTCATAGTTTGACTCTATGCGGGATCTAAACTCCCTCACCTTTCACAGGATTGGCAGGCACAGTCCGGAGTGATTAACTGTCCGACTCCCTTGCCCGAAGACCCAGCCCCTGTTCTCCTAGTGAAGCCGCTGGTTCCGGCACCTTATGTGGTGCCGGAGAAGAAGGCCACGGGGACTCGAAAGAGTTCCCATCATATGGTGGTGTCGGACTCATCGTCCGACGAGTCCAAAACACACTCCTCCCATGAAGACGAGGAGGAGGAAGAAGAGACCTCTCCCCCTCCAGCGGGGGAGGAAAGAAGAGGAAGGTCGCCCCAGTAGGGGAGGCCGAAGGGTCCAAGAAGAGGAAAACCCCTCCGCCGGACTACGCTCCCGACGCCGACAAGGACGAAGAGGAGTTGCCGGACATGACCAAGCGTCGGGCGAAATCATAAGTGTTCAGATACCAGAATAACTCATGATATTCCTTTTGTTGCGCAGCTTTCCCTAATGTCGAATATCATCATGCAGCCTGCCCAAGGACGGGCTCGACAAGTCATCGAGCAGCTCCCTGGATTCCTCGGACGTGAATTCAGTTCAGCCCGCTGCCTCCCCCTGCGCTGCGGGTGACGCCGAAGTGGCGTCGCGAGAAGCTCCGAGGCAAGAGGAGGTGGTCCAGGAGGAACCGCGAGGCAACCTCCTGGACTCCAGGAGTAAAGGGGACAAGACCCCCCCAGGGCTCCAAGTCCGGCTTTAAGCCGGACACCGCCCCGGAATCATCAACGGTTCCGGACCGCGGCAGGCGAAATCCTGCCAAGAGGAGCAAGCCTATTGAGCCGGCGTCCTCCGTCCAACCGGAGGCGCCGAACAATCTGCTCGAGGTGCTTAAGGGTGCCTCCATCAACGAGGAGCACCGTACCATCATGAGTACGGTGGTCCAGAAGGTTCGGTCCGCCAAAAGCGGACTGACTGAAGCTTGTGCTAGCCTTTTAACAGGCTTCGAGGTAAGTAAAAAATACATAGAAATATCACCGCATAGACAGTAGCCCCTGATGCTCTGTTTGGCGTTCGGAAAGAAAAGCCGAATAGAGGATCTATTATATATCGCAGGAGTCTAACTAAATAGGAGTCAATATACGTATGCAGGCTTCGCTGCTGGCCACCGCCGCACTGACTACGAAGGTGGGTGCCTTGAAGCAGGGCCTCGAGCGGACCGAGCAAGAGCTCGGCCTTGCCAAACGGCAGCTCGGGGAGAAAGAAGGTAAGAGATACCCTATAGAAAAAGTTCCTATAAGAAGACGCAATTGCAAAAAATGACAGGAGTATATTGCTTATTGTAGGGGCCACAACTGAGGTGGCGACCCTCAAGCAGGCGCTGTCCGAGGCCGAGAAGAAAGCGGCCACGGAGCGCACCGAGCGGGAGAAATTTGAGGCGCAGGTCGGCGGGGTGCAGCGAGAGCTTCAGGTTCTCATGAAAAAACATGAGACTTTGGAGCTCGACTCGAAGACGCGAGCATCCGAACTTGCTGCCGCCCTTAAAACTGCCGAATCTGCCAAGGCTGAAGCCCAGAAGGCCCTCCAGGAATTGGATGTGGTGAAAAAGATAGCGGCGGGTAAGGCATTCTCTATGCAAAGCAGACATATAAAAGTAAGCTACTTGTTACTTACCCGAATCCGGAGCTCTCCAGGGGCATTCACAGATCTTCCTCGCAGCATATCCGATGCCGCCACATTCTACCTAGCCGAGGAAGGTTGCTCGACGGAGAAGGTGTTCTGGTCTCAGTACGCTGAGGCCGGACACCCTGTGCCCTTGAGCGACCAGATGAAGCAGCTGGTCGAGCTCCACAAGGCGGTCGAACAAGCCCTGAAGGGCTTCATAGATCGGCTGTGGCCTGGAGAGGCCCTGCCTGGGAGCTACTTCGGATTGGTGCGGCGGCTGGTGGAGGCTTGTCCAAGGCTCGAGGTCATCAAGCGCTCTGGCTACATCGAAGGTGCCCGTAGGGCCCTTGCCCATGCAAAGGTGCACTGGGGTAAGCTGTACGATGAGAAGCTTGTGAGGGATGGGCCACCGCCAGGGAAGGAGCATCGCAAGCCCGAGAACTATTACAAGGATGTTCTGGCTGGTGCCCGCCTTATGGCGGATGAATGTGCCAAGGATGTAATTTTTGAATGAACTCGCTCGTGTTATCCTGTGCGCTGAAAATTGGTTCATATGCGCTAAGCAATGCTTGTTGAATTTAAAATATTACTTTCTGTGCGGACGTTTATCAAAAAATTGAGAGATGGCCAGTCGTCGGCTTCTGCCCCCATGCCACTAGTGCTGGGGTGTTCGGGATAAACCTGAGCGCTCTTTTTCCCATGATTGGGTCCTTCGAGGGAGGCGCTTAGCACAACGAACAAGGCAATCGGACTATAATGCCTAAACACTGTCACTTAGCCATAGAACTCTATAATTTTAAATTTCGGCAAAGCCCCTAGTATTCGGAAGACCGAGTTCGGGGCGCTATCCACGCCTTGGCCGGACAAAGCCGGTTCCTCCCTCGAAGCGGCATAAGTCTTTAAGGACTCGAAAAACCTCTCGAAGAGCGACCGGTCTCTCGCCTCATCATGACAGTCAGTTTTAGCTTTCTCTGCAGAGGTGCTCAGCCCAGCTCAACTGGGGCACAATCGCAGTAGTTCTCCTAGTGCTACCTTAGCCGATAGAGCGGAACGTAAGGCACCAAAACATAGGAGCCGGGCAAACCCAACTATTGACCCAAATCATGATTCGGAGCCGATGCATATAGTGCTATAAGTTCGGGGTGCCGCACTTGTGAAAGTGTACGGACTTCTCACGCCATATTGATGGGTACTGAAGCCCCTGGCGTACTTTTGCCGTACAATAGTGTACGGATGCAACATGTTATTAATAAACATATATATAAAAAGAGGATAATGCGAAAAAATAGACAGAAAGCTGTGCATTATTTATAGAAAGGCTGCTATAAAAGCGGAACGATACAAATAGTGTGATAATCAAAAGAAATTGGACTATTTAACATGTCCTGGCCAGGGGCAGGCCGCAGAATTGTGTTAAAAAATAGGTATACTGCTCGCAATAGAGACCACCTGGGAGTTCCATAATGCGGCGTGGCTTGTCTACTTTCCTGGATCTTGTATCGTTTGTGCGGCGGTTGAATTGTCGTACGGGTCATCCGAAGTATGGAGTCCAGAGAGAAGAAAAAAAAGAATCCAGCAGCCCCTGGTCTGGTTTAAGCCGTATTTCGGGCGTGCTGTGATAGTGCCCCTTCCCCTGTGCCCATGGTATTTCAAGAGCATAGTTATGTATGCGAAGCACTGGTTTCGCTATATCGCGAGGGCTAGGGTTGGGGCCGCATTGCTACGTTAGCTCAGAACATGCCAGACGGTCTTGTTGTAGGGTACTCCGGGCGCGTTTGACAGTGTCCGGCTTTTTGAAAGCCGAGCTGGAGAACTGCCTCGAGAGGCTGCTTTGTACTTTTGCTGCGAGTGCTGCCGTGTGCTCCTCCATTCGGAGGGAGCGTTCAGTGTTCCCATGGACTGTGATTACTCCTCTAGGGCCTGGCATCTTGAGCTTGAGGCATGGATAGTGCGGTACTGCATTGAATTTTGCGAATGCGGTTTGCCCGAGCAGTGCGTCATAGCCACTATGGAACGGGACTATGTCGAAGATTAACTCCTCGCTTCGGAAGTTATCCGGAGATCCGAAGACCACTTCCAGTGTGACTGAGCCTGTAGAGTTGGCTTCTACACCTGGTATGACGCCTTTAAAGGTCGTTTCGGTGGGCTTGATCCTCAAGGGATCTATGCCCATTTTTCGCACTGTATCCTGGTAAAACAGGTTCAGACTGCTGCCGCCATCCATGAGGACTCTTGTGAGATGAAATCCGTCAATGATTGGGTCTAGAACCAATGCGGCAAAGCCGCCGTGACGGATGCTAGTGGGGTGGTCCCTTCGATCAAAGGTGATCGGACAGGAGGACCATGGGTTGAACTTTAGGGCGACTAGCTCCATCGCATATATGTCCCGTAACGCATGCTTCCGCTCCCTCTTGGGGATGTGGGTTGCGTATATCATGTTCACCGTCCGCACTTGCGGCGGAAATCCCTTTTGTCCACTGTTGTTCGGCGACCTGGGCTCCTCCTCGTTGTCGCTATGCAGCCCCTTGTCTTTGTTTTTGGCTCTTAACTTGCCTGGCTGCTTGAACACCCAACAATCCCTGTTGGTGTGATTGGCTGGCTTTTCGGGGGTGCCATGTATCTGGCATAAGTGGTCGAGTATTCGGTCCAAACTGGACGGGCCCTGAGTATTTCTTTTGAATGGCTTTTTCCGCTGACTAGATTTATAGCCTCAGAATCCGGCATTAACTGCCATATCCTTGTTGCTATCGCTGTTAGCGCGGCGCTTTTGTTTGTTCCGACGCGACCTGTCGCTTTTGTCCTTGGTATTCGAATTACCAGGGTTCTTGGTTAAATTGTTGCTGTGAGCTAGCCAGCTGTCTTCTCCCGTGCAAAAGCGGGTCATGAGTGTCGTGAGGGCTGCCATAGATTTCGGCTTTTCCTGTCCCAGGTGCCGGGCAAGCCACTCGTCACGAATAATATGCTTGAAGGCCGCTAAGGCCTCTGCGTCCGGACAATCAACTATCTGGTTTTTCTTTGGTAGGAACCGTGTCCAGAATTTCCTGGCCGATTCCTTTGGCTGCTGAATTATGTGGTTGAGGTCCTCGGCGTACGGTGGTCGCACATAAGTGCCCTGGAAGTTATCAAGGAATGCGGCTTCCAGGTCCTCCCAAGAACCGATTGAGTCTGCTGGCAAGCTGTTAAGCCAATGCCGGGCCGGTCCCTTAAGTTTGAGTGGGAGGTATTTGATGGCGTGTAGATCATCACCGCGGGCCATGGGGATATGAAGGAGATAATCCTCGATCCATACCGCAGGATCTGTTGTGCCATCGTACGATTCGATGTTTACGGGTTTGAAGCCCTCAGGGATTTTATGATCCATTACTTCATCTATGAAGCATAGTGGGTGTGCGGCGCCTCTGTATTGGGCTATATCACGACGGAGCTCGAAGGAGCTTTGTCTGTTGAGTTCGGCCCGGCCGGATTTATTGCATCCGGAGTGACAATCACCGTCACGTGCCGTGGGGCGCCTGCACGATCCGTAGATCGATCTTGTTTGCCTTGCCTTGTCCTCTAGTATGTCGTGCAGGTCGGGCGCATTTGCACATGCCTTAATATGCTTGACGCGGCGTTGGGGCATGGCTTGAGTGGAGGGCCAAGGGGCCTCTCTGTCGCGGCCGCGAGGTGGCCGGTTGGCCATGTCGTGCGCTGGTGATGTAGGTGCTTCCTCCTCTAATCGGGGTAGCAGCCTGCGCTTTGGGTAACTCTTGGAGGGGCGTTCGAGTTCATACTCTTCGGCCGCAAGGACTTCAATCCATATGTCAGCTAGAAGATCCTGATCAGCTCTAAGCTATTGCTGCTTTTTCTTGAGGCTCCTTGTCGTGGCCATAAGCCTGCGTTTAAAACGCTCTTGTTCGGCGAGGTCCTCTAGCACGACGAACTCATCGTCATCGAGGCTTGCCTCGTCTTCGGAGGGAGGCGTATAATTATCTTTCTCAACCTCTTGGTCCGCCGCCCTCTCATGAGGGCTGGCTTCTCTGTCCTCCTGTGCTGAATCTTGTTGGAGGGAGTGTTCTTCGGCGCTATACGGAGTAGTATTATCTCCCATGCCGGAATCACTGTTTTTGCTTTGGCAGGATTTAGAGCGGCGCCACTGACGCCGGCGTTTGGGCTGTTTCTTAGAGGTATCGTCCTCTGCTGTTCCATCGCCATCTCCATCCTTTGGAGTGTCCACCATATATATGTCATATGACGAGGTGGCCTTCCAGCACCCTACATGTGCTGGTTCTTGTTCGTCTCCTGCGTCGTTGTCCATGTCGTCGATGTCTTCAGAGTCGAAGTCAAGCATGTCGGTTAAGTCGTCGACAGTGGCTACGAAGTGGGTTGTGGGTGGGTTTTGAATTTCCTCATTGTCCGTATCCCAACCTTGCTGACCGTAGTCCGGCCAGGGCTCTCTTGATAAAGAGAGAGACTTTAGAGAATTCAGGATGTCACCGAAGGGCGAGTGCTGAAAGATGTCTGTGGCAGTGAATTCCATTATCGGCGCCCAATCGGATTCGATTGGCAGGGGCGCGGGGGGCTCGGAGTTCGGAGAGGAATCCGGCTCCTCGGAGTCACGGGCCATGCGGAGTGCGGGGCTGGAGTTTGGCTCGATCGCCTCTGAGATCGCAGCCCCTAAGGCAGCGTCCAACCGTTGATCCTCGATCGGCGCAGTAGGCTCCGAATCAATGGTCGGAACCGATGCGTGTGCGGCCTCCATGGCGCTGTTCGGCGGCAGAGCTATATCATGCCCATCGAGACAGTGCGGCGCGCTTGGCTGTGGCTCGAATCCGTCGAAGATCAAGTCCCCGCAGATGTCAGCCGTGTAGTTTAGGCTTCCAAACCTGACCTAATGGCTAGGGGCGTAGCTTTCGATCTGCTCAAGGTGGCCAAACGAATTGGCGCGCAGTGCGAAGCCGCCGAAGACGAAGATCTGTCCGGGGAGAAAAGTCTCACCCTGGACTGCATCGTTGTTGATGATCGAGGGAGCCATCGGGCCTAAAAGCAACGACACAGAGGAACTCTCAATGAAAGCACCAATGTCGGTGTCAAAACCGGCGGATCTTGGGTAGGGGGTCCCGAACTGTGCGTCTAGGCCGGATGGTAATAGGAGGCAAGGAACATGATGTTTTTCCCAGGTTCGGGCCCTCTTGATGGAGGTAAAACCCTACGTCCTGCTTGATTAATATTGATGATATGGGTAGTACAAGAGTAGATCTACCACGAGATCAAGGAGGCTAAACCCTAGAAGCTAGCCTATGGTATGATTGTTGTGTATGAAGTTGTCCTACGGACTAAAACCCTCCGGTTTATATAGACACCAGAGAGGGTTAGGGTTACACAAAGTCGGTTACAATGGTAGGAGATCTTGAATATCCGCATCGCCAAGCTTGCCTTCCACACCAAGGAAAGTCCCATCCGGACACGGGTAGAAGTCCTCAATCTTGTATCTTCATAGTCCTGGAGTCCGGCTGAAGGTATAGTCCGGCTACCCGAACACCCCCTAATCCAGGACTCCCTCAGTGCTGCCAGGGGTGGAGCTCCAGGAGGTTGACGCGGCTGCTTGAGGAAGCGAGCTGGTGGAGCACGGCAGTAGATCTAGGTCGCAGGAGAACCATACTGTGTGGGGAGGCGGCGCTTTTGGGGGGCGATCAGGGGAGGGTGGTCGGCAGGGCAGGGGTGCTCGGCGACAACGTGGGTCGGGGAGGTTTGGGAGGAAGCTGAGGGTCGATGGACAGCGGCTGTAGGTTGAGGATGGCCCGACGGAGATTCGTCCCCGAAGACGGAGGGGTCACTAGTAGAAAAAGGGTCAAACGTGAAGCACATTAGTGCCGGTTTGAATTTGAGCCGGCACTAATGTGTGCATTAGTGCTTGTTTCAACGGCTAGCCGGCCGCTCTCATTAGTACCGATTCGTGGCGAACCTTTAGCACCGGTTCGTGCCACGAACCGGTACTAAAGTGAGTGGTGGCAGGATGTTGTCAGTCCAGGGCCCCTCCAGCACCTTTAGTACCGGGTCGTATCACGAACCGGTACTAAAGGTCGTCCTACATAGACCCTTCGTCCAACCGAGCTCGCTCTGTTCTTCCCCTTTCCCCTCTCCTCTCTATTCTTTTCCCTCTTCCTCTCAAGCTCATCACACATTTTCCCAAAAAATTTCAAGATTTGAAGGCCCCATCCATTCAAATGATCAGAAAGCTTAGCAACTTTGTCCTTTCATCTCTCATTGCTAGATTTGCTCGTGCAATGCTTTATATAGTGATTGATTTTTGAGTTTAGTAATGTGGGAGGAATTATATATATGTGCTAGTATTTGATTTATATGCAATTTGAGGTCAAAAATAACACTTAGTTTAAATACGTAGGTGTGGTTTACTTAGTACCTTCTAAATCTCCGTCGTAACCACCGTCGATCGCTCGCAACGTCCCGTCGCCGGCACCACCTTGTGGTGAGCCTCTTGTTCATGAAGTTTTATATAAAAAATTGATGTTTGTGGGATTTGGATATATAGTTACTCGTATAATTATCTTACCCATACGTTGTTTGTTATACATAGTGCCATGGTTTTGATATCCGTCCCCGTCGGCCCTCGCCCGGGTTATGATTCGGATGTGGTATATTCTCTTTTGAAACTATTCATTGCATTTCGTGTTTATGACAAATTATGCCCATCAAGTTGACATAGATATTTGTATGTAGGAGGTAGCTAAACCGGAAATTCCAACCGACCCTATTGTCGAGAGGTTAAATTTAGTTGAAAGAGAAAACGTGGATTTGAAGGAAAAATTGAAAAGAATTGAGGGGGAGAAGTTGGAATTGGAGTTGCATGTTGCCGATGTCGTCGATGATCACAAGATTAAGATGGGGAAAATGCGCTTGAAGATTAGAAAGATTAGAAAATATGCCATTCATAGTGAGGCTTGGTATCATTATGCTGTTAGATCAATTGTTACCTTAGTTGCGATCTTGATCGCATTTGTTGTTGCATTTAAATTCTTTAGCTAGAGAGTTATTTGTTTGTTGCATTTAAGTCTTGTATGATCTTTATGTATGAACTTTATGTATTATATTAATTTGGTGTTTTCGGTGATGTGTATTGAAGATGAGCCGGCAATGGATGTACGATCACCGATGTTGTCCTGAGTTCATTAATGGCATGCATACTTTTCTGCTTGCGGCTGAGGCAAACAAGCAGGCGGATGGTTTTATGCCTTGTCCATGTGCTGGCTGTAAGAATGGTCACAATTACTCTACGTCAAGAACCATTCACGTCCACCTGTTTGAGTCCGGTTTCATGCCCCACTATAATGTTTGGACCAAGCATGGAGAAAGAGGGGTTATGATGGAAGACAATGAAGAAGAAGAGGACGACGACAGATATCCTGGCCATGGGTTCCCTGAATACGATGATACAACAATGAGGGAAGAAGCTGAGCTGGTAATGCGGGGAGAAGCTGAGCCGGCAATGCGGCAAGAAGCTGAAGAAGAGGCATCGGATGAGCCCGTTGATGATCTAGGTCGGGCCATTGCCGATGCAAAGAGAAACTGCGCAAGTGATTTGGAGAAGAAAAAGTTGCAGCGCATGTTAGAGGATCACAGAAAATTGTTGTACCCGAATTGCGTAGGTGACAAGAAAAAGCTGGGCACCACACTGGAATTGCTACAATGGAAGGAAGAGAATGGTGTATCTGACAAGGGATTTGGAAAGTTGCTGGTAATGATAAAGAATATGCTTCCAAAGGAGAACGAATTGCCCGAGAGTACGTACGAAGCAAAGAAGGCTATATGCCCTCTAGGGTTAGAGGTGCAGAAGATACATGCATGCCCTAATGGTTGCATCCTCTACCGCGGTGAGTACCGGATTTGAACGCTTGCCCAGTATGCGGTGCATTGCGCTATAAGATCAGCCGCGATAACCCTGGTGACGTCGAGGGCGAGCGCCCCAGGAAGAAGATTCCTGCCAAGGTGATGTGGTATGCTCCTATAACACCACGGTTGAAACGTTTGTTCCAAAAGAAAGAGCATGCCAAGGCGATGCGATGGCACAGAGAAGACCGTAAGAAAGACAAAAAGTTGAGAGTACCCGCTGCCGGGTCGCAGTGGAGAAAAATCGAAAGAAAGTATGGGAAGGAGTTTGTAGATGACGCAAGGAACGTATGGTTTGGTCTAAGTGCAGATGGCATTAATCCTTTTGGGGAGCAGAGCAGCAACCATAGCACCTGGCCTGTGACTCTATGTTTGTATAACCTTCCTCCTTGGTTGTGCATGAAGCGGAAGTTCATTATGATGCCAGTGCTCATCCAAGGCCCTAAGCAACCCGGCAATGACATTGATGTGTACCTAAGGCCATTAGTTGAAGAACTCTTACAACTGTGGAATGGAACAGGTGTACGTGCGTGAGATGAGCACATGGGGGAAAAATTTGACCTAAAGGTGTTGTTGTTCGTGACCATCAATTATTGGCCTGCTCTTAGTAACCTTTCAGGACAGACAAACAAGGGATACCGTGCATGCACGCACTGTTTGGACAATACCGACAGTATATATTTGGCTAATTTTAAGAAGAATGTGTACCTGGTGTTGGGGAACGTAGTAATTTCAAAAAAATTCCTATGCACACGCAAGATCATGGTGATGCATAGCAACAAGAAGGGAGAGTGTTGTCCACGTACCCTCGTAGACCAAAAGCGGAAGGTATGACAACGCGGTTGATGTAGTCGTACGTCTTCACGGCCCGACCGATCAAGCACTGAAACTATGGCACCTTCGAGTTCTAGCACACGTTCAGCTCGATGACGATCCCCGGACTCCGATCCAGCAAAGTGTCGGGGAAGAGTTACGTCAGCACGACGGCGTGGTGACGATCTTGATGTTCTACCGTCGCAGGGTTTCGCCTGAGCACCGCTACAATATTATCGAGGATTATGGTGGAGGGGGGCACCGCACACGGCTAAGAGATCTCAAGGATCAATTATTGTGTATAGAGGTGCCCCCCTGCCCCCGTATATAAAGGAACAAGGGGGAGGGGCGGCCGGCCATGATGAGGCGCGCTAGGGAGGAGTCCTACTCCTACCGGGAGTAGGACTCCCTCCTTTTCCTTGTCCAAGTAGGAGAGGGGGAAGGAAGGGAGAGAGGAGAGGAAGGAAAGGGGGGCGCCGCCCCTCCCTCTTTGTCCAATTCGGACTAGGGGGAGAGGGGGCGCGCAGCCTACCCTGGCCGCCCCTCCTCTTCTCCACTTTAGACCCATGAGGCCCATTAACCCCCGGGGGGTTCCGGTAACCCCCCGGTACTCCGGTTTTATCCAAAACTTCCCCGGAACACTTATGGTGTCCGAATATAGCCGTCCAATATATCAATCTTTATGTCTTGACCATCTCGAGACTCCTCGTCATGTCCCCGATCTCATCCGGGACTCCGAACTCCTTTGGTACATCAAAACTCATAAACTCATAATATAACTGTCATCAAAACCTTAAGCATGCGGACCCTACGGGTTCGAGAACAATGTAGACATGACCGAGACACGTCTCCGGTCAATAACCAATAGCGGAACCTGGATGCTCATATTGGCTCCCACATACGTTGTTCCCTTTGTCATCGGTATTTTACTTTCCCGAGATTCGATCGTCGGTATCTCAATACCTAGTTCAATCTCGTTACCGGCAAGTCTCTTTACTCATTTTGTAATACATCATCTCGCAACTAACTCATTAGTTGCAATGCTTGCAAGGCTTATGTGATGTGCATTACTGAGAGGGCCCAGAGATACGTCTCCGACAATCGGAGTGACAAATCCTAATCTCGAAATACGCCAACCCAACATGTACCTTTGGAGACACCTGTAGAGCTCCTTTATAATCACCCAGTTACGTTGTGACGTTTGGTAGCACACAAATTGTTCCTCCGGTAAAACGGGAGTTGCATAATCTCATAGTCATAGGAACATATATAAGTCATGAAGAAACCAATAGCAACATACTAAATGATCGGGTGCAAAGCTAATGGAATGGGTCATGTCAATCACATCATTCTCCTAATGATGTGATCCTGTTAATCAAATGACAACACATGTCTATGGTTAGGAAACATAACCATCTTTGATTAATGAGCTAGTCAAGTAGAGGCATACTAGTGACGTTTAGTTTGTCTATGTATTCACACAAGTATTATGTTTCCGGATAATACAATTCTAGCATGAATAATAAACATTTATCATGATATAAGGAAATAAAATAATAACATTATTATTGCCTCTAGGGCATATTTCCTTCAGTCTCCCACTTGCACTAGAGTCAATAATCTAGATTACATGGTAATGATTCTAACACCCATGGAGCTTTTGTGCTGATCATGTTTTGCTCGTGGAAGAGGCTTAGTCAACGGGTCTGCAACATTTAGATCCGTATATATCTTGCAAATCCCTATGTCTCTCACCTGGACTAGATCCCGGATGGAATTGAAGCGTCTCTTGATGTGCTTGGTTCTCTTGTGAAATCTGGATTCCTTTGCCAAGGCAATTGCACCAGTATTGTCACAAAAGATTTTCATTGGACCTGATGCACTAGGTATGACACCTAGATCGGAAATGAACTCCTTCATCCAGACTCCTTCGTTTGCTGCTTCCGAAGCAGCTATGTACTTCGCTTCACATGTAGATCCCGCCACAACTCTTTGTTTAGAAACTGCACCAACTGACAGCTCCACCGTTTAATGTAAACACGTATCCGGTTTGCGATTTAGAATCGTCCGGATCAGTGTCAAAGCTTGCATCAACGTAACCATTTATGATGAGCTCTTTGTCACCTCCATATACGAGAAACATATCCTTCGTCCTTTTCAGGTATTTCAGGATGTTCTTGACCACTGTCCAGTGATCCACTCCTGGATTACTTTGGTACCTCCCTGCTAGACTTATAGCAAGACACACATCAGGTCTGGTACACAGCATTGCATACATGATAAAGCCTATGGCTGAAGCATAGGGAACATCTTTCATTTTCTCTCTATATTCTGCATTGGTCGGGCATTGAGTCTTACTCAATTTCACACCTTGTAACATAGGCAAGAATCCTTTCTTTGCTTGATCCATTTTGAACTTCTTCAAAATTTTGTCAAGGTATGTGCTTTGTGAAAATCCAATTAAGCGTCTTGATCTATCTCGATAGATCTTAATTCCTAATATGTAAGCAGCTTCACTGAGGTCTTTCATTAAAAAACTCTTATTCAAGTATCCCTTTATGCTATATCATTTCCGATTAGTAATATGTCATCTACATATGATATCAGAAATGCTATAGAACTCCCACTCACTTTCTTGTAAATACAGGCTTCTCCAAAAGTCTGTACAAAACCAAATGCTTTGATCACACTATCAAAGCGTTTATTCCAACTCCGAGAGGCTTGCACTAGTCCATAAATGGATCGCTGGAGCTTGCACAATTTGTTAGCTCCCTTTGGATCGACAAAACCTTCCGGCTGCATCATATACAACTCTTCTTCCAGAAATCCATTCAGGAATGCAGTTTTGACATCGATCTGCCAAATTTCATAATCATAAAATGCGGCAATTGCTAACATGATTCGGACCGACTTAAGCATCGCTACGGGTGAGAAGGTCTCATCATAGTCAATCCCTTGAACTTGTCGAAAACCTTTTGCGACAAGTCGAGCTTTGTAGACAGTAATATTACCATCAGCGTCAGTCTTCTTCTTGAAGATCCATTTATTCTCAATTACTTGCCAATCATTGGGCAAGTCAACCAAAGTCCATACTTTGTTCTCATACATGGATCCCATCTCAGATTTCATGGCTTCAAGCCATTTTGCGGAATCTGGGCTCACCATCGCTTCTTCATAGTTCGTAGGTTCATCATGATCTAGTAGCATGACTTCCAGAACATGATTACCGTACCACTCTGGTGTGGATCTTACTCTGGTTGATCTACGAGGTTCGGTAGTAACTTGTTCTAAAGTTTCATGATCATTATCATTAGCTTCCTCACTAATTGGTGTAGGTGTCACAGAAACCGGTTTCTGCAAAGTACTACTTTCCAATAAGGGAGCAGGTATAGTTACCTCATCAAGTTCTACGTTACTCCCACTCACTTCTTTCGAGAGAAACTCCTTTTCTAGAAAGGATCCATTCTTAGTGACAAATGTCTTGCCTTCGGATCTGTGATAGAAGGTGTACCCAACAGTTTCCTTTGGGTATCCTATGAAGACACATTTCTTCGATTTGGGTTCGAGCTTATCAGGTTGAAATTTTTTCACATAAGCATCACAGCCCCAAACTTTCAGAAATGACAACTTTGGTTTCTTGCCAAACCATAGTTCCTAAGGCGTCATCTCAACGGATTTTGATGGTGCCCTATTTAATGTGAAAGCGGCCGTCTCTAAAGCATAACCCCAAAATGATAGCGGTAAATCTATAAGAGACATCATAGATCGCACCATATCAAGTAAAGTACAATTACGACGTTCAGACACACCATTACGCTGTGGTGTTCCGGGTGGCGTGAGTTGCGAAACTATTCCGCATTGTTTCAAATGTAGACCAAACTCGTAACTCAAATATTCTTCTCCACAATCAGATCGTAGAAACTTTATTTTCTTGTTACAATGATTTTCAACTTCACTCTGAAATTCTTTGAACTTTTCAAATGTTTCAGACTTATGTTTCATTAAGTAGATATACCCATATCTGCTTAAATCATCTGTGAAGGTGAGAAAATAACGATATCCGCCACGAGCTTCAACATTCATTGGACCACATACATTTGTATGTATGATTTCCAACAAATCTGTTGCTCTCTCCATAGTACCGGAGAATGGTGTTTTAGACATCTTGCCCATGAGGCACGGTTCGCAAGTACCAAGTGATTCATAATCAAGTGATTCCAAAAGTCAATCAGTATGGAGTTTCTTCATGCGTTTTATACCGATATGACCTAAACGGCAGTGCCACAAATAAGTTGCACTGTCATTATCAACTCTACATATTTTGGTTTCAACATTATGAATATGTGTATTACTACTATCGAGATTCATCAAAAATAGACCATTCTTCAAGGGTGCATGACCATAAAAGATATTACTCATATAAATAGAACAACCATTATTCTCTGATTTAAATGAATAACTGTCTCGCATTAAACAAGATCCAGATATAATGTTCATGCTCAACGCTGGCACCAAATAACAATTATTTAGGTCTAATACTAATCCCGATGGTAGATGTAGAGGTAGTGTGCCGACAGCGATCACATCGACTTTGGAACCATTTCCCATGCGCATCGTCACCTCGTCCTTCGCCAGTGTTCGCTTAATCCGTAGTCCCTGTTTAGAGTTGCAAATATTAGCAATAGAACCAGTATCAAATACCCAGGTGCTACTGCGAGCTCTAGTAAGGTACACATCAATAACATGTATATCACATATACCTTTGTTCACCTTGCCATCCTTTTTATCTGGCAAATACTTCGGGCAGTTCCGCTTCCACTGACCAGTCTGCTTGTATTAGAAGCACTCAGTTTTGGGCTTAGGTCCAGATTTGGGTTTCTTCTCTTGAGCAGCAACTTGCTTGCTGTTCTTCTTGAAGTTCCCCTTCTTCTTCCCTTTGCCCTTTTTCTTGAAACCAGTGGTATTGTTGACCATCAACACTTGATGCTCCTCCTGATTTCTACCTCCACAGCTTTCAGCATTGCGAAGAGCTTAGGAATAGTCTTATTCATCCCTTGCATATTATAGTTCATCACGAAGCTCTTGTAGCTAGGTGGCAGTGATTGGAGAATTCTGTCAATGACGCAATCATCTGGAAGATTAACTCCCAATTGAATCAAGTGATTATTATACCCAGACATTTTGAGTATATGCTCACTGACAGAACTATTCTCCTCCATCTTGCAGCTATAGAACTTATTGGAGACTTCATATCTCTCAATCCAGGCATTTGCTTGAAATATTAACTTCAACTCCTGGAACATCTCATATGCTCCATGACATTCAAAACGTCGTTGAAGTCCCGATTCTAAGCCGTAAAGCATGGCACACTGAACTATCGAGTAGTCATCAGCTTTGCTCTGCCAGACGTTCATAACATCTGGTGTTGCTCCAGCAGCAGGCCTGGCACCCAGCGGTGCTTCCAGGACATAATTCTTCTATGCAGCAATGAGGATAATCCTCAAGTTACGGACCCAGTCCGTGTAATTGCTACCATCATCTTTCAACTTTGCTTTCTTAAGGAACGCATTAAAATTCAACGGAACAACAGCACGGGCCATCTATCTACAATCAAACATAAACAAGCAAGATACTATCAGGTACTAAGTTCATGATAAATTTAAGTTCAATTAATCATATTACTTAAGAACTCCCACTTAGAAAGACATCCCTCTAATCTTCTAAGTGATTACATGATCCAAATCAACTAAACCATAACCGATCATCATGTGAAATGGAGTAGTTTTCAACGGTGAACATTGCTATGTTGATCATATCTACTATATGATTCACGCTCGACTTTCGGTCTCAGTGTTCCGAGGCCATATCTACATATGATAGGCTCGTCAAGTTTAACCTGAGTATTCTGCGTGTGCAAAAACTAGCTTGCGCCCATTGTAGATGGACGTAGAGCTTATCACACCCGATCATCACGTGATGTCTGGGAATGACGAACTTTGGCAACGGTGCATACTTAGGGAGAACACTTCTTGATAATTAGTGAGAGATCATCTTATAATGCTACCATCAATCAAAGCACGATAAGATGCATAAATGATAAACATCACATGCAATCAATATAAGTGATATGATATGGCCATCATCTTCTTGTACTTGTGATCTCCATCTCCGAAGTACCGTCATGATCACCATTGTCACCGGCATGACACCTTGATCACCATCGTAGCATCGTTGTCGTCTCGCCAATCTTATGCTTCCACAACTATCGCTACCGCTTAGTGATAAAGTAAAGCATTACAGTGCGATTGCATTGCATACAATAAAGCGACAACCATATGGCTCCTGCCAGTTGCCGATAACTCGGTTACAAAACATGATCATCTCATACAATAAAATTTAGCATCATGTCTTGACCATATCACATCGCAACATGCCCTGCAAAAACAAGTTAGACGTCCTCTACTTTGTTTGTTGCAAGTTTTACGTGGCTGCTACGGGCTTAAGCAAGAACCAATCTTACCTATGTATCAAAACCAGAACGATAGTTTGTCAAGTTGGTGCTATTTTAACCTTCGCAAGGACCGGGCGTAGCCACACTTGGTTCAACTAAAGTTGGAGAAACTAACACCCGCCAGCCACCTGTGTGCAAAGCACGTCGGTAGAACCAGTCTCGCGTAAGCGTACGCGTAATGTCGGTCCAGGCCGCTTCATCCAACAATACCGCCGAACCAAAGTATGACATGCTGGTAAGCAGTATGACTTATATCGCCCACAACTCACTTGTGTTCTACTCATGCATATAACATCAACACATAAAACCTAGGCTCGGATGCCACTGTTGGGGAACGTAGTAATTTCAAAAAAAATTCCTACGCACACGCAAGATCATGGTGATGCATAGCAACAAGAAGGGAGAGTGTTGTCCACGTACCCTCATAGACCGAAAGCGGAAGCGTTGTAACAACGCGGTTGATGTAGTCGTACGTCTTCACGTCCCGACCGATCAAGCACTCAAACTACGGCACCTCCGAGTTCTAGCACACGTTCAGCTCGACGACGTTCCCGGGACTACGATCCAGCAAAGTGTCAGGGAAGAGTTTCTTCAGCACGACGGCGTGGTGACGATCTTGATGTTCTACCGTCGCAGGGCTTCGCATAAGCACCGCTACAATATTATCGAGGATTATGGTGGAGGGGGGCACCGCACACGGCTAAGAGATCTCAAGGATCAATTGTTGTGTCTAGAGGTGCCCCCCTTCCCCGTATATAAAGGAGCAAGGGGGAGGGGTCGCCGGCCTTGATGAGGCGCGCCAGGGAGGAGTCCTACTCCTACCGGTACTAGGACTCCCTCCTTTTCCTTGTCCAAGTAGGAGAGGGGGAAGGAAGGGAGAGAGGAGAGGAAGGAAAGGGGGGCCGCCCCTCCCTCCTTGTCCAATTCGGACTAGGGGGAGAGGGGGCGCGCGGCCTGCCCTGGCCGCCCCTCCTCTTCTCCACTTTAGGCCCATGAGGCCCATTAACCCCCGGGGCGTTCCGGTAACCCCCCGGTACTCCAGTTTTATCCGAAACATCCCCGGAACACTTCTGGTGTCCGAATAAAGCTATCCAATATATCAATATTTATGTATTGACCATTTCGAGACTCCTCGTCATGTCCCCGATCTCATCCGGGACTCCTAACTCCTTCGGTACATCAAAACTCATAAACTCATAATATAACTATCATCGAAACCTTAAGCGTGCGGACCCTACGGGTTTGAGAACAATGTAGACATGACCGAGACACGTCTCCAGTCAATAACCAATAGCGGGACCTGGATGCTCATATTGGCTCCCACATATTCTACGGAGATCTTTATCGGTCAGACCGCATAACAACATACGTTGTTCCCTTTGTCATTGGTATGCTACTTGCCCGAGATTCGATCGTCGGTATCTCAATACCTAGTTCAATCTCATTACCGGCAAGTCTCTTTACTCATTTCGTAATACATCATCTCACAACTAACTCATTAGTTGCAATGCTTGCAAGGCTTATGTGATGTGCATTACCGAGAGGGCCCAGAGATACCTCTCCGACAATCGGAGTGACAAATCCTAATCTCGAAATATGCCAACCCAACATGTATCTTTGGAGACACCTGTAGAGCTCCTTTATAATCACCCAGTTACGTTGTGACGTTTGGTAGCACACGAAGTGTTCCTCCGGCAAACGGGAGTTGCATAATCTCATAGTCATAGGAACATGTATAAGTCATGAAGAAAGCAATAGCAACATACTAAACGATCGGGTGCTAAGCTAATGGAGTGGGTCATGTCAATCACATCATTCACCTAATGATGTGATCCCGTTAATCAAATGACAACACATGTCTATGGTTAGGAAACATAACCATCTTTGATTAATGAGCTAGTCAAGTAGAGGCATACTAGTGACGTTTAGTTTGTCTATGTATTCACACAAGTATTATGTTTCCGGATAATACAATTTTAGCATGAATAATAAACATTTATCATGATATAAGGAAATAAAATAATAACATTATTATTGCCTCTAGGGCATATTTCCTTCACCTGGGACATCGTTGATTTCTTCCGAGCAGGCATCCCGTAAGAAAGAAAGGCAAGCATTTCAAAGGTGAGGCGGAGCACCGGACAAAGCCTCGCCACCGTACTGGTGCGGATGTACATGATATGGTCAAGGATTTGAAGGTGGTCTTTGGAAAGGATCCTGGTGGACAACCTGTTCCGAATGACGCTGACGGACGCGCACCCATGTGGAAGAAGAAATCAATATTTTGGGAACTACCCTATTGGAAAGACCTAGAGGTCCGCTCCACAATCGACGTGATGCACGTGACAAAGAATCTTTGTGTGACCCTGCTTGGCTTCTTGGGCGTGTATGGGAAGACAAAAGATACACCTGAGGCACGGGAGGACCAGCAACATATGCACGGAAAAGACGGCATACATCAGGGTCATGCAAGCTACGCTCTTACCAAAGAAGAGAATGAAATCTTCTTGGAATGCCTGCTCAGTATTAAGGTACTGTCTGGCTTCTCGTCGAATATAAAGGGAATAATAAACATAGCAGAGAAAAAGTTCCAAAACCTAAAGTCTCATGACTGCCACGTGATTATGACGCAACTGCTTCCGGTTGCATTGAGGGGGCTTCTATCGGAAAACGTTCGATTAGCCATTGTGAAGCTATGTGCATTCCTCAATGCAATCTCTCAGAAGGTAATCGATCCAGAAATCATACCAAGGTTAGAGAATGATTTGGTGCAATGTCTTGTCAGTTTCTAGTTGGTGTTCCCACCATCCTTCTTCAACATCATGACGCACGTCCTAGTTCACCTATGTGAAGAGATTAACATTTTGGGTCCTGTATTTCTATGCAATATGTTCCCCTTTGAGAGGTTCATGGGAGTTTTAAAGAAATATGTTCATAACCATGCTAGGCCAGAAAGAAGCATCTCTAAGGGCCATGAAAATGAGGAGGTCATTGAGTTTTGTATTGACTTTATTCCTGACCTTAAGCCGATTGGTGTTCCTAAATCGCGGCATAAGGGCAGACTGGATGTAAAAGGCACGCTAGGAGGGGAACTAATAATATGTATGGATGGACATTCTCTCACTGAAGCACACTACACAGTTCTATAGAATTCCACCTTGGTGGCTCCGTATATGGATGAACACAATAATTTGCTATGCTCCAAACACCCGGAGCAGTCTGATGACTAGATTACACGTGAACAAACCAGGAGTTTCGCCAGCTGGTTGCAGACACGTACCATGCATGACGCCTCTATTGAAGATGACCTGTACTTTCTATCCCAGTTACCATCTTCGAATATAATGACTTTCAAAGGGTACAAGATAAATGGTAATACATTTTACACGATCGCCCAAGATAAGAAGAGCACCAACCAAAACAGTGGTGTCCGCTTTGATGCAGAAACCAAGATGGGAAAGGAAACATATTATGGTTATATACAGGACATATGGGAACTTGACTATCGATGTGGTTTGAAGGTCCCTTTGTTTCGGTGCAAATGGGCCAATATGACACGAAGCGGGGTAACGGAAGACCCGTAGTACGGAATGACAACAGTGGATCTCAACAAGCTTGCGTATGCAGATGAACCATTCGTCCTAGCCAATGATCTGGCACAGGTTTTCTATGTGAAGGACATGTCTACCAAGCTGAGAAAAAGAACAGATAAGGAAGCGAATGCATCGTACAATGAGCCAAAGCGGCACATAGTTCTTTCTGGGAAGAGAAACATTGTGGGAGTGGATGACAAGACAGACATGTCAGGAGATTGTGAAAAGTTTAATGAAATTGCTCCATTCACAGTGAATATTGACCCGAGCATCCTGTTAAATGATGAAGATTTTCCATGGCTACGGCGCAAAGGGACACACGTGAATAAAAAGTTTCACACCCAAAGATCTGGGATGTGATCGGCTTCACTATCATCACTTTCTTGTGTGTTTCACACCCAGGAGGGAATCTCTGTAATAATTAGGGTAGCTACTTATGTGTCTTGGCATTTGAAACGCGAAGAAATTTTATGTGCAAGCAAATTCTTTCATGCATTTACTGATTTTTTCAGCTAAATGACCCTGAAATTGAAAAGCATTTCAAATGAACTCAGAAAAGGTTGAAAGTTGGCATGGTATCATAAATTCACCCACATAGCATGTGAAAAAAGTAGAGAGGGTTACCGCAAAAACTGGATGCACTATGTGTACAAAATGGACAATCTCTTTCGAAGTATCAGGGTTTCAGAAGAAAACTCATCCGGTACAATGGCATTTCATTTTTTAAATAACCTAAGCATTACCACATTGAATATAATGATAAAACACACTAATATTAAACATAAGAAAAAAGAATCACTAAAAAAATCTATTTTCAAAGTTAAGTTATTCACAAACTAGTGATTCACACAAATTTCAAATAATTCAAAATTTAAACTATTCAAATTTGTAAACTACCAGTACTAACAGAAAGTGTGTAATCTTTTGTACCTAAAGAAAAAATATTCACAAACAAACTCTAAATACAGCAAAAAACAACTCTAAAATAAATAAAGAAAAAATAAATAAAGCAAAAAAATAAGAAAAAAAAAGCCCACATACTGGACCACAGCGGCCTGCATACGACTAGAAACCCAAATTCTAGTTGGGCCAGGATGCAGGCCGGCTAGCCTAGTAGGCCCAACAGGGCATCGAAGAAGACGTAGGCCTAGAAGGCCTGCTTAAGAGAGGAGCTTGAGACAACAGCGACGGTGGGGCTTATAAGCAGGTGCGAGTGCCCCTCTGCTAGCCAGGTGGGACTAAACTTTTGCGCCCGTCGCCTGGCAGCGCACACCCTTTGGTACCGGGTGGTGGCCCCAACCGGTACTAAAGGGGGGGTCTTTAGTACCGGTTGGAGCCACCACCCGGTACTAAAGGGGTGCCGTTCCCGCCGCTTGGCCTGGCCAAAACACACCTTTAGTACCGGTTGGTGGCTCCAACCGGTACTAAAGGTTGTTCTATATAAGAAAACACTTCAAAAAAAATTGTCAGTTTCTCATCTCTCCCTGCTTCTTTCTCCTCTGCCCCGTCACCGCCGCCCCTCGTCGCCGTCCCTGTCCCCGTCGCCGCGCCGCGCCCCGTCGCCGCGCCGCGCTCCGTCGCCGCGCCCCGCCCCGTCCTCCCGTCATCCCCGCCTAGCCCGTCCTCCCGTACGTCGTCCGTGCCCGGCCCGTCCCCGTCCCCGTCGTCACCGCCCCGTCCCCGTCGTCGCCGCCCCGCCTCCGTCTCCGTCCCCGTCCCCGTCGCCGCCCACCGTCGTCACGCCTCACCGGTGAGTTGTGCCCCCGCCGCCAACCACACACACACACACATTGTTATAGAATTGTTAGCAATCTTTCAGTTTTTTTAGTTATAGAATTATTAGAAATGTTAGTTTTAGTTATAGAAATGTTAGTTATATAGAAATGTTAGTTATATAGAAATATTAGAAATGTTAGTTATATAGAAATGTTTTTTAGTTATAGAAATATTAGCAATGTTGGTTTTAGTTATAGAAATATTAGAAATGTTAGTTTTAGTTATAAAATTTAGAATTTGCATATATGAAATCACAATCCATCATTTAAAAAATGTTACTTTACTTTTGCGGCATATAGTATTTGTTGTCGACGATGCCCGGCCCGCATCCTCGCCGTCGACCCGTTCGCGACGACGTCCTGCTTCAGAGGACCCATGTCCGGGACTGGGCTCCGCTGGGCTGGCACTAGGAGGTGCTACCTTCAGGGGCGCGACGCTTGGTGAGGAACCCGGCCCCGGGTCCTGTCGTCGACCCTCATCTCCTTTGGTGGCGTTCGCGTGGGCCACTTTCGGTGCGGAGGGAGCCGGCCCCGCTGGAGGTGGTACGTCGCCATGTCAGGGAGGAGGACGAGCACGTCCATCGCTACATGGCTGCTATGGACGTCAGGTTCTCCAATACCTGGCAGGTTCTTTTGGGAGATCACCTGAGATATGATCCAGTGATTGTTCCTTCTCTTTGGGTGTCCACCGCCCGCACCTCAGGAACCGCGAGTGACCTAGATTACTCTGTAGTATTCGATCTTTATTATCTTGCTAGCTAGCTAGCTAGTGATGTATTCGATATTATATCTATTATTTGAGACGATGTATTCGAGATTATATCTATTATTCGAGACGACGTATTCGAGATTACATTCGATGATGCTTATTATGTACTATGATTGATTCACACTTTCCTTATTAATTGATTGCATCCATGCATTGTAATTTGAATACATTTCTTTTGGATTAGTTAAACAAAACCTATGGCGGACAATACCGGGAGAGAGGGAGAAGATGCCCTGTTCAATATCATACGCAATCCTCGCGGGCCAGATGATGATTAGAATGAAGAAGATTATGACGGCTCCGAATATCTAAACAACACCGGGGAGGGTGATATGATATTCGATCGCGATGACCGAATTGATGAAGTCATGAACTATGAACATGACGAAGAAAATGTTGATCTTGAAACAACAAAGACCGGCGAGGTATATATATTTATATAAGCAGGCATCTGGTGATCATCACATGTTTTAAATGACTTGAAGATATATTAACGAATCGATCTTTCTTCTTTCAGCCATCTGGATCGAGCAAATCTTCAGGCAACAGGAAACGTGGCCCGAACAAAAAGTTGAAGGAGGGCGTAAGGTACAATATCGAGGCCATCAAACCTAATGGCAAACCATTAGCGCCTAAGAAGATTGCGGACAAGTTCATTCGTCAGTGCGGAGTTCTTGTGAAGGACCAACTCCCGATCTCCCTTCAAGAATGGAGAGAGCCAGCAAAGCCACGTCCAGGAGTTACTTTTGTCGACGACAGACAAAAACTTCTGCTTTGGGAAACGCTCATGGAACATTTCACCCTACCAGATCATTTCACAGATGCAGATGTGGAGAAAGTCAAGGACGCTGCTCTTAGGAAGATGGCGGTTGCATTCAAGAACCACAAGGTTCGTGAATGGGCCAAGTACGTCAACGGAGGCAGGAAGACTCCAGTATTCGAGGCAACACTAGAGAAGAAAAGTGCTCATTGGGACAATTTCGTGAAATTCAAGGATTTGTAATTATCTAAGGAATGGTCGAGAATAAATAAGGCCAATGCCACAAAAAGGATAAGTTCCATAAGCTGGGACAGGTGGCTATGCGGTGGGAATGCCTAAGTGGGATATGTTTGAGAAAGAGATGCTGGATCCAGGTGTCACTCCAGAAACACTGAGCTGGCCCCCCAGGTGCAGGACTTGGTTCTATGCGCATGGGGGGAGTGGACCCGAAGACAGGCAAAGTTTCGAAGAAGGCATGTCTAGACGGAGCCAAAGATAAGCTACTTGTTGCAATAGAAGAGGCTCGGTCGGGGTTGTTCGAGCCCAACAGAGAGAACGACGAGCTTACGCGTGCCCTGGGAAATCCTGAACACCCGGGAAGAACACGAGGCATGGGCGCTATTCCGTGGTATGAGGGGTTTTCGGACTGGAACGCCGACTACAGAACCCATGCAAGAAAGAAGATTGCGGAGGAGAAGAAGAGGAAGATGGAGGAGGAGCAGAGGAAGCTAGACTATGAACGCCCTCAAGGCCTAGAATCAGCGCACGCGGACTTGGCAATCAAATTCCAGTGGCAGTAGGAGCAGATCGACTCACTTAGCCAGCAAACGGGGTCTCAGCAGCTAGCGGATGATCCACCATTGGATAGCACTATCCCATCCATGCCGAGAAGCAGCGTGGGTTCTGCCCTGGGCGACGCATTGCTGGATAGCTACCCAGTGGATGACATCATGGAGAACACTAACTGCGAGCTACACTTCAAAATGAAGAACATATCCATGAAGGTGGCGGACGCCCTTGCTTTTACAAATCCCCCTGAGGCAACCTTCCATTGCAACCTGATTCCAGCGGGCTATGCTCGTGTCTTGGTTGATGAGGTGGTGGACCAATATTCGGGGTTAGAGCTTGACATTCCTGGAGGTGACGATGAGCACACACTAGGAGAGGCCAACCATCGTATCATCCTATGGAGAAAGGATTGCATCATCTTTCGAAGGCCACCGACACCGCGTCATCGGACTCCTCGTCGCAGTCCGCCACCGAGTCAGCAGACTCCCGCTCCTCCAAGTCCACCAATGCGTCAGGCCACTCCTCCTCCAAGTCCGACACAGCTTCAGGCCACTCCTCCTCCTCCAAGTCCGGCAAAGCGTCAGGCCACTCCTCCTCCAAGTCCGGCATAGCTTCAGGCCACTCCTCCTCCAAGTCCGGCACAGTTTTAGGCCACTCCTCCTCCTCCAACTCAGCCACATCAGCCGTCTTCGCCGCCTCAGTAATCACAGAAGAGAGCCGCCTCAGCTATGGTGCATAGTGGTACAAGTCGAGGTAGTACTAGAGGTATAGGCAGAGGCAAGCGATTTCAATATGGTCCAAGCCTCGCACCTCTTCCGCAGAGGCCTTACGATAAGTCCGAGGAGGAAAACATAGCCATATCGAAGGCCGAGGTGGAAGCCCATTTTGCACCGAAACCGCCACCGCCGCCAAGGGAGAAAGTGCCTATGTAAAAGATTGACCACTTCATTCGTATGGCTAGAGCACCAGCTCCCAAGCCTGTTGACATAAACTATGAGCGCCACATCAAGAAGTTAAATCGAGCACGTCCACAGAAAGAGGCGAGCTCGAGCTCGAGCAAATCAGCTGGCAAAAGGAGAGGTCAAACCGTTCCCCAGCTGGGAGAACAGGCGGCGCAATCAATCCCCTCGCTTGTTGTGCCAACAACACATGAGAGTAGGCGCGCCCAATATTATTGTGGGCAAACCGTTAACGTTCCCGGGGTGGGCGATGTGGTAATAACTGAGGAGCATATTGCGCAGGCTGAACCGATCGGGATCACTGTTGGACAACTCCTCGATATCGAGCCCATGTCTCCGACTAGAGAGAAGGAAATAAAACGGAAATATGCCCGGGGCCAACCTTTGGTCGAGCCAGAGGAGTTCAATAAACTCCCAACGAGAATGTATGAATTGCAACATTGGTACATGGACATTACCAAGATTTCCAATCGAGAGTCCCTCATGGTGAATGTTAACAAGGATCATTACTACCATGAGAAAGCTATGACCGTTGAGTATTCAGAACTATTTCAGCTATACAATCAAGACGCACTCAACAAATCTATCGTAAGTTGATATTGTCTGTAAGTGATTTCTTTCTGTAATTTAAGTCTCAAGCTAGCTCTAGTGATCATTTTGATCAATCATTACCTGTAATTATCCTCACTATATTCTTTTCTATGGTATTATGCAGGATGAAGATTTATGAAATAAAAAAAGGTGGACGCTATGGCATTGGGTTCATTGACCCAAATACCATTAAGGAATACACATGGAAAATAGATCCATATCACGAAAAAAGTGTAGAGGAAAGCATGCTACAGTTCTTCAAGGAACTCAAATACAATGAAGATATACTACTTCCCCACAACTTCTAGTGAGTCGCACTGTCTTGTACTACAAATTCTGTTTTTCCCTACTAGCTAGCTACATGTTTTTGCTTACATATGCCCGCTTAATTAAGACTTGCAAATGTGTGTGCATGCAGATTTCAGTGGATCTTGTTAATCATTAAAGTTGATGAAGGAACAATTGAAGTACTAGACTCACTACTTAAGAAAGCAAGTGTAGCGACCCGACCCGAATGGATCAAGTCTACTGTGCTCCGGTGTCATCCCTGGATCAGTAATGCTGACACCACACAGTACTTCGAAGGATTTATAGCAGAGTAGCAATCACACACTTATTACATCGGTGTCTCGAAAGAGAACTTATTGCAATAAATATGGCTTAAGGCCATCTAATATGGATAACAGCGGAAGACTTGGAAGATAAATGGGTCCATCAACTCCAACGGCATCACTGAGTATAGAACCACGACCTAAAAGCACCTTAATCGTCGTTTGAAAAGTCTACAACATTAACGTTGCAGCCCGAAACGGGTCAGCACATGGAATATGCTAGCAAGGTAACACATAGAGAGTAATGGAATGTAACAGCTATACTATATGCATATTTGGCTGGTGGAAAGCTCTATGGTTACTGTTTTGCGTAAAGCCAGTTTTTCCCTACTGCAAAGGAATAAATTTATTTAACTATCATGGTGGTTGTTAAACATTGAGAATGGTTGACAGCATTCTCAATCCCAATTAAGTGAACAATTAAAACCCAACAATATTAATTAGAAGTAACATGATGAGATTCACATGATATTCAAGTACTAGATACTCAAGATGTCCATAACCGGGGACATGGCTAATCATGATTAGTTTATTACACTCTGCAGAGGTTTGCGCACTTTTCCCCACAAGACTCGATTGCCTCCGTTGGATTTCTCGCACTACTGGTGTTTGAGAAACGGATGACCGATACACAGTCTTTCAGAAGCCATAGCACCTTACGATGGATAGACCGGTACACCTACTTTCCCCCACATCTACTAGTCTACCCTGTAAGAGTTCGCACGACTTAGTCAACTATGCCAGAGCCCATAATGGCTTGTGGCTGCACACGGAAGTTTCTAGCATGAAAGATCTTATGATCCCTTTGAGCCTGGGTCACGGTCCAAAAGAAAACAGGCAAGTCCTGATAGACATCAGGTGCCTCAGTCCACCCAGATGTGTTTTTAAGTTGCCACCTTAGATAAACCATTAAAATTATCAATCTCACATCTGTCATGGATATCACTCACCCAATCCACGTCTACTAGCATAGCATGGCGTAATAAGCAAACATAGAAGTAACTCCCAAAGGTTTGATAATGAACAGGTAATAGGTACTAGCTCATCTACTTCCCATCCCACAATTTAATTAGATACTAATCATGCAATGTGTGAGGATGGATCTAATGCAATAAAACTGGGTTGTAGAAAAGGTATGATCAAAGTGTTACTTGCCTTGCTGATGATCCGCGAGTCCTAGAGATTCAAAGTAACAGGCGGCACAATCCGGGTAATCTATCGCAGACAAACAACAAGCATACAGTAAGTACTCATCTAATGCACAGGCAAAACTCGAACAAGAGATCGAACTAGAAAGTTCAACTTAAGAACTCCGGTTGCAAAGAAAGAAAGAACCGAACAAAGCAACGGAAAACAAACAGCGGAAGAAACAACTCGGTTCTAGCAAGTTGAAACTAGGTCAAGTTTTACAGTAGCAAAAACTTATTTAAGTTAATTAGTCGGAATGGCGGTTTCGAAACGAAACTCCAGGCGATTGAATCACCTGATTCCGATAAACGAGCGAGAAGATAAACTAGAACGAAGATCGAATCCGAGATCGCGATCGCGGAATAAATCCGACGAAAAGAAAAAGAAGAACGGTTGAACGAACGGACGTTCATTAACCAGGAATAATCCGGTGATCACGTTCGTTAGGACGAACGGTCCGGCAAACGGCCTCTAGGCAACTAAACCGAAAGCAAAACGAAAACCGATCTAGGGTTTCGGAAAAGAAAACCGAAACGGCGAACGAAAAGAAAACGAATCGGAAGAAAAGAAAAGAACCAGAGCGGTTTATAAGAAAAACCGAACCAAGGGGAAAAAGAAGAGAGGCGCGGCGCGGGGCTACCTCCGGCGAGGGGGCTCCGGCGGCGGCGTTGGGAGGCGGCGGCGATGGCGTAGGGCGGTGGCGGCGGCGGCACAAGGCGCGGCGGCGGCGACGGTGCAAGGGGCGCGGCGCGGGCTTGGGGCGCGGCTTGGTGTGGGGTGTAGGGGGGGGGGTGTAGGTATTTATATAGGTGAGGGGAGAGGAGACTTGGGGGAGGGGGCAAGAAAAAGGGGAGGAGAGGGAAACGGACTAGAGTCCTACTAGGACTCGGGTGGGGCGGCGGCGCTGGCTGCCTGCGCGCGGCGCGCTAGGCGCGCGATGGCCTGGCCGGCCGTCCTGCGGCTGGGCCTTGGCCCAGGCGCGCGACCAATTTTTTTTTAAGATTTCACGCGCAGAAAAACAGGGAAAAGAAAATCTAAACGAACTCCAAAACTCCCAAAGTAAAATTTCCCCGACTCCCAAGAATGAGTCGAACAAAATGAACTTTTCTCGGGACCTGAAATGCAATTTTTGAAAACGCGCATTTTTTCCTATCCAAATAAAAGGTAAATAAACTCCGACTCTCTCCGAGGGTCCTTGAGTTGCGTGAAATTTGAGAAGAACTCAAATATGAAAATGACGAAATCTCCAACTCTCTTCGAGGGTCCTTGAGTTGCATGAAATTTCTAGGATCAACCAAAAATGCAAGAAAATATGATATGCATGATGATCTAGTGTATAACATTCCAAATTGAAAATTTGGGATGTTACAAACCTACCCCCCTTAAGATGAATCTCGCCCTCGAGATTCAGGTTGGCTAGAAAATAGGTGAGGGTGGTCCTTGAGCAAATCTTCTTCTCTCTCCCAGGTGGCTTCATCCTCTGAGTGGTGGTTCCACTAAACTTTACAAAACTTGATAACCTTGTTGCCGGGAACTCTGATGGCAAACTCGAGAATCTTGACCGGTTTCTCCTCATACGTTAAGTCGTCCTTCAACTGAATTGCTTCAAGCGGCACTGTATCTCTTAGCGGTACCTCTGCCATCTCGGCGTGACATTTCTTCAGCTGAGAAACATGGAATACATCATGAACTCCTGACAGTCCCTCTGGTAATTCCAACTTATAAGCGACTTCTCCCATACGTTGCAAGATCTTATATGGTCCAACGAAACACGGTGCTAACTTTCCCTTAACTCCAAAGCGCTTAACTCCTCGAAGTGGGGATACTCGGAGATACACCCTGTCTCCGGTTTCGTAAACTGTCTCCTTGCGTTTAGAATCTGCGTAGCTCTTCTGCCTGGACTGGGCTACCTTGAGCCTATCGCGAATCAATTTCACCTTCTGTTCAGACTCTTTAATCAAATCGGGTCCAAAGAACTGACGATCTCCAACTTCGTCCCATGACAACGGTGTCCTACACCTCCTTCCGTATAAAGCTTCGAAAGGTGTCATCTTCAAACTGGTTTGGTAACTGTTGTTATAGGAAAACTCCACATACGGCAAGTTATCGTCCCAACTAGATCCATAATCTAGTGCACAAGCTCTCAGCATATCTTCCAAAATCTGATTGTCTCTCTCAGTCTGTCCATCTGTCTGCGGATGAAAAGCGGTGCTGAACTCTAGCCTGGTTCCCAAAGTGTCATGCAACTGATTCCAAAACTTTGAGGTAAATTGGGTTCCTCTATCTGATACAATACTCCTCAGAACTCCATGCAAACAAATGATCCTAGTCATGTATATCTTTGCCAACTTAGCACTGGTGTAAGTGGTCTTAACTGGAATGAAATGTGCTACCTTCGTTAAACGATCAACTACTACCCATATCGAGTCATATCCTACTTTCGTCCTGGGTAGTCCTGTGATAAAATCCATGCCTATCTTAACCCACTTCCATTCGGGTATCGGCAATGGCTGCAACAATCCGGCTGGCTTCTGATGTTCTGCCTTCACTCTATGACACACATCACAAACTGCTACATATGCTGCAATATCCTTCTTTATTCCGGTCCACCAGAATGTTTCCTTCAAATCCAAATACATCTTGGTATTTCCTGGGTGAATCAAATATGGTGAATCATGTGCCTCTTGTAGAATCAACTTCCTGATCTCCGGGTCATTTGGCACATAAACACGGTCTTCAAACCATAGGGTATTGTGCTCATCCTCACGAAATCCCTTTGCTTTTCCTTTGCCTAGTTTCTCCTTTATAGAAGCAATTTCCTTGTCAGATTTCTGAGCCTCTCTGATTTTATCCATCAATGTTGACTGAATCTCCAATGCTGCTACATAGCCTTTCGGAACTATCTCTAAACTTAGTTCGCGAAGGTTTTCTGCTTACTCCTTGGGTATTTCTCCCGTCATTAACGTATTGACATGGCTCTTACGGCTCAATGCGTCAGCTACTACATTAGCTTTTCCGGGATGGTAATGCAATCTCATGTCATAGTCCTTGATGAGCTCCAACCATCTCCTTTGTCTGAGATTCAACTCCTTCTGCGTGAAAATGTACTTCAAACTCTTGTGATCCGTGTACACCTCACAATGATTTCTAATGAGGAAATGTCTCCATGTCTTCAATGCATGCACTACGGCTGCTAACTCCAAATCATGTGTGGTGTAATTCAACTCACGAGGCTTTAGTTGTCGTGAAGCATACGAAACAACTCTCCCTTCCTGCATAAGCACAGCTCCAAGTCCTCGACGTGAAGCGTCGCAATACACCTCATAATCCTTGGTCTGATCTGGCAAAATCAATACCGGTGAGGTAACCAATCATTTCTTCAACTCCTGGAAACTAGCCTCACACTCCTCAGTCCATTTGAACTTAGTATCCTTCTTCAACAACTCCGTCATAGGCTTCGCAATCTTTGAAAAGTTCTCAATGAATCTCCGGTAGTATCCTGCGAGTCCAAGAAAACTCCGGATCTCTCCAACTGTCGTTGGTGCTTCCCATTTGGTTACGGTCTCAACCTTTGTGGGGTTAACTGCTATCCCTTCTCCGGAGATAACGTGTCCGAGGAATCCTACTTCCTTTAACCAAAACTCACATTTGCTAAATTTGGCATATAACTGATGTTCCCTTAGTTTCTCCAAAACCAAACACAAATGTTCCTTATGCTCTTCTTCATTCTTTGAGTAAACCAGGATATCATCAATGAACACTTCGACAAACTTATCCAAAAACTCCATAAACACTTTGTTCATCAGGTTCATAAAATAGGCAGGTGCGTTAGTCAATCCAAATGACATAACGGTATACTCATACAGTCCATATCTTGTGGTCAATGCTGTCTTAGGTATGTCCTGCACTCGAATCTTCAACTGGTGGTACCTTGATCGCAAATCGATCTTGGAAAACACTTTAGCTCCTTGCAAACGATCAAACAGATCATTTATCATTGGCAGTGGGTACTTGTTTTTGATGCTTACTTCGTTCAATCCACGGTAATCAACAACCATCCATAATGATCCATCCTTCTTCTCCACTAGAAGTACGGGTGATCCCCAAGGCGAAGAACTTGGGCAAATGTAACCTTTCTCCAATAACTCCTTAATCTGATACTTAATTTCTATCAAATCCTTTGCTGGCATCATGTACGGTCTCTTTGATATTGGGCCTGTACCTGGCAATAACTCAATCAAAAACTCAATATCTCTATCCGGTGGCATGCCTGGCAACTCTTCAGGAAATACATCAGGAAAATCCTTTACCACTGGTACTTCCTCCTGCACAACTCCTGTTAGGCAATTTACTTGTGTCCTATTTGGCACATGCCGGGATACATACTTGATCCTTCTTCCTTCTGGCGTTGTA